>OZ024825.1:97728280-99101305 GCA_964016985.1 Anodontia alba | reverse complement strand
ACATGTACATGTATATATACATACTTACACACACACACACATATATATATATATATATATATATATATATATATATATATATATATATATATATATATATATATATATATATATATATATATATATACATGTACATGTATATATACATACATACATACACACACACACATATATATAATTATATATATATATATATATATATATATATATATATATATATATATATATATATATATATATATATATATATATATATATATATATATATATATATATATAGAAAGAAAGTTGCCAGATATGGGGCGTTTCTATATATGAAACCTTTCTTGTGGGGTGTGAAAAAATTGTGGGGTGTTTATACCACCCCGCATGTTTTTAAGCACTACAGTAGACTCAGGGCATCCATTTTACCCTCCCTAGGTTGTTTTCCAGCATCTCGGTTTTATAAGGGTTATATATATATGTAGTTTCACAGTAGTCTCCCTTGCGTCGGCTAGCGCAAGACCGATATTAAATTCCCGCTGAGAAAATATATCACCCCACAAAATTTACCTGTAATATATAACACCACACAACAAAACTCTGTTAGCGGTATTATCGATTTTTGTTTCTAGTTCTGACGGCCGCATTGCGCAGCAAAACAAGTTTCGAAAGATTTTTTCGGTGATGTTAAACCTTCGAAATAAAAATATGCAGTGTGTCTCTACATTTATTTTATATTTTGGATTCGCAGCGTTTTCAAGATTATTTCACTCAGTTCGAGCCGATCGTTAATTAGATGTGGGCGAAAAGCGTAGAACCTGGAGAAAAAACACCTGATCTTCCGTTGCAGAACTTGTTGCCTCATATGTGACCGTGTCTCTACAATATATTTCGCTCTCTCCGAAAAAGAACAAGAACATCAACAACGACCATTAGCACAATATAATACTGATTTACTTAAAATATTTGGATTCATTGAAAATAATTACATGAAGGCCCTATCGTGCATTTAAGTTGGATGTCAATTCTATTCATTTTTTTTTTATTTTTATTAATTAATTAATTAATTTATTTTTATTTTTATTTTATTTTTATTTTTTTTTTATTTTTTTTTTTTTTGCTTAATTCCAACACTAATTAAAACTTTATACAACATTTGAGACCTTAGATGCACATTAGTCTCCTTATTTGTGCTCTGAACATAAATTGTGAATACACGTTATAAAGCCTCATTGAGGCGGTTCTAACGAGGACCTGCCATTTATGATTGGAACAGAAATAAGGAAAATATATAACGAATAATCTAAAAATGCTGCGTGTACTTTTATCGAAATGCTAGGCCCTGGCGAGGCTACACTTATGATCAGGCTCACCTGAGCCTTCCTTGGTCGACTCTGCGATCTCTTTTCTCATGAGCTGGTTCATTTACAAATGCAAATAAAAATGTTGACAGTCGGAGATTATAACGTTAACATTCGCTATGTTCAACTATAGCTTACTTAGTTTACTTCGACACCAAACTTATTTTAGACTCATAGACTAGACTACTGGCGTAATGTGACTATACGTGGCAGAGAAAACCAGCAACCTTGGATGGGAGACCACAATCCTGGTACATACCGAGCACAGTTCGCAGTGGTGACAATCAAAGCACTGAAAGCACTGGTGGGTCGATTGAGTGTAGGATGGGAAAATGGTCCTGGACGGGGACTTAAGACTTGTTTCGTTTACCCCTTTAATTCATCTACTGAAAGCCAACAGTGTAGACCCCGATCAGACGCCGTGTACTGCGGCGTCTGATCTGGCTCAACACTGTTTGCCAAAACCAGCAGAAGATTTTAGATAACCCTCTTACGCAACAAGCTGACCTCACAGCGATAAGAACAACGCGGCTATTTTCTGTAAATAACTATTACCTGGCTTTCATACAAATCATAAGTGATGGTCACGTGGACATTAAGAAACGCAATGCTGCTGTGCTTAATAACTTTGTGTCGTCTGACAAACAATCGACAAAAAAAAAATAAAAAAAAATAAGGTACCCAACATCCTTTTGAAATCTCAGATCAATCGAACGCAACGTACAGTAATACTCCGTACATGTAATAACACTGACGACAAAAAGGAACACGCCTCAAGTTGAAAAGTACGAAAGCCTGGTAGGGACATTTCTTATTTCAAACTTCTAACTTCTGACTTCTTACTTTTAACCTCTTACTTCTAACTTCTACGTTGTATGTGTGTATGTATGCATGTATGTATGTACTGACGCCTACTAATACACACATACATACATACATACATACATACATACATAGTGGAAGTTAGAAGTAAAAAGTTAGAAGTAAGAAGTTAGAAGTCAGAGGTTAAAAGTTAGAAGTTAGAAGTAAGAAGTTGAAAGTTAGAAATAAGAACTTAAGCCCCTTTTACATGCATTAATGTTACCTCTTGGGGTATATTTACCCCTAAGGGTAAATATTTACCCCTCCTTGTTAGATACCCTCGTGGATAAACGGGTTCGTTTATATGTGTTATAGGAAGAAGGGGCAAATGATAGTTTTCTCTTTTATTTAAAAGCCTATCTATAATTACATTGTTTCTTTTACCTTCACCACTCTCTGAGAAAAAAAAAAGCAGATGACAAATTGATAATATTTATTTTTCCCAGAGAATTGGATTTTGCATTTCATGGAAATTGTTATCATTAGAGACAATTTGTATGGGATATCAAAGCCTGTATCGTGAGAAAAAGAATAAGAAAACTATTTCATGTCGTCTGCTGAAAATTTTACCGAGAGTACTCAGCGTTAATTGTCATTATCAAAAATGAATTGCTTGAGAAAGTTTACGAGGCAATTTGCTGTGGAAGATTTGGAAGAAAAAAGTATTATTTAGTGGTCAGTAATATATGTTCCATTGTTTCCTATTTTACTGTTGTATCCCAAAATGTTGTGCTAACATTCCCCAACAGCAAGACAGTATAGCCCCATCAAAGTTTCTGCAGGGTTTATAACATTCTTCTCACCATACTGTACATAGATATGTTCATCAGAATCCAGGCTGGTCCCAAAATCAATTGAGGCTCTCCAAATAGAAACTGACCTTGTGACATATATTAACAGGTTACACTCAGATCAGCTTGTGCATTCATGGGTCTACACTTGTCACTATACTACAAAGATTCTGTTTGCAAACGGTATAGACCCCTATTATACTGCCCATGCAGATGTGCAGGCCTATCTGCGTTTACGCTGGTCATATATGTAATAAAGTCAGTTTCTACAGTTTCCACTCATCAGCTGTATGCTACAGACATGAAACAAGCACTAATTAACAGAACTAGCTGCTAATAAGCTAGATAAACTATTTGACATTGCTTTTTTTTTCTTTAATTTAGGTCAGACTGACTATGATAATGTTGAATGTTGGCATACGATCTGAAACCAAGTCTACCGGGAAACTCAATTCTGGTGATCTTAAAGTATGCCTGGCAGACTTGGTCATTGCCAGCCTTTAGATCTGCACAGTCTGGTCAAGGCATTTCCTATTTACAGATTAGATTCTACATATAAAGATGAAATAATTCAGTGGTAATAATTGTCCATGATCATTACAATCCACGCGGTACTAGTATTTTGTGCGCTTGTACTCAAGTGTTTATCACATATTGAACTATTGAAATACAACGTGTGTGAGTACCAGACTGTGCAGAGTTTGTTGAATTGATATATAGTCTGAACTGGCACCTCTATTTATATCTGACATTTCGTATGTTTGCTCTGTCCTTAACCTTCGGCGCTCTGTGGGCAAAATTAACAGACGACAAATTGGCAGAAAAAAAATTGTCCCTGCTTTTCTTAGAAAATAAGGGATGAGACCATTTTCATGAAATAATATTAATTATATTTGCCTTGAATCAGTATCCTAACTGCTAACATAATAGTATTCATGTCAAATAAATCACTTCTGACCACAACTTGCAAAGTTTATTTGTGATAGAGAAGGTAAAAGTATACCTGCAAAAATCAAGTAAATAAACAAATAAAATATTCAAAATAAAAATTGTATACATGTTTTTTAAGACATTCCAAATATATTTATAAAATTTACCCCTATGTGTAAATTAAATATTAAGTTTACATGACGAAATATACCCCTAGGGGTTAAATACCCCTATATTTGCCTCTACCCTTGAGTAGGGGTATTTTACCCATGTGGGTAAATTTTACCCCTAGGGGCAAATGCGTTTACATGACGAATTTACCCCTAGGGTAAATTTACCCCTAGGGGCAAACGTATGCATATAAACGGGGTATTAGAAGTTAGAAGTTATAAATTAAGAAATATATGTCCGTTCTTCCCTCCCCTCCATCCGTTCGCAAACAATGACGTCATTGCAAATGCATGTTCACTCTCTCACACGCACACCCAAATCGATCCCTCATTCCGTCAATTCGTCCTTCCGATGAACGCGAGCATGAATTGACGCCTATACATACATACATACATACATACATCTCCTCCGCCCATCTGGGCTTGGAGAAATAGATAGGGCTGCATGGTGCTTCCGCACAGAGCTGAAACCGACCGAATTTGAGTACTGGTGAACCGCTTAGAAGGTCTAAGCCTGACGGGGACGTAAAACCTGAAAACAAAAAAATTAAAGGACTATCCCTGATAATGCGAGTGTCAAGAGTTCTTTGTACCATATTTTTATGCCTTTGGTGAATATTATACATAATTTTGACATTTATAGAAATCAAAGTACTGACAGCACCGAAGAATCGATTGTATTTTAGTGCAGACTGGGAACATAGTCTTGAACTGAGACGTAGGCTGTTTCGTTTAACGCTAAAACTTCCAGTATTTTAAGCAAACAATGTAGACCCTGATCAGACTCGGCGTCTGATCTGGGCTAAAATGTTTGCCAATGTCCCAGCACATGCGCCCAGTCATTGTTTCACAAAAAGATTTCTTTTACACAGCACTCTGACGTCACAACGACAAGAATAACGCGACTATTTTCTATAAATAACCTTTTCCTGGATTTCCCCCAATTCACTGATAGTCGCGTGGACATCAGCACTGAAGAGCTTCTGAGCTTAGTAACTTTGGGTCGACTGACAAACAATCGACCCAAAATACACCGGGCTTGTGTGACCTGTAAAAGGATATTCCATACACATGACTAAGCGATATAACGCAACCTCTCTCTCTCTCTCATTTGGATAACACACTCGTGTAAAATAACACTTTCCTTTGAGACATTTGTTCCCGTTGACATTTTGTAACCTTTTTTTCTTATTGATGCTCCAAGCATAGTATGTGGGTGCTCATTAGAACCGCCTCATTGACTACTCACAATTTACGGTTGATAGAAAAAATGTATTCCCTTGTACACTCCAGATTACAAGGGCATTTGTAAGGAATTTTTAACGTGATCTCTCTCTCTCTCTCTCACTCTCTCTCTCTCTCTCTCTTCGCGAGACAGCTTAACGAAACAGGTTCAGGTTTAGGATCCCGTTTCGGGCCTAAACGCAAGTTCAATCGACCCACCAGTAGTGCTTTGACTTCAAAAGCGGGGATAGAAAAAGAAGAAGAAGAAGAAGAAGAAAAAAAAAAAACATTTCATTCTCAATAAAAAATATGTTTGTGCTTAATGCTTATGAACGTGGAGCATGTGGACTGAACAAAAAATGTCAGTTGAAGCATGGTACAGTCTGTTCATTTATATTTCAATTTT
This sequence comes from Anodontia alba, assembly GCA_964016985.1. Classification (NCBI taxonomy): domain Eukaryota; kingdom Metazoa; phylum Mollusca; class Bivalvia; order Lucinida; family Lucinidae; genus Anodontia; species Anodontia alba. The sequence goes on along the minus strand of OZ024825.1, from coordinate 99,095,580 downwards.
GTAGCGTCACACACACACACATGCACGCGCGCGCGCATGCACGCACGCACGCACGCACACACACACACACACACAGACTTCTTGGATTTCACTGTATGATGGACCTAGTTCAGTTTCCTAGTCTCAAATTATTACTGTTAAACAAATTTGCAGATTGGATGTGGTCAGTAATTGATTAAGTAACAGCTGCTTAATTGCCATTTGGGAGACGTTATCACTGCACGAGATCATTAGCTGAGAATAGTCCGTGTAAACTGCATAGCCAACCAATACATGATGTGTTATAAAAACCTGAAACTACTCAAACATATTCGAAACGAAAGTTTGACAACTCATTCGTGAATCTCTAACGCACACCTTCATCTATCTGTACATTCCAAAATGAAGTATTGTGTTCTGAGCACCGATGTTAATCATATGACACATGTGTGTTTCATATCTCTATAATAAGCATTGTTCAAATAATTTGTTTTAACTTTATTTTTCTATTCTAGACATATAGGTGCGCGTTTCTACCGTCTCACTGAGGCGATTCTAACGAGTATCCACAATCTATTTTTTAGAACAAAACGGAAAGTATTGCATACCCATATAAACCCAAGTTTTCCCTATATAAAGTGAGATTTACAAGAGTGTATATTACGAGAGCTTTTGTCTTCATCAAGAAAGAATAGTTAGCTTTAAAATTTTATCTCTACAATGACATTTTTCTGGCGAAAATTTGTGATGTTTCCTTTTCTAGTCCAAACATATTATTGTGGGTGCTCGTTAGGGTTACCAGCCTATCCCCATTTGAGATACTGCTGTCCTTTAAGCCTCTGAAAAAGGGCATTTATCTGGCGAAACTTTGTGACAGTCTGAGATTTAACTTACGAGCACTCACAGTCTATATTTTGAGCAGAAATAAGGAAATGATAAAACCCTGGTAAACCAAACTTTTCTACATAAAGTGGGGTTTACCACAATCTACATGTATGTCTTTGAACAAAAATATGAACAATACTGTTCATCTTCTAATCCCCACTATTCCATACATTATGACTGAAGGTATTCGAATGAATCGCCTCAGTGGAGCGTTCCTATGAGAACATGTAATCAAATAAGTCCGTGTGAATTTACATAGGAATACATCCTTTTCCTTATTTTTGGTCTAAAATATAGAATGTGGGTACTTCTCACGAACACTCACAAATTTATTACTGTTGTCTCAGTTTGTTGTGTATAACTGTTTGCTGCTTGAAAAAAAAAACAACAACAACAAACAATGTGTGTTGTGTATTTACGTCCCCGTCAACACTATTAAGGTCATTTCGGAGATGTTGCTTCCAGTTTTGTGGGACTTTTACCCGACACTGAGATGAAATGACATCACAAGCCCTACCGCCCAAAAAACCAATAGGGTTTATTTGCAGGGACGGTCTGACTCGCACCACTTTGCCTGAGCAGGCTTAGACCTTCTAAGCAATTTACCAGTACTCATGTGCGGACGGTTTCAGCTCTGCGTGGAAGCACCATGCAGCCCAATCTATTTCTGTAAGCCCCGATCTACGGGGTGTTGGGTGGGGTGGGGGGGGGAGGGGGGCATCTCGGTGTATATGTGGTCGTCTTTACCAAAAACCTATCAGCTGAGTAACGGATGCACCTTCAGGATAGGCAACTTCTTCAAATGTAGTCTTCCTCTCTGATCTTTAAAGTAAAGGAATGCATATTCATCTGTACTTTCCTGTACGAATATACTGGAAAGCAAATAGGAGGTCACACATGTTGATTAACCCTTAACCTGCCAATCGCGACGCTTGCCAACGTCTTTTTTTTTTTATTTTTATTTTTTTTTTTTTTTTGCTCAGAGTAAATAAAGTTTGACACTACACGTGAATCGTCTGCTGAAATCTTGAGCATCTTTAATTAGTTTTTGTGTGGTCTGCAGAGGCGGGAAATGTGCTGCCCAACTTATTGTAACAAGTGGAACAGTGCATGTGAAAATACGCGTAGGAGTAAATAAGGATATCTATTTCAACCATAAATAATGATATCTATAATGAATTGCAGATACTTGTACTTAAAATGCAGATTATATATGTATTTAATTTAGAAATAAAGATATCTGCATTTCAAATACAGGTATCTGCATTTGCATCAGGAAAACATGCCTATATAATTTTGACCCACTTAAACCCCACTTTTTATAATAATAATAATAAAATAAAACTGAAGTCTGCTCTGAAACATTATATGACGTTTTAATCGATAAGATTAGAGTCGGGTTATGTGGTCTTACGTTACGTTATATTGTATTTATAAGACAACGCTAAATTCCTATGTATAAAACCCAGTTTTCCACGCATATGAAAGATTATATAAAAAAAAAAAAAAAGTGAAAGAACCGAACGGTAGACTGGTTTAAAACCAACATCTAATGCCTTTAGATTGTAACAAGGTTTATGAATATTAAAATTAAACTTTATGGCTGTGACTTCTGGCTTGTTTTTTTTTTTTTTTTTTTTTTGTTTTGTTTTTTTGTTTTGTTTTTTTTTTCTACCGTAAACTGACATTTTTTCCAATCACTTTTTTTTCTGCGTTTTATCTATAATTCGAGCTAAACAGAGCTTAGAAAACAAAATCACGAACAAAATTATTGTGTTTACACAGGACTGTCATAAGACCATTCCGGGCTGTAGACTATACATGCATATTCCGTTGTAGAATATATATGTAGATTCTATCATACTTTCTCGACATTTTGTATGAAGTTAAAACTTGAAAACACACAAAAGAGTTCTTTTAACAAAACAAATATTTTGTGATGAAACTTTGTGATATTTTTACATCTACTCCAAAAGTAGATAGTAACTGCTCATAAGGACTGACTCATTGAGGCAGTTCTATCGAGTACACACAATCTATTTTTTGAACAAAATGAAAATGTTTTATACCATTGTAAACCTCACGTCTCTATATATAAACTCGGACCCATCTGATGGGTCCGAGATATAAAGTGGAGTTTAGGGTGGTCGTTACATGGACTTGTTAACGTGATGACTGAAAAAGAAATGGTTAATCTTGAAAAAGCTATTTTCTCTCTATATATTGTGTAATAATTAAGTTGTGTTAATCAGTGTTTTTTTTTGTTTTGTTTTTTTTATAAAATGGGTTTGTCAATGTATTGAGTTGCTTTCCTTTTCTTGGTCCATCCTTCTTTTTCTTTCCAATAGCCATTCGCATTCCAGCAATACCATTCTTCGTGTGTGTGCGTTGGTTGCTGGGGTGGTATACGGAAAACGCAGTGAAACAATGATTTAGAACAAACTATGTAAAATGACATGGTATCGACTTTGATCCGACAATGCTTTTAAAATGTCATATTGATGGTAGGTGTCCACTGCATATATTTTTTAGTAAAAATAAGGAAAAAAGTATCCGGTACCCTATTAAACCAGACTTTCTCGGTCGATGTTAATTATATTATTAACGATCTAAATTTCATATCCATTTAATGACCGAGCAAATTCATTTTCTTGAAGGAGCAAATTCCTTGCCTCGAGGGATGGTTGTATGATTTCGATCTCGGAGGATGAATAAAATAGAACACGATATATTATTCATAGAAACGTACATTCGCGCAACAGAACATAACCCCAAATGAATACCACATAAAGGAAATGATTTTTTAATTAAATATATAGAATATCCTATCTAAAGTGTATGAGGATTTTGAATAAGTTATGGTAGATGAGCCATCGGTGTTCGAACCATTAAAGTTTCACTGTATACTCATCATATTTAAGAAGACATACTGTGGGACGTTATATACACATCCCGGATTTTATTTAAATTATCCACCAACTTTCCTAGACATGTGGCGGGTTAAAACTTTTGGCTAGTATATATGGATGCAGTATAGGATATATATGGGTGTCTTTTTTTTTTTAATTTGAATTGGGGTTTTCGTTATATAGACATCCCGGATTTTATTTAAAATAATCCACCAACTTTCCTAGACATGTGGCGGGTTAAAACTTTTCGCTAGTATATATGGATGCAGTATAGGATATGTATGGGTGTCTTTTGTTTTTGTTGGAATTGGGGTTTTACGAAAACCCCTGTTCAAAATTTTCCTAAGAACTTCTGAAATGTACAAAATCTGTCATTGTCAGGTTATTTTAACTATCTTACAACTATGACAACCGATAGACAACTTTCTGCTGAACAGGTAAATACAGTTATTTCTCATGAATAATTTATAATTTAATGGGGTGGGGCGGGGGGGTGGGGGGGGGGGCGGGGCGGCGGAGTGGGGGGAGGCGGGAGAGCGGAAAATAAGTAATCAACCCCAGATAAAGCATAAAAGGAATTGCAGCAGCAGAATCAGTTACATCAACAAAAGTGAATTGCTGAAAAATGGTAGGATGCTCAAGTCAACAAAAGAAGAAAACATGAATACCTCTGCATATGATTCCATAATACCTATGACGGGGACAAGCTATGCATACATTAAATGCTGATGCAGCTAATCAAACAAAATGGATTCGCATGTTTATATATATATAATGGATTCCCATTTTTATATTTGTAGGCTGCTCCAAAAAAGAAATGTAGTAGATATCGTCACAATTTATGTCAGTAATCAACGCTATATTATAATGTCTCTGAAAATGTACATTATTAAGATTGAAAAGACATTTCAGAGCAAACATTTTAAATGTCAGATGTATCAAAACACTTTATTTTTTTCACACAATGTTATAATTTTTTTGAAAAACAAATTGTTTAATTCATGTAATGAAACAAAAAGCGTAACACCACTTACTATACTGAATGCATAAGTAAATGATAATTTTGTTCTTTTTTTACAAGAAGATTATGTTGTTAAAGGCTAAAAGGCCCATATGATCAGAAGACTCTAATTTGGCAAAAAAAAAAAAAAAAAAAAATACTGGCAAAATGTGTTTGGTAAACATCGAAAAGCGAAAACATGGTTGACTTGTTTTATATGAAATTTTCGGTAACCTGAAAGTTTTTATATCCAAAATCAGCTTTTCAGTACGAACAACTTCTAAATAAAAACGTGAAAAAGTAGCTAAAACGGTCGACGGCAACATTTGCTAATAAATCAACATTTGTATTGCATTTTTGTATATTCAGGGGTTACAATGTTAGTGATTCTGGAGAATACATTTTATTAAATTGTTAGACAAATCTTTCAATAGGAAAACAAAACAACTCAACAATGTTCGATGGTATAGAATTTTTTATGTGGTACTTTAATATTTTACTATTTTATAATGTAAAAAAGCACAAAGCATTTAACAAAAACAATATTTTTTATAGATTTTCTGGTTGTTTTAAAACTGATCTAGTGGATCAGGTGGGAAACAGTCAACTACTTTTGCTAGTTTTGATTAGATTTTTTTTCACTCTGCAACGGTGGCTCTACAATTTATATAAAATACGGGGTGGTTATATGTCACCTCGGTTGATGATATTCATATTCCTCGGGCGGGCATTTTTTCAGTATCACTCTCTCAGGAATGTGATACCTAACAAGACTACTGACCCGTACGCTGAAGTAGTACCTCCTATGTCATACATTTTACTATCACCCTGGTATTCCGTGCATGTGCTATCTTTTTCACTTTTACCCGGAGGATCACATTTTGTTACTATCACACTGGCAGTGAAATAGTAAAAAGTATCGCCCTCAGGCCTACGGGATATTTGTATGGGAAAGTCACATTGTTACGACCCAGAGCAGACTGCAGTGCCAGCGGACAAGTTTAATACCTATTAGAGGTAGGGTCCATTTTCCACAGTCGGACCATTTGTTATAGTTATTAATAGTAGCGCGATATTTAAGTTACGCAAATTTAATAATGCTAAACTGGTTGCGAAACGCAAAAAGCGAGAAAATCGCATAATGTTTGCAAAATCCCGCACATATCGTGCAATTGATGCGTGGCAAGATATATAAACTCACCGATACAGTCCAATTCGAAGGACAACTAGACAACGCAAAAGATCCGTTTAAATTATGATTAGACAGTTCGGCGCGTCGTTAATTTATATTAATATTATGTTTGTAGTCTTTTTCTGTTCAAATATCAAAAGCAGGAAAATGTCCGTATCTGAATAGTAAACCTATAAACTATATATTGCATCGCGCGCTAGTCCGATGCTGCATATGTTACCTGGCTTATTTCAGGAATGCTGAGCAGGCTGCGCTAGGTTATGCAGTCTGGTCGGAACTTCTCGGGTTGCGAGAATTGTAACTGCTATCGGGGACACTGAGCAGGCCGCGCTGGCATGTGCGGACTGACCAGTCGTTTTGAGGCAGCAGTCGCAAGGTGTGATTTAGTTTATACAAAATAAGAAAACAGTGCAGGATCGGAATAGCCAATGTAATGTGCAGTACCATAAGAATCGCGTAGGCTAGAAATTTAGGTTTACATACGCATATGCATTACGCAAACATACGCACGAACATAACAGGCACCTATATAGCAGGTTTTTTTCTCTTTCTAAGTTTAATGGATAATTTAATGAGTCTAAGAAATTGTTGAAAATTGTATTATTCCGCCTGCATAATCACTGTTATATTTTAAGTGTTCCGATTTCGTTAAGTGTTCCGATTTCGTCTGATCAGGGCACCGAGTTTAAAATAGTCGGAGTTGATCCAGTTACTCTCCCTCTGATCATTATCCGGAAGTCGGAGGTGTTTTTCATTAGTAATGTCAGTGACATTTAGGATTGCGACATTTGGAACGTCATGTCCCTGATTGTCATCCATACATTATAATCGTTTGTGCATGTATGGAAATGGGGCTTGCATATGATATGACGTTACGCGGACGACGTTGCCGCCAGTTGGCAGGCGCTCACCATCGACCGCGTCGATGTCATTAATAAGGATAGAAGTCGCGGGTGATACGTCGACGTCAGTGGTGGGTCTATCATGGCGTCGGATATACAGCTGCGACGTCAATGACGTCACTCTATAAGGTGACGTGCGTGATTGTAGAATAAAGGGTAGAATCTTAGCAGGCTTCATCTTATGTAATTATAGAACATGTCCTTAGTCTGTTTTTGTTTGTTTTTTGTTGTGTCCTTCCATGTCCTTCCAAAGACAGTTGACCTTAATGTGAGGTGCAGTACTTAGACTCCATCGAGTCTTGGACGGGCCGGGGCCGCCAAATAAGGGTCTAATACAATGGTATAAACAGCCAGAACTGGGAACAGTGAACAAAAGGTTCAAGGGATTGCCAACATACAAAAACGTTATTAAGGCCTTGACTAAACAGAGAAATGATAAAATTAAAATGAGCTTAATAAATAATAATAATAATAATGAGATCGATCAATAATTAAGAAAGTGTAATAAAACTTTAAAAAAAAAAAAAAAAAAAAAAAAAAAGATAAGGGCGTCGTATAGATATTATTGGAAAGGGAGGCAATTTCTTCACACTGGCACACAGTTCTCCTCATTTGGTTGGGTATATATACTGAGTGTATTAAATTGATTAACCAAGCAGGCTAATCAAGTAATATACCAGTATAATTCTCCAACCGTGCCAACGTGAGATTTGCGTCAAAATTGTGTATGAAGTGTTGTATTATTTTAATGTCTGTTTATTATATGAGTTGTATATGTAAAAAAAAAAAAAAAAAAAAAAAAATCTACCGTTGTTAGAGGCTTCTGTGAAATTGTACAGTTGGGCAAACCCGGAGCTTGATCAAATTGGAAAAAAAAAGGTAAGAGAAAAGTCCAAGGAGTGTCACAATCACAAACCGCAGCTCTTCCCAGACACTAAGAGGAAGAGGAAACCGACAAATCCAAACAGGTAGAAATCGAACAAACGTACGAAAAGCACTAAGTTTAGCTCTCTCTTCCACAAGCGAGGTAATCGCAATGCTAAAAGGACTGAACCCCCCCCCCCCCCCCCCCCCCCCCACAAAAAAAAAAACAAAAAAAAAACAAAAAAAAAAACACAAGAACAAAATGACACAAGGTAAGACATAAAACAAATCGCCTCGTAGAATAAACCACAAAGCAACAAAGAGTAAGACTAACACCGGGACCATCGCCTTAGAACGGTCAGTAGAGTAAACCACCGGGGGCGGAGTTTAAAGCACTTTTACAGCTAGCCAACTTCACCCTGGGTCCCGATGCTTCTCTTAATACAGAAATACTTAAAAAATCGGTTCGCTTAAATGCTCCCAACTCAGTCAATGCATCAAAGCAAAAACATAAAGTCGAATTAATCACTATAATAAACAAAGACGAATACTCATGGCTAATTCTACTGTATGCCAGAGTAAATGAAAACCAAAAGTTGAACCACGGCGGGGAAAGCCAAAGACATATCGCCAAGCCCCAACCCACTGGTTAAAGTTTTACGAAGAGGCCATCATTGAGTCTGAGGCCCGAACCGCCGTTGTGCAATTAAAGAGTGAAGCATAGCCATCAACAAAGATTGACAACTAGGCATGCAGTCTGTCGCATAATATCCAGCTATAGCCAATTCTTATATAATGGTTAATAAGTTTTCTGAATTGCTCCGAAAAGTTAGATTTTCCTAGAATTGCTCCGAAAAGTTAGAAGTCACCCTCGGTGCATCTTAGCCGCCCAGAGCGTAACACACATGAGGTTCAATCAAATATCAAAATAGAAGTGAAGGCAATGGTCAGGAATCGATGCAATTACCTCACACCTTCCATCCAAGACACCAAAGGGAAAGAAACACAAACATAAAACAACTTCACCGTAAAGGAAATGTCACAAGTGGAAAGCCAAAAGGATAGTTACATTCCCACGCCAAAAGGATAGTTACTTTCCCACAAATTGGCCGAACGGCTATTCAAAATAAAAATGATATCAGCAATACATACATGCTATAACGAACTATAACAATATCAAACCACAAGAAGAACCGCCTTGGAATGAATACTTTCTCACACCACATTTTTATATGCACATCATATATTAGACAGATTAAGGGTGTTATATAGTCATCCCGTATTTTATACAATTGTAGATTTACAGTTTTAGAGTGATAAACTAGCAAAGTTGCTGTCTGTTTTAAGCGGCTTTACCCATAAATGAGGAAAAAAAATATCAAAACCTTCTCACCTCACATTTAAAATATATACATCTTATATAAGACAGACTAATATGGTATTACATATTTCAGTTACAAATACACTCCGTAGTTATATAAATTGTGAATCCACAGTTTTAGAGTGATAAACTAGCAAAAGTTGTTAACTGTTTTTTTTTTAAGCCAATTTACCAGATTATATGAAATGTCAAGTACTTTTACCTCATATTTTGCATCACACACTATACAGACTAATGGGTGTTACATATATACACCCCGTATTTTAAATAAATCGTAAACCTAACACTTAAAGAGTTTATGATTTGTTAATACCTTAAATATGGTATACTAGGTGATTCTTGAAACAATATGACAAAGAGAAATGCAAAAGCTTTGGATAGTTTATGTTGACAATTATCATCAGTAATCTCTGCAGTGTTTGTGAAGTGTTTTATCGTTTACGGGGACATCGTCGTTCGGAACGTTTACAGCATATGAATTACCTGGACCTTTAGGGCTGTGACAATAATGATTTTCTGTCTCTAGATACAGTGTTCTCTTCCTGAATTGTACACTGTTCCTAAAATTTTGGTGTTCTGTTCCTAAGTCATGGTGTTTGGTTCCTGAGTTCACTTTTTGGCACCGAATATTGGAAATTGGTTTGATTTTTTTTATATTCTATCTGGGTTTAAGTAGATTATTTTACGTTTTAGTCGCAAACATAGATTTCATCGATTGTATATGTTAGGGTTAAAATATCGCTTATTAGCCGAAAATGACAATGGGAATGCATCCGGTGTTATTTTTTTTTTTTTTTTTCTTAAATAGTTAATGGTATTTTTACGAGTATAAATAGATAGGATCCTGTCTATTCATGTTGGCCTCCTTTACACGTATGTAACCAAACTGCGACCCAGGATCAGGTCAGGGTTTAAGAAAATAATGTGTTGTTCTGTTCCTTTGTTAGTTGCTAAAACAACTGAGGGTTATATACGTTGAAGTATTATTACTTTTAACAATCGGCATCGAAAATGAGTGATTTGCACATTGTCTAACACCAAAGTATGTAGTCAGAAAAACAAGATCGATTTTTGGCATGCTGCGTAGTCATTTTTGCAGACATAACTTAAATTCTTAAAGATTATCATGTTTTGTGTCTATTGTACTTCGGACTTATATTAGCAAGAGTTCCAAAAAAAAAAAAAAAAAAAAAAAAAAAAATGCAGAAAAATGATGGAAATACGTAGTGTTTAAAATCGTTAACTTCGATATTTTGTTTCGGAACAGAGCACCATCGAAAGACACGCAGTTCAGATAGATTATCTCTTCACCTCTGTGTTTCTTGGAATGTAAAACAGGGTCTACGTATAGACTAGATTATAAGTGAGTCCAACCCGAACCGCGAAGCGGTTCGGCGTGTAGATGCACTACTATAGACTATGTGACCAGTGATGTGTGTGACCAAAAATGTACTGGTCCAACAAACGCTTGGGTGGTTCGGTGCTTATCCTGAAAAACAAGGGTGAGTTGGCACAGGCTATTGACATAGCGCCGTGCCGATAATAACAACAAAACAGCCAATAACGCCAAGTATTCCAAATGCAAGATGGTAAATCACGAGACTTGTGACGTCAGCCTACAAAATTTGCAGTCGCGGCCATTTTGAATTTTTCTCCACTTCGAATTTTATTTCTCTCCATTCTCCGTCTACTTACAAGCTAAGCACGATTGGTTTTGTGCATAAGGTACACATTGATGTAGAATTTCATCTAAAACATACACTTTATGCTTTTTTGTTTACGTGATAAACTGAAAAAAACTTTGACACATTAATGTGTGTTCGATCGGTTTGTAAACTGAACATTGTTATGTTTGTTTTTGCTTTTCGTAAGGTGTAGACTCGCAAAAACAAAAACAAAAAAAAAAAAAGACCAAAAAGAAACAAAGACAACAAGAGCTGTCGGAGGACAGCGAGCTCGCCTGCTGGGTACATTTTATATTGTAACATTTTTATCATTAAGCCATATAATATAGGTCACACTGACCTAGATGTATTTGTATGTAAATCATTTTGTCACTTAGATATAATAATCCAGGTATGACAATTCTCCATGAAATAGTAATAAAAATAAAAGGCAAAATCACTGAAGCATGAAATATAGGTCACAATGACCTAGATATAGTAAGTGGTCATTCATTGGGTCACATGGAACTAATATCCCAGGTGTGACATTTATCCAACAAATAGTATTCAAGATATAAGGCAAAATCACTGAAGCATGAAATATAGGTCACACCAACAGAGATATATTTTGACGTCAATAATCGGGTCACAAGGAACTAATATCCCAGGTGTGACATTTATCCAACAAATAGTATTCAAGATATAAGGCAAAATCACTGAACCATGAAATATAGGTCACAATGACCTAGATATAGTAAGTGGTCATTCATTGGGTCACATGGAAGTAATATCCCAGGTGTGACATTTATCCAACAAATAGTATTCAAGATATAAGGCAAAATCACTGAACCATGAAATATAGGTCACACCAACAGAGATATATTTTGACGTCAATAATCGGGTCACAAGGAACTAATATCCCAGGTGTGACATTTATCCAACAAATAGTATTCAAGATATAAGGCAAAATCACTGAACCATGAAATATAGGTCACAATGACCTAGATATAGTAAGTGGTCATTCATTGGGTCACATGGAACTAATATCCCAGGTGTGACATTTATCCAACAAATAGTATTCAAGATATAAGGCAAAATCACTGAACCATGAAATATAGGTCACAATGACCTATATATAGTAAGTGGTCATTCATTGGGTCACATGGAACTAATATCCCAGGTGTGACATTTATCCAACAAATAGTATTCAAGATATAAGGCAAAATCACTGAACCATGAAATATAGGTCACAATGACCTAGATATAGTAAGTGGTCATTCATTGGGTCACATGGAAATAATATCCCAGGTGTGACATTTAACCAACAAAAAGTATTCAAGATATAAGGCAAAATCACTGAACCATGAAATATAGGTCACAATGACCTAGATATAGTAAGTGGTCATTCATTGGGTCACATGGAAGTAATATCCCAGGTGTGACATTTATCCAACAAATAGTATTCAAGATATAAGGCAAAATCACTGGACCATGAAATCTAGGTGACCTTGACCGTAAAATGTAGGTCACCATGACCTTCACTCTCTTACACTTAAACTGATGTCACATAGTTAGCTGATGTATAACCAGTTGTGTCTATAACCTGTAGGCATATAAGATTTTACAAATGTGTCCTAGATTTTGACCCCTAGCCCCACCCCAAGGCCCACCCTGAGGTATGAACCCAGGGGTATGTTCTTTTGGAATCTCAGAAGACTCGTCCAGGTACCCAAATTCTAAATATGAATGCTCTATGAGGAGTGAAAGTCAGGATATAAGAATTTGAAAAACTTTAACACAGTATTACAAAGGGGTCCTAGATTCTGACCCCTAGCCCCACCCAGGGGCATGAACCCAGGGGTTTATTCTCTTGGAATCTCAGAAGACCCTCCAAGGTACCTAAGTTCCAAATTTGATGCCTCTGTGAGGAGTGACTGTTGAGATATAAGCATTTGAAAAACTTTAACACAGTGTGACGGGAACGGGAACGCAAACGCAAACGCAAACGCAAACGCAAACGCAAACGCAAACGCAAACGCAAACGTGGACGACCGGGGTGACTACAATAGCTCTCCTTGTACTTCGTACAGGCGAGCTAAAAACACACAAACGGTCAAATATCTTTAGGAAAAATCCTGAAGCAGTAAAATGGATTTCAGGTAAGCGAACGATATATAGGCTACCGGCATACACTGGAAAGCACGGTCCCCGCCCCCATCGGGGCCCGCGAAATAAATGGGCTGCCTAAAGCCTCCATGACAGAGCTGCTAGAAATTATGCAGGACCCGAGTTCATGTGATCGGGTCGGGTAAAAGTCCCACAAATTTGGAGGCAATGTCTCTAAACTATTGAAATATTGTTGACTTGAGACGTTACATATCGCAATTCATGTAGTGAATTCAGAAGTCGTGATCTGAAATCAAATTCAGTTAGATCTCTGCATTATTAGAATCTGAACTGACAATACTGAATTTGTGGGTGATAAGGCCAAACTAAAGAATGTGTTTAGGGTATTTAGAGTAGGATAGGTAGGGATTTTTTAAACATTTTATTTTAATTATAATTATACCATAACAATTATACCAAATATATTTGGACTACATAGGCTTTCAAGCAGGCCCTACTTTTCTCTACTTTTTTGTGCTCCAACTTTTCCCTACTTTTGTCTGAAAATGCCCTTTTGATACTCTAATTTTTAGTCCAAAAATGTTTGATGTGACCAAAAATTGTAATTTTTTTTTTCCGTCCTCGCTTGCTTGGAAATTGTAAATATCAGATCAACATAATCTGAGCCATCTCGATGAAAAAGTTTATAAAATATTTTTACTTCAGTTGTACTCCTTTTTTTGAAGATTTAATTTGGCATTTGCTTTCCATGGTAATGCAGTGTTTTTGTTCAGAGAAGACTGTTAATTATTGTGTCATTTTCTATGTCTGAAAACCTCTGTGGATGGTGAGAAGGGGTGAATGTGGTAAGGGTGTGCAAGCCAGTATTTCGAAACCTACGCCATTCATATACCTGACCTTTGAAAAAATGGACCCATTCATTTATTTGATCATCTGAAATGTTGACCTATTCATATACTGCCCTTTGTTTTTATACCCATTTATTGTTGGTAGTTAGACAAATATAGCAGTCAGTTCATTGAATACCAAGAGAACAAGCAGCCTTGACAAATCTCTGAGTGAAAAAATATATGCATTTACCGGGATGTGAAAAAACCAGAAAAGTGGGGCCTTTCACATAAGATTCAAGAAAAATCGGGTCAATCATATACTTTTTGTTGAATAGGGGGCTAATCATATACCTGGCATCACTGAAAAAGGGGGCCATTCAACAAACACATCAATACTATGTCATATACAGGAAGTTAACCTCCCTGCCCCTCACCACCCCCCCCCCCTTCACACACACACACACACACACGCACACTGAGCTGAAAATACTCAGAACATCCTTACTATCCCTACTTTACATGATTGAAATGCTTACTTTTGCCCTACTTTAAGCCATACTTAATATCTCTACTTTTTCACTGGAGGGCACTTGAAAGCCTGTTTTCACATAAAATTTCACCAAACTGGTTTGCCTATCCTTAGAAGTTAGATGTGTCCAAAAATACTGACAGAATGGCCAACAGTTTACCTACAGGAGCAGTTTGATCTGGGTCTACAATGTTTGCTCAGACCTTCTTGACAGAATATTTCAGTCTTACATATATGGTACAACATTACGAAAATACATGTATTCAAATATATAGAAAATTTCACCTCTAAAAACTGTAATTTTTCAGATAAAAAACTCTGATATTGTTCATATTTCTGCTCAAAACATAGATTGTGGGTACTCATTAGAACCGCCTCACCGAGGCAGTTCTAACGAGTACCCACAATCTATCTTTTGAGCAGAAGTAAGAAAAATAATGTATACCCCTGTAAACCCCAGTTTTACTATATAAAAGTGGGGTTTAAGGGGGTCAGTATTATATAGGCATGTTTTCGTGATGATCTCAGTCCAGATCTGGACTCTGAGATATAATTAGTTAATTAGGGTTATTATTATCAGCATCATATGAATTTGCCCCACAGGGTGTAATTAATAGCAGCTGTCTGCAGTTGTGGTGGACAGCAGAGAGAAAATCTTGTCTATGAACATGTGTGATGTAGAGATAAAATAATGTAAAACAGCAAAGCAAATTTAATTTCATTCAGTGGATACAAGACAAACATACATTATTCGATAACAATAGTACAAATTTGATTAGAATTTGAATAGAATATTCAATATACATAATATTCAATACAGATAAAAATTCATTCAGTTAAAAACTATAGTCATGTGACAAGAAAACCAACAATATTTGGCCTGTAAACACAGAGGACTTCTGCACAATCATATCAGAGCCTTTGCTGTCCGCAAGAAGAATTCATGGGTCCTTAGCTACCCAGATAGCACACAGCAAAGACTCAGATCAGACTGTGTGGATGTCCAGGCTGGTCGGAGTCTTCGCTGGGCACACAGACCATATTGTTGGTTTTCCCATGCCGGGGCTCAAATTATTATGCGCTGTAATATGAACATATATTTCAGTCAAAAATAAACATGCACTTTTATTTCAGATCAAAATGCTCAAAATGACACTAGTATATCTCAAAATGACACTTGTATTTCAATGTACAAATGTCTGCTTTTAATTTAACACAATGTATTAATTACATGGATTTAATAAATTATATATACAGTGATAACCCTAAGTATAGGGAGAGATAGGCCTTTGCAAAGAGTGAAGACCCAGATCAGACACCGCAAAATGTGGCATCTGATCAGGGTCTACACTGTTTGCCATACACACAGCATTATTTTAGATGGATCAAGGGGTAGCAAAATGGGCTATTTCGAATGTGCACAATACTGGTTAACCGCTTAGAGGACTAAGCCTGCCCAGTAAATGTGTGGTTAGGTAAACTGACCGCGCTCAACATGACCCCATTGGGTTGACTGGGCCGTAAAACCTTAACACAAAAAAAAAAAAAAAAATTTAGGACAAGTATTTTAGGTAGATAAGGTGTCCCAATACTTAAGGTAAATAAAGTATATTAGGAAATGACACAAAACAAAGAAAAACCTTGTACACAATAATTAGGGTAAATACATGTATGGTACAATGTACGAACTTTACACAGTTGCCAATTCAACCACAACAGAAAACAAACAAGAGTTGTCAGAAGACAATGCAGCTTGCTGGAAAGGGCTGATCCGATAAGAAAACAATCTTTTATTAAAGATTAAATGCAGAACTTAAACTTAAACATAGCTGTAAACAACAGAGACTTAATACAAGACAGAAACTTAGAATGTTTTACACGAATGGTAAAGTTTATATGTGAGAATGACAGAATTTTAGAATCTAAAGGAGACCGTTGTTACAAACAGACACATGAAGATTACTTATTGTTCAGGGATTACACTGTTTGGAGTTTCTGGCTCTCAGACATCACTGAATAGAGAATCTACAGACAAAATTTTAAATAAGCATTTATTGCCCAAAAATGACCACATAGTATGAACAGAAATCTATAAATTTCTGTACATCTTACTTAGTTGGACCCTTATAAGTTGGCTTTGGTGTGGATGTTTGATGTCACTTTCTTTTTAAGCCCTTCTGTGGAGTTGATGCAATACGCTCATGTCGTTTTCTTGCGACAGTTTCTCCTTGGACCAGTGTTGGCAACTCTTCAAAATTTTGAAACTGGCTTTCAGATCCCAAATCGTACTCAATTTCACTTGAAAGGTTCTTTTGCAAACAATTGCTTTGCAAGAAATTTGGAAGAATTGCTTCATGTTTTCCAGCTGATTCCATATACAAAATTTGTAAATGTAATAGCTCAGCAAATCTCTGAATGACCAATTTCGGGGATACTGAGGCCATATAGATAGATAACCCTGCAACCTTATCACATTTCCTACCTCAGAATCTGGCTTCCACTAATTACTTTTTATGACAAGGTCAGTAGGTGTTATTGGTGGCACCATGCTGGGGGGACAGGGTGGCTGGTAATTGAAACTATTACATGGCTAAATAAACTTGATTAGGCCTCAGAGTCCAGATCTGGACCAAGATTGTACCCTAAATGTAAGAGTGATTTAGTATAAATATTTTATCATAGTACCACCTACCCTTTTTTTTTTTTTTTGAGAAAACATGAAAAAATGATAGACTTCTATTTCACCAAGTTAGATAGGATAGGGTTACCCAAAATACACATATTTTATTTCACTTATTGTAGTAGTGAAATGTCCATGTATATGACAAAATTGTACTGCCTTGCAATACAAGGCAGCTCTTTTAGAGATTGGACAGCTGGATAGCTCACTGTCACAAGGTCCCATTTTAAAACCCAGAATTCAGCTCTTGACTGTAGGCCCTAGGGCGCTTTATTGCACAGAACTTTTCATTATCATCTTTCCACTGTCTCAATATGACTTAAATAATGTTGAAAGGGTTTTAAAACACCAAACCGTCAGCATAATAGTGACGTAGTAAAATGGTGGCCTTTCATGCCAGTTGCTTGCGTTTGATCCCTGGCAGCGGCACTGGCGATAGAGTTGTTTCTCCTGTAACAATAACATTCATTTTCTATGAGGGTATTTAACAAGTAGAATAGTTGGTTGTGTATAAGCCCAAATTACTATTTTCTTTGTAGTATGACTACATTACTATACCAGTTAAACTGAAAAAGAAAAACGATACCAGTCCCCTTAATCCTGGAATATTATTTAAAAATTTCAAGATCCTATCTGTAACTTTTTTTGACTATATGCTAAGACTGGACAAAGGAACAGTCAAACAACCACCAAGTTTTATGCCCCTCCACCTTCTTTGAAGTCTGGAGCATTATAACTTGGTCCACTATTTTTTTGCTCACCTGAGTGAAAGGAGGAGATATTATGATCCATCAATCCACAACTTTGAAGGACCTTCTCTGAAAACCCTGGGTCATTTTTAACTTACAGGTCTGTACAAAAGTACAGTAAGAGCTTTTGCACTACTCCAGGCATTGGCATTGTCATCAGCATTTATTAGCCTTGAGAGGCTTGTCCATCCATAATTAGTTTGTGATAATCTTATTGAAAATGTCAAATGCCACCTAGTGTAATTATGCCCCCAACTTCAAAGAAGTTGGAGGGGCATATTGCTTCTGGGATGTTTGTGCATGCGTGTGTCCGTCCGTGCATGCGGCAGTCCATTACGCTTTTTGATACAAAGCATAATTTCTGAACTATATGCATGCTAGGGTTTTGAAATTTCATATATAGATTCTTCATGAGAAAATAGCTGACACATATTTTTTTACTCCATCAGGATTATGCCCCTTTCCAGAGTTATGGCCCTTTGAAAAAATATGGATGAAATCTTGTCAGCAAAATATCTCAAAAGCTATTGAAGCTAGAGCCTTGAAACCTGGTGAATAGATTGGTATTGATGAGTAGATGACCTGATCAATTTTTGAATAAATTCTGAAAAGTACTTCTTGATTTATGGCCCTTTGTCATATTGGGCATTTTTACATTGCACACTTTTTGATGCATAGCATAAGTTTTGAACTGTGCATGCTAGGGTTTTGAAATTTCATATATGGATTCTTCATGGAAAAATAGGTGTCCAAATAGGTAACCCATATTTTTTTCTTATCCAAATTATCTCCCATTTTAGAGTTATTTCCCTTTTAAGAAAATAACATTGAAATCTCGTATATTTGTACTGTTGTTACCAATCATGGGCAAGCAGTGTTGGAGTCAAGCAGTGATAGAATCAGGCATTTGGATGCATAGTGTTTTACAAGCACCAGCTCTCTATATATAGTTAGCTCTCTTTATATAGTTAATGTGTACACCTTATAAAATAATAGAGGTTTAAGGGCTCAGTTAAGAGAGAAAAAACATTAAAGGTTCTTAAGTTTTAAACTGCTTGAAATATTTTGATAATTTTTTGTATACATATTTACAAGATCTAATCAATGATATTGTAAAAAGAGATTTCTTTATAAAGAGTTGACTGCCGAGGCATATCTGTCCCTCCCAATTCAGTTTGTGAAAATTACTATACCTTTTAAATGGCTTGAACCATATTTATTATTTATGGCATGTAGATTGATATTGACAAGACCTAACCAATGAAATTGACAAATGCAACCTGGTATATTACTGGATGAATGTTTACTGTTGTGTCTTTGTACTTTTAAGACTGGAATAATCCAGGGTTGTTAGGGGTTTAAATAATGCCATAGGTTTTTTCTGGTTTACTGACTGCATAGGGTTTCTTGCATGTGTATCGGATCATAGCTCAAACAGTAAGTTTGTTGTCCATAAAGAAAAAAACTAAATCGATGGTCGGAGATTTGATCCCTTTAACAGTCTTTTTTTTACTCATAATAATATCTTATCTCTATGCGTTTTTTTTTTTATCCTTTCTTTTTTCATCTAAATCTCCGTGATGTGAAAATTCTTATGCTGTTTTAACACTAACCACGCTATAGGCAGATTCACCAGTCGACAAATTGATGTGCTCCTTTCCGACAGAAATTAGGATTCAATCAAACAGACAGTTTGCATGAAATGTCAAATTCTGTTTTTTGGGGGAAAAAATGAGGAAAATATTTCAAAATGTTTTCTGCTGAAATATTTACCAAACATGCTAAATGTCAAAAAAAGTCTTTAAGGTGTGTAATGATGAGCTCTTATTGCATTTGAATAGCAAAGGTCAAGATCAACCTGTGCATCTGCGCAGTGTCATCTGGATCTTTTCTGGATTAATTCTGTCCATTCATATATTCTATAGTATCCATTAATTTTGTAAGCAGACAATTTGATTGATTGTGTTGGGGTTTAACGACACGTCAACCCTTGAGGGTCATTTTGTGTCGTCTCCCAGAGAAAGGGAGAAAAGAGATAGAAGAGAGAGTAGAGGAGATGAAAGAGAGGGACAGGGAAGAAAGAGGAACAGGAATGAAAGTGAAGAAACAGAAGAAATAAAAACATTCCCCCTCTACCCTTACCCACTACAAGGATAGCAGGCCTTGCCCAACTGTAAGCCAATATCAGTTGGACGCCCCAGTGATGTAAGATACACAGCACCTTCGCACCACCCGACCACCGTATTGTAAGCAGACAAAGGTCCTGATCAGACTGAATGATGATAAAGTGTTGAGATAATGACGTTGTTTATTGCTAAAAAAAACAAAGAAAGAAGAGAGAAAAATACCATGTTTACCCTAAACATTCTGACACCTTACCATACTTGCCTCAAGAGTTTGACAAGGCCATTCAACTACCTGTTTATTTATCTAAAAACTGCCAAATGAGAGACATTCAGTAACGACTCTAATCATGCACTCTGCGTTCTGCTCTGGGTCCACACGGTTTGTTTAGACTAAGGGTAAATACAGTAAGTGCCAATTAGCCGGGTTCCTGTCTAATGGTGTATGAACAGCAGATGCAATAACGCCCATTTAGCCAGTTTTTTTATGTTTTTTTTTTTTTTTTTTTTTTTTTGTTTGGTTTTCTTTTTTCAGTGGGGTATGAATAAAAACATTAAAAAAATGAATAAGTTTTAAGCCACAATTGATATAAAAGATCCAAAGTAAAATACTGAAAAAAAGAAACAAAAAAAAAAAAAAAAAAAAAAACAGAGAGATTGCATGGTGACAATACAACAATTTGCTCTTCTCAAGACAATCAGATCCCAGTGATCGATGTATCTGCTACACCACTTCGTCCACTGTTACAGAGTATTGCGAATATGTTTGCTATTCTCATGGCACTATTTCCAAACACTTCACGAAAATACCTGATATGCTATTTTTAGTTTTGCTTACCTAAAAACAGACTTTGGATTCATGAACTCATCCAATCTTTGACACGACAGTAAACATTCATCGAGCTCTAATAAAGAGTACTCATCATTAAACAACAGAGGTTTAAGGGCTCCAGAGAAGAGATTAAAATCATTAAATGTACTTCGGGAGTGTAGGACAAAATCCCTCCCGGACATAATCCCTTCTGCTCATTTTTGTATAGGTGGACATAATTCCTTCCGTGTTTTTTGCAATGTGGATATAATCCCCCCTGCTCTTTTTTACAAGGTGGACAAAATCCCTTCTGTGAATTTTCCAACTAGGACAAACCCCCCCCCCCGGCTGAAATCCCCTACATCTCTCCAAGCTGATCAGAGTCTTACCTGGATACTTGGCTACTATTTTAGCATTTTCCGATAAAACTGCACAGCCGAAATTCTTGGAACCTTAAACAGTAAACAGTGATGCTTTTCATCAAACTTTTGGATGTGCAGTCAAATCTGAGTCTTTGCTTGGCATACATGTGAAATAGTAGGAAATGTTATGCATGGGCTCAATTTTTACAATTATAATGGAAAGTATTTATCAACATTTTAATCAAGCAAACAAACAAACATTGTTTTCTAAATAATTGTTTGTGTCTAACAGCATTGACAACCATTTAAGTACGGAAAGATTACAAAGATAATTGAGTTAACTGTGACCATTAATTAGGCAATTAGAAAAATGATTGACCTTAATAGCGCTCAATTAGACATTGCTTTTGAGCACATTTAAATTACAAACATATTCAGCATGATTGCATTAGGCACCAATTAACAAGAAGGTATAATAAATAAATATATAGATAAATAAATATATTTGAAGCCAAAATGAAAGTAAAAAGCTACCTTCATGCTCTTTTTTTAAAAATAAAAAACAGAAAGCCTGAGAATCAAAAGATTTTTTTTTTTTGGCCTAACAAGTTTTTTAGCTCGCCTGGACGAAGTCCAGGAAGAGCTATTGCACTACTTCCGGCGTTGGCAATGGCATCGGCGTCCACATTTACGTTAAAGTTTTTTAAGACCTCGTGTTTTCCAAACTGTACGATGGATTTGGTTCATATTTCATGTGATGTTAGATGTAGGTCCAAAGTTTCTTTCAGCAATACCCCAGCCCATGCCCATAATCTTAAGGTCAAGGTTACAGACTTTGAAATTTTACAATTAAAGTATTATGTTAAAGTTTTTAAAGAGCTCATATTTTCCAAACCAAATGATGGATGTGATTCAGATTTTGCATGATGACAGATAGAGGTCCAAAGTTTTATTGAGCAATACCCTGCCTATGCCCATGCATTTAAGGTAAAGGTCACAGACTGAAATTTCCTGTTTAAGATTTTTCAGAGCTCATAATTTCAAAACTGTATGATTGATTTGGTTTATATTCGGTATGATGATGGATATAGGTCCAGAGTTTTATTCAGCTATACTCCCACCTATGACTATGGCTGAAAGGTCAAGGTCACAGACAAATTTTACGCTAAAGTTTTACGTTAAACTTCTTAAAAGCTCAAATTTCAAAACCATATGATGGATTTGGTTCGTGTTCAGTTTGATGATAGATATGGGTCCAAAGTTTTATTCAGCAGCACACTCTCCCCTATGACAATTATGATTATTTAATGCCCCCTTCCTCCCCCGATAGGCCAAAGAGGCATTTAGTCCTTACATCCAGGTGAGCTATGCTGTCTGCTGACAGCTCTTGTTAGTAAACTCATAGGTTTAATTTGTCTGAAAGTTTTTTCATAGAATGATAAATGTTGTAAAATCAGTGCTTGCGTTATTCATTCAGCTTTTTCTGGGCAGCATTTTGACAAAATATACCTTTAAGATGATTAGCAATAAGTCAAGTCATATCAGACTGTTCATCTGTGCAGGCTGATCAGAGCAGAGTCTTTGATGATAGCATACAGTAGGTACTTGTCCTGGACTATCCACAGAGCATACAAGTAAGACTGATCAGTATTTCCTTAAGTGCATGTGCATGTCACATGTTTCCAAGGGGACACTTTCTCATGAAGCGGCCAATAAAATTAAGCCACATGTCCTGATAATAACCTATTCTAAAGAATTATGGCATTGCTATCTTGCTATCTATCAGTTTCATATAGACATACATATGCATGTATTCAATGATCATTTTTTCTGTTGATGTATACACAAAACAAAAAAGTATAAATTTAATCATTTCAGTTTTCTTGTGCAATAACCTCATTACAAGACAACAGTTGTATATGGCCCGCAACCCGCAGCCTGCAGAATAGTCAATTTGTGTTGTTGGTGCTCATTTGAATTGCCTTGACATGTCGAGGTAATTTAAATGGGTACCAACAATGTATGCTTTTATAAAGAAAGAACAATATTTTGCAGGTATCATTAAAATGCCCTCATGAAGTTCTCTGCTGATCTTACTTGAAAGTATACCTGAATTAGGAGGATATTTTACTAGAAGTTTCTGTAGCGATTTTGAAAAACAAAACTTAAGAGCACAATGCAGTAATAAGGATGAAAATGGTAATAGCCTTAACCCAAGGCATGTCCGTCCAGCCATAATCAGTTTTGCAAATTGCTATAACTTCAAAACTGCTTGGAATATATTAATAATTTATGGCCTGCAGATACATATTGACAAGCCCAAACCCAATAAAACTGTCAAATGCAAGCTGATATAATAAATGTGCACTCCACATAAAACAACAAAGGTTTGAGGGCTCCAGATAAGAGATTAATATTAAAGATTCTTAGGTTTTAACCACTTGGAATAGTCTGATAATTTTTGGCATGCAGATACATTGACAAATTCTAACGAATGAAATTGTCAAATGCCAGATTTCTTTATAAACAGCCATACCAAGGCATGTCCGTCTGTAATCAATTTGTGAAAATTGCTATAACCTTTTAAACCGCTTGGAATATTATGATAATTAATGGCAGGCAAATACATTCAGTAGGAATAAAACAGTAAAGGTTCTCATGGCACCAGGTGAGAGAGATAAAACAATTCTTATGACATGAAAATCGTAACAAAGGAATGAAGCATAGCTGAATAAACTTCCCGCCTGTCGAGGGATTTGAACCCACTCTCCCCGAATTAAAATCCAATGTTCTAACTACTGAGCCAAAGAGTCAACTCCCTGACGCAGTTGTCAGAGATTGAATATATATCTACAAGCTGTGCATAATCTGCCAAGGCAGATTATCGAAGGTAGTAGTGATAGGCCGTAATACCCCTACCACCCCACACCCCCCAATCACCCCCCTCTTCAAGAAAGTCATCATTTATGATGACACAAAGCCATTTTCAGCAAAGTTAAGTCCAATCACGGACATGAAAGTCGTAACAAAGGAATGAAGCACAGCTAAATAAATTTCCCCGCCTTCGTGGGATTCGAACCTAGTCTGCCGATATAAAAATCCAATGCTCTAACCTCTGAGCCAAAGAATCAACTCCCTGAAGCAGTTGTAAGGAATATATACAGTATATATCCACAAGGTATTGGTGATCTGCTAAGGCAGATTATGGAAGGTAGGAGTGGTAAGCCATAACACAATAAAGAATCTTAGGGCTCAAATTAAGAGAGATAAAACAATTTCCTTTGTGCTCCAGATAACTTAGGCCATTTAAGCGGGTGTGGGGAAGGTGTCATGTATCTTATGTTACCTAAGCATCCAACTAATACTGGCTTACAGTTAGGCAAGGCCTGCTATCCTTGTAGCAGGTAAGGGTACATTGGGTTGGGGGAATGTTTTATTATGCCCCACCATATTCGATTGGGTGGGGGGAGGTGGAGGGAGGGGGGCATATAGTATCACCGCTGTCTGTATGTATATATGTCAGGTCTGTCTGTCCTGTCCCGTCTGTCCTGTTTCAATATTTTTGGTGGCATATAGTATCACCGCTGTCTGTATGTATATATGTCAGGTCTGTCTGTCCTGTCCCATCTGTCCTGTTTCAATATTTTCTGAAAAGATAAGTGTATTAGATTCAAATTTTATACAAAGGTATATAATCATAAAATGTAGGTCAAGTTCAGTTTAGGGTAAAATCCATCAATTATGGGAGTTATGGTCCTTTTTCAACTTTGAAAAATGGTACCGTTTGATATCTTTTGAAAAGATTAGTGTATTTGTTTCATATTTTATACACCGGTATATAGTTATAAAATACAGGTTGAGTTCAATTTAGGGGTCAGAGTATTCCTTGGACCAAACACTTGGACCATTGGACCTTGGACTAGTCCAAGTGATTATCTGTTGGACCAAATGGGGTGTATTCCTTGGACCAATTCCAGTTGGACCAAGTCATTTACTCCGGGCTCCAGGCCGGCGTATCTGTTTAAGGTTGTTTTTGTAAAATGTGTATGCATTTGAAGAACCTCGGTTTTCTTCCAGTTTTATGGGGTTCTTAGTGGGGCTATATATAACTATTCACCCCCACATTTTTTTTTTATTTTGCAGCAGAGAACTGTGCTGTTGGTAACATAGTGAAATAAATCAAAGCGCCAAAGGCACTGAAATGACAGATTCTATCAGAAATTCATCAAAAAAAAAAATCTTAATTTGTATAAAACCTATACAGGAAGAACACCTAACGGCATTATGGATGGGTTTATCAGAAAAATTAACCAAAAGATAAATCTGCCCGGACTTCGCTTTATTAAAGCACGGATTTTTGAAAACCGTCCAATTTTGTTATATAGTGCTATATAGTGCTAGGAAGTTCCATTTGATGTTTTGAAGTTTCAAAAGAAAAAAATTATCTCAAAATGTTGCAAAAAGCCAGTTCTCACATGCAATATAGAGCTGAAATTGTGGTAAATTTTCTTCAATAACTTAATACCTGTACTTAAAAATTGGTTGCAAATGAAGTCGTTAAATTTGCTGTGCAAATCTGCAAATTCAAAACAAGATGCGGACCTAGATTCATTTCTGTTCTTTTTAAAGAAGCCAACTTGTTGTCTACTTTCACTTTCACAATCGAACATTCAATAAAAGGAAATAACCGAATATCTTGAGTAGTTAACATTGCGCTGCAGGTAGCAATATAGATTTTCAACACTTTCCGTTTTTTCTGACAAATAGTTACACTTTAAATCCAAGCATCCTATGTATTAAAATGCTGCAGCGAAAATATTTAATGTAAAGCAAATCAACAACATTGTAATGTTTGACTTAAAGCCCTGTCCCTTTAATCCAACAGTATTGATTTTTTTACACACCTCAAACAAATGGGCAAGTGCTCTGTATAAAAGTTTCATGTTGCCATATTTTGATTTTTTTTCCCCAAGGAGACGGCATTTGACATTTCATGCAAATTGATTCCTCTTTTGAGACAATTTGCAAGAAATGTCAAATTATGTTTTAAGGTAAAAATATCTGGTTAATTTTTGATAGCGGGTCATGAAGCGGCACCTGTTCTATTAATAGCTAACAAAAAATTGCGCAGATCAACCTTACAACCTATCTAACGCACTGAGCTAATATCGAAGAAAACACTTTGCAGCATGATTATGAGCACAGCTTTTTTTTTTCTTTTATTATCAAGCATAAAAAAATCTTCAGAATCTATATTTGGACAGTTAGAGCTGATTAGACAGTGTTTATATTGCTGGTAACAGTAGATTATGGTCTAATTTCTCACGCCATGTCTTTAGTCCAGCACAGGCGTATTGATACACAAGTATGTTGATTATTTTAACCAGTTGAATGCGCCGTCCGACTGGAGACCAGGAGGTCACGGGTTCAACCCCCGCTGAAGTCGGCAACATTCTTTCGTGGAGATTGATCACGAAATATTTTATTCTTTCGTGGAGATTGATCACGAAATATTTTCTACGGTCATTCTATCCCTTCCGCTGATTCAAGAAGGGCAATTGTCAGTTTCTGGCGAAAGAATGTGCACAATACTGGTTAACCACTAAGAGGACTAAGCCTGCCCAGTAAACGTGCGGTTTGGTAAACTGACCGCGCTTGACATGACCACATTGGGTTGACTGGGCCGTAAAACCTCAACACAAACAATAACCCTTAAACAGCATAGCTTAATTACTACGACTGTAGCAGATAACAATTTCATTTTTTTCTCTTATTTAATCAGAGAAATTTATGCAATTCATCCGCTGGCAAAAAAGTCATATGAAATTCTTAGTCTGGTTTTCTCTGCAAAACAGGGGAGAATCTGAATGTCGCCTGCTTTAAAAATTGCACGGCGCTATAAAGCTATTTATAGCTTTATATTCATATAAATCGGACTACATTTTGAGCGGACACATATTTCAGTGGTAGTGAAAGCCGGATGCAACTTGAAAATGCGTATGCCAGCAAGGAATGACAGATGAATCTGTCATTTAAAAAATGGGAGTACTGTGTAGAATGAATGTAGTAATGTGGGGTTTGCTCATTTAAAAGAGAAATGAGCAATTTTCCCATAGGAGCCCCAGTTTGACCATTTGACCTGAAATGACCTTGTTGCTGTCAATATTTGTACACGTTTGAATTTTTCATTTTGTCTTTTTCCGTCTTACTACGAAGAAGAAACAAAAGCTATTTTTCTTTGTTTATGATTGGAAATATGCATTCTCAAATCAAACAGATTATAAGCTGGTTTAATAATACAGTTTAATTTGATATTCAAGCATGGAAAGATTTGGGCTGAAAGCAAACATTATGAGTGGAGAAAAGAACGAAACACTGCTACATAGATGATTTCAGATATAGTATGTTCAGCCTAGGCTATGGATGGCGACATGTAATTAAGTATGCGGGCTAGAAAACAGACGATCATAGTTGATTTTTTTTTACATAGCTCTGCTAACGTCTATAATGTTTTTATCGTTGAGTATTGCGATGATTTATATAATTACAACCGTTCATAAATTATAACATTTTTTCACTATACCATGATCTATAGGGAGCTAAGTAATGCATGACAGGTTAGTTTCCCAGCATACTGATGATTTACATCAGTTTTCTTGTAAATACCTGTTAGAGGACTTAATACGTAAAGTATATTGGGTCCAAGACCATATTAAACACTGTTTTTACAACTTAAGTACGTGTATTCATTTTATTTATTTATTTATTCATTTTTTCTTTTTTTTTTCTTTTCATAAAACAGTTTTAATTGAGATATTTTTGAAAGCATTATTATATTTTGTGAAGGTTTAATATTTTCACACTATAATTAACTTGTTTTAACAATTAAGTAAATGTTTTAAGTCCTAGTACACTGTATAAAATTTTCAGCAGACAACATTTTGAAGTTTTTTTTGTTTTGTTTTTTTTTTACATTTTTCCCTGAAAACAGGTTTTGACATAAATTTCAAACAAATTATTTCCACATGATTTGACATTCCATGCAAGTTGTCTTCAGCAGAGACAATTTGCATGAAATGTCAAACCTGTTGTATGGAAAAAAAAATAAGAAAAAATGTCAGCAATTTGTCATCTGCTGAACTAGCCCAGAGAGTAGTAAAGGTTCAATAGGACCCCGAATTGGACCAAGTACATGCATACATGCATTAAGTTTACAATAATCTGAACGGTGTTAGACTTTCAGTAACAAATTGCCTTTAGTTTACAAAGAAAATATTTTTATAGTATCATTATTTTTTATGCCCCCAACTTCTTCGAAGTTGGAGGGGCAAATTGCATCTGGGACGTTTGTGTGTGCGTGCGTGCGTGCGTGCGTGCGTGCATCTGTCCGTCCATCTGTGCATACATCCGTTACACTTTTTGATGCATGGCATAACTTCTGAGCCATGCATGCTAGGGTTTTGAAATTTCATGTATGGATTCTTCATGAAAAAATAGCTGACCCATATTTTTTTTTCCCATCAGGATTATGCCCCTTTACTGAGTTATGGCCCTTTGAAAAAATATAGATGAAATCTTGTCAGCAAAATATCTCCAAAGCTATTGAAGCTAGAGCCTTGAAACCTGGTGAATAGATTGGTATTGATGAGTAAATGATCTGATTAACTTTTGAATAAATTATAAAAATTACTTCATGAGTTATGGCCCTTTATAACTTTGTGCATTTTTACAATTGCTCTCTTTTTGATGCATAGCATAAGTTTTGAACTGTGGATGCTAGGGTTTTGAAATTTCATATAATCACACAGTATCCAGCTAATGCACAGACAGATCAGATTCATTAGATATGAATAGGTTCATTTTTACTTGTTGGGACAGTTACTTTTCAAATAAGATGCACTATGTTATGTGGTCAGTCAGCAAATAATAATAATATGAAAATATTTTCTTGGTAAAGGCAATTTGTTATTGAAAGCCAAACAATGTTCAGATTAATGTAAACTTAATACGAGGGTCATGCAAAAAGTTCTGTCACTAACAGGCTTCCTTTGTTATGTCCCAGGTATATTTTAAAATGCTTCACTGCACTTGAATGGTGTGTTGAATAGCTAACGATACCTGTTTATTTCGTGCAAATTGCTTTCCAAACTGACCGAGTTATTTCAAATTGAAATAGATGCAGTCATAAACATTGACCAATTTACTTGTTACATTGGTACATGGACCAGAAGACTGAAATTCGTAGCTATATTAAATGCCGCATTAGGCTTAATATAGATTCAAAGCAGATATTTAATGAATTAGTGGTATATATGGACCTCAGACCTTTTCAATGCGCACAGGTTTTAGGTGGATTAAAGCTTTTAAGGCTTGGAAATTTTCTGTTGAAGATGATACCCATCCTGGAAGGCCTAAAACCTCTGTTACCAAGGCTAACATCGCTTCAGTAAAGATTGTGGTCGAACAAGATGCTGCGATTGTCTGTCAAAGATATAGCTAGTTGTACTGGCATATCAGAAGACAGTTTTGAAAAAAGCGTTTGGACCTGAGAGAGGTTTGCGCTAGGTGGATACCTCATTTGCTCACTGAGGAGCATAAGACACAACACCTTAAATATGACCGGGAACTTTTGAAGAAATTGTTGGGTCATTTCTAACTTGCTAACAGGTGATGAAACCTGGTGCACATGTTTGAGCCACAAAAAAGGGCTGATAAAAAGCAATGGAAGCGAAAAGATAAAAAACGCCCATGTATTGCCAAGAGAACCATAATTAAGTTCGAAAAAGATGTTGTACGCAGTTTTCTTTAATTCAAGTGGGCCAGTCATTCAAGTGCCTTGTCTATCTGGTTATACAATCACTGGTCGATTCTACATGATTTCTGTACTGAAGAAAGTGAAAGAGTTTTACAATAAGAAACGACCAAGCAAAGGATGATCAGGAGTCCACCTTTGACATGACAACGCCTCCTCTAATAAGTGTGACGTTGTGAAGTCTTTTTTGGCTTCTGAAAAAATGAAAGTTTTAAACCATCCACCTTATTCACCTGACCTGAGTCCCTGTGACTTCGTTTTATTTCCAAGGCTTATGAAAATGCTTTCTGGAAATAAGTATATGTCTAGAAGTTCTCTTGGTAGCGCTATTTATCAGTGTCTCCAACAGATACCAAAAGAAGACTATTTATCTGCTTTTCACGACTGGGTAAAAAGGTTACAAAAATGTGTTTCAGTAAAGGGGGAATACTTTGTAGGTTTGTAATAAAAATATGTTTGATAAAACATAGCACTGAAGTAATCTAAACCCAGTGACAAAACTTTTTACAGGACCCTTGTACATGTACTTGGTCCAATTCGGGGTCCAACTGAATCTTTACTACTCTCGGGGCTAATTCAGCAGATGACAAATTGATGACATTTTGTCTTATTTTCCACCAAAAAACAGGTTTTGATATTTACCCACCCGGACATTTACCCACCCAAAATTGCGTTGGTAACACTGTCCTTAATGCAAAAGACATGTTTTAGAAGTGATCTTTAATTTGTGATATTATTTTTCATTCATTTATTCCTTTTTATTGTTAAAGTTACTTTGTACATGCATCTATTTGATAGTTTAAGTGACAACGAATTTGTATCAAAGATGAAGGATAAAATTGAAATATTTTTTTTTATTTTTTTTTTTTTTTTTTTATTTATTTTTCTTTTTATAAATTGGCTTCCCAGTTTTTAAGTAAGTTTCCTTTGATATATGTTTTTTTTTCATAAATCATAAATAGCACTTAGTGATATTGTTTTCTGTATCATACAAAATTATACTTGTGTTGTTTATAATAAATAAAAAATCTTTAAACCTTTTTCTATTTCTTTCAATCTTTTTTCCTTCCAGTAAATCAATGTCAAGTTCTGTTTTGTTTTGTTCTTTAATAGTTAAATTTACAGTGAAAGTTGCAAAACTGAACAAACAATTTCTTAAAATTAAGGCTTTTTTTTTTTTTTTTTTTTTGTCTAACTGATGGAGGGCAAAGACCATATTAGATCACTTTTTAACAACTAAATAATATATATCTACAGATATTGTTTTTATTTATTTATTTTATATATTTCTATATTTGGCAAAACAGTTTTAACTGAGATAATTTGATATTTCTTGAAAGGAGTATTATATTTTGCAAAACCCTGTATTTTCACACTATAATGAAGAGTTGAAAGGGATGTATAATTCATACATCCAGGCTTGTTGTATGTTTATCAATAATTGTGTTGTTGTTTATAATATTTATATGTCACAAAAGTTTCATATATTTTCATTCTTTCAGTCTTTGTTTCTACCAATTAATTTATTTATTCTGATTTAATTTACTTTTACATGTACATCATGAACACTTAATTCTTAAAAACTATTCAACTAACACTATGTTTTTTTGTTGTTTTGTGTGTGTGTGTGTGTGTGTGAGAGAGAGAGAGAGAGAGAGAGAGAGTACATCAACTTATTTATTAATTTATTTATTTTGTGTATTATGGTCAGTAACTTCTCTTGTATGTTCGTAAAAGCATAATTTTGCATAAGTGTTTACATGTCACAAATCTTATCTGATTTTTATTTCTTTCCATTTTTGTTTCTTCTAGTGATTTTACTAATTATTTACTTGTTTATTTGCTTATTTGTTGTATTTAGCTGAAAGGAAGTGATTTTGTCTTAATAAAGTAGTTTTTATTTTTGTACCCTAAATTAACTGTATTTAATTGACTGTATTTATTTTGGTATAGTTGCTATTCACTTGTATGTTCATAAAAATATGTTTTGTGTTGTCTAAATGTCCCAAACCTTTTAAGATTTTGTTCATTTCTTTCAATCTTTGGTTCTTCCAGTAACTCACATAGCATCAAGGTTATTTATTTATTTTTTTTTTTAATTTTTACAAAGAAAGTGAGAGTTTAAAAGTGAAAGTTTAAAACTGAACAAAATTCTTTAAAATCTAATAGGAATACTTGATTGGTTTGCTTTGATTTTTCTGTGGAATGCTATGCTTTTTAGCTATGGACTTACTAGCCAGCAGATTTAAGGTATTCTGACACATTTTGGATTGCATAACAAGCCCATGACCATAAGGAGATTAAGATAAGAAATCTTGGTGACTTTGGCCACCCTTACAGGTAGGGGCCTGATAAGGGGAAATTAGATTTGATACCAGCAAAGTTTATGAAGAAGACAGAGAAACAGATAAGGTGGGTAATTTGGTGATAATTTGATGATTTTTTTTCTGTTTATTCAATAAAATATAGCTAGTTGATATTCATTAGAATTGTCTCTCCTAGGCAGTTCTAATGAATACCCATAACATGTTTTATGGAGAAATACGGAGAGGAGATAGAAACATTATTTTGAAGGGAGAACGTATTGTAAAAGGAGATCAAGAAAGTAGCATATATGAACATACAACAGAGGGTTATGATAGCCAGAGTGGGCAGAGACATCGACCGCCTGATAGCAGGCGCACTAGAAATGGCAATAATGGGAGCTCCTCGAATCAAGTACGTCATTCACAGCGTCTGGATGCTCGTCTGCCTGACCGGCTGGGTGGTCACCAGTCAGACTGGCATTCGGATAGACATTCTGACCATTATAGTGAGCGTGAGGGCGGTTGATATGTAGATAGTAGAGAAATTAGATAAGAGCAGGCTGTTGGAATGTGAGGGGTTGGAATTCAGACAATTTTAGTGATAATTATGTGGTTAGAGCGTCCTGTTTATTGTCCTTAAATCTGGATATAGTTGGTGTGGTGGAAACACATCTAAAAAATGATGAGACACTTGAGGTAGCTGGGTATGAGTGGTTTGGACAGAACAGGAAACGTCTGCATGTCAACGCCAGATGTGGCTTAGGTGGCGTTGGTATTCTCATTAAAAACGCTCTTTTAAGAGAATTCGAATGCAAAGTTGTAGATAACTCATATGAGGGTACTTTGTGGCTAAGACTAAAACATAAATTCAATAGAACATGTTTAATTTTATGTGTATGCTATTTACCTCCAGAAAACTCATCTAGACAGGCAGATGTATTTGGGTTTTATGACAATTTATTAACTGGTATATATGAATTTCAAGATATGGGTCCAGTATGTTTGTTTGGTGATTTTAATAGTAGATGTGCGGTTTTAAATGATTATATAAAAGGGGTTGACAATTTATCTGATCGAGAGGTTGTGGACTTCCAGTTCAATAAGTATGGACACATTCTGCTAGACTTTTTAATAAACAGTAACTTGTATTTTGAATGGGAGAAACAGTATAAAGAACGATTTTACAAGTGTATCTACGAAAGGGTCATCTGTTGTGGATTACTGTTTTGTCAGCCATTCTGATTTGAATATGTTTTCTGATTTTTATGTCTATACCGCGTCAGAGCTTATAAATCTGAGTGGACACAAAGAGGCCGTCATTCCATCATCGATTCCTGACCATTCATGCATTACATGGAAAATAAATACTGAACAATATACAAGTTACGATACTGTTCCAAACGATAAGCAGTCTGAAGGCAGTATCAAGTTCAATGTTAAAAGAATTCCCGATGATTTTGGCTGCAATAGTGTTTTTGTTAATGAAATCCATGCTTGTGTTTTACAGTTAGAACGCAGTCTTCGCGAACAGCAGGATATCGATAATGCATATGCCAATATTTGTAAACTGATAAAAGGTGAAATGTTTGATAAACTGCCACATAAGACGGTTCTCATGAATGGTGGGGAGTCAAATAAGCGGAGACGGTCAGCGAAGCCTTGGTGGAATGATGATCTCAGTTATTTATGGAATGAAACCTGTTTAGCAGAGAAGCGTTGGTTGAACCATAAAATGTCTAGCGGTAAACGTGAGCTTCGGGCAATTTTTATAAGTAAACGCAAACTTTTTGATAAAAATGTCCAAAAAGCAAAACGTAGGTATTGGTACGAGTTACAAACAGATTTGGTGAAACAATCAAATGAAGACCCACAAACTTTCTGGAAAACTATAGGTAAGGTCGGCATTGCATTTGATAAAAGAAAGAAAATACCCATGCAAATCGTAGGTGAAAATGATGAGATAATTACAGATAAAAATGTAGTCTTAAATAAATAGAAAAATAGCTTTTCAGATTTATTTAGTCAGCAGAATGACACAATGCTTGCTTGGAAAATGGCAATACTATTCAAACAACACGTGTGCCAGAATTTGATGATGAAATTTCCGTTTCAGATGTACATAAGGCAGTTTTCAATGCAAAACGTGAAAAAGCATCTGGAATAGATGGGTTACCTTATGATGTCTTTCATAATGATACACAGTTTCTGTTTCCTGTTTACATATTTTGTTTAATGTTTGTTTTGATTCGGGCTGTGTTCCATCTGAGTGGGGTAAGGGTATTATAAACCCTATACCAAAGTCGAACACGCCAGACCCAAGAGACCCGCTTTCATATAGAGGAATTACTTTAGCGCCCGCTTCATACAAATTGTATTGTTCTATTTTAAATGAAAGATTAAGTAAATGGATTAACCGTAATGATGTTTTAGTTGATGAGCAGAATGGTTTTAGAAAGACTCGATGTACGATAGATCATGTCAGTAGTTTAACTAACTTAATAGAAACCAGACAGAAACTTAAGTTGAGTACCTTTGCAGCTTTCATCGATTTCAAAAAGGCGTATGATTCTATAAACCGAACTCTTTTATGCAAAAGACTTACACAGATAGGCATTAGGGGCAAAATGTTCAAAGCAGTTCAGTCGTTATATCAGTCAGTATCATCTTGTGTTCGGATCAGTGGGCTGACCACGGATTGGTTTGACGTTACTGTAGGCTTGCGTCAAGGGTGCCCGCTCTCGCCGCTCCTGTTTAATTGCTTTATAAATGATCTCGCACAAAAGATAAAGGCTGTAGGAAAAGGCGTCTCAATAGATAACGGCGAGCAAATATGCATTTTACTGTATGCTGATGATGTTGTTTTATTAGCGGAAAATGAAGCTGATCTTCAGTCGATGTTAAATGTTTTATCAGGTTGGTGTGAGGAAAATTGTATGACAGTTAATAACACAAAAAGTAAGATAGTTCATTACAGGTCAAGCGCTGTACCCTGTACTAAATATGTTTTCAGTTGTAGTTCTTCAAGTCCGGAGATTGTTGATAGATATGTAAATTTGGGGCTTGTAATTCACGAACATCTAGACTGGAATGTTACTGCTAAAGTTGTTGCACAATCAGCGAATAGGGCGCTGGGTTTGTTGATCGCTAAAAGCATATTCTTAGGTGGCATGCCATACTCTGTCTTTTCAAAATTATTTGACTCAGTTGTTTGGTCAGTTTTAGCCTACGGGGCTGCTGTATGGGGTTCCCGTAAATTTTCATGCATCGAAGCGGTGCAGCACAAGGCCCAAAGATATTATTTAGGTACTGGAAAATACACCCCATCGGCTGCAGTTGCGGGTGATATGGGTTGGATACCCGCTTTCATAAAACAATATAAGTGTGTATGTAAGCAGTGGGCTCGGTATACAAATATGCCAATGACAGGATCATTAAGCGTATTTATAATTACTGCAAAAACAAGAGTAGTGCACGATGTCAAAACTGGTATTTTAGAGTTTCAAAACATTTCACTACCTTAAACTGTCACAAATTTGTTCAGGCGCGTCATAGATTTAGCAGTCAGTACATGTTCAGGGTACTCTCTGAAAAAATGATGAATAAGTTCACTGAAGAATGGCGTGTAGCAATAAACAATAGCAATAGCCGATCGGGCACCGGGGGTAATAAACTGCGAACCTATTAATTATTCAAAAGAACATTTGGAACGGAACAATACTGTAAAATTATAATGTCACCCCTTCACCGTTCAGCACTTGCAAAATTTCGCTGTGGGGTGGCACCTTTACGTCTTGAGACGGGCCGGTACGAAGGTTTATCAGTAAGTGACCGAATATGTCCATTTTGTCGAGTGCATGTAGAGGATGAGACACATGTCCTTCTTAACTGCGACAAGTATTATCCTGTACGAAAAAATTCTTTTTGAAAAAGCAGTTACAGTTTATCCAGATTTTAATATTTTATCAGATGAGGAAAAAATGATATTTTTATTTTCCAACGCTCAAATGATTCGAGCCTGTGCCACAGCCTGCTATCTAATTTTACAATGCCATTCAATGTTATTGTATAAATAGATTGTTAAAATTTTATCCACATTCTTGTCATGTTTGGACTTTTATGGTATAAATCTTAAACCAATTTATTTAATGCATCTGGCATGTATAATAATATGCATGCCCAAGTATATATTAAACATTTCAGATCAGACGGCATTCTTTCTCGTTCTATAAGGTGAATGCGAATTTTAATCTTATCTTAACATGTGACAAGGATAGCTGTGATAGGCTCTTATAATGTTTTTAAAAACGGCTTGATTTAGTTTGTCTATATGTTTTATTTATATATTGTACATATATTACAATCAAAAAATCAAAGCGACATGTTTAGTTGCATCGTAGTACAAATTTTGATTTGGCTTCTACTACCTTATTCTGTGGCGATACAATAATGTATTTTAGACACAGTCTGAATCGGTTGTACCTAATGTGTCACCATGACGGGCCCGGGTGCGAGGAGCATGCTGTTTGGACATTGGTTTCTGCCGCATGCTCTTTCGTTCACCAGGACTCAATGTGGTGCCTTTGCAAATGGTATGGCCGGCGCAGATTTTGCTTACATCTTCTTAAAAATCTGAGATATATGTTTTAATACAATATATGAATACCGGTAGATTTTGATGGTAAAATGACGTGTTTAAATGCTGGCTCTGTATTGGTTGTGCCTGATAAGTCACCATGGTGAGTCCTGGCGTGAAGAACGTGCAGTTTGGACATTGGATTCCGGCA
The DNA here is from genome assembly GCA_964016985.1 of Anodontia alba. Classification (NCBI taxonomy): domain Eukaryota; kingdom Metazoa; phylum Mollusca; class Bivalvia; order Lucinida; family Lucinidae; genus Anodontia; species Anodontia alba. The sequence continues at coordinate 99,058,691 of OZ024825.1, read as the reverse complement.
CATGCTCTGTCGTTTGCCGGGTTTCGCTTTGGTCCCGGTGTGGGGAAGCGCAGCCGGTGCAGAGTTAGCTTATATTCTGTTTATATTTATTAGTATACTTAAGGTATGTAAGTTACTTACTTTATGTTTTAATCATCTCTCATAGTTCATATCTGAACGGCAATTTTACATTCTTTTATGATATATAAAATGTTTTTTATACAATTGTAGAATTGGTGAGACATTAATAAACCATATCTTATTATTTAGTTATAAAAACACAGTTTAATATGGTCCAACAGGTATATACCTGGTCCAACTGGAATTGGTCCAAGGATTGATACACCCCATTTTGGTCCAACTGATAATCACTTGGACCTGCAATCCAAAGGTCCAAGTGATTTGGTCCAAGGAATATAGGGCTTTAACTCTATGCACTGCAAAATGCATTTTTAAAAGGAAAGTTAAAATAAAATTATAAGTGAGAATGATCTACCAAATGAAATGGTAAATCCCAGCCATTTATATAATAATAATAATATGAAAATATTTTCTTGGTAAAGGCAATTTGTTATTGAAAGCCCAACAAAGTTCAGATTAATGTATACTTAATACATGTACTTGGTCCATTTTGGGATCCAATTGAACCTTTACTACTCTCGTGGCTAATTCAGCAGATGACAAATTGATGACATGTTGTTGTATTTTTTGCCATAAAACAGGTTTTGACATTTCATGAAATTGTCTCCACTGAAGACAACTTGAATGGAATGTCAAAACTTGTTTTCAGGGAAAAATGAAAAAAAAAAAAAAAAAAGAAGAAGAAAAAAGAAAAAAACTTCTTCAAAATGTTACCTGCTGAAAATTTTATACAGAGTACTAAGCCTTAAAACATTTGATTGTCAAAACAAGTGAATTATAGTGTGAAAATATTAACCTTTACAAAATATATTAATGCTTTCAAAAATTGAAAATATCAAATTATCTCAAAACTGTTTTATCAAAAGTAAAAGAAAATAAATAAATAAATAAAAAAAAAAATATAATATAAAAAAGTAAATAAATAAAATGAATACAATTTACATAGATGCATATTACTTCAGTTGTAAAAACATCGTTTTATATGGTCCAACAGGTATTTATACTTGGTCCAACTGGAAATAGTCCAAGGAATACACCCCATTTTGTCCAGCTGATAATTACTTGGACCAGTCAAAAGTCCAATGGTCCAAGTGATTTGGTCCAAGGAATACACTGATCCATAAATTAAGGGCAAAATCCATCAATTGTTTTGGGAGTAATGACCCTTTTTCAATGTTGAATAATAGTTTCTGTTTGATATCTTTTGAAAACATTAGTGTACTGGATTCATATTTAATACACAAGTATATAATCTTAAAATAGAGGTCATGTTCCATTTAGGGTAAAATCCGCCCCTTATTATCAGCGTTATGGCCCTTTTTCATTTTTGAAAAATGTTTCTCGTTCAATATTTTCTTTAAAAGATTAGTGTGGATTCATATTTTATACACAGGTATATAATCATAAAATATAGGTCAAATTCAATTTAGGGTAAAAACCATCAAATAGTATGAGAGTTATGGCTAAATGTTTTCAACTTCATTTTTTGCAAAATGCCTGTGTGTGGGTTATGATGGCCCTTGGGCATCTGTGTCATATTGTGTCACGAAAACCTGCCTATATAATTTTGACCCCCTTAAACCCCACTTTTATATAGTAAAACTGGGGTTTACAGGGGTATACATTATTTTTCTTATTTCTGCTCAAAAAACATAGATTGTGTGTACTCGTTAGAACTGCCTCACTGACGCAGTTCTAACGAGTACCCACAATCTATGTTTTTGAGCAAAAATGTGAAAAATATCAGAGTTTTTTATCTGAAAATTTTCAGTTTTTTTGAGGTGAAATTTTCTATATATTTGAATAGGGGTGTTTTCGTAATGACACATTTCTGGTTTCTTCTGTTTCTTCAGTTTCATTCCTGTTCCTTCCCTGTCCCTCTCTTTCACTGCCTCTACTATCTCTTCTATCCCTTTTCTCCCTTGCTCTGGGAGACAGTACAAAATGACCCACAAGGGTTGATGTTTGGCTAAACCCCATCACAATCAATGTTCCAGATAAGAGCCATACATTAGGGCTTCTCTGGGCTCCAGATAAGAGATTAAACAGTAAAGGTTTGTAGGGCCCCAGATAAGAGACATTTAACAATAGTTTCTTTAGGGCTCAAGCTAAGATGAAAATAAAGATCAGAGGGCTCCTGATAAGAGATAAAATACAGGTCTTTAGAGCTCCAGATAAGAGAGCTACAAAAATAGAGGTTTCCCACAATAGGGTATTTAACAATAAAGTTTCTGGGGAGGGGGGGGGGGAGGGGCGGGGTGGTCCTGGTAAAAGAGATAAGACAGTAAAGGTTCTTAGGGTTCCTGATAAGATAGAGTAACCAAGAAAGGCTCTTAGGGCTCCAGATAAGCGACATTAAACAATAAAGGTTCTTAGGGCTTCAGATAAGCGACATTAAACAATAAAGGTTCTTAGGGCTTCAGATAAGAGAGATGAAAAAACAAAGGTTTTAAGGGCTGGCTCCAGTTAAGAGAATAATTTTCTTAGGGTTCCAGAAGTGGCAAAAAAATCTTTGAGCTCCAGTTTATAAGAGATAAAAAAAAAATTTCTTTTGACCCCAAATAAGAGCTAAAGCCAATAGAAGTGATTTGGGCTCCAGATAAGAGGGAATTAACAAGAAAGGTTGTTTGGGCTCCAAGAAGAGAAATACCAAATGGTAGTACTTGGGGCTCCAAATTAAAGGGTTAAAACAACAAAGATTCTTAAAGCTCCAGATAAGAGTGATAAGACAGTTGTTAGGGCTCCAAGAAGAGAAATACCAAATGGTAGTACTTGGGGCTCCAAATTAAAGGGTTAAAACAACAAAGATTCTTAAAGCTCCAGATAAGAGTGATAAGACAGTAAAGATTCTTAGGGTTCAAGAAAAGAGATTAAACAAAATAGCTTCTTAAAGCTCCTCATAAGAAAGCTTAACCAATATAAGTTCACACAGAGGTTCTAAGTGCTCCAGAGAGAAATAAAACAGATTTTAGCATTTCTTGGGCTCCAGATAAGAGAGATAAACAATTTTCTTTTGGGCTCCAAATAAGAGATAAGAGGTTCATGGGGCTCCAATAGAGAACAAGCAGTAAAGGTGCTTTTGGCTCCAGATAAGAGATAAAACAATAGAGTTTCTTAGGACTCCAGAAAAGAGGAATAAAGCTACACAGGTTCTGATGGCTCCAAATAAGACAGCTAAAAAAAGTTTTTAGGCTCCAGATAAGACAGAAAAAAACAATAGAGTTTCTAAGGGCTCCTGATTTGAGAGATAAAACACTTTTTCGCATACCAGATAAGTGATAAAACAATCAAGATTCTTATGTTTCAATTGTTTATTAGTTATGACAGGTTGAAGAAAATCACAATCTACCTTTTACCAACTGATAATAAATAATCAGGATTTTCTCTCAGAGTTTGAAAATAAGGGCTCCAAGGACTCACTGCAGTGAAGTTAAGGAGTCCTTGATAAGACTTGGACGGGCATTGTTTTAAAGGATTAACTATTTCCAAAATAGGAATAAATCTTGTTATTTAGGTGGCAGATACATGTAGATTAAAATACAAAGCCTGGAATAAATAACATTAGTACTAGAGCAATCATATATGCATTACTCAGGAGCTATGAGAGCCACAATTATGCAGTTAAAAGGGATTCAGAAAAACAAGGTTGATTGCTTGTTTTTCATGATTATGTCCCTCTCCTTCCCCTACCAAAGAGGCAATTGGTGATCAAAAACCAGGACCAGAAATCACTATAGGTAGACATTCGTGTTAATGAAAGGCACCGATGCTGAAGAGCTTCTTTAGACATTATTTTGATGAACTTAGGGTGGTGCCACCTAAATTTTTTTATTTTAGGGGCTTTTATTCAAAAAAGCTTGCAGAATTCAAAGATACAATATTTTAGCAAGTACATGTATAGAAGTGTTGCAACACAGGTACCGTATTCGATCTAATTACCGCACCGTGCACTAACATTTCTCAAAATTATTGGTAGAACATGCAGTAAAATATCTACCTAATCATGACAAACTTACTAGAAAGATAAGCAGGGAACTGAATGAGAGCGTATTTAATGATGTTGGTGCGATTTTTTTTCTGATTTTCTTTATGAAAGCATATGTTGTTGTTACTTATTTGAATTGCCTCAACAAGTCGAGGCAATTCAAATGAGTACAAACAACATATGTTCTTATAAAGCAAGAAATAAAAGTATACAACTGTGATCTGAAGACTAAGAAATTGGTTGACTGTGCGCTTATAGGGGTATGTGCAGTAATTAGGTCGAATACGGTAATATGAAAAATTACTAAAAAATATTCTCTTTTGGTGAAGAACGATATTCTTATTTTAACCATATAGCTTTGTCAAAGCCAAATGAACCATTATTCAAACAAAATCACTTAAGCTCTCTCCATAAAAAATCAGACTGAAAAGTTCTTTGTGTTTTTTATGCTGTTACTATGTATTTCTATTTTTTTTCCACCTGAAAATCTGTTCTTAATTAATACAGGGTATGTATGCTTTAATAGGTTTATTTACATTTATCAGTTTGTCTTGTCTGTAGATATTTTGGCCAAATTGTGAATCGGTTTTTAAAACTTCATACATATACTACCAGAAAACAAATAATTGTGTTTAAGGTCATATTGAATTTTTTAGATCCCACCGTTTGTCACAAGGTACCTTTTTTTTTAACAATGTGTTTTCCTCAAAACAGACTAATCGCAAGTGACAGGAGGTCCTTCCTTTAAATCACAAGGAATTCTATCATATTTTAGCCATAAAACTTACAAAAATACTCATTTTCTGGTACCAAAAGTTTGGCTGTGATATGCCCTTTAACAAATAAAGACATTTTAACATGTTTGAGGTGCTTGAAATCATAAAAGGTTACCAATTTGAAAGACAAATTTTTATTTTATTCTCTGAAATGCATCTTTGAACCTAAAAGCTCAATGTCATAATTTTATGGCAGACCACAATCTACTTGATTTCTAATGCAACATGGTATCTAGACTATATGAAAACATAAATAAAATGGGAAATATGAGCTTTATGACCTCTGAGGAAATAGATAATTGTATCTGATCTTTGCTGAGTGTATGCAAAGGTAAGAAATTTGAATGTCATCACATGCCCTATTTTAGTTACAAAATTCCTAATTTTAGCACTAAATTAGCCCTAAAAGTTCTTATTTTTGTCTCTAAAATTAGCCCTAATTTTCTTTCAAAAAGTGCTGGACAGCCTGCTAATGACCAATGGGGCATGGCCAATTTGGACCACAGGGGCATTGCTGGCAGGATTTATGTAAGAAACCACTTAACATTGCTACATACTGTTAGCTCTGGGCCTTATGATTTCAGTGAAGAAGCTTTTTGAAGGTTCTTCAACTATATACAGTTCTATATAGATGCCTGGGGTGTGACCAGTTTGAACCACAGGGGCTTGATTGGCAAGATTTATGTAGGGGATCACTAAACATGCATGATACTTTATAGCATTATTTTTAATTATGGCTATTTTGACAATTTTAGCCTCCATCTAGGCAGCCATCTTGAAGTTTTGAAAATCTTATTGGGCTGACACTAAATTTTATGACTGTACTATATGCTGTAGGTGTTTTCGTTGAGTTAAAAGACATTTTAAATAGCTTCAGACTGGGCTACCCTTTGTCATTTTGACAGAAAATGCACTTTGTGACCTTTGACCTTGTACAGACACAATGGAAGGTCATATTAGGTGGCACAGACCCTGAAGTTGATGGGTAGAGGTCACTGATCAATACTAATAGTTGTGCCTTTTATTAACATTCTGACCTACCTGGGTCAAAATTTAAAATTTTAACCACCAGTCTATAAAACTTCTTGTCCGCTCTGTAACTTGAAAACCCTTTGGAATATTTTGATGATACTTGGTAGAAATGTAGATAAGGACGAGATGACACGTCACATACAAGACAGCTCTGGCTTTCTTACTTTTGGAGCTATCGCCCTTTGTTTTATTTGAAAAAGATTTTGTGTCTGCTCTGTAACTCAAATACCCTTTGGACTATTTCGATGGTACTTGGCAGAAATGTAGAACAGGACCAGATGTGTCGCGTATAAGAATGGCAACTCTGCCTTTCTTACTTTTGGCATTATCTCCCTTTGTTATATTTGACAGTGATAATCAATTGATGTTGTGTCCGCTCTGTAAGTCAAAGACCCATTGGAACATTTTTATGATACTTTGTAGAAATGTAATACAGGACCAGACAACATGTCGCGTACAAGAATGACAACTCTGCCTTTCTTGCTTTTGACTTTATCTCCCTTTGTTATGTCTGACAGTGATTACCCATTGATTTCATGTCCGCTCTGTAAATCAAAGACCCTTTGGAAAATTTTTATGATACTTGGTAGAAATGTAGAACAGGACCAGGTGACATGTCGCGTACAAGAATGACAACTCTGCCTTTCTTACTTTTGGCATTATATCCCTTTGTTATATTGGACAGTGATTATCCATTGATAATGTGTCAGCTCTGTAAGTCAAAGACCTTTTGGAATATTTTTATGATACTTGGTAGAAATGTAGAACAAGACCAGACAACGTGTGGCATACAAGAATGACAACTCTGGCTTTTTTACTTTTGCAGATCTTCCTTTGTTTTGTTTGAAATAGATTTCTTGTCTGCTCGTTTCTTGTCTGCTCTGTAACTGTTATAACCTTTGGAATATTTCGATGGTACTTGGCAAAAATGAATTTCTAAGCTAAATCCTTGAGTATGTGGTTTGAAATATTTTGATAATATTTGGTAGAGGCATAGATAAGGATTAGTAGGCATGTCATGTTCAAGAGTACTCTCACTTTCTCCATTATTATCTCCTCTGTTGCAAAAATCTTGTGCAGGCTCCCACACTATTTGATGTTTGGTAGGGGCATATACTAGGTCAAGAAGGTGTGTAGCATGCAAGAAGGACAACTTTTACTTTGTTGAGTATTTATCCCAATAAACATACAGCAAGTTCCTTTACCTTTACAAGGCATATTTTTTTTTTACTATTATTTCTGAATATGTACACTCACAAATTCAAAGTATTTACAAATACTGTGTATTCTGTTATCACATCAGAAGTAGTTATTAGATGATTTTGACAAAAATAAAAAAAAATAAAAGAACACTCAAAAATTAAATCATTCACAGTACACCTAGTTTTGTTTTCTCTTATTATTTTGGTCACATTTCATACCATCTTTGCATCTTTTTACTTTGCTCTTGTTCAATATATACATAATATCGATTGAAATACACTAAATTTAGAAATGGCGGTTTGGTCGGGGGATTTGCCATCTCTTCTGATGGCTACGAGGGTCCTGCAAAAAGTTTTGTCACTGGATTCGGATTACTTCAGTGCTACATTTTATCAAACATATCTTTATTACAAACATTCAAAGTATTCCCCCTTTACTGAAACATATTTTTGTAACCTTTTTACCCAGTCGCGAAAAGCAGATAGATAGCCTTCTTTTGGTATCTGTTGGAGACACTGATAAATAGCGCTGCCAAGAGAACTTCTAGACGTATACTTATTTTCAGAAAGCATTTCCTTAAGCCTTGGAAATAAAAAGAAGTCACAGAGACTCAGGTCAGGTGAATAAGGTGGATGGTTTAAAACTTTCACCTTTTCAGAAGCCAAAAAAGACTTAAAACCTCACACTTATGAGAGGAGGCGTTGTCCTGTAAAAGGTGGACTCCTGACCATCATTTGCTTGGTCGTTTCTTATTGTAAAACTTTCACTTTCTTCAGTACAGAATTCTTGTAGAATCGGCCAGTGACTGTATGACCAGATGGACAAGGCACTTGAACGACTGGCCCACTTGAATTAAAGAAAATTGCGTACAACATCTTTTTCGAACATATGGTTCTCTTGGCAATACATGGGCGTTTTTGATCTTTTCGCTTCCATTGCTTATTATCAGCCTTTCTTTGTGGCTCAAACATGTGCACTCAGGTTTCATCACTTGTTAGCTAGTTAGAATTAACCCGACTATTACAGCCTTTGTATGTTTTCAAAAGTTCCCGGGCACATTTAAGGGGTTGTGTCTTTTGCTCCTCAGTGAGCAAATGAGGTACCCACCTAGTGCAAACGTTTCTCAGGTCCAAATGCTTTTTCAGAATTGTTTGCACACTGCCTTCTGATTAAATATCTGCTTTGAATCTATATTAAGCCTAATGCGGCATTTAATATAGCTACGAATTTCAGTCTTCTGGTCCATGTTCCAATGTAACAAGTAAATTGGTCAGGGTATATGACTGCATCTATTTCAATTTGAAATAACTCGGTCAGTTGGAAAGCAATTTGCACGAAATAAATGGGTATCGTTAGCTATTCAACACACCAGTCAAGTGCAGTGAAGCATTTTAAAATATACCTGGGATAAAACCAAGGAAGCCTATTAGTGACAGAACTTTTTGCACGACCCTTGTATGTTTATATTTGAAAGTGATAATTAATTGATTTTGTGTCCGCTCTGTAAGTCGAAGACCCTTTGGAATATTTTCATGATACTTGGTAGAAATGTAGAACAGGACCAGACAACGTGTCGAGTACAAGAATGACAACTCTGCCTTTCTTACTTTTGGCGTTATCTCCCTTTGTTATGCCCCGCCACCAAAAAAGTGGCGGGGTATTATGTTATACCCTCTGAAATTTTTAGTGTCCATCTGTCCGTCTGTCCATCCGTCAGCGCCCCCACCATTCGTCTGCCCGCAACTCCTCCTACAGTTTAGGCCAATCCTTTTCAAACTTTACAGGCGCTTTTAGGATGGTCTGAAGATATGCATATTGTTTTTTCAGAATCCTGAAATTATTTTTGTTATCACATTTTTTTTTTTTCATTTTTAACTTAGACTTTTTTCGAGCCCTAATATTACAGAAATGTATAGGGAGTATGTACCTTCTGCCCGCAACTCCTCCTACAGTTTTAGGCCAATCCTTTTGAAAACTTTACAGGCACTTTTAGGATGGTCTGAAGATATACACATTGTTTTTTCAGAATCCTGAAATTATTTTTTATCACTTTTTTCCATTTTTAACTTAGACTTTTTTTGAGCCCTAATACTACAGAAATGTATAGGGAGTATGTACCTTCTGCCCCCCAACTCCTCCTGCAGGTTTAGGCCAATCCTTTTCACACTTTACAGGCGTTTTTAGGATGGTCTGAAGATATGCATATTTTTTTTTCAGAATATGATATTATTTTTTATCACATTTTTTTTATTTTTAACTAAGACATTTTTCGAGCCCTAATACTACAGAAATGTATAGGGAGTATGTACCTTTTGCCTGCAACTCCTCCTACAGTTTTAGGCTAATCCTTTTGAAACTTTTCAGGCGCTTTTAGGATGGTCTGAAGATATGCATATTGTTTTTTTCAGAATCCTGAAACTATTTTTTTTTTACATTTTTTGCATTTTTAACTTAGACTTTTTTCTTGCCCTAATACTACAAAAATGTATAGGGAGTATGTACCTTGTACGTGCAACTCCTCCTACATTTTCAGGCCGATCCTTTTGAAACTTCACACATGCTTTTAGGATGGTCTGAAGATATGCATATTGTTTTTTTTCAGAATCCTGAAATTATTTTTTATCACTTTTTATTGCATTTTTAACTTAGACTTTTTGGTGGGTTTTTTATGTTTTTTTTTTTTTTTTTTTTTTTTTTTGGAGTTATGAAATAACTGTTTATTGCTTCTCTTCATGTTTAACTTAGTTTGTTTTCAGCCCTTATACTACAGAAGTGCATAGGGAATACGTCCCTGTGTGGCAGGGCATGGTGCATTGGCTTGCAGTTATGTTATGTCTGACAGTGGTTATCCATTGATTTCATGTCCACTCTGTAAGTCAAATACCCTTTGGAATATTTTTATGATTCTTGGTAGAAATGTAGAACAGGACCAGATGGTGTGTCGCGTACAAGAATGACAACTCAGCCTTTCTTACTTTTGGCGTTATCTTACTTTGTTATGTCTGACAGTGGTTATCCACTGATTTCATGTCCGCTCTATAAGTCAAAGACCCTTTGGAATATTTTTATGATACTTGGTAGAAATGTAGAACAGGATCAGATGACATGTCGCGTTCCAAGAATGGCACCTCTGCCTTTCTTACTTTTGGAGTTATCTCCCTTTGTTTTGTTTGAAATAGATTTCTCGTCTGCTCTGTAACTGGAATACCCTTCAGGATATTTCGATGGTACCTGGTAGAACTGTAGAATAGAACAAGACAACGTGTCTCTTACAAGAATGACAACTCTGCCTTCCTTATTTTACTGTTTTCTCCCTTTGTTATATTTGACACTGATTATGCATTGATTTAGTGTCCACTATGTAAGTCAAACACTCTTTGGAATATTTTGATGATACTTGGTTGTATTGAAGAACAGGATCAGGTGACATGTCACATACAAGAATGACAACTTTGGCTTTTTTTACTTTAGGAGTTATCTCCTCTTCTTGTCTTTGAATTTGATTTCTTGTCTCTGCTCTGTAACACGAATACCCTGTGGAATATTTTGATGTTGCTTCGTACAAATGTAGAACAGGACGAGATGATGTGTTGTGTACAAGAATGACAATTCTGGTAGGATTCGGGGGACTTTTGTTTTTGTTTTGTTTTTTCTAAAAAATAATTTCTAGTTTTTTTTTAGAATGCGGTATTAGTAAAAGGCAATGTCATAATGTCATGTTTGTGTATCAAACAGCAGATTTTTTAGAATGTCTATAGTTTCTCTAATCATTGTAAGTTAATTATCATTTTGACACAAAGTTTGAAAAGTTTGAGAGGACAGCATTCATTTGAAGATTGGAGGGGATGCATACGAGAATAATGTAGATTTTTGGCTATTGAAAAAAAGGAACTTTTGTTTGTGATTGAGCTTGGCTACCTCACCTCTGACGGAAGTGATAATAATTTGGACGCACGGATATAGGTAGCACCTATTAAATTCATATTATATATATATGCATCATATCTTGGTTAATAACTAGGTTTTATATCAGCACCTCGTAACTTGGCCAGTATATATATATATATATATTTATATATAAACAATGACGCATAAGACAGCAATGGCGTTCCATACATTCCTCTTTGGCATTTTTGACGGTAAGCTTGCAAATTCCAGTATGGAACCCGTTCCAAAATAATAAAAAGGCGAATTTTATTCCAGTGAGTCTTCATTCACTTTAAAGTATACTTTTTTGTGGATTTTTTTTTTTATTTTTCAATAAATATTAGAATCATATATAGGCATATTCAGGTCATAAATGCAAACTCACAATCTTGAAAAAAAATCGTGTTGTTTTTATTTTTTTTTTTTTTTTTTTTTCTTAGGAGTGTAATTTTTTTTTAAGTTTCTAATTGGACAGGACTGATCGTATAAACAGGCTGTCGGACGTGATAGATGAAAAACTTGGATTCGATAGTTTGATACGTGTTGACACGTGACTTGAATTTCACAGTTTCGGCATGGTCAATTCTTATCGAATTCGACACTGTCTAGTTCGACAAGAGGACATGTTTGTTCGACAAGTGTAAATAATGGTCCAAGTATCCGAGATATGTCCCATAATCCCAGAGATTATTAAAAGCCTGTGATTAGCCGAAATTGAACAGATTGAAAAGTTCAATAGCTCAAAACAATCTCATTTTGAACAATTCAGCACGATACCATGCCCGTGCAACGAATGCCTTTGTTAAATTCCACTTTAAACAGAGAAAAAAAATGTAGTGTTAGTGTTCTTTCCCTTTGGTGTCTTGGATGGGAGGTATAAGGTAATTGTATAGATTCCTGCTCATTGCCTTCACTTCCTTTTTCTTTTTTTTTTTTTTTTTTTATTCAAAGCATGGATAGTGGATATTCTTGAGAACTGCCTTAATAGCAATAATGGTGCAAATATCACGTTTTCATAAACACACCTTTCAATTTTGTATATATGAAAGTATTCACTATGTCACACGAGTGTGCCATTTATATGTGTTTTGTTCAAGAATTTTGAATTGGAAAGACTGATCTTGTGAACAGGGCTTAATAAAGGCAGTTCTAATGAGCACATACAATTTTTTTTCTATTTTTGAAGCAGCAACAGCAGCAGAAATAAGGAATAAAAATCAGTATTTCATTGGTGAATGAAAATATTTGTAAGCTTAAGTCATTTCAGTCATTTTTGTAGTATCTCCCTAATTATACTTCACTGTTTAATACCTGGAGCTGTTGGAGGAATTCTCATTGAGGCGGTTCAAATGAGCACCCACAACATATGTTTGGAGTATGAATAATAAAAATATCACAAATTTTCATGAGAAATATAACCACTTTGGAGATTGGAAATAATGTACTATATCAAACGGATGTGTTGTCGTAATGACGTTGGGTGCCGTATACAAATGTATAAATGATATTGCGGGGTTTTATATATATAATATATATATGCATCATATCTCGGTTAAAATTTACCACCACTTAACTAGGTTTTATATCCGCACCTCATAACTTGCCCAGGTTATATATATAAACAATGACGCATTCCCCTGTTATCATTTTATAGGGACGGGTTTAATTCATTTTGGCATTTTTGACGGTGAGCTTGCAAATTCCAAGATGGAACCCGCTGCTTAATACAAAAAATACGAATTTTATTCCAGTGTGTCTTCATTTACTTTAATGTATACTTTTCCGTGGATTTTTTTTTTTAAATAAATATTAGAATCATATATAGGCATATCATTACGAAGACATGCCTATTCAAATATACTGAAAATTTTATCACCAAAAAACGAAAATTTTCAGATAAAAAAAAAAAAAAAAAAATGAAAATTTTCATATTCCTGCTAAAAACGTAGATTGTGGGTACTGTATAGTTAGGCGATTCTAATGAGTACCCATAATCTATGTTTTGGGCAGAAATAAAAAAAATGTATACCCCTATAAGCCCCAATTTTATTATATAAAAATGGCGTTTAAGGGGGTCAAAATTATATAGGCATGTTTTCATGATGCTCAGGTCATAAATGCAAACTCACAATCTTGGAAAAAATCGTGGTTTTTTTTTTTCATTATTATTATTTATTTATTATTATTTTTTTTTTTTTTTTTGGAGATTATTTTTTTCTTTATATTTCCAGTTGGACAGGACTGATCGTATGGACAGGTTCTATATTCGATAGATGAAAAACTTGGATTCGATAGTTTGATATGTGTTGAATTTCACAGTTTAGGCATGGTCAGTTCTTGCCGAATTCGACACTGTCTAGATCAAAAAGATTGATCTTGAGGACGTGTTTGTTCGACAAGTGTAAATAGTGGTCCAAGGATCCGAGAATTGCCCCATAATCCGAGAGATTAATAAAAGCCTGAGATACAGGAAGACAAATTTTGCCGAAATTAAACAGATAGAAAAGTACGATATTGCTCGAAACAATCTCATTTGAACAATTAAGCACGATAACATGTCCGTGCAACGAACGCCTTTGTGAACACCACTTTATACAGAGAAAAATGTAGTGTTAGTTTTCTTTCCCTTTGGTGTCTTGGATGGTAGGTATAAGGTTATAGTATAGATTCCTGCTCATTGCATTCACTGGGGGTGGTCGGGTGGTGCGAAGGTGCTGTGTATCTTACATCACTGGGGCGTCCAACTGATATTGGCTTACAGTTGGGCAAGGCCTGCTATCCTTGTAGTGGGTAAGGGTAGAGGGGGAATGTTTTTATTTCTTCTGTTTCTTCACTTTCATTCCTGTTCCTCTTTCTTCCCTGTCCCTCTCTTTTATCTCCTCTACTCTCTCTTCTATCTCTTTTCTCCCTTTCTCTGGGAGACGACACAAAATGACCCTCATGGGTTGACGTGTCGTTAAACCCCAACACAATAAAACATTGCATTCACTTCCTTTTTTTTATTCAATACATGGATTGTGGATATTCTTGGGAACCGCCTTAATAGCAGGAATGGTGCAAATATCACGTTTTCATAAAAAACACCTTTCAAGTTTTTCGAGGTATGAAGTATTCACTATGTCACACGAGTGTGCCATGCAAATTTGTTTTGTTCAAGAGTTTTGAATTGGAAAGACTGATATTGTGAAGAAGGCTTAATAAAAGCAGTTCTAAATAGCACCCACAATCTTTTTCTGCAGCAGAAATAAAGAATAAAAAAATCAGTGTTTCATTGGTGAATGAAACTAATTGTTAGTTTAAGTCATTTTAGCCATGTTAGTAATATCTCCCCAATTGTACTTCACTGTTTAATATCTTGAGCTGTTGGAAGAATTCTCTAATAATAGTTCGAATTAGTCATTGCAAACGAGCCATCGGTGTTCGAGGCATCCAAGATTCTCTGAATGCGTAGGGTCCCAAACAGAGTCATTTGCAAATAGCGAAGACTCCGAGTTTAGCGTCTGATCAACGTCTACCAGTTTGGTTTAAGTACAGGAATTCCTTTAAAATTTACCATGAAAAGAATATACCTGACACACCTTGTTTTGCGACTGGGCCAGTACAAAGCTATACATGAAAGCTGAATATTGCATTGGTAATTAGCTCACCTGAGCATTTATTATTTTTGTTCGCCCTATGTTACTTCTATTGAACGTATACTACTCGGAATTAAGTGACAGATAAAATACCTTCCATTATACCATTATCTTTCCTTACTATTTCTGCACAAAAGTGTTGTTTACGGTTTTTCATTAATTTTGCCTAACAAGCGTTTCTAATATGCCAGTAATCTATATTTTGAACGAACAAAAGAAAAACAAGCAAACTATGTTTGAGACAGACGAGAGAAAAGCCAATGTTTTTCACCACAAAATGTCAATTTAGTTAGCCTGTACGCAAGGACAGACGAATTTTAGTTCTACCTCTCGGCGGCGATTCTATTATCGTTATTCTTGAAATTTGTCAGAAAGTAATACATTAATGAAAAAAGAAGAAGTATATATATATATATATTGCATACGTTGTCGGTCACAATTCCACACAGCCTTCAGCAGATGTAAGTTCGGCGACATAGGTCTTAACTAAATTAGTATAGCATTTGTATGGAACTGAGCACATAGAAAACGAAGAAATTGTATTTTCATGAACCAAAATTTTTGTATTTTAGTACAACAGAAACACTGTTGATAAAATATAATCATATTCTGTGACTTCTAAAAAGGTTCTAAATAAACATCATATTTCTCGCAAATGGTAATATATTACCTTTGCGAGAAATATGATGTTTTTTAGAACCATATATTACCGAGAAATATGATGTTTTTTAGAACCTTTTCAGAAGTCACAGAATATGATTATATTTTATCAGCAGTGTTTCTGTTGTACTAAAATAACTAGAGAAAAAATATTTACAAGATATTTTTTGGGCCTGCACTGTCCTACTGACCCCAAGTATCTGTGTATGTGACCCCCTCTTTTCTGAGAAAAATGACAATAAAGAAAAGGTTGCTTATGGCCAGGTTAGCATTTTAAAAGATTTCACTGAACACTGAAGATCGTTGCTCACATACAATGTACGGTATAACGCGTTTGTCTAGGTTTCCGCTGGCTGTAAATACTTGGATGCTTGTAGGTTTGTGGAGCGCTGTGGTGCAGTAGTAAGGTATCGGACTCGAAATCGAGAAGTAGCGGATTCGATACCCGCTAGCACCAAGTGTCATGTCCTTGAGACACTTTATCCACATAACTTAGTATTGGTTTCTAGCCGGGAAGACCCTTCCTAGAATACCCGCGAGGACATTAAACAAAACCGATTCCGATATCCTGATATATATATGCGTTTTTTTTTTTTTTTTGTTTTTGCTTTTTTTTTTTAACTCGTTGAATCAATTATGGTTTTGGTTTTTGCATATTGAATGCTAAAGATAAAGACAAAATACTTTACATAAAAAAAACAACAACAAAAGTTCTTACTCTGTAAGTCAATAATTATAATGTTTTCATTAATTATATATAATGGAAAAGAATAACAGAACTAATATTTATTTGCACCCTGGTAAATGCGGGGTAAGGCCCTCACTCTGTATGTGTACTCTTTAAAGGGAGCTAACTGCATATGCCTTGATAATTCAGTTTTACGACTCGGACCCCTGCGAAATGGGATGTGGAACTGCATTTTTATGAATCAGGGGCGGATCCTGTATGACTTCGAAGAGATTCGATTTGATCAAATATCCGTCCTTACTCTACGTATTCGGACAGGCCTGGGCAATGTAGACCCAGATAAGACGCCACAGAATGCGGCGTCTGATCAGGGTCAACACTGTTGCCACTCACCCAACAATTTTGCACACATTTCGCAGGTAGTAAAATGGACTTGTTAAAGGAATATAATATAAAGAATAAGGTGTGTGAAAATTTAGAGTCAATATGGCATTCCAAACTTATCAAAAATTTAAAATGTATCCAAAATTTCCCATGAAAATGAAATATTGGGTCAAAAGGGGATTCGACTAACCCACCAAATCCCCCACAAAATTTGTTTTTCTAACATACTGGAAGCTGAAAGCAGTTCTGGTTATTCTTGTTCCGTTCCGTTAAATATAATTATTATACTTTGCGGAACGGAACGGAACAAAGTCCATAAATGGCAAATCACGAACTATTATTATTAAAAACAATTTAGAATAGTTTGATGTTCAAGACGATAAACTTGTAATCGATAATAAGCCAAAATATTCTCCAAAACAGTGGTCAAGAACAAATATTATAATTTTATATGTATTCCCCATTGTGTGCCCCTGAAATTGTTCCGTTCCATTCCGTTCCGCAAAG
The DNA here is from genome assembly GCA_964016985.1 of Anodontia alba. Classification (NCBI taxonomy): domain Eukaryota; kingdom Metazoa; phylum Mollusca; class Bivalvia; order Lucinida; family Lucinidae; genus Anodontia; species Anodontia alba. Next base: position 99,041,774 of record OZ024825.1, on the reverse strand, counting down.
TATAATTAGCCCTAATAAGCGTTTCTAAGATGTTTGGAACGAACAAATGAGAAACAAATAAAAGAAAAGTATATTATTCAAATCATTCATTACTGAAAAAAAAAAAAAAAAAAAAAAACCGAAGAATTAGTATTAACCTGCATTAGTTGTGGCTCACAATTCTACACATACTCCGAGTTACTTATTCGCCACTTAATAAGTGTAGAGACATCGAAGTTTACGAAGTTTGCATACGTATTGAACTAGAGAAAGCACATAAAAACAAAGAATTTGTATTTTCATGTACATTATGTTTGTGGGGCGACATATATAATACCATTGTGAGGTTATATATATATATAATATATATGCCTCATATCTCGGTTAAATTTTTCCGCCACATAACTAGGTTTAAATTCCAGCACCTCATATCATGGCCAGTTTCTATATATATATATATATATATATATATATATATATATATATATATATATATATATATATATATATGTACATGTATATATACATACATACACACACACACACACATATATATATATATTTTTTTTTTTTGTAAGCACTTCACAGGGATCTAAGGTATTGGAGTATAATACATACCTGTTCTAAAAGGATTTCTATTATTTCATTGATGACCTCTTGGTCATTTACACCTCCTTTCAGTGTGTCAACAATTGGCTTTAGATATTCTGATGTATTGCCTGGACTTGTAGTTAGTTGGAAGACGGCATCCTTAAACATACCCACAACTGTCTGGTTGTCTACATTTCCATCAGCACTATTCAGGAATGCCGGACGGATTCTCATCAAGCGCTGAAAATCCTCATACAAAGCATTTTCCTGAAAATAAATTTATTGTTTTTATTGAGTTGTGGTATTACCACACAGTCAACTCATTATGGTCACGTAGAGCTGGTCAGTATACCTAACCACACTTTTCCAGGACAGGCTTAGTCCTCTATCAAAGCAGTTAACTGGTACTTTTGCACATTCTTTTGCCAAATACTGACTTCCCTTCTTGAATCAGTGGAAGAAAATGACTGTAGAAAATATTTCACAATCTCTACGACGGACCCTGTGGGGATCAAACCTGCGACCTCTTGATCACCAGTCGGCCACATATCCAACTGAGCCATAGAGGCCAACTACTACAAATTAAAGAGAAAATGCTGTGGATGTTATAGTGTTACATAGCTCCAGATATGATTTTTTTTTTTTTTCAATTAAAAAGTTTGGCTTTATTATTTGTCCCCCAAAACATGTTATGGGTTCTCATTATATGTAGCCTAGCCTTGCTTCTAAAGCATACCCACATCACATTTGGGGTGAGAAATAAGGTTTTGTACACCCCTCTAACTTGGAGACACGGTGCACTAGTAACACATCAGATGAGACTGGGAGGCATTGTATTCACATTCTGCACATTCTGCAACTGCTACAGTGTAATGTGCTCAAAGCAAAATATTTTATTCACATTTCTTGCTTGTAAATTTATATAGTGTTAACTATCTTAGCTGAGCCACTGAAAAGCTCTGGAGACCAAAATGTACGTAGTGAGCACTCGTTAGAAGCTACTCTTGGAGGCACTTCTAATGAGCATACACAATGTATGTACAGTCGACTCTCGTTATCTCGAATTCCAAGGGACTCACTGAAACACTTCGAGATATCCGTACCTTGACATATCAGAGTTGAGAGAGTGAGGAAAACAATAAATTGAACAATCACTTTTAACAAATGAATATGTAATTTGACTCCTAAAGTTAGAAATATATATAAAAAATAATGTGGAAAAGAGGAGAAATTGCTCCTTAGGAGCAATTTCTCCTCTTTTCCACATTATTTTGTTACCTGTTTTCATAGTTTCATGTTAAAACAGGGACCAGATTTCCACTTCGAGATAAGCGGTAATTCGAAATAAGCGAGTTCGAGACAACGAGGTTCGACTGTATGTATTTTTTTGTGGACAGGTTCAACCCTGCCAGGTCGGCAACAATCTTTCTTGGAGACTGATCGTGAAATATTTTCTACAGTCAATCTCTTCCTTCTGCCGATTCAAAAAGGTCAGTTGTCAGTTTCTGGCAAAAGAATGTGCACAATACTGGTTAATCACAAAAGTCTGGTTAGGTAAACTGACTGTGCTCGAAATGACCCCACTGGGTTGACTGGACCATAAAACCTCAACACAAACAAACAAATGTTTTTGTGGAGAAATAAGATCTGTTCTATCTGGAGCTATGTTAATGTAACTTTTAGCTGCATCCTGAAGAAAAACCTGATGACAAATAGGGACAAAATCATTGCATCTGCATAATTACAGATAAGAAGGGGTTTTCACATTCTATTTTTCTTATTTCTTGACAAAACATATGTTATGAGTACTCATTAGAAGCGCCTTCCCGACAAAAATGTCTGTTGTGGGTACTAATTAGAAGCTCCTCAGGGAGGCACTTCTAATGAGTACCCACACGTTTTGTCAAGAAATAAGAAAATTATCAAAACTTCTCAGTTGAAATAAGCGCCTTTTATCTGGAGCAATTGCATCTACTCTGCCCATTAAACTCTGCTGTAACTTATGACAAATAGAGACATAATAATTGCATCTGTTTAGCCCATTCTGAACAAACTCTGCTGCAGCTTATGACAAATAAGGGACTTGATCATTGCATCTGCTAAGCCGATTCTGGACAAACTCTCCTGGCATTCTACCACATCCAATTTGTCTGATTCAAATAACAAACTCTGACCAAACTGTGTAGGCACTTAAATGTTAATGATATGCTTTAAATAAATTTTCTTGCATCACACACGCACACACACAGACACACTTATTTTCCCTAAATTTTGGATAGGCATATCTAAGCAAACAGTGTAGACTAAGATCAGTTGCAGCAAAATGTAGCATCTCATTCGTGCTTACCCTGTTTGCATCTCATTCTGTATTTTTATGTAAAATCTTTGTTAGTACATGTACATGTAAATTGTCTTGCTGAAATTTTATGTAAGTTAAGGAGTTCTGGCACTGGAATATACAGGGTAAATATGGTAATCACTAGACTTGCCAATCATAACAACACAGACATACAAGTATCATAGCTCTAGACAAGTGCCTTTTTCAACCAAAAAGTATCTACATGTATATTTTTCATTTTTCTCCACAAAAGCACATGTTCTGGGTACTCATTAGAAGCACCTTGGAGAGGCGCTTCTAATGAGTACCCATAATATATGAGTTTGTCGAGAAATAAGAAAACTATTCACCTGATACCCACTCTTATCTAGACCTATGAAGTATGCTTTCAAAATCTTGTCTGCTGAAACTGTTGCCCTGCATACTAAGCATTAACCCTTGTCCTGCTGAATAAATTAAGATGCCACACCCACTTCTAATTTTCAGCTAATCAGATTACTAGATCTGGATTGTTGCTATAAATTCACATACTTAATGGCAAACAGTGCAGATCCAGATCAGTTGGCTTCTTCAGAAGCCAACTGATCTGGATCTACACTGTTTGCAAAGGCAGGGTATATCCGGGTTCAGCAGGACAAGGGTTAAGAGAGAATAAAATAATTACATCTGGTTGCTGTGGCTGGACGAAGGCATATTTTGGTACAAACTCTGGAGCCTCTGCAGACAGTGTGTAGGCTTTAGCTTGAGGCTGGTTCTCATTTTGATCTGAAAATACACAAATATTACAGTTTCATAGTTCCATTATAATCCTAATTATTGGGATAGACAGACAGTGTGTAGGCTTTAGCTTGAGGCTGAACCTCATTTTGATCTGAAAATACACAAATATCACAGTTTCAAAGTACCATTGTAATCCTAAGAATTGGGACAGACAGGCAGTGTGTAGGCTTTAGGATGAGGCTGGTTCTCATTTTGATCTGAAAATACACAAATATCACAGTTTCAAAGTACATGTACCGTTATAATCCTAAGTACTGGGACAGACAGACTAGAGCAAACAGTATAGACCCTGATCAAATACTGCAGAATGTGGCATCTGCTAAGGGTCTACACTGTTTGCCACTCAGTAGCTTTTTAGAAACATTTAATAGGTAGCAAAATCGACCTGTAAAAAGGTTAGGACAATCATGGCATGGGGTTGCTTAAGGTGTCCCAATACCTGTCCTGCTGAACCGGTATATGCCCTGCCTCTGAAAACAGTGTAGATCCAGATCAGGTGGCCTCTTAAGAAGCAAACTGATCTGGATCTACACTGTCAATAAGTATGTGAATTTGTATCAACAATTTGGATCAAGTGATCTGACTGGCTGAAAATTAGAAATGGCATCTTAACCCTTGTCATGCAGAATACATTAAGATGACACCCATTTCTAATTTGTTAGCAAATCAAATTATTTAATCCAAATTGTGGACACAAATTCACATACTGAATGACAAACAGTGCAGATCCAGATCACCTGGCTTCTTCAGAAGCCAACTGATCTGGATCTACACTATTTTCAAAGGCAGGTTATATCCGGGTTCTGCAGGACAAGGGTTAATTTATTCAGCATGCCAAGGGTTAAGGCTATTACTGTGGTACATTTTTTTTGTATAAAGGGATAGCATTTGTTAGCCCTTATAGTGCTAATCACAACTGCATCAGACAACATTTTGATGTTGTTGTTTTTTTGTTTGTTTGTTATTGTTTTTTGTAGCTTTCAGAAAAAATAAGACTAGACATTTCATGTGAGATGATTTCACAAGAAATGCCAAGACTTATTTTCTCTGAAAAATAGTTCTAAAACATTTAAAATGTTGCCTGCTACAATTCTGCTAAGAATTTAAGGACTTAATTTTGTACCAAAAGATGTTATCAACTTACAGAAAATATTTAGATGTAGAACTGGATTTTTACAGCTTAACCCTTGTCATGCTGAATAAATTAAAATGCCACACCCATTTCTAATTGTCAGCCAATCAGATTACTTAATCCAGATTGTTGATATAAATTCACATACTGAATGACAAACAGTGCAGATCCAGAAGCCAACTGAACTGGATCTACACTGTTTGCAAAGGCAGGTTATATCCGGGTACAGCAGGACAAGGGTTAAAACAAGCTAGGGCCACCAAATATTGATACAATTGATTGGGAAGAACAAATAAAGTCTTACATAAGAACAAATGATCTGGCTGCACACATTTCAGTCGACCAGTATTGACCAGTTAAAACCACTGTTGACTGCTGGCCCAGTTAATACTCACATTAACTGGTCAACTGCCAACCTTGTATGCAGATGCTGAAGCTGATCTGAGTATATGCTGATTGCCACCCACATGGTTGTTATATGTTTGGAGATCTATGAGTATAACAACTGGTCAAATTAGAATTCCATTGTTTTATGCCATACAATTGGGAACTAGAACCAGAACAATAATTGGGAACCTTTGTTCTTACAAGGTATAAATCAAACCCTGATATTACTATGTAAGTGAATGAGCAACCATAAAAGATTTCAACAACAAAAATAAGTGTTTCAAAAATGACTTGCCATAGTTCCAAATAACAGACGTATTCCTCACAAAAACATGTGGGTACTCATAAGAAGCTTGACACAAAGGTGCTTCTAATGAGTACCCATGGTGTACATTTTCACACACACACACAAACACACACACACACACACACACACACACACACACACACACACACACACACACACACAAAGAGTCCTTTATCTGGAGCTTTTGTTTGTGTTGAGGTTTTACGGCTCAATGGGGTCATGTCAAGCATGGTCAATTGTTTACTGGGCAGGCTTAGTCCTCTAAGCCGTTAACCAGTATTGTGCACAGTCTTTCGCCAGAAACTGACAACTGCCCTTCTTGAATCTGCGGAAGTGAGAGAATGACCGTAGAAAATATTTCATGATCAATCTTCACGAAATAATGTTACTGACCTCGGCGGGGGTTGAACCCGCGACCTCCTGGTCTCCAGGCGGACGGCGCATCCAAATGAGCCACCGAGGCCGGCTTTATCTGGAGCTAAAGTCAGCACACATGATCAATGAAATGGGAGAATCTTATGCTCATCAGAACAGGTTTAAAAATGTGTGTCACTCTCCTTTTTTCATAATCATACTGAGAACCCAGAGTACAATTCACAGCCAGTTGCCCAGTTATACATAAAATAAGCTTATGACATAAAATGCGCTGCTCAAAAAGACCCCATCTATCTAATATTTGAGGGTCCAGAACATGCCTCAAAAATACAAGTCACTGTAAACCCTGCTATGTCAATATGATTTTTACGATTTCTTTTTTTTTATCATTATTATTCTATACTGTTTCAATTTTTTTTTTTTTTTTTGTCCCTGTATAAGCAACGGGACCAATTAATTAACATCAAAATAAAAGCACTGCTAGCATAATACCCCGCAATAGCAATTATTTGTTTATGTATTAAAGTTATCGTTGCGAAAATGTCAGGAAAGAAAATGTCAGAGGGACAGGTAACAATCCTAAACCAGATCTTGATAATATCAAAGGACAGATAACAATCCCAAAGCAGATCTTGATAATATCAATGTATTTTGCAAGTTCGGTTAAAGGGCCTTGTTATTTACTCAAGTTATCATCCAGAAATGAAAATATGGACGTGTGTCGGGCAGGTAACCGTAAAAATTTGATGCAATTTGCCCATTAGCAATTCCAAATCTGATCTCCTTACTGCCAATACATATAGCAAGTTTGGTTAAAATCCCTTGTTATTTACTAAAGTTATCATCCGGAAACAAAAATATGGGCGTGTCTCGGGCAGATAACTCCGTAAACATTTCCCAAAATTTGCCCATTAGCAATCCCAAACCAGATCTCCTTAATGTCAATCATATAGCAAGTTTGATGAAAATCCCTTGTTATTTACTCAAGTTATCATCCGGAAACAAAAATATGGGTGTGTCTTGGGTAGATAACTCCATAAAATTTGACGAAATTTGCCCATTAGCAATCCCAAACCAGATCTGCTTAATGTCAATGCATACAGCAAGTTTGGTGAAAATCCCTTGTTATTTACTGAAGTTATAGTCCAGAAACGAAAATATGGGCGTGTCTCGGGCAGATTACTCCGTCAAAAATTGACGAAATTTGCCCATTAGCAATACCAAACCAGATCTCCTTAATGTCAATGCATATAGCAAGTTTGGTGAAAATCCCTTGTTATTTACACAAGTTATAGTCCGGAAACGAAAATATGGGCGTGTCTCAGGCAGATAACTCTGTCAAAAATTGACGAAATTTGCCCATTAGCAATCCCAAAGCAGATCTCCATAATATCAATGCACATACCTAGTTTGGTGAAAATCTATTGATATTTACTCAAGTTATCATCCGGAGACGAAAATACAGTACAGCTCGGGTGGTTTTTCAAAATCCGGTGAGCCGGTGGGGAGTGGATTCGGGTGGAAAGGATTAAATTTTAGTATCCCACGGTGGTTTCACCCGGGCCGGTGGATCCGCTGCGTTCCCGTGGTAAAAATCACCTGATAAAATTACTTTCGAACAGGTAAAATTCGATGCGATTATGACAGGCAATTGAAACAGCCGCGGGGGCCACGCGGTGTTTCCGCGATGAAGTGAGAAAGCTGTTTCCAAAGGGGCGTGGCTAAAGCCAGTCGTACTTTTTCGGCATGCACGATTGAATAGGACCAAACTGCCGACCTGATAAAATCAGCCTTTTCAACTCATTGTGTGACAGCAATTAACGAATTTTGATTGTAAGCATTCCCATTCACCATGAGCGTACAGAATTGTTGGTATTTGCGTACACAAAACGTACCGCAAATTCGGTGCATAAATTGCAATATTCGTACGTCCTGCTTGAGTCAGTTTTCGCTCATCAGCATCCTTTTGAATATTAATAAAGCATCGAAACACTGCGATAGCCGATGGACAATAACTAATGCGTATGGCCAATGCATAGATGAGTTTTCCAAATTGCCACTTTCCGATACCCCAAAATTAGGTTTATTCCCTTGTTTTCTTGAAATATTAACCAATGCTGCCCTGTTCCTTGAAATATATTTGGGTGTTCCCTTGGTCCATAGAAAACCCCGGTAGCCCCATTCACTGTTAGAGCAGGTAACATGGGCCGCAACAAAGCTCCATATGAAAAAGTACCAGATTCTATGGTTTAGTTTGGTCCGGCCAACACGTGGGCACGGCATGGTCATTTTTACTTAATGTGCCGTAAAAAAAACAAAACAAACACTCAAAAATCTCAAAGAGAATCAAACATCTGCCTCGAATCCACGAATTACGTACTTATGTTTGGTATTCCTGTAACTGCCTTTTCCCATGCAACAACCGCACGCGCTCAATAAAAATGACGTAATGTGGTAAAAGACCGGGAAATTCTCACTCGCGTGCAGCAACTGCACGTGTCAATATAAATTTACTTAAAGGGGCGCTTCTGCTATCAAAGAGACATTGAATCAATGAGACAGCCCAAGCAAAAATGGTGTCTGTAACACACGTAACGAACAAGGGGCCACAGAAGTTAATGACAATTCAAATGAGTGAGTGAGTTTTTTAATGTCCCACTAATAGCTAGTTCATACGGAGGTGTGGACCTTGGTTTAAAGTCCCATATGAAAGAAGCCTGGGATCGAACTCATGACCCCTGGGTGACAAGGCGCGCAGCTTAACCACTACACCACCGAGGCACCCTTTCCCAATATTTCAACCTGTTAAATATCTAATAAAACGGCTGCAGAAATTTCACCATGCCCCACCACTGCACTTACATCAAACAAGTACCATAACTTTGTTAATAAAATTAATTAAGTTTCAAGAAAACATCGCAAACAGTTTTCAAGTTACAGAGCGGACACAAATATATTACAGAAATCACTAAAATAGTTTCGGTGTTCAAAGGGCCGTAACTCCAAAAGTAGGCTCTTTCTTCAAAGTATATGAAAGAAAAGAAGGGCAGTTGTCAGTTTCTGCTGTAATAGTTTATGAATAAGCCCGCCCGGAACAGTGTGCGGGCTCGATTAATAGTATTGACTGGGCAGTTTAACTCCAGTTCAAACAAAAATTACGTCGGTACAAAGTTCTCATGTCTGAAGTATGATTTACAATGTATGAACTCTGAACCGGATAAAACCTACAATACTACAATGTACATGCGACCAGCAAAGACTCAGGTTAGTCTGTGCATCGACCCACTAGATAAAGCAAGCTTCTTGCATACTGTGCGATCAGCAAAGGGTCTGAACAGAATGTGCTGTTGCAGTCGCACTGTTTATGCCGCTTTGAACAGCCCGGCTATCGATGGTAAATATCTTATCAGAATGTGCAGGCGCGTACTGACCCGAGTCTTCGCTCGTCGCACAAGACGTTTTGTTACACCCAGTAATCATAGGGGGCACTTACGATTAGCGAAGGCTCTGATCAGACTACTGAGATCTGCTGATGTGCAGTCTCAGAGTGTGCAGGCTGATCCGTCTCTTCGTACAAGTTTTATTGTAGGTTTTGCCATGCACAGACTCATGCGCGAGTTGTTTGTGCAAACCTTAACGCTAAGCACCCTGGGTACAATTTTCAGCAGACGACATTTTGAAATATTTTTCTCATTCTTCCAAGAGAACATTATTTGCACTTCATGCAAATTGTCCCCACTGCATGAAACATCAAATCCTGTTTTCTTGGTAATGAAAAGAAAAAAAAAAAAGAAAACGAATTCAATCTGTCGTCTGCTGAATTAGCCCAGAAGACGCTTTCCCGCCGATGCGCTAGGTTTATACAATGCGTCTCTTTTACTCGTTAAATAAATTACGATCTTGGTTTTGCATATCGCATATATTGAAGCCACAAAAACAGAACACTTCACATGGAAACGAAAGTTCTGAAGATTGCTGTATAAGCCAATAAATATAATGTTATTAATGTATTATACTGTAAGAGAATAACGTAACAAAGTATTCATTTGTACCCTGATAAATGCTGGGTAAGGTACTCACACTGCAGGTTTTACTGATTTAAGGGAGCTAACTGTAACTGACTTACAAGGGAGTTAACTGCAATTGCTTTACGCGTCTGATCTGTGCGAAATGGAATGTTTGTTTGGGTTGAGGTTTTACGGCCCAGTCAACCCAATAGGGTCATGTCGAGTGCGGTCAGTTTACCTAACCACACGTTTACTGGGCAAGCTTAGTCCTCTAGGCGGTTAACCAGTATTGCGCACATTATTTCGCCAGAAACTGACAATTGCCCTTCTTGAATCAGCAGAAGGGAGAGAATGACCGTAGACAATATTTCATGATCAATCTCCACGAAAGAATGTTTCCGACCTCGGTGGGTATTGAACCGCCATGGTATCCAGTCGGACGGCGCTTCTTACTGCGAAATGGAATTGGGAAGAGCAGTTTTTATGAATCGCGCCAATACAGAGGGGGGTATGCTTATACAATAAGTGGTTAACTAGTACACTGAACTCCCTTCTGCCAGAAACTTGTAACTGCCAATCTTGAAGCAGTGGAAGGAGCGAATGACCGTAGCAAATACTTGTGTTTCATGATAAATCGCTCAATCTGTGAGGATCGAATGCACGATCCTGACGATCGGAGATTAATGCGTCCGCCTACGTGGCATTACTCGTATTTTTTTTTCCCGGGACGATGCTCGTTGGTCTCCAAATAAAAGCCTCTAAGATAGCAGAAGCGCCCCTTTAAGTACCCGGGTACAAGGTAAGAAATAAACAAACAGAAATATGTTATTTTTTATTTCTTGTTTTATTCATTCATTCTTTTTTTTTTTTTTTTTTTTTTAATCTCTAGGTAGAAATATTTCTGTATTTATTCAGCGGCAAATCAGCCGAATGATGCGTAAGCAAAATAAAGGCTCCGATTTCCTCCTCATGCAAACTCGGAAAAATTCGGAGCTGTCAATCATTCTGACGTCACTAATCTTTCATTGCGAGCTCGCCAGGATAAACTTTTGCCCACCGCGGAGTTCTACAGGTAAGTGGATGGTTTTGCGGAGGGAACTCGGCGGAAACGCGGTGGACGAAAAATCCGTCGCGGTGGGCATTGGAGTGGGGTATCAGGAAGATCCGCGGTGGGCTAAAAAATCAACCCCACCGGTTCGGGGGGGGGGGGGGGGGGGGGGGGGGGGGGGTGGGTGGGGATTTTGAAAAACCACCTGAGCTGTACTGTATAGGCGTGTCTCGGGCAGATAACTCCGCCAAAAATTAACGAAATTTGCCAATTAGCAATCCCAAAGCAGATCTCCACAATATCAATGCACATACCAAGTTTGGTGAAAATCAATTGATGTTTACTCAAGTTATCATCCGGAAACGAAAAACAGATGGACGGATGGACAGACGGACTCACAGACCACCAACGTGAAATCATAATACCCCGCCACTATTGTGTGGTGGGGTATAAGAATTCAGTAAAAAAGGTGATATTTCTAGTTTTTTTGTTGTTTTTTATATAAAGTCCTGAGCAAAAATGCAGTAGGATAGTGTGGAATACTAACGAAGATAAAGTTAGAAAATGGGTTATTTCAAGATGTTTTAATGTTTTTTCTGGAATTTTTTCCATCATTAGTATTCCTGTTTCAATTTTTTTGTCCCTATATCACGATGGGACCAATTAATTCACACCAACAGAATCTGGTTAAAAAATGGGGATTTTCCAAATGTTTTTTTTTTTTTTTTTTTTTTTTTTGATAGTCACATGCTAAAATGTCAGTAGGATAGTGTGGAATACTAACAAAGATAAAGGTTAGAAAATGGTTTATTTCAAGATTTTTTTTTTTTTGATTTTTCTGGAATTCTTTCCATCCTTAGTATTCCTGGCTGTTTCGATGTTTTTTTGTCCCTACATAGGCAAAGAGACCAATTAATTCATGTCAGCAGACTTTGGTGAAAAAGATTGATTTTCCTAGTATTTTTACATTGCAACAAATGCAACAAATGTTGTAGACATGAATTAAAAGCAGACATACCGGTATTAAGTCTCCCGAAAATCGTGGGAGGGACACGGAAAAACAGCTTTTCCCATGCTTCACGAAATTAAAAAAAAAAAAAAAAAATCTCCCGGAAAAAAAACAACAAAAGTCCCAAGTTTGGGTCGAAACTTTTTTAAAAAAGCTACGCTTGTAAATTTGATAAATTCTGGCTCGATCAGAAGTAGTCCAAATATCAAACAAAAGTGCATAAACGTTTGGACTGAATGGAAGACATGCATTAAACATGAAAATCAAAGCGTCTTGATGCCGTTATTGCATTGTGGGAAAATGGCAAAAAGATCGTCATCTCTGGGGCTTTGCTCCCCGCAAAAATGTGTTACAATAAACTAAAACACTGTAACCCTTAAGATCCTAGAAAAAAAAGGGAGAAACCAGAAATAAAACAATCTTCTTGACAAGATAAAACAAAATGGCAATGCAACTGAAACGCCAATCAGGATGACCCCAAATTTAAAGCGTCTGCACGAACGTAAAAATCTCTCTGTGAAACTTTCTTTGGTCACAAGGTGGGACCGTCAGAACACAAGTTATTACTTGGAATTCGAGAAAATGGGTGAAAAAAATAACAGAGGGGCTCTCCAAGCGACTGCACAATATGCAGATTATTACATTATTGTGAAAGGAAACACTAAATAAAAGAAAATAAACAAATTGCTGTTTTTATTTTTACCTAAGGCATACAAGGGATGTTCGAAATGAATTGCTTATTTCTATCTGGATACTTCAAATTTCAAGTTAGCCCAAAAGTACTCATTTCATGCCCTCGAAGTACTCCCCGTGGCTAGAAATGCAAAGTTTCAGCCGATGTATCCACTTCTTGAAGGTGTCACGGTACGCTGATTTGGGCACAGTAATAAGGTATTGATGAATGGCAGATCCAAGTGCCTGTCGGGACTGGTATTTCCGCCCAGCAAGGAATGCTTTCAATTTTGGAAACAAAAAGAAATCACATGGGGCAAGGTCTGGGTATTACGTGGGGGTGAGGCAAAACAGTTACTTTTTCTTTCTTCAAAAACGCCGTAACTATTGCGGAGGTATGAGCTGGAGCATTGTCATGTAGAAGACGGACATGTTTAAAACCAGTGGAAGGGCGTCGTTTCTGATAATACTTTTTCAGTTTCTTCAGTACTACGTCTTTGTAGTACTTTCTGGTGATGCTTTTGCCCTTTTTCACTGGCACTTTTATTGCGACTCCTTCACCATAGAAGAAGATTGCATACAAAACCTTTTTTGTACTCAAAGAACATTTGGCAATTATTGGGCGTTTGCTGTGTTTAGTGGCCCAGATCTTTCTAACTTTTCTGACAGGCTCAAAATAATGGACCCAGGTTTCATCACCTATGACGACATTGGCAAACTGCTTTTTGTCATATTTTGGAAACATTTGAAGCAGCTTTTTGGCCACTTTAACACGTTGCCTCTTTTGCTCGTCAGTCAACAGATGTGGCACCCATCTAGCAAGAAATCTTTCTGACTTTCAAATGCTTCTCCAAAATAAGGTGAACCATTGATAGTGATATGCCTACCTTTCGTGCAATATCACGTGCTGTAAATCTGGCATCTCCTTCAATGATTTCCTTTATTTTGGAAACGATTTCTTTATGAGATGCAGATTTTGGCCTACCTGATTTCGGTGCATTTTTGATGGACTCTACCCCAGACTCAAATTTCTTTTTCCACTGCCGAACTGTGTCATAAGACACACAAGAAGGTCCAAAAGCAGTAGAAATTTCAGTCATCAGCTTCTTCAAAGAACAACCAAGTTTTGAGCGAGCTTTGATGTAAGCCCATATTTCAACTTTTTTGTTGACGCTTCTACCAACCATTTTTACTGCAGTGGTCAATGACTGCGTGTATTCAAATGGCAAATTTTATGTCTTACACTTAGTCTAACATGTACATTTATACACCATTGTGTAGATATTGAATAACCCTATACAGGTATGTATTGGTTTTTATGGTGCCCCACATGGATATCGAGCTAGAGGACAATAAGCAATTCATTTCGAACATCCCTCGTATGACTGTTGCTCCATTATTAAGTTTTTCCTAGGTGTCTTAGACTCCAGGATATAACATCATATGCAAGGATGATGACATCAATAGAGAGATATAGGAAGAATTGCATATTAATTTGATAAATAAATCTCTTTTGTTACTATAAGTATAATGAAGCCCTGGTCATTGACAGTGATTTAACAAGAAAAAGACTAGAGGACAGAATCACCTAAGAATAGTCTTTAATAAAATTAGCAAAAGTGTAATAAATAACTCTCAGAATGCACCATTTTACACCAATTTCCTAAAAATTTTCGGGGGAACATCCCCAAGGACCCCTGGTTTGACCGCACTGTCTCCTCGTTTTATTTTTTGAAACTTAACATGTCTGTAAAAGTGTGGACATTTTGAATGATCATGGTTTGGAACAGCTGGTGAATTTCCCAACTCAGGAAGAAAATACACTATATTTTATTTCAACCTCATTACATGGGCAGTTTCAAAAGGTACACTCTCCTGATAAACTGGGTGATCATGACATGGTTGCAGGCACTTTAAAGCTCTTTATTCCTCCAAGGAAGAAACCATGGCGTAAGTTTCATTTGTATCAGAAGGGTGACTTTGATTCTATGAGGCGAGATTCTTCGAAGGATAAATATTTCAATGGTTCTCGTTCTGTTCAGGAAAACTTCAATTTGATAACTTCTTTCATACAGGAGGCTGTAGATAAGTACATTCCCTCTAAGACAAGTAGACCGGTAGCTTGCATCCCTTGGATTACATCAGAGATTAGATGGAATATTCGAAAAAAGAACAAAACTCATGCAAAGGCAAAAAAAGACTGGCAGTAGTAAACTCAGGTCTAAGTTTCAGGAACTGAGAAAGCAAATCAAATCTGAAATCAAGAAGCAGCATGATTTGTATGTTAACAAATTGGTTGGTGACATTAAGATTAACCCCAAAGACTTCTATCGGTATACCAACAGTTAAAGGAAAGACAATCAGGGTATCCCTCCTCTCAAAAGGAGAAATGGTAGTGGTTTGGCTGAGTCTCAAACTAAGCAGGCTGAGGAGTTCAATGGTCAGTTTACAGATGTATTCTCCAAAACTTCGGAAAACGAGGTCCCTCTACTTGAGAAGTCAGCTCCGCCTGTGAGCAACATTCACATTTCAAATGAAGATGTTATAAAAATGATGAAAGGTTTAAATCCCTCAAAGGCTTTGGGACCTGATGAACTTCATCCTAGAGTCCTTAAAGAACTTGCGGCAGAACTTGGTCCTGTATTTGCTCATTTGTTCAAACAATCTCTTGATAATGGTGAAATCCCCGAGGAATAATCTTTGGCTAACATCTGTCCACTTTATAAGAAGCGAAAGAGCTTTACCAAGTAACTTTTGTCCAGTGTCCTTGACATGTGTTCCTTGCAAAATGCTGGAACACATAGTACAAAATGTATGTACAAATATTATGGCTCATCATGATGAACACAAGCTTCTGTCAAACAGACAACATGCTTTCAGGAAGAATCGTAGCTGTGAAACTCAGTTGATCACAATAATAAATGATTGGGCCAAAATTTTGGATGCAGGAGGTCAAGTAGATACATTTATATTGGACTTCGAGAATGTCTTTGACACTCCGCATGAACTTCTGAAATGCAAACTCCATGGATATGGCATAAGTGGAAAAAATTTAGTATGGATTGATTCATTTCTGTGCAATAGGAAACAAAGGGCACTGTTCTCGGGCTACTGTTGATTTCCTTGTATATAAATGACATCATGGTTGGAATAGAAGCTGAGATTTGTTTGTTCGCTGATAATTGTTTCTGCCATCATCAATGACAGCACTGAAGACACATCGAAACTCCAAAAGGATATTGATCAACTGGGCAAATGGGCCAGGAAATGGGGTATGAGATTTCAGCCCATGAAAGTACTTCGAGGGCGTGATATTATGCAGCTTACTAGGAAGCAGATCAAAAAGATCAATGCTGTTTACTCCTTAGAAGGAACAGTCCTCAAAAATGTGGACCTTGGTGTGACAATTTCCAAGGATTTGAAATGGAATACTCATGAAAGCAATGTTTGCACAAAAGCAAACAGAACTCTTGGTTTGTTATGACGTAATTTATCGTCATGCCCCCAAGATGTTAAGGAGATGGCATACAAGGGGTTTGTGCAACCAATCCTGGAATATGCTAACCCTGTTTAGGACCCACATGGAATAGTTGTCCAGGAAGAATTAGAAAAGGTTCAAAATCGTGCAGCTAAATTTGTGACTGGAAACTACAACTTTGAAACTGGAAGTATGACTAGCATTCTTGAACAGTTAAGGTGGGAGTCTCTTCACAAGAGACGCAAAGGTAGTAAACTCATATTGCTATTCAAAGGTCTGAAAGGTAGAGCAAGTATACCTTGTGACGACCTTCAACCCCCAAATAGGCGCAGTGGGAATCAAAATCCAATGGCATTTCAAGTGCCATATGCTAGAATTGACATTTATAAGTACAGTTTCTTTCCAGACACCATTAGGGATTGGAATGCACTCCCTGCAGCTATAATCTCCTCTGCTGAAAGTTCTGAGGACCCTGTCACTAGATTCACATCACTCTTGAGATCTAGAGACTAGTCTTTGCAATCACTGGCCCTGGTGAATGAATGTCTATTGATGTGTCACCAGTAAAATATTCTGATTCCGATTCCACCAACTTTTGAAATCAAGCTGGAAAATATCTAAAGTATATGCAAAAGGTAAATAATGAAGATAAATAGAAATTTAAGTAATTTCTCATCATACAGTTCGTTTCATCATGTCTTGGTGAAACTTATCATTTGCCTGGCCCTACATATGATTGAAAGTGGTCGTATTCTGACCTGATTTGAGAGGCCTTGTCTTATATGGGCGTGAGGACCACTTAATTGATGTCAGTTGCTGTTTTGACCAGTATTGTGCACATTCTTTCACCAGAAATTGATAACTGCCCTTATTCAATCAGAGGAAGGGAGTGAATGACCACAGAAAATATTTCATGATCAATCTCTCATGACATAATGTTGCAGGGGTCGAATCCACAATCTTCTGATCTTCAGTCGGATTCACAGCCAACTGAGCCACTGAGGCCAGCTGTTCTGGACAAATCCATGAAGAGTCAAGATTTTTTTTTTTTTTTTTAAGTTTGAATACTCAATGATTTATTATGGAAATTTCATTTTGCATTCACATACTACATATATGCAGCCACATATTTCCAACTGCACTGCCTTGTATCCATTTTCCCTTTAACTGCCCTTATTCAATCAGAGGAAGGGAGTGAATGACCGCAGAAAATATTTCATGATCAATCTCTCATGACAGAATGTTGTAGGGGTCTAATCTACAATCTCCTGATCTTCAGTCGAGTTCACAGCCAACTGAGCCACTGAGACCAGCTGTTCTGGACAAATCCATGAACAGTCAAGATTTTTTGCACACAATGATATATTATGGAAATTTCATTTTACACTCACATATACCACATATATGCAGCCACATATTTCCAATTGCACTGCCTTGTATCCATTTTCACTTTTTCCTTTAACACTGCTCCATTGCTTTATATCCCCCGCCCCCACCCCCTCTTCATTCTGCACAGAATATTAATTTTTGTTGGTGTAAAATACAAAGTTGCATTGAAAAACACACACATACACACACCAACATACCCACATCAGGGATTCCGTTCCTTGCAGCAGTCCTTGGACTCGTTATATTTGAAAACCAACGCAACATTATGACAACATTTATGTTTTGCCTTTACCATGAATTCCTTTGATGAGTCGTTCACGAGTTGAAGCATGGGGACGCCGAAGTTGTTTGTTTTTCTTTGGAGAATAATCGCCAGAGGGATCTGGCGTTGGGTCTGACGACATCACAATAGCTGCGACTGTTTGATCTTGTGTGCTGGGGTGATCGCACGGGCTTTATTTCGAAAATTAAGCACGAAATTGTTGTGAAATATGTTCACTTTTCTAACTGTTCACAAACCGGAAATGTTTCTTACAAAGACCGCTTGGTTCCCAGCTCAGGAAACCTGTCCTGCGCAGTCAAGTATTGGCTTTCATAAAAAGTAGTTGTGGTTTTGGGGAATCGAGACAATTCATCGACAAGACAACTCATCGACACGGTTTTTGGAGACAATTCACCGACACAATTGAAGACAACTCATCGACACTTTTTGAAGACAATTCACCGACACATTTGTTTGAAGGTAATTGGCAATCATAGATAATGAAGGGTAATTATGGATAAGTGGCACATTGTATTTGATTGATCATACCTGTGAATGACTAGCCTACCTGTTCTACCTGTCAGTGAACAGTCTCAGAATCGATTATTGGGCGAAGAATGCGGAAAGGTTTTTAATTTTAGTCATGACTGATGTTCTGCATCATTTACGATGCAGCTGCTGAAGGATGCGCGCTCAGCGCCATCGCTGTGCCGAAGACCGAAATTGGAAGTTTAATAGACTTGATGACTTGATCATGTTGATGTTGCACACTTTGACAGTCGGGGAGCTGTCTCAAAGTCCCACTGAGGCTAACATGTAGCTTTTAGGATGTTGATTGCTATGGAACTGCAATATTGATAATACGACCACTGGAATTTTAGGATAATTGAGTCTTGAGATTTGTACAATTTGCATTTAGATACCCAATTCTGATCATCGAGATATAAACCGTATCGGTGAATTATCGTCGAGATAATAAGCCTATGCGATGAAGACCTCGGTTAATCCCATTTTAGGGGTAAAAGTGGAGTTAACAGGGGATTACGTTATGTTTCATACTTCTGCCTATAAACGTTAGGCGTTATCGTTAAAGTCGTTTTGCTTTGAGTAGAATAAGAAAACTATATGGTTCTGTATTTTCTCTTTAAAAATGCCATGTATATAACAGCGCATTGTATATGCGTATGATTACGTGGGTTTCCGAGACGAAGCAGTCTAGTTTTGTCACACTGTATGGAAACCCGGAAGTTTTTCTCGCGACAAGGTCCATGTTGTTCTTTATTTTAGGCTGAAGTTTCAGCTTGACATATAGCATGTATTAGCGAACAGTGAAGCTTTTGACGCGACTGCGCGGGTAAGCAGGCCCGTCTCAAGCTTCGTTTTTCATCGAGGTAGTCATGTCAGTCAAGTATCTAATCAACTGATGCGCGTGTACAAGCTCACTAACTCTGCTACATGACACTGATGTATTAATGATTAACAGTCAAATTCCTATTATTATCACAATTCGAACAACCAAAATGTAGGAAATAAATGAAAACATAACTCATATAAACGAATATCCAGCTGAACACTTTCCATCTTCTTTATTTTAATTAAGAAAGTTTTGAATAATATTTTACCAAGTTCCCTATACGTATATTTTCCTTTAAATCGTGCTTTTAAAATAAAATGCATAAGTTTATTTACGCTAGCCATCCTATGCGGTTAAAATGGTCTCTTAATTGTCACCAATAAGCCAAAACATATTGAATTAATATTCTAAATTCGTTATTTTGATCATAAATGTGATAATAAATCATTTTATTTTCAAAACATTGTCTTCATTTTATCAGCTTGGGTATAATTTCAACATAATAATGTGTCGATGAATTGTCTTCAAAAAGTGTCGACGAGTTGTCTTCAATTGTGTCGGTGAATTGTCTCCAAAAACCGTGTCGATGAGTTGTCTTGTCGATGAATTGTCTTGTTCCCGGTCTTGGTACCAAGCCATAAATCAATTTCATAAATCCGTAAACGAATGACGAATCAGAATGTTCAGACAACAGCCATGGACCCCAGAATAAAGGGTGTAATCAGGCGTCCGCGTTAGCATTACTTGGAAAGCAAGCTTCGCCCACCATGCCCATAGGCCTGAACGAAGGAAATGTTTGTAAAAGCGTATGTCCGGGATTTTGGAAGTCTACGTATGGCTCGTCATTGGCAAAAACATCAGAAACAATTCTGGAAACTGCCACATTTTAGGGATTGGCCAGATCATGATGTCTCTCATAGAATTTCCTAAGTGTTGCTACCAGTTTGGTTTTTTGATACCCTGGCTCAACAACTTAGTAGTGAGTACTTTCCCACCGCTCCATGAAGTCCTGATTATTTGAACAGGCTCTGGCATAACGGATTAATTGTGATACGTAAACGCCGTATGCTGGTGCAGAAGGGATATTACTGCTCAGGAATGGAAAGTTAACAATGGAAAAATTGAAGTCGTCCCGTTTATCGTAAAGCCTTGTAGTAAGCTTTCCACTGTCAATGTAGAGATAACAATCAAAGTGTGAGGAGGAGGCTGCAGTTCCGTTGTTTCCTTTATTTCATGTTCACGTGGATAGATGAATTCTAAATACTCTGCAAATTTTATGTTTTTTCAGAGAATACATCATCTATATATCTGTAGGTGAAATTGAATTGTTGTGCAAGGTGTTTCTTGCCTGCTTTGAGGAGACTGTACAAACTCCGCCTCATACGAGTATAATTTAACAAGTCGGCAAGCAACGGTGCACAGTTAGTACCCATCGGTATACAGATTGTTTGCTGAAATATCCGTTTGCCGAACTCCACAAAAATATTATGTATTCCAGCATCTTTATTACATTTGCATCTGAGTATTTTTGTGGTGCATCAGAGTGATCCCGAACGAAGTATGTGTCTTTGTAGCCAATGACAACATACTGAAAGCGACGGTTACCATTCTTATGGAAGAAACACTGGTTGAAAACGAATCATTTGAAAAAAGCCGGACAAAGAAATAGGTCTGATCAAAACATCTAATTAGCTAGTCTCCAATGATTCTGCAAGCGGTCAAAATAGGCCATTCCAACTTACTACCTATCCATCCATCATAGACCTTCCGTCCGCCCGTCCGTCCATCCATCTATCGCTGTCCTGGGAAAGAATAAACATTTCAAGGCATCACTAGGACAGGAACACCCTCTTTTTGATGAAACTGAAGTTTTGAATGAGGATGCTTAACAGGTGTGCATGCATGCTCCCACAGGGGACGTACCAATGTTTTGCGGACATGGTTTCTTTAGGTGCCAGAGCCAAGTTCAGGTGGAGAAAACCATGATTTTGTTGTTGTTGTTGTTTGCGGGCGGGACGAGGTGGTGGGGGTGGGGGTACGATTGGAGTGTCTCAGTATGATATCTTTAAAATCAATAATCATAGGCATAAATATCGTCACAGTTTCCGCTCATTAACTTTTGAAGGGATGCTTTGATTTCATTCAAACTTTGCAGAACTTTATATCACTATAAAATTCAGGCCAGGTTAAATATTTATAATCATCCGCCAAAGTTTGGCTAAGGTATGGCCCTTTTTCGACTTACTTTTTGTTGAAGTGTTGAAACTAGTTTCCGATCAAAAACTTTTGCAGGGATGCATTTGATTTTATTGAAAGTTTGCAGAAAGATATAGCACTGTAAAATACAGGTCAAGTTCGATTTTAGTAATCATCCTCAAAGTTTTAGTCGAGTTATGACTCTTTTTTGACTTAGATTTTGTTGGTGTGTTGATATTGGTTTCCGCTTAATAACTTTTGTGGGGATGTATTGATTTTATTAAAAGTTTGCAGGATATATCATTGTAAAATAGAGGTCAAGTTCGATATTGGTAATCATCCGCAAAATTTTGGCCAAGTTATGGCCATTTTTGACTTAGTTTTTGTTGTTGGTAGTCCGGCAGATCCGTAGCTGGACCTCGATTTGAATAGCATAGAAAATGTTTTGCTGTTCTGTTTTTTTGAATGTTGAGACCATGAGCATTCAAAGTCTGACTGATGACACCTTGTCATCCTTGGGCATTTCGAGAAATTCAGGATGGCGTTCAAGATGGCTTCCTAAATAGTAAATATCTACACAATCTGCCATTTTCTTGAATTTGCCTCACTTGGATAGCTATAAACAAAGTAAAAAGAAAGAATGTATAACACCGAACATTTACTGTAATTCCAACATGTTATCCGAGATATGGTGGTCCAAGATGGCTGCCACCTTCATAACATACCTCAAAATATTTCAATCCAAATACTATTATGTTTTGCAAAGCTGAAAACAGATTCAATGTGAATTTGTATGAGCAGTATTTGAGAGAAGAGGTCCTGCAAGGATTTGTAGGCATTTATATTTAAGATGGAATACAAGATGGATGCCAGGATAGCCAAAGTGTTCCCCCTTTACTGAAACACGTTTTGTAACCTATTTACCCAGTCGCGAAAAGCAGATAAATAGTCTTCTTTTGGTACCTGTGGAGACACTGATAAATAGCGCTGCCAAGAGAACTTCTAGACGTATACTTATTTCCAGAAAGCATTTTCTTAAGCCTTGGAAACAAAAAGAAGTCACAGGGACTCAGGTCAGGTGAATAAGGTGGATGGTTTAAAACTTAAAAATCTCACACTTATGAGAGGAGGTGTTGTCATGTAAAAGGTGGACTCCTGACCATCCTTTGCTTGGTCATTTCTTATTGTAAAACTCTTTCACTTTCTTCAGTACAGAATTCTTGTAGAATCGGCCAGTGACTGTATGACCTGATGGACAAGACACTTGAACGACTGGCCCACTTGAATTAAAGAAAATTGCGTACAACATCTTTTTCGAACTTGGCAATACATTGACGTTTTTTTATCTTTTCGCTTCCATTGCTTATTATCAGCCCTTCTTTGTGGCTCAAACATGTGCACCTAGGTTTCATCACCGGTTAGCAAGTTAGAAATAACTCGACTTACAGCCTTTGTATGTTTTCAAAAGTTCCCGGGCACATTTAAGGCGTTGTGTCTTTTGCTCCTCAGTGATGAAATGAGGTACCCACCTGGCGCAAACGCTTTTTATGCCCCGCCACCAAAAAAAGTGGCGGGGTATTATGTTATACCCTCTGAAATTTTGAGTGTCCGTCCGTCCGTCAGCGCCCCCATCATTCGTCTGCCCGCAACTCCCCCCTACAGTTTTAGGCCAATCCTTTTCAAACTTTACAGGCGCTTTTAGGATGGTCTGAAGATATGCATATTGTTTTTTCAGAATCCTGAAATTATTTTTATCACATTTTTTTCATTTTAACTTACGACTTTTTTCGAGCCCTAATACTACAGAAATGTATAGGGAGTATGTATCTTCTGCCCGCAACTCCTCCTACAGTTTTAGGCCAATCCTTTTCAAACTTCACAGGCGCTTTTAGGATGGTCTGACGATATGCATATTGTTTTTTTTCAGAATCCTGAAATTATTTTTTATCACATTTTTTTCATTTTAACTTACGACTTTTTTCGAGCCCTAATACTACAGAAATGTATAGGTAGTATGTACCTTCTGCCCGCAACTCCTCCTACAGTTTTAGGCCAATCCTTTTCAAACTTTACAGGCGCTTTTAAGATGGTCTGAAGATATGCATATGTTGTTTTTTTCAGAATCCTGAAATTATTTTTTATCACATTTTTTGCATTTTTAACTTAGACTTTTTTCGAGCCCTAATACTTCAGAAATGTATAGGGAGTATGTACCTTGTACGCACAACTCCTACATTTTCAGGCCAATCCTTTTGAAACTTTACACACGCTTTTAGGATGGACTGAAGATATGCATATTGTTTTTTTTTTTTCAGAAGCCTGAAATTAATTTTTATCACTTTTCATTGCATTTTTAACTTAGACTTTTTGGTGTTTTTTTTTTTTTTTTTTTTTTTTTTTTGAGTTATGAAAAAACTGTTTATTGCTTCTCTTCATGTTCAGAATTGTTTGCACACTGCCTCTGATATGCCAGTACAACTAGCTATATCTCTGACAGACAATCGTGCATCCTGTTCGACCACAATCTTTACAGCAGCGATATTAGCCTTGGTAACAGAGGTTTTAGGCCTTCCAGGACGGGTATCATCTTTAACAGAAAATTTCCCAGCTTTAAAAGCTTTAACCCACCTAAAAACTGTGCGCACTGAAATGGTCTGAGGTCCATATATACCACACAATTCATTAAATATCTGCTTTGAATCTATATTAAGCCTGATGCGGCATTTAATATAGCTACGGATTTCAGTCTTCTGGTCCATGTTCCAATATAACAAGTAAATTGGTCAGTGTATATGACTGCATCTATTTCAATTTGAAATAACTCGATCAGTTGGAAAGCAATTTGCACGAAATAAAGGGGTATCATTAGCTATTCACACACACCATTCAAGTGTAGTGAAGCATTTTAAAATATACCTGGGATAATACCAAGGAAACCTATTAGTGACAGAATTTTTTGCACGGCCCTCGTATCCATGAGTTATTATGTAAAATATATCTACTATTCGTCGCTTATCTTCTTTTCTGAAGACTTTTCTTGATTAATAGTGGGGTTCAAAATTCTGAGAGGATTCGATTTGATCAAGTAACGATACTTACCCTACATGTAACCTCAGCAGTGTAGACCCAGATCAGATGCGTTGATGCATTAGTTTGTCTCAATCCAGGTGCTGAGATCTAGTATTTTTGATCCATCTAGGTTTACGGCGTCTCTATGGATTTTGTGGAAGGCGTGAGAAGCCTGCTCCCACCACGGTCTTTATATCGGATTAATTCCCTGCTCCCACCGGCCTTCCAGGAGACGGCAGTTCATTCAGCGTCTCATCATGAATTGTGTTTCGCAAACGCCTGAAAGTCCCTTTGCACTGTGTGAAATTGAATTGTAAAGACTCGCGTATCATGCCGATTACCGCGGCACAACGAACGCGACTGGGTACAACGAACGCAGTTGAAATTTTGTTGACGGGAAAAAAAGTGTAAGTTCAGTGTTTCCTTTATTTTGACAGAAATATGATGTGTTTCGTTTTCTGTTGGTTATGGGATTACAAGAGGATTTTTTTTTTTTTTTTTTTTTTTTTTTTTTTTTGTTTTGTCCAAATTTTAAGTTATGACACGGTCATAGAAGGAAAAGCAAAGCTACAAATAGGCCACAGTAGGCAAAAAGAACAAAACTTTTCGTTTAAGGATCTGTCAGTTAAAGATAAATGTCATGATGTACACAGCCATTCTAGGGTTTTTCATTGTCTCCAGGTAGCGAAGTAAATATTCTATTTTTAATAATTCATAAAATCTTTTAGAATAAAAAATGTATCGATTTTCCCTAACGCCTTATCTTGAAACACAGGTACAATTTACGACGGATCATGTATTGCCCTGGGCACAATAAACAAGGAAAAGATGGTATAACAAACATGGATATGAAAACCCAAAATCTGAGCTATATTTTTATACCATTTTTGACTGCTCGGAGCATGCGTTAACCACCCAGTACTGGCATTTCCGCGCATGCTCCCTATCGGTAAAATCTGCTGTTCGGAGCATGCTCGCGAAAGCATAAGCTGGAGGTTGCGCGCATGCTCGCAGCTACAAAAATGAATATGTTACGAGCATTTCCGCCAATGCTCTCATTGGGTAATACTTGCCACTCGCAGCATGCGCCGAAAAGCAGAAATTGGCGATTAATGCTCCGAACATACATCCATATTACGCTCGGAACAAGAGCAGTCGCCCATCAGTCACTGCTCCACACATACGAACCTGTATAATTCGGAGCATCATTGAATATCGGTGCTCGGAACATATATTCATAATTACGCTCGGAGCACCATAGATTAGTGATGGAGCATGTATTTCTAATTTCGCTCGGAACAACATAAATCATTGGTGCTCGGAGCATATATATATTCGTAATTGCGCTCGGAGCACCATAGATTAGTGATGCTCGGAGCATACATTTCTAATTTCGCACGGAGAAACATCGATCATCATCGCTCGGAGCACCATAGATTATTGATGCTCGGAGCATACATTCCTAATCACGCTCGGAGCAACATAAATGATCAGTGCTCGGAACATATATATATATATATATATATATATATATATATATATATATATATATATATATATATATATATTCGTAATTGCGCTCGGAGCACCATAAAAATTAATGCTCGGAGTATACATTTTTAATTACGCTCGGAGCATCCTAAATCATCGGTGCTCGGAGTATATATTCAGCAGTACGCTCAGAGCAACATAAATGCATGGTGTGATACAAATTGTTGCTCGGAGCACCACAGCCTATTGATTCGCGGATCATACATTCATAACTATGCTCGGAGCAAGAGCAGTCACCCATTAGAATAAAAATTATCTGCTTTAGAAACAAGGAATTTGTGCTTAGAAATTGTTACTCCAAACCCAATTTAAAGTGATGCTCCGAGCAAGGTTAATTTGGTCAATTTTTTTCTGTGTGTTTGGCCTGTGTCTGTCTCACGCCGATTACCGCGGCACAACGAACGCGACTGGGTACAACGAACGCAGTTGAAATTTTGTTGACGGGAAAAAAAGTGTAAGTTCAGTGTTTCCTTTATTTTGACAGAAATATAAAGTGTTTCGTTTTCTGGTGGTTATGGGATTACAAGAGGATGTTTTTTTGTTGTTTTTTTTTATTGTTTTGTCCAAATTTTAAGTTATGACACGGTCATAGAAGGAAAAGCAAAGCTACAAATAGGCCACAGTAGGCAAAAAGAACAAAACTTTTCGTTTAAGGATCTGTCAGTTAAAGATAAATGTCATGTACACAGCCATTCTGGGGTTTTTCATTGTCTCCAGGAAGCGAAGTAAATATTCTATTTTCAATAATTCATAAAATCTTTTAGAATAAAAATTGTATCGATTTTCCCTAACGCATTATCTTGAAACACAGGACAACTTACGACGGATCATGTATTGCCCTGGGCACAATAAACAAGGAAAAGATGGTATAACAAACATGGATATGAAAACCCAAAATCTGGACTTTTTTTTTTTTTTTTTTTTCATTGAGTATAAGGATTCCAACTGGGGTTGCGTACTCCAGCATGGAATACACAGTCGTTTTATCGCAGCTTCCTTGTTGTTGTTTTTTTCTAGATGCTGGCAAAAGGCGCTTTAGGCGTTGATACACGTGTACAGGCAAGCCATGGACAAAGTCTAGATCCAAAGGACATTTTTTTTTTTTTTTTTTTGTAGTTTTTAGACTTTCTGTATATTCTGAATCAATCCTGTGTAGAGGACTTACGCAGAGACAGAGGCATGATGTTAGAAAAAATATAAAACAAAACTGTGATATAATAGAAAATATTTTGCAGAAGAGATTTAAAGTAGACGTGTCCAAATTACACAAATGACCCCGCCCTTTGGACCCCTAGACCCATCTCAGGGCATGACTCCGCGGGAACTCGAGCGCAGAGTTGAAAGTTTAGGTCTGAGTAAGTAGCCAGATTTCAACTTCCTAGCATAAAAGGTACCCGAGTAATGATCTCGTAGAGAAACGCAGATGTAAATGTCAATGTAAATGAATGTAAATTTAAACATTTGTTAGACTCTGGTAGGAACGTGATATACACACTTCAATAGATATTTGAATAAAATTGAGGGATGGATAATACAGAAAGGGAGGGGACCTCACTAGTTTGCATACTATTTTATAGAATAAATACTGGGCAAGCACCTGCTCGTCTGTCCCACGGCCTGTCCTCACGTGATCGCCACCCAAATGTCTTTCATTGGTTATACTTGCATAATGGGAATTGTTGTAGCCCTTTGCTGGGCTGTTTTACTATTATCCATGTCTGTTTGACAGGCTCCACATTTATGATGCATATTTTATTGGCTGATCATTTGTGTAAATGATTTTATACAATGTCCTTTTAATATATTTCATACATGTATGTAGCCCAGGACAGGCACAGCAACTTCGAGAGGACATTTTTTTATTGTTGCAGCAATTTTTTGTAGTTTCAGTCATTGGTTCTAGTTTCTGACAAAAAAAAAAGTTATAATTTTATGGGTTTTTTTTTGGTTTTTTTAATACATGTGTATTGCCCCTGAGTAGGGACAAAATTTTGATAGTAACAGAAAGCTTGCCAGTTTGATAGAAAGCTTGTCACTTTAATTATCTTAAGTTATATCTGTAGCCCAGGGGCAGGGACAGACACACTCAGAGGCAAAATTAGCATTGCAATGGGGAAGGTTTTGTCACTTCAATCCTTTAAGTTTCATAAAAATCACTTTCACCTATGGTTTCATCTAAATTTTTCCTCTATTTTGTACATTTATACAATCCAGACAGACATCCATTTGGAAACTGCCATTTGGAAGTAAACTTTTGATACTAACAAGGTTTTTCCCACTTCGAATACATGTAAATTTATTCTGTTATCTTTTAATGCAGTCGGAGAAAATAACTTTTCAACATTTCCTCCTAACAGGAGGCCCGCGGGCCACGACTGGCTCACCTGAGTGATATAGCCGCTGCAGATATGCAGATGCTATGCAACATTTTACCAATCTTGTCATTGCAACTAATGAAAGAATCATCATTTGAGTAGTTCTTGGTTTTGAAGAAGAATGAATTTTTTAATATTATTATTTACCGTATATGGGCATGGCAGTCAGTGGAGTGTGACTGTTTGAACAAACTCTCAATGCCGTTTCAACAGTAAGCTGAACACGAAATATAGTGAAAATTGGCCAAGTGGTTTCAGAAGAGCTGTTTAACAATATCATGATGTTATACATGTATACAGCACAGAGGCAGGGGAAAATAACCATCACAGAATAAAATTTTGATTGTATAAACTTAAAACTTTGCTAATTTTGCTACTTCAATCATATATTGTAAGTTTTAGACACTTAAGCTAATTTTGTCTTTGTCAAGGCTCATTCTTTTTATAATCTATTTATCTATGCTAGAATGCAGGGACTTCCCAAGCTCTCATCTTCATTGAATAAATAAATGATGGCAAAAGAGGTATTTCAATTGCATATTGCCACTCCCACCTATGCTATCCTATGTCTCTTTACAAGGACAGACAAGAGATAAGCTGAATTGGGTCTTCTTTCCCTGCTGGTGTGCAACAGGATGTTCATTCCCTGGTGGTGTGCAACTGGGTGTTCTTTCCCTGCTGGTGCGCAACAGGGCCGTCTTTTCCTGCTGATGCACAACAGGTTCTTCTTTCCCTGATGGTGCAAGTTTTGTTTACAAATTTCCTACTTTAAAATTTTGTCATGCCAACCAAACAAAATGGTCACTGGTCATAAAACACATAAACTGGGTAGATAATCACCAAATGATCATAACTGCCTAAGATGGTTCACATCTATTCACTGGTTATGGAGAAAATGCAATTTAACTGTTTCCCACAATAAGTCTTAGGGAGCTTTCTGTTGCCAATGCAACCAAACCAAGAGGCAGATCACCATAATTTTTCCTATTTTTAAATTCCCCTATCAAGGCATCATTCTTTCCTAATCAGGGACAAATTGCTTCAATGGCTTTGGAGGATTTGTCATTTTGAAGTATTACATGTAACAGACAGACTGAAGAAGAATGGACAAAAAGTGATCACTACAGCTCATCCTGAGCATACCTCAGATGAGCTAAAAATGTATAGGGTAAATGTCCAAAAATTTCAAACACCAAAGTTTGTTTGTGTTGAGGTTTTACGGCCCAGTCAACCCAATGGGGTCATGTCGAGCGCGGTCAGTTTACCTAGCCACACGTTTACTGGGCAGGCTTAGTCCTCTAAGCGGTTAACCAGTATTGTACACATTCTTTCGCCAGAAACTGACAACTGCCCTTCTTGAATCAGCGGAAGGGAGAGAATGACCATAGAAGGTATTCATCTGAAGACTGCGTTTGCAACATTTGCATAAAAATCAAAATTTAGGCCAAAAAGGTATGGAATAAATTGTTCGAAATTTTAGGACATTTACTGTAGATAAGGAAATCTGACTGCCTTAAAAAGGTCAGATGTCAACCCAAGATCATCTTTTGAATAAACTTAGCAGATCTCCCATCCCTAATTTTTTTATAACAAGATGCAGCATCAAGGTTTTTTGTTTTTTTGGGGGTTTTTTTTGAGGTGGGGATGGGGGAGGAAGGAGTGAGCGAGTGATTTTGGAGATTTTTTTTTTACCATATACATGGTAGGGGATGGCTGCCATCTTGGGCCTTTGTACCACTACCATTTCAACAAGCTTTCAGTCCATTTACAGAAGACGACAAGGTTAGCAAAGTATTGACTGCCCAGGTTTCCCCACCTGGGAAATCCTGGGTTGGGCAATACCCCTTGAAATTGTTATACTGGGCAATACTGGGTAATACGATTTTTTTTTTTTTTTTCTGTCTTTTTATACCCCACCACACGATAGTGGTGGAGTATTATGGTTTCACGTTGGATGTCCGTGTCTGTCTGTCCATCCGTCCATATTTCGTCTCCAGATGATAACTTGAGTAAACACCAATGGGTTTTCACCAAACTTGGTATGTGCATTGATATTGTGGAGATCTGGTTTGGGATTGCTAATGAGCAACATTCGTCAATTTGTGACAGTTATCTGCTCGAGACATACCCATACTTTCATTTCCGGATGATAACTTAAGTAAATGTCAATGGATTTTAACCAAACTTAGTACATGCATTGATATTAAGGAGATCTGGTTTGGGATTGCTAACGGGCAAATTTCGTCATTTTTTGACAGTGATCTGCCCGCGACAGGATAATGATCACCAGTCAAACGCAAAGCCAACTGAGCCACCAAGTATTTTAAATTTTATAATCTTAACCCTTAAAATGCCAAGGAAACCTGTATCTGTCTGCTGAATATTCTTGCAAACTTTTCAAACTTATTTTTTGCATACAGGCAAACATGTGGACCCTGATCAGACTGCTCCTAGAGGAGCAGTCCTAGGAGCAGTCTGATCTGGGTCCACACTGTTTGCAAAAATGACATTTAAAATCACAATCAGATGACAAAACCGATGACAATCATTGTGATTGGCAGTTTAAGGGATATTATATATTCAAAAAGGCAGCACTCTTGAAAACAATTTTGAAATCTTTAAATGACACAAACTTTCTAAGTTTTATCCCACTCTGAGTAAATTGGCATCAGAATGCATGGTTTATCTAGATCTTTCATCTCAGTACTTTGTTTGTTTGTGTTGAGGTTTTACGGTCCAGTCAACCCAATGGGGTCATGTCGAGCGCGGTGAGTTTACATTACCACACGTTTACTGGGCAGGCTTAGTCCTCTAAGCGGTTAACCAGTATTGTGCACATTCTTTCGCCAGAAACTGACAACTGCCCTTCTTGAATCAGCGGAAGGGAGAGAATGACAGCAGAAAATATTTCATTATCAATCTCCATGAAGGAATGTTGCCGACCTCGGCGGGGGTTGAACCCGCAACCTCCTGGTCCCGTGTCAGACAGCGCATCCAACTGAGCCACCGAGGCTGGCTCATCTCAGTACTCTTCTCCAGCATTGCCTTTCCCTTTAACCCTTAAGATGCCAAACACAACAATTGTTGTCTGCTTTGTCTTCTTCCAGTTACTTTAAAAATCATTGTTGCAAACAATGTGGACCCAGATCAGACTTTTACTGCAAAAAGTATGTTTGAAAAGTTTGCAAGAAGATACAGCAGACGACATAAAGAGATGACATTTTCAGATATAGTTTTTCTTGGCATCTTGAGGGTTAATGTCAAAGTTAATTTCTTCTAAATTTCAATCACTGGGAATGAAAAACCAAGAAATTCAGTGATTGACAAAAGTTTTATTTCCAATTTATCCATCACTTCTTTCATGCTTATAATGGGCATGTAACATTGGGTTCATATTACTATCAATATAATAATCAACACATTAAACAATTCAACTTTTACACTCTCTAGGCTAATTCAGTAGATGATAAATTGGTGATATTTTTTCTTATTTTTCCCAGAAATGTCAAATCCTGTTTTCAAGGAAAAGTATGTCAAAATGCCATCTGCTGAAAATTTTACCCAGAGTGCTAAGCATTAAGAATGATTCATTTCCTTCCATGTCAAAGACTGTTATGTAGGGCTCCGGATATTATGTAGGGCTTCAGATACGCAGTGCATTCAGATGTTTTGGGGGTTTTTTGTTGTTGTTGTTTTTTTGCCCTAATAGAAATTGTGGGATATCACCAAAAAACACTAAACTACAAATGTGAGAAAATTAATGTTAACATAGCTCCAGATAAGAGGCAGGTATCAGGTATTTTTTGTCAACTTTATCTCCATAATAACATCTATCCCCTTGAAATAACATCCATCGCCTTGATTGTTGCCTAACTATTGCAAGCTGTTCATCAGACAGGGTTTGTATAGCAGTTCTGATAATCAAAATCTTATAATTATGGGCCGGGTTGTTCAAAGCGTCGTTAGCTTAACGGGCTCGTTAAGGGTCATTTCGTTAACTGTTCTAGGGGATTCAATACACAATATTCTGGTATTTTTTGCTGAAAAAATGTGAGTAGCTTTTGCACTGCAAAAGCTACTCACATTTTTTCAGCAAAAAATTTCAGCATATTTGCGTATCACTCGATTAAAATTTTAACAAATTGTTAACTAACGACATTGTTAGCTTTGCACAATTGGGCCCTGGATGAAAATGTGAGTACTCATGAAAATGTGAGAACTCCTCAGAAGCATTTTGACAAGGAACTTCTAACTAGTATCCCAAAATTTGTTTTGTGGAAACTTAACCCTTGTCCTGCTGAACCTGGATATGCCTTGCCTTTGCAGTGTAGATTATAAGTAAAATAATACAGAAACAAGTATGGAAAGCAATGTAGCTTCAACACCTATAGTTTGTGTAAATAACTGCCCTAAATCCGACAATAGATATTCATCTGTTTGGATCTGCACTGTGTGTCATTTAGTATGTTAATTTGTATCAACAACCTGGATCAAGCAAACTGATTGGCTGACACTTTGAGTGGGCATGGCATCTTTATTCAGTATGATAAAAGTTAAGAAAAATATCAATACTCTTTGGTTGAAAAAAAAAAAGCACTTTTTCCAGAAATATGATTGCAACTGAATAGGAAGATCTCTAAAGCCTAATTCTGCATTTTTTGAAATGCATTTCAGCTTTTTGTGTGCATAAGTATGCAGATCTCCATAACAAATCTGCCTCTAATAAACAGATGAAAACAATATTTTGTTTTTTACCTCTATTTCTTCCAACATTCCAGGTGACAATCAGAAAATTGACAAATTATTTTTCAGTAGCATTTTCAATGTTGTACAGTTCAACATCATTTTGAATTACATCACATATGTCTAACGCTCACATCATAAGGGAACAGTGATATTATTATTCAGTTACTTGGAAATAATTTATAAGTAAAATAATACAGAAACAAATATGGAAAGCAATTATTTTTAATGTAGCTACAACACCTATAGTTTGTGTAAATAACTGCCCTAAATCCGACTATAGGTATTCATCTGTTTGTTTGTGTTGTGTTGAGGTTTTATGGCCCAGTCAACCCAATGGGGTCATATCGAGCACGGTCAGTTTACCTAACCACACGTTTACTGGGCAGGCTGTCCTCTAAGCAGTCAACCAGTATTGTGCACATTCTTTTGCCAGAAACTAACAACTGCTCTTCTTGAATCAGCGGAAGGGAGAGAATGACCGTAGAAGGTATTCATCTGAAGACTGCGTATCTAGAATCCCCATTAATGCGATTTCACAAGTGCATATACAGCAAAACAAGCAAAACTGAGTCAACATTTAATATTGCATGTACAAAAATAAATTCATAAAAAACTCAGTTTTGTTAAAATATGGACATATGAAATGGCCTCAAAGTTACTTCTGTACAATAGTATGTTAATAAAGTAGCCTCACGTTTTTTTATTTGAGCTGTTGACATTTAAAAATATTTTCATGTTTATCTCATCTTACTTCATTTGATTCAAATAAAATGTTAAGCACTTCTTCCTGAAAAACAAAATAAGACAAATAGCCAAAGTGTTATCTAATTTCCCCCACAGCAGGCAAAGTTTAAAATTTCGCCTGACTAAATATGAAAAGTTTTGATATTTTGATAAAACTTTGAAAGTTTGTAATATTGTAATGAAAAAGATTACAAAGATCATGTATTATGTTTCTACCTCATGTATTTTACAGATATTTATTCCTTGAACACAGAGGTGGATTACAGAAAAAAAACTGTAGTGCCTTACCATAGCTTTAAATATTAATTTTCTTATTTCTCCGCAAAAACATTGTGGGTACTCATTAGAAGTCCCTCACTGTGGAACTTCTAACGAGTATCACAATATATGTTTTTGTGGAGAGCTAAAATCCTATCAACAATTTTGAGTTGATAAAGAACACATCTGGAGCTAAGCCTATTGACAGCTTCATGTAGCTTATGACTGACCATGATAAACCATTTAAAAAAAAATAACAGTCTCTTAAAAGGGACACTACACAAAAATAGTTTCCCTAAATCAGAAATACAGACATGTCTACTAGTAAAAGTGGTTCTTTAGCATATCGTATTTATCCTACCGTGCTTTCAACATCCTTTGGAAAGACGGTTTTTTTTTTTTTTATTTTGTGTTTTATTCTAAATGGAAAAATGGACTTGTGATTGATAGTATCTTATCAGAAACCATTTGTTGTTTCTGTTCCTGTGCTTTGTTTTCAAACATTTACTGCAAAATTAATTTTATGGCCAAAAATGGGTCTGACCTATAAAATTTCTATAGTAAACTGGATTTTTGGAAATTTCTTACTGAAAAATATTTTTCTTCAAATTTTAAATTTTTATGTTCCATAACAATATTTTGAAAATTTCAGAAATTTTGAACAAATGGAACTTGTTAAATATTTGCATCCAAACTACCTACCCTATCAAGTTTTGCATATTTTGCAGTCATTTTTACTATGGGAAAAAAATTGAAAATAATCATTTTTTTTTTTAAACCAATAACTAGAATAACACTTCTTGTGAATAGGTACTTATGGTTTTGCATTAAACCATGCTAAAAATTTGCAAATTTACTTCTGCGTAAAGTGTCAGGCAAAAAAACGACTTCCAGAAAGATGTCGAAAGGAGAATAAGTATTGAGACACATGAACTCAGAGCTCTAGATAAGAGGGAGTAAAGGGTATTTCAGCATTAAATTTTTGAAAATCAGCATTAAAATTGAAGCTGAGGGGATAAAAATACTCATTGAAATTTTGGATTTCAGCATTGAAATCAAATTTAGGGGGTAAAGTTTTTTCAGTGAACTTTATGTCTTTTGATATGAAGCGATTTCCCTCACATTGAATCTGTTATGTGCAGAAGCAGTACACTAGATCAGAAAGGGCTCCAAAGACAAATGTATTACTAGGTGTTTTTTTTTTTTGTTTTTGTTTTTTTCAGAGAAAATAAAGCTTGGCATTTCATGTGAATTGTCTGCTTAGACAATTCACATGAAATTCCTAGCTTTATTTTCTCTGAAAAAGTTAAGAATTATCTATGCTACACTTAAGCTTGGGGCTTTAATAGTTAAGTATTGCAAATGGGCATTTAAGATTAAGCTTTAAAGCAAGGGGTAAAATACTTTTTGTACCAAAACCGTATCTAGAGCCCTGCTAACTCCTTACTGAACTTGTCCTAAAATTTGAAAAAAAAAAAGACTATTTTACTACCTGCTGATGTGGCTAAAGTAGTCCTGGATGAGTGACAAACAGTGTAAATCCTGATCAGATGCCCCATTCTGCTCAGGCCTGTCTGTCTCAATATTTAGAGTTATTATGGTATTCCATGAAGAATCAGCAGACAATAAATGAATATTTTCCTGAAAATCTTTGATATTCTATTTAACTCTGAAGTACAATGTACCAATATATTCACTGATAAAATCAAATTTTTAGCACAACATCTGGCTATACTGTAAGCTCACCTATGATCCTTCTGCTCAGCTGAGCTAATAAAGTATTTTTTTTTTTTAGCTCAGATGCACTTTTAACCATATAATATCCAAATCACCTTCCAGAAATAAAAACTGTGTAGGTCCTGATCAACTTTTAAACCCATCTTCTGTATCTTACAGTATGAATACAAGCTCTCTAAATTGTAATCAAATTCATCAAATATGCAAGTAGCACAGAACCAGATCAGCCTGCAAGGGTCTATGGTATTATAATAATGTGTGAACTAAGTTTTGTGAAGATAATGATCAGCCTCTGGATGGTCAGGAGCTGCCCAGGTCATAAATGCTGCAAGACCACAGCTCTAGGTAACATTTTTCTTAATTCTCCATGAGAGCATATGTTGTGGGTACTCATTAAAAGTGCCTTCATGAGGCACTTCTAAAGAGTACTCATAACCTATGATTATACAGAGAAATCAGAAAAATGTTACCACATTTACCCTAAATATTTGAACAGGCCTGAGCAAATTTTAGACCCAGATCAGAAGCTGCAGAACATGACATCTGTTCAGAGGCCTCCCTATTTGTCATTCATTCAGCATTTATTAGGCAATGAACAAGTGGTAAAAAAGACTCGTTCATATTCTACAAGTATATTAAACAGGGCCCATTTGTTCAAAGCTAACGACGTCGTTAGTTAACGATTCGTTAAAATTTACATTGAGTGATACGCAAATATGCTGAAATTTTTTGCTGAAAAAATGTGAGTAGCTTTTGCAGTACTCACATTTTTTCAGCAAAAAATATCAGAATATTGTATATTGAATCCGCTAAAACAGTTAACGAAATGACCCTTAACGAGCTCGTTAAGCTAACGACGCTTTGAACAACTGGGCCCAGGAGTGAGAATAGTCGTTAATAATCAATCCTGGCATCTAAAAAATTAGTCCAAAAACTACATGTACTATTACTTCCTTATTTCTCAATAAAAACATAGGTTGTGGGTACTCATTATTAGTGCCTCAGGGAGGCATTTCTAATGAATGCCTACAACATACATTTTTATTGAGAAATAAGAAAATTATTATGTGGATACTCCCTCTTACCTGTTTGTTTGTGTTGAGGTTTTACGGCCCAGTCAACCCAGTGGGGTCATGTCGAGCGTGGTCAGTTTACCTACAGTCTTTCGCCAGAAACTGACAACTGCCCTTCTTGAATCAGCGGAAGGGAGAGAATGACCGCAGAAAATATTTCATGATCAATCTCCACGAAAGAATGTTGCCGACCTCAGCAGGGGTTGAACCCGCAACCTCCTGGTCTCCCGTCAGACGGCGCATCCAACGAGGCCGGCCCCTCTTATCTGTAGCTATGCTACTAATAATTAGTTTTTAAAAGTTATTTCAGGCAAATATTAACCCAAAGAACTACTTTTGACACAAAAGGATGGTCTTATGATGAAAGTTCTAAATCCTGAAATCAGGATCAATCCTGGTTTCCCATCCCTGGAGTTAATGTGTTTGAATACTTATGGTAAATACAGAACCTTCTTGGTTGAAAAAAGAAAGACGCAGGCAGCAACCAAGATAAAAATCTAAAAGGTTGCCTTTGGAAACGAAGAACACACAAGGCTAGATTTCAACTTTACTTCAAAACTTTTCCTGCATTTTTTTTCTCTCCTGAATATTCTATTTGTTGTCTGTTTTTTTCCATGAAGCCAAATTTTCAATTGTTTTGAGTTCTGAAGAAGCCAACTGATCTGGATCTGCACTGTTTGTCATTCAGTATTTGAATTTATATCAACAATCTGGATTAAGTAATATGCTTGGCTGACAATTAGAAATGGGTGTGGCATCTTAATTTATTCAGCATGACAAGGGTTCAGAACTGAGACAAAATTCAAACTTTGAGGAGAAACGTATTTTTTAACTTAAGATTATTCCTTCTTTTTCTATGTCACAAGCATACATAGTCCCACACATGCCTACCAAAAGGATCCCAGTCAGCATTCTACGTAAATCTATATTGGGCCGTCATCGGCCCGATGTAGATTTACGTAGAATGCTAGCTGGGATGGCTATCTTGCTTTCCATAAGCAGGTTTAACTCTTTCACCCCTGAGTTTCTGAAGTGGACTTTTGCATCTCTGAATTCGAACACATCCATTGTTGCAAATAGGGGTTTCAGTCAAATTCAGTGACAGAATGGCAAACCGTGTAGATCCTGATGAGACAGTTCATTATGAGCTATCTCATCCGGATCTGCACTGTTTGTTAAGGTATATGTATTGGTCTGCAGGGATGAAAGGGCTAAGAGACATATGTTGGTTAAGTAACTAATTCACACAGGTCAATTAGCAACAAGTATTAAATAGGGAATGAGGCAGTATTTTATTATTTCACAGAAAATAAATCGAATTCTTAGAACACTGTACAAGATATTTTTCAATTTGTGAAGATATAACCTTCTAAAAGCACAAAAATCCTATTAAGAAACACAGCTCTAGAAATAAATACTTATTCTTCCACTCAAACATGTCTGCAAGGAGCTTCCAACAAGTTTCCAACAATGTATGTTTTTATAGACAAATGAGACAATATCAACACTTTCTATCTGAAAAAAAAAGCACTTTAGATATATCTAGAGCTATGAAGAATAAAAATCAATCCAAATATTCCAGATTAATCACTGGCCTGTTTAACATAGATTTTGCAATACCCTGTCCAAATTCTGTTACTCACATCTTATATTTCTTATCATTGCACTTACACAAAAAACAGCATAGCTTCAGGTAAGCTTTATTTTTCAACCAAAACATATGGATATTTTTCTTATTTCTGCAGGAAAACATGTTGTGGGTACTCATTAGAAGCACCTTGCTGAGGTGCTTCTAATGAGTACCCACAACAAATGTTTTCCTGCAGAAATAAGAAAAATATTTACCGGATACCCTCTCTTATCTTGAGCTATGATAAAGTCACAGGAAATCTATGATTCCTCGTCACAGAACAGTATCAATCATCATTACATATCATGTAATATTAACTCATTATTTACAAGAGATCTTGAAGGTCCTGGATAAATTATTACATATCCAAAATGCCATATACTTGTAATGCCACAAAAATGTCTATATCCAAGGCTTGAAAGTAGTACCTGCATACCAATTATATACATCCAATTTACATGCATCAATTTCGATGCATAAACCATCACAAATCAGGCCTCTTGTGGAAAAAATCAAAATTTTCCCCTGATGTAAACAATAAAGGAACAGGTGAGGCTGAGCATCCATGCAGTCTGGTTGGTAGCTTTGTTATTGTATTTATCCTTTATAATCATACAGATATGTCTCAAGCAAACTGCGGACCTGGATCTAACTGCTCCAGCAGTTTGATTAGCATCTGCACTGTTTGCCGATAGGTACTCAAATGGTCTACTTAGAATTTTTTTTTATAAAAATGGTTAATTTTTAAGTGGGTCCACATATTTGGATTAAATACTGTACTCACCAACGTTCATTTTCAGCAGTTTAGGAATGGAGACAGGGTCTAAGAATTGGGAAAATTAGCATGTAAACCGTTAAAATTGGGGGGGGGGGGGGGGGGGGGAGAATTAAAGCAAGTGCAAAGTACACCAATAGTATCCAAACAAAATTAATTCCCCCAATAGCTACGCTTTTATCTTTAAGCCAGCCATCTTGCCCTTATAACTTGTTTGTATGTTATTAATAAGGCTTTGTAACATCTCTGAAAATTTTTGCCAATGTTTTAACACCCAAATTTCAAATTGGGACTTTTTATTTACTAACTGGGAACTAAGGTACTTTTCTGTGTTGGAAATGGGGCCCTATTTTGGCCTCAAATAGAACTGAGAAAGAACACTATTTACCTATAGAATACATGCACCCACTGAGCAGAATTTAAATTCCAGTAGCCACACTTCCTGAAAACGTATTGTGGGTACTCATTAGAAGCAAGGTAATGGGTACCCACAACAGGTTTTCTTGAGGAGTAATTGATGTATAAAAATTGCAATGGAAAAAAAAGGTTTTTTTGCTAGACCTCTGCTAGCAATGATCCTAACCAAATAACATTGATGTTCAGGCTGGTATAGCTCTTTCTGTTCACATTTGGGAAAATTTTTCTCCACTGCAGGCCTCTAACAGTTTTAAATAAAAGCACCATCAAGCAATAACTATCCTCTCAGCTTTTGAAGGTTTTGATTCATAAACAAGCCTGAAAAGTAAAATAGAAACAAAAGATAAATATTTTATTAAATAAACAAATAAACTAGAGTATTTGTCTATGCATCTGCTCCAGGTAGGCACTTTTCCCAACCAAAAACAAAAGGTTTTGACATTTTTCTTATTTCTCCATGAAGTTAAACAATTCAATTCTGGTTCTTCCTGGAGAAAGTTATAGGGTATTAACAATAAGGTGACTGAATAATAACTAGACACAACCATAGGTCTAGATAAGAGTGGGTATCAGGTAAATAGTTTTCTAATTACTCGACAAAAACATACGTTGTGGGTACTCATTAGAGGCACTTCTAATGAGTACCCACAACATATGTTTTCATTGAGAAATAAGAAAAATATAGATACTTTTTGGCGGAAAAAAGTGCCTTATCAAGAGCTATGCATAACCACATTTCCTTTAAAAATTCAGACACCTTAACTATAACCTATAATGGCCAAATCCATTTTAGTACCTGCTGACGAATCTGAAACTGCTGGATGAGCGGCAGATTGTGCAGACCCTGATCACATACTGCATTCTACAGCATATCATCAAGGTCTACACTGTTTGCTCACGCCTGTCTTTCTTACCGTAGATACAGTATAGTGGTTTTCTTTTTCTCCAAATAAGTTGTGGGTACTCTTTAGCCTAAAATTACCTTACCAAAGACATTTTAACGAGGATCCACAAAATAATACTTTCATGGAGAAATCAGGAAAATAAATAATACCTGTTGGTTTGAAGTGTCCTAATCCTGGTGCTGTTATTGAATCATATTAATTTGATACAAAAGAAGAATATTCAAGTACTGGAATATACAGTTACTGGGTAGAATTTTTGTACTTCAAACTCTGATATCAATTCAATATCATGGATAGATAAACATTTCGAAGACACAATCCAGGTAATAAAAGTCAGGGCCTAGTTGTTCAAAACTAACAATGTCGTTAGTTAATGAATCGTTAAAACTTTGATCATTAAATATGGCAAATATGCAAATATTTTTGCTGAAAAAAATGTGATTTGCAAACACTACTCACATTTTTTCAGCAAAAATACCTGTGAATTAGACATTGTACTTACTAGAGCAGTAAACATTTTGACCACTAACGAGTTCGTGAAGCTAACGACGCTTTGAACAACCAAAAATACTGTCAAAAGTTTTTCTTATTTCTCCACGAAAACTTGTGGGTACTCATTAGAAAAGCCTTGCCAAGGTACTTCTAATAAGTACCTACAGGGGTTTCATTAAGAGAAGGGGGACAGGGATTTTCCCTTCTACTGAGACAACTTTCCCCTGCTACTTTTGACAAATTTTACCATAATAATCCTAAGCACATTGTATTGGGACAGAGAGGCCTTTGCAAACAGTGTAGACCCAGATCAGACGCTGCAGAATAATGCAGCCACAGAATGCGGCATCTGATCAGGGTCTACACTGTTTGCCATACAAACAGCAATAATTTAGACATAGTAAGGGGTAGTAGAATGGACCTTCAAAATTTAGGACAAGTATGGTAAGGAGTTAAGGTGTCTCAATACTTAGGATAAATACAGTATACAATTGACTCTCGTTATCTCGACCCCTCTTATCTCGATCCTATCACTTATGTCGAACTGATTTCTAAGTCCCGATTATTTTCCCTATGTATTTATTCAGGGCTCTGGAAATTTTGAAATCTGAATCGGTCCAGCCGATGACGATGACGTCATCAATGAGCCCATTTCCCAAAAAAAAAAAAAAAAAATGTGTATATCACCTGTCACGAAAACTAATGACAATTGGCAGTCCTGTAACTCCTTTTAAATAATACACCTCAACTCCGTTATATGACGGATGTCCGGGTACAACGAGCATGATCAAAGCTGGCCTCATCAATAAATACAGTCAGGTATGTAAAAAGAAAGAAAAAAAAAAAAAAAAAAAAAAGAAAAAACGGTTTTGTTGTTATTTCCACCTCCGCAGGGTTTTCCTAAACTATTTATAAACAACTGATTGCCGTCTTGTATAAGCGCGAAGACGGCGGGAAACAGGAGAGACGGAACGAAACGACTTTCATGGACCTAATTAGGTCTAATAAAAAAGGCCTGCGCCACGGGCGGTTTTGCAGTTTTCAGTGTTTCAAGATTTAATCAGACTGCTTAAATTTTAAGCACTGACCAATCTTGCCTAACGCAAGTGGTGCATTACTTATTTTTACTGTGAAACCTACCTTGAATTATACTCGCGTGTTACGGCAATCAACAAAAAAAAAAAAAAAAAGAAAAAGAAGCAATCAATTATACCCAGATCAGATGCCGTTGTATGCGACATCTGATCAGGACGTACACGGTTTGGGAATTCATTTATCGAATCTGGGACCGACAAACCGTGTTGATCAAAACAAAAAAGAAGAGGAAGAAAACGGGTGCGTTCAAGCGGTGCATTCTTTTATCACTCTCAGTAAAGCGACCTTTGATCTTTTGGACACGCCGACTGCACCTGGATGTTTTGCAGTCTCAGTGTATTCACACGTGTCACACAAACGGATTAATTATCAGACTACCGTTACTGATGATTCGTGTTAATCGCTTGTTTACCGCAAAAAGGTCAGTGAAGTGCTGATTTTTTGACAATGTTTGGATAATGACGTAATTAATTTGTTGCCGTTATTCAGCTGTCTCTCCAATATACATGTCAAATGACCGTTTAGAGCCTTTTAACTACCATAATATCGCATTTAAAAGGTGCGCGGACGTTGTCAGTTTGGAAAGACTTGACCGTTTGTGATTTTTTAGACATCATTGATTTGTGAAAATTGGTTGGTTTGGGAAATGTTGGACCGATTTATTAGCGTTTTGGGGTGTTTGAAATCGGTCCAGAATTCTTAATTTCGGTCCAGACTGGCTATTTTTCCGGTTTTCCCGAGCCCTGTATTTATTATATTTCAGCTTCGCGTATGTCAAACTTCTTTTATGTCGACACTTCGGCTATCTCGTCCATCATTTTCAGTCCCTAAATATATTTTTCACAGTTTTTACTACGGCGTATCTCGAACTCGGATCATGACGAAGGAAAAAAAATGTAAGATGCGGCGCCGCCGGTCTCTCAGTTAATGAAAATCATAATAGGCCATTGATAAATCAATCAATATTTTAATTTTCCCCTTTGTCCAGTTAATTATAAACAACACAAACAATGTCTAAAATCCGTAATTATGAAATCACGGGCGTGTCTAGTCAGGTTTGACA
Organism: Anodontia alba; assembly: GCA_964016985.1. NCBI lineage: Eukaryota > Metazoa > Mollusca > Bivalvia > Lucinida > Lucinidae > Anodontia > Anodontia alba. The sequence continues at coordinate 98,998,540 of OZ024825.1, read as the reverse complement.
CGCGGCGCTCAACACCTTCTCGTGTCATTGATTTGTAAGATAAAAAGCGGCCCAGAATAGTGTTATGGAAGATTAATCAACGAAGTTTCTTTAATTTATTGTTTAGATATGCTCTTTATTATTGAGTACTGTCCATCTGAATGAAATTGCGTCTTCAAGAAAAGTCAGTGCGCGACAGGTTCCGACTCAGATCAGCCTGTATGGATCAGGCTAGCTAAGTCTGAATCTTCGCTTGTTACTCTTTGGTCAGGCGGTGCTCTTTGGTAAGCCCATATAAGGCTTATGCGTATAATGGAAAATTCGGGGCGTGCAGTCTGATCCCAGTCTTTGACAGTCGCACAGTCTTTTAATAATGTTGTGCACGGCCTCAAATAGACGAATCATACGTGGGTACCGATGTTAACCCTTCCGACTCTGTAGACTGGTACGGATACCCGCACAAATAGTGTAGGTCCAGATGAGACGGTTCATAACGAGCTTTCTCTGCAGGATCTACAGTTTGCCGCGCTGAGATGGTTCGTTTATGCCAGGGGAGATTATCCAAACTAGCTTACAGCTGCCACTTGACAGTGTAAGCGTTTTATGCAAAAGCGGAAACCAGTCAACTCTTTATCGAGTTGTCTATGCGAAGGGAGCTAATCCAAACCAGTTCATAACGTATAGCTAACAAAACCCGGAAACCAGTAATTTATTTATAGCTCATATGGAAATCCAAATTTGCAGGAGTATTAAAAGACAACAAGAGACATTTGAAATTTATTATTATTAACATTTATTGATGATATTATTCCAAGAGAACCATTGCATCTCCTAAAACAAACAGTAACAATGCAAACTGAAGTACGCGTAAATTATTTAAATTGCCATATACATGTGCCTTCCATGCACGTTTTGGCGAACAGAGGCGAACAGTCGTCATACCTATGACGTCACAATTTGGTTGTCTTGAACTACTGATAACTCGAACATTTTTATCAGGTCCCGTGAAGTTCGAGATAACGAGAGTCGACTGTATATAGAACATACAGAACCACCCATCTACTTTGCCTTGAAGCACAAGGTGTCAGAAAAGTTAGTGAAACCGCTGTATCTACAATGTATATTTTCATAATGAGAAAAAAATGAGGATACACCCTTTTATCTGGAGCTAATGGAACTCTTTTTATTTCCATCTAAGGTACCGATATTTGAGCCTGAGCATGACAAAACTTACAAAATGGCAAGTGGGAATCCACCCAGTCTTATCAGAGTCTTTGCTGGGGGCACATGCCATTTTGTAGGTTTTGTCATGCTCTGGCTCATTTTCTATTAATACAAACGAACATATGCTGCGAATACTAAACTGAAACACCTCTGAGGCATTCCAATAGGTTTTTGTGGAAAAATAAGAAAAAAAATTATTTGGTTAATCATTTTATTATAGCTATTCAGGCGAATCCTTGTATGTAAATTTCAGAGAACTTGTTAATGAGAATTTGGTGATAATACTGGGGTATTTTTTTTTCTCTTTTTTCTCCACGAAACATATGTTGTGGGTCCCCATTAGAAGCAATCTCGCTGAGGTGCTTCTAATGAGTACCCACAACATGTTTTTTTTTTTAAGGAGAATTGATGAAAATTATTCCAGAATTATCGTCAAATACTCCTTAAGAACTCTCCTTTGTAATCAAAGCCTAGCAGACTGTGATATATCAAAATTCTACTAAACAATGTATATGTATACAAACCTGCTCATTAAATATCATGCATTTTTGGGCAATAATTCCATCATTGTCAAGAAACTTGTTCCACACCCCAGTTATACTCCAGTCGGCTCAAAACAGAGTTGATTAGGCAATGACTAGTCCTACAAAACAGATAAATGATGCTGAAATCAGTCAAGATATTTAACCCTTAAAATTCTAAAAAATTTTATAGCAGACAACATTCTAAAATTAATTTTGTCATTTTCTTTTTTCTTTTTTTTTTTTTCTGAGAAAATAAGATGACATTTCATGTGAATAGTCAGCTTGGTAAGCTATTAACATGAAATTTCAAGTCTTATTTTCTCTGAAAAAAAAAAAACAAAAAAAAAAAAACAAATCAAAATGTTATCTACTGCTGTTATGCTTAGCATTTTAAGGGTTAATATAGCTCCAGAGAACCCAGACATATTTTTATTTCTCCATAAAAAACATGTAGGTACTCTTTGGAAGCACCCTGGCAAAGAACTTCTAATGAATATCTACAACATGTTTTCAAGGAGAAGTAACATAAATGTCAATAATTTGAGGTAAACAAAGGTGCCTTATCTGGAGCTATATTTAAACAGTAAACAAGAGACCCATGGGCCATGATTCGCTCACCTGAGTAAAACAGCAATTGCATATCTGCAGATGCCATGCAACATTCTTCCAGTATTGCCACAGCAACTAGGGACAGAAATTTGACAGTGCCATAAAAAGTCAAAGGTCATCTTAAGGAATCTTGGTATATAGCATCAGGGACCCGAGGTCTACCAAGTTTGTTCAGATGATGATCCTACATACCTAACTGGACTATGGCAAAAGCGTAACTTATTTACATAACTGGACTACGGCAAAAGCATACCTAATTTACCTAAGTATTTGGACAGACAAGCATAAACAAACAGTGTAGACCCAGATCAGATGCCACAGAATGTCCACAATGTTTGCCACTCATCTGGCACATCAAATCAGCAAACATGGCCTTGTTAAAATTTTGGTAGAATTCTAGTAATGTATTAAGGTAGCTGAACACTTACGGTAAAATCGGTATGAAATATAATGAGGAAAGGATCCTTACTACATACAAGGCCAGTGAAGCCCAGATCAGTCTGCACATCCAGCTCTACATTGTATGCATACAGAATCTTATGATACTGAAAGACAGCAAATGGCCTAATTATATGGTTCCAGATACGGAGTATCCAGTCAAGAATTTATGGCTAAAAAAAATAAGCCTTATCTGGAGATATGCCTGATCAGACCGCAGGATACATAAGCTGGCCCCGAGATTATAAGACTTTTTTCGTGCCCAACTTAGCTGAGCATGAAATTTTCCCTGCTGATAAATATGAAAATGCCAACAATAGTTGGCATTTTCATACTTATTAGCAGAGAAAATTTCATGCTCAGCTTTGTTCAATTTGCAACTGTCAATTATTTGAGATTTCTAGTAGGACAAATTTCATGCTCAGCTGAGTTGAGCATGAAAACAATTCTTTTACCTCAGGGCCAGGCCTGGTCATTCATTGCTCACATAATTATCTGATACGAACCCTTTTCTCAAGACAAAGTTCAAATATCAAAACCGCTTGACTGTACACATTCAAAAAGAATCCAAACACAACTAACAAGAAAAAGAAGAAAACAATGTGTTAATAGTACCTATTAAGGGCAGGGTGTTTTTCTAAACTTCTTATGATGTTATATACTTCTTCAAATTCTCCCGGTAAATGTGCGTTCTTTGTAATCTCAAACCCTGTGAGCTGTAAACAGAGAAAACTTATTTTGGAGTACCATATTAATTACAATCTAATTATAATAGCTACATAGGTCTAGATAAGAGTGGGTATCAGGTAAATATTTTTTTATTTCTCCGCAAAAACATATGTTGTGGGTACTCATTAGAAGCGCCTCAGCAGGCGCTTCTAATGAGTACCCACAACATATATTTTTGTGGAGAAATAAAAAAAAAATATCAACACTTTTTGATCAAAAAAAGCATCTTATCAAGAGCTATAAATAGCATAGTCTTGTACCATATTAATCCTATGTATTTCAGACAGGTATGCTTGAGCAAATAGTGTAGACCCAGATCAGATACTGCAAATGCAGTGTCAGGGTCTACACGGTATGATCTGCATCCCATACTTTTAAAGACACGTTGTCAGATGGTAAAGAGACATTCGAATATTCGGATAAGTATGGTAAGGAGTTAAGGTGTTTCAATAAATAGGGTAATAAAAGCACTGCAAGCATAATACCCTGCCACAGCAATTATTTGTTTGCTGTTTAGGCCATCGATATGTATTAAAGTTATCGTTGTGAAAATGTCTGGAAAGAAAATGACGGAGGGACAGATAACAATCCTAAACCAGATCTTGATAATATCAATGGACAGATAACAATCCTAAACCAGATCTTGATAATATCAACACATACAGCAAGTTTGGTTAAAAGGCCTTGTTATTTACTCAAGTTATCGTCTGGAAACGAAAATAAGGGCGTGTCTCGGGCAGATAAAAAATTGACGAAATTTGCCCATTAGCAATTCCAAACCAGATCTCTTTTAATGTCAATGCATATAGCAAGTTTGGTTAAAATCCCTTGTTATTTACTCAAATTATCGTCCGGAAAGAAAATATGGGGCGTATCTCTCGCAGATAACTTCGTAAAAATTTGACGAATTTGCCCATTAGCAATTCCAAACCAGATCTCTTTAATGTCAATGCATATAGCAAGCTGGGTTAAAATCCCTTGTTATTTAATCAAGTTATCATCTGGAAAAGAAAATGTGGGCGTGTCTCGGGAAGATAACTCCATAAAAAATTTGACGAAATTTGCCCATTAACAACCCCAAACCAGATATTCACAATATCAATGCACATACCAAGTTTGGTGAAAATCCATTGATGTTTACTCAAGTTATCATCCAGAAACGAAAAATGGATGGATGGACGTACAACTGACGGACGGACGGACACACAGACGGACGGACACACGGACGTCCAACATGAAACCATAATACCCTGCCACTATTGTGTGGCGGGGTATAAAAATGGTGAAACGTTAGTTAAAGCTTAGCAGTCTGGGTAAAATTTTCAGCAGAGTAGAGACAATTTGCATGAATTGTCAATCCTGTTTTCTAGAGAAAATAAGAAAAATATCATCAATTTGTCCTCTGCTGAATTTGCCCAGAGACCTGTAAAGGTTATGGTAATATCAGTTAAAACCCTGACTAGCATGTGCAACATCATCTTTTCCCAAACACAAGTTTATCACAAGTATATATACTCTCAGATAAACGGCGATGTTGTATCGAGTTTTTATAGTACCTTTCAAAAGTATTGGGTTTCATAGTGTCAAGGATTGGTATTTGTATAATCATACCATCATGGATCACCCATGCACACTAAGTGCCACCAAGTGTCACTAAATGGTTCTCTGTTCACCTTATATTCAAGGTCACGTTCAGTAAAAGCTAGGCGTACTAATGATCAGAAAAAGCCTCATTACTCAAGTACAACTCAAACACACAAATCTGGCTTAGCAGTCCAGAGCTCTGACCATTGAGCCATCCACCCAACCAATGAAACAAACAGATCTCCAAGCCTCAATCAGGCAGAGAATCTTGTGACATTGAATCATAATTCAAATAACTTGATCAAACGATGTTATTTTGTGTCCATGGGCATAATGATTTCAGGTGAACTAATAATTACATCTGAATATCCCTTTTAACTGTAGCCCTCTACATAAAGGGGACTGGATACACTTTGTAGGTTTGTTTGTTTGTGTTGAGGTTTTACGGCCCAGTCAACCTAATGGGGTCATGTCGAGCGCGGTCAGTTTACCTAACCACATGTTTACTGGGCAGGCTTAGTCCTCTAAGCGGTTAACCAGTATTGTGCACATTCTTTCGCCAGAAACTGACAACTGCTCTTCTTGAATCAGCGGAAGGGAGAGAATGACCGTAGAAAATATTTCATGATCAATCTCTATGAAAGAATGTTGCCGACCCGCAACCTCCTGGTCTCAGTCGGACGGACACTTTGTAGGTGTCTGCCATTTTTAAATAGGGAAACAAATACCCGTATTTGACCTAATTACCGCACATACCCCTATAAGGGCACAGTCAAGCAATTCCGTAGTCTTCAGATTTCAGCCAGTGTACTTTTTGTCTGTTTCTTTATAAAGGCATATGTTGTGGATACCCATTTGAACTGCATCGACTTGACGATGCAATTCAAATGGGTACCCACAATGTATGCCTTTATAAAGAGAAGAAAAAACAAACACATCGCATAAGCATCAGCAGATAATTCCTTCGCTTATCTTTTTTATGTGTATTCTTAGTATAGATGGATACATATTTTACCTCAAGTTTTCCCAGTAATCATGAAAAACCTAAGCGCAGGTGCGGTAATTAGGTCTAATACGGTATGTGACTTCATGTTACCTTTCCTGCACACCAAGCCCCTTACAAAAAAGTGGTCTACTCTAAAAAGAAAGAATTTTCTCCTATTGGAAGCAAGTTCTTTTCATTTAGAGTAAGCCCCTTTTCAGAAAGGAGTCAAAAAAAATTTGGCAGAGCTGTCTCTCATGACAGTATATTAACTGCATTCAGCTAGATATAAAATACAGCTTCTCATTGATTAGTTAATACCATAAAATCATCTCAAATAAACAATATGACTGAAAAGGCCAAAGAACTTTAAAAAGCTTGGACTCACCTTTAACAATTGAGCAGCACATTTCACTCTTTCATCATCAGGATTTGATAGAAGAGATAGCAACAGATTGCTGATGGCTTGACGTAGGAACCCAAGTTTTTCAAGCTGCCCATCCACCTCAACCTAGATCAAATAAGAAGTTTTCTTAAGATGTGAGATATCCAAATAAAATTTTTTCTTATTCCTCCACAAAAATGTACTTATTACAGGTTATTCTAATAGTAAACTTACGACAGATATTTTTAAAGATTAAGAAAAACAGCATTTATTTTATTTTATTTATTCATTTTTTTTTTATTTATTTATTTATTTATTTATTTTTTTTTTTTGAGCAAAGACATCTGTAAGTGTAGGATAACCATTCTCACAATAAAATACTGATACCACAGAACATGACAAATTCACATAAAAAGCCAAAGCACACTCAAATTGAATGAAAAATCATATGCCAACAGGGAAGGCATAGGTCAGCCTGTACATTCATGCATTCAAGAGTGTCTTTGCTCTTCTCTTTTTCCAGTTTATAACCTGTGACTCAGAATAGATGTTCAATCAACATGGATAAATTAGTTACACTGCTTGTAGGTCTTATAACTAGGTATGGAAGTGTATTTCTAAAAACATAAGTACCGTATTTACCCTAAGTATTCGGACACCTCAACTCCTTACCATATATGTTCTAAAATTTGAACCAGTACAATTCACTACCCTATGTTGTGTCTAAAAATTGCTGGATAAGTGGCAAACAGTGTAGACCCAGATGAGACGCCGCGTTCTGCGGCGTCTCATCTGGGTCTAAACTGTTTCCTCAGGCCTGTCTGTCCGAATACATATGGTAAATACGGTTGATTGGTTGGACTGGTTACAATGAGGGTGGAACAGTTGTCCAATCCACATGGCTTAATTGTCTAGACTGGTTACCAGGAGGGTGGAACTTGAGAACAGTTGTTCAATCAAAATAGCTAAATTGTCTACACTAGTTAGAATGAGGGTGCAGCTTACCTCCAGAACTAGAAAACATGTGTCCAATCAACATGGCTAAATTGTCTAGACTGGTTACAATGAGGGTGGAGCTAAGAAACAGTTGTCCAATCAATATGGCTTGTCTACACCGGTTACCAGGAAGGTGGAGCTTACCTCCAAAACTAGGAACAGTTGTCCAATAAACATGGCTAAACTGCCTCTACTGGTTACAATGAGGGCGGGGCTTAAGAACAGTTGTCCAATCAACAAAGCTAAATTGTCCAGACTGGTTACAATGAGGGTGGAGCTTACCTCCAGGACTAGGAACAGTTGTCCAATCAACATGGCTAAATTGGTTATCTGTGGAAATGTTGCAGGATCAGCAATTAAAGCATCCCTGTTGTCATAGGCACTTTTGCAACTGAAATGAGGAGCAAAACAAATCTGATGATGCAAAATCATGACTATCTTTATTTACCTGACTATCTTTATTTATAGCTGAATTCTAGTTTTTTTATTTTTTTGCTTGATTTTTGGTGATTTAAATTCATATTTATTGACCCTCAATAGTGCTTGACTGAACAACAATGCTTGCCCTTCAACCTTTAGGTGAAACTGGTAAAGGTGAACTTTATCAGGATAGTCTTTTGAATCTAAATCAGAAAAACTGAAAATGATAATTTAACTGGAAGAAAATGTATAAATGGTAGGAAGCTGAAGTTTCAGCAGGTCCTCCTGGACAACTTTCTCCATGTACAGTTTTTCCAAATTAACAAATAAAAAAGTTATCGCCAAAACTCAAGCAAAAAAATATAAAAAATAGAGTTTTACATCCAACAAGTTAAATTGTTAATATTATTAATACATGTACAATGGATTAACAAGTCTATGTAATGCGTACACATGTTCCCCCACAATATATATCTAAAACAAGTGGACTTTTTTGAAGTCTACAATTTCTAAATCAGCTTTTTGATTGCTTGTTACTCCTAGCAACCTTCTTTTTACTGTATAACTGTCTTAACCCTTGTCATGTTGAATAAATTAAGCTGCCAGGCCCACGTCTAATTTTCAGCCAATCAGATTACTTGATCCAAATTGTTGATACAAATTCAAATACTTAATGACAAACAGTGCAGATCCAGATCAGTTGACTTCTGAAGAAGCCAACTGATCTGGATCTACACTGTTTGCAAAGGCAGGGTATATCCGGGTTCAGCAGGACAAGGGTTAATAATCAAATCCTCCTAATTTCCACCATATATGGTAAAAATATTATGACTTAGATATATATAGCTCAAGATAAACCAAAAGCATGATGTTCATTCACCAAATATATTTCAAGATATATGGCAAAATCAATGGACCATGAAATATACATCACTGTGATCTACATTTTTTTTAGGTCAAACTTCAGGTCATACTGACTCATAAGCAGAAAGTATGGTGTTTATACATACGGCTATTTTTATACATAAAATAGCCTTCAAGAGATAAGGCGAAATCACTGGACCTTGAAAACTCTTCAGGATATAAGGCAATATTACTGGATTGTGAGATATGTCATGCTAACCTTCATTTCATGACCTACAAGTTAACATTGCAAGGTTGACTGATGTCTGACCAAGTATCTGTCTAAGTTTTGTTTCATAATAGAAAAGTAGAAAAATCAACAACACTTTTTATAGGTGTCCTAGATTTTGTCCTTTAGCCGCACCCCAGTGTATAGACCATGGGGCCGATGTCATGAAATGATAGCTGACCCTCCTAGGTACCTATGGTCCAAATATGATTGCTTCTGATAAAAGGTTTTTGAGATATGAACTTTTGAAAAGCTTGAAAATACTAGACAGGTGTCAAAAGTATACAAATTAGCCTGCCCTTTGGACCCTAGCTCCACCCCTGGGCAAGACCCAGGGACAACTCTAGCACAGAGTTGAAAGTTTATGTCTGGGTAAGTAGCATATCAAATTTCAATTTCCAAGTTATGACTGCCAAGACAAAGGTGGACATATGTCAATGTGAAATATGACCAGTTACACATTTTGCCTCTGGCCCCACCCCAGGGGCAGCTCTAGCACAGAGTTGAAGGTTATGTATGGGTGTAAGCAGCATACCAAATTTCAACTTCCTAGCATAAAAATTACCTAAGTTTGACATGTTAAACATCTGACCCTTAGCCCCGTACAAGGGCATGACCCAGGGGCATTTGTAGCACACAGTTGAAGGTTTATGTCTGGGTAAGTAGCATACCAAATTTCAACTTCCTAGTATAAACAAGAATTCCGCGGAAGGCGTCATCGCACCTGCTGGCGCAAAAGTCACAGGAGCCACAATCAGAATGTGGTTATTAAATAAGTTTATTTCATTCTTAGCAGTGCTTACTTGGAAAACTGGGTTGAAAAAAATGTAGACAAAGTGCCAAGTGGGGCACATATATTCCAGGCCAGTCCCATTCCCTCTAATGGCTATATCTTCAGCACTGACTTTTCGTATCATACAGCCCAATGATAATGGAACATTGACGAAAATGTGTAAAAGTCACTGGAGCATGAAATTTAGGTCAAGGTCACGGGTCAAGGTACCTGCTAATTCAGTACATCAAGGAGAAGCACAATGCAAGGTATGGTGGTTGTAGGCCTTATAGTTGAGGAGTTATCAAACATCAACGTAAAATTTGTCAAATATAGGTCAAGGTCACTGGGTCAAGGTACCTGCCAAGCCAGTGCAATGAGATGAAGCACTATGCAAGGTTTAGTGGTTGTAGGTCTTATATTTGAGGAGATACCGAACATCAATATAAAATGTGTCAAAGTCACTGGAGTGCACAATATAGGTCAAGGTCACCAGGTCAAGGTACCTGTCGAGTCAATACATCGAGAAGAAGTGCTATATAAGGTTTGGTGGTTGAAGGCCTTACAGTTGAGGACATATGGAAGGGTGATGTACACGGTGTAAAAGTCAATGGAGCGTGAAATATAGGTCAAGGTCACCCAGTCAAGGTACCTGCAGAGTCTGTACATTGAGGAGAAGCACTATGCAAGGTTTGATGGTTGTAGGCCTTATAGTTGAGGAGATATTGAACGTTGACGTAAAATGTGTAAAAGGCACTGGAGCGCAAAATATAGGTCAAGGTCACCGGGTCAAGATACCTGCCAAGTCAGTACATACTGGAGAAGCACTATGCAAGGTTTGGTAGCTAGAGGTCTTACACTTGAGGAGATCTGGAACGTTGACGTAAATTATGTTAAAGTCACTGCAGCCAAAATATAGGTCAAGGTCACCAGGTCAAGGTATCTGCTAAGTCAGTACATTGAGGAGAAGCACTTTGCAAGGTTTGATGGTTGTAGGTCTTATAGTTGAGGAGATATTGAATGTCGACGCAAAATATGTCAAAGTCACTGGAGCGCAAAATATAGGTCAAGGTCACCGGGTCAAGGTACCTGCCAAGTCTGTACCTCTAGGAGAAGCACTATGCAAGGTTTGGTAGTTGTACGCCTTATAGTTGAGAAGATCTGTAACGTCAACGTAAATTGTGTCAAAGTCAATGGAGCGCAAAATATAGGTCAAGGTCACTGGGTCAACATATCTGCCAAGTCAGGAGGTCAGGGAGATGTGTCATGCAAGGTATGATGGTTGTTGTAGAATTGTAGTTGATTAGAATACTAACTTTGACGTAAATGTCGAACTTTGACATAACAGAACTGTTAAGAGACAGACGGACGGACGAACGGACAGACGAATGGAAAAGCGGGCACCTATGTCGCAAAGTCAGGAGGTCAGGGTGATATTTCATACAAGGTTTGATGGTTGTTTAGTCTTGTAGTTGATTAGAATACTAACTTTGACATAAATGTCGAACTTCGACATAACAGAACTGTTAAGAGACGGACGGACGGACAGACAGACGAACAGACAGACGAATGGAAATGTGGGCACCTATGTCCCAAAGTCAGGATGTCAGGGAGATGTTTCATGCAAGGTTTGATGGTTGTTTAGTCTTGTAGTTGATTAAAATACTAACTTTGACATAAATGTCGAACGTCGACATAAATGTTGACAGACGGACGGACAAATGGACAGACAAACAGAAAAGCGGACACCTATGTTGCAAAGTCAGGAGGTCAGGGAGATGTTTCATGCAAGGTTTGATGGTTGTTTAGTCTTGTAGTTGATTAGAATACTAACTTTGACATAAATGTCGAACGTCGACATAAATGTTGACAGACGGACGGACGGACTGACGGACGGACGGACGGACTGACGGACGGATGGACGGAAAATCGGACGCCTATATCGCACCCTGCTACAAGCAGGTGCGATAAAAAGGTAACTAAGTTTGACCTGTTATACATTTCGACCCCTAACCCCACCCCAAGGCATGACCTAGAAGCAATTCTAGCATAAATAGTATCCAAGTGATGACTTGAGTAGCATACCACATTCAACTTCCTAGTATAAAAGGTACCCAAGTTTGACATGTTATACATTTTAACCTCTAGCCCCACCCCAGGGCATGACCTAGAAGCAACTAGCACAGAGTTGAAGGTTTAGGTCTGGGTAGGTAGCATATCAAATTTCAACTTCCTAGCTTAAAAGATACCCAAATTATGCCTTCCATGAGAAACATGGTCGCAAATGTCAATGTAAACTTGAATGTAAACTTAAACATTGACCCCTAGTCCCACCCCAAGGCATGACCCAGGGGCAACTAGCACAGACTTGAAGGTATTGGTCTGGTGTTAGCATACTAAAATTCAACTTCCTAGCTTAAAAGGGTAGCAAAGTTATGACTGGTTACAAATGTGACACAGGCACATACGCACATACAAACTAACATCATGGTGAAACGCTATATGCCCCACTTCTGCCTTCGGCAGGTTGGGGCGTAATAAAAAAAAAACAAAAAAAAAACTTGAATACCATGATCAGGAGCAGTCTGATATGGGTGTGCACTGTTTGCATATGGCCTCTAATCAGGCAAGTTTTAGTACAAAATTTTAAGAAATTAACCATGTTAATTGTACTGTCATTTTGCACTAACCATGTGAAATAACATGATTTGGTGTATTACATCCCTTTCATCATTATTTATGTCATATCGAAGATTAACACTTACCGTGTGAGAAACTGTCCTCTGAAGTTGTTGAATACATGATGGCTTTTAAGTTCATTGGACAGGTATTTACAGATCTGAGCACCAGTGTAACCAAAGTTTGTCTCATTGATACTCTGTACAATAAAATGAAGAAATTTGTTTAAGAACAACATGAATTACTGCCGTACTTGTTAGCGTATGTTTCCACTGTTATGTTTTGACCAAAAACATACAAGCCACAGTGTCAGATAGCATAACTTATGACATGTGTACCAGCAAGATAGCATAACTTATGACATGTGTACCAGTAAAAATCCCAGACCACCTCTTCATGGTATTTAGATTCTTCAATTATTACATAGCTCTTGATAGAGCGCTTTTTTAAATCAAGAAGTATGTATATTTCTCTTATTTCTCAATCAACAAAAAACATATATTAAGGGTACACATTAGAAGTGCCTCGCCAAGGCACTTCTAATGAGTACCCACAACATGTTTTCATCGAGAAACAAGTAAACTATTTACCTGATACCCACTCTTATCTAGACCCATGATTAAGATTCAAAGACCATGTTTGCAAAGAATGAACACCCTAGATATTCATTCTTTAAGAAGACTGTCTTGAAATACTGAGATGTTTGTTAGTGATGAGGTTTTACAGCCCAGTCAACCCATTAGGGTCATGTTGAGCATGGTCAGTTTACCTTGCTACACTTTTTTCCTGGACAGGCTTAGTCCTCTTAGCAGTTAACCAGGGCCCAGTTGTTCAAAGCTAACGACGTCGTTAGTTAACGATTCGTTAAAATTTACATCGAGTGATACGCAAATATGCTGAAATTTTTTGCTGAAAAAATGTGAGTAGCTTTTGCAGTGCAAAAGCTACTCACATTTTTTCAGCAAAACATTTCAGAAAATTGTATATTGAATCTGCTAAAATAGTTAACGAAATGGCCCTTAACGAGCTCGTTAAGCTAACAACGCTTCGAACAACCGGGCCCAGTACTTGTGCACATTCTTTCGCCAGAAATGACAACTGTCCTTCTTGAATCACCTGAAGGTAGGCTTCAAACATTGAAGAATCTAAATATCACATAAAGAAGACCATAAGCAGACTGCTGATGCACAGGTAGGTCTGTCTGGGCCCAGTTGTTCAAAGCTAATGATGTCGTTAGTTAACGATTCGTTAAAATTTAGATCAAGTGATACGCATATGCTGAAATTTTTTGCTGAAAAAATGTGAGTAGCTTTTGCATTGCAAAAGCTACACACATTTTTTCAGCAAAAAATATCATAATATTGTATATTGAATCCGCTAAAACAGTTAACGAAATGACCCTTAACTAGCTCGTTAAGCTAACGATGCTTTGAACAACTGGGCCCTGGACTTAAACTGTTTACACTGTTCGATTTTGATATGCTTTGGTTCCTGCTGTTGAGAAACGAGAAAATATATATTGGTACTTTAGGGCTGATAAAAGACATCTTAAATGTACCTTGAGTGCTGTTTAACAGAGGAGCTGTTAAGGAGGAGTACACTGGGATAATTCTGGAACAATTTTCATGTTCCTATATTAACCATTAACCCTTAAAATGCCAAGAAAACCTGCATCTGAAAATGTCGTCTGTTTATGTCGTCTGCTGAATATTCTTGCAAACTTTTCAAACCTATTTTATGCATACAAGCAAACAGTGTGGACCCTGATCAGACTGCTCCACTAGGACTGCAAAAATGACTTTTAAAATCACAAGCAGATGACAAAGCAGACGACAATTGTTGTGATTGGCAGTTTAAGGGTTAAAGCACTATGCAAAATTGTAGCAGATCGCAGTCTAATTTTTTGTTTTATTATTAATTATTTATCCTGAGAAAATAGGACTTAGTATTTCATGTAAACTGTCTGCTAGACAGACCATTCACATAAAAATACCAAGCTTTATTATTATTCAGCAAAATACATGAAAAAGAAATCAAAATGATGCCTGCTACAATTACGAATAGGACTTTAAGGGTTAAAACGCAGAAATCACAACTTCACAATTCTTTGCAATTCACTTTTTTCTGAGATTTCAACTTTTACAGGAAAATTCAAAAGAAACACCACTAAGCCCTAATTTTGAGCAAAATTAAACAAAAAGTACTGTATAACATATTTTAACCTAAAATTTGGTTAAGTCCATTTAACTACCAGGCCCAGTTGTTCAAAACTTAAAGAAACTGTTAGCTGACGTGACATTAAAATTTCTATTTTGAAATATCTGGCAAATACATTGATGCAATGCAAACGCTACTCACATTTTTACAGTAAAAATAGCAATGTATTTGAAAATACCTTAGCTACAACCGATAACCAGTTTATCATTAACGAGCTCGTCAAGCTAACAATGCTTTGAACAACGGGGTCCTGGCGATGTGTCTAAAAAGAACCGACTATTTGTCACTTTTACCTGAAATATGTAATTTCTGTTTGCTTTTCCGCTCACCAATCCCCTTCTGAAAAGGGATCTACCAGGTACTCTAAAAATAAAGAACTTGTTTCCAAAAGAGACCAGGGTCTGACAAATACCTTGCCCTGCTGCTGTGAGACATCTGGGCAAGTCAAACATCATTTCACTTGCCCAGATAATTATGTTGACTATACTGGGAAACTGCTCATCTGAAAATGTTTTAAAAGATGTGCAATTTTCTGGGCAAGAAAACAAAGTAGAGATTTGTCAGGTCCTGACTTGGTAAAGATGAAAACAACATACATGATCATAGAGAACCTCGATGATTTCGTTTAGTACAGCCATATCTGTAACTCCCCTCTTAAGAATATCAACAATCGGCTTGATGTACTCCTCAACATTGCCTTTCGTAGTAAGGGTAATAACTGCATTCCTGAACATGTCCACTGGATTGTCGGTACCAGAAGTTGTTACACCACTATTTGTAGATGCTGGAATGCTGACAAGTCGGTTGTAATCATTTGTCTGAGCCTGTAATATGGAGGAGTCTTTGAATCTAGTGATAGGAATATCTGCTTTACTTCATGGGCTAATAGTATTCCTAAAGCAAGTTCAGTGCTCAATATTTCAATTATCATAATACCAGAGAGTTGTTTAGGAGGAATATTTGGTGATAATTACTGGGTAATTTTTCTTATTTCTACATAAAAACATATGTTGTGGGAACTCATTAGAAGTGCCTCGACAAGGGACTTCTAATGAGTACCCACAGCATATGTTTTTATGGAGAACAGGAGAAAATTTTCCCCGAATTATCATCAAATACTCCTCCTTAACAACTCCTGTGATATGTTTTAGAAGCTTACTATTAACTCCAAATACAATAAAACCTGTGTAAGAGAGCCACCTTCGAGACTGACTTTAAATAGTGGTAGATGTGGAAAAAGTTGTCAGTCTTAAAAAGGTACATGTCATGTAATTTTGCTAGCAAAATTACATGACATGTACCTTTATAAGACAACCACCTTTCCACATCAACCACTAAGGTCAATTTCAAAGGTGGCTGTCTTACACAGGTTTTACTGTATGGTGAATGGGAGTCCTGTTGTTGCTGTTTTTGTTGTTGTTGTTGTTGTTTTTGTTTTGTTTTTTCAGAGAAATTTAGCAATTTTGAATTATGGGACTCCTACTTTTTTGAGAAGATGGCTTTGGGACTCCGATATTCAAACTCCTAGTGAGAAACTTAAGAGAACTTGATACACTTGGTATATTTGCTGCCATTTTTAACAAGGGATACAACTGCTGTGACTTCCTGTATGCTTACCTGCACAAGAAGCCACTTCTGAAAACAGTCTACTGACTGTACTCTAAAAGGTAAGAATTTGCTCCCATTTGGAGCAAACTCTTTCCTTTTAGAGTAGACACCATTTAAAAGGGGAGCAAACCAAACATTCTGCAAGAGCTGTCTCCTTTGAAAATGTATCCAACCCCCTAAATTATGCTAAAATTTAAAACACCTTATTCCAAATCTCCACCCCCCCCCCCCCCCCCCCTTCCCCCACTCCACCCTCCGCACTTTTTTATGCATTTGTTTCACAAAATACTTGATTGGAAAGGCAAACAGTATAGATCCTAATACAACTACCAGTGTTTATATGTATCATTTTGCCAGAAAAGTTGGTATACAAACTTTAAGACGAAAACTTTCATTACAAAAACATTCCTGAGCCGGTACACAAATTAATGACTGTTTACCGAAGTCCATGGCTTAATTCCGACTGGTACTAGATTTACAGAGAATTACAGAATTGCTATGAAATTGATTCTCGTTTGTCCTCTAGCTTCTTGCTTGCTACCATGTTCTAACACTGAAAACAAGTGGGCAGACCGGGTACTCAAGGAAAGAGCCCCATTGAGGCAATTTCAATGGGGTATCCACAATGTTTTGGTGGAGAAATAACAAACATTAAAACTTTTACCCAAAAAATTAGTTAAAGGGGAACGCAACCTTAAAAAGTATTGTGCTTTAAAGTAAAGAACTTTACAAACAATGAATTTTGACACAAATTTGATCCAAATCGGTGGAAAATTAAGTAAGTTATAGACAATTGAATGGTTTAACATTGGTGGAATGGGTGCCGCCATTTTGAATATCTAATGGGGTTTCATAAAAATCAAAATTCGTTTCATAAAGTTATTTATTCTAATAAAGTTGGTTTATTTTGGGGAAAATGATTGTTTGTTACTAGAATTAAAAGATTATAAAAAGTCTGTAGCAAAATTATTCTTAAAAACCCTTTATAATTTGGTTTTGCATATTTAATTTGGGCTATGTGACGTCACAAAGCCTACAATAAGGCAGCATCCATTTTAAATATATTCAAACCACCATTACTTCCTTATTTCTTGGACGATTTTGAAAACTCTTGCATCAAAAATAAATGGCTTGTTAAGCACTTTACTCCAAGATATACTTAAAACTTATATTGCGTTCCCCTTTAATCAACAAGGTAAAAATTGCCCAATCTACAAAGGGCAATAACTCCTGAAATATTTTTCAGAATTTAATCAAAGTTAATCTGGTCATTTACTCATCTCTACCAATCTATCCATCAAGTTATGAGGCTCTAGCTCCAACAGTTTTTGAGATATTTTGCTGACAAAGGAAAATACCCAAATTTACAAAGGGGCATTACTCATGCCCAGAAGCAATAGGCCCCTCCAACTTCCTTCTCATCACTACCAATCTATTTCAGGGCTTCCATTAACTTCCAGACTCAGGAAGTCCAAGACTTCCTACCCCTCAAATTTGGAAGTACGACAGGAAAATATAGGAGGTCCCACTTTTTTTTCCATGGTGCAGTGGTCTGCCCTTTCTTTAGCAGAACATAGGTTCATATTTTAGTGTCACAAAGAATCATCATGATATACACTTCTCTTAGATGTGTTTTAAAAATGTCCTTATCGCTATTTAAAATTCGATCGCATCTTTTTGGAAAGCCTGTACTTGTATGTCGAACCTTAGAGAAAGCATCAACATTGGTACAACTTCGCATTCATTTCAAAGTCCGAAAGAAAAAAGAAAATAAAATACATGAGAGAAAAGGCCCAAAACACGTTTTCTTAAAAATAAACTATGCTGAAATTACTTACGCAGAAATGTATAAAAAAAAAAATAAAAGCACCGCCATAGCAATTATTTGTTTATGTTTTAAAGTTATCGTTGCGAAAATGTCTGGACAGAAAATGACGGAGGAACAGATAACAATCCTAAACCGGATCTTGATAATATCAATGCATATAGCAAGTTTGGTTAAAAGGCCTGGTTATTAACTCAAGTTACATGTATCATCCAGAAATGAAAATATGGGCGTGTCTCGGGCAGATAAGTCCGTAAAAATTTGACAAAATTTGCAGATTAGCAATTCCATACCAGATCTCCTTAATGTCAATACATATAGCCAGTTTGGTTAAAATCCCTTGTTATTTACTAAAGTTATCGTCCGGAAATGAAAATATGGGCGTGTCTCGGGCAGATAACTTCATAAAAATTTGACGAAATTTGCCCATTAGCAATCCCAAACCAGATCTCCTTAATGTCGATGCATATAGCAAGTTTGGTGAAAATCCCTTGTTATTTACTCAATTTATTGTGCGGAAACAAAAATATAGGCGTGTCTCGGGCAGAGAACTCCGTAAAAATTGGATGAAATTTGCTCATTAGCAATCCCAAACCAGAACTCCTTAATGTCAATGCATATAGCAAGTTTGGTGAAAATCCCTTGTTATTTACTCAAGTTATAGTCCGGAAACGAAAAATATGGGCGTGTCACAGGCAGATAACTCTGTAAAAATTTGACGAAATTTGCCCATAAACAAATCCCAAACCAGATCTCCACAATATCAATGCACATACCAAGCTTGGTGAAAATCCATTGATGTTTAGTCAAGTTATCATCCGGAAACTAAAGACGGACAGAGGGACACACAGACGACCAACGTGAAACCATAAAACCATAATACATCACCACTACTGTGTGGCGGGGTATAAAAAATGAAATATTTGTTCAGACTGAAGCTAATCAACATGAGCGAATGAATTGCTTACTTCACAAAATTGAGGGAAAACAGCACTGACTTGAGCTACAACAAAGAAATACAAGAATTCCGCGGAAGGCGTCATCGCACCTGCTGGGGCAAAAGTCACAGGAGCCACAATCAGAATGTGGTTATTAAATAAGTTTATTTCATTCTTAGCAGTGCTTACTTGGAAAACTGGGTTGAAAAAAATGTAGACAAAGTGCCTAGTGGGGCACATATATTCCAGGCCAGTCCCATTCCCTCTAATGGCTATATCTTCAGCACTGACTTTTCGTATCATACAGCCCAATGATAATGGAACGTTGACATAAAATGTGTAAAAGTCACTGGAGCATGAAATATAGGTTAAGGTCACGGGTCAAGGTACCTGCTAATTCAGTACATCAAGGAGAAGCACAATGCAAGGTATGGTGGTTGTAGGCCTTATAGTTGAGGAGTTATCAAACATCAACGTAAAATGTGTCAAATATAGGTCAAGGTCACCGGGTCAAGGTACCTGCCAAGCCAGTGCAATGAGGTGAAGCATTATGCAAGGTTTAGTGGTTGTAGGTCTTATATTTGAGGAGATACCGAACATCAACATAAAATGTGTCAAAGTCACTGGAGTGCACAATATAGGTCAAGGTCACCAGGTCAAGGTACCTGCCAAGTCAGTACATCGAGAAGAAGTGCTATATAAGGTTTGGTGGTTGAAGGCCTTACAGTTGAGGACATATGGAAGGGTGACGTAAAAGGTGTAAAAGTCAATGGAGCGCGAAATATAGGTCAAGGTCACCCAGTGAAGGTACCTGCGGAGTCCGTACATTGAGGAGAAGCACTATGCAAGGTTTGATGGTTGTAGGCCTTACAGTTGAGGAGATATTGAACGTTGACGTAAAATGTGTAAAAGGCACTGGAGTGCAAAATATAGGTCAAGGTCACCGGGTCAAGATACCTGCAGAGTCAGTACATCTAGGAGAAGCACTATGCAAGGTTTGGTGGCTAGAGGTCTTACACTTGAGGAGATCTGGAACATTGACGTAAATTATGTCAAAGTCACTGCAGCCAAAATATAGGTCAAGGTCACCAGGTCAAGGTATCTGCCAAGTCAGTACATTGAGAAGAAGCACTTTGCAAGGTTTGATCGTTGTAGGCCTTATAGTCGAGGAGATATCGAACGTCGACGCAAAATATGTCAAAGTCACTGGAGCGCAAAATATAGGTCAAGGTCACTGGGTCAAGGTACCTGCCAAGTCAGTACATCTAGGAGAAGCACTATGCAAGGTTTGGTAGTTGTATGCCTTATAGTTGAGAAGATCTGGAATGTCAACGTAAATTGTGTCAAAGTCAATGGAGCGCAAAATATAGGTCAAGGTAACTGGGTCAACATACCTGCCAAGTCAGGAGGTCAGGGAGATGTGTCATGCAAGGTATGATGGTTGTTGTAGAAATGTAGTTGATTAGAATACTAACTTCGACGTAAATGTCGAACTTCGACATAACAGAACTGTTAACAGACAGACGGACAGATGAACGGACAGACGAATGGAAAAGCGGGCACCTATGTCGCAAAGTCGGGAGGTCAGGGAGATGTTTCATACAAGGTTTGATGGTTGTTTAGTTTTGTAGTTGATTAGAATACCAACTTTGACATAACTGTCGAACTTCGACATAACAGAACTGTTAACAGACAGACAGACGGACGGACGAACAGACAGACGAATGGAAAAGTGGGCACCTATGTCGCAAAGTCAGGAGGTCAGGGAGATGTTTCATGCAAGGTTTGATGGTTGTTTAGTCTTGTAGTTGATTAAAATACTAACTTTGACATAAATGTCGAACTTCGACATAAATGTTGACAGACGGATGGACGAATGGACAGACATACGGAAAAGCGGACGCCTATGTCGCAAAGTCAGGAGGTCAGAGAGATGTTTCATGCAAGATTTGATGGTTGTTTAGTCTTGTAGTTGATTAGAATACTAACTTTGACATAAATGTCGAACGTCGACATAAATGTTGACAGACGGACGGACGGAAAGACGGACGGAAAATCGGACGCCTATATCGCACCCTGCTACAAGCAGGTGCGATAAAAAGGCAGCTCTGGATGAAATATCGACAGCAATACGTTTGCTCACGGAGAAAAGCAAGCAAAACCATCGCAAATTGCCTATATTTACTTTGCGTCTTTTCCGCGCTGGTAAACAGCGCAACCGGAACAAAGCTACACATTTAGAAAGGGGTTTTCCGAAAATATTGACGAAAAATATGTTTTCTTTTCATTTGAAAAATTGCTTTTGTTGTCATAGCATCATAGGAAAGACAAACATAAGCTTCTAAATTCGAATAGATTTCAATTTGCGTTCTGCGCATGATTGTTATTTATTTATAGAATTTCACTTGGTAACTCCCGGAAGTGTTGAGGTGTTTTCAGATGACACACGTTCTTAGCAAAATAATGATTTAAGTTTTTTAAGACGAGACTATTAAAAATAATAATGACTTCATATAATTCCATTATTTCTTCTAAAGATCTTTTTTTATTATTATTTGGGTTTTACGGCCCTTTCAAGAATATTTCACTTATATCGAGCCAATTGTTCATTAAAGGTGGGCAAAAACCGGAGAGGAAAAAACCACATGACCATCCATAAGCAGAACTTAGCTTTCCCACATGTATGTGACCCAAGCAATGCTCGAACCACAGCAGTGAGAAACATAATGGAGTAAGTGTCCAAAGATCATTTGTATCAACGCTTTTTGGATGCTTATTTCTGGTTCTGAATCTACTATTTCTAGAAAAGGAAAATCCGCTCATTTGAATTCAAATTTTTAGTGCTTATTGTCTGTGTTTAACAAAAATTATTTGTTGAACGCGTTTTATTGCTAAAATGATGCGCTGGAAATATATCTCGTGCATTCTTTGTGTATTCGTTAGGTTTTGGAACTGATAAGGCTGCCAGGACATTTCATTTAGCGCAACCTGGAAAATTACCTGACCGAAAATTTTTGGGTTCAGTGGTTAATGTTTTTATTGTGCGCAACCAAATATTTTCGGGTGTCGCAGGAGAAAGTTATACAACCATCAATTAATCAACTCAACATGCTTGACTACATGCAGTGATCACACAGCCCTCAAAAGGGTGCGGCAACCAGTCACAGGGCTGTCAATAAAACTCCCGCAAGCGGAAAGTGGGACATCATTAAAGCTCAGTCAACACAGGCACTGAATTACCGATAAGTAGGCGGGGCAAACATCATACAACTTGTTAAAGTGGGCAGGCTTTTTGACCACTTTGGACGTCTCGGGTATCGATTTTGGCCGAACAAAAGAAATTTCGGAAGTCCGTGGTACGTCTTTGAAGTTCAATTTGGCCGTCTGGTGGCATAAAAATGGCATATGTCCGCTTAACGGAAGCCTTGCTATTTATCAAGTTATGAGGCTCTAGCTCCAACAGTACTTGAGATATTTTGCTGACAAGGGAAAAATGCCCAAATTTACAGTTGGCCATTACTCTTGAATTACTTTTTAGAATTTATTCAAAAGTAATCTAATCATCCCAACTCATTATTACCTATCATTTCACCAAGTTTCAAGGCTCTAGTTCCAACAGTTTTTGAGGTATTTTGCTGACAAGGTAAAAATGCCCAAAATTACAAAGGGCCGTAACTGATGAAGTATTTTCAGAATTTATTCAAAAGTTAATCAGGTCATCTACTCATTACTACCAATCTTTCATAAATTTCAAGGCTCTAGCTTCAACAGTTTTTGAGACATTTTGCTGATACGGGAAAAATGCCCACATTTACAAAGGGCCATTACTCATGAAGTATTTTTCAGAATTTATTCTGAAGTTAATCAGGTCATCTACATGTACTCATCATTACAAAAAATAATTCACCAAGTTTCAAGACTCTAGCTCCAACAGTTTTTGAGATATTTTGCTGACAAGGTAAAAAATGCCCAAAATTACAAAGGGCCATAACTCATGAAGTGTTTTTTAGAATTTATTCAAAAGTTAATCAGGTCATCTACTTTTCACTACCAATCTATTCATCAAGTTTCAAGGCTCCAGCTTCAACAGTTTTTGAGATATTTTGCTGACAAGGGAAAAATGTCCTAATTTACAAAGGGCCATTACTCATGAAACATTTTTCAGAATTTATTCAAAAGTTAAGCAGATCATCTACTCATCATTACCAATCAATGCACCAAGTTTCAAGGTTCTAGCTCCAACAGTTTTTGAGATATTTTGCTGACAAGATAAAAATTCCCAAAATTACGAAGGGCAATAACTCATGAAGTATTTTTAAAAAATTCATTCAAAAGTTAATCAGCTTGTCTACTCATCATTACCAGTCTATTCATCAAGTTTCAAGGCTCTAGCTCAAACATTTATTTAGATATTTTGCTGACAAGGTAAAAATGCCCAAAATTACAAAGGGCCATAATTCATGAAGTATTTTTCAGAATTTATTCAAAAATTAATCAGGCCATCTACTCATCCTTACAAATAAATTCACCAAGTTTCAAGGCTTTAGCTCCAACAGTTTTTGAGATATTTTGCTGACAAGGTAAAAATGCCCAAAATTACAAAGGGCCATATCTCATGAAGTATTTTTCAAAATTTTATTTAAAAGTTAATCACGTCGTCTACTCATCACTACCAGTCTATTCATCAAGTTTCAATGCTCTAGCTAATAGTTTTTGAGATATTTTGCTGGCAAGATTGCATCCATATTTTTTCAAAGGGCAATAACGCTGGAAAGGGGCATAATCCTGCCGAGAAAACATGAGTCAGCTAATCCATATAAGAAATTTCAAAACAGTAGCATGCACATGTCTAAAATTATGCTATGCATCAAAAAGCGTGACCCCACCCCGGACGAACATCCCAGATGCAATATGCCCCACCTTCTTCGAAGTTGGTGGCATAATAATGCTAAGTTGTGCCCCTGGTCTGGTCAGTGCAACAAACCACTTCTTGCTGATGTCATAGTCAAGCTGCATATGAAAGAATTAAAACAAGAGCTGTAGATAGCTCGCCTGAACTCGCGCTTGTCAATCAAATAAAAAAAATAATGAGGTCCTAAAAACTTTGATGTAAAATTTTAACAAGAAAGTTCTAAGTCTGTAATCATGACATGACCTAGGGTGGTTTGGGTTGATTCTGCGCAAAGTTTTGGACCAATATGTATAATCATGTCAAAGATAAATCAAATCGGTGGTAAGGTTAGGAAATAATGAGGTCATAAAAACTTTAAAACTTTAAACATTTGTGGAAGACGACCCCAACACAGACTCCGATGGTAGTAAAACAGCTCTCTGTGAACGTTGTTCAGACAAGCTAAAAACAGGGGAGTGCCAATATAAGGCTTCAAAGTCACTTTAAACAACTTCTTGTGTACAGCTATACGACCATTTAGTTGTAGTCATCTTGCTCAAACACTTGCCTAACACCTACCACACTATGGGCCGATTCAGCAGATGACAAACTGATGATATTTTTCTTATTTTTGCTAGAAAATAGGATCTGATATTTAATGCAAATTGTCTCCTATGGAGACAAGGATTTGACCTTTGAAGAACATTTCCTTGAAATGTCAAATTCTATTTTCTATGAAAAATAAAAAAAAAATAAAAAAAAAAAAAAAATTAAAATGTCGTCTGCTGAAAATTTTATCCAGTATGCAGTGTTAACAGCCTCACGGCACCAGATCAGGCCTTTTTCTTTCACAAAAAGTATTCTGTAAGTATTGACATTTGTTTTATTTCTCTAAGAAAATATGTTGTGAATATGCATTAGAAACACCTCGCCCACATACACTTTCATGGAGAATTTAAGAAAAATATTTCTGACACCACTACAGTATTATCTAGAGCTGTGCTTCCTTCTGATGATGAGTTAAGGTTTAATGATGCATCAACCCATGAGGGTCATTTGCATCAAAATGGTGTATTAACTTGGGTGATCTAATCAAATGGCTACATGTATAATGATAAGTCAGTTATACTTCCTTAACTCTTTCAGTTGATGGGAAACTCATTGAAGTCGATGAGCCATGAAACAAGACCCATGGTCAGGTCAACTGTGGCTAAAGCTGTCCTTCCTTAAATGCATCTATGGTCCTATCAAGGCCTTAACACCTTCAGTTGTTGGAAAACTCAAAGGTCTAGATAAGGGAGGGTATCCGGTAAATATTTTTCTTATTTCTCCACGAAAACATTTGTTGTGGGTACTCATCAGAAGCGCCTCGGCAAGGCGCTTCTAATGAGTACCCACAACATAGTTTTCGTGGAGAAATAAGAAAAATATCACTACATTTGGATTGAAAACAGCGCCTTAACTAGTGCTATGAAAACTGATCATGGTCTGTCCACAGGTCATGTCAATGGTGGCTATAGCTGTCCTTCCCTAGATTCAGCTTTGGTCCTATCAAGGCTTCAAGTTCGGCATAACCTTTTCAGTTGATGAAAAATTGATCAAGGTCTGCAAACTATGAAATACTGTTAATACAGGTCATGGTCAGATGTCAGTGGTGACTTTAGCTGTTACTGCCAAGAAGCATTTATGGTCCTATCAAGGCCTTTGCCCTTTCTATTGACGGGAAACTGATCAGTCGGTAAACCATGAAGATAGGTCAAGGTCACATGACAGTGGTGGCTGTACATGTTGCTGTCCAAACAAAGCCTTTACCCTTTCAGTTTGTAAGAAAATGATCAAAGTCAATGAACTATGAAATACAGGTGAAAGTCAAATACTGATGTTATGGTAATTTCCTGATAATTACCTGAGGGTAAAAGTCTTGTACATAATTTGTAGATGGTGGTGGCTGAAACATTCAATGTGACATTTAGTAACTAATATTATTGCGTAAAAAGCAGTGTCGCACATTATTAACAGCCGTGCATTAACCGGCAAAAAGCCGTGTATTAACAAGGCAATTCACGCGCTGTTAATGCATGGCTAAGCAACTTTCAATATGTTCGTAACGGGGCTACAGAATTTGCTGCCGTTACATGATGTGTACTTCCCGGCCCTACAAGGAGCATAGTCAGTGGAAATTTCATTCGCGAGACATCGGTTTTCAACACCTCCCTCGGGACCTGGCAAATGTTAATGCATGAAAAACAATGTTTGATCCCTATATAAATTACTGTTAACACAGAGTATGAAGCAATTCTAACTCAAACACACATTTCTGTGCGAAAATGTGAAAAAATATATCAACTTATAGATCTAGTTTAATGATTTGGTGTTTCTGCATCCCTTTCAACATTATTTAAGTCATATCGAGATGACGGGAGGGTAATAATGAAAGGCATTGTGCAACTAAGCACCTTACAGCCATCAGCTGATTTCTGCCTCTAACAGAATTTGAACCTGGAAACCTGTGATTCAAAGTCAGGAGCGATATGACCTTGGCCACCCCGATGTTCATCTGAATCATCTAGTATGCACAACTTTATGTACAATATCAGTTCTTTTAAATCTTGACAGGACAGCATGCGGATATGCAGAGGGCTTGTTAAGACTTAAGGAGGAGTATTTGATGATAATTCTGGGATATTTTTCTCCAATTCTCCATAAAAACGTATGTTGTGGGTACTCATTAGAAGCGCCTAATGAGTACCCACAACGTATGTCTTTATGGAGAAATAAGAAAAACTATCTCAGAATTATCACTAAATACCCCTTAACGAGTCCTCTGGACATGGACTCGCATTCCTTTTACTGTGGAAATTCCATGGATGTTCTGTTGCAGTTCCCCTTTGCCTGTCCTTTTTATCTTTCTTTGTTGTGTTTTTGACATACCATATTTACCCTAAGTATTCGGACACCTCAACTCCTTACCATATATGTTCTAAAATTTAAACCAGTACAATTCACTACCCGATGCTGTGTCTAAAAATTGCTGGATGAGTGGCAAACAGTGTAGACCCAGATGAGATGCCACATTCTGCGACGTCTCATCTGGGTCTATACTGTTTGCTCAGGCCTGTCTGTCCGAATACATATGGTAAATACGGTAGTGCTGTTTTGTGCGGTCACTTCATATAGTTTAACTCTTATCCGGTGCCTTGGGAGGTCTGTGTTCTGCAATTTCTGCCTTTCCTGGATCTCCGTATTCAATTTTTACTATTGCCCTTATTTCTTCACAAGAATTCCGCGGAAGGCGTCATCGCACCTGCTGGCGCAAAAGTCACAGGAGCCACAATCAGAATGTGGTTATTAAATAAGTTTATTTCATTCTTAGCAGTGCTTACTTGGAAAACTGGGTTGAAAAAAATGTAGACAAAGTGCCAAGTGGGGCACATATATTCCAGGCCAGTCCCATTCCCTCTAATGGCTATATCTTCAGCACTGACTTTTCGTATCATACAGCCCAATGATAATGGAACATTGACGAAAATGTGTAAAAGTCACTGGAGCATGAAATTTAGGTCAAGGTCACGGGTCAAGGTACCTGCTAATTCAGTACATCAAGGAGAAGCACAATGCAAGGTATGGTGGTTGTAGGCCTTATAGTTGAGGAGTTATCAAACATCAACGTAAAATTTGTCAAATATAGGTCAAGGTCACTGGGTCAAGGTACCTGCCAAGCCAGTGCAATGAGATGAAGCACTATGCAAGGTTTAGTGGTTGTAGGTCTTATATTTGAGGAGATACCGAACATCAATATAAAATGTGTCAAAGTCACTGGAGTGCACAATATAGGTCAAGGTCACCAGGTCAAGGTACCTGTCGAGTCAATACATCGAGAAGAAGTGCTATATAAGGTTTGGTGGTTGAAGGCCTTACAGTTGAGGACATATGGAAGGGTGATGTACACGGTGTAAAAGTCAATGGAGCGTGAAATATAGGTCAAGGTCACCCAGTCAAGGTACCTGCAGAGTCTGTACATTGAGGAGAAGCACTATGCAAGGTTTGATGGTTGTAGGCCTTATAGTTGAGGAGATATTGAACGTTGACGTAAAATGTGTAAAAGGCACTGGAGCGCAAAATATAGGTCAAGGTCACCGGGTCAAGATACCTGCCAAGTCAGTACATACTGGAGAAGCACTATGCAAGGTTTGGTAGCTAGAGGTCTTACACTTGAGGAGATCTGGAACGTTGACGTAAATTATGTTAAAGTCACTGCAGCCAAAATATAGGTCAAGGTCACCAGGTCAAGGTATCTGCTAAGTCAGTACATTGAGGAGAAGCACTTTGCAAGGTTTGATGGTTGTAGGTCTTATAGTTGAGGAGATATTGAATGTCGACGCAAAATATGTCAAAGTCACTGGAGCGCAAAATATAGGTCAAGGTCACCGGGTCAAGGTACCTGCCAAGTCTGTACCTCTAGGAGAAGCACTATGCAAGGTTTGGTAGTTGTACGCCTTATAGTTGAGAAGATCTGTAACGTCAACGTAAATTGTGTCAAAGTCAATGGAGCGCAAAATATAGGTCAAGGTCACTGGGTCAACATATCTGCCAAGTCAGGAGGTCAGGGAGATGTGTCATGCAAGGTATGATGGTTGTTGTAGAATTGTAGTTGATTAGAATACTAACTTTGACGTAAATGTCGAACTTTGACATAACAGAACTGTTAAGAGACAGACGGACGGACGAACGGACAGACGAATGGAAAAGCGGGCACCTATGTCGCAAAGTCAGGAGGTCAGGGTGATATTTCATACAAGGTTTGATGGTTGTTTAGTCTTGTAGTTGATTAGAATACTAACTTTGACATAAATGTCGAACTTCGACATAACAGAACTGTTAAGAGACGGACGGACGGACAGACAGACGAACAGACAGACGAATGGAAATGTGGGCACCTATGTCCCTAAGTCAGGATGTCAGGGAGATGTTTCATGCAAGGTTTGATGGTTGTTTAGTCTTGTAGTTGATTAAAATACTAACTTTGACATAAATGTCGAACGTCGACATAAATGTTGACAGACGGACGGACAAATGGACAGACAAACAGAAAAGCGGACACCTATGTTGCAAAGTCAGGAGGTCAGGGAGATGTTTCATGCAAGGTTTGATGGTTGTTTAGTCTTGTAGTTGATTAGAATACTAACTTTGACATAAATGTCGAACGTTGACATAAATGTTGACAGACGGACGGACGGACTGACGGACGGACTGACGGACGGACGGACGGACGGACGGACGGAAAATCGGACGCCTATATCGCACCCTGCTACAAGCAGGTGCGATAATAAAAACATCTATGTATGCTGTGACTACTATTCAGAACTGCATCAATAAGGCAATTTGTATGTGTACCCATAACATATCATTTCCTGGAGAAATAAGAAAAAAGTATTTTGATTTATCTACATGTGTAGTTACTCCTCTTGTCCAGAGCTATGTCATCGAGAGATTTGACATTTTTACAGGTCTCACACATGGCTGAAAGTAAATCTGTTCAAAACTTCTCTCACTTCTTGCTATCCCTTTGACCTATATTTGTAGCTTTCCCCACAATGACAAAGCACAAAAAAGACACAGGCTATAATGAGGCTTTATTAACCCTTGTCCTGCTGAATAAATTAAGATCCCACACCCATTTCTAATTTTCAGCCAATCAGATTAATTGATCCAGATAGTTGCTATAAATTCATACTTAATGGCAAACAGTACAGATCCAGATCAGTTGGCTTCTTCAGATCTGGATCTACACTGTTTGCAAAGGCAAGACATATTCAGGTTCAGCAGGACTAGGGTTAATACTTTGCATGCACCGGGTAAAATTTTCAGCAGATGACATTTTGAAACATTTTTCCTCATTTTCCCCCCAAAAAATAAGGTTGACATTTCAAACTGTCAAATCCATTTTTTCTGGGAAAAGTAAACAAAGATATATATCATCAATATGTTGACAGCTGAATAAGCCCAGAGACTGACAAAGGTTAATAAAAACATGAAACGATAATACCCCGCCAATATCCACCTCGCAGGCAGATAAAAATTGACAAAATTTGCCCATTAGCAATTTAGCATTCCTAAACCAAATCACCACAATATAAATGCACATGCCAAGTCTGGTGAAAATTCATAGATATTAAGTCTCAAGTAATCACCCAGAATTGAAAATACTGACAGACAGATGGATGGACAGACACACAGATGGCCAACATGAAATTCTAATACCCCGACACTTTCATGTGGTGGGGAATTAATAGGAATTGGCTGTGCTCATAGCTACAGATAAGAGGGGGTATCCACATATCTTTCTTATTTCTCCACGAAAATATATGTTGTGGGTACTCATTAGAAGCGCGGCGAATCTGTTGCTATGTGTGCTAGTAGCATATCTGGGCCTAGTTGTTCAAAGCGTCGTTAGCTTAACGAGCTTGTTAAGGGTCATTTCATTAACTGTTTTAGCAGATTCAATATACAATATTCTGATATTTTTTGCTGAAAAAATGTGAGTAGCTTTTGCACTGCTACTCACATTTTTTCAGCAAAAAATTTCAGCATATTTGCGTATCACTCAATGTAAATTTTAACGAATCGTTAACTAACGACATCGTTAGTTTTGAACAACTGGGCCCTGATTTACCTGGTAATATTGCTGCTGCATAGCAAACTTTGGTACAAACACTGGGGCATCTGCAGACAATGTGTACTTCTTCTTTGGACTAGTGCTTGAACTTCCTCCTGTAAAACAGAAATTAACTAGTAATGTTGTTTTCAGATTTTCAGTTTTTCTACTGCTGTGACCTTGAAAATTAGGTCAAGGTCACTAAAATCTAATCAATTCTTTGTTATGTCCCAATTATATATCCATGATAAATTGGTAGGAATCCAACCACGGATTCACAAGATATTGTGCAGACAAGAAAGTGTCACGCCAATGTCCAAGGGACTTGCATCACAATCAATATGTCCCCCTCCCCATAGATTGGGGGACATAATTTAACCATTATCATTAACTGGCTAAATGCAGTAGATGATAGATATTTTTCCCAGAAAATAGACTCTGACATTTCATGCAAACTGTCCCCCAGTTTGCATGACAGTTTGCATGAAATGTCAATGCCTATTTTCTGGGGACAATATGATATAAATTGTTAAATTGTCAACTGCTAAAATTTTTACTAACTATGCCATGGTCAAACAAAATAAAAACCTTGTTTCCAGAAACGTCAAAAAATTTATAAGGGTCGTTAGGTAAGGAAACTTTTTTTTTATTTCAATATCTTATATAGGAAATTATGCATAAAAATATGCATGAATAAAAAAATATGCATGGAACTCATAAAAACTCTCCAGATGTCTCAAAACAAGTTTGAGCAGGGCTAAAAAATCAGCATCACTGTGATATCCAAGAAACAAATATTTAAAACTTTGTAAACCTTTGGTATTTGCTCAATCTTTGGCAGCACAGTTGCACTTGTTTCCAGGATATCATAGTGGTGCTCAGCTGAGCTGCAGATAAGACAAGGCCTGATATTTTCTTATTTCTCCATGAAAACATATGCTGTGATACTCATTAGAAGTGCCTCAGAAGGCAATTCTTATAAGTACACAGAACATTTTTGTGTAGAAATAAGAAAACATTAGCAAGGTTTTCCCTCAGGGTTTTAATATACATCAGCAACGTTTTCCTCAGGGTTTTAACATGAGGGTCCAAGGGATTCCCTTATGTGGAAAGGGGTCCTTTAATAATATTTAGGGGTTTATAGTCATAAAGAGGTTGGTCCCCTTAAGCACTAATTATTACTGCACCAGACAACACTCTGAAGTAATTTTTTTGTGGGGGAAGAAGCCAAATGATGGGAGATTTTTGACATGTGAATAATAAAGCCTAATCATTTGATCAGTCCACAGTAATTGGCTATACATTCAGTGTGAATGAAGCTGAAGCGCCAGCTAAAGCATTTTTGTTTTCAACCAAAAAGTACTGATGCAGAGTTCTGCATGTCTCACATTTTGGCAGATTTTTACCACAAAACCTTGTTTGGGATCCTTAAAAGTTAGGGGCAAGGGTCCTGAGTGATGCCTACATAATCAAATCCAAATTAATGCCGTTTACAGTGATTTTTTTAGGCATGCATCCTGCATCCTATACGCATAAATTTCACCAGAGGACGCAAAAAATTGGCCTCGGTGAGTCCACGGGACTCATAAAAAATCTCGAATGTATGCACGTTTTGCATTTAGAAGTCTACTTTCATTTTCAGAAAAAGGGAATGCACAAGCAATGTTTCAGTACGGTATTTGGTAAAACCCAGTACTGAAAGGTGTCATATCTCTACGGTACACCGATTTTACCTATACAGTCAAATAATCAATACCAGGTTGTCTAGTACTGGAGGAAACCTTAGCGGACACTAAAGTATTGGTTTTTAGTCTGTTGAGATCTTTTATCATAACACCATTTGACCTTGCAATTTCAAACAGGAAACCGCGATCGTTTGTTTTTGAAAGCACTCTCCCCAAAAAAGATTATAAAACTAGACTCCAAACAGCAAACGCTGTTCGGTAGGCTAGGTCAGCAAAAGCAGACTGACATGGACAGCCAAAGCCTCTCAGTCTGAGACTGCCGATGATGGCAGTCTCGATAACGAAAACTCCCAGTCCCAAACTGAACCCACTTCATAAACCAAAGAAACAAACTTAAAACTTATTTTCACAGATCATTTGTTTTACAGTCTAGACAAAAAGTCTATGCTTTTAGTTTACAAATATTTGTATAATTATCACAGTCAGTCTAGTCAAAGCAACACAAAAATGTCTGCTTTTGGTTTACAAATTTTGTATGATTGTCACAGTCCAGTCAAAGTAACAGACAAGTCTCTGCTTTATATCACAGTCTAGTCAAAACAGACAAAATGTCTGTCCTGTTTCACAGGTATTTGATTATCTATCACTAAAACTGAAGTTTTATGAAAATATTTTCACAAATCTGTATGTGTTGTGAAAACATTTTCTTAATGTATTTCTTAGCACTTCAGTTTTAATAGAAAGTGGTACTATAGTTTCATATTTCTCGGGAAGTTTTCAGGAAAGAATTAAAACAACTTGGTCACAACTATTTACTTTTATTGCACATCCAAT
Organism: Anodontia alba; assembly: GCA_964016985.1. Lineage (NCBI taxonomy): Eukaryota > Metazoa > Mollusca > Bivalvia > Lucinida > Lucinidae > Anodontia > Anodontia alba. The sequence goes on along the minus strand of OZ024825.1, from coordinate 98,965,434 downwards.
TAAAATATCAAGAAAGTGATTATAAAACACTGTTACAAAGTTTAAATTTAAAGTCTAGGATGCAACAAAATGTTTCACCACGAATCCCAGGCTGGATGCATGTTTTGAGTTTGGGATGCATGAATTCTGGAACTAGCGAGTCCCAGGACCCATAAAGGCAAAACTGTAAAAAAATCACTGCGTTTATCAATGACTTTGAATTTTAATCTTTTTGTGGTCTAAAAGGGGGGGGGGGGGGGGGGGGGGGTAAAGTGGGTTAGGCCAAATTAAAAAAATATAGTTGCGTTTCCAGTTCTGAACTTTTTTTTTTATGAAAACAAAAATGTGATTTTTTAAGAACAGTACAAACGCTAGGTGTGCCAGTTCTGGCTGGATTTATTTTTCCAATTATGTCAATTTCTGCAAACTCAGATATTCTCGAAATTTCTCAACTATTATGGCGGCCTCCGGCTGTTCATGGCCATCAAGCGTGATGGCAATAAAATTCAACGTGCGATCACCTCGGCCAAAAAAGTTTGATGGTTTCAGTGCAGAACACCAAGCTACTAAAAGAAGTATTTAATGATCACCACATAGGAGACCAGGGCCCAGTTGTTCAAAACTAACGATGTCGTTAGTTAACGATTCGTTAAAATTTTAATCAAGTGATACGCAAATATGCTGAAATTTTTTGCTGAAAAAATGTGAGTAGCTTTTGCAGTGCAAAAGCTACTCACATTTTTTCAGCAAAAAATATCAGAATATTGTATATTCAATCCGCTAAAACAGTTAACGAAATGACCCTTAACGAGCTCGTTAAGCTAACGACGCTTTGAACAACTGGGCCCAGGACGATAAATATTACACACCGAAGTGTGAATGCAAAACCTTACTTGATTCGGCCAAGAAATTCGAGGTTGAAAACTAGCTGACTATTGGTGAAATAGTCCATAAGCACAGTTGTGTAGCTTCCTAGACAGATGTAAAACCCTGGAACTGAAGACCGAAAAAAAGAAGTAAATAAAAAAAAAAGTATCACCTACCTACCGACCCTTGGTTTTTATGGCAAGGAGCCTTAAACAACATTATATTTTTTTTTTTTGGCCTTACGGGTAGGATAAGGGTAGATGTAGGGTGGTAAAATATGATAGTCGAATAGGGTAATGTATGGTATGAGACATGTCACTGCCCACTATCACCATGGACCAATGACAAATTTACGAACCTGCCGACCGCTATTATGGACTAATAACATTTCTAAGACTAGTTTGGTTCCTTTTCCCTCCAAAATTGACTTTAAGATTTCACTGAATATTTGGTATCAACATCAAAGTAACTCCCATTATGAATAAAAATCGAGGTTCCTTTCAAGTAACACCGAAACTGGCACCACTGCAGAGCAATGTAAATTAATCTCAATATTATAATAGATAATACTAAGGGTGGCACAAATAATCGCAGGGATCATTTTCTGGCGCGATTTCGCGATATTCTCGCATTTTTTTGCAAGAAATCGCATCAAAATTCCCGGAGTGAGAAAAAAAATCGCACGCTGAATTATTCTCATTTCGCGCCGTTAAGTTCCTATTTTGCACATGCCGTTCATTTCGAGACTATCGGACTGTTCTGTTTGACCGGTTTCTGAATTATTGTGGCGCCAAAATTCATTACACATAAGACCGCAGGTAACCATTCATTAATCTGTATCATTGAAAAGCTTTATCGTAAAACTCATTGTCGGTCTCTGGTTTAAGTAAGCGTTTATTTGATCACTACCTCGAGTCAGCAAAAACATGTCCGCCGACTCGGAAAAAAAAAAAAAGAAAGAAAATTTTCCGCCCCGAAGCCATCCAGTGGGGATGGCAACATGTTAAAGTATCTTGTTCGAGCACAACCCAGCTCGACTGAAGCGGCCACGCTCTCCTCCCCTGATTCGGATGACGATCAAACACAAGACCGAGCCTGATGAATAACAAGCCCATGAAGCCCTTATTCAGCGGTTTGCATTTTGTTATGAGCCAGGCGTAACGAGAAAGAAATGAAAGTGAAACCAGCAACAAGCTTTAAAATTATTTACAGTATTTGTTGATAACAAAAAGATAAGAAAATGTGCAAGACAGAAAAATAAATGTAAACGGTACCTTTCAAGATAATCAGTGATTTATTTACAGTTTGATTCTATCCAGTCTCAATTGAAATTCCATGGGTCCTGTGATAAAATCATGAGTCTGTAATATATTTTAGAGCAGATACATGTATCTACTGTTTTTGTGAGTTCAGGGACTCACTTATAAAATTTGTGAGTCCCAGAGAAAAATTATGAGTATATGAATCGGAACTCGCAGGTAAAAAAATCATTGGATAATGTCACAAAATCCCTGAGAAATATTCCAAAAGAATTTCTGAAACAAATCCTTTGAATTGCAGTTTCTGATCCCACAATTTAAAGTCCCTGAATTCAGAGTTTAATTCCAGAATTAATGAAACATTGAAGTAATCCAGTAAAGAATGAACGTGAACAAAGATGCTCATATGAAAATCTTCTCTCCTTATACAATATCAAAGCATATTCTAAAAAAATCACAGTACTAGAGGCATCACTTATTTTCCAGTATTTGTCAAGAAAAATTTAAATGTTCTGTGACATGCCAAAAATAGCTTAAAGGCCAAATATAAAGGTTTTTAAAATATTCCTGGTTTTCAGGGTGTTGATAGAATGCTTTAAGAGAATTATTTTGTTGAAAACCCCATCAAAAAATTCCAATCCAATCAAAAGTTATGGTGATTAATTTACGATACCTACCTTTTTTCCTGTTAGAGTAACCTCCCTTGGATTGTGTATTGATTAAGGCCCACAATGCAATATTCTGTGATGTCATAGTGGAACTTAAATTTTAAATTGAAATTTTAAACAGGAGAATTCTGCATTTGCTTATATGCTACACAGTTTTTCTCCTTAACCATTATTGAAATTGGTCTCTTGTCTACAAATAAGCCCATGAATAGAGAATTTAACTCAAAATTTAATCTGTTATTTAAATTTAAAGCTAAATTTTAAAATGTTTAAAACTTTACTAATATTAAATTTTTCGTAAGTTTTTTTTTAATAATAGTGAATTTTGGGTGTATATCATATAAATGAATGCCAAAAAAGTCAATTTTGGCTAATTATTAAGCATTGTAACTGGATTTTAAATTATTTAAATGAAATTTTTAAATTTGAAATGTAACACTTTAAACGGAAAATAAGAGCTAAATTCCTATGTATATTAGTTTAAAGGAGCTGAATAAATTAAACAATATGAAAACTGAATTGATGCAGATTAAAGAGCAAAAAATATTGGCAATTTAAAAAAGTTTAAAATTTTACTGTTCCCTTATGATGTCATAAAAAGGCTCATGAATATTAATGAGGCAGCCTGAATTCAATCCTCTTGGATGTTAAATATCAAATTTCAAATCGCAATATTTCAGAAACCGTTTAAGATAATTTGATGCGGTTTTCGGCAGTCACCTCCTTACTGAAGTGCCCTTAAATATTTAGTAGAATTAAAACCTATATATTTCCAAAAAGAATATAAACAACCTGTTATTGTAAACATGATTTTCCAGAAAGTTCAAATTTATATATAAACACTTGCAGTAAACATGAAAATAATGATACTTAAAATAATCAAACGCCCTATATATAACAATTTTATTAACCTGATTTAGAGTACATTACAAAATAAGCAATAATAATACTTATACATACAATTCTGATACAAAATCTGGCCTTTACAACAAAAAAAAAAATCTCACTCAGTTTGTCCGAGCGAGCGAAAAAAAATCTCACTGAATTTGAAAATCTCTCACTGTTTTTGTCCAAATGAGATTTTTTCTCTCACAAAAATCTGGGGCCAGAATAATCCCTGTAATCGGATAGGCACAATTAATCGGATAATCGATTAATTGATCGATAAATTCCACAAAAATGATTATCGTTACAGATTTGCTAATAACCGATCATTTGATTTCTGTGTGTTACTTTACCATATCATACATGCCATGAGCTATGGACTAAAATCCGAGATATAAGGCTAAATTTTAAGGGAGATTTGACAAAATTCTGTAAGATTTTCTTAACCCTTCTCTTGCCGGAAATAAAATGAATCAGGCCTGTAAGAGGGGGTACCTCTACTTGAGAAGTCATTACCCCCTGAATTTTACCTCGATTTTCATGAAATTTTCACATATAATTTGCCGATCCTAGATGGCCATTTTACCGGAGAAAGGATGGTCACGTGACTAGAAAGTCACGTGACAGTCATGTGTAAACCGGGAACCGTTTAAGACACTTAAAAAAAAAAAAAAAAAATTACAAGAGCCCAGCGCCTACTGTGTACTATTGCGAATGAAATGAGTGACATACATAGGTTCTACTGTTATTCCTACTTCTTCCTCACTGGAAATGATTCAGGTGTTATGGGCTTTTTTTCCAGAAAAGCCTGATCAATTTGTTGAAGTGAGTGCTGAAATTAATGGCAGCTTGAAATTTGGTATTCTCGGTCTTTTTTAGTGTGGGTAAAATCCAGCACCTGACTATCTAATGAAAAGTGGCGTGTTTGTATGCAAGTAGGTTCACTCCTGTATGAGAACACTTGCTCTAAATGGTTGCATGTGGTATATTGTAAGTATGACAGGCTTTTGAGTTGACAGACCCCCCTAGCGCGACTATTGTCGCGAAAGGCAAGATAAGGGTTAACTAGAAAAAAATATAAAATGTGGTTTTGCATTTTTTGTGTCGAATACAACCCCAAAATGTCAAATTCGGGCTAACTTTTTGGGTTTTAATTTTTTGTCCAGCTTTCTGTTAACCCTTCTCTTGCCGGAAATAAAATGAATCAGGCCTGTAAGAGGGGGTACCTCTACTTGAGAAGTCATTACCCCCTGAATTTTACCTCGATTTTCATGAAATTTTCACATATAATTTGCCGATCCTAGATGGCCATTTTACCGGAGAAAGGATGGTCACGTGACTAGAAAGTCACGTGACAGTCATGTGTAAACCGGGAACCGTTTAAGACACTTAAAAAAAAAAAAAAAAATTACAAGAGCCCAGCGCCTACTGTGTACTATTGCGAATGAAACGAGTGACATACATAGGTTCTACTGTTATTCCTACTTCTTCCTCACTGGAAATGATTCAGGTATTATGGGCTTTTTTCCAGAAAAGCCTTATCAATTTGTTGAAGTGAGTGCTGAAATTAATGGCAGCTTGAAATTTGGTATTCTCGGTCTTTTTTAGTGTGGGTAAAATCCAGCACCTGACTATCTAATGAAAAGTGGCGTGTTTGTATGAAAGTAGGTTCACTCCTGTATGAGAACACTTGCTCTCAATGGTTGCATGTGGTATATTGTAAGTATGACAGGCTTTTGAGTTGACAGACCCCCCCAGCGCGACTATTGTCGCGAAAGGCAAGATAAGGGTTAAACATCACTTTGGATCTCCCCAAATATAGTCTCAGGTAGGGCTGGGTACCATCTTTGGAAACTATACTGCGATACACATCCATGTACCGCGGTATACCGCAGGTGTCAAACTCCAAGTGTTTGTACTTATATTTGCTCAATATTAGTTCAGTTTTATAAGAAAAGCCTTTTGGAAATATAACTGTACCTTCTCACTGTCTGCAAACAGTGACCCCACTCCTCAATAACAGTCTGACTTACCCTTTTTGAGTCCAAAATGACACTAAATAATATCGGCTTTCGCCTACAGGGACACGGGCCATTGTAGGCACACGGGTCATGGATGTTTTTTTTTTATTAAAACAGAGATATACATGTAGGAAATAATTAATACCTTCAGGGTAGTTGTATGACATCATATATGTGTAACATCGACACCGAACGGTACCCTGACCTACTTTGCATGCCGAATTCTAAGAAGATTAAACGTATCCTTTCAAAACACTTATTCCCGTTCTATTGCCTCAGCAAGATCCCCGGAATCACTTAGAAATATACAATGTATATAATCAAAACGTTTTTTTCAACAATACATAGTTCATTTCTCCCGTTCCAGCAAGCCATCACTTACTCTCCGCCCACATTTAAATTTGCAATCCGAAGTGGGTGTTTCCCAGTGCCAGAGGTATTTTTGATTGGATGATGTAAATAAAAACAGTGACGTAAATCAAATCAGTCCCTCCGGCACTGGAAAATACCCACTTTCAGAATGCAAATTTACTTGTGGCGGAGCGTAAGTGCGGGCTTGCTGGAACTGAAGAAATGAACAATGTAATTGTTGAAAAACATCTCGGCTATATATATTTCTAAGCAATTCTGGGGATTTTGCGTGTCACATAGGAAAACCAGGGTGTATAGGGAATAGACGTGGATAAGTGTTTTGAAACGATACCTTTGATTTTGTTAGAGATTCGGCATGCAAAGTAGGTCAGGGTACCGTTCGGTGTCGATGATACTTTCCACCCTGGTCAATCATACAACTACCCTGGTAGGTACTATTTCGTATATTTCTGTTTTAATCGAAAAAAAACAAACAAAAAAAACAAAACGTCCATGACCCCAGGGATTTTTCTGGGCTGCGCCCTGTGCTAAATCGTGCATCACACTAGCCAAAGGAGCAAAGAAAAATGTGTAGTGTGCCGAAATGGCGCGCTGAAGATCCAAAAAGTGCATCGAAAGTCGTTATAATGCGTGTTGTTAAAATCCGTAGCAAATTCTACACGAATGCGCCCATAATCACCGTATCATTAGCACAATATATTTTTATTGCAGTGAATAAAGCGTTTCTATGATACCGCCTAGCGTGCTTTATTATTGCATGTAATCATAAGGTCGAGTTTGACTTAATCATCCAGAACCACCCAATCTCCGTACGGCCAGACATTGATCTATAAAAAATATATTTTTATTTGCAAAACCGAAGCGTTTTATCTTGACTACACCCCTCCTTATTTCTAGTAAGAGTCCTTTTCATGAAACAAGAATTCGCAAAAAGGAGTCCTTTTTTGCCATTTAAAGTAACTGATCGAGTACAACTATTGTCTGGTTTGCGCTTTGCAATAAAATCGATACAATAAACAAACATGCCTGGGAACATGGGGAACAAGAGCTCCACCAAGCGGGGCATTACACGCCTGTGGCAAGTAATAAGATGTAGCACAAAAACTGGCTCCTGTATAATTCAGTGCTCCGGATATAAACTGTAAGTGGAATTATAAAAAAAAAGAATAAAAAAATTTCATTGGGGCATAGCTCTGCTGATATTTGGTGAACTGTAACCTAAGGGTCAAAGCTGGCCCAGAAATTAAGGAAGAAGTGACTTCTCCCTCCTGGGAAAATAGGGAGAAGTTTGCTGCTTCTATAAATCTGCAAACATTTAATGCACTGTAACCTCGAAATAATATGTGCTGCTCCACATCATCGTATAACTATTTATGAAGTTTCAGCTTGATCAGATGTAAACCGTAGGAGGATTTAGCCAGAAACAAAAAATTAACAGAGATTTTGAACGGGGTTTAACTCTGCTAATATTTGGTGGACTGTAACCTTGAAATGAAATTTTTAAAGTAAAATTAATTTCAATTAAAGCATACTCACCTCAAGATATTATAAGCCTTATTTGAGCGGTTCACCGCGAGATCAACCTTCAAAAGAAAGACAACTAGGAAAAAAAAATTGTTTGAAACAGACTATAGCTCGTCCTAGTTGTCCCCTCTACCAAGCATCCTGTTGCTAGGTGCCCAAGATCGTGTACCAGTCACGCACTGGTTCCCTTCCGCCACGCCAACGTAAGCAACCAATCAGGACCCGCCAGGTATATTCCCGCCAATGCATGCGGAACGCATGCAGCCGTCCATTGTTACTATAAATAGTAAACATAAGGTAGAAAACCTCATTATTTTTAAGGGAGCAATAAAATTAATAGTGAAAGCAGGGTGGGAGGAGGGACATTTGATATCTTGAGATGAGTATGCTTTAATTGAAATTAATTTTACTTTAAAAATTTCATTTCAATGTCAGCTACATCACCTCAAGATATTATAAGCCTGAATGTAAAGCATAGGCGGGAAGGTAATAATAATAAAAATAAACCTTTACTCACCCATGCTGGAATCCGGTGCAATTCAACCGTCCCCTGATATTTTGAAGTAATTTAGGGGAATACCGTTATTGACGGTATGCTTGCGGGTCGAAATCCAAATACCGTTGATGAAGAAGAATAAGATCCGACCCTTTAAAGAGAAGTTTCACACGAATTCAAGCAGGCTTAAAAATACTGAGAAGAGACTTAAGTTACAGATCGATGACCGCCAGTAATAGACTGAGCGGTCACAAGAGGTTCCAAGGATGATGTATCTTGTCTAATTGGGGCCAAATCTCTGAGATAAAATGAAGCAAAAGTGCTACTGGTACGTCAATATGCATCTCATACAACATCGTCAAGGGCAACCAAATTCCAATAAGCCCACGATGAAGATAAAGCTCTAACTTCATGAGCCGAAATTTTCATGAATGACAGATCAGAAGAAGGCAAATCTGCATAAGCTAATTTTATAACATCGCAGATCCAGCGAGAAATAGTGGAAGGTGAAATATCTTTAGAACCCTTCAGAGGCAGAAAAAGTCTCTTACTACCAGACCTCTTAGATTTAACTCTTGCCAAATAAGCTCGAACAGCTCTGACAGGACACAATAGTCTGTCATCAGTATCAGAGCCACAAAACTCAGAAAGACCTCGAATAACAATAGGTTCTGGAAATGAATCTGGAAGTTGGTTTTCAGCTAAAAACCCAGGTTGAGTGAGGAAGGTGATGGAATCCGAGTTACGGTCATAACGAAAACAACCCTCCTCAACCGAGAGAGCATGAAAACTCACTTCTTCTAGCAGCAGCAAAAGTGAGAAGAAAAACTGCTTTAAGCGTGATGTATTTGATGTCCGCTGTCTTCAGAGGTTCATATGGAGCTTTAATAAGAGGCCAAAGAACACGTCAAATTCCATTTGGGCGTAAGAGATCTGGAAACAGGTCTCCTCAAGGCAAATCCTTTAATAAGATCTGAAATGATTGGATCAGCCGTACTGTCTGCTGCTTTGGAAAATTTTTAGTGTATTTGAATTGGCGGAACGGTAGCCCTTAATAGAAGCTACTGATAATTCAAGGGTGTCAAAAAGATAGCAGAAAAAATCTATCAATTTTGTTAAAGAGGGATCAACAGGATTAACTTCCCTTGCTGACACCAATCCGAGAATATCCTCCATCTTGCAGAATAGACCTTGAGTGTAGACTCCCTGCGGGACTGAGAAATGCATTGGGTAGCGAACTCAGAAATGTGTCTACCTCTGATTGACTCCTGATAACATCCAGGCGTGAAGATTAACATAGATGGATTGTGATGGAGAACTTCGCCGTGAAGTTGTGAAACCAGACCCGGATGAACATGAAGCTCCCTGGGAAAGTCTGTGATGACACTCAGAATGACTGAAAACAAGCTCCTCTGGGGCTAAAGCGAGGTTATGAGAATGAGCCGAACGTTGCAATCCTTTATCTTGTTGAGAACCAGCAGAACAAGTTTGAATGGAGGAAATGCATATGCAAGTAGGTTTTCCCCATCTAGGGACATAGCATCCACTGCACAGGCCCTGTGATCCGGTACTGGAGAAACAGGGACAGACGATGGTTTAATCTGGTGGCAAAGAGATCCACTTGAGGAGTACCCCAAAGTTTGAAAATCTGTAAGCAATCCCCCGATCTAGAGACCATTCGGTAGGGAGAATTCGGTCTGGATGAGACAGACTGTCCGCTAACATTCAATTTTCCTGGAAATATCCGACTTGGATGTGAATACCAATGATGACACCAATAAAGGAGCTCCCATACTAGCGTGCACAGAGATGAAGAGTGGGTCCCTCCCTTGTTTCTTGAGGTAAGCCACTACTGACGAATTGTCTGACGCTACCATCACGCAAGAGTCGTAAATGTGATTCTGAAAATGTTGGAGTGCTAGGAAAACTACTCGTAACTCCAAATTGTTGATATGAAGGTCTTGGGAAGCAGAGTCCCAAAGGTCTTGGACTTCGAGGCCTAGGGGTTCCAAATGAGCACCCCAGCCCGAGCGACTGGCGTCTGAGAACAGATGGAAATCTGGAGATGGAATAACTAGGGGAATCCCAGTCGAGTAAATGGTAGGATTCATCCACCATATTGACTGATGCACGATACGAATGGGACATTGGAATAGATAGATCCAGACTGTCTCGGTGAGGTTTCTGATTTGCCAGAAGATGGAACTGAAGAGGTCTCATATGAAGGCGACCCAAATGAACTAAATCTGCTGCTGCATTGAGTGATCCCAACATGGACAGAAATTCTCGGGCGATAATGAACTGAACCTGCAGAACCCGGAAAAACAGGTGAAGAATTTTGTTGACTTTCTTCTGGAACTCTGACAATGCCCAAATGAGTAGGAAACCTCAAATTGAAGTCCTGAGAAGGAACTAGGCCTGATTTCAGAGGATTTGGTATTAGACCTAGGTTTGTAATGATTTCCCATGACAGTGACAGGTCGTACAGGAGAGACTCCCAGGGCAGACGATGGATAAGCCAGTCGTCGAAGTACTGGAGAATGTTGGGCCCCAGAGATCAAATATGTCCTGCCACAATCTCCATCAGGTTTGCAAAAACAAAGGACGCTGTTGAAATGGCAAATGAAAGAGCCCGGAATTGGTAAACAGTTCCTTCTAGGGAAAGTCTCAGGAATTTGCGAGAAGCTGGATGGATGGGAATATGGAGATATGTGTCCATAAGATCTATGGAAACAGCCCAAGTCCCTGGAGGAATGGATCTCCGAATCAAGGCCGTTGTTTCCATTTGAAAGTGCTCTATCCTCATCATATAATTAGACGAAATCGTCCGGTTTTCTTCTTGGCTAGGAAATCCGGCTGCAGAAACCAGGGAAGGTAATACCTCCCACGATCTCCCAGCCCTCTTTTCCAGTAATATCTGCACCTCCTCCCTCAAACGACTTAGATGTCGTTGTGCTACTGGGAACAGAATTGAAGACGAAGACAAAGGAGGTTCCCTTACAAAGGGAATCCTGTAGCCCTTCCCTTCCCTAGAATAGAATGGACCCAGGAATCCCGAGTTATTGCTGACCAAGCCTCCACAAAATTTGACAGGCGAGTGTCCACTGGAAGAGAAGGATGAGGTGCAGATGGAAGGGCCCTAATGATGTCATTTACCCTGCTTAGTATGGCCCCTCCTGAAAGAAGATGATGATACACCATGGCCCCCTCTGGTGGATCGAAACCAGTTGAAAGAAACAGAAGACGAAGAAGAAGTGGGAACCCTTCTGTCAGTTTTTGATTCCCCCTTAGGCCTAAATGAAATATATGTGTGGTTCCTGTTTCATGGCCAAAAAAATTAGGGTAGGTAGGTAGGCCTTAACATTAAATTAAGACATAACATTAAAACATCACGACGGCCTAAAATATGCTACTGAATATAGTGACTCTGTAAGAAATCAATATTTGAAAAACACTGATGAGGATTTAAATTGTAAATTTCACATGTACCTGTTAATCTTTTTTTGGTGGAAACTGTCTGCCCTTGGCTAATAGGATCTCAAAGGCATTTACGGCTTTGTCATGAGCTTCTACAGCTAATTTCTCCATTTTCGCCAATTTGATTTATTTTGTGCCATTTTCTTTAACTTTGAGCCAGGTTTTGAGCCAAATTTTGGCCAGTTTTCGCCAAAGAATTATCTTGTCAGGAAAAGGGTGTTCCTATAATTGCAGCAGTAATTCATGAATCAGTATAGTGTGAAATGTGTGGGGGACTTGAAATTAATTTTCACACTGATTTTTAAAACTTCTGTTGTAATTAATTAATTACAATGTCATGAATTAATAATAAGTCTTGGTTTTGCATATCGAATGTTGAAGACACAAAAATATACTAGCGGAAAAAAGAAACGCAAGTATTAATTCTGGGGTTGTATTTTTTAAGAAAATTGTGGATTTCATTTGATTGTTTAATTTTTTTAATTCTTTATTTCATTTTCTGTTAAATGCTATTGGTTTAGTGTCGTATAGCAGACGACGTTTGCAATAAATAGCGTTAAACACAGACACCCATCGTTACTGAATAATGGGTATCAATAGCGTGTGTGTCCACCACGGGCTGCTGTCGCGGCTCTCACTCTTCCAACCATAGACCCGACTAAGTTGTCAATGGTCCTTTGAGGGATATTATTCCACTCTTGAATAAGAGCTAGCTGGAGCTGTGCGACGTTGTTCGGTACATTGACACGCTTCCTGACCCTCCTGTCCAACGCATCCCAAAGGTGCTCGACTGGGTTTAAATCTGGACTGTATGGTGGCCAATCGAGCACTTGGACATTATTCTGGTTGAGGAAGTCGCGATAAACCCTGGCAACATGCGTTAGCTTTGTCATGCTGAAACGTGAGATTATGAGCATTGACAAGCGGGAGGACGTGAGGCATAAGCACCTGATCCTGATAGCGTAAGGCTGTAAGATAACCCTGAATAACCACTAGGGGCGTTTTCACCCCATGAGAAATCCCACCCCAAACCATTACGGACCCCACTCCCCCAAATCTGTCGACTTCTCGTACGCAAGCGTCAGAATATTGCTCACCAAGACGTCGATACACTCGTTGACGCTTATCTGACCCTGACCGCTGAAGCGAAAATTGCAACTCATCGCTGAACATTACACGCCGCCAGTCAGCCAGTCGAAACTGATTTGGTGCATGGGCAGGCAGCCATTGCATGCGGCGTTGACGTCGCCTGGGCGTAAGGTTCGGGCCCACGTAAGAACGGCGTGGACGTAAATCGAACTCTCGCAAGTGATTTCTGACTGTCCTTGGACACACATGACGGCCATGTGTTCCGATAACATCTCTTGCGGTCTCTGTCGTCGTCCTTAATCTGTTACGAAGGTGTACAAGACGTATACGTCTATCTTGACGTTGCGATGTAACTCGCGGACGTCAGCTCCTAGGACGGTCAGTTAACCTACCGGTAGCTCTTAAGACGCTAAACTAAGCGCGATACCGTCGACTCATGCACCCCAAATTGCTGCGCGACGTCACGTTGCGACCGACCCTGCAAAATTAGAGCAATAGCTCTACCCCTATCCAGTTGCGATATGCGTACCATTTCTCTCAACAAACTCAAACAACAAACATTTTGTGCAACCGATACTAATGGAACGAAAGTTCGATTTGGTAATGTGTTGAAGTCTCTACCACGCAACACTACCCGTGCAGCACAGATATAACGAAATTCAGGTACAACGATATTGTGTAGCCTGTGTTCATGCTTCAGTGATTTTGTGTGATCCATACACGGGGGAAGTACACTAATGTCACCAAATACAGAAAACTAGATCAGTTTGTTCACAAACTTTTAGTATATAAAAATTTGAGCTTGCGTTTCTTTTTTCCCCCAAGTATAGAACACTTTACTGTACATGGAAACGAAAGTTCTGAAAAGTGTTGTATAAGCCAATAAATATAATGTTATTGATGTATTATACTGTAAGAGAATATTAAATGTTACATAATATTTATTTGTACCCTGATAAATGCGGGGTAAGTTTCTCACACTGCAGGTATTACTGTTTTAAGGGAACTAACTGCAACTGACTTAAAAGGGAGTTTACTGCAATTGTTTTACGAGTCGGGTCTAAGCGAAATGGAATGGGGAACAGCATTTTTTATGAATCGCGCCAATTAAAAAAGAGGGGGCATGCTTATACAATAAGCGGTTAACCAGTAAACTGAACACCCTTCCGCAAGAAACTCGTAACTGCCAATCTTGAAGCAGTGGAAGGAGCGAATGACCATAGCAAACACATGTGTTTCATGATAAATCCCTACAATCTATGGGGATCGAACGCGCTATCCGGACCATCCGAGACTAATGTGTCCGCCTCAGAGGCATTGTGTTCTTTTTTTTTTCCGGACGATGTTCGTTGATCTCCCAAATAAAAGGCTCATCAGAAGGCACCGAAACATGCGTAATTAAAGTCGGCACTGTCAAGGTGTACTTACCGCTTTAATTAGCAATAATTATTTCCCGTGTGATCAATTTGTTTTCCATCTTTGTGTTTGACATACTGTTCCACATGATTACATTCTGGGTAAATTTCCGTGACGTAGGCGATGCGACTCTGACATTAATTCCTGATTGGTAGTTTCGGCAGAGCGTCATGAATATTGAGGACGAAAGGCGTGGAAAGTGGGCGGAGCTATTGCCAAACTGCGCATAAAGGCACATGACCTTATGTCGCTTTCATCAAATTCAGGTTAATTTTACCGTTTTCTGACCGATAATTGAGTTGTTAATTGGCAATTTATACAATCAAGAAGGGTGCGATAGACACGCACGACAATTATATGGCTCAGCAGCGGGTAATTCAGGCGATATATTTTTTTCGCCACTTGTTTTCGCCAATTTATGATTTTTTGTGCCAAATTTTATTTTTCTGCGCAAATGGCGACAATGGCGATCAGTAACGCAAACCCTGAGTGTTTCTCATCACATGACTTAAAAATGGTGGCACCGGCGATGGAAAACGACAAAAAAAAAAATTCACAGAGAACACCATTTTAATGTTTAGGGTCGCAGCTTTTAAACAGGCACGGTCGGGAAACCGGAACCACACATATATTTCATTTAGGCCTTAAGACTTCTTCGCCGAAGAAGGTCTCCTTCTAGTATCCAAACCCGAGTAACTTCTTCTCAGGATGCAAGGTGGTCTATCGTCCAAATTCACTCTGAGAAGTGTCTAGAGCAGCATACAGCTTTGATGTAGCAGCATGGCTAATATCGACAAACCTAAGGCCATGCTGTGCTTGGCAGAGCGGTTCACTGCTAATAATAAACTACGCAGAACATCCGGGTCCACCTGATCTGCGCAGAGGGCCTGTAATGCAGCTGAGCCGAAAAAAGTCACAATATGAGCTAATGGCAATCGCTCTCCTAGCTAACCGCTCCAGGTACTCCAAAAGGGTAACTGGTATTGAGGCATATCTGCCCACTGAGATGCCTAGCCTGCCAGCATCAGCATCAAGGGTGGGTATATTACTCGGCGAAAAATCTGTGTGGCAAATGTATGAATGTGGCCGAGTGAGAGAGTCAATTATCTTTCTAGGAACATACCAATTGTGAGAACTTCGTGCCTCTGCGGTGTTGTCGAACAACTTCCCCATCAGCTGATTAACAGTTGAAAATTGGGGAAGTGTCGACGTGGAGGAAGTTGGCTGATCTAGTACTGACTCAAGCAGAGATCGAACCTGTGTGCTGCCTTTAGTTGATCAGCCTAGGGCAAAGGTCTCCCAAAAGGGAATAAACTTCCTCCAATGTCTCATGGTAATTAATGGCAGGCTCATGAGACTGGCTCTCTTCAAGAGATGGGCTAAGTGACCTCTCAGAAAGAGCCTGGTCCGGGTCATACTCACTATTGTGAGATGTAGCCCGGGGGATTTTGCTAATGGCACGAACATGGCCATGACCATTGAGGGTGGATCCAGACTGACCCATAGATGAAGCTTGCCCCTCCCCTTCTTCAGCAACAGAAGGGAGATCCACTTGAAGCCAAGAATCCCAACCCTGCCAGAGTCCTCAATATTGAGGCAATGTCAGGGGTGCTACGGGAGGAACTGTTTACCCTCAAGACCGTAGCATTAAGACCTAGAGAACTACCCCTGCTCAAAGCAGAAGTAGATACTGAAGGTCTATCTGTAGAAAAACTAGAATCTGTAGGAACATCGTTCACTACGAATCCTAGTGGACCTACAGAAAAATAGTCAGCAAATGGAATTCTGCTGCTAATCTACACATCACTATCCACATGCCCATAAGGGTCATCAATTCTTGAACTTACCCTGACGTCAGAATATAAAGCTGAGGATGTAGAGGTAGTACCCTCTACATTTGAGTTCCTGTAAATTGTACTCCAACCGAACCAGGTAGATTAAGAAACAGAATCTGCTGTAGAATCTAAGAATGTACCTTTCTGAAAAATAATACTAGAACAAGTCGGAATGGCTGAAGTGGTACTAGAGAAACTTCAGCATTGCAACTACGAACTGATTTTGGATCGCTAAACGACCTCCATAGATGAGCCAAGAATGGCTTCATAACAGGTAATATTTGAAAAAGTTTATGTTGTGATAATATCCATACCCGCTATAGCCATCCCAAGAACCCCAAGGATAAAAATATGGCCAATTAAAAGCACCCTGATCTGAGCCATCCTGCCACTAAGCCTGAAAGGAAGGCACAGATACATCACTAGGAAATCCAGCCACCATATTGAATGCCGCCGAATTAATGCACCCATAAGGTTTACGGTAACCCGACGGGCATCTAGGTTCGGAAATTTCGACGGAACAGGGGTTCACCGACGTCCCCCGCCTCGCCTCCCATTGGGAAGCATCGCTGGGGGCGGGGCGAGGTCCCCTAGTCAAGCTCACATTACATGGAACTGTAACGGCAACCCGGGGTCCTCTAAGTCTGAGAGGAGCAGGCTCAGAGTTTAATTGTTAAACATAATTCTCTTATCTAGTTGTTTGGTAGGTAAAGAACCCTGAACCTGCTCAAGATTAGCTGAAATATGAGATGGGAAGTGAGTTTGTTTGTTTGTGTTGAGGTGTTACGGCCCAGTCAACCCAATGGGGTCATGTCGAGCGCGGTCAATTTACCTAACCACACGTTTACTGGGCAGGCTTAGTCCTCTGAGCGGTTAACCAGTATTGTGCACATTCTTTCGCCAGAAACTGACAACTGCCCTTCTTGAATCAGCGGAAGGGAGAGAATGACCGTAGAAAATATTTCATGATCAATCTCCACGAAAGAATGTTGCCGACCTCGGCGGGGGTTGAACCCGCGACCTCCTGGTCTCCAGTCAGACGGCGAGATGGGAAGTGAGAAATCTCTTTCCAATTCCCCGATGCTCACTCGGCAGACCTAGAACATGAAGTTGACTGAACAACCACAACACCTAAAACGCAGAATATGGCTGTCTGCCGATGATTTTATCTGTTTGCAATTAATGCACAACATAATAATACCTAGGCGTTAAATCAGCGAAGAAAATAGAAATAAAATACAGACTTATCTGTAGATGAAAAAATACTTTTTTCCTGAAATCCAAAGAACGATCTACACTGAAGGTGTTAGCCTCGCAAGCGACCGAAAAATAGTGATGTTTAATATTTATAGTAACAATGGACGGCTGCATGCGTTCGGCAGGCTGCATGCATTCCGCATGCATTGGCGGGAATATACCTGGCGCATCCCGACTGGTTGCTTACGGTGGCGTGGAAGAAGGGAACCAGTGCGTGACTGGTACCCGATCTTGGTCACCTAGCAACAGGATGCTTGGTAGGGGGGACAACTAGGACGAGCTATAGTCTGTTTCAAACCATTTTTTTTCCTAGTTGTCTTTCTTTTGAAGGTCGATCTCGCGGTGAACCGCTCAAATAAGGCATATAATATCTTGAGGTGATGTATGCTGACATTGAAATAATATGTGCTGCTCCACATCATGGTCTAACTACAAATCGAATTGCAGCTTGATAGGATGTAAACTGTAGAATTTAGCTGGAAACGAAAAGTTTACTGAAATTTTCAAAGGGGCATAACTCTGCTAATATTTGGTGGACTGTAACCGCAAAACAATATGCGCTGCTCCACATCATGGTCTAACTGTACATGAAGTTTCCGCTTGATTGGATGTAAACTGTAGGAGGATTTAGCCAGAAATGAAAAATAGAAATTTTCAAAGGGGTATAACTCTCCTTATATTTGGTGGATTGCAATCTTGAAACAATATGCGCTGCTCCACATCATGGTCTAACTAGAAATCAAATTTCAGCTTGATCGGATGTAAACTGTAGAAAGAGTTAGCCGGAAACAAAGTCTACTGAACTTTTCAATGGGGCATAACTCTGCTAATATCTGGTGGACTGTAACCTCGAAACAATATGCGCTGCTCCACATCATGGTCTAACTATACTTGAAGTTTCAGCTTGATCGGATGTAAAATGTAGGAGTTAACCGGAAATGAAAAGGTAACAAATTTTCTAAGGGGCATAACTCTGCAAACATTTGGTTGACTGTAACCCCGAAACAATATGCGCTGCGCCACATCATGGTCTAACTATAAACCAAGTTTCAGCTTGATCGAATGTAAACTGTAGGAGGAGTTAGCCAGAAATGAAAAAGTTTACGGATGGACGGATGCCCTACCCCGTAACATAATACATCCTGTTTTTCAAATGGATGTATAAAAAGAAAACGGAATGACAATAATCATTAACAGACCAACATGTCCGGCTGGGTGTTGCAGCCCTCATCCAGCAATTCTGTACATACACAGAACGATACTGCCGTGCCGGAATCATCTGAATCGTCGAATGACGATGTCACAATTATTGACGAAACTGGTCTCACTGTCTTCTCAGTTTGATTTTAGCTCCCTTGATAAATGAGCAGATGGCTTACAAGGTGAGCCAAGCATTGCAAGGCTCTGTCGTCCACACTTTCTCTAAGGCCAGTATTTTTTTAATAACTGAGGTTAAACATGTACATTTTCAGCATTTTTTTTTTTTTGTTTCTGAAGGAGAAAAAGCAAGTTTATTATTATAACAAGAGCTCCGCCAAACGGGGCATTATACGCCCGTGGCAAGTAAAAAGATGTAGCACAAAAACTGGCTCCTGTATAATTCAGTGCTCCGGATATAAACTGTAAGTGGAATTACAAAAAAAAAAAATTAAAAAAAATTTCATTGGGGCATATCTCTGCTGATATTTGGTGAACTGTAACCTAAGCGACCAAGCTGGCCCAGGAATTAAGGAAGAAGTGATTGATTGTGTTGGGGTTTAATGACACACCAACCCTTGTGGGTCATTTTGTGTCGTCTCCCAGAGAAAGGGAGAAAAGCAATAGAAGAGATAGTAGAGGAGATTTATGAGAGGGACAGGGAAGAAAGAAGAACAGGAATGAAAGTAAAGAAACAGAAGAAATAAAAACATTCCCCCTCTACCCCAACCTGCCACAAGGATAGCAAGCCTTGCCCAACTGTAAGCCAAGATCAATTGGACGCCCCGGCGACGTAAGCTACACAACACCTTTGCACCACCCGACCACCCCATAAGGAAGAAGTGACTTCTCCCTCCTGGGGAAACAGGGAGAAGTTTGCTGCTTCAAGGGAGAAGTGCTTTCTGACGGAGGACACACCACAGAAGCATGACTATATTATAAGCTCATATGAGCCTTTAACTGATTTGTTTTTCCTATACTTCAATATTGGACCAAACAATAACAAAAAACAAGAGGCCCACGGGCCACAATTCGCTCACCTGAGTGACATAGCCACTGCTGACATGCAGATGTTATGCAACATTTTGCCAGTCCTATCATCGCAACTAATGAAAATATCATCATTTGAACAGTTCTTAGTTTTGAAGAAGAATATATGAGCCTGACAGTCAATGGAGCATGATCATTTGAATAAACTATCAAACACATTTCAGCAGAAGGATCAATGTGAAATTTGGTGGAATTCGGCTAAGTGGTTTCTGAATTTTAACAGAAGGATCAATGTGAAATTTGGTGGAAATTGGCTAAGTGGTTTCTGAAGAATCGTGATTTTATACATGTAAACAGCACAGTGGCAGGGAAATATTATAAATATAAACCAGATGATGGCCATCTCAGATTTCCAATCAGAACAATTTTAACTACTGTTGATCTACAAGTCACTTCGATACTTTCAATATAAATGTATAGGGCCCACACAAATAGGGAAGCAAATTTGACCTTGGAGGCAAAAAGGTCAAATGTCAACATAGTACAATCATTTGAGCAATTTTGGTAGGTCTCCTGTCTCCCGTAATTTGTGCAAAGATTAGGACCCAGGGCATATTTGGTTATGGAGAAGACGATTTTTAAAGGTTTTTACCATATATGGGTATGGCAGCCATTTTGATCAATGGACCATACCCATTTTAGCAATCTTTCATTCTCCTGCCCACGGAGGCTCCGCATGAAATTTGAGCAACACTGGCCCGGAGGCGTCTGAGGAAAAGCCATTTGAAATTATCAACATTTTTTCCATATAAATGTATGGGGCCCATACAAATGCATACAGAAGCAAACTTGACCTCGCCCTAAAAAGGTTAAATGTCAATGTATGACAATCATTTTAGCAACTTCGGTAGATTGCCTGTTCCAGATGATATATGCAAAGATTCAGCCACAAGCCATCCTCAGTTTTGGAGATTAAGGATTTTAAATGTTTTTTCCCATGCAAATGCATAAGGAAGCAACTTGACCTTGCCGTAAAAAGGTTAAATGTCAATGTATGACCATTATTTTAGCAACTTTGGTAGACCCCCTGTCCCCGATGATTTATGCAAACATTCAGCCCCAAAGCATCCTCGGTTCTAGAGTAGAAGATTTATAAAGGTTTTTACCATATATGGGCATGGCGCCCATCTTGGTCAACGAACCATGACCATTTTAGCTATCATTTGTTCCCCCTACCTAAGGAGGCTCCATATGAAATTTGAGCAAAATTGGCCCAGAGGCTCCAGAGGAGAAGTTGTTTGAAATTCTGAACATTTTTCCATACAAATGCATAAGGAAGCAAAATTGACCTTAACGTAAAAAGGTCAAATGTCAATGTATGACCATTATTTTAGCAATTTTGGTAGCCCTCCTGTTCCCGAAGATATATGCAAAGATTCAGCCATAAGGCTGCTCGGTTTTGGAAAATAAGATTTTTAAAGGTTTTTCCCATACAAATGCACAGGGAAGCAAACTTGACCTTGCTGTAAAAAGGTCAAATGTCAACGTACGACAATTTTTTTAGCAATGTTGGTAGACCTCCCGTCCCCAATGATTCCTGCAAAGGTTCAGCCCCAAGGCATTCTCGGTTCTGAAGAAGAAGATTTTTAAAGATTTTTACCATATATGGGCGTGGCGGCCATCTTGGTCAACGGGCCGTGACCATTTTAGCAATTTTCTGTTTCCCCACCCTAAGGAGGCTCCATATGAAATTTGAGCAAAATTGGCCCAGAGGCTCCAGAGGAGAAGTTGTTTGAAATTCTGAACATTTTTCCCATACAAATGCATAAGGAAGCAAAATTGACCTTACCGTAAAAAGGTCAAATGTCAATGTACCACCATTATTTTAGCAATTTTGGTAGCTCTCCTGTTCCCACAGATATATGCAAAGATTCAGCCATAAGGCATGCTGGGTTTTGGAAAAGAAGATTTTTAAAGGTTTTTCCCATACAAATGCATAGGGAAGCAAACTTGACCTTGCCGTAAAAAGGTCAAACTTCAACGTACGACAATTCTTTTAGCAATTTTGGTAGACCTCCCGTCCCCGATGATTCCTGCAAAAGTTCAGCCCCAAGGCATTCTCGGTTCTGGAGGAGAAGATTTTTAAAGGTTTTTACCATATATGGGCGTGGCGGCCATCTTGGTCAACGGACCGCAACCATTTTAGCAATTTTTCGTTCCCCCATCCTAAGGAGGCTCCATATGAAATTTGAGCAAAATTGGCTCAGCGGTTTCAGAGGAGAAGTCGTTTGAAAATGTTAACGGACGGACGCACGGACGGACGGACGGACGGACGGACGGACGGACGACGGACGAAAAGTGATCACAATAGCTCATCCTGAGCAGAGCTCAGGTGAGCTAAAAATAAACAAAAAAAAAAAAAAAAATGCTGCAAGAAATTTTTTTGTAAACCTTTAACTTGTTTAATACTGGTTTTATTTTTGTTCTTCAAGGGAGCCAAATCAGAAGAGTATTAAAAGAAAAAAAAAAAAAAAAATCCAAAAAGAATTATGTATTCATAAAGATTTAATAATGGCAACCTTTCCTTGCAAATCTAATAAAAGAAGAAAAAAAAAAAATAATAATAATAATATCTTGCCCATATGACCAAAACTTTAGTTATTTGCAAAAAATATATTCCTATTATAAAATAAAATTTGCACACTATAACAGTACAAGTTTCGCGAAGGTTATATCGTTCGCGCTCCACGATAAAAAAATTTTGCTCGTTAGCGCGAAACAAGCGTGGGATGAGCGTGGGTTTAGCGCGGGTTTAGCGTGGGTTTTGCGCGAAGCGTGAAGAATGGAACGCGAGGTTACGTAATCGTAGTGCGAAACGTATTACTGGCACGAGCGTGACAAGCGTGGAAAGGATTAACGACAGTAGTAAAATATTTCTATCACAGGTGAGTCTGTGAATAAAGATCGATTCACGGTACTTTTGCAGTAGATTTTGATCCAGAAGTTCTCATTCTGTTGACAGAAAACCACAGCACAATAAATAAAATTGCACATTATCTACATGTATGTGTGGACGCGCAACCTGAGCCAAGTCTTCCTTGTTTTATATCATTTCGCTTATTTGTGATCTCAATGCCTACGCGACAAATACAAATTGTCCGTCGGGAAATTGAGATTCCCCTTCAACTTAATTAATGTCCAGTTGGGGAAGTATTTCACAATCTGGCAATAAAATGTTTCTTTTTTTTTTTTTTTCTTTTTTTTTGTTAGCGGTTTAGATGAGTTATTGCATATGCGACCAGCATGTACAGCCCGACGTTAACCGGAGTTCCTTGGTGTAATTTGACGAAATACCTGGCCAATTTTTATTTATTTGTTTTTCCATCATATAGTACAGTCAGCGTGGAGGTTATATCGTCCATTCTCATGCGGATGCATAAGTTGATCTGAGTCTGCACAAGTCGCAAAAGTCTCATTGTACCAAATGAGTTTTCCCAATCGCCGCACTCCGTGTCCCCCAAAATTAGGTTCATTCCCTTGTTCTCTTAAAATATTTACCAAAGTTGCAATGATACGCCACCAGACGACGACACACAATTCTGGGACGTTCGCATTTCCAGTATAGATTACAAAAATACAAGTGGAGATACCCGGAAGATGCAACAGTCACATTCCCTTGCCCCGCATGAAGAAACCGCGTGCTCGTAACGGTAACGTCACGAGAAATCGAGGCGGATACCGCTAAGAGAAAAACTCACTTATGTGCGTTAAATTATAGAGAATTTTTTTCGTCAGAACTGCATATGAAACTGGCATGTATAAAAAGTAGAACCTAAGTATTGGGAAAGAAAGGCCTATGCAAAGTGTAGACACAGATCAGACGCCGCAGAGAAAAGGGGAATGGAACTAGTGAGGGGGAACAGGGAACATGGAAATTTGGAAACACTTTTAGGACATAAGACGTGCGACCAGTGAAGACTCAGATCATCTTCCGATGCAAGGGCGGTCAGATTTTGCCGGTTGTGGTGACAAACAGGCATGTACATGTAAACTTCAGTTCTTCAAGAGATTACAAATCTCTGGTTAAATACATCACCGTTTCAGTGAAGGTTTAAATGCGTTCTGTGGCGTCTGATCTGGGTCTACACTGTTTGCTCAGGCATGTCTGTCCGAATACGTAGAGTAAGTACGGAAATTAGATCAAATCGAACCCCTTTCAGAAATCGTCCTGGATCCGCCCCTGATTCATAAAAAAAAAAAAATGCTGTGTTCGACTCGTAAAGTTCATTATCAAGGCATATGCAATTAGCTCCCTTTAAACAGTAAAACCTAGATTGAGGGCCTTACCCCGCATTTACCAGGGTATAAATAAATATTGGCACTGTTATTCTTTTACATCATCTATATATTGAGAACATTAGGATTATTAAAATACCCAGAAAATGCAACAGTCACAAAACAACATTCTTTCCCTTGCCCCACATGAAGAAACCACGTGCTCGCAGCGGTAGCGTCACGTGAAATCGTGGCGGGAAACCGCTTCGGGAGAAAAACACAACTTAATTTATAGAGCCTTTTCTCGTCAGAAATGTACACAAAACTGGCACGTATTAAAAATATAAAGAACCTAAGTATTGGAACAGATAGGCCTATGCAAACAGTGCAGACCCAGATTAGACGCCGCAGAGAACAAGGGAATGAAACTAATTTGGGGGAACAGGAATCATGACAATTTGGAAAACACTTTTAGGACGATGAGACCTGTGCGACCAGTGAATACTAAGATCAACCTGCGAATCAGTCTTCGCTGTTTGTATGAGCTTCTTTGGCCTCTGGGCTTTTCAAGATCATTCTCCGAGTGTATGCTTTTCTTAATTAAAGCCGATATTGGTGTCTTCAGAAGGTGTCTTTCACCTTCAAGCTAATGACAATTCAGATGAGTGAGTGAGTGTTTTACTCCAACAAACAGTTAGGTCATGGAGAGATGGGGGCCTTGGTTTAAAGTCTCATATGAAAGACTGAAGAAGCCTGGGATCGAACTCATGACCCCTGCATGGGTTACAAGGCGAGCAGCTTTACCACTACACCACCGACTCCGAGACACCCTTTCCTAATATGTCATACGGTTAAATATTTTATAAATGGGTCGCAGATATTGCACCATGCCCCTCCATTATACTAACATCAAGCAAGTGTCATAACTCTGTTAATAAATTAATAAAGTTTCAAGAAAATATCTTGAATTGTTTTCAAGTTACAGAGCGAACACAAATATATTACAGAAATCACTATGATATTCTCGATGTTCAAAGGGCCATGACTCCAAAAGTAGGCTCACTCATCAACGTATATGAAAGAAAAGAAGGGCAGTTATCAGTTTCTGCTGAAATGATTAACAGCTAATGTCTGCCTGCCCCGGAAATGTGTGCGGGCTCGACAAGACCGAAATAGTTTTGACTGGGCCGTCTTCGTCGGTACAAGGTTATTATGCCTGAAGTATAATTTACGATGTACGTACATTGAATATGAGCCCGCGCCGGACCAAACCTACAATACTACAATGTATGTATGACCAGCAAAGACTCAGGTCAGTCTGTGCATCGACCCACTATATAAAGCAATCTTCTTGGATAGCTCTGAGTCCACAGACGGTGCATACTGTATGATCATCGAAGGGTCTGATCCTCGGGGACGGGGGTCCTATATATGGCATAGTACGGATGTGCGTGTCGAATAGCCCCCTTTTTCAGCACTGCCAGGTACATGATTGGCCCCCTTTTTTCAACAAAAAGTATATGAATGGCCCGATTTTTCTGGTTTCCTATGTGAAAGGGCCCATTTTTCTGACATCCTGGTATATAAACATGTTTTTCGCTCAGAGATTTTTCGAGGCTGCTTATCCTCTTGGTATTACATGAATTGACTGTGATATTTGTGTAACAACCAGCAAAAAAGTGGGTACAAAAAAATCAAAGAATAGGTCAACATTTTAGATGATCAAGTATATGAATGGGTCCGTTTTTTTTCAAAAGGCGGGTATATGAATAGGGTAGGTTTTGAAATACTGGCTCGCACACCCGTACCAAAATTACCCCAAAGTTACCGCCCCCTCCCCCACCCCAAGGTCTGATCAGAATGTGCTATTGCAGTCGCACTGTTGATCCCGCTTTGGACAGTCCGGCTATCGAAGGTCAATACGATCAGCGAATGCTCTGATCAGAATGTGCATTTGCGCAGACTCACCCGAGTATTCGCTTGTCGCACAAGACGTTTTGTTACATCCAGAGATTACAGGAGGTACATCTGATTAGCGAAGGCTCTGATCAGACTACTGATGTGCAGGTTCAGAGTGTGCATGCTGACCTGACTCTTCATACAAATTTTATTGTTGGTTTTGCCATACACACACTCGCGCGCGTAGTGTTTGTGCAAACCTTTACGCAGCACTCTGAGTAAAATTTTCAACAGGCATTTTGAAATATTTTTCTCATTCTTCAATTTGACATTTCATGCAAATTGTCTCCATTGCATGAAATGTCAAATCCTGTTTTCTATTGCATGAAATGTCAAATCTGCTGTTTTCTGGGAAATAAAAAAATAACCGTTTATTTGTCGTCTATTGAATTAGCCCTGAGTGGTAATCCAGAAATTTCGTGTTCGATACCCGGGAGCACCAAGTGTTGTGTCCTTGAGCAAGACACCTTATCTTCATAACTTAGCATTGGTTTCTACCCAGGAAGACTCTGCCTAGAATGTCCGCAAGGGTATATAATATATATCATTTTGAAGACGCTTCCCCGCCGATGCTAGATTTATATGTGCGTCTGTTTTCGTTAAATAAATTGCGGTCTTGGTTTTGCATATCGGATGCTGAAGTCACAAAAACAGAACACTTTACATGAGAACGAAAGTTCTGAAGAATACTCTGTAAGCCTTGAAATATAATGTTTTAAATGTATATACTGGAAGCAAATAACATAACATAATATTTATTTGTACCGTGATAAATGCCGGGCAAAGTCCTCACACTGCAGGTGTTACTGTTTTAAGGGAGCTAACTGCAATTGACTAAAGGGAGCGGGAGCTAACTGCAATTGCTTTACGAGTCGGGGCCCATCCAAAATGGAATGAAGAGGGGGCAGGCTTATTACATTAGGGGTTAACCAGTTCACTGAACGCCCTTCCGTCAGAAACTTGTAACTGCCAATCATGAAGCAGCAGAAGGAGCGAATGACCATAACAAATACATGTGTGTTTACCAATAAACTGCACAATCTGTAGGGATCAAGAATCAAATCCGCGATCAGGTCTCGCGTTCCATTCCCGCCGGTGCGATAACATTCTTTCCAATAAAGTCAGTGCTAACAATTTATAGTTCGAAAGGAGGCATATCATATTTGCGAGAGAGAGATAGAGAGTCCACCCCCCATTTTAGGTGCATCCGGCTATTAGATTTAGGTATTGCTAGAGAATAATAGCTAAACTGTTTTTTGTTGTTGTTTTTTTTTTTTTTTTTTTTTTGCAAATAGTGAAGACCCTGATCAGACGCCGCGTTCTATAATCTCGGTATGACTTAAATAATTCATGTTGAAAGAGACATAAGACATCAAATCACCAGCATCATTAAGTGGTGATTTAAATGGACAGCCCTAACCCTGGTCCAGTCATCATGAGAAACCGCCGAGGCCTCGATCCGAGAAGTGTAGATACCTTTCAGCCTGTCTGTTTCTGCCTCCCATGACAAATGAAATGTATCCATACTCCTTAAGGCCCCCCTTAATACTTGAAGCGCTCAGCACATTCAGCAGACGGCATTTTCATATTTTTTTCTTTATTTTCCAGTGCAAATAACCGGGCAAATAAGGCGTGACATTACATATGGACCGTTTGCTGGGCAGACGATTCACATGAAAAGTTCAGCCTTCTTGCTGTAAAATACTGAAAACAGATCGGCATCTGCTCTAAAATTTTCAGCAGCGCTCCAGAGGTTCAAGCGGTTTTCTTGGCAGCAGCAGCAACCTTGAAAATAATGGGTGAAAGGCGGGAATTTCCGACTTAGGAAGAGAAGCATGATAAATTGGTAAACAAACAATAAGATGGTTTGAAAAGGGACATTTCCGCTGCTAAAGTGACACGGGAAAAATGAGCCAGCCTGAATATAGAATTTGTCAGGTTTAGGGGAAAACGTGATTGTCGGCATCTGTACATTCTGCTAAGATTCTTCTAGGGACCGTGTAGAA
Organism: Anodontia alba; assembly: GCA_964016985.1. Lineage (NCBI taxonomy): Eukaryota > Metazoa > Mollusca > Bivalvia > Lucinida > Lucinidae > Anodontia > Anodontia alba. The sequence continues at coordinate 98,937,862 of OZ024825.1, read as the reverse complement.
TACGTAAGGCGAACAACGAAGACCTTGACCAGATTGTGCAGATTGTTTTGGGGCTTCGCTGTTGGGAAGAATAAAATTACAACTAAAACACTACAAAATCACACATTACTTTGTAGTTTATTTGTGTTCTGACTAAACATAATAAGTCAATTATAAATCATTATTCTATTTTGTTGTACATGTATGTTAGGAGAAATGTGCACATACTTTTTTTATATTCAAAATTTTACGTTCAGATAACTCGCGCATTTTTACCTGAGACTGCATAAGGTGAGCCTGGATAAGAGTGGAAGCTAGCGCGAGCGTGATCGTTTTCACGCTGCATGATATCCCAGCGCGAGCTGAGCGCGGATTTAGCGTGGGTTTAGCGCGGGTTTAGCGTGGGATAAGCACGGGAATAGCGTGGGATTTAATCTTTTCCGCGATCGCGCATTAGAGCGAACGATATAACCATCGTGAAAGCTGTACTGTACCTCTAAACAATATGCTGCGAAAAGTTTACAAAAACTTTCAAAGGGGCATAAATCTGCAAATATTTGGTGCACTGTAACCTCGAAATAATATGTGCTGCTCCACATCATCGTGTAACTATTTATGAAGTTTGAGCTTGATCAGATGTAAACTATAGAAGGATTTAGCCGGAAACAAAAAATTAATAGAAATTAATAGAAATTTTCAACGGGGTTTAACTCTGCTAATATTTGGTGGACTGTAACTTTGAAACAATATGTGCTACTCCACATCATGGTCTAACTACAAATAAAATTTCAGCTTGATAGCATGTAAACTGTAGGAGGATTTAGCCGGAAACAAAAAGTTTACTGAAATTTTCAAAGGGGCATAACTCTGCTAATATTTGGTGGACTGTAACCGCGAAATAATATGCGCTGCACCACATCATGGTCTAACTGTACATGAAGTTTCAGCTTGATTGGATACAAACTGTAGGAGGATTTAGCCAGAAACGAAAAATTACTAGAAATCTTCAAAGGGGTATAACTCTGCTAATATTTGGTGGACTGTCACCTTGAAACAATATGCGCTGCTCCACATCATGGTCTAACTACAAATCAAGTTTCAGCTTGATAGCATGTAAACTGTAGGAGGAGTTAGCCGGAAATGGAAAGTCAACTGAAATTTTCAAAGGAACATAACTCTACTAATATTTGGTGGACTGTAACCTCGAAATAATATGCGCTGCTCCACATCATGGTCTAACTTTATATGAAGTTTCAGCTTGATTGGATGTAAAATGTAGGAGGAGTTAACCGGAAATGAATAGTTTACAGAAATTTTCTAAGGGGCATAACTCTGCAAACATTTGGTGGACTGTAACCCCGAAACAATATGCGCTGAGCCACATCATGGTCTAACTATATACCAAGTTTCAGCTTCATTGGATGTAAACTGTAGGAGGAGTTAGCCGGAAACAAAAAAGTTTACGGACGGACGCCATACCCCGTAACATAATATGTCACGTTTTTCAAACGGGCGTATAAAAAAACACTCCAGGAGATGCTGTCTGAGCACATAAAAAATGCTTAAAATCAATTTTGGCCCAGTGGGCTTCCCACCCCTAGACACCCGACTAGGGCTTGCCCCTGGACCCCACTGGGGGCCTGTGGCCCCCAGACTGCAGGCTTGTTAAGGGCCCCTGGAATTTTTGGTGGATGGGCCAATGGACCATCCACCAAATATTCCAGGTAAATCCCTGTGACCCGTGTCCCAATGCTTTCGCCTGTTTGTTAGAGAACACCTTGAAAGGCCCATCCACCAAAAATTCCAGGTAAATCCCTGTGACCCGTGTCCATATGCTTGTTAGAGAACACCTTGAAGTCGGCCATTTTGCCTTCGCATGCATCCAGACTAAATTCAGTGGCGAAATCCTAAAACTGAACCAATCTGCTATAGAATTTCACAAAGAAATTCTGTTCATATGTAACAGATCATGAATTTCACAAAGAAATAATCACCAATGATAAATGGGAATTACCTGTATTAATTGATCAAGAAATTCATATAAAACAAGTACTAGCTTTTATAAATTTTCCGATAAAAATTCGACACTTACCGAACGTACTGGTACTGTAAAAACGTACCACCGGATGAAAATACCGCAGTTTACCGGTGCACCGGTTTTGCCACGCACCCCTAGTCTCAGGAGTCATTGCAGAGCTTTCAGAGAGGTGAAGTTTTGCGACAATTTCGGGATTTCAGGGAGAAGTTTTGGTCCAAATTTTGCATTTTCCTATACATTCTATACATTTTTCACTTCTCCCTCAGCTCAAGATAGGGAAAATTCAACCAGCTTAGAGAGCCTTTTTCTCACAAACTGCCCTCTAGACTGACCCCTGAGTCTAAAGTCTTTTTTTTATGTAAGAAGTCAAAACCACAACAGTGTGTGATTTATGTTTACTTCTTCATAAAATCTGTTGTAAAATGGTCTGCAAATTCTGTGGAATTTGAATTTTTTATGGGAATGGCCTTCCAGATGGGCCAAATTCTGTGAGATTTTATCTCACAGTGTGAGTTTTGGTATGCATGCCGTATTTACCCTTAGTATTCAGACACCTCATCTCCTTAAAATACTTTATCTAAAATTTGAACAATTCACTACCCACTGCTGTGTTCTAAAATAGATGAATGAGTGGTAAACAGGGTACAGGGCTTCCATTAAGTGGACGTACAACATATATTATGCCCTGGGATTGCCACTGGACAACCAAATCGAACTTCAAAGACATACCCCGTACTTCCGAAATTTCTTTTGTCCATCCGAAATCGATACACCAGACATCCAAAACTGTCAAAAAGTCCACCCACTTTTAACGAGTTGTATGATGTTTGCCCCGCCTACTTATCAGAAATTCGCTACCTGTGTTCACTGAGTTTAAAGGATGTCCCACTTTCCGCTTGTGGGAGTTTTACTGACAACCGTGTCACGTGTTGTGGCACCGTTTTGATAGCTTTGTGATCACTGCCTTTATTTGTCAAGTGTGTTGAGTTGATTAATTGATGTTTGTATACTTTAACTTTCTCCTGCGACACCCGAAATATTCGGTCATGCGTGTTCAAAACGTTGACTACTGAACCCAAAATTTTCGGTCTGGGGGAATTTTCCAGGTTGCGCTATATATTCTAAAACATCATGGCAGCCTTATCAGTTCCAAACCCTAATGAATACACAAAGAATGCATGAGAAGTAAAATAAATAATATTTCCAGCGCATCAGTTTAGCAAGAAGGGTTCAACATTATTTTTGTTAAACAAAGACAAGAAGCACTAATTTTGTTTGTGTTGAGGTTTTACGACCCACTCAACCCAATGGGGTCATATCGAGCGGGGTCAGTTTACTTAACCACAGGTTTACTGGGCAGGCTTAGTCCTCTAAGCGGTTAACCAATATTGTGCACATTCTTTCGCCAGAAACTGACAACTGCCCTTCTTGAATCAGCGGAAGGGAGAGAACGACCATAGAAAATATTTCATGATCAATAGAAGCACTAATAAACTGAATTTAGACGAGCGAATTTTCCTTCTCTAGAAATAAGTTCAGAACCATAAATAACCATAAAAATGTGTTTACACAAATGATCTTTGGAAAAAAATAATGAAGTCATTATTTTTTTTTTTTTAATTTTCAGGTCTTAAAATCTTTAATTATTATTTTGCTAAGAACGTCGTCTGAAAACACATCAACACTTCTGGGAGTTACTGAGTGAAATTCTATTTAATAAATTATAATTATGCATAAAACGCAAATTGAAATCTATCCAAATTTAGAGGCTTATGCTTGTCTTTCCTATGATGCTATGACAACAAAAGCAATTTTACAAATGAAAAGAAAACATATTTTTCGACAACATTTTTGGAAAAACCTGTTTCTAAATGCGTAGTCTTGTTCCGGCTGCGCTGGTAACAGCGCGGAAAAGATGCAAAGTAAGTCTAAATTTAGGCAATTTGCTATGGTTTTGCTTGCTTTTCTCCGCGAATGAATGTATTGCTGTTGGTATTTCATCGAGAGCTGCCTTTTATTTGTTTGCTGTTGCACAAGTCAGCGCTGTTTTCCCGCAATTTTGTGAGGGACGCAACTCGTTTGCTCGTGTTTATCAGCCTCAACCGGAACAAATATTTCACTATCTACATGTCTGCAAAGTAATTTCAGCATAGTTTATTTTTAAGAAAACATGTTTTGGGCCTTTTCTCTCACGTATTTTATTTTCTTTTTTTCCTTCTCTGGGGTTTGAAACAATGCGAAGTTGTACCAATGTTGATGCTTTCTCTAAGGTCCAACATACAAGTACAGGCTTTCCAAAAAGAAGCGATAGAATTTTAATAAGCGATAAGGACATTTTTATAACACATCTGAATGAATTATAGATCATGGTGATTCTGTGTGCCACTGAAATAAGAACCTATGTTCTGCTAAACAAAGGGCAGCCTGCCCCAGCACGGAAAAAGTGGGACTTCCTAGACTTTTCTGTGGGACATCCAAATCTGAGGGGTAGGAAGTCTGGGACTTTCTGAGTCTGAAAGTTAATGGAAGCCCTGAGGGTTGACCCTGATGAGACGTCGCATTGCGGCTAATCTATGTCTACACAGTTTGCTCAGGCCTATCTGACTGAATACATACAATAAAGTATAACATATGGTAAGAGTCATGCTCAGACAGGTAAAATTATTACCAAATCTTCAGTGATTACTAATCGATCATCGATCACAAAGGCAGGACTGATGATCAATTATCTTTTCAGCTCTGATTAGCCAGCCTTAGATAATACCCTACTTAAGAATATTAAAGCCATAAAAACTTTTTTTATATATATATAACTGGGGATATAACATTGAAGCAGATATATGGAAAAATACAAAAGGGTTAAAGGATGATGAATATTTGTAAGACCTCAAGAGACACTGTCAGCATTCACAGTCTATTTTGCATATCTATTTATTTATTATTTTTGTTTTCAATTTAATTTGTCTTTTTCTCTTTCTTTCTGCAAAGATTAATTATTATCATATACTTTTGAAGATTTACATTAAAGAAAGATTGATCATCACATAAAGCTTTTGAATTTGTGATGTGGTTTGGGGTGTTTTGAATGTGCTTTAATGTGTTTAAACATGGTTTGGTGTATTAATGAATGAATGTCATTAGACGTATCACGTAAACATTCTGATTCTGAAGATGATCGCCTCCATCGGGTCGCACGAATCACCGAAATACCGGAATACTACCGAAATACCCGTGAAAAATATAGGTATACCTGTGAAAGATACCTATTAAAGACACCAATATTGGCTTTAATTAATTAATTAAGTAATATTATGTCAACCTAAAGGAAAAGGGATAATACTTTAACCACAAATAATTTGCAAATTGTCTTTGAAGTGTTTTTTTTTTTTTTTTTTTTTTTTTTTTTGAAAACATTGTTGATAGTCGGCTTAATCAGAGCCGGGATACGACCGGAATACCCGTGAAAAACGTGCATTACCTACACTTCAAACGAAAAGTACATACACTCAGGTAAAAGAACCCCCCAAAAGAAGAAAATCTCTATACCCCGAATATCGGCGTTTTGCGGACTTCCCAAAAACACTGGGAATCAAACCGAGTAAACGTAATATTCAGCGGACAGCACTCGCAAGTCCGCGCAAAGTATGCGTTATGCAAAGTCGTGCAAAGTTACTCGGAATCGTAATATTGTACCCGGAGACAATATTTCTTCGAAGTTATGCGAAATTCCTCGGCGTAATTTGACTAAATACCTGTCTTTTTTTTTTTTTTATTTATTTATTTATTGAAGAAATAAATTTATTTAGATATTTAGATATATCTTTAATAAATATATTTATTTATTTATATATTTATTTTTTTACCATATAGTACAGTCTGTGCGAAGGTTATATCGTCCACGCTCATGCGGATGCGCAAGTTGATCTGAGTCGCTGGTAGCAAAGGTCTTATTATCCGAAAAGTGTTTTCCAAATTTCCGCATTCCGATCCACCTAAATTAGGTTCCCTTGTTTTCTTAAAATATTAACCAATGCTGCCTTGTTCCCTGAATATACAGTACAGCTTTCACGATGGTTATATCGTTCGCTCTAATGCGCGATCGCGGAAAAGATTAAATCCCACGCTATTCCCGCGCTTATCCCACGCTAAACCCGCGCTAAACCCACGCTAAATCCGCGCTCAGCTCGCGCTGGGATATCATGCAGCGTGAAAACGATCACGCTCGCGCTAGCTTCCACTCTTATCCAGGCTCACCTTATGCAGTCTCAGGTAAAAATGCTCGAGTTATCTGAACGTAAAATTTTGAATATAAAAAAAGTATGTGCACATTTCTCCTAACATACATGTACAAAAAAATAGAATAATGATTTATAATTGACTTATTATGTTTAGTCAGAACACAAATAAACTACAAAGTAATGTGTGATTTTGTAGTGTTTTAGTTGTAATTTTATTCTTCCCAACAGCGAAGCCCCAAAACAATCTGCTCAATCTGGTCAGGGTCTTCGTTGTTCGCCTCACGTATTCTACACGGTCCCTAGAAGAATCTTAGCAGAATGTACAGATGCCGACAATCACGTTTTCCCCTAAATCTGACAAATTCTATATTCAGGCTGGCTCATTTTTTCCCGTATCACTTTAGCAGCGGAAATGTCCCTTTTCAAACCATCTTATTGTTTGTTTACCAATTTATCATGCTTCTCTTCCTAAGTCGGAAATTCCCGCCTTTCACCCATTATTTTCAAGGTTAGCACGTGCTGCTGCTGCCAAGAAAACTGCTTGAACCTCTGGAGCGCTGCTGAAAATTTTAAGAGCAGATGCCGATCTGTTTTCAGTATTTTACAGCAAGAAGGCTGAACTTTTCATGTGAATCGTCTGCCCAGCAAACGGTCCATATGTAATGTCACGCCTTATTTGCCCAGTTATTTGCACTGGAAAATAAAGAAAAAAATACGAAAATGCCGTCTGCTGAATGTGCTGAGCGCTTCAAGTATTAAGGGAGGCCTTAAGGAGTATGGATACATTTCATTTGTCATGGGAGGCAGAAACGGACAGGCTGAAAGGTATCTACACTTCTCGGATCGAGGCATCGGCGGTTTCTCATGATGACTGGACCAGGGTTAGGGCTGTCCATTTAAATCACCACTTAATGATGCTGGTGATTTGATGTCTTATGTCTCTTTCAACATAAATTATTTAAGTCATGCCGAGATTATAGAACGCGGCGTCTGATCAGGGTCTTCACTATTTGCAAAAAAAAAACAAAAAAAAAAAACAGTTTAGCCATCTCTAGCAATACCTAAATCTAATAGCCAGATGCTCCTAAAATGGGTGGACTCTCTCTCTATCTCTCTCTCTCTCTCGCAAATATGATATGCCTCCTTTCGAACTATAAGTTGTTAGCACTGACTTTATTTGAAAGAATGTTATCGCACCGGCTGGAATGGAACGCGAGACCTGATCGCGGATTTGATTCTTGATCCCTACAGATTGTGCGGTTTATTAGTAAACACAAATGTATTTGCTATGGTCATTCGCTCCTTCTGCTGCTTCAAGATCGGCAGTTACAAGTTTCTGACGGAAGGGTGTTCAGTAAACAGGTTAACCGCTAATGTAATAAGCCTGCCCCCTCTTCATCCCATTTCGGATGGGTCCCGACTCGTAAAGCAATTGCAGTTAACTCCCGCTCCCTTTAGTCAATTGCAGTTAGCTCCCTTAAAACAGTAAAACCTGCAGTGTGAGGACTTTGCCCGGCATTTATCACGGTACAAATAAATATTATGTTATGTTATTTGCTTCCAGTATATAGATTTAAAACATTATATTTAAAGGCTTACAGAGTATTCTTCAGAACTTTCGTTCTCATGTAAAGTGTTCTGTTTTTGTGACTTCAGCATCCGATATGCAAAACCAAGACCTCAATTTATTTAACGAATAAAACAGACGCACATGTAAATCTAGCATCGGCGGGGAAGCGTCTTCAAAATGATATATATTATATACCCTTGCGGACATTCTAGGCAGAGTCTTCCTGGGTAGAAACCAATGCTAAGTTATGAAGATAAGGTGTCTTGCTCAAGGACACAACACTTTGTGCTCCCGGGTATCGAACACGAAATTTCTGGATTACCACTCAGGGCTAATTCAGTAGACGACAAATAAACGGTTATATTTTTATTTCCCAGAAAACAGCAGATTTGACATTTCATGCAATAGAAAACAGGATTTGACATTTCATGCAATGGAGACAATTTGCATGAAAGAGGGGGCGGTAACTTTGGGGTAATTTTGGTACGGGTGTGCGAGCCAGTATTTCAAAACCTACCCTATTCATATACCCGCCTTTGAAAAAAAAAAAAAAAAAAAAACCGGACCCATTCATATACTTGATCATCTAAAATGTTGACCTATTCTTTGATTTTTTGTACCCACTTTTTTGCTGGTTGTTACACAAATATCACAGTAAATTCATGTAATACCAAGAGGATAAGCAGCCTCGCAAAATCTCTGAGCGAAAAACATGTGCATATACCAGGATGTTAGAAAAATGGGCCCTTTCACATAGGAAACCAGAAAAATCGGGCCATTCATATACTTTTTGCTGAAAAAAGGGGGCCAATCATATACCTGGCAGTGCTGAAAAAGGGGGCTATTCGGCACGCACATCCGTACTATGCCGTATATAGGACCCCCGCCCCCGAGGATCAGACCCTTCGATGATCATACAGTATGCACCGTCTGTGGACTCAGGGCTATCCAAGAAGCTTGCTTTATATAGTGGGTCGATGCACAGACTGACCTGAGTCTTTGCTGGTCATACATACATTGTAGTATTGTAGGTTTTGTCCGGCGCGGGCATCGTAAATTATACTTCATTCATAATAACCTTGTACCGACGTAGACGGCCCAGTCAAAACTATTTCGGTCTTGTCGAGCCCGCACACATTTCCGGGGCAGGCAGACATTAGCTGTTAATCATTTCAGCAGAAACTGACAAGTGCCCTTCTTTTCTTTCATATACGTTGATGAGTGAGCCTACTTTTGGAGTCATGGCCCTTTGAACATCGAGAATATCATAGTGATTTCTGTAATATATTTGTGTTCGCTCTGTAACTTGAAAACAATTCAAGGTATTTTCTTGAAACTTTATTAATTTATTAACAGAGTTATGACACTTGCTTGATGTTAGTATAGTGGCGGGGCATGGTGCAATATCTGCGACCCATTTATAAAATATTTAACAGTATGACATATTAGGAAAGGGTGCCTCGGAGTCGGTGGTGTAGTGGTAAAGCTGCTCGCCTTGTAACCCATGCAAGGGTCATGAGTTCGATCCCAGGCTTCTTCAGTCTTTCATATGAGACTTTAAACCAAGGCCCCCATCTCTCCATGACCTAACTGTTAGTTGGACGTAAAACACTCACTCACTCATCTGAATTGTCATTAGCTTGAAGGTGAAAGACACCTTCTGAAGACACCAATATTGGCTTTAATTAAGAAAAGTATACACTCGGAGAATGATCTTGAAAAGCCCAGAGGCCAAAGAAGCTCATACAAACAGCGAAGACTGATTCGCAGGTTGATCTTAGTATTCACTTGTCGCACAGGTCTCGTTTTCCAAATTGTCATGATTCGTGTTCCCCCAAATTAGTTTCATTCCCTTGTTCTCTGCGGCGTCTAATCTGGGTCTGCACTGTTGGCATAGGCCTATCTGTTCCAATACTTAGGTTCATTATTTTTTTAATACGTGCCAGTTTTGTGTACATTTCTGACGAGAAAAGGCTCTATAAATTAAGTTGTGTTTTTCTCCCGAAGCGGTTTCCCGCCACGATTTCACGTGACGTTACCGCTGCGAGCACGTGGTTTCTTCATGCGGGGCAAGGGAAAGAATGTTGCTTTGTGACTGTTGCATTTTCTGGGTATTTTAATAATCCTAATGTTCTCAATATATAGATGATGTAAAAGAATAACAGTGCCAATATTTATTTATACCCTGGTAAATGCGGGGTAAGGCCCTCACTCTAGGTTTTACTGTTTAAAGGGAGCTAATTGCATATGCCTTGATAATGAAATTTACGAGTCGAACACAGCATTTCTTTTATGAATCAGGGGCGGATCCAGGACGATTTCTGAAAGGGGTTCGGTTTGATCTAATTTCCGTACTTACTCTACGTATTCGGACAGACATGCCTGAGCAAACAGTGTAGACCCAGATCAGACGCCACAGAACGTATTTGAACCTTCACTGAAACGGTGATGTATTTAACCAGAGATTTGTAATCTCTTCAAGAACTGAAGTTTACATGTTTGCTTGTGTTGAGGTTTTACGGCCCAGTCAACCCAATGGGGTCATGTCGAGCGCGGTCAGTTTACCTAACCACACGTTTACTGGGCAGGCTTAGTCCTCTAAGCGGTTAACCAGTATTGTGCACAGTCTTTCGCCAGAAACTGACAACTGCCCTTATTGAATCAGCGGAAGGGAGAGAATGACCGTAGAAAATATTTCATGATCAATCTCTACGAAAGAATGTTGCCGACCTCGGCGGGGGTTGAACCCGCGACCTCCTGGTCTCCAGTCGGACGGCGCATCCAACTGAGCCACCGAGGCCGACCAAGTTTACATGTACATACCTGTTTGTCACCACAACCGGCAAAATCTGACAGCCCTTGCATCAGAAGATGATCTGAGTCTTCACTGGTCGCACGTCTTATGTCCTAAAAGTGTTTCCAAATTTCCATGTTCCCTGTTCCCCCTCACTAGTTGCATTCCCCTTTTCTCTGCGGCGTCTGACCTGTGTCTACACTTTGCATAGGCCTTTCTGTCCCAATACTTAGGTTCTACTTTTTATACATGCAAGTTTCATATGCAGTTCTGACGAAAAAAATTCTGTATAATTTAACGCACATAAGTGTGTTTTTCTCTTAGCTGTATCCGCCTCGATTTCTCGTGACGTTACCGTTACGAGCACGCGGTTTCTTCATGCGGGGCAAGGGAATGTGACTGTTGCTTCTTCCGGGTATCTCCACTTGTATTTTTGTAATCTTTTCTGGAAATGCGAACGTCCCAGAATTGTGTGTCGTCGTCTGGTGGCGTATCATTGCAACTTTGGAAAATATTTTAAGAGAACAAGGGAATGAACCTAATTTTTGGGGACACGGAGTGCGGCGATTGGGAAAACTCATTTGGTACAATGAGACTTTTGCGACTAGTGCAGACTCAGATCAACTTACGCATCCGCATGAGAATGGACGATATAACCTCCACGCTGACTGTACTATATGATGGAAAAACAAATAAATAAAAATCGGCCAGGTATTTCGTCAAATTACACCAAGGAACTCCGGTTAACGTCGGGCTGTACATGCTGGTCGCATATGCAATAACTCATCTAAACCGCTAACAAAAAAAAAAAAAAAAAAAAAAAAGGAAGCATTTTATTGCCAGATTGTGAAATACTTCCCCGACTGGACATAAATTAAGTTGAAGGGGAATCTCAATTTCCCGACGGACAAAATGATATAAAACAAGGAAGACTCGGCTCAGGTTGCGCAAGTCCACACATACATGTAGATAATGTGCATTTTTATTTATTATGCTGTGGTTTTCTGTCAACAGAATGAGAACTTCTGGATCAAAATCTACTGCAAAAGTACAGTGAATCGATCTTTATTCACAGACTCACCTGTGATAGAAATATTTTACTATTGTCGTTAATCCTTTCCACGCTTGTCACGCTCGTGCCAGTAATACGTTTCGCGCTACGATTACGTAACCTCGCGTTCAATTCTTCACGCGTCGCGCAAAACCCACGCTAAACCCGCGCTAAACCCACGCTCATCCCACGCTTGTTTCGCGCTAACGAGCAAAATTTTTTATCGTGGAGCGCGAACGATATAACCTTCGTGAAAGCTGTACTGTATCTGGGTACTCCCAAGGTCCAAAGATAACCCCGGTAGCCCCATCCACTGTTCGAGCACGTAACATGGGCCTCAACAAAGCTCCATATGAAAAAGTATCGGATTCTTTGGCTTAGTCTACTCCGGCCACACAAGTGGGCCCGGCATGGTCATTTTTACTTAATATGCCGTAGAAAACAAAACAAACACATGAAAATCACAAAAACCACAAAGAGAATCAAACATCTGCCCCAATCGACGAGATACGTATTTATAGTTGGTATTCCTGTAACTGCCTTTTCCCATGCAACAACCGCACGCGCTCAATATAAATGACGTACTATAGTAAAAGACCGGGAAAGTCTCACTCGCGTGCAGCAACCGCACGTGTCAATATAAATTTACTTAAAGGGGCGCTTCTGGTATCAAAGAGGCATTGAATCAATAAGACAGCCCATGTGAAATGTCTGTCACACAAAAACACACTTTACGCACACAAGGGCAATAGAGGCTAATGACAATTCAAATGAGTGAGTTTTTACGTCCCAGTAACAGCTAGGTCATAGAGAAATGTGGACCTTGGTTTAAAGTCCCATATGAAAGGCTTGATGAACCGGACGACAAAACGTACTATAGTACAATGTACGTACGACCAGCAAAGACTCATGTCAGTCTGTGCATCGACCCACTATATAAAGCAAGCTTCTTGGATAGCCCGGGTCCGAAGAAGGTGCATACTGTACTATCAGCGAAGGGTCTGATCAGAATGTCACACTGGTTATTCCGGTTTGGACAGCCTGGCTATCGAAATTAAATACGATCAGCGAATGCTCTGATCAGAATATGCAGTTGCGCAGATTGACCCGAGTTTTCGCTCGTCGCACAAGACGTTTTGTCAAACCCATAGACTGTAGTAGGTACATACGATTAGCGAAGGCTCTGATCAGACTACTGATGTGCAGGCTGATTCGTCTCTTCGTACAAGTTTTATTGTCGGTTTTGCCATGCACAGACCCATGCGCGATTTGTTTGTGCAGACCATAACGCTTAACATTCTGGGTAAAATTTTCAACAGACGACATTTTGAAATATTTTCCCTTTCTTCCAAGAAAACAGGATTTGCATTTCATGCATATTGTTTCCAGTGTATGAAATGTCAAATCCTGTTTTCTTGATAATAAAAGAAATAACGATTTTTTTTCCTTTTTTTTTTTTTTTTTTTTTTTTTTTTTGTCGTCTGCTGAATTAGCCCAGATAGCGGTAATTCGATAGCCGCGAGCACCAAGTTTTGTGTCTTTGAGCAAGACACTTTATCCGCGTATCTTAGTATTGGTTTCCACCCAGGAAGACTCTTCCTAGAATGTCCGCGAGAGCATATGACAATATGGCCAAATAGCATTTTGAAGATGCTTTCCTGCCGATGCTAGTTTTATACATGCGTCTATTTTTCTCGTAAAATAAATTACGGTCTTGGTTTTGTATATCGAATGTTGAAGACATAAAAACAGAACACATTACATGGAAACGAAAGTTTTGAAGATTGCTCTATAAGCCAATAAAGATAATGTTATTAATGTATATATTGTAAGAGAATAACATAAAAATATTCATTTGTACCCTGGTAAATGCGGGGTAACGTCCTCACACTGCAGAGTTTTTACTCTTTTAAGGGAGGTAACTCCAGAAACTTGTAACTGCCAATCCTGAAGCAGTGGAGAAGCGAATGACCGTAGCAAATGTGTTTCATGATAAGTGGGGATCGAATTGCGTTCGATTCCTGCCAGTGCGATATCATTTTTCCAATTATATGAGGGTAAAACGAGAGAGAGAGAGAGAGAGAAAATCGATAAGAGAGTTTGCAAAACTTGTCAGATTCTGGCTGGTCTATTTTAGGTACATCCAGCTATGAGATTTGGTTATTCCTAAAAAAATGGCTGAACTGATTTTGCAAACAGTGAATACCTGACCAGACGCCGCGTTCTATTATCTCAAATTGATTTTTTTTGTCGTTGTTGTTGAAATAGACATAAGACACCAAGTCACGGTGATTTAAATGGACATTCGTATCCCTGGTCCAATCATCAACCGTCCAGGCCTCAATTCGAGTAGCGTAGATACATTCAAGCGTGTCCGTTTGTCTCCCTTGTCAAATGAAATGTAGCCATACTTTAACCTTGAAGCGCTTAGCATATTCAGGAGACGGCATTTACATTTCAATCAGATTAATTTATTCCCTGAATTGATAAATGTTTTATACAAAAAGTCGTAGGGACTTTTCGTTTGAAGTTTAGGAAATTCACGTTTTTCACGGTATTCCGGTCGTATTCCGGCTCTGATTTAGCGGACTATCAATAATGTTTTCAAATAATAATAATAATAAAAAAAAACAAAAAAAACAACACTTTAATGAGAATTTGCAAATTATTTGAGCTTAAAATATATTCCCTTTTCCATTAGGTTGACATAATATTACTTAATTAATTAATTAAAGCCAATATTGGTGTCTTTAATAGGTATCTTTCACAGGTATACCTATATTTTCACGGGTATTCTGGTATTTCGGTAGTATTCCGGTATTTCGGTGATTCGTGTGACCGCCTCCATCCTATTATATCCTAGTCTACCTCACACTACCCTTTCCATCCATATAAGGTAGGTTTGTGGTGGTTTGGGGTGTTTCAACAGACCTGTACCTATAATATATGTTTTCTTCGAGAATTAAGAAAAAAAAAATATATAACTGAAATTTCTTACTTGTCTTCAGGCCAATGGGACACTTCGGGCATGGTATTTTCACAGCCCTGTTCAAGATGTGTCAGAAGTACAGTTGAGTATAGCTACCTTCCAGCAAATATCAGTTTGTTGGGGTTTTTTTATGTTAAAGACAGGGAACACTGTCTGTATGTTTTAAAATACCCAGACTAAAAAAAATGTACGAGATCGGATTCATTGATCATCACATAAAGCTTTTACATTTGTGATGTGGTTTGGGGTGTTTTTGATGTGCTTTAATGTGTTTAAACATGGTTTGGTGTATAAATGAATGAAAGTCATTAGACGTATCACGTAAACATTCTGATTCTGAAGATGATCGCGTCCATCCTATTATATCCTATACTACCTTACACTACCCTTTCCATCCATATAAGGGTGGTTTGGGGTATTTCAACAGACCCGTACCTATATTTTTTCTTCGAGAATTAAGAAAAAAATATATATATATATATATATACATACATCATAATCTGGATTATACTCTTCTTTGCTAGAGCTATGAAGTATTGTCCCAGGACAAGTAAACTGAAATTTCTTACTTGTCTTCAGGCCGATGGGACACTTCAGGCATGGTATTTTCACAGCCCTGTTCAAGATGTGTCAAAAGTACAGTTGAGTATTGCTACCTTCTAGCAAATATCAGTTTGTTTTTGTTTTTTTCTACATGTTAAAGACAGGGAAAACTGTCTGTACGTTTTAAAATACCCAGACTAAAAAAAATGTTCGCGATCAGATTTGGACCATACACACTAAATAATTGCCTGTTTATTTTTTAGTTTTTTTTTTTTTTAATTTTGGTGTTGTGAGCTCCAGTCCAAATTTACAGAGATGTATATATAAATAGGTGTACAATAATTGACTGGCTTTAAGAAGTGTCTGAATCATTTTTAATATACAGGTGGCTCCTTCTGAAGAAACAGACGTTCATTGAAAGAAATTATAAATGCTGAACTGCTGATAAATCACACGACACGGCCTTCAAAACATGTGCATCCATCTGGCACCGTAACAAATGCTTTATTTACCATTAATTCCGTTCTGTTGAGCAGAATCACCGCTTCCTGTACAATCGGACGACATTATTAAATTCTATAATTCACAATCGACTTTCAACACATGAACATTTTCAACATAAATTTACAAAATTCGGATAAAAATTGTCTTCGTTCTGAATTGCAAAAATACAAGACTTTCACTGCGGTTCTGCTTTTTTTCAGTGCTAATACATTCAACGAATTACTCCCAACGATACTTGTATTATTATTATCATAATTATTATTATTATTTTTATTATTATTATTATTATTATTATTATTATTATCAAATGCATATAATAAGGTTATTATGCTAGTTCTTGAGAAAAGGTGTAACCCACCAGTTCAGCTCAATGCCGTTCTGCTGATCTCTGAATCAGAATTGTTACTGGTGATACGTCTAATGGCATTCATTCACCAGGACCTATGATATGGGTAGTTGGTCCCTAGCTCTCACCAGGGAGGTAAAGCTAGCCACACCATCCTCTGCACCTCCAGCAGAGTTAATAATCGAATCTGGAAGGGCATTCCAGTCTTCGATTGCTTGAGGGAAGAATAAGCCACTCTCCTGCAATGGAGTGCAAGGTCCGATCATAATGGCAGTCTACTTCTTCTTTGTGATGTATACTCCACCTATGTTGAAGGCGCACGTGTCGTCTGGTTGAGATCACTTCTAAGATCTGTAAATTTCTATTTTGCCGGATGGGGTTACTGAGCAGCCACATTGTCTTTCTGCTTTTCTACTATTACTGCATTTGGTCCTATTCGACCATTACCAGTGAGGCGGGTTACAGGATGGACCTCTAAGAGACAACTTTGTCTTAGTAGTGGGATCTTTAACCTGCAAAGCCTTGGGAATGTCTCTTCCCTAGGGGAATTGTATGAACATGATCGTCATGTACCTCCGCAGTTTATTCATAGTCTTTGCATTACAATGATAATCGACTCTGTATTGAATGATTCTGCAGTTCTACCCTGAGGGTGTGGATGGGGTTTATTGATTAGAGAAAAATGGCCTTTTTTTTAATATTGATTATAGGAAATTAGTTAAAAGTTTACTGACTAGAGAAAAATGAAGCTGAAAATGTAAAGAATAATCTGAAAATTTTAAAGAATAGCAGAAAAAAAATAGAGAAAACCGATTAAAGAGAAATAAGGATATAAAGAATAAGCCAAAAATGATATAAAATTGTGTTAGATGGCTTCTCCTGCATTCTAGAAATTCAAAATTTTCCGAGGGAGAGCCCCCGGACCCCACTTAACAACAGCATACACGAATCCTCAGTTGAAAACACTTGAAAAAGGCATACATGAGTTTTATCCACAAAAACATACATCACCCACCATCAGCCAGGGGTAAGCTCTAAAGTTTAGGGAGCTGGAGAGGACTGTAAAAACACATACTTTTGCTTCTAGGCGGGGGTGGGGTGTAAGTGTAAATGCAAAGCCACACAGACTCGCCCCCACTTGCACCATTTAAACAATTAAACATTTATTTTTTGTTGAGGTTTTACGGCCCAGTCAACCCAATGGGGTCATGTCGAGCGCGGTCAGTTTACCTAACCACACGTTTACTGGGCAGGCTTAGTCCTCTTAGCGGTTAACCAGTATTGTGCACATTCTTCCGCCAGAAAATTAAGCCTAGCGTCCCATAAAAGGGACATTGTGGCAAACCGTGTAGACCCAGATCAGACGCCACAAAACGCGGCATCTGATCTGGGTCCACACTGTTTGCATTAAGTTCAGAAATTTCTACGAAACATGACAATAATAAGAACTAACCATTCACCCCTTGTATAGGAAATGGACGTCTAAAGAGTTAAGGTAGAAGAGTCCAGAGGGCATATATGGGTTAAGATTTTCATCTTTATTTCAAAGACAAATCGACAGGATAAAGAAGTGATGAAGGCAAGATCGTTTTTCTGTGGCATGTACCTTGGACCCAATATACATTAGGTCCGAGCATGTACGTAACTGGATGTTTTTTTTTTTTTTTTTTTTTTTTTTTTTTGTTTGTTTGTTTTTTTTTTTGTTTTGTTTTTTTAATTTTAACTTATACAAAAGCAGAAAACAAGAGTTTTAAGAGTTTAAGAATTTATTTATACACAAAGTCCATAAGGCTATAAAGCCCATCAGGATACAACATATACATATATTGATGGCATAAGGACAGTGTTACATGAATTTACTAAATTTATATCATAGTATTTAGAATAATATGACATATCATTAATAAGATAATAGAAATCATAATAGATAACATGTCAACTGCGCACTCGTGGAGATGGTGTGTCAAACTGATGCTAAGCAAACAAGTAATGTAAAATTCAAACAAACAAGTCTTAAGGCACCACAATCAAAACACTACAAGCAGAAAGCCCATTTCTCAAAAAAAAAAAAATGGCCAGAGGGCTATCAAAAATAAAGATTTCGCCCCTTGTGCAATACAGTGTGACATTCTCTGGGATCTGTGCCAACAAAAATCCGTGTCAAATAGAAATCTATGTTTGAATGCACAAAGCCTTAAAGACTTTTTTTTTTAATCATGCAGAAACTGACTAATTTAAAAGTTTAGTTAATGTGCAAAATTGTGTTGGATGGCTTCTCCGGCATTCTAGATACTCAAAAAATTTCCGGAGGAGGAGGACCCTGCTCCATGCGACAAGGGTATGCATGCCGTGAACCCTCTTTTCCAAGAAAAAATTAAGCCCACCAACACTGCCTCCCACTGAATCCGGGACGAACCCCCTCCGGACACCCTCACCCCTTCAATGGTTTTTAACACGGAGGACAACCCCCCCCCCCCCCCCCACTTCATAGGTGGACAAAACCCCCTTCATATTTTGATTGGGGTAGACAAAACTCCCTTCACGTTCTGATAGGGGATGACAAAAACCCTTCACGTTTTGACAGGACAAAATAGTTAGTTATCTATCTATCTAAAAACGAATCGACCCACCCCTAAATCAGGGCGAAACGACTCAGGGCGAAACGACCCACGGGCGAAATGACCCGGATTCTTTTTAGTAGCACAAGCCGGTTTGCTCGGGTGCGTGTTTTAGGCCCTACCTCGGTCCTTCTTTTTTTTTTCTTTTTTTTTTCTTTCTTTCTTTTTTTTTTTTTTTGTAAATTAATTAGGAAGAAATAAATTCTTTTATTATTTTTATGCCTATATTTTTCAACTATTAACTTATATTCGATAGAATGAGAAAAACTGTTTTTATACTTTATTTTTTTTATTTTATTATTCTGATCTGTGCCGCAGTAAATCATAGAAGTAAACATGGGAAAGTTGGGAAAGAGAAAGAGGGGAAAAAGTACAATTGAAGAACAACCGTTACGAAGAAGAAAAACTGATGAAGTTACTTTACCAGCAACAATTTCTTCTGGAGATAAGCATCAAAGTCAGGTGGGATATTTTGAAAGAAAATGTTCAATAAACGGGTCTAAGCTGAAAAGCCTCGAAAACTCATGACGCACTGCCATGTGAAGCTCGGTCTGCCGGTCGGTGATGACCTGATAATACATTTTCATTTTTTTTCGTCCAGTCGGGATAGCTCAGTCTAGCTCAGTCAGTAGTGAAGTTTGCCGATTCTGGGACATCTCGGCCCCTAACAAAATCGGCCCAAAACAAACTCGGCCCCTACAAACTCGCTTCGACCGACTCAGTCCCTGAAAATATTGTTTTATTTGGTGGATAGATGGATAGTTGCATTGTATTTAAACACAAAATGTTTTTTTTTTTTTTTTTCATTTGACCCTCTGACATCCCCAAGGAATCAGCATCCAATGGCATTTCAAGTGCCATATACTAGAACTGACATTTATAAGTACAGTTTCTTTCCAGACACCATCAGGGATTGGAATGCACTCCCTGCAGCTATAATCTCCTCTGCTGAAAGTTCTGAGGACCCTGTCGCTAGATTCACATCATTTGTAAGATCTAGAGACTAGTCTTTGCAATCGTTGGCCCTGGTGAATGAATGTCTATTGATGTGTCACCAGTAAGATATTCTGATTCTGAGTCCAAAATGTCTGTAATCAACTGTAAATTTTATTAGGAAACTTCACGTTTTAGATCAACAATCTACATTTGTATATAGGCATAATATTTCTATAGATGAGACAGTGTCCTCCAATCCGTTCATTGACTGAGACTATAGTGGGGCGAAGTTGATAGCTATGTATTTATCATATAAATGGTATAAAGAGAAAAGCTTTGTATTTATCATATAAATGGTATAAAGAGAAAACCCCTGTCTTGAATAATGGATGTATTATAAAAGGATGCATCAATATAATAACCATGACTTTATTCCAACACTGCAGCACATGTAAGAAAAGATCAAATGAGATGTGACACGAGATAATGGTACTTGTCATCCTCCGTAAATTCATTCCTCAAATGCACATGCTTAGCCATCTATTGGAGTGAGATGTCTGATTCAGTGTCTAAACCTTCGTCTAGTTCTATATTATATATGCGCAAAGCATACATGCCATAAGCAGTGGATTAAAATCTGTGAGATATGTCAAAATTTTAAGGAAGATTGGACAAAATTCTGTGAGATTTTCTTAAACATCACTTTGGAGCTCCCCCAATATAGTCTAAAGTATTTCTTTTCATGTAAGAAGCTTGTAAAAACCAGAGCAGTGTGTGATTTATGTTTATTCTTTCATACAATATATTGTAAAATGGTCTGAAAATTCTGTGAGATTTGAATTTTTTATGGGAATTGCCTTACAGATGAGTCAAATTCAGTGAGATTTTATCTCACAGTGTGAGATATGGCATGTATGGCAAAGACTGGTGAGTCTGCGTGGATGCACCGGCGTGACTGAGCTTTCGCTGTTCGCAAATGCGATAAGTACCATTATCCCATATGCAGGTTTCATGACACTGCAAGGCTTTGGAAAACAAATAATGCACATGTTTTATGACAATGCAGCACATATAAAAAAAGAATAACAAAATGCACACGTTTCATGACAATGCACCACAAGTAAGTAAAGAACAAATAATGCACATTTTAGGGAAATACATTCATCTGAGTCTGAAAAGACAATTACTGTAAGCGACTTCGCATGTCTTTACAATAAAGATGTGGCTTTGAAAATGAAATAGAAATAATCAGATTAAAATGAAATTGCACCAATCAAAGACTCAGATCAGCCTGTACTTCAGTGCAGTCTATTGAAAGTCATCAATGACACTCACTCATGAACTCATGTAAGAACATAGAATAACATAATAACAGTGAAGATAATAGATATAGATACATGCATTATATTTAAACTCTGCAGATTCGTAATATTTTCATGTTGAAACATAATGATCATGAACAAATATTAGGGGCCGAGTTGGTGTGGGCCAACTTGTCAGGGGCCGAGTTTGTTAGAGGCTGAGTTGTCCAGTATCCGGTTTGCCGCATGACTAGCTACACACCTTTGCCATGTAGGTTGGAGTCAAAAGGAAGTTCATTTGGGTATTTGGGATTACCAATATCCAATATTTACCGGAATCTACCGAAAACTAAGATTAATTACCGAAATGCAACTATATTATCATGTTTAGGCAATATCCTATTATTTAAGCCTCGGCTCTGATAAGTTTCTGATATTTGTCCGCATTTATTTCCCTGCCGAATTTATGAATATAGAATAGGGCCCCGGAAATAGTTCAAATAGTTATTTATAGATTAATGGCCCTTTACAGCCTAAATCTTCTTTGTTCCGTTTTTGACATTCAATTTTGTTTTATATATATATATAAATTAAGCTATTGTTTTTTGTTTTGTTTTTGGCTTTTTTTTCCCTTAACAATTCTATTTATTCCAACAATTCTATTTATTCGGTTAGAATCCAAATGTAGATATGGTAAAACAAAAAAAAACAACAAACTTACCCTTATCTCATTAATTATCACAATTAAATTGATACTCACTCATTGAAAATGGGTTGTAATTAACTTCTTTACATCTTAGCATACCAGATAATCCACTGCTGTGCAGGCAGATCATTAATTTTGTTATTCACACATCAGTTTGTTTGTCTTGCTAAGCTCTGTCTTTGACACTTAATTGTCTATTGTACCTGGATAGACTATCCCCTGTACGACAAAACAGAGAAAGACAAAAGAGAGAAGCGACACTTAATAGATAAGTCAAAACATAGACGTGACATTTAATAGATCGACCAATAATAGAACGACCAATAATAGAACAATAAGTGTGAAAAACGATAATGACTTGACCGCTCGGCAATTGCTACGCGTCATTGAACATTCCACACTCAATTATGGCTATCGATCAACAATCATTACAGTTAAGCACCCGATTAGAGAAAATTTTGATGTCTGTTCACGACCATTTTTGTATTTCTTTTGTATTTCTTTGGAAAATGAAATTTGTTAAACAAATTGTGTTCACATTTATTTTTACCATCCTTTTTCATAAAACCCGTTATTTTCATTCAAAATGGAAATTCTGACCACGCAGAAAGGAAAGCCACAACTGGCGTTAGATGGCTACCTTTATATTATTGATAAAAATGATAGAAAAATCTACTGGAAATGTGTTAGAAATCCAGAATGTCGAGGCCGAGCAATATCAAACAAGAAAGACGATGGACAACCTATTGATGCCAGCCAAACAAAAGACCATAACCACGCGCCTTCGAGAGCAGATGTTGAGGTATAGATAAATTGTTCTATCTCCTTATAACGCGCTTGAAATTGATAGCCCATTTGTCAATTTCGATTATTTGACTATTTTTAGTTCGGACATTTTTCCATTAACCCTGTCCTGCATTTTTTCCCCTTCCTTTCATTTTATAGGCCAAAAAAGTCCTTTGTGGGGTGAAAGCAGCTGCAAAGTCTCATGCCACAACGTCTGGTATCATCAATAGAGAAGTATCGCAGACATTACATACAGCAGCTCAGGGTGCTCTTCCTAAAGAATCTTCAGTACGGCGTACGATTCAAAGGGAACGGCGCAGAAATCTGCCACCTCTTCCAAAAAGTGCTTCTGAAATAGATATCGAGGGAAAATGGAGAGAAACTTCTAATGGAGAAGATTGGTTAATTTTTGATGAAAGCGTTGAAGGTGAAAGGGTTTTGATATACTCGCCGGCTCAGAATCTGTATCATTTGTCTTGCTCAAAAACATGGTACGGTGACGGGACTTTTTCTGTAACCCCGCCATTTTTTAAACAGTTATACACCATTCATGGAGAATACCTCGGAACCATTTTTCCAATGGTTTTCTGTTTGCTATAAAAGAAAAGCAGTGAAACATACACAGCTGTGTTTAAAATTGTCAAAGACAAAATGGAATCCCTTGGCATGAGCATTGAAATCCAAATATTTAGATCAGACTTTGAAACCGCAGCGTATAGTTCTATGAGATCCTTGTTTCCTCAGCTCAGTATTGAATGCTGCTTTTTTCACTTTGGGCAGGCTAACTGGCGCAAAATTTCTGAACTTGGCCTTCGAACTAAGTATGTTGACGACCTTGATTTCAGCTTAAAGGTACGCATGTTTACGGCACTTGCGTTCCTACCACCCGACTCTGTCCGTCATGCCTTCCAGGAAATCAAACCGCTCCTTCCTCCAGAGGCTGAAGACTTTGCGCTGTACTTTGAATGGACATATATTGGACAATATTCCAGTGCTGATACGGGTACTGATGCATTGCGCCCTTTGCGTCTGACTTGGAGAGAACCTCCATTTCCTCCATCTATTTGGTCAGTGTATGAGAGAACTCTAGGGAGCGAGCCTAGGACTACAAACTTTCTGGAAGGTTGGCACCAACGTATTAGTTCGATTCTGGGACAAGCACATCCAAATATTTGGAAATTTTTAGAATTTCTTAAAGAGGAGCAGTCAAATACTGAGTTGAGGAAGCAAGCTCTCCTCCGTGGGGAATCTTTGTCAAAAAAATCTAGCAAACCCATAAGTCGCGAGAAAAGACTCCAGAAAATTGTGTCCGAGTTCCAGATGAGAACAAATAACGGACATACATGTATGGACTACCTGGAGGGCTTGGCACACAATGTAACATATTGACTGAATCAAATACTGTATGGAACTGTATTGTCACTGATCGAAAAAGCAGTATTACTGTGCGTTAAACTTTATTGGTCGCTAATCAATTGTTGGCTACCTCAAAATTCCTGAAATATGTTTACGATATCGAAAAAGTATTGTTGTCGTAAAATGGATGGAAATAAAATTTTCGATGTTTCTGAACTTTTTCGATGTTATTTCGATCTTTTTTCGATCTTTTTTCGATGTTTCTTTTCTATGTTTAGTCTTTCAATGTTTTGTCTTTTCCGTGTTTTTGCTTTTCTATGTTTTGTCGTTCATATACATGTACATGTATTTGTAAACTGTGAAGTAGGGTGTCAAAACAGTCTTTAACAAGAGATAGGAATTGGTCTAATATGCTGTAAATTCATTTACAGTGTATTCTATTTATCTTATATTCCCTTGAATCAGACCTGGGGTAATTGTTATCTGTAATCATGATTACTTGTAATTCAGAGTTCTCACTAGGATTTTGAAAGCAGGAGTTTAAGAATCCATCTCTGAGAAAAGTTGGAGTTAAAATTGAAAAATAGGAGTTTGACCTAGAAAACTTGGAGTTTTCGGCTAAATATGAAAACTTCATATTAAGGACATTGTCTGGATAACTTCATTTTTCAACATAGTTAACCTTGACCACTGAGTGTCTGGCAAGGATCCAAAAGCTTTTGGGGCTTAGGAAATAGTGACAGGACTTCCATTAACTTCCAGACTCAGGAAGTCCCAGACTTCCTACCCCTCAAATTTGGAAGTCCCACAGGAAAATACCACTTTTTTCCCTGCTGCGGCAGTCTGCCCTTTCTTTAGTAGAACAGGTTCTTTATTCAGTGTCACACAGAATCATCATGATATACACTTCTCTTAGATGTGTTTTAAACATATCCTTATCGCTTATTAAAATTCGATCGCATCTTTTTGGAAAGCCTGTACTTGTATGTCGGACCTTACAGAAAGCATCAACATTGGTCCAACTTCGCGTTCGTTTCAAAGCCCAGAGAAAGAAAAAAAAAACAAAATGAAAATACATGAGAGAAAACACCCAAAACATGTTTTCTTAAAAACAAACTATGCTGAAATTATTTTGCAGAAATGTATTTCATGAAATATTTGCTTGGATTGAAGCTGATCAACACGAGTGAGCGAGTTGCTTACTTCACAAAAATTGCGGGAAAACGGCGCCGACTCGTGCAAACAAATAAAAGGCAGCTCTCGATGAGTTACCAACAGCAATACGTTCGTTCTCGGAGAATAGCAAGCAAAACCATCACAATTCGCCTATATTTAGACTTACTTCGGTTTTTTCTGCGCTGGTAAACAGCGCAGCTGGAACAAGGCTACGAATTTAGAAACGGGTTTTCCGAAAATTTTGACGAAAAATATGTTTTCTTCTCATTTGAAAAATTGCTTTTGTTGTCATGACAATTGATTGATTGTGTTGGGGTTTAACGACACGTCAACCCTTGTGGGTCATTTTGTGTCGTCTCCCAGAGAAAGGGAGAAAAGAGATAGTAGAGGAGATGAAAGAGACGATTAGGGAAGAAATAGGAACAGGAATGAAAGTGAAGAAACAGAAGAAATAAAAACATTCCCCCTCTACCCTTACCTGCTACAAGGATAGCAGGCCTTGCCCAACTGTAAGCCAATGACAAACATAAGCTTCTAAATTCGAATAGATTTAAATTTGCATTCTGTGCATAATTGTTATTTATTTATTTAATTTCACTCGGTAACTTCCGGAAGTGTTGAGGTGTTTTCAGACGACACACATTCTTAGCAAAATAATAATTTAAGATTTTAAGACGGGAATATTTAAAAATAATAATCATATAATTTCACCGAATATTTTCGGGTGTCGCAGAAGAAAGTTTAATTATACAAACATCAGTTAATCAACTCAGCACGCATGACAAATACACACAGTGATCACGCAGCCAAAAGGGTGCCGCGACGCTTGCCACCGATGTCAATAAAACTCCCACAAGCGGAAAGTGGGACGTCCTTAAAGCTCAGTCAACACAGGTAGCAAATTTCCAATAAGTAGGCGGGGCAAACATCATACAACTCGTTAAAAGTGGGCGGGCTTTTTGACAATTTTTGGACATTTTGGGTATCGATTTCGACGGACAAAAGAAATTTCGGAAGTCCGCGGGACGTCTTTGAAGTTCAGTGTTCAGTGTGGACATCCGGTGGCAATAGAGCGTAAATGAGAATCCTCGGAAGGAAATTTTACGCGTACAAAAGCAAAAATAGGCGTAAAAATACGCGGGATTCGGCGTTTCCGAGAACTCTATAATTGATTACATTTTCAGAGTAATCAGAAAGTAATCAGTAAGCATGAATTTTCATGATTACAAGTAGTGTTGTCTGATTATGGGATTTTTTATAATCAGTCATCGAAAGTAATTGGACAGGAGGTTTCAGTTGATTATCGATTATAATCAAAAGCTACCAAATGAAAGGCAAACACAGGTCCCATCACCCAGAAAGATAAAATGGTATCCTTTTACTGCTTAAAACTTAATAAAAACTTGTTAACTTGTCATTTGCATGCATAATTTTATGTGCAGTACCTTACCACAAAAGTAAAAGGTCCTCACAACACACTTATAGGCTTTGACATTTAAGATGTGTACTGAAGACTTTCCATTTGTTGCAGAAACACTACTTTGTTTCTTATTTCCTAACATATTTTCAAGCTGAAGAGTTTAGAATTGCATTTTTCTTGCATTAAAGTTGCAATTTGAGAATAATAACTTACAAAATAGTCAGGTGTGAATCTTTTCAATTATAATTGATTATTAGCAAACACAATCGATAGTAGAATCAAAAAGAATTTTCGATTGATTATCAATTATAATCGATCATCGTTACAACACTAATTACAAGTAATCATATGTAATCGATTACATTGCAAAATGGCCTGTAATCATGATTACTTTGTGATTACTTTATGATTACATTTTGAAACTGACAAGGAAATGTCCTAAATTATGTTCTGTGAATAACAAACAAAACTAATATATCTTAAATTAATAATATGGAAGTGTCTACTGCCAGTGGGCTGGTAGCAGACTTAGGTCTACTGCCAGCCAGCTGGCAGGAGACTTTTAGGTCTAGTGCCAGCTGGCTGGCAGCAAAAAAAGGTAAGAGAAAAGTCCAGGAAGTGCCACAAAACCTAAAAGTCTGCTACCAGCCAGCTAATGGAATATAAAGAACTATAGGGAATAGAAGACTGAAAAACATAGTTAAGCTATATTTATGTATATAAGAATTCATAATAAAACATGTAAGACAGAAAATAGGAAATACAGTGCAGTTGTTCACATTCAATCAAATGATTAGCATGGCGTATACAAAAACCAATGGCTGTTTCAAGTATTTTCATAGTATGAATATTTCATTGAATTAGACCACAGTACAGGACCATACAGTGCGATGACCTTTTAAGTTTTTGTCACTGATCTGTATATGGATAAATCCTTGTCGTTTGTTGTGATATACAGGATGTGTTGGCAACAGGTCTACTTTCTTTTATTAATTTTTGACATTTTGGATTTAAACCACTCATTTCTTAGTATTTTTATCATAATCGATAGTTGTTTGGACGGTTAGATGCCATTTTCTTTGCCATAAATTTAATTTGTTTTGTGCCAAATCTCTGGTGACTGAGGTTAAACTATTTTGCCCGAGTTAAAAAATTGCCTGATTTTGCCATTAAACGTTTAGTAATCACATTTTAAGTATTACTGAAAGTAGATTAATAATACTAGATCAGATTTACACACCATAGGTCTCCTTTAAATACATGTAGGTGGAGGGTCGCTATCGTAAGCAAGTCTGAGCATCCCCTGTTTGATACAACTGTATGGTACATGTTATGTCACACTATCACTGGATGATTAGTCGAAAAGTAGGCTGCAACGACTATAGTTTGTCACCAAGCATATTTTATAGTTATTCCAAGGAAAGTGCAATATTTTTGTCTAGTGTCGGCAGATACACTGAATTTAACAAAAGTAATGCATATTTTAAGCAACAGCTATACTCTTTGCTTTATTGGGCGAAGCTTGCTTACCAAGTAATGCTTACTATCTGTGGACGCCTGACTACACCCTTTATTCTGGGGTTCATGTCTGTTGGTCTGAACATTCTGATTTGTCATTCGTTTACGGATTTATGAGTTTGGATTGTGGCTTAGGTACCTTGACCGCAACTACTTCCAAAAAGTGTTTATAATCTCAGAAAAGATTTTCATCTACGTCTTTTGATAAGGCTATCATGTTCTAAAGAAAATGGCAGCTGCAGGTCAAGAGGTACATAGCTTGTGCGATTTAAATGGCCACCCTCAGCTATATTTGGAATAGTTTAGAGAAACATAAACACTGGTGCAAACCTAATCACCCATCTTTTTTGAATGATGCACAATTTCAAAACTCTCCTCGAGGAGAATTACGGACAACTCGGTCCAAAGACAAGTCGGCCCATGAAAAATGTCGGCCCAAGACAACTCGGCCCAAGTCATCCCAATTTCAGTAGACAGCTTGGCCCAAATCGCTCCAACTTCAGAAGACCTCTCGGCGCATGAAAATCAGACCAAGCACCTCTTAATGTATTAAAAATAATTGGATGGTGGTACTTTTATTGCTCTGTACCTGATGTATAAAAAGCATATGCAGATGTCTTACATCAGATCGCTAAAGTACATATTCTAACTTAAATGACATCTGATGGTTATAGCAGCATAATGTAAGTGACCGAAACAGTTTATTCAATGTTGAAAATGAAAGTGAGTGAGATCCATCCAACTCACCCATCTATCTATCTGTCTGTCTATCTATCTATCTATCTATCTATCTATCTATCTATCTTCAGTCATGAAAAAAGGTGAAAAAAAAATAAATAACTAAAACAAAAAACAACGAAAAATTGTTAGAGACTTTCATGAATGGTGGTAATTGATCACCTTTAATCAGTAATCAGCGGTTAATCTCCTTTAATCATTTGATTCAAACTTAAACTATTTCAGTGTTTGATTTAATTATATGTTAAGCTAATTAACGACCAGCACTGAAATTTACTAAGAGTAATTCGCAACAAAAGTGTTAATTGTCATCCTTTAACCGACAAAGGTTAATAATTAGTAAGTTTGAACAATAACAAATTGCCAACTTTTGTTTAAATACATGTAATTTCTTTTATTTGCCGACATGATCTGCATAAGTACAAGCCAATAGTTTTTAAGGAAATGGCTAATGGTGTGGTTCATTTGATTTGAAACTGTTGAGTTACGTGCACATTGCATGTATGCGTGATGAGTAGGATGTGGTTATATGTATATTTATCTTCCTTACTTGTGATCAAATTTGTTTCGCTATCTGAATTCATCCGGTACAGAGCAATAAAAGTGCAACCATCCAATTATTTTAATTCAATGTACATTAACAGGTGCCTGGTCTGATTTTTATGGGTCGAGTGGTCTGCAATTTTGGCGATTTGGGCTGAGATGTCTTCTGAAATTGGGACGACGGGCCGAGTTGTCCTAGGCCAACTTTTTTTATGGGCTGAGTTGTCCTGGGCCGAGTTGTCCTGAACCCGTTGAGGGCACCCACTACAAAGGACTCATTCTTCACATCTACAGAAGACTCATTCATCACGTCTTGAATAAAGACGGAAACAACAAATTGTAAGGTATTCTAGCACTTATCGCCTTTATTGGTAAATTGTAGTGATATATTAAGTGACAAATGACTGGGTGGAAGGGGGTGATATGATGAGCCGCCGTTTTGTGAATTCTTTGAGAATTTTCCTGATGTCGCTTGCCGAAGGAAGTCTTGACATCAGGCTGTGTAAAGTCGTTTTTATCACACCAGATACTTTGAAAAACAGGTAATTTCTTGTGTTACGGTAAAAAAAAAATGGTCGGGATTTATTCGAATAATGGCGGAGACTTTGGAGAATCTGTAGGGAAAAATCTGTTTGTTTTTCTTTTTTTCCCCTTTCTAATGTGTTAGAATCGAAGGTACATGATTTATTGGGTAATATATCACAGTTTATCAGTCAGTTGTGAGATGATAAATCACTTGTGCTATGTGCTCATGATTTGATCTACTTTATAACTGACCACTACCAAATAGTGATGTATTACTCAACAAATCACTGTCATAGCTGATCTATTTCTTGAATAAGTATACATGGTAGCGTATATTTATATTGGTAAAATACTTTTCTATAAGTGAATGCAACCATATAAAAAACTTGCAATGAACCTGCACAAGAAGCAACAAGCGGAGAAACCGGTGTAGATCCTGATGGCTGCATGAACAGGTCAGCGTGTATTTATGTTTGTGTATACATGTGTGACAAAGTGTTGAGAGTGCGAAACACGAACCGTGCATGCATGCAGTTACTGAAGTAAATAAAAAAAAAAGGAAAACTTGATAAGACTGGGATGTCAACCACACCCCTGGAAGCTAAATATAATATACAGTTCTGTTACTATGTTACATTTATAGAAATAATTTATTGTTGCTGAAAAGCAGGTTGTATTTCACTGCACAGTAGATGAAAGGATTAATTAAGCACCGGTTTGTTTTTCATAAAGACAGAAAAGGAAATCAACATAACTGTTTCTTTATCCCTAGCAAGACAATTGAATTGATACTCAATCATTGAAAATGGGTTGTAATTTACTTCTTTAGCTGATTCCAAAATTTCAAAGATCTTATCATGCCAGATAATTCACAGCTGTGCAGAAAGGATCATTAATTTGTTATTTATACATCAGTAGAAGAAATATTCTTCGGTATAATAGTCCTGTTATTTGTGCCAGACAACATGAAAATTACGTATAGAAACAGTTTTTCTACTTTTCTAACTTAAAAAATGTTCCCCTAAAAGATACCAAGCCCCGTTTTCTGAAAGAATATCCCCCAAAGAAATCCTTTTCCCAGGAAAACCTCCCCTCACAGGGATGTAAGTTTGTAGTATTATCAACAACTGTGATGGTTTGCTCTCACTATATACTCCTGTTATCTGTCAGACTTGGGGTCGATTACTTTCAAATGTAATCAATTACAATTGCAATTTTGAATTTCATGATTACAGATTACAATTACAATTACTTTTGAAGTGAATGAAATCGATTACAATTACAATTACTTTACAAAGTTAATCATGATTACTTAATGATTGGGCTATCACCTGTGAAAGTTTCGAGATTCTAGCTTAAATGGTCTAGGAGCAATGTAGTGACATTACATACGGACGGAGGGCCGGACGGACGGGGGGTATCACAATATTCCCGCTTTTTCTTCAAAAAGCGTGGGGATGATGATACTTGAAAATTATCCCAAAACATGCCCAGTTGTCTCCACTTTTCAATCACATAATTATGTCTCTCCCTAACAGGGGTGGAGACATATTGTTTTTGCCTCAGTTGACTGTCCGTCAGTCCATCCGTCCATCAAACAATCCTGTCCAGTCTATAACTTGAAAAACCTTCAAGATATTTTCATGAAACTTGATAGAAATATAAAGCATCATCAGAAGCCGTGCAGACCACAAGAACCATAATTCTTGTCTACAATTTTGTAGTTATTCCTAAGGCTGGCTAATAGGAGCTGAAAAGATAATCGATTATCAGTCCTGCCATTGTGATCGATAATCGATTAGTAATCACTGGTCATAATTTTACCTGTCTGAGCATGACTCTTACTTATTGTATGTATTTGATCAGATAGGCCTAAGCAAACAGTGTAGACCCTGATGAGACGCCACTCATCCATCTATTTAAGACACTAAAGTGGATAGTACATTGTAACTGTTCAAATTTTAGATAAAGTATGGTTAGGAGTTGAGGTGTCTGAATACTAAGGGTAAATACGGTAAAGTAACAGACACAGAAATCAAATGATTGATTATTAGCAAATCTGTAATGATAATCATTTTTGTGGTATTTATTGATCAATTAATCGATTATCCGATTAATCGTGCCAGTCTTAGTTATTCCCCTTTGAAATTTGACAATGGTCATTTCATGTCTGCACTATAACTTGAAAACCCTTCAAGATATTTTCATGAAACTTCATAGAAATATAAAGCATCATCAGATGACATCAGAAGACAAGAACCGTAACTCTTGTCTATACAGTTTTGTAGTTATTCCTCTTTGAGATTTGACAATGGTCATTTCGTGTCTGCTCTATAACTTGAAAACCTTTCAAGATATTTTCATGAAACTTCATAGAAACATAAAGCATCATCAGACGACGTGCACAACACAAGAACCGAAAGTCTTGTCTATAGTTTTGTAGTTATTCCCCTTTGAAATTTGACAATGGTCATTTTGTGTCCTCTCTATATCTTGAAAACCCTTCAAGATATTTTCATGAAAATTCATAGAAATATAAAGCGTCATCAAACGATTTGCACAACACAAAAACTGTAACTTTCGTCTATACATTTTTGGAGAAAATTTTTATTTAGAGGCTAAAATTAGGGGTCTGAATTAAACTTCTGGTGAACAAATGTATGATTTTGAAATAATTTCTCCAGAAAATGGTTTGCACCCCCTGTATCCCCTCTGTGTATGGGCTTGCAATGATGATAAACAATTAGTATGGGTAAACTTTCTATATGTGAGCGACAGCTGGGGTGGGCTGGGGGGGTGGGGGGGGGGGTGGGTGGGGAGACATATGTTGTTGTTTTTTTGTTAAAAACAGCTCTAGTTTTAACAGCACAATACATTAACCTATAGATAATGTGCTATTCTATTCTGTATTTTACACCTTCCACATAAAAAACGACAGTTCAGTCGTCTTATACAGTCTTAATCCAGAAGGTCCCTTAGGCAGTTACCTGTATGACATAACTCTTCCCACTTAAATGATCATGTGTCAGTTTCTTTTCTGTGGACTTGAAAGTCAACAAAAGGATTTTCTCTCCGGTGAAAGAAATTTTATTTTATTTCTTTTCTCCCAGCTAACTTTCCAAATCCTTTTTTTTCTTGTGTTCCTTTTACATTCCTTCCACTAAATATGTTATTTACGAGGGTAGTTCAATAAGTTCTTAGAACTCGGTATTTTTTAATACAATTCAAGATTTCTTTCTTCATTTCTGTGCAGTGTAAACCTTTGTCAGTTGAATGATAACAGCCGTTCAGTCAACAGGTACATTTTTTGCTCTTACTTTTTGTTTGAAAACCTATACCCATAGGCAAAAATGGAAAGTCAGAATATTGAGTTCAGAGCAGTCATAAAGTTCCTCACTAAGGAGGGTGCAAAGGCCAAAGAAATTCATAGGCGCATGGCTGATGTGTATGGTGATAGTAGCCCAAAGTATTCCACAGTGGCAAAGTGGTCAGCAGAATTTAAACGTGGGCGAGACTCCTTAGAAGACGACCCAAGGTCAGGTCTCCCTGCTGATGTCATCAGCCAGGAGATGATTGACCGTGTTGAGAGACTTGTGCTAAACAATCACCGAATCAAAGTTGTCAAACTTGCTTCAGAATGTGGTATTTCTAATGGAAGTGTTTACACTATAATCCATGAACATTTAGGCATGTCAAAAGCATCTGCCAGGTGGGTACCCAGAAACCTGAACATGCAAGATCATCAGCAAAGGGTGGAGTCAAGTCAAGAACTTCTGGAAGTGTACAAATCCAATCCAAAAGACTTTCACACTCATCTTGTAACGGGAGATGAAACTGCTTCACCACTGGGACCCAGATACTAAAAAAGAGTCCATGCAATGGAAGCGCCCTGGCTCACCCCCACCTAAGAAATTTCATACCCAACCATCAGCCAGCAAGGTAATGGTCACAGTGTTTTGGGACTCCAAAGGGATTATATTGATAGATTACAAGCCTGCTGGTACTTCAGTTACAGGAGAATACTATGCCAATGTCATTAAACAATTAAGGGTTGCTATTAAAGAAAAATGAAGGGGAAAGCTAGCTGCTGGTGTCCTTCTTTTGCATGATAATGCCCCTGTGCACAAGTCCAGAGTTGCACAAGCGGCTATTCGTGAGTGCAAGTTCGAGCAGTTAAATCCCCCACCATACAGTCCAGACCTGGCCCCAAGTGATTATTATCTATTTCGAAATTTGAAGTTCCACTGGCATGGAACGAGATTTCGGGACGATGATGAGCTCAAGGCTGCTACAGAGGCTTGGTTTGAGGACCAAATAGACGACTTTTATTTCAAAGCCATAGACTGCTTAAAAGATAAGTGGGCCAAATGCATTGAAGGGAAGGGGAATTATATTGAAAAATGATGTTGAAACCATCTTCCAATCTGTGAGTTAAACCCCAAGTTCTGCGAACTTACTGAACCCCCCTCGTATGTGATATTATCGATTTTCGATTTCTTGCTTTTCTCGTCGCTTTATTTCTCGTCATGAGTTTTCGCGACTATTGATGCATTAATATTGTGGTGATTGTGGCCATATCAAGGCTCGATAAGACAATCATCACAGTTGCCTATCTTGCTCTTCATGTTCTAGAAATTCAACATGTTATATTTGCAGCCAGTGGTCAGACGACATATGAATCCTTGCTGAAAAAAGAATTCACGCGAAGAGAAGATCAGTTATGACAAGGAAAAGAGACAACAAGACTAACAAGAAAAATGTGCCAGATTTGTCTGACACAATTTCTGTAGATGGGAACACTGCACCACATGGCTTTACTGCCATGGGCAGGACCCATCTAGGTGGCAGCCCAATGGAAAATATTTCCAACCGGGCAATAAGTCCACCAGGCACCAGTCACCAGTCACTGGTCAACCAGTCACCCGTTAACCAGTTACCGGTCATCCAGGCACGGTCATCCAGGCACCTATGCACCAGTCAACCAGGCTCCGGTCAACCAGTCACCAGTCAACCAGGTACCAGTCAACCAGGCACCAGTCAATATTTACCAGGCACCAGTCACCAGGCTGTAAATATGGACCACCAGGCACCAGGCACCAGGCACCGGGCAATTTGTTAGTTATCAACATTCACCGGTCATCCAGTCACCAGTTGTTGGACTCCAGTCATCATACCCTGCTTCTGTAAGCAGTCATCATACAAGGGGTAGTGAACGAAGACTACCCAGTAATGACAATATGGGCTCTGAACACTCATTCGCACATGGGTTACCAAACACAGCCACATACAGCAGAATGATATTACCGCTCGAGCCTGATTTCTCACAGTCAGACCCGAGCATAATAATTGAACCTTCTAATACTTGGAGATCAAATGACATGCTCTCTTCACAGACTAGACCATCCTGCAAGGACCAGTCTAAAAGAAGACATAGATCTAAGAAGAAGAGGAGACTCAGATCGTCTTCTCCTTCATCTAGATCAGCTTCATCAAACTCACAAAAGAATAAGAAATCTAAAAGATCTAAACATTCCCATAAAAAGAGAAGAAGACGATCGACATCGTCATCTTCTTCACTATCATCTACACAATCTGAGAATGATTACAGTAGATACAAAAGGGTAAAATTAGCTCCCCAGGTTGCAGAAACGCCAACTCCGCTGCAACCCGCGGAACATGTTAACATAACACCAAATTTACTGAAATACCTATAAATATAACACCTCAAATGGGGGAAAATGTGTTACAAGGGACCACAGACTCGGGCTCTGATTCAGAGGCTGAGGTTTGGTCGTTCGACAGGGCTATAAATTAAGTTTTTTTGGCTTTTACCCCCCAGAATTATGCCCAAAAACTACCCAAGAAAAGACTCCCATTAAGCCACTGTCGGGGATAGAACATCTAATTGAGTCTCAAGCTACTCCATTATTGGTTCTACTCCAATCTAAGTTGGTGGAAAACACAACTAAATTCATTCAAGACAAATTAAATGCGGACAAATGTTGCAAGGACTGGATATGTCCTCAAAACTTGGTTACATCCCTTGCACTAACCAAGTTTTACAAGAGTCAGAACCAATACCTTCCGACAGACAATGTTCCAACTCTAGAGGCAGATGCTTCCTTGTTAGACTTGTCTAACAAATGAAGATCTGCTATACCAATAAAAAAACTTGGAAGCACGGGAAAAGAAAGCCCGCAAACTGATAGCTATCAATTCCCATGCAGACTTGTTTTCATCTGCAGCATATTTATGCATCCAACAAGAATCAATGTCGGTTGCGGCTCTTTCAAGACTTCTTGAGGCCATACCGAAATCAATCAAACATGTTACAGCTATGTCCACAATATTAACAACAGAAATATTCCAGGCTAGATGACACGCAGCACTAGCCAACTCAAAGTTACTTCTAGAAAATTCTAGCTATGAGTTGAGGAACGCACAGATGAATTCCAAAACTCTATTTGACGGCAAGATCAAGGAAGTTGCGAAGGCTAACTACGAGGCTCAGCAACAGAGATTTTTAGCCTCCACTTCAGCAAATACAAATGTCAATCAACAAAAGCCTCTCGCTATGTCAAGGCCTTTTAAAATTCCCAAAGTCCCTACTAGACTGTCTAGGACTAAACAAAAACAACCAAACAGGCATAAAAAACAATAACACAATCCATTACGTCAAGTACAAAAAATGTAATAGAAAGGATTTTATGAAGAGGAGCAGTAACTCCAAACAGTTCGCCTCCTCTAAAATGGCCTCTTCCTCCACAAAGTTATGAAAGCCAACCCTTTCCACTGCCAGTCTTGCCGGCCTCGGTGGCTCAGTTGGATGCGCCGTCCGACTGGAGACCAGGAGGTCGCGGGTTCAACCCCCGCTGAGGTCGGCAACATTCTTTCATGGAGATTGATCATGAAATATTTTCTACGGTCATTCTCTCCCTTCCGCTGATTCAAGAAGGGCAGTTTTCAGTTTCTGGTGAAAGAATGTGCACAATACTGGTTAACCGCTTAGAGGACTAAGCCTGCCCAGTAAACGTGTGGTTAGGTAAACTGACCGCGCTCGACATGATCCCATTGGGTTGACTGGGCCGTAAAACTTCAACACAAACAAACAAACAAACTGCCAGTCTTACCGAGTCCAGACATTCTAGTGGAAGGAAGATTGGCCCACTTTGTGGAACAATGGGAAGAATTGACAGACAGCAAATGGGTCCTCTCTATTGTTTGAAAAGGTTTCAGGATACCATTCAGGTTGATTCCTCCCTTATCGTCAGTTCCAATAAAACTGAGTCACTCTTCCTCACTGTTATTTCGAGAAGAGATCGATATCCTTCTCCAGAAACGGGCAGTGGAAAGGGTACTAGATTTGAGAACTCCCGGTTTTTTATTCCTGGATATTCCTTATACCAAAAAAGAGTGGAAAGTTATGTCCAGTCATAGATCTTTCTTTGCTGAACCGATACATAAAGAAGAAGTCATTCAAGATGGAGACAGTCAAGTCAGTAAGACAGTCGGTTATGAACAATGGTTGGGTTGGGCTATCTCCATAGATTTGACAGATGCTTACCTTCAAGTTCCGATACATCCTCAATCCAGAAAGTGTCTTCGATTTGTCCATGAAGATCAGATATTCAAGTTCAGGGCCTTACCCTTCGGAATGTCCCTAAGTTGTTGGATTTTTACCAAATTGATGGACGTTATAGCATCGCACTTGCATCAACGTGCCGTCTCAGTTGGCTAATAAGAAATCTGATTCGCAGTTGATTACTGTATCAGACAAAATATTGCCTTCAAGTAGTTCAGAATCTAGGTTTTATTCCAAACCTAAAAAAGTTTGAATTAATACCTGCTCAGAATTTCATGTTCATAGGCATGGAATTTCTGACACAGCAGAATTTAGTCAGGGTCCCAGCGGAACAAGTCTGGACCCTTATAGCAACTATCAAAATCGTTCTTTCATGCGATCAAGTATCGGCACGAACTTTTCTTTCTCTTTTAGGCAAACTCAATGCAGCAGCAGATTTCATTCTCCTAGGCAGACTTCACTTACGACCCCTGCAAATGTGTCTCTTGTCTGTCTGGAGACCTCACATATTGCCCCTCGATCATCAAATCACAATCAGCAGCATAATAAGATTTCATTTGAAATGGTGGATGGACACCAATTGTTTTGTAACAGGAATTCCTATCCACCCCTCGGATCCCAATGTATTCCTCTTTACAGATGCCAGTCATTATAGATGGGGAGCTCATTTCAAGCTGATGAGACTGTCCTTTCATGGTCGCTGGACGGAAGACCAATCCCAGCTCCATATCAATATGCTTGAAATGATGGCCATTCGCTTTGCACTAAAAAGAGCCATAACATTTATTCACCATTCTTGTGTCATGATACAACACAACAGTGGTCTCTTATATCAACAGACAAGGTGGAACTCATTCTCCCAACCTATGTATAGAGGTCTGGAAGATTCTTAATTGGTGTTTTGAACACGATATTGTCATCAGAGTTCGTCATATTCCTGGCAAATTCAATATTTTAGCAGACCACCTGTCCAGACTGGACAAACCTATCAAAACAAAATGGGCATTGGATCAAACGATAGCGACCTCCATATTCCAAATGCTCAATTATCAAGTTCTCATTGCACCTTTCTGGCCCCAGTGGCCATGGTTCTCAGAGTTACTACAACTTCTAGTTTCAGTTCCAATTCGTCTTCTACTATTTCCAAGACTTCTGACACAGTCGACGAACATCTACTCAAAAAGTCTATGATGCAAATTGGGTCGTATACACTAATTGAGGTCATAGAAGGAAAATTGATCCGGTCTCAGCCCCTCTTACAGTGATAGCCGATTTCCTCAGTTACATTTTCTCTGAGAAAAAGTATCAAATAAGTACCATTAAAGGATATAGAGCCATGATCTCTAGTACTCTAAAATTTAAAACTGGTAACAGAATCGAATCTAATCCAGTCTTGTCAGAATTAATCAGGTCTTTCGCCCAGTACAAAGATCTCTTATCCCTAAATGGAATTTATCTTGGGTCTTAACTTTCTTACAGAAAGCTCCATTTGAACCTCTACATAAGACTTTTAAACTCCTCATTATGATCAAGACAGTCTTTCAATTAGCTCTTGCCACTGCTAAAAGATGCAGTGAAATTCATGCTCTGGCAATAGATGCAAATCATTTAAGATTCAACCAATCTGATGGATAAGTTTCATTGATTGTCCAAACTGGTTTCCTAGCGAAAAATCAGCTTCCATCTATCAGCCCAGATCCTATAGTCATCTGCTCGAATATGTAAAAGGGATCTATTGGATAGACTTTTATGCCCCATAAGAGCTTTAAAATTCTATCTAAAAATGACTAGCTCCTACCATCAGAACAGAACTAGACTATTCCTACCTTAACCTATCAAAGGCAATCAAGATATTTCTAAGACTTCGGTTTCTAGATGGATATCTTATACAATGTACTACCGGTATTAAACTTGCCTATAGGAAACTCACGAACAGAGACATTACTTTCTTAAGGTTAAAGCTCGTGAAGTTAGGGCTCTATCTTCTTTTTGGGCATTCTTTGATAAAGTTCCTCTTGATGAAATTCTCAAAGCAGCGGTCTGGAGTCATTCTTCTATGTTCGCTAAGTTCTACCTGAGGGACATGTCTCAACAAGCTGAAAACCTCCAGAGATTGGGCCCAGTGGTTGTGGCCCAAAAAGTGGTGGGGGCCAGCAAGACAGCGCCTTTGATGGCTAAAGATTGTTAACAGCCTCCAAAGCCTACAGTACATATATTAAGGTAATTAATATCATATATATGTGGGAATAAGAACATCCTTAGGATTATATCCATTATACATCTTATTCCTTAGAGTTTCCTGAGTCTTAACCAGAAGTAAGTGGGAGTTAGTTTATGGGTGTTAGAACTAGGAGAGCTCCTCCCTCCTAATCTGCGAATTCTAGCACATTATCTATAGGTTAATGTATTGTGCTGTTAAAATGAAGTTTTCAAAAGTAAAATATATTTTAACTAATTGTTTCTATTGTTTTATACACATAAAAAAAACTGACATGTGATCATTTAAGC
This sequence comes from Anodontia alba, assembly GCA_964016985.1. Lineage (NCBI taxonomy): Eukaryota > Metazoa > Mollusca > Bivalvia > Lucinida > Lucinidae > Anodontia > Anodontia alba. The sequence goes on along the minus strand of OZ024825.1, from coordinate 98,898,097 downwards.
GGGAAGAGTTACATCATACAAGTACATGTAACTGCCTAAGGGACCTTCTGGATTAACACTGTATGAGACGACTGAACTATCATTTTTTTCTGTGGAAGGTGTAAAATACAGAATAAAATAGCACATTATCTATAGGTTAAGTATTGCTAGTTAAAATATGTTTTACGGTACGTTTGAAAACTTCATTTTTATTTCGGAAACCCTTGCCACTTTGAAAGAGCACTACTGACAAAACCATTATGACACTATGACATTTTGTCACTTTTTAAGCTGCATGTTTGGTAATAAAATATTGTCAAATCATGAAAAAAATTATGTTCAGAGCACCATTTGATGTTCTAGCAACAATGTGGTTGAAAAATATTTTCACCTAAGGTTGTATTTTTCGAGTTTTAGTGCCACAAAAAACAGGCCTACAAGCACAGTTTTAGGGTTACCTGTATGTGCCTATTGATTAATACTTTCATGACAACACCAGATTTGAGCTCTATGAATGAGAAACCATTCCCAGTTATTCAGCTCCTGCTTACATGTAACTAAAGTTTTACTTTACAGGTAAATGGTCTATCATGCTTAGCATGGGTCTTTCTTTCTTTATTTCTTTTAAATATTTATAATATACAGCATAGGTACTGTGATTAATTAGAATGTGCTTAAATATACATATTTGTCAGTCAGTACGTAAATAGCTATTCATACTGTACAGATCACAGGAAAGTTCACTCAATCTCACATTTTGAGAGAAAAAAAAATCCTTTACCTATCAATTGTACTAGTCATTTGGCGAGTATCACATGAAAATTTTGCGCGTGATGTTGACAGCAGTGTTTCTTTTCTGCGGGAGTTGCGTGTCCAAACCTGCATGGCAATATAGGACAGTTAACATGTACATGTACAGTTGTTTAAAAGCTGCAGTCCCACACCTCTCAAATTTTGGTCAAACTTGACCAATAACCAACTTGGCTCATAAAAACTTGATTTCAATAACTGATTGGGCCAGCTAGCTGTTGTTCTTTTGAATATAACAATTCATCCTAACAAACAAACAAGCAAACAAAGGTTAATTCTGAATTAAGGTTCCTTATCAACGGCAATTATAAAAATGAGCATTTATTTGAGAGCATTGAAAATTGCCTGCCCCATTGGCAAAATGGCTGCTATGACCCTGTGATAGTAGCTGAATTTGAATATAAATTAAAAATCATCCAATCATGCTAGGCCTAATATTTTCAAATGAGGCTTCTGTTGATGAATATAGAAATGATTTCATTATAAATACATGTAGCTGGATATATTCAGCTGTCAAGAAGGTCATAATCCCGTTTGATGACTGGTCAAATTAGAGGTCAAATATCTCGGTTAATTACGGAGAGCACTTCGTAGGACCTATTCTAGCTATTCTCAGGTGCATCCCTAACTAAATGAGTGTAAATTTAGCGCAAAATATGCATGCACTTTTTGTGACAGCACTATTTATAAGGCTACAGTTCCACACCAAATATATGGCATGTAATGGAAAAATGGCCAACCATACCATCCAGGATGTGTATTGGGTCCAATGCTCAATCCAGGTAGAACAGCGGATCGATTTTTGACAGAGGAAAGGTAACCTCCTTTTTTTCAAACCTATGTAACATTTTTATTCCTTGATAGTTTTTGATGATTTAAACAACATTCTCTTTGTCTGGGATAAAAGTTTAAGCCTGTGTTGTAGAATATTTGTAATTCTAAAATTTTAAAAATGGCTTGTAATCTCTATTTGTACAGGAAACAATAACTTGTGAGTTGCACACCGTCATGAATTTTTAATTCTTCTCTCGCAAAATTTTACTGCCTCACGCATGATCGCACCATCCCACACATAAATTTGAGACAGATACGAGGAACTTGCAAGTGTCTGGTGTCTTGCATGTGTTTGCCAGCAGAACTAATCTCCTCCATGCATCTCAAACATACATCGCACATTTTGTGAGTAGGAGGACCATTTCCTGTGACCTGTATTGTAGCTAATATTATCATGTGAAACCTCTGACTATAAATAAAATTTGTACATTGTATTTGATTGAGAAGCCTTTCTTATATTTAAATACAAGTACCTGATTTTTCACTTAGATAAATTTATACTAGTGCTACAATGTTTTCACATATGATACTGTGCTAAATTATTTAGTTTTTTAGCTCACCTGAGCACGAAGTGCTCATGGTGCGCTATTGTGGTTAGTCAATGTCCGTCGTCCTTCATGCGGCATCAACAATTGCTTTAAAAGCCTACTCCTCCTACACCCCTGGGCCAATTGACTTGATACTTGGTAGGAAGCATCGGGGTGACTTGTAGATGAAAAATAGCTAAAATCATTCCGATTGGAAATCCAAGATGGCCGCCATCTTGAAAATCTATTTTTCGCTTCTTCTCCTGAACCAAAAGGCCAATTGACTCCAAACTTGGTAGGAAGCATTGGGTAACATATAGATCAAAAATAGCTAAAATCATTCCGATCAGAAATCCAAGATGGCCGCCAGGCGGCCATTTTGAAAATATTTTTCGCTTCTTCTCCTGAACCGAAAGGCTTATTGACTTTAAGCTAGGTAGGAAGCATCGGAGTGACTTGTAGATCAAAAAATAGCTAAAATCGTGCCGATCGGAAATCCAAGACAGCCGCCATGGCGACCATCTTGAAAATCTATTTTTCGCTTCTTCTCCTAATCCGAAAAGCCAACTGACTCCAAATTTGGTAGGAAGCATTGGAGTGACTTATACATGTAGATCAAAAATAGCTAAAATCGTCCCCATCAGAAATCCAAGATGCCGGCCATGGTGGCCATCTTGAAAATCAATTTTTCGCTTCTTCTTCTGAACTGAAAGGCCAGTTGACTCGAAACTTGGGAGGAAGCCATGGGATGACTTGTAGATCAAAAATAGCTAAAATCGTCCGGATCGGAAATCCAAGATGGCTGCCTTGGTGGTCATCTTGAAAATCTGTTTTTCACTTCTTCTCCTAAACAGAAAAAGCCAATTGACTCGAAACTTGGTAGGAAGCATTGGGTTGACTTATAGGTCAAAAATAGCTGAAATCTTTCTGATCGGAAATCCAAGATGTCTGCCATGGCGGCCATCTTGAAAATCTATTTTTCGCTTCTTCTCCTGAATCGAAAAGCTTATTGACTTTAAACTTGGTAGGAAGCATCGAGGTGACTTGTAGATAAAAAATAGCAAAAATCGTCCCTATTGGAAATCCAAGATGGCCGCCATGGCCGCTGTCTTGTTTTACATATACTTCTATAGGGAAAAACCTTTAAAAATCATTTTGTCTGAAACCAGAAGGCCCTGGCCTTTGATATTTGTTTACATAGCTTCATCACATGCCTATTCAACAATAAGGCACCATGCAATCATTCTTCTGTCCAGCACCCCCTAGCCTGTCATCTGAAAACATTCATTTTCAACAAATTTCAAGCATACATAGTCCTTCGAAGAGAAATTATAGTCTTTTAGAATATACTAGAGACAATGACACTTAGGTGAGCGAATTAGGGTCCTCTGGACCCTCTTGTTGAAACCAGGCACATACGTAGTTCTTTCCCATTAAAACTGCAGTTGGTCATATTCTACCATTATCCGCTGGGAGCTGAGTTTGCAGGATGGATCAGTAAGGCCAAAAAAAATTAATTATTAGATTCTCAGGCCATTTTTTGCAAAAACTGATGAGGCAGGCAGGAGATTTTTTTTTTTTTAACCATGAAACAGACGAGGCAACTTTTTTTTTATTACATGAGCCCTTAAAATGACTCCTTTGATGAAGTGTGTTTTATAATAATATTACCATAAAAATACTTAATTTTTGGACGCCAAGACATAGTTCCAGATAAGGAGAAATACTGAGGATATCTTTTTTATATGTCCCCATTATTCCTCTATATCTGGAGCTATGTCTTAAGCAATTGCCTGTATTAAATGGAAGGATACCAAAAAATCAGACTTTTTCCAACATGATGAGTCTGATCTGGGTCAGTACAATGTATTCTGGTTCCTAGTCCAAATATTTAGGATTTTTATGGTAATCTTTTTATGCTGTCACTGTTAGTACTCTAGATAGCATTTAATACTGCAATGCTAATTTGCTTTTTGCTTTTTTGCTGTCTGATTTTCTTTCCAAACATTGTGTTTGCGCTTCGTTGGAGCCTTGTTAGCACTAGAACATTTTTCACAAAAGGGATATGCACCTTCTTCATTCATTAGATCCCCCTTTAACCCACAATAATAGCACACTGGTGGGAAACAGCCTGCACTAAAGTATGGAATTTCAACTGAGTTGGTGCAAGACAAATTTTGCTTCACAAAAATCTTGTCTACTAGGGCATTCACTCTAGCAGCCCTGTCACTATCTTGCTCCTGCAATTCTTTTATATTTGCGCCACATGAATATATATATGTGTCAAGGACTTTATTCAGAAGAATTTGCTCTGCCACTGTGAGTTTTGTTAAAGAATAGATAACTCTTGGTTTTTCACAATCTGAGCACTTTACAGTCTTTTGAACAGTTTTTGCTGTCTGAGCTGATGGGGAGAATGGTATCTGATGTCCCAGCGAGATTTTTTGTTTCAGAGATGGCCGGTGCTCCTCTGTCGTCTCCGTACCATATACCTCTTCAAATGGTTTGTAGTGCTCATCTTCACCTGAAGTGAGATAGAAGTAACAAGAATAAATCCAGGGGCAATTTTCTCTTATCTTTTTCGGACATCTATGCTGTAGGACTGCCTCAATGAGACAATCAAGAAGAACCCACAACACAGATCTCCATGCAGAAATAAGAATTATTATCCTTGTTATGTCCCCCTTTCCTGAAACTATGCAGTCAGCTATTATAGAATGTCAGCAAGAGATCATGGAAGTATAAAAATGTACAATGAAACAAAAGAGTGCAATTTGTAAATGCACAATGAAATAGAAGAGTGCAATTTGTAAATGCACAATGAAATAGAAGAGTGCAATTTGTAAATGCACAATGAAATAGAAGAGTGCAATTTGTAAATGCACAATGAAATAGAAGAGTGCAATTTGTAAATGCACAATGAAATAGAAGAGTGCAATTTGTAATAGTACTGAGAAGTGACTGAGCTTGTGATAGATACTTTAATACATCTATGAAGTATATTGATTTTGAGTTTGATATGCTGTGTGTAAAACCATTAATAATGAGACGAAGCCCCCACATAGTTTTACTACTATCCCATGGTAGTCATTTCTTTGCAGTATCTTATTTGTTATTAAATTAGCTTTGTGTAGTTGTCACAGGCTTTCTTTCGGTGGCTTGTGATGGATGCATTCTTTGATTGGGGCTTTTCCTGAGTGACCTTTTCTTACTAGTTTAACTTTTCACAAATATGATAAAAGCTTCAAACCTGGAACTGGATCAGGAAAGCGGTGTAGCTGACTGAATATGTCCCGTGGAAGGCGTGGTTTTCTACAAGTTGGGCACTGTAAATCTCCACACTTTTTGATACAGAAAAAGTATGCTCTGCTGGTTGTACAGTGGTCAAGCAGGTGTACCAGATCAGGCCTGAAAAATGCAGTCAAACAATATTATAAAAGTACTTGAGCAGTATCATATTTGCCAGGGACATATCCTGATTTGTTTGGCTTTGGGGCCCAGCCAGCCATTTACCAACTTGTAACATTGTGAGAAAAGGCATATTCCTAGTCCAAATTCTAGGTGCTCTGGGCTACTGGGCCCTGTTAAAGTTCATCCCTGTTTGCAGTGATTAAAATATGATTTACACTGATGTTGCCATTTTCTTGCTGATAATACAGAATGTTCTGACTGTTGAAACTTAAATTTATGTGAAATATTTAAAACAAAAATATCAAGCTTTTATGCCTATACATGAATATCCTTTTGTTTTAATGTTAATAAAAAGAAAAGAAAGAAAACAATTGTTTGTTCGTATTGAGGTTTTACGGCCCAGTCAACCCAATGGGGTTCATGTCGAGCGTGGTCAGTTTATCTTAAGAAAACAAAAAAAGAGGAAGAAGAAAACATGGATAATGCAGTGTACAAGTTCTGCTTTACTTACTGAACCAAATAAGGAAGACTATTACACCATCATACCGTTATTACAGGAAGAAGAAAACATGAAACCCAATGAACCACTGGTTAATACAAAAAGCTGCTATACATATTTGCTTTCCCATCACCAATATACATGTACATGCACAATATACTTACATGCAAACATCTGAAAATAAATCAAGACATTATTCTATTTAGTCAGTTTTTTTTCTATAGCATATTAAATGCAAATTTGAGCCAGCACATGGGAAAGGGTACTTACCACATGGGCAAACAGCAAAGGCTCAGGTGAGCCTGTGCATATGTGCAGTCTTGCCAGCCTTTGCTGTTCGCAGACATGTCCTATGGACCTAGAGGAGGGTTCAGCCAAAGAGCCATGCTCTTGGCCCTATTAGGTGGCTGCGAATGTGCATTTGAAGAATCATAAATTGGACAACCCTATGGACCCTTTTCTCATGAGTAGGCTCATTTAGTTTAATATTACAATAATTTCAGAAATAAACCTGAAGACAGTCTATGTCATAACATCCTTGCAAATGGAATACACCCATGAAATATCAATAAAAGGTTTTAGACCCAAGAGAAATTAACTCACCAATGAACATGCTGGTTATCCAGAGGCAACCAATACAACAGAGAAAACAAATCCAGTTCAAATAAATGTGGGAATATGGAGTACCTGTCTGGGAACAAGTTACCACAGAATAGTGGTAAGTTCTCCAACAGGTACTTACTCCCTGTTACTGCCCCTTAATGTTCACTGTCACGTTAGTTTGATTAACTGCCTTTGCCAGAAACATTGCCAGACAACCAAGGGTTTATTTATAACTGATTGAAATGATTCTCTGAACATTATATCTTCACCAAATGAAATCAGTATACCTGCTTTTTTTTTTTTTTTTTTTTTTTGCTTTTTTTTATTCTCCCCGTCACATGATGCACAGAGGGTCAGGGAGGGCCATCCCTCCATGCATCTTACAATATATTGTTTACATACATACACTATACAGAACTCTGCTTAATGACATTATAAACAATCTACTATATATATTTCTAATCATCACCCCAAATACTACAATATCTCAAACACACTCATTCCTCAACAAACTGTCCTCCTCACCACTCACTGATGTACCCAAAATATGTAGGATGAGTGGCTAACATTGGAGCCAAAAAAAGATCTTGCATTCTGATGTTGGTCCATATGTCTGCCCAGGTTTGACTTTCCCAATACACTGGGGGTGATCGCAGCAGTTACTAGCTCTTCAGGTTCAAAGCTGGCCTGTTAGCATATACAAAAATAAATTCTAGGAATGACGGGGAATTAATTTGTTTTCTAAAAAAGAAAAAAGACAGAAAAAAACAATAAGAAATTAAGATTGATGATTTTGGAAAAAAAAAAAAAGGAAAGAATTCTGTTCTGGACATCTCCCCAACAAGACCAGATAAAGCGACTTACCGTAATACTATTTTCAATTAAGTGTGTCAGGATCTCTCATCAAGCCGTTCATTTCTATTAAAAGGTTCAAAAAGTTCCCTATATTTTTGCCATTTTGTCTCAAAGGCATTCATTCTGTTGTTTTTTGTAGCAATGTGTTTATCAATTATGTATCCTGCTCTTAATTTGTGTTTCAAAGCAACAATGGATAGGGCTGAATTAAGATGTTTGGATAAATAAATATAGTATTTTGTGGTAATTATAATTTGTAAATCTGCTTGTGTAAGATTTTTACCTATATTAAAAATAAACAGTTCCTCACTAAGTGTTATATTGATATTATATGTTAATAACCATGTTTTTAATTGGGTAATTAAAGACTTTGTGTCTCTACATGTCCAAAGCATATGTATTATATCTTCTTCCACCTGACAAGAATTGCATAATGGGCTTGGTGTAGCGTTTATTGTATAAAGATATTTCTTAGTAGGTAATAATCTGTGGTTTATTCTTGTCTGAAACCACTGAAGATTTGTGCCTACATTTAGTTTAAATGGAGAAGAGTATATATCTTTCCATGTATCTTCTTCTATATCATATATATTTTCCCATTTACTTTGGGATGTAGGTTTATCATTATTTTTATTCAATATATTATAAAACTCCTTGCAGCCTTTATTAGGTATGACAAACACTGTCAGGTATGTGGGAAGTATTGGCTGTTGTAACTTTTTAGTGGAAGTTTTTATATCAGTTTTCAGTTTTAGAAACTCTTTAACAGACCGTATAATTCCACTGACTTGAAGAAAATTTGTTTTTATACTATATTTAGTTTTCAACTCTTGCTCAGAGTAAAATTCACCACTGTTATTTATAATGTCGTTAATGTAAGTTATTCCTTTCATGTACCACTGACTGAAGAAGACTGGTTTACCCCCTATGAGAATGTTATGATTAAAAAATATAGGACTTGATAGGGCAAAATCTTCTGTGCTTTGTTGATTTAATTCAAGAAGATTTGAGTAAGCTTTAATAACATCTTCCCAAAATGGATTACTGATTTGTTTAATTATGGAGTCTGCATATGCTTTCCCAAAATCAAATAGTTTTTTAAAGTTAATATTACTATTAAGATCTTTCCATTCACTGTCAGTTTGAATCCATCTTCTTAACCATGTTGCTTTCATGCTGCTGATGAAAGCTTGAAGATTAATCATCTTTAGACCGCCATCAGAATACTGTTTGGTAATAACTGTTTGCTTTATTTTTGCTGGGCCCTCCCACAAAAACTCATAAAATAGTGTATTTAATTCTTTAATAACATGATTACTTGGGTTTGGTAAAGAAGTGATGGTTTAAAAGTGGCAAAAGGAGAGATTTAATTACTGTTATTTTTCCAAGTGGTGTTAGGTATCTTCGCATCCAGATTTTTATGAGTAACTTTGTCTTTTGTATTTTTTCCTTGAAATTGATATCAGTGATTTTTTCTAAATCTACATGGAATTTAATACCAAGGAGCTTAAAATCAGTTTTATCCCATGATAATTTCCATCTAGTTTTAATAGTTGCAGAACTGAATTTTTCCTTCCCTATCCAAACAACTTGCATTTTGTCAAAGTTTACTTTTAAACCTGAAATTATAGAGAAATCATGCAACACATTTAATGTTTCCCTTAGTGAATTCTCCGATCCATCTAAAATGACAGATGTATCATCTGCGTACTGTGATAGCTTGTATTCTTTATTGTTTATGAAAATACCTTTTATGTTTTTGTTACTCCTTATCAGTAATGCTAAAATTTCAGCACATAAAACAAATATACTTGTTGAAACAGGATCCCCTTGTCGACATCCTCTCCCAATGTAAAAAAATGGAGACAAATTTCCTCCTTGATTAACTGCTAATTTGGCATTTTTATTAAGAACTTTAATCCAAGAAATCAAAGAGTCACCAAAGCCAAAGAGTTCCAAAACTTTATGTATAAATGACCAAGAGACAGAGTCAAATGCTTTCTCAAAATCTACAAACAAAAGCAATCCTTTTAGAATTTTTTTTTCAGTATGATGCATAATATCATATATAATTCTTATGTTTTCCCCTAAGTATCTACCTGAAATAAAACCAGTTTGATCTTTATGTATCAGTTTATTTAGAGTGCTTTTTATTCTATTAGCAATTGCCCCTGATCCAATTTTGTATACACAGTTTAACAAAGAAATTGGCCTATAATTAGTTATGAACTGACGGGGTTTATTGTCTTTTGGGATACAAGTTATTATTCCTTCCTTTTGTGTTACTGATAATTCTCCTTTCATGTAACCATAATTTAGTGACCTTAAAATGAAGTGACCCATTTTACCCCAAAATACTTTAAAAAATTCTGCTGTAAAACCATCTGAACTTGGACTGCGATTATTTGCCATTGCTTTTAAAGCTTTTGTGACTTCTTGGTAGGTAAAAGTTCCTTCAAGGAAACTGGACTCATCTTGACTTAATTTTTTTATATCTGCATTAGATAATACATGTTTAAGATCTACATCAGTTAATTCTGCATCTTTACTAGAGTATAAGTTTTCATAAAATGTTTTGACTTCTCTTAAGATCATTGTTTGTTCATTAATAATGGTGCCATTGCTTTTTTCAAGTTTTGGTATAATTTTAGAAGTGTAGTGGTGCTTTTCCAAATTACAAAAATAGTTAGTTGGTTTTTCATCATCTTCTATAATTTGAGCTCTCGATCTGATCAGGTAACCTTGCATTTTAGCTTTTCGAATTGTTCTCAGTTCTTCCCTTAATATTTCTATAGTTTCTACATTTTCCTCTGTGAGGCTTTGTTCGACTAATTCTATTTGTTTTATGAGGTCATTTTCATGTTGTTCATTTTGTTTCTTTTTATAACTAGAGTAGGATATTGACTTACCCCTTAATTCCATTAATAATGTTTCAAGAAACAGCTGATCATTGATTAAAAACTGAATTTCATTGTCAGGTATATTTTTAATATTTTCCATATTATATACTGGCAGAGCATATTGTGTTTTAATTTCGGTTATTTTATTATTAATTAGGCTAATATACTCTATATCCTGAAGAAGCGAGTTGTTATGTTTCCACAATGGTTTTCCTTTCTTAAATTCTAAAAAGTCAATTTCTAAGATAACAACTGAGTGATCTGAACGGTAGCTAGCTTCAATGGAACACTTGTTGACTGAGGCTAGTATATTTTCACTTCTTTATCCAGGATTTGCTGCTTCTTCTCACATCTTCTCACATCTTATTGGGTCCCCCAGAGAATCCAGACGTGCCCACATTTCTTCCATTGCTTCAGTAGATGCTGCTGAGAATGTTTTAAACCATCTCTCCTTCAACTCCAGACGTTCAAACAGCTTTGTGAGGAGAATCTGAAATGAGAACACACTTTAATATGCTTTCATATAAACTTCAGTCAGTACATGTATAAAAGGGGTCAAAGGAAAGAATATGCTACTCAGAAGCCAATTCTGTATGTGAGGAGACCCCTTTTGAAAAAGGAAATAAATCTTTTTTTTTTTTTTTTTTGAACAAATAACCTCCCTTTGATGAGTACATTCATTTAACTTAATTTGAGGGGGATGGGGGGTTTGAAACTGACATTTCATGTCCTGGGTTCGACCCTCTTTGATCTAACTGGTTTTCTTCTGCTCTGACATCAGATTGAGTACTCAACCCTAATTCATGACTGTCTAAATTTATACATAGTCATTTTACTGTGTATTTTGTTGTTATGACACTATTGAGCTAGGAAGCCTCCATGTGGATCATTTTGTTATTATGTATGATACTGCAATGGAATTGAGGGCGAGGGTTGAAATTTCATAAACTCTGGAGTTGAAGCCTACAAGTAATCTTGCTACTGACTGTTCCAAGGTGGTCGTTCCTTTGCAGTGTCTTATTTGTATATTGAGTTTGTTTATAGTTGGTGCTTGTGTCATCTAACGTTTTTGTATGTCTCCATGCCACCATTTTCTTTCGGTGGCTTCTTCCGGTGGTTTACTCTACTGACCGTTCTAGGGCAATGGTCCCGGTGCTAGTCTTACTCTTTGTTGCTTTGTGGTTTATTCTACAAGGCGATTTGTTTTATGTCTTACCTTGTGTCATTTTGTTCTTGTGTTTTTCAGTCATTATAGCATTGCGGTATTACCTCGCTTGGGGAAGAGAGAGCTAATCTTTAGTGCTGTTCATACGTTTGTTCGATTTGTGCTTGTTTGGTTTCCTCTTGGTGTCTGGGAAGGGCTGCGGTTTGTGATTGTGGCACCCCCTGGACTTTTCTCTTACCCTTTTTTTTTGAGATGGCTGCATTCTTTGATTGCGGCTTTTCCTGAGTAATCTTTTCTTAACTGGTTTGCGCATGGTTCCTTTTTCAATTCAGAAATGCAAGTTAATAAGAAATGACCATTTATGACCATTTCATGAATAATTCACTTATACTGAGCTGGTGGACAAAATGCAGAAGATTAAAGAAAACTGACTGCAAAACCTTCTGAAATAAGCTCCAGCTGTCAGCTAATTATACCTTTACTGGCTCTATGCTGTCCACCATTTCTTGCTTCATTTCTGGATCTTCAGCTAGTTTTCTCAGGTTGGCAGTCCCCGAGGCTGACCTCAACCTCTTCTCACATTCAGCAGATGCTTCCCCTCTCATCAATCCAACACACTGTAGTGCCAAATTCAGTATTGACATAATTCGCTCTGGTGGATTCTTCCATGAAGACATAGGTGGTGTTCTGGCAGCCACCAGCATATCAAAATCTCCCGCAATAAAAAGACATACCAAAGCCAACTGAACACCCAGGTATGCGAGTCTATGATCTGGGCCACCATCTGTATACAGGAACAAGACAGGCTTAACATTTTCTGCCTTTAGGATATCAAACAACTCAGTCACATGATGTAGTGGAGAAGATGGTTCTAGAATTAAGTCCTTTACTCCAACATACACTTGTCCCCTATAGAAAGAACCACTGATTGTGTCTGGAATATCCAGAAGCATTGTAACACTCGGTATTATGCTAAATTTTGTAAAGTCATGATCAGACACTGCAAAAACCTTGTCTTCACCGACAATCACTCGTTTTCCTCTATCAACAGCTGCAACTGGGTGTCCCGGTTCACCAACCTTACAATGATGTTTATCGTCCATACACACAAATGTAGAGAATTTTCTAAAGCGGACGGCCATTACCTTTTGATAATGAAACACTGCAGCAGCATAATGACAGTCAATATGTTCTTTACGTAACTGACGAGACTGCACTTGAAATTTTAGTTCCCAGTATACTGAAGTGAACTATAGGCAGATGGCACTTTTGGTGCAAACTGAAGTCTCAGCCACTGCTCAGACGGAATAGGGGTTTCAGGTGGACACGTTGATGCGACTTGCTGTAACAGATCCCTAACTGATATCGCAGTAGCTAAATGTGTATATATGTCATGCCTCCTTTCATCTGCTGCCTCAACAACATTTTCAAGATAACTTTTGGTTTTATCAAAAAACTCAGAGTATTTAGGTGGCTTTCCCTCCTTGTGCTCCCGTAAATCCATTATAACATCTGGATCCTGTAGATCGAAAGCCTGCTGAACCCTGATATCAACTTGCTTTTCTACTTCATTTGTGCTGGAGCTTGCGTCCCCAGTAAGGAGTTTGTAAATATGTCTTGCTTGCTTGCTTTTCACATTACATATAAGAGCAGCTTTTTGCACAAACTGCCTCCTCATAGCACGCGTATGATATGTTGGCAGATCATGTGAAATCTTTTGAATGATTTCTGAGTTTTTGAGTGTGACTTCTTCTTCTCCCAGACCATTGGGTACTCGCCATAAGAAGTTATGTGTGCCTAGGTTATTGCCAAACATGACTCTATACAGAATACATTTGTAGGGAATTCCCTGTGAAAGGTTGTCAATATAATATCTTCTCTGGCGTGTGTCCTGTGGTGTGTATTCATCAACAACAACTGGTTCAAACTCATTGGTTTTTTGAAATATGATCCACTAAAGCCTTGTACCTGGAGCTGAATGTCGGTTTGACCACATACTTGGGATATAATATCTGAACAGACTGAGTTTCCTCATGGCTTCTCACTGGCTCTAATAACTTGGAATTCTCTTGGGTCTTTTTTGCACATTGAACTAAGTAATCAGAGTATTTGTGTAACATTTCAGAAAGTTGCACTACTGCAGTTTTAATTGGGAGCCACATTGGTCCATTGATCCATGTTTTTTCCAGGGACAGATCAAGCTGTTGGGCATGAAATAGCAACTCGGAGCTTTTTAATTCAGTCTGTTTATGTTTGTGTCTTTGGGGTATGTTATATACTGTGAATGATTCAAAGAGCATTGGAATATGGCATTTTCGGTTTGCCATTTTCTCAATATGGGGGTCAATATACCATATACTGTTTGTGACATTGTGCACGAAACTTTTTCCACTTTCCATACTATCTGTTGTGAAACCAAGACCTGCTCTTTGTAACATTAAAAGCACTCTATTGTATAGGGTTCTTTTCGAATTTGCGGTTTTAGTATCTTCTGGGTATTGTTCTGGAAGAGAGAGCTTTCTGGGAGCCTGCTTTAGGACTTCGAATGCATTCATTGACTTTGATTCATTGCTAGAAGTAGAACTTGTACAGGATGATGCAATACTGTCCTTAGAATCTGGTTTATGCAGCTCCAATTTAATATACATGTATCTGCCAAAGGTAGATATGGCTTCAGAGATGGATGTGTTGACAGAAATTCTGTCGAATGTGTCCACTTTGGAGCATCCGATCGACGCACCAACATCGTAGTTTGACAGTTTATCCGGGAAGGACCAGAAGTCGATACAAATAGCTCCCGATTTTATGCCGCTATATAACTCGGCAATTGTGCAATCGTTTTCGTAGCCACCAATTATGTTCCAGGGCAGATGTACTGTCGCCCCGGATGAAATCTGGATGGATATCAGAGACATCTGTTTTGATTATTCGGAAGAAGAAGAAACACGAGTTTGCACAGCGCACTTTTAGTAAGCGGCCATTTTGATCAATGATGGTGCTAAAACGCTTACCTGTAAGGTTCAATCCAATGAAAAAATCAATAATTCAATCGTTTACATGACCATGTGCGCTACGGTTGCATCTAAAACTAGGATTTTAAATTTGATCAGCGGTTAAAAACCGGAATGCATCGGCACGCTGTATCTGGATGCGGCAGTGTTTTTTTTATTGGACACGGAAAAAAAGGCTTATGCGCAGACTTTTTGGTACATGCGGCGGGGCCTGAGAATCTAATAATTATTTTTTTTTGGCCTAAGGAACAATATTTTTTTTCAGTAATGGGATCTTTAACTTTATACACAGGAGATCTCTCTCTCTGCATACATATAATTAGCATCCTGATCTAAAGGATTACATCCTGGTCTGAAGGACCATGCACAGTATTAACATTATCCATGCTAATGGAGAATGTTTGGACCCAGAAAATTTCTCACCTTGAGTGGAGATTGAACTTGAACTAGAAGCTTGTTGCAAGGATTTCTGGTACTTACAGAATTTATAATCGTAAATATTTAGACACATTGTATTCTACAGGGATGGGAATTAATCATGATTTCAGGATTGAGAACTTTCATTTTAAGCATGAACTTTCACTTTTACACTTGTTCACAAGACCATCTTTTGTATCAAAAGTAGTTATTTGGGTTAATACATGCCTGAAATAACTTAAAAAAATATAATTATTAAACTGATTATTAGTTGTATAGCTCCAGATAAGAGGGAGTATCCGCATAAAAAAAATTCTAATTTCTCAATAAAAACTTACGTTGTGGGTACTCATTAGAAGCGCCTCCCGAGGGGCTTCTAATGAGTATCCACAACATATGATCTATTGAGAAATAAGACCCCGAGGTGCTTCTAATGAGTACCCACAACATATGTTTTTATTGAGGAATAAGAAAACTATTAGTTTTTGGACTGAATTTTTAGATTTCAGGATTGATCATTAATGACTATTCTCACCCCTGTAAACATACAGGTAGTTCTAATATTTAAACAAATCTGTTTGATAACCAGGGCCCAGTTGTTCAAAGCTAACGATGTCGTTAGTTAACGATTCGTTAAAATTTACATCGAGTGATACGCAAATATGCTGAAATTTTTTGCTGAAAAAATGTGAGTAGCTTTTGCAGTGCAAAAGCTACTCACATTTTTTCAGCAAAAAATATCAGAATATTGTATATTAAATCTGCTAAAACAGTTAACGAAATGACCCTTAACGAGCTTGTTAAGCTAACGACGCTTTGAACAACTGGGCCCTGGTGATGTATCTAAAAACTGTTGGATTAGAAGACAACAGTATAGACCTCATCAGATGCTGCATATTGCAGGTATGATCTGAGTCTACACTGTTTGCTCAGACCTCATTTTCCCAAATACTTCAGACTGATCATTTAGAAATGAAAAAGAAAACAATTTTAACAATTTTTGTGTTAGCATATTTTTTATCTTTTCAGTCTAAATGGACAAACAAGCAGCGAGTTCTTATCTTTTCTTCACGTGGTATTTCACATCGAGACAGACATTTAATGTTAGATTTGAAGAAGATGATGCCACATTCAAAGTCGGGTAAGACAGAATGAGTTTGTAACCCAATCAGGCTTTTTAACCCAATCACAGTTGATAACTGAATTAATATAATTATACTGAAATCTTATCAACAAGGTATCATGAAAATTATTTGAGCTAGGGCCTTGAAACTTGGTGTGCTTATTGGGAATGATGAGTAGATTAGCATATTAACCTTTGAAAAAACTAGAAATGTGTCCACAGTACACTGATGCCCCCACTGTGGGGTACCTGACTATAAAAACTGCAAAATTCTACCAGGTACAAATGCCTTAACCCGAGTCTATCAGTATCACATATGTACGTACATACACACATTGGTACAGAAGGACTTACATACAGAAAACTGAAAAACTATATGCCCCCAGCATAAAAAATCCGAATTTTTTTCTCAGAGTTTATGCTTGTAATATAATGATATTGAAATCTTGTCAGCAAGATATCTCAAACGCTATTTGAGCTAGGGCCTGCCTTGAAACTTTGCATGCTTATTAGGAATGATGAGTAGATAACCTAATTATCCCCAAGCTTTTTGGACGGGTTTTTAAAAAATCTGTCCTTTAAAATAACGATAGGTGGGCAGGAGTCGGCCCTCGTCCGAGGTTTACCTTTTGGTTAACCTTTTTTCAAAGTTATATGTTACGCTTATTCTTCAGTGGATTGCTTTCATATATGGTACAGGTAGGGATAAAGAGGAGGACCAGTAGGGGTGTCACGTGCAAGAGACACAACTCTCACTTTTTTCGTTATGTACTTATCTCCCCTGAAGCCGAAATCTTATGCAGGCCATAACTCCCATACTGTTTTGATAATATTTGGCAGGGACAAATATCAGGTCAAATAGGAGTGTCGCTTGCAAGAAGGACAACTCTTGCTTTATTTTTTCTAGTTACCTCCCCTGAAGGAATTTCTTAGCCAAATTCTTATGCACTCCATAACTTCTTAATGGTTTGAATTATTTTGATAATATTTGGTAGAGGCATAGATAAGGACCAGACTGAATGATTGTGTTGGGGTTTAATGACACATCAACCCTTGTGGGTCATTTTGTGTCATCTCCTAGAGAAAGGGAGAAAATAGAAGAGATATAGTGGACGTGATAAAAGAGAGGGACAGGGGAGAAAGAGGAACAGGAATGAAAGTGAAGAAACAGAAGAAATAAGAACATTCCCCCTCTACCCTTACCTGCTACAAGGATAGCAGGCCTTGCTCAAATGTAAGCCAATATCAGTTGAATGTGTCATGTGCAAGAGAGACCACTCTCACTTTCTTCCTTATGTACTTATCTTCCCTGAAACTGAAATCTTATGTAGGCCATAACTCCCATACTATTTGCGAAAATTTAATAATATTTGGTAGGGACATATATCAGGTCAAGTAAAAGTGTCACTTACAAGAAGGACAATTGCTTTTTTGCTTTTTTTCAAGTTATCTCTGAACAAACTTCTAAGCCAAATTCTTGTGCACTTCATAACTTCTTAATGGTTTGAAATATTTTGATAATATTTGGTTGAGGCATAGATAAGGACCAGTAGGCTTGTCACTTGCAAGAGAGACAGCTCTGACTTTCTTTGTTACGTACTCATCTCCCCTGAAGCTGAAAGCTTGTGCAGCCAAAACTGATTATTTTTTTTCACTTTAAATATGCAGGTTGTAGCTTTCTGGGGGTAAAAATTGATTTTTTTCCTCTTATGCAGTTTGGAGCTTCAGTGGCTGAGCCTCTTCTATATTCTTACCAGTGACCACATCAGTAACCGGCATTATTTTTTTTTATAAAAATTGTATTTTTGGACAGGCTTTTCATGGAAAAATTCTGCCTTTTAAAATAGTGATGTCCGGGCGGTTGGGCATTGTGGCAGGTTTACCTTTTGATTAACCTTTTTTCAAAGTGATATTTTACCTTTATTTTTCAGTTGAAAGCCTGTCCATTATACCTTTAGGCATTTTTATGCCCCGCCACAAAACTTAGCGAGGGTTTTATGTTATACCCTCTGAAATTTTGAGTGTCTGTCCATCTGTCTGTCCGTACATGCCCACATGCCATTCTAGGGTTAGAGTTTGAGTAGAATTTGACATTATGAGGTTCATTACATTTATTCCGTCATTGTGGGGTTAAAATTGACAATGTGGGGTTGAAAATTTGCACTGTGGGGTTAGAAAAGATCAAAGAAAGATCAAAGGGATAACTTTACAAATACCTTCTCGTAAGAACATCTGTCCGTTCGTCCGTCTGTGCATGCATTCCATCATTCCTGTCTGCTCCATAACTCTGATACTGTCAGAGATATTTTCACCAAACTTCACACAAATGTAAAGCATTATGAGATGACATTTAGAACACATGAACAGTAACTCTGTTTGCCTACTTTTGGAGTTATTGCCCTTTGAACATTGAACATTGCCATTTCTACCATGTACTCATGTCCACTCTGTAAGTTCAAAACCGTTTGAGATATTTTCAGGAAACTTCACACAAATGTAAAGCACTGTGAGACAACATGCAGAACACTTGAACTGTAACTCTGGTTTGCTGACTTTTGGAGATATTGCCCTTTGAACATTAAATATATCCATTTTTACCATGTAATCGTGTCCGCTCTGTAAGTTGAAAACTGTTCCAGATGTTTTTATGAACTGTCTCACAAATGTAAAGCACCATGAAACAATGTGCAGAACATAAAAACATAACGCTTGTTAACATACTTTTGGAGTTGCGGCCCTTTGAACATAGTAGATATTGAAAATAGCCATTTCTACTGTATACTCATGTCCACTGTGTAAGTTGAAAATTGTTCCAAATATTTTGATGGAACTTCACACAAATGTAAAGCATCATGAGACAAAGAACACAAGAGCGGTAACTCTGGTTAACCTACTTTTGGAGTTATGGCCCTTTGAACTTTGAAAATAGTGATTTCTGTAATATATTTTTGTCCATTCTGTAACTTGAAAACTATTCGAGATATTTTCTTGAAACTTTATGCAAATCTATATCACCATGATACAGTTTGCATAACACAAGAACCGTAACTCTGACTTACCAGCTTTTTGAGTTTTGGCCCTTTGAACCTTGTCAGTAGTGATCCAAGTCATATATGTGTGCCCTTTCTAGAACTTGAAAACAGTTTCATAGATTTTCTTGAAGCCTTGCAAAAATATAAAGGAACATAACATGTAGAACACATTTTATTTTTGACAGAGTTATGGCACTTAGTGGATGTAAATGCAATGGTGGGGCATAGTGCAGTGCTTGCTGCATTTTGTTCTTGTTTAAAAAAAGCAATGGGTATATTTTGAACACCCCTGTCGATCCGTCCATCATGCTGTCTCGGCCTAAACCACTTGGCGGAATTTAACCAAACTTGCTGCATGACTTCCCCTCATGGGAAGGGTGTGCGAGAGCAACATTATTTTTCTGTCTGTCTGGCATCTGTCCTTCTGTCCATCACACTATCTCCTAAACCAGTGGGCAGAATTTTACCAAACTTGCTACATGACTACCCCTCATGGTAAGGTTGTGCAAGAGCAATACATTTTTCGGTCCGGCATCTGTGTGTCACCCGCCCACCTGTCCGTCATACTATCTCCTCCCAAACCACTGGGCGGAATTTAGCCAAACTTGCAACATAAGCATGTAGCATTGAGATTTGTGATGGCGCGCCATTGACTGCACATTCTAGTTAACTTTTGAAAAAAAAAAAATTTTTTTTCTCGGAGTTATACCCCTTGTCATATAATGATTAATGATAAAGAATCTTGTCAGCAAGATATCTCAAAAACTATTTGAACTAGGGCCTTGGAACTTGGTGAGCTTATTGGGGATGATGAGTAGATCATCTACTTCACTTTTTAGAAAATCTGATTAATTTTGTCAGAGTTATGCCCCTTTCCAACATTGGCATTTTGTATAGACAAGCATATATTTGGTGGCGTAGTGTTTTACAAACACATTTCTAGTTTTCATGACTTTGGCCACAGCTCACCCTTCTTGTTGGAATAATTATACTTACTATCTTTATAATCAATATTTATCTCCTCAGACCAAAAAAAATGTATTGTTCCTTGAAACTTCTAAGATTCATTTAGGGTCGGTAACTAGGGAAACCTTTCTTATTTCAACATTTTTTTTATAGGAAATGCATAAAAATGTCACATTTTAGCAAGTATAGTAAGGAGAATACCTAGAGTAAATACAGTTAGCCCTGGTTTAATTGCAGACAGACTGGAAATTGCCTCCTTTTGTAGACATTATGCCAGCTCATATGTTAGGCAGGTATACTCTTGTTGCCAGCTCCTGTTCTCCTTTCTTTTATTCTAGACTGTTTGTAGTTGTTTTGAAGATAAAATTACATGTATGGATAATATTTGTCTAATTTATGTGAAAAAAAATATGTTGTGCAGCTTATTATCATCTATAGGTATAAATAAGAGGAGTATTGAGGAGATGATTTTTCTTAATTTTAATTTTTCTTAACCCTTCTCTTGCTGAACACGACATGCCCTGTCTTAGCAAACAGTGTAGATCCAGATCAGTTGGCTTCTGAAGAAGCCAACTGATCTGGATCTGCACTATTTGCCATTAAGTATGTGAATTTATATCAACAACCTGGGTCAAGTAATCTGATTGGCTGAAAATTGGAAGTGGACATGGCATCTTAATTTATTCAGCATGACAAGGGTTTTTATCTTATGGGTGTTCACTGGAGTTGCTTCAGTGAGGCATTTCATTTAGCAAGAGTAATCCTAAATTATCAGCACAATCATAGCCTCAGCTAAGGCACTTTTTTCAACCAAAAAGTACTGATATTCTTAACCCTTGTCCTGCTGAACCCGGATATACCCTGCCTTTGCAAACAGTGTACATCCAGATCAGTTGGCTTCTGAAGAAGCCAACTGATCTGGATTTGCACTGTTTGCCATTAAGTATGTGAATCTATATCAACAACCTTGATCAAGTAATCTAACTGGCTGAAAATTAGAAATGGGTGTGGCTTCTTAATTTATTTAGCAGGACAAGGGTTAATTCTCCACAAAACCATATATTGTGGGTACTCATTAGAAGTGCCTCACCAAAGCACTTCTATGAGTACCTACAGCATATGTTTTCATGAAGAAATAAGAAAAATATATGCATTGTCTGGATACCCCCTCTTATCTGGAGTTATGAATTGCATTCTCTGGAGGTATGGAGCTGGTTCTCTTTCTCTATAGAAACATACTGGTAACCAGCCTTTTCGTTACTGTTTACTCCATTTAACCCTTCTCTTGCTGAACACGACATGCCCTGTCTTAGCAAACAGTGTAGATCCAGATCAGTTGGCTTCTGAAGAAGCCAACTGATCTGGATCTGCATTGTTTGTCATTACATATGTGAACTTCTATCAAAAACTCGGATCAAGTAGTCTGATTGGCTGGAAATTAGAAGTGGGCGTGGCATCTTAATTTATTCAGCATGAGAAGGGTTAAGACACATTTATAGCCAAACTACCATGTTTACCCTAGGAATTTTGACTTAAAGGCCCAAGCAAACAGTATATTTAGGACAACTATAGTAAGGGGTTAAGATGTCTGAATACTTGGGTAAAGAGGGTACCGTATATTAATTTTCTTGAGAAAAAATTAGGATCACCTTGGTGGTGCCATTCAAATGAGTTTCCATAACGAAAATTTTTGTGGAGAAATGTAAAAAAATTATTTAGCTTGGACTCTGGGTAGCCCTCTTGTCTGGTGCTACAGAGGAATAAGTCTTTGTAAACAGTGTAGATCCAGATCTGTTGGATCTGAAGAAGGCAACCGATCTAGATCTGCACTGTTTGCCATTAATTATGTGAATTTTTATCAACAGCCTGGATCAAATAATCTGATTGGCTGAAAGAAGTGGGTGTTGCATCTTAATTTATTCAGCATGACAAGGGTTATAAGTCATTGTTAATGTTGTACTTGCAGAGTCTAAGATGGACAGAAAAGATAAATTATTTGTTGTTAACGAGGTAAGACTTTCTAATATATTATACAAGGATGAGAATGTTCTGGTTGTCTGTGAATTTCATGGATTTTGTCCATAGAAGTGAAAATTCTAATCTTTGCCTAATCTGTTAACTAACCTATTTCATTGTCATGACCATAGCTATTACTTTAGACGTAACAAGATTGATTTTTCTCCCACCTTTGCTATGAGCTAGGCTTTTTACCCATGTGAGAAACTTCTATCTCACATGACTACGCTGGTCCTAGGAACAGTCCACTTAAAGGTGGGAGAATAACAATCTGTCATGAGCCTGTCCATGCAGAATAGGGAAATCTCACCCTCAGGGTAGGAATTTCAACCAGGGACAAAACAAAAAACGAGGTAAGCCTCGTCCCTGGTTGAAATTCCAACCCCTCGGGTGAGATTTCCCTATCCTGCATGGGCACGCATGATGGATTCTTATATTCCCAAATGGTTTCTTACTAGTATATATTATGAGATATTGTGAACATTTTCGCATGATATATGCTTTAGGAATAACCATCATTTTCACACATGAGACCCACTTCAGGAAGAAAAACTTTTTTATATATGCAACCTATTTTAACCCTTAAAGCGCCAATCACAACAATTGTCGTCTGCTTTGTCATCTGCTTGTGATTTTAAAAGTCATTTTTGCAAACAGTGTGGACCCTGATCAGACTGCTCCTTTAGGAGCAGTCTGATCAGGGTCCACACTGTTTGCCTGTATACAAAAATAGGTTTGAAAAGTCTGCAAGAATATTCAGCAGACGACATAAACAGACATTTTCAGATGCAGTTTTTCTTGGCACTTTAAGGGTTAAGAAAAACAATATTTTTTCATATGAGACCCAGTTTGGGAAAGGACATTGCATCTCTTTGGTTCAGAAACATCCGTATGGTCAAGTGGTTGGCGCTTCTGACTTTGGATCATGAGGAGGCCGGGTTCAAGTCCCTCTAGCATCGGAATTCAGCCTATGGCTGTATGGCACTTCATAGCACAGAGCCTATTATTATCTCCCCTTCATTGTTTCGAAATGACTTAAATATTGTTGAAAGATATATAACACACCAAGTCATCATCATTACCTGTTTGGTTGACAAGATACCAAAAATATAAAAAAAATATCTTGAGCTACGTCAGAAAAAGTACCTTTGGGACCTGTGTGCCAAGCGGAAGTTCTGTCCAGTCTGCACATTCCTGCAGTCTGAAGAGAATCTTCACTAGGCACATTTTGGATAGCCAAGGTTGCTAAGTTTGTTCATGTGACGACAAAGACTGATCAGACGGTGCGGATGTCAGAAGGTACATTTTTTCGTGTTGTGGTGTACCTTTATTACTATTTTGAGCGCTATTTTCGAATGCTGACTCACTTGTTTTTATTTACAGATCTGTGAAATGAAGAATTGTAACAAGTGTATATTCTTTGAAGCTAAAAAGAAACAGGACTTATACATGTGGTAAATTTTTTTTTTCATTTGTTGAATAATATTCTGAATTGTATTTCTTTTAGATGTGATCAAATGAATTTGATATTAACCATTAAGATGCTTATTACAACTGCAGCAGATGACATCTTGAAATGCAATGTATGTTGTTGTTTTTTTCGAAGAAAATAAGTCTTTACATTTTATGTGAATCATCTGCTTGACTTATTTTCTCTGAAAAAAAAAAAAAAAAATAGAATGTCGTCTACTACAAACTTTGCTTGGCGCTTTAAGGTTAAAACTGAGAAAATTTATTTAAAAAAAAGATAATAACTTATAATGATTTACTTTTACCATAACTTCATTTACACCTACTAAACAAATGAATGCATAACCATCGGTTAAGAACGTGAAACAATTAGAGTGACAGTTGGTCATGAATTCGATGACTCAAAAAGGTAAACAAACTTTGCATTTTCTGGGTTTCACGAGTGATGTAAATGTTTTGAGGCAATTATTTAAAAAACGGGGAATTACATTCAACAGCACATTGATATCGGTATCTATGGAGTAAATCTCAGACCACCTATTTCACGCATATTGGCTGTACCAAAAGCCATAGAAAACACATGGAAATTTGTGGTGTTTATTGTCCTTCATTTAATTTTGCGCTTTGGTAGAAGTTTAGCATATCATCACGCACACAGATATTTTGGTTGTCAATGCAGCATTGCCAAGAAATTGCTATGGGAAGAGTCGAAAATGGGTGGTTATGCATGCATTAGATCTATGTAAATAAAAACAAAACTTACAGCTCTAATGCGTAACCACCCATTTTTGACCCTTTCTGTGGCGACTTCTCGACAATGCTGCATTGACAACCAAAATATCCATAACACAAATAACCATATTTGTCTGTCGTGTGTGTGTGTGATGATATGCAGAACCTCTAGTAAAGCATTAGAGCTGTAATTTTTGCTATTATTTATATAGATCTAATGCATAACCATCGCTCATGAAACACAGAAAATGCAAAGTTTGTTAACCTTTTTGAGTCATCGAATTTGTGACCGGGTGTCTCTTTAATTGTTTCATGTTCTTAACTGAAGGTTACACATTCATTTGTTTGGTAGGGGTGCTCATTTACAACACTAAAACCAAGGGATTACAGATAAAAAAATTCTGTTATTCTTCTGCAGGTTGTCCAATTGTCCTAGAGGGCCATCTGTGAAATTTCTTGTTGAAAATGGCAAGTATTTATTATATTATACTATGGAAATTCTGAGACAAATTTAACATACCAAGTGTTCCGGTGATTAGCACACCTGACTTCAGATCAAAAGTCATTGGTTCAAATCATGCTGGAGGCGGAATTCAGCTCGACTGTATGGCACTTCAGTGCACAAAGCCTTTCATTAGCTCACCAGGACTATGTCCCTAGAGAGCTTATGTTGTCACCCAGTCTTTGGCATCAGTGTCTGTCCGCGTCTGCCTCTGCATCCTCGCCCGCTTTAGCACAATGTTTCAGTTTTCAAAGGTGTGCATAGTTTTAAATTATTTAAGGTAATGCTTTCATATTTGGCCTACACCTACCTTAGGATAAGACCTTTCAACAGCATATACCCCATTCCCAAGTTAGACCCTTTATGTGCCGGCCTCGGTGGCTCAATTGGATGCGCCGTCCGACTGGAGACCAGGAGGTCGCGGGTTCAACCCCTGCCGAGGTCGGCAACATTCTTTCATGGAGATTGATCATGAAATATTTTCTACGGTCATTCTCTCCCTTCTACTGATTCAAGAAGGGCAGTTGTCAGTTTCTGGCGAAAGAATGTGCACAATACTCGTGAACTGCTTAGAGGACTAAGTCTGCCCAGTAAACGTGTGGTTAGGTAAACTGACCACACTCGACATGACCCCATTGGGTTGACTGGGCCGTAAAACCTCAACACAAACAAGACCCTTTATGTAGGTTAGGTCAGTTTGTCATTTTCACCCATGTTTTAAGTTATGGCAAGTTTAAGTGTGTATAAAAGTTTTGAAAAGTGTACATAACTGCTGAAGTATTCAAGATACCGCTTTAATGTTTGGCCCACATCAACCTTAGGGTAAGATCTTTCAATAGCACACACCCCTTCCTCAGTTTGACCTTCTGCCTAGGTCAAGGTCAGATCATACTTTGTCATTTAAACCCATGTTGTTCTGCGTTTAAGTTTTGAAAAGTGTTTGTAACTGCTGAAGTATTCAAGATACTGCTTTAATATTTGGCTCATACCAACCTTAGGGTAAGAACTTTCAATAGCACAGACCCATTCCTCAGTTTGACCTTCTTCCTAGGTCAAGGTCAGGTCATACTTTGTCATTTAAACCCATGATGGAGTTCTGCATTTAAGTTATGAAAAGTGTTGGTAACTACTGAAATGTTCAAGATATCTCTTTAATATTTTGCCCACACCTACCTTAGGGTAGGGCCTTTCAATAGCACACACCCCTTCCTCAGTTTGACCTTCTGCCTAGAGTAAGGTCAGGTCATACTTTGTCATTTACAGCTGTGTTTAAGTTTTGAAAAGTGTACATGACTGCTGAAGGATGTAAGATACAGCTTTCATATTTCGCCCACACCAACCTTAGGGATTCAGCATGTAAGATATAGCTTTCATATTTCATCCACACCAACCTAAGGGAAGACATTTCGATGGCAGATACCCCATCCCTCAGCTTTGACATTTCAGGCTGACTGTCCCCTAAATTTGTTATTGAGAGAGTGGTAAAGGTTAACTCCTTCTCATCAGTGACAACCCTACTCTGAGCATACATGGGCAGCAAGGGCTCAGATTAGCCTGCTTTTCTGCACAGTGCCGAGGTCGGCAACATTCTTTCGTGGAGATTGATCATGAAATATTTTCTACGGTCATTCTCTCCCTTCCGCTGATTCAAGAAGGGCAGTTGTCAGTTTCTGGCGAAAGAATGTGCACAGTACTGGTTAACCGCTTAGAGGACTAAGCCTGCCCAGTAAACGTGTGGTTAGGTAAACTGACCGCGCTCGACATGACCCCATTGGGTTGACTGGGCCGTAAAACCTCAGCACAAACAAATTTTCTGCACAGTCTGATTAATGCACTCACTGTCTGCTTATAGAGTCTTTGGAAAATATAGAATATACCATAATAACCCTATGCATTGGGACAGACAGATCTGCACAAACAGTGTAGACCCAGATCAGATGCCACAAAAAGCAGCATCTGATCTGGGTCTTCACTGTTTGCCACTCACCCAACTTGTTTTATACACATTTATAGGTACTGTAGTAAAATGGACTTGTTCAAATTTTATGACCAGGGCCCAATTGCTCAAAGCATCATTAGCTTAACGAGCATGTTAGTGGTCAAAATGTTAACTGCTTTAGTAAATACAGTATCAAATTCACAAGTATTTTTGTTGAAAAAAATGTGGGTAGCTTTTGCAAATGCAAAAGCCACACACATTTTTTCAGCAAAACTATTACTGTATATGCCACAATTAATGATGAAAGTTTTAACGATACATTAATTAACGACATCGTTAGTTTTGAACAACTGGGCCCTAGTATAGGAAGGAGTTAAGATGTCTCAATATTTAGGATAAATACAGTATCAGCCGACAGTATATGGCTGACTGGACCTTGAAAATCCACAGACTGATGCAGGATTTTCCTCTTCTCATGTCCTAACTAGATTATAACCGATCATCAGTCATTTTTGCCTCTTGTGACTGATGATCGGAAAGGTTTTTTATAGTCGACTAATCAGAAAATTTTTAAAAGCATATTTTTCTCACTTTTTATTTTTATAAGCATAGAAATGAAATTCAAAGTTGTCTATTTGGGTCTTTCTAGATTTGTGATCAATAAAAACGAAGACATTTGATAAAACAGCCTCAAATAAGTCAACCCAAAAGTACTGGGCCCAGTTGTTCAAAGCTAACGACGTCGTTAGTTAACAATTCGTTAAAATTTGCAGTGCAAAAGCTACTCACATTTTTTAAGCAAAAAAAATATCAGAATATTGTGTATTCAATCCACTAAAACAGTTAAGGAAATGACGCTTTGAACAACTGGGCCCTGATATTTTTCTTATTTCTCCATGAAAATATGTTGTTGGTACTCATTAGAAGTGGCTTGTGGAGGTGCTTCTAATGAGTACGGGGGTGGTCGGGTGGTGCGAAGGTGCTGTGTATCTTACATCACCGGGGCGTCCAACTGATATTGGCTTACAGTTGGGCAAGGCCTGCTATCCTTGTAGTGGGTAAGGGTAGAGGGGGAATGTTTTTATTTCTTCTGTTTCTTCACTTTCATTCCTGTTCCTCTTTCTTCCCTGTCCCTCTCTTTCATCTCCTCTACTCTCTCTTCTATCTCTTTTCTCGCTTTCTCTGGGAGACGACACAAAATGTCCCTCAAGGGTTGACGTGTCGTTAAACCCCAACACAATCAATCAATTCTAATGAGTACCCACAACCATAGCTACAGATAAGAGGGGGTATCCACATAATATTTTTCTTATTTCTCCACGAAAACATATGTTGTGGGTACTCATTAGAAGTGCCTCAGTGAGGCACTTCTAATGAGTACGACAACATATGTTTTTTGTGGAGAAATAAAGATATCAGCATTTTTCGGATGAAAAAAGCATCCTATCTGTTGCTATGCACAACATATGTTTTCATGAAGAAATAAGAAAAATATTATCTGGATACCCCTCTTATTGATCTGGAGCCATGAATAAGTGCCTGGAAGAGGGCTTAATTAAGAGTGAATATATCTTCTACAAGTCGATTATTAATCGATGATCAGTCGGTTTTACCAAACCGATGATCGACTATGATATTCTGGCCGATTCCCAACACTAGTCCTAACAACCATTTTCTGATGGTGCAGTTATGTTTGGTTTCAGTACATACAATGTTAGAGTTGAAAATGACGGGCAATTGTTTGAAAGGATCCAGACCTTTGCTGTCTTTTGACAAGGTAAGCTTTTGTTCCGTTCTTACATTTAACACAAGCCATTTTTGTCTCACCTGCTTGTAGCAGGGTGGGATATAGGCGTCCGATTTTCCGTCAGTCCGTCCGTCCGTCTGTCAACATTTATGTCGAAGTTCGACATTTATGTCAAAGTTAGTATTCTAATCAACTACAAGACTAAACAACCATCAAACCTTGCATGAAACATCTCCCTGACCTGCTGACTTTGCGACATAGGTGCCCGCTTTTCCGTTCGTCTGTCTGTCAGTCTGTTAACAGTTCTGTTATGTCAAAGTTCGACATTTATGTCAAAGTTAGTATTCTGATCAACTACAAGTCTAAACAACAATCAAACCTTGCATGAAACATCTCTCTGACCTCCTGACTTTGCGACATAGGCATCCGCTTTTCCGTTCGTCTGTCCGTTTGTCCGTCTGTCAACATTTATGTAGAAGTTCGACATTTATGTTAGTATTCTAATCAACTACAATTCTACAACCATCATACCTTGCATGACACATCTCCCTGACCTCCTGACCTGGCAGGTACATTGACCCAGTGACCTTGACCTATACTTTGCGCTCCAGTGACTTTGACTTAATTTACAACTACCAAACCTTACATAGTGCTTCTCCTAGATGTACTGACTCGGCAGGTACCTTGACCCCATGACCTTGACCTATATTTTGCGCTCCAGTGACTTCAACACATTTTGCGTCGAAGTTCAAGATCTCCTCAACTATAAGGCCTACAACCATTAAACCTTGCAAAGTGCTTCTTCTCAATGTACGGACTCTGCAGATACCTTGACCTGTTGACCTTGACCTATATTTTGGCTGCAGTGACTGACATAATTTATGTCAACGTTCCAGATCTCCTCCAGTGTAAGACCTCTAGCCACCAAACCTTGCATAGTGCTTCTCCTAGATGTACTGACTCAGCAGGTATCTTGACCCGGTGACCTTGACCTATATTTTGTGCTCCAGTGCCTTTTACACATTTTACTACGGCGTTCAATATCACCTCAACTATAAGGCCTACAACCATCAAACCTTGCAGAGTGCTTCTCCTTAATGTACGGACGCTGCAGGTACCTTGACTGGGTGACCTTGACCTATATTTCGGGCTCCATTGACTTTTACACTTTTTACGTCGCCCTTCCATATGTCCTCAACTGTAAAGCCTTCAACCACCAAACCTTATATAGTGCTTCTTCTTGATGTAATGACTCGGCAGGTACCTTGACCTGGTGACCTTGACCTATATTTTGCACTCCAGTGACTTTGACACATTTTATGTTGATGTTCTGTATCTCCTCAAATATAAGACCTACAACCACTAAGCCTTGCATAATGCTTCACCTCATTGCACTGGCTTGGCAGGTACCTTGACCGGTGACCTTGACCTATATTTGACACATTTTACTTTGATGTTTGTTAACTCCTCACTTATAAGGCCTACAACCACCATACCTTGCAAAATGCTTCTCCTTGATGTACTGAATTAGCAGGTACCTTGACCCATGACTTGACCTATATTTCATGCTCCAGTGACTTTTACACATTTTACGTCAATGTTCCATTATTATTGGGCTGTATAATACGAAAAGTCAGTGCTGAAGATATAGCCATTAGAGGGAATGCCACTGGCCTGGAATATATGTGCCCCACTAGGCACTTTGTCTATATTTTTTTCAACCCAGTTTTCCAACTAAGCACTGCTAAGAATGAAATAAACTTATTTAATAACACGTTCTGATTGTGGCTCCTGTGACTTTTGCCCCAGCAGGTGCGATGACACCTTCCACGGAATTCTTGTTTAGTCTTCCTCCATGAAACCTTAGTACATGTATGTGTCAAACAATCCAGTTCAGGTAGTTTATTGCTATCAGACACAAGTTCAAAGATCTATAACATTATTATAATCACATAATGTGAAGTGATTATGTCCCCCAACTAAGGGGAGGAGGACATACTGATTTTGGTGTGGATCCTGTTGGCGTTGGTGTCAGCAACTGTGTTGGCATCACACTTTCTTGTCTGCTCAGTATCTTGTGAACTAGTGGTTGGATTCATACCAAATTTTCATGGATATATAATTGGTACATAACAAAGGATTGATTAGATTTTGGTGACCTTGACCTAATTTTCAAGGTCACAGCAGTAGAAAAACTGAAAATTCAATTTGGGTGGGGTGGGGCCTCTGTTTTGTCTGAAAACACTTTTACTAGTTGCTTTTATAATTATATATGAGCAGCGACATGAGAAAGTATGACATGGTCCTTCAGGCAGACAAGACTATGATCAGACTCCATGAGTGGGCAGGCTGGCCTGAGTTACCCGAGTGCCTGTCATTTTCGCACATTGTAGCTCCTATTCATATATCAGTATGGTAAATGCTTTAAAATTTCAAACTTTTTATTCCCTACTATTTTGGCCGAAATTTTGCTTTTTATGCAGCAGTTTCTTAAAATACTGAGTTTAATGGCAAACAGTTTAGACCCTGATCAGACTGCTCTTTCAGGAGCAGTTTGATCTGGGTCTGCACTGTTTGCATATTTCATTTTGTCAGATGCTTTGGTGTTTGAAATTTTAGGACATTTACCATAATTTCATAACACAAGGTGATTATCTTTCAAACAGCATATATTTGGTGAAAAGAAGCCACAGTTAGAAAAATGAACCTCTTTGTATATATATGACTGTTGTGACAAGATTTGATGTTCCTTTTATGTTTTCTATTTCAGGCATTTGATGAGGAACCTCATTGGAGCCTTTTAAAAGAACTATTTATTCAGGTATAAATAGGGCAAAATCAACAGGGCCCAGTTGTTCAAAGCTAACAGCATCGTTAGTTGATGATTTGTTAAAATTTACAATGTGTGATGCGCAAATATGCTGAAATTTTTTGCTGGAAAAATGTGAGTAGCTTTTAAAAGCTACTCACATTTTTTCAGCAAAAAATATCAGAATACTGAGTATTGAATCCGCTAAAGCAGTTAACGAAATGACCCTTAACGAGCTTGTTAAGCTAACGACGCTTTGAACAACTGGGCCCAGAGCTGCAACATAAGGAAATGTACCTTCAGATATGTGTGTCTAAAGAAAACAGCACAGTCTGCTCGTCTGGCCGTCTGGGCCCAGTTGTTCAAAGCATTGTTAGCTTAACAAGCTTGATGGTGGTCAAAATGTTAACTGTTCTAGTATAAGTACAATATTTAATTCACTGTTATTTTTTGCTACTCATTTTTCAGCAAAAACACTAGGGTATGTGCCATATTTAATCATCAAAGTTTTAACCATATGTTAACTAATAACATCGTTAGTTTCGAACAACTGGGCCCTAGATCAAACGTCTTTGCTGGCAGTCTCAAGAAATGGATTTTTGTTTTTCCAAAGAGTGTCCAGTGAAGACTGATCAGATTATTTGGATGTGAAGGTTGATCCGAATCATTGCTGGGGTCACTTATCTGAAGGCATGTTTTATCAGTTGCATCTCAGTAGTGTGTCGATTCAGCCGAGTTAAATTTAGTATGTGTGCTGACAGTCACTATCCTGACCATAGCAGGCCTCAGTGGCTCAAATGCACATCAGACTGGTGATCAGGAGATTGATCATGAAATATTTTCTACATTACGAAAACACGCCTATTCAAATATAATGAAAATTTTACCACCAAAAACTGAAAATTTTCAGATAAAAACACTGATATTATTCATATTTATGCTCATAACATAGATTGTGGGTACTCATTAGAACTGCCTCAGGGAGTACCCACGATCTATGTTTTTCAGCAAAAATA
The DNA here is from genome assembly GCA_964016985.1 of Anodontia alba. Taxonomy (NCBI): domain Eukaryota; kingdom Metazoa; phylum Mollusca; class Bivalvia; order Lucinida; family Lucinidae; genus Anodontia; species Anodontia alba. The sequence continues at coordinate 98,865,734 of OZ024825.1, read as the reverse complement.
AGAAAAATAATGTATACTCCTGTAAACCCCAGTTTTACTGTATAAAAGTGGGGTTTAGGTGGAGTCAAAATTATATAGGTATGTTTTCGTGATGATGTTCATGCTCTTCGTTCCGCTGATTCAACAAGAGCAGTTGTCAGTTTCTGGTGAAAGAATGTGCACAATACTGGTGAACCACTTAAGATGACTAAGCCTGCCCAGTAAAAGTGTGGTTTGGTAAACTGACTGTTAGACATGACCCCATTGGGTTGACTGGTTGACTCAACACAAAAAAACTACCTTGACCATATTGCACATTTGCCACGGCTGGTACATACTTATTATTACTACAGTAACTTGATATGTCGCATTGTGTCACATCAAGTGGATCTTGAAAGAAATTTGTAACGGGTCTTCAGAAAAAAGTTAATTATACCCCCGACATACGAAGTATGTGGGGGGTATATAGTTTTTGCTTTTCCATTTGTCCGTTCGTTCGTTCGTTCGTACGTATGTTCGTTCGTTCGTTCGTCTTTCCGTCACAGGGTCAAAGTTTTTGCGTTAAAGTTTATAAGACCTCATATTTTGAAGACCCTTTGATGGATTTCATTCATATTTGGCATGATGGTAGATATAGGTCTAAAATTTTTATTAGCACCATCCCCACCCCGGGGGTGGCCATGGGGTCAAGGTCACGGACTTAGAAGTATTGTAAAAAAAGTCACAGGGTCAAAGTTTTTGTGTTAAAGTTTGTAAGACCTCATATTTTGAAGACCCTTTGATGGATTTAGTTCATATTTGGCATGATGGTAGATATAGGTCTAAAATTTTTATTACCACCATCCCCACCCCAGGGTGACCTTGGGGTCAAGGTCACGGACTAAGAAGTTTTGTAAAAAGTCACAGGGTCAAGGTTTTTGTGTTAAAGTTTATAAGACCTCATATTTTGAAGACTCTTTGATGGATTTCGTTCATATTTGGCATGATGGTAGATATAGGTCTTAAGTTTTTATCAGCACCATCCCCACCCCGGGCGTGACCTTGGGTCAAGGTCACGGACTTAGAATTTTCATTAAAAAAGTCAAAGTTTTTGTGTTTAAGTTTAAATAGCTGTATCATCAAGACCCTTGAGGAATTTCATTTATATTTGACATGTTGGTAGATATCGGCCTACCGTCTTACTCCGCATGATCCCCACCCTGGATGTGACCGAGGTCAAGGTCACAAACTTAGAATTTTCATATAAAAGTAAAAAATTTTGCATTTAAGTTTATATAGCCATATCATCAAGACCTTTTATTAAATTTCATTATCCCCTAACTGAAAGGTTGAGCTGATATAGCTATCAGCAAGGAATCTGTTCATCTGTCCGTCAGTCCGTTGAAGTATTATTCGTTCATACTTTATTTTTGTCTTAGGGTCAAAAGTTTTTGCGTTAAAGTTTATAAGACCTCATATTTTGAAGACACTTTGATGGTTTTCATTCATATTTGGCATGATGGTATATATACAGTAGAACCTCGGTAATTCGAACGCCAATTTTTCGAAACTACCAGATTTTTCGAAGACGACTGATGGTCCGGAATTTTTTCACTATAATTTATTGCAAAAATATCACCGATTTTTCGACTTTCAATTTTTCGAAAAAATCAATTTTTCGAACAGATTCGTCGGTCCCAAGCAAAGAAATTCATATTAAAATCCCCTGCTAAATTCGAAATTCCAAACTGCCAATAAAGGTCAGGCATGATGATCATGATTTCTTTGTGCGGCGAGTTCGATTGTTACACTCCCGAGTGATTTCACGGGTTTATTCGCTACAGGTAATTGACACCGGATTAACGGTGAATATTCCGAACAGATTCGTCGGACCCAATCAAAGAAATTCCTTTTAAAATCCCCTGCCAAATTCGAAATTCCAAACTGCCAATCAAGGTCACGCACGACGATCATGATTTCTTTGTGCGGCGAGTTCGATTGTTACACACCCGAGTGACTTCACAGGTTTATTCGCTACAGGTAATTGACACCGGATTAACGGTCACACTATTGAGTGATGATCCTTGATTGAGTAAAGGGTGTCTTTATTTGAGATCGTTAGCAATGATGTGTTATTTGATGTTTTTTTTAAGTATGGGTCATTAATGAACTTTAATGATTTTAAAGATCAGTGATTCATGTAACGTGTAAATACGAATGATCTGTAATAGTACGGTTACAGCAAAAATAACAATTCTGAGACGAATTTCCTGAATATTTATGGACGTTTTTTAAAGTGAAAGTAGGGGCAAAAAGGCGAAACAAAATTGGCTAGAAACGTGGAGTTTGCCCTTTCAGGTCTACATCAGCCAGTTTTTTTGCAGACTAATACAAAACTACGCTATCTGTCAACGTTTGTCTTTTTTGTACCGGTTTTGCAAGGTTAAATATTTCGTCAGTAAATTCGTTACTTTACATTAAACCTTCATTTTCGTTATTGTAAATAGCTATAAATAAAACTGTAAGTTCATGTTTTCTTTTTTTATTTTCTGGTTCCGTATGTAGGCCTGTCAAGCGATTAGCTCAACCTTCAAGCAACTCATTATTTTTAATGCTTAGGCAGATGTTCCCATTACTTCAACGATATTGAATTAAAAAAATCCGAACATATCCGAACACTACCGATTTCGGAAATTCGAACTACCGATAATTCGAAGAAATTCCTGCAGTCCCTTGCACTTCGAATTATTGAGGTTTTACTGTAGGTCTTAAGTTTTTATCAGCACCATCCCCTCCCTGGGGTGACCTTGGGGTCAAGGTCACAGACTTAGAATTTTCATTAAAAAGTCAAAGTTTTTTGTGTTTAAGTTTATATAGCTAATTCATCAAGACCTTGAGGAATTTCATTTATATTTTACATGTTGGTAGATATTGGCCTAGCGTCTTACTCCGCATGATCCCCACCCCGGGTGTGACCGAGGTCAAGGTCACGAACTTAGAATTTCATATAAAAGTAAAAATTTTTGTGTTTAAGTTTATATATCCATATCATCAAGACCTTTTATTAAATTTCATTATCCCTTAACTGAAAGGTTGAGCGGATATAGCTATCAGCAAGAAATCTTTTTGTCTGTCCGACCGTCCTTTGAAGCATTTTAGTTTATACTTTGTTCATATTTTGAAGACCTTTTGATGGATTTCATTCATATTTGGCATGATGGTAGATATAGGTCTAAAGTTTTTATTAGCACCATCCCCACCCCAGGGGTGACCTTGCAGGGGTCATCCTAGAGCTTTCAAAGACGGAGAAGTTTTGCGACAATTTCAGGATTTCAGGGAGAAGTTTTGGTCCAAATTTTGGACTTCACTATACATTCTATACATTTTCACCTCTCCCTCAGCTCAAGATAGGGAGAAGTCAGCCAGCATAGGGAGACTTTTTCTCCCAAATCACCCTCTAGGATGACCCCTGCCTTGGGGTCAAGGTCATAGACTTAGAATTTTCATAAAAAAGTCAAGTTTTTTGTGTTTAAGTTTATATAGCTATACCATCAAGAACCTTTGAGGAATTTCATTTATATTTGACATGTTGGTAGATATAGGGTATGACCTTCAGGTCAAGGTCACAGACTTAGAAATTTCATATAAAAGTAAAAAAAATTGCATCGAAGTTTATATAGCTATACCATCAAGACCTTTTGTTGAATTTCGTTATCCTCCTACCGAGAGGTTTAGGGGATATAGCTATCAGCATGGAATTCATCCATCCTGCCATCTCCAGAGTCAAAGCTACATATTTTGTGCTCGTTAAAAACTGGCGGTAGCGCTAGTCAGGGGTATACGTGCCCCACTGGGCACTTTGTCTAGTAGTTGTTGTTTTGAGCATGGTCTCACTAGGATATTAGTTGTCAGTTCAAAGCCCCATTAAGCACTTTTTTTTTAACTAAAAGTACTGTTTGTTTGTTTTTTGGGGGGGTTTTTAACTAGAAGTGCTGCTGTTTTTGGCAAGCAGGTGCGATATAGATGTCCAGTTTTCTATCTGTTTGTCTGTCCTTCAACATTTGTGACCATCTTGGTGTTAGTCCATATCTGAATAACTTTTACACCTACAATCAAATTAACTGGGCACAATTGTTCAGAGCATCATTAGCTTAACAAGCTTGTTAATGACAAACTTGTCAGCTGTTGTAGCTAAGGTATTTTCAAATACATTGATATTTTGCTGCACAAATATGAGTAGCTTTGCAAATGTGAATTTTCAAAAAATATGGATGTATTTGCCATATTTCAAGATAGAAATTTTAATGTCAAGTTAGCGATTAAAACAACTTTGCTGGGCCCTGGCATACACATTCTCCCTAATAAGAACTCAAACAATGCAGCATAATTTTATGACCCTGATCTGTTTTCATGGTCTAATGACTCCATTTTTACTTTAACCCAAGCATTTAACTCCATTTCTGAATAACTAACACCTATAACGATCTAACATGATATGTGCTTTCTCCTTTACATGGACCTGAATACTGCAGAGTAATTTAATGACCCGGGCCCAGTTGTTCAAAACTAACGATGTCGTTAGTTAACGTATCATTAAAACTTTGATCATTAAATATGGCATATACGCTATTATTTTTGCTGAAAAAATGTGAGTAGCTTTTGCATTTGCAAAAGCTACTCACATTTTTTCAGCAAAAATATCTGTGAATTAGATATTGTACTTACTAGAACAGTTAATATTTTGACACTAACAAGCTCGTTAAGCTAACGATGCTTTGAACAACTGGGCCCTGGACATATATTTCATGGTCTTTTATTGCATCAGCTACAGCACTTAGCTCCATTTCTAATTAACTGTATGACCTATAAATATTAACCCATTGTAGTCGGGAGACCCATAAAAGTGTAATTGGCAAACAGTGCAGACCCAGATTAGATGCCGCAGAATGCGGCATCTGATCAGGGTCTCCACTATTTGCAAATAGTTCAGCCATTTTTCTCTAGGAATATGTAAATCTCATAGCGGGGTGTACCTAAAATTGTCATTGGACTCTTCCAATATATAGTATGGGAGAATCCATTCAGTATACAATGGCTTAAACCTGGCATACACTTCCTACACAATATGGACTTAAACAATACAGTATCATTTTATGCCCCTGACCTGTATTTCAAGGTCTAATGACTTTTATCTGTTTGCATCAATACTAGCATTTAGCTCTATTTCGGGTTAACCGTATTACTCAGTCAGCCATTCTGTAATACACTTCCTTCCTAACAGGGAATCTTACACTATGGTATTGTTTTGTGACTGTGACCTATATATCACAGTCTAATGACTTTATCATTCTTTACATGAATTTTTATCTTGTTTATGATACTGACAGTTGCTGGCAGATGCAACTCCCTGTATTTCTTTTTTGTTATACGCCCGTTTGAAAAACGGGACGTATTATGTTACGGGATATGGCGTCCGTCCATCCGTCTGTAAACTTTTTCGTTTCCGGCTAACTCCTCCTACAGTTTACATCCGATCAAGCTGAAACTTGGTATATAGTTAGACCATGATGTGGCCCAGCGCATATTGTTTCAAGGTTACAGTCCACCAAATGTTTGCAGAGTTATGCCCCTTAGAAAATTTCTGTAAACTTTTCATTTCCGGTTAACTCCTCCTACATTTTACATCCGATCAAGCTGAAACTTCATATATAGTTAGACCATGATGTGGAGGGCAGCGCATATTGTTTCGAGGTTACAGTCCACCAAATATTAGCAGAGTTATGCCCCTTTCAAAATTTCAGTGGACTTTTCGTTTCCGGCTAACTCCTCCTACAGTTTACATCCGATCAAGCTGAAACTTGATTTGTAGTTAGACCATGATGTGGAGCAGCGCATATTATTTCAAGGTTACAGTCCACCAAATATTAACAGAGATATACCCCTTTGAACAGTTGTATTAATTTTTCGTTTCTGGCTAAATCCTCCTACAGTTTACATCCAATCAAGCTGAAACTTCATGTACAGTTAGACATGATGTGGAGCAGCGCATATTGTTTTGAGGACATAGTCCACCAAATATTAGCAGAGTTATGTCCCTTTGAAAATTTCAGTAAACTTTTCGTTTCCAGCTAAATCTTCCTACAGTATACATCCTATCAAGCTGAAACTTGATTTGTAGTTAGACCATGATGTGGAGCAGGGCATATTGTTTCAAGGTTACAGTCCACATAATATTAGCAGAGTTAAACCCCTTTGAAAATTTCTATTAATTTTTTTGTTTTCGGCTAAATCCTCCTAAAGTTTACATCCGATCAAACTGAAACTTCAGAAATAGTTACACGATGATGTAGAGCAGCACATATTATTTCGAGGTTACAGTGCACCAAATATTTGCAGATTTATGCCCCTTTGAAAGTTTTTGTAAACTTTCGCAGCATATTGTTTAGAGGTAATAGTGTACAAATTTTAATATATAATAGGTATATTTTTTGGCAAATAACTAAAGTTTTGGTCATATGGGCAAGATATTGATTTTTTTTTTTTTTTTTTTTTCATTTTTTAACATCTTTTATTAGATTTGCAAGGAAAGGTTGTCATTATTAATCTTTATAAATACATAATTCTTTTTGAATTTTTTTTTTTTTTTTTAATACTCTTCTGATTTGGCTCCCTTGAAGAACAAAAATAAAATCAGTATTAAGCAAGTTAAAGGTTTACCAAAAACATTTCTTGCAGCATTTTTTTTTTTTTTGGTTGTTTATTTTTGTTTTGTTTTTGTTTGGTCCGATATTGAAGTATAGGAAAAACAAATCAGCTCATATGAGCTTATAATACAGTGATTTATTTACAATTTTATACCTACGAGTCCCAGGACTTGCTTGGGCTTTAAAAAGAGAGTCCTACTATAAAATAATTGCATCCACTACAGAACTTTCCGCTATGATTTTGTGAGTCCAGGAACTCACTGAGATTTAAAATGTGAGTCCCAAAGCAAAAAATGTGAGTATGGGACTCAGGTAAAAAAAATCACTGATAATATAGCCATGCTTCTGTGGTGTGTCCTCCGTCAGAAAGCACTTCTCCCTAGAAGCAGCAAACTTCTCCCTATTTTCCCAGGAGGGAAATGTCACGTCTCCCTTAATTTCTGGGCCAGCTTGGACCCATAGGTTACAGTTCACCAAATATCAGCAGAGATATGCCCCAATGAAATTTTTTTAAATTTTTTTTTTTGTAATTCCACTTAGTTTATATCCGGAGCACTGAATTATGCAGGAGCCAGTTTATGTGCTACATCTTATTACTTGCCACGGGCGTATAATGCCCCGCTTGGCGGAGCTCTTGTTAATGCATGTATTCTGGACATGGCTATTTAAACCATTTTAGTCTGGAAATCCCTAAAAAGATAATAGGCAAACAGTGCAGACCCAGATCAGATTCCTCAGAATGTGGCAACTGATCGGGGTCTCCACTTTTCTCTGGGAATATCTAAATAGCCTGATATATCTAAAATTGACATTAGACTCCCAGTATTTAGTGTGAGGAAGTTTATTGGTCTAAAATGGGCTAAACAAAGTATTCTTATTCAGTTATTGATCAGGGTCCAGGTGTTCAAAGCATCGTTAGCTTAACGAGCTCGTTAGTGGTCAAAATGTATCGTTAGCTTAACGAGCTCGTTAGTGGTCAAAATGTTAACTGTTCTAGTAAGTAAGTACAATATCTAATTCACAGGTATTTTTGCTGAAAAAATGTGTCACTTTTTTTTTTCAGCAAAAATATTAGTGTATATGCGATATTTAATGATCAAAGTTTTAACGATACGTTAACTAACAACATCGTTAGTTTTGAACAAATGGGCCCAGTTTGCCAGGTTCAAATGACAATAATACTGCATCTTTTTACAGATATTCAGTACACCAAACCATCATCCGAGAAGTCAGCCATTTATAGACCATGTATTCACATTTTCTATAGCTGATAACAGAATTTGGTTTCGAAATTATCAGATTCTGGAAGAGGATGGATCATTAGCAGAAATAGGTATATATCGTATTAATCCAAAATATTGGGATGCTTTAACCCTGGTCCTACTGAATCTAGATATACCCTGCCTTTGCAAACAGTGTAGATTTTGATCGGTTCAGAAACCAACTGATCTGGATCTGCACTGTTTGTCATTCAGTATGTAAATTTTTATCAATAACCAGGATCAAGCAATTTGATTGGCTGAAAATTAGAAGTGGGCATGGCATTTTAATTTATTCAGCATGACAAGGGTTAACTCAGGATACCTGTCCTGAAATTTGAACAAGTCCATTATACTACCTGATGTGTGTGAAAACTGCTGGAATGAATGACAAACTGTACAGATCGTGATCAGATGCGCATTCTGTAGCGTCTGATCTGGGTCTATACAGTTTTCTTAGGTCTATTGGTCTCATTACGTATGATTATTATGGTATACTTCGAAATTATCCAAAGCAGTAATTAAAGTAAACAAAATATTTTGTGGCAGCATTTAGATGTAATAAAATCAAAATACCATTTAATCATCATGGTATTAAGTGAACTTTTCCTGAGGTTAATAAGATTAGGATCTAGTTACGCGTAATTGTCTCCAAATTGGTAATGATTGGCAGTCTCTTGGTCTTGATAAAAAAAAAGGCCACCCCCACCCCACAAAAAAAAAAAAAAAAAAAAAAAAAAAAAATCAAATAATTGTTGCATATATAGCATCATCTCTGCAGACAATTTTACATGCCATAACTTTTGGTTTCTGGTCTGTAAGAGCTTGTTATTTTTTAGAGAGATGTAATAAAATTTAAGGGGACTTGATACACACGTGGTAGAATTTCTGCCATTTTTGATAAGGAAGATAACTTCTGTGGCTTTCTGTTAGCTTTCCTTCTCACCAATCCCTTCTGAAAGGAAAGAAGATCAGTCCAATTGTTGGCCATAAATTTAATTTTGGGTAAATATTAGAGAACAAAGCACAAAAACAAAAATGACAAATGTTTTCTAAGATATTGATAATCATAAATGGTTGCTTGTGAAAAACATCTTACCATGTGATGTAGAAAGCACAGAAACTATATAACTGAAATACCATGTATGATTTCAGGTCCAAGATTTGTATTAAATCCTATCAGAGTGTTTGAAGGCAGTTTTGGTGGTTCTACCTTATATATGAACCCACACTATGTTTCTCCAAATGAGGTAAGTTTTATGCTACTTGATCATAACACAACTCGGTGTTGTAATCTTTGAGAATGATGCCCCACAGTAATGTTTGTTATAGCATTGAGAAGTATATCCCATCCACTTTTGTAACAAAAAAAAAAAGTTTTACACATGATGTTAATTGGCATAAAGTACATAGACTTGACAGGTTGGGCAGGACTATTAAATAGACCGACTGTTTGTTTGTGTTGAGGTTTTATGGCTCAGTCAACCCATGGGGTCAGTTTACCTATCCACACTTCTACTGGGCAGGCTTAGTCCTCTAAACAGTTAATCAGTTTTGTGCACATTCTTTTGCCAGAATCTGATGACTGCCCTTCTTGAATACGTGGAAGGGAGAGAATGATTGTAGAAAATATTTCATGATCAATCTCCACGAAAGAATGTTGCTGACTCGGCGGGGGTCGAACCTCAACCTCCTGATCAACCGGTCGGATGCACATGCAGCTGAGCCACCGAGGCTGGCAAATAGACCAACTGATAAGTGAGACAAGACTACTAAATGAACAGATGGGTTGGGTAGGATTACCAAATGATCAGATAGTAGGGCAGGACTACTGAACCTGAATGAACTGATAGATGGACAGTACTACTAAATGAAAGACTTATATGTAATAAGACTGCTAAATGAGCTGACAGCTAGGTAGGACAGAACTACTAAATGAAGAGACTGACAGATGGAACAGGATTGCTAAATGACTAGACAGACATTGGGTCAGAGCTACTAAATGAACAAACAGGTCAGTAGAATAGGATTACCAAATGAAGAGACTAATAGGTAGGGCAGGACTACTAACTCAACAGACTAATAGAGAAGCCTGGATTACTAAATGATTAGATTGATAGGTAGGACAACTGAACTACCAAGGACCGAGACCACTTGATAAGACAGAAATACTGAATGAACAGATAAATATATGTATCCATAAAAACTGATATAATTATTATGAACGAGCCTAGACTTTTATAACTTATCATCTTGCTGAGATGATTCGAAAATGCAGAAATATGTTTCTTCTGATAAATAAGAACAGTGTTTATAGTCAAGATGCCATTTTGAACTCCGATATGTTACTTCCTGTACACATTGCTGTTGGTATCATTTCAGCATCGAAGAATGTTAAGGAAACAAGTTGCTCATAAGTACATTGAGAGAGTACAGTCAAAGAAATCACGGGAAGACAGAAAACCTGAACAGACATATCCAACAGACATTACAGACGGTGTGTTTGTTACTATAGGACCTGATGCGGAGGCCCAGAATGGATGAAAAACAGAATTCCTAACAGGATTCATTTTTGACTAATTTTTTTTTTTATTTCTCTGAAAACATTGGGTCTTGTGGAAATGTTACCTTGGAACAGGTCAGATAGAAGTTGTGGACTAGAAAGATGGTAATTTTCATTTTTGCATTGAAACATATCTTATGGGTACTCATTGGAATTGCCTCAATGAGGCAATTCCAATGAGTGCCCGCAAGATGTGTTATGCTGCAAAAGTATCTCAGTGAGACAGCCTTAGTTGGATGCCACAACATTATTGTGAAGAAATAAGAACCATCTGGACACCCATTTCATCTGGAATGGTGATGAGTGTTCAGGAATGGAGGTGTTCTTAAGAAAGTTGCCTTTACTCTATAAACACTGAGAATATCTGGTCAGGCTTCAGAAATAGTACAGTGCCCAGGTATTGAATACGAAAACAGAATGATCAGGACCAGAGAGTACAAATGCACAGATTAATCTCCTTTCAGATTCATACATTAATGGGTAACAATACCATGTCATGTGGTCTGCATGAAACTTAAGGGCATGGATACATCTAAAATTTTGTGACCATTTTTATGCACGCATAAAAAAAGGTTGAGGGGACATATGAGCCAGCGCACAGTAAAATCTACAATAAAAATTGTGACCAGCGAAGATGCAGATCAGCCTGCACATCCCCCCAGTTTGATCAGTCTTCACTGATCGCATGTGCCTTCTACAGCCTTCAGGCTATCCAGAGGGATAAACGAGAACCCTTGCCATTCTGTGTGGGTGTACAGGTTGATCTGAGTCTTAGATGGTAACACATGTCTTATTGTTGCTTTTGCTTTGTTCATATGTTCATTTGTTATTCCATTAGTCATACCTTACCTTGTTTACAAGATATCAAAGTATTTGAGCTAGGGCTTTGATATTTGGCAGACTTATATGGGCTGAGTAGATCACTTAAACTTTGAAAAAAAAAAAAAAAAAAAATTGAGTTTAGAATTTTGTAGGCTAGCGACAAGCATATGGTCGGGGCCATAGTTTTTACAAACACATTTCTAGTTCATAGGAAGATAGCATTTGTAGGCTCCTCTTAAAGGAAAGAGAGAGCAAATACCTTCATTTAAGGCCTGACTTCATTGTGTAGTTGGTAGGGCATATGTCTGCAAATCCAGGAGTCGCAAGTTTGAATCCCAGCTCAGTCACATAACTTTCCAGGAGATTGATCATGAAATCTTTCTACAGTCATTCTTCCCCCTTCACTGATTCAAGAAGGGCAGTGTTCAGTTACTGAAGAAAGTAGTTGCACAAGTACTGATTAACTTCTTTATATATAGGACTAAGCCTGCCCAGGACAAGTCTGAATAGGTAAACTGACTGCCTCGACATGACCTCAACAGTGTTTGGACAGGGCGGGAAAACTCCCAATGGGGAGATACACCACAACCTCTTTATAACACTATTGTTGGGGTCCATATCATAAACCGTGTTAGTTAAACAACCGTGTTATATCCCAATAAAAATGTATAGATTATATTGAAAAATGACCATTTATGGTCATTTTTTCAATATAATCTATACATTTTCGGGATGCATCTTTGAACCGTGTTATATCCAAAACTGTGTTATAACGAACCGTGTTATAAAGGGGTTGTAGTGTACTTGTGAATATTTTTGTTGGTTATTCTTCCAGGCAGTGTATCCATTCCCCTTAATAGTGTCTTCAGGAATATGTGAAATATGCTGATTCAGGTCTTCCTATGCTTCTCAATTGGTATACAGTAAAACCTGTGTAAGACAGCCACCTTTGAAATTGACCTTAGTGATTGATGTGGAAAGGTGGTTGTCTTATAAAGGTACATGTCATGTAATTTTGACATGTACCTTTATAAGACAGACAACTTTTTCCATATCAACCACTATTTAAAGTCCGTCTCAAAGATGGCTGTCTTACACAGGTTTTACTGTACTTCATAGTAGCCATTGATTTTGTAAGTGGGTGGCAAGGGCGCTGATCAGACTGCATGGATTCACACTGATGTGGTCTTTCCTATTTTGCCTTGAAGACACCTGGAGCTATGTCATGGAGAAAGAGGATATAGCATAGGGCTCTGATCAGACAGCATGGATTCACACTTATGTGGTCTTTCCTGTCTTGCCTAGAAGACACCTTCAGCTCTTTCATGGAAAAAGAGGACACGGCGCATACAAACAGCAAAAGTTCAGGTGCAGTCTGATCTGAGTCTTCGTTGGTTAGTATGTTTTCTGACACTGTGGTTCATGTGGCCAGTCTACTTCTACTCTACAGAGTTTGAAATAATACAGCATATTGATCTACAATAGGCTCCATTTATTTCAGCATTAAAATAGTAAGTCCAGTTCGCATTTTTGGTAATTTGGGTTATTTCAGTACTTTGATTACTGTACCAACTTGTAAGGTCATTTCAGTACACATGTCCTTTGAGCACTGTAAAGGATTGGTTCCAGGCTTATATGTAGACATACTGAAAGTGTTTTGCACAGCTGGGTCCCAGTGCAACAGCCTCTTTCTGACGACAGCTGATTGCTGCAGCAAGGAAAAAGTTTTCCCGCCCTCCCTCCCAATTTTTATTCTTAATTCACTAATAACCATTTAGTATTGCAGCTAAAGAACAGTAGCTCTATGTATTATTTCAGATGGTTAAAATAAATAATTATGTCAATGTTTGTCATTATTTTGTGGTAGGATACTGCCGCCCAGTTTCTTTTATAATTTCAGAAAGAACAGTCATCCATGTCCTTTCATTCTCCTGCCTGGTGGATTAAGTAATGGTGTTATATTTTGGTGAAAGACAGTTATGCTGCTTTAATGTTCTACAGTGTATCATCAGATATATGAGTGTTAAGTATAAATTGCAATATCAGAAAGACTAAGCTGTTTTTAAATCTGTGGATTATTTGGATAACTCATGGGCAGGAACATTCCAGTCTAGTATGCAATCTAGCTGTTGCTGATTGGGGGTGGCGGAAAATTCCGAAGGGATGTGATTCTGACTGAAATCTTGTTATATATTTGGGAGCTGCTTTCTCATCCAACAGTTTGCTGGTAGATGTGTATGTACCATTTACTCAGCGGTGGTGTATATGATTTAGCGGGCATTCTGTGTACATACCGGAATGCTTTGCGGAGTTTTGTTTTGGCGGGTATCATGTGTCTGTACCGTGATACTTTGCGGTGTGCTGTTTAATAGAACAGCATGTGTATGTACCATGTTGTTTAGCAAGCATCATGTGTATACACCGTGTTGCTTTGCGGTGGTTTCTATGTAGAAACCAGTGGGATAAAAAGATGAGAAAGCATCTCCTTATTGATTGCATCTCTTCGAATTTCCAACCACTGATCTGCAACCTTTACGCCACAAATTATTTTATGTGTATGTTAAACACTGTGAATAGTTATTACTTTGTTAAAACACTCAGGAAGAGTTGATAAAGGTTATTTCAACATATTCTTTGTTCTTATTTTAACCGTCTTGAAATAAACAGAACATAGTACTGAATGTTTGGTGTTTTACTTTATCCACATACAATTTACAAAAAAGAATGAACACAATGAATGTACACAAGTTGATTTTTCTAATGATACGGCTGTCTTTCATATAATGAAAGGTTTGATATAAATGCATTTTAATGCTGCAATCCATTTCACCATGTACAATCCTGTATATATATTTGGATGGTACAACTGTTCTTTATCTTGGAATACAGTGGACTCTAGCTGTGTCAAACACTGATAACTTGCTGCTGCTCAAGTCAAATTAAGTGAAGAGCAATACTGGTTAAGTTTTTTATATATTCCTAACATTACAAGTTTTATCAGAAACAAAAGATTCTGGTCCCTTCAAGTTTGAGAAAATGTTAGCTGACTTGTATTTTGAAAACGAACAAATTTCATGAGCTTACACAGGACAGACGTATAAAGAGCACATGAAATTTGTCAACTCTTCCATGCTTTCAAAACACAGTTCAATTCCAAAATCATTCCAGATAAGGCACTTTTCTCAACCAAAAAGTGATGATATTTTTTCTTATTTCTCCATTAAAACGTGGATACTCGGAAGCGCATCACCTATGCACTTCTAATGAGTACCCACGTTTTCATGGAAAAATAAGAAAAAATATTATGAGGATACCCCATCTTATCAGGAACTTTGTTCCAAACATTAGTATCATCTGAATATATACATAGGGCTGTACATGGTGCATTTGTATACTTGTCATGTCTGTAAAAATACTTGAACAATCAAAGAACAAATGACTTGTAAAAGGCAACATTTTAGATTTTCAGGAATTTAAATTAAAATCCACCGGACTCTTGCAGCTGAACCCAGATCAATCTAACAACCATGGTTCTTGTAAGACCTTCAGGAGTTAGCAACATAGACCATTATCAGATTAACTTTTTGCTTGTGATACTACTCATTTGCTCTGAGGTGAAGACTTCAGAAAAGCGGTTTAATTGGTGGAGCTGGCTGAATATTTTACAGATCATCAGATTTTGTACTCCACTGTAAACAAATACCAAGTCCTTATTTTATGTACATCATAACAGATTCTGCAAGGTCCATATATTATCTACATGAAAGGTACAGGCTCTAATCAGACTGGCCAAAAGTACAGACTGATCTTCAGTCTACACATGCAATTATGAGCCTTAGGGCACAATTTTCTGATAATATTTTATCCAGACTGTAGAATAGTGACAAAAGAAAAGCAGATGTAAATGTATATTAGCTTTAACCCATAAAGTGCTAATAAAGTAAAATTGTAGTAGATGACATTCTATTTTTTTTATTTTTTTTTTTCAATTTTCCAGAAAAAAAGACTTGGCATTTCATGTGAATCATCAAGCCTTATTTTCTCTGAAAAAAAAGAAGAAAGAAAATGCCTGATCCAGTCGTGGTCAGTGCTTTAAGAGTTAAAAAATCAGATGTCTATGTTTTTGAAAAATGAAAGGATCCTTCAAAAATAGCATAGCAGACATTTCACATGAAATGTCAAGCCTTATTTTCTCTATAAAAAAAAATGGGCATCTGCTGCAGTTATGATCAGCACTTTAACCTTAACCACTCTATGGATAAATTCAGCAAACAACAAACTAATGACATTTTCTCTTATTTTTCCCAGAAAACAGGTTTTGACATTTCATGCAAATTGTCTCCAAATGGAGACAATTTGCATGAAATATCAAATCCTGTTTTCTGGGGAAAAAAAGAGAAAAAATACATCATCAATTTGTCAACTGTTGAATTAGCTCGTAGAGTAGTAAAAGTTAAAATCTAAAAAATGGATTATGCATGAAAGATGAATATGATTTTTGAAAAATGAAAGAATCCTTCAAAAATAGAAAACTAACAATATGCATTCACCATAGGCCCAGATCAGCAGCTGCATCCAGGCAGTCTGATCAGGATCCACACAGATTCATGAAATGTATATAGATTGCACATTAAAAGGACTGTGACTGAAAAGTGTAGACCCTGATCAGATCAAATGTGTAGGCTGATTGAAGTCTATCCTGGTCATATCATATTTGAATTATAGCTCTAGATAAGAAGAGTATCCAGATAATATTTTTATTTAGTTCTCCCTGACATGTTGTAAGTACACATTAGAAATTAGGCGCTTCTAATTTGTACCCACAACATACGTTTTGTGGAAAAATCGGAAAGATTTTAATACTTCTTTTTTTATGTTGTTGAAAAAAAAACAACTGCTTTATCTAGAGCTATGTGATTTCTATCTGATAGGGCTCAAATAATTTTGTTTTTGAAACTAAATTTAGAACAACATAAATCAACACAGTACAAGTAAAAACACAATATACAAAACTAATGAATAATGAGAAAAATTTTTAGGCATGCAGTTGGAAAATCAACATTTTCACTGTATGGGCTGCTTCGAGCAAAAATGTCTTTGAATATGCACACAATGCTCAGTTGAGCATGAAAAAAGTTTTATAACCTCGAAGCCAGACTGCATGTATATGCAGACTCATCTGGGCCTTCAATGTATATTCTCAAACTTGGCATGACTCATGTCCCTGTACTATAATTGTGAACAGCAAAGACTCTAGCCAGAATGCACAGATATGCAGGCTGTTCCTATATGGAAACAGCTTTCACAGGACAAGGTAGCATGCCCAAACTCAAAACTAAAAGCAAAAAAAAATAAAAATAAAAAAAAAGGTCAATGGATACACTTTAAGGGGAGGCAACTGTCAATTTTTTGCATCCCTTCTAGAGAAGGGTCTACCCTTAAAGAATCAGCTCCCCTTCAAAGCAGTCTTTCCTTTTAGAATAGACCCCTCTTATAGAAGGGAATTGGTTTTGAGAAAAGCTATCAGGAAGTCACAAAAGTTGTATCCCTTGTTTAAATAACAGAAAATGCACCAAGTATATCCAGTCCTCTTAATGAACAATTCTTAACCTGGGAGGCAAGGCACAGCTCCGTGTTTTCATAAAGACATGCAAAATACTCATATACACTCACCTTAATTACTACATATAACAAATTACAATGTCTATAAAATGTGCATCATTAGCACAACAAAAATATATATTTCACTGTAAAGAAAAGATTTCCAGATGACAATGTCAGTTTTTTAAAGCAAAGATTTCATCAGAATTACAGGAGACTCCCAAGAAATTCAGTCTCCTCATCCTGGGACTTTCCATCTCAACATTAATATTGGGAGAGTCACATTTAAGCATGGCATTCAAAATCAGTGTCTAGGTTTTTTTTTAGATGCTCACAGTATTAAAAAAACCAGGTCAACCAGTCAAACTGCTCACTGAAAGGAGAAATAAAGAAATGATATGAAAATATCATGGTATATGGTAAATGTCATAAAATTTCATACACCAATTTCTAACAAAGTGGCATATGCAAATAATGTAAGCCCAGATCAGACTGCTCCTGAAGGAGCAGTCTGATCAGGGTCTACACTGCTATTCCACTAAGTATTTTATAAAACAATTGCATAAAAAGCAAAATTGTTCAAAATTTCAGGACATTTACCACAGATTCTAATTCTAATAAAATACTCACTTATGCTGCAACAAATGCAAGGCAAAATGACAGTATTGCCTCTGTTGCAACTTTATATATACACATATACTTTATGTATGTAGTTCACATGTACTTTATTCAGAATATCTTGAAACCTAGAGCATATTTGTAATCAAAAAATAAAAATAAATAGTGGATATTCAAATGTTTGGAGTGAATATGACTTTTATTTCATTGAGTGAAGTGAAAAAATGTATATTTCATGAGTGCCTTCGGCACTCATGAAATATACAATTTCATGAGTGCCTTCGGCACTCATGAAATATACATTTTTTCACTTCAGGAGATGAAATAAGTCATATTCACAACAAACATTTGAATTTTCTTTTTATTATATACATCACTTTTGATAGAAGAGATGCAAATCTTGCATTTGCAAGGGGAAGTCTGACACGCAGTTTTGTCCCTTGGCGGTGACATATAAGAACCGCATAACAGCGGGAAACCCACTTCCGAAAAAAAAATAGTCTCCTGAAATATTTCAGCCTAAAAGCGTCTTTTTAAGGGATATGAGCAATAAAATCAACTGTATTTAGTTCAATTTAATAAAACAAGAAACATTTTATGTATTGAACATGAATTTAGGTATTGAACATGCTTCCCTTTGACCATTAATGTAAATAAGAAAAAAAGTAGTTCCAGATCTTATATTTTTCACTGCTCAGAGGAGTGAAAATATAAGTTTTATATTTTCACTAGTGAAAATATAACTTTTTCGAAATATGCATTTTATTTCATTAATAATTCTCTATATTTCATTACTTTGTATATAATAAAATCAATAAATCACTTCTTTTCTCTTTAGACGCAATGTAAAAACTTATCTAATTTAAAAAATTTTAACTCTTAGTATGCTAGGTAAAATTTTCAGCAGATGGCATACTGAAATATTTTTCTCATTTTCTTTCCCCCAGCAAATAGGTTAATAGGTTTCAAGCAAATTTTCTCCATTTGAGACAATCTGCATGAAATGTCAAATCCTGTTTTTTGGGAAAAATAAGAAAATATAATCAATTTGTTGCCTGCTGAATTAGCCCAGAGAATGGTAAAGCTTAATCTTTTTATGATTGTTCTAGCACAAAACCCTCAAACCTAAAGTTTCAGAATAAATTTAACAGTAAATCCACTGCTTGCCCACAGAGTATTTTAGCAAAGTACAGTCATTTGATAGATCTACTAGCACCATAGCTCTAGATAAAACAGGGTATCAAGAAAATGTTTTTCTTATTTCTCCATGAAAACATGTTGTGGGTACTCATACGTGTCCCCACAAGATATGTTTTCATGGAGAACTAAGAAAAAAATAACACTTTTTGGCTGAAAAAAAGTGCTTTAACTGGAGCTATGTGGTAGTATCTGTCTAATCCAAAAGGATGTTCTATTACATTTACCCGAAGTATTCACATAGACATGCATCAGCAAATGATGTACTAGAGCTGGTGTTTGTAAAACACTATGCCCTCAACTGCCTGACTCTAACACTGCTTGACTCCAACACTGCTTGGCCAGGACGGTAAGAACAGTACAAATACACGAGATTTAAATGTTACTTTATTAAAAGAGAAATAACTCTGGGAGATAATTCGGATAGGAAAAAATATGGGTCACCTATTTTTTCATGAGGAATCCATATATGAAATTTCAAACTAGCATGCACAGTTTAAAACTTATGCTATGAATCAAAAAGTGTGCAATGTAAAAATGCCCAAAATGACAAAGGGCCATAACTCAAGAAGTACTTTTCAGAATTTTATTCAAAAGTTAATCAGGTCATCTACTCATTGCTACCTATCTATTCTTTAAATTTCAAGGATTTTGCTGACAAGATTCCATCCATATTTCTTTAAAGGGCCATAACTCAGGAAAGGGGCAAAATCCTGATGGGAAAAAAATAAGTGTCAGCTATTTTTTCATGAGGAATCCATACATGAAATTTCAAAACCCTAGCATGCACAGTTCAAAACCTATGCTAAGCATAAGAAAGTGTGCAATGTATAAAGCCCAAAATGACAAAGGGCCATAACTCAACAAGTACTTTTCAGTATTTATTCAAAAGTTAATCAGGTCATCTACTCATCGCTACCAATTTATTCCTTAAATTTCAAGGCTCTAGCTTCAATAGTTTTTGAGATATTTTGCTGACAAGACTTCATCCATATTTTTTTCAAAGGGCCGTAACTCCGGTAAGGGGCATAATCCTAATAAGAAAAAAATTTGTGTCAGCTATTTTCTCATGAGAAATCTAAATATGAAATTTCAAAACCCTAGCATGCACAGTTCAAAACTTCTATGCATCAAAAAGTGTGCAATGTAAAAAATGCCTGAAGTTATAAAGGGCCATAACTCAAGAAGTACTTTTCAGAATTTATTCAAAAGTTACTTTTAGAATTTATTCAAAAGTTAATCTGGCCATCTACTCATCAATACCAATCTATTCACCAGGTTTCAAGGCTCTAGCTTCAATAGCTTTTGAGATATTTTGCTGACGAGATTTCATCCATATTTTTTCAAAGGGCCATAACTCAGGAAAGGGGCATAATCCTGATAAGAAAAAAAATACGTGTTCGCTATTTTTCATGAGGAATCTATATATGAAATTTCAAAACCCTAGCATGCACAGTTCAAAACTTGCGCTATGCATCAAAGTGTGCAATGTAAAAATGCCTGAAGTTATAAAGGGTCATAACTCATGAAGTAATTTTCAGAATTTATTCAAAAGTTAATCAGGTCATCTACTCATCAATACCAATCTATTCACCAGGTTTCAAGGCTCTAGCTTCAATAGCTTTTGAGATATTTTGCTGACAAGATTTCATCTATATTTTTTCAAAGGGCCATAACTCAGGAAAGGAACATAATCCTGATGGGAAAAAAAAATACTTATCAGCTATTTTTTCATGAAGAATCCATATATGAAATTTCAAAACCCTAGCATGCACAGGTCAGCAGTTATGCTATGCATCAAAAAGCGTAACGGATGGAAGGACGCACGCACAAACATCCCAGAAGCAATATGCCCCTCCAACTTCTTCGAAGTTGGGGGCATAAAAATGCAGGATAGATGCATGGACACTTAGCATTTTAACGCTTTGCACTCTGGGTAAAATTTTCAGCAGATGATATTTTGAAATGTTTTTCTTATTTTTCCCAGAAAACAGGATATGACATTTCATGCACATTGTCTCCTAAGGAGACAATTTGCATGCCCAAAAAACAGGATATGACATTCATGCAAATTGTCTCCTTACGAGACAATTTGCATGAAATGTCATATCCTGTTTTCTGAGAAAAATATCATCAATTTGTTGTCTGTTGAAAATGCCCAGAGAGTGGTAAAGGTTAATGTAGAGCATACAAGAACTGTTTTCATGACATTCCCACACAGCAGTTATGTTTTTCTCAAAGTCGTGGTGGTGAATGTGGGGGAGAGGGGCTCAAAGTAAAATTCAATGCCTAGTCCCTGTTCAAACCTTAAAGGCAATAACTTGAATACTTACATCATCATCGTCCTCTTCTTCTTCATCACTAATGACTGGCCGAGATTTACCACGAGCTGGATTCCTCTTATTGCCACCAGAAGGCTTACTGGGAGTTTTAGCCTGAGAAAAACAATTTTCAGAAATAAACCTTTTGCAAGAATCTGCTGCCAACCAACTTTTAAGTACTGCAAGTAACATAATTTTACATGTGTCAGTTTTTGTTCATCTGTGTTTCATTCTATTTCTCCCACATTTGGTGCTTGTGCAGACATGCAGTAAAACTTCCATGACTCAAACACCAATGGCTTGTTTACTGTGGCTGATTTGACATAGCAACAGATAAGATGCTTTTTTTCATCCAAAAAATGCTGATATCTTTCTTATTTCTCGACGAAAACATATGTTGTGGGTATCACATATGTTTTCGTGGAGAAATAAGAAAAATATTATGTGGATACCCCCTCTTATCTGTAGCTATGATTTGAACTCTTTTTCAGTTCCTAAGAAATTCTAACAGCTCAAGAAAAAATAAATATTATGGGATATTTTTCAGTATTTTTTATCATGAAAATTAATCATTAGGATTGCTTCACAAGGTGATTCTAATGAGTGTCCACAATAGATGTTTTAAGAAGAAATAACAAAAATTATCCCAGAATTATCACTAAATACCCCTTAATAAATCCTTGGACCTACAAGGGGCATCATAACCAAACTCATTTTGTGGTTCAATATATTCTCAGCATTTTATGATTCTTAAAGTGGCTCTAAACAGACAGCACAGGTACAAATCGAGGGTTGAGCACAAAACTGGCGTAGGTCAGATGGTTGTTTTTCCCAAAACTTAATCTCCTCACCATGAAGGCGTTATGAAGATTACAACATTTCTTTCTGTAAACAATGAAAATTTAGGTGCCATTGCTCGTATGAGCAATGGCACCTAAATTTGCATTGTTTACAAAGGGGTCAAATTTGCCCCTAAACAAGGGTTTCAAAAATATGTTTGAGTTACTACAGTCTTGCGCTCACCCTCGAAATGGTGATCTTAGCCTTCACTTTCCCATACTGCTCTTCTCTCATACTGCTGCTCATACAAATACAACTGGTATGTGAAATACGCACTCAAATCAACCTGCTAATATGAGCCAGAGCTCTAGATAAGAGAGGGTAGCCACATAATATTTTTCTAATTTCTCCATGAAAACGTGGTTACTCAGAAGCATTCATTAAGGCGCTTCTAATATATACCCACATTTTTTCGTAGAAAAATTAAAAAAAAAAAAATTCATAATTGAGCCAGAGCATGACAAAACCAACAAAATGGCATGTGCGCTCAGCGAAGACTTGGATCAGCCTGGGCATTCACCCAGTCTGATCAGAATCTTTGCTGTGCGCTTAATGGGTAGCTAAGGACCCAAGCTTTCTTTATGTGGACAGAGAAGACTGATCAGACTGGGCAGATGCCCAGGCTGATCTGAGTCTTTGCTAGGCTCACATGCCATTTTGTAGGTTTTGTTGTGTGCTGGCTCAATTTTCATTTGAAAAAAAAAATGCCATTTCTGGAGCTATGATGGGCTCAACAATGTGAATATCCACTAAAGAAAACATGCCTGAATCTAATAACATACCTTGGAACTTCTTCCACTGTCTCTTCCTTTTTCCTTAGTTTTGGACCTGTTAGTGGCATTGGTGGAAGTTGACTGACCTAAAAATAAACAATGATAGTAATCTTATTATAGACCAATTATAATTTCTCTGACATCATTATGCGATATGTCCTAATTCACAGGCAGGTTAAATAAACTGTACAGAAGAAATTCCTGTACCTCCTGTAACAATGAAATCAATTTACGTAATTTGAATTACTTTTTAAAGTGTATGGGAAAAGCTGTCCTGGCAGAGTATCTGCTTCTCATGTTATTAGCATCCGTGCGCCCAAGCCATTAGCATGTCAGACTGTTGATCACAGTCTAGGTTTAAATCCTGCTGATGGCAGAATTCAGCTCCTAGGAAACTGTATGGCGTTTCACTAACAGAGCCTTTCATTATCATGCTTCTATCATCTGGAATGACTCAACTACTGCTGAAAGAGATGTAAAACACAAATCATCATCACCAGTTTCATATGTGGACAATCAGAGACTCCAGTTAGGCCTGGCAAAAAGGTTCCAGTATCAAGATTATAATACTTCACTGGAACCTTTTTTACAAGATTGTTTTGGATATAAGACAGTTTAACGGTGGACCCTAAAAATGTATACAACCAAAAATGTACAGTTTAAACAGAAAAAATGACCTTTTTTGTGGTCATTTTTAAATGGTCATTTTTCTATATTATCTATACATTTTTGTTTTTGAATACAACACAGTAGTTTAGCTAACACGAGTTTTGCTTTGATCCCAGCAATCTAAACAAACTTGTATAGATTATATAGAAAAATGACCATTTATGGTCATTTTTCTATATTATCTTTACATTTTTGTTTGGATACAACATAGTTGTTTAGCTAACACAAGTATTGCTTTGGATCCCAGCAATTGTGTTATATAGAGGTAGTGTATTGCAATAAGCTTTCTATCACATCCAGAAAAAAGCATGATACAATGTATAGATCACACCAACTGAAAATGTCTTTGGTGCATATGCAGATAGCTTAGTCCCATATCAACCTGTGCCTCTGTGCAATCAGATCAATGCCTTTGCTTTTCATTGATACAATCTACAATATTAAACTAGACCTCAGACATTTTACATTATATGTTAAATTTAACTTATGGCCCTAAATTAATTTCTGTCCTATTTTCCCAAACTTCTGATATTTTCCTCTACCTTTTAACCTACTATCTTTTAACCTACTATACTGCCAACAATAAATGCAATAATTTTCCACTGAAAACAGGACCTATCTTCTGTGTTAGGTTCTTATTTCAAAAGGTTCACCCTATTATATAATTTTGTGAATCATCAGCTGTTAAATGCTTGTGTGGAGGCTGTTAAATGTCTCCCCATACTACAAGCTAGTGCTAATATTATTAAAAACATTTTGGTCCCATGGGATTATTCAGGTAATACAGTTTATGTGAAAATAGAATTCCATTTATGGCACTGTTTAAAGAGCTGCATGAGGGATGTTGCAGTTTTTCGTTATCCCTTATAAACAGATTTGTATACTGAGTCTACTATTTTCTATCTTTTGTTGTTTTTTTCTGTATTTTCAATGGATCCCCGTTTCAAATTATTCTATTTCATTTCACTCTGCCAAAAGTAATCTTGCAATGAAAAGCCTAGCCATATTTGTAGGGACTTTTTTGTATAGTATGCTTAAGTCTTATCCCTACAGACCAATACAGATACCTTTGCAAACTGCAGATTCAGATGAGACGGCTCATAATGAGCCATCTCTTAAAGATCTACACTGTTTGCCATTCTGTTCCTGATTTTTTACTGAAACCCCTATTTGCAACAATGGGTGTGTCCAAATTCAGAGATAGAATAGTTCATTTCAGAAATTTAGTGCAGAACACTAAAAAGGGCCAAAAGACTAAAAGGGACAGCAAAAATCCCATTGTGTACCCCGTATATTAAACTGTTGTTTAAACTCCTCTAAAAATCCACTATCTTTTGCTTTTGCTTTCTCATCTTCTTTTTCTTTATTTCTTGACCTACTTGTCACAGAGGTGGAGGTAGACTGAGCTAAAATAAGAAAGGAAATGAAATACTACTGAGGCTCAGTGTGGGGTAATGACATTTTACAATGCAAATAATGCAGATCCAGACTGTAATCTAACTGCATGGCTCTAGACTGATGAATTTTAAACCCAAAAGGAAAAATACTTTTCTTATTTCCTCACAAAAATAAAAATACATTTTTTTTTTTATTTCATTCTTATTTCACCAAGAATACATATAATGTCTCCAAGAGTTGCCTTGATGAGGCACTTCTAAGGAGTAGCCACATGTTTTCACTAAGATATAAGAAAGATATTTATCTGAATACCCATCTTATCTAGAGCTATGCAAAGAATCTTTGCAGTCTGTTCAGGATCTTCACTACTTGGCATTAATCTTCCACAGGACCCCTAATGCTCCACAACTGCATCAAACAGACAAGAACCAATCTCCACTGCTCTCTATTTCTAAATCAGATCATGGGGCAATTTTCTACTTCTGAATCAAGATCCTTGGGCTGGCCACTAACTCCACAACTGCAACAAACAGACATGAACCAATCTCCGCTGCTCTCTATTTCTAAATCAGATCATGTGGCATTTTTCTTCTTCTGAATCAGGATCCTTGGGCTGGCCATTAACTCCACAACTGCAACAAACAGACATGAACCAGTCGCCGTTGCTCTCTATTTCTAAATCAGATCATGTGGCATTTTTCTACTTCTGAATCAGGATCCTTGGACTGGCCATTAACTCCACAGCTGCATCAAACAGACAAGAACCAATCTCCGCTGCTCTCTATTTCTAAATCTGATCATAGGGCAATTTTCTACTTCAGAATCAGGATCCTTGGGCTGGCCACTAACTCCACAACTGCATCAAACAGACATGAATCAATCTCCGCTGCTCTCTCTTTCTAAATCTGATCATAGGGCAATTTTCTACTTCTGAATCAGGATCCTTGGGCTGGCCACTAACTTCTCAAACTGCATCAAACAGACAAGAACCAATCTCCACTGCTCTCTATTTCTAAATCTGATCATGGGGCAATTTTCTACTTCTGAATCAGGATCCCTGGGCTGGCCACTAACTCCTCAAACTGCATCAAACAGACAAGAACCAATCTCCGCTGCTCTCTATTTCTAAATTTGATCATGGGGCAATTTCTTATTTCTGAATCAGGATCCTTGGGCTGGCCACTAACTCATCAAACAGACAAGAACCAATCTCCGCTGCTCTCTATTTTTAAATCTGATCATGGGGCAATTTTCTACTTCTGAATCAGGATCCCTGGGCTGGCCACTACACAACTGCATCAAACAGACAAGAATCAATCTCTGCTGCTCTCTATTTCTAAATCTGATCATGAGGCAATTTTCTATTTCTGAATCAGGATCCTTGGGCTGGCCACTAACTCATCAAACAGACAAGAACCAATCTCTGCTGCTCTCTATTCTAAATCTGATCATGGGGCAATTTTCTACTTCTGAATCAGGATCCTTGGGCTGGCCAATAACTCATCAAACAGACAAGAACCAATCTCTGCTGCTCTCTATTTCTAAATCTGATCATGGGGCAATTTTCTACTTCTGAATCAGGATCCATGGGCTGGCCACTAACGCCAAACATGCATCAAACAGACAAGAATCATTAACTGCTGCTCTCTATTTCTAAATCTGATCATGTGGCAATTTTCTGCATTTTCAGAATCAGGATTATAGGGCTGGCCCCTAACTCCACAAATGCATCAAACAGACAAGAACCAATCACTGCTGCTCTCTTTTTTTTTCTAAATTTCATCATGGGGCAATTTTTCTGCATTTTCTTAATCGGGACCATGGGCTGGGCAATAACAACAAATTTTCTACACATTATGACATCTAGCACCTGCAGTTCTATTTCCAGCTTTCCTCTCATCTACTAGCTTTTCTGTCAAATTTCTACTTTTCTTTGGAAGACAAATCAAAATGACACACAAGGGTTGATGAGTCGTTAAACAAGAACTCAACTTCTAGGCCCAATTGTTCAAAGCATCATTAGCTTAACAAGCTCGTTAGTGGTCAAAATGTAAACTGTTCTAGTAAGAACAATATCTTATTCACAGGTATTTTTGCTGAAAAAATGTGAGTAGCTTTTGCAAATGCAACAGATAAGGCGTTTTTTTCATCCGAAAACTGCTGATATCTTTCTTATTTCTCAATGAAAACATATGTTGTGGTACTCATTAGAAGCGCCTCGGCAAGGCGCTTCTAATGAGTACCCACAACATATGTTTTCCTTGAGAAATAAGAAAATTATTATGTGGATACCCCCTCTTATCTGTAGCTATGGCTGGACAATTTATGCATAGCTCCAGATAAGGCATGTTTTTTTTTAACCGAAAAATACTGATATCTTTCTAATTTCTCCAAGAAAATGTATGTTGTCGGTACTCATTAGAAGTGCCTCACTAAGCTGCTTCTAATGAGTACCCACAACATGTTTTCATAGAGAAATAAGAAAACTAGTATGTAGATACCCCCTCTTATCTGGAGCTATGTTATGGTTGTAACTCTTCCATTCTTTCTGTCAGAAATGCTACATAAAACAAGGTCAGCATTCTTAAATGCTTCCATATAAAACCTGGTGAAGCTGCGCAGGGGTCATCCTAGAGCTTTCAGAGAGGGAAAAGTTCTGCGACAATTTCAGGATTTCAGGGAGAGGTTTTGGTCCAAATTTTGGATTTCCCTATACATTCTATACATTTTCACTTCTCCCTCAGCTCAGGATAGGGAGAAGTCAGCCAGCTTAGGGAGACTTTTTCTCCCAAATCGCCCTCTAGGATGACCCCTGCTGCGAAAACTCAGACAGTATGGCCATGTATCAAGATCCTCTGGCATGTTGAAGACAATTCTGCAGGGAACAGTGAAAGAAGCAAGAAAGATAGGAAGGCAGAAGGAAAGGAAGACAATATCAAGGCATGAACAGGTTTGGGGTTCGGAGATTCACTCAGGGCAGCAGAATATCAGAGAAAGGTGGAGATGAATTGTTGCAACATCCTCGTTAGTGCCTCTATAATTTTCAAAGTTATAGAACTGAACTGAACTGATATCACAACTACGAAATTCAATACAGTTTACTTATAAAAATCAAGAAGCAGACTCAACCTTAACCATTAAAGCACCAAGCAAAATTTATAGTTAAAAATATTCTAATTTTTTAATTTTATTTTATTTTTCAGAGAAAATAAGTCTTGACATTTCAAGTGAATCGTCTGCTTAAAAAATCTAAATCATCTGCTGCAGTTGTGACTGGCACTTTAAAATTCCATTCAAAATTCTAGTAAAACAAGATAAATCTGCTGAATAGCTTAGCTGTGCCAGAAGGGAAGGGTCATAATTTCACATACCAACAGCAATGACCCCAATCAACTTGTCTATCCATACAAGTCTGATCAAAGCCTTTGCCATTCTTCAACATATTCTATACTATCCAAGGAATCTGTAAACAAACAAAAAATGCTGAAAAACAAGCTACCTTGGCCTTCCTCCTCTGCATATGCACTTTGAAGGACCTATTGGTTTGGAGTTTATTGGCCAAGTCAAAGCTATTAAGGTCATGTCGCACCGGTCAATTTACCTAACTACTCTTTTTCCTGGGCAGGCTTAGTCTTCTAAGCTGTTAACCTGTACAAAGTCTTGTGCACATTCTTTCGCCAGAAACTGAAAACTGTTCTTCTTGAACCAGCTGAAGGGAGAGAATGACCGTAGAAAATATTTCATGATCAATCTCCACTACTGAATGTTGCCGTACCCAGTCGGGATAGAATCCATGACGTCTTGTTGTTGTTGTTTTTTTGTTTTGCTTTGTGTGGAGTGTTTACCATCCAGTCAACCCATCGCGTCCGTCGAGCATGGTCAGTTCACCTAAACGCACTTTTTGCTGGTCAGGCTTAGTCCTCTAAGTGGTTAACCAATACTTGTGCACATTCTTATGCCAGAAACTGACAATTGCCATGCTTGAATCAGTGGAAGGGACAGAATAACCTTAGA
Source organism: Anodontia alba (assembly GCA_964016985.1). Lineage (NCBI taxonomy): Eukaryota > Metazoa > Mollusca > Bivalvia > Lucinida > Lucinidae > Anodontia > Anodontia alba. The sequence continues at coordinate 98,836,997 of OZ024825.1, read as the reverse complement.
AAATATTTCATGATCAATCTCTACGAATGAATGTTGCTGGACCCAGAGGGGATCAAACCCGCAACCTCCTGACCACCAGTCGGATAAGCATCCCTGATGTCCTGATCACCAGTAGGAATGAAGGACCAGTTTCTCATAACATGGTTCAACTTTTGACGAACAAAGTGACTTATCTAGAGGCCTGTTCAATAATAAAACAAGAGGGCCAAGATGGCCCTGTATCGCTCACCTGATTATCAGACAAATTTGATCAATTGGCCTTTCGGTTCACGAGAAAAATTCAATATTGGTTTTCAAGATGGTGGCCAGCTTGGATTTCCAATCAGAACCATTTTAGTACTTTTGATCTACAAATCACCTCAATACTTCCAATGAAGTTTGAGTCAATTGCCCTTTTGGTTCAGGAGAAAAAGTTCAAAATAGATTTTCAACATGGCTGCTAGGGCAACCATCTTGGATTTCGGATCAGAATGACTTTAGCTATTTTTGATCTACAAGTCACCCCGACACTTCCTATCAAATTTTAAGTCAACGGGCCTTTCCATTCAGGAGAAGAAGTTGAAAATAGATTTTCAAGAAGGCAACTGTGGCGGACATCTTGTATTTCCAATTGGAACGATTTTAGCTTTTTTTGATCTACAAGTTACTCGATGACTCTTACTACGTTTCAAGTCAATTTGCCTTTCGGTCCAGGAGAAGAAGCAAAATATAGATTTTCAAGATGGCCACCATCTTGGATTTCCGATCAGAACAATTTTAGCTATTTTTGATCTACAAGTCACTCCATAGCTTCCTACCCAGGTTCAAGTCAAGTGGCCTTTTGGTTCAGGAGAAGTGAAAAATAGATTTTCAAGATGGCTCCATGGTGGCTATCTTGGATTTCCAATCAGAACGATTTTAAATTTTTTTTTTATCTACAAATCACCCTGATGTTTCCCACCAAGTTTCGAGTCAATTGGCCTTTTGGTTCAGGAGAAGAAGTGAAAAATAGATTTTCAAGATGGTGGCCATCTTGGATTTTTGATCGGAACAATTTTAGCTATTTTTAATCTACAAGTCACCCCAATGCTTCCTACCAAGTTTTGAGACAATTGGCCCAGGGGTGTAGGAGGAGTAGGCTTTTAAAGCAATTGTTGACGCTACATGCGGCAAGACGGACGATGTACGACGGACACTGACTGACCACAATAGCTCACCTTGAATAATAAAACACATGGGTATCTTCTTACACATAGATCAGAAACCACCTTGAGGTATTGCTGAGTTTACCATATTCCTGTGTTTGAACAGCTCCAGATAAGGAGTAGCCAAAAAGACATCTAATGAATACCCACAACATATGTTTTTTGTGGAGAAATAAGAGAATATCAAAATTTTTAGGTTTAAAAAATGCCTTATATGGAGCTTAATTTGCAGAAAAAAAAACAACAACTTACTATCAGTTTCATCTCCATCACTGCTATCATCACTGGAGTCATCGCTATCATCATCACTTGAGTCATCACTAGAATCATCACTATCTTTCAACATCCTCTCCTTGGCATTTGTTAACACTGACTGAAGAACTATAGAGTCCTCATATATCTGAAAACATAGTCATTTAGCTCTAGATAAAGTACATTTTTTTCAATCTTAGGGTTAATTTTTTTCCCATTTCACCACAAAAACATATGGTATGGGTATTCATTAGAAACCCTTTGCAAACAGGGTAGATCCAGATCAGTTGGCTTCTGATGAAGCCAACTGATCTGAATCTGCACTGTTTGCCATTAACTAGGTGAATTTATATCAACAATCTGGATCATGTAATCTGACTGGCTGAAAATTAGAAGTGGGCGTGGCATCTTAATTTATTCATCATGACATGAAGAAACAAGAAAAATATTGTTCTGGATATCCTTCTTATCTTGAGCTTTGAAGAAGCCACACAAGACAGAACTTGTATTGTGAACAACTCCTCATCATCAGTACAATACAAGAATAATGAAATTTTTCTCTTTGAAAAAATTCTGAGAGATTTTCTGATGCTGGACATGTTCACAAGTTGAACTGTTTTTTTTTGTTTTGTTTTGTTTTTCTCTCATTTCTGTGAAAAAAGTTATGTATAAAAATAACATGTTCATGTTGAGTTAATTTTGGACATTTATGCTGATCAAAGAAACTGCCAGCACAAATACAGTATAGCAGTGCAATCCATAGTCCCTAAACATCTATAGGTCAAAGACAAATGTTTTGTACAAAGCAGTCAGGTTAACATTTAGGTCACAGTTACCTATATGCACTTTGGTTTGTTCATCTCCAACAGATGTACCCACATAACAAAGTGGTATACCTAGGCTATATAGTACAGAGATGTTTTTTAGTACAAAATACAGGTCATAGAGACTTACTTTAGTCATTTGGTATATGACATGCCGTTTTCAATAGAGATATGCATATATCAAATTTGGTAAACCTCACTGATATAGTATAGGCGGTATGCCTGGACATTTTTTTTTTTGTATACAGTATGTCAGAGCTCATCACCACCAGTACATCACAGGAGATTCAAGGGAGCAAGCCATTGTGAATAGTGATGGCAGTAACCAGCCTGTGCCTGCCCCTTGTCTGAAAAGGGCCTATGTTGTGCACTGGCATATTCGGCAGGACGAAATGGTTCTTAAAGTGTACAATGAAGGCCTCTGATTAGAGTGCAGGGATGCTTGCGTTATAGCCAGGTTCACACAGAATGGCATGGTAACAAGTTTTGATAAACATAAATGAGCCAGCACATGACAAAACCTACAAAATGGCATCTGCCCAGTCTTTGCTGTCCGCATGAAAAAAGCTTGGTCCTTAACTACCTATTGAGCGCACAGCGAGGACTCTGATCAGACTAGGTGGATGCCCAGGCTGATGTGTCTTCCCTGGGCGCACATCCTTTTTGTTGGTTTTGTCATGCACTGGCTCAAATAATTGAGCAGTGCCATGAGAATAGGCCTCCACTGTCCCCAAAGACACACTTGAACATGGTGTGGCTTGCTTAAAGTGCAACATACCACAGATCCCTCTACATTATAATCCTGTGCATTCTGACAAAGAGTGTTGATATCCTCCTCTAGGTCTTCTAATGATCGATACTTGTGGTCCTTGATCCGTTTCTGTAACGAGACACATAAACAGACATGTATAACTATGTTAACACAGAGATACACTCCCATCTCGTTATAACATGGAAGTTCTGGCCCAACGACAGGATCTTGTTAGTTAACCAAACCGTGTTATAATCCAAAACTTATCTACCTAAGGTACCAATGAATGAATGAGATCTCTTCCTTGCTTGTATGTGTCAGTTTTATACTTTAATGCAAATATCTGGCGTTAATTATGAGTCTGTTTGTTTTTTGATAGATAAACAACTGGGCCCAGTTGTTCAAAACTAACGATGTAGTTAGTTAACGATTCGTTAAAATTTTAATTGAGTGATACGCAAATATGCTGAAATTTTTTCCTGAAAAAATGTGAATGCAAAAGCTACTCACATTTTTTCAGCAAAAAATATCAAAATAATGTATACTAAATCCACGAAAACAGTTAACGAAATGACCCTTAACGAGCTCGTTAAGCTAACGATGCTTTGAACAACTGGGCCCTGGTTTCACATGATCTGCAAACCAAAACCTGAGAAAAAGAAGCATTTTGTGCAGTGTTTTCATCTCGAAACATGCAAAAACTGCAATAGATTCCATGGGATTTCTGTGAAGTATTTACAGAGACTGACAATTACAGAGATTGACTGGTTCCCACATTTCATTCAGTGCATTAGCACAAGAGGAAACAGATGATCTAAATAAATTTCAATAGTGAATGAAATGAAATCATGCATGGCCATGTGCACCAGCATGTTCAGCATTGTAATTAATGAAAAAATAAAGATGCTGAACAGCCTCCGCACTACTTACACGCTGTCCCAGATCTCTAATGCCGTTAAATGATTTGTGTCACACATTAACAAGCCTTAGTCTTGTGCAAACAGCAAGGTACCCGATCAGAACGTGCATCTTTGATTAGGATTTTTGCTTAATATTATTGCTTTTTTACAGAAATTTGAAGCTTCTGATCAGCCTGCATACTGCGTGTTTGCTTTTTTTTTTTTTACTTTGAAAATTCACCGAGGAAAATCAGCACAGACCAGTTCTTGCAAGTTTGGTAAGAAAACTATTCAGACATTTTCTTTCTCCCCTTATCATTGGACCACTATGGAAGATCACAACACAGCTGGAAGTGTTCATTATTATGCTCCCTGTCTGAACAGGTTGGTTGGGACCGTTCTCAGTCATATGCTACCTAAGCTGCGATGCATTGGCTCATATCTGAGTCTGCGCTTCAAATCGCTTAAAAAAAGTCTGTTCAGTGCAAAAAAGTATACTGCAGACCTTGAATGTGTCATAAACAAATTGGTGCAAAAATGAAGCATGCTATAACAAGATTGGGTGTACTTGTAATTAAGTAAAATAATAAAATAAACATGCAGGAACTAGCTGTTCTAAAGATCAATATTTGTAATCCTTGACTTGTTTCTGTCACTAGATACAAAAACAGACACATATATTTGCATGCAAGACAAATACACAGCCTTACATAGCTTAGTCAACCCTCAAAGGACCATTCACATTGTTGCAGTCAATATTCCCACATATTTTATTTATAAGAGTGACTTCAAGTGAATGGTCAGCAAGACAGATGATTCACATGAAATGTCAAGCCTTATCTCAGAAATTTAAAAAAAAAAAGTTTTATAATATCTGCTGTTGTTATGACTGGCATTTTAACCCTTGTCCTGCTGAATAAATTGAGATGCCACACCCACTTCTAATTTTCAGCCAATCAGATTACTTGATTCTGGTTGTTGGAACAAATTAACAAATTCACATGCTTGATGCCAAACAGTGCAGATCTAGATCAGTTGGCTTCTTCAGAAGCCAACTGATCTGGATCTACACTGTTTGTAAAGACAGGACATATCCAGGTTCAGCAGGATAAGGGTTAAGAGTAAAGGATAAAATAAAATGTTACCCTAATCTTCTTGAAATCCACAGGATTTGTTATGATTTCATAGTACTCGGGTAGCTCTTTCTTTGATGGTAATTTCTCAAATGCTGAACTTAACAATCTCCCATCACTGAAACATAAAACAGAAATCTCATCCTTCCATATACTTTTGACAACAATGGCCTTTTTCTTTTTTAAGGCTTACTGGAGAGCCTTCCCTATGATTTTAGCCCCTCAAGCAAAACAAAACTTGCATTTCAATTCTATTTTTATGTCCCTACCATTCAAATTTAGGGCTGAAATATTGCATTTTTACATGGTTTTTGTTAGAAAATTATTTTCATTGATCCAAGCTTTTTCATATTTTTATTTCCACCTCCTGAAAGCAACATTTTTTTAAGAAATCTCTCGTAAACCTTAAGATAAACTAGAAATGTGTCCACAGAACACGGATGCCCCCGCTGTAGGGTACCTGACTATAAAACTGCAAAATTCTATCTGGTACAAATGCCTTAACCTGAGTCTAACAGGATCACGTACATACGTACGTACACATATTTGTACAGAAGGACGTACATTCGTACGGAAAAACGAAAAACTATATGCCCCCAGCATCATCCGATGCAGGGGCATAAAAAAAAACTCTGGACTATGCTTTTTGGAAGATCTGATATTATATACAGAGCTACAGAGGTCTTGACCAGTCTGAGGAACAGGGCTTCAATATTTATTTTCTAAAGTCCTAGTTCATTTGTCAAACATGTCAAGACAAAATATCTCCAAAATATGTCCATTTGAGTCAATTATTTCAAAAGGAGAGACAATACGTGTAATTCATTTTGTTGAAATATTAAACATAATCAATATACAACAAAATATGAATGTCCTATCAAACTGACAAGTCAGCTGCAGCACTGGCATAATGTCATGTTACTACAGATCAATTGACCTTCATCATAAACTGAAATCTGAATGTTTTAACCCTTGCCATGCTGAATAAATTAAGATGCCATGCCCACTTCTAATTTTCAGCCAATCAGATTCTTTGATCCAGGTTGTTGATACAAATTCACACATTTATGAAAAACAGTGCAGATCAAGATCAGCTGGCTTCAGAAGCCAACTGATCTAGATCTACACTGTTTGCAAAGCCATCCAGGCTCAGCAGGACAAGGGTTAATTTGGTCTAGATCTACACTGTTTGCAAAGCCATCCAGGTTCAGCAGGACAAGGGTTAATTTGGTCTTTTCAAAAAAATACCAGGTATAACTACATGTATTAGAAACTGAATGAGGCACCAGAAACATTAATATTTGCTATCAATTAACTGCAAAACTAGGGTTTCTATAAATATACAACACTGCTAAATCCTTCCACCATAGTTTCTGAGTGGACTCTTCCATCAATGAATCTGGACAGAACCATTGTTCGTAATAATGGTCTCAGTCAAAACTTAAAGAAAGGCAAACAGTAAATAGCTTGATAATACAACTCATTACAAGCCACCTCATCTGGATCTACATTATTTGCAAAAGTATCTGCTTTCATTTACAGAGCTGATATTCACGACAAACATGCTCTTATAAAATTGTCAATAAGCAGCGCTTATTCGATCCCCCAGCATAACGCATAAAACCTTTTTCTAACAAAATTTAAGTTTCAAAGTGCCGGCGTGACCTTGAAAGGTCACCAAAATCTAATAAAAAAATCGAATTATTTCTTTGCCCCATTCTTATGATGTATTTGTGCTAGTTCGGTCTATTTCCAGCCATTGGTTAAAGAGATATTGTGCACACAAACTTTTTACTTCATTAACAAGGCTCCTTTTTGAGTATTTATAATGTAGTGACCTTGAAAATACGGTCAAGGTCACCAAAATCTAATCACTTCTATCCCCCATCCTGATGATGTATCTGTGCTAGTTTGGTCAAATTCCATCCATTGGTTAAAGAGATAATGTGCACACAAACTTTTTACAGCATTAACAAGGCTCGCTTTTTTGAGTATTTATAGTGTAGTGACCTTGAAAATAAGGCCAAGGTCCCCAAAATCTAATCACTTCTTTGCCCCATCCTTATGATGTATTTGTGCTAGTTCGGTCAAATTCCAGCCATTGGTTAAAGAGATACTGTGCACACAAACTTTTTACTTCATTAACATGGATCCTTTAGGCTCCTTTTTGAGTATTTATAATGTAGTGACCTTGAAAATAAGGTCAAGGTCTCCAAAATCTAATCACTTCTCTGCCCCCCATCCTGATGATGTTTCTGTGCTAGTTTGGTCAAATTCCAGCCATTGGTTAAAGAGATAGTGTGCACATCAACTTTTTTCTGCCTTTTTTCTGCATTAAGAAAACATTTTATAAAGGGCAATAACTCCAAGAGAATCGGCCCCTAGCCCTTACTTTCTCTTATGTAGGTACATCTTATTGATATCAATGTGTCTGCAGAAATTGATGAATATCCATCACTGCATTTTCAAGATATTAGGAAAAAACCAGCGTTGCAGACGGACACACGGACAGATGGATGGACGGACAACATGAAAACAGTATACCCCCCACAAACAAAGTTTGCGGGGGGTAAAATGACATGGACTACAATTACCACTGGTAGCTGAAAGATGAATATTCAAATTCAAGAGCCTATTCCACAGTTCCATATAAGAGGGGTTATTCACAAAATACTTTTCTTATTACTCCACAAAATAGTACTGGGCCCAGTTTTTCAAAACTAACCATGTTGTTAGTTAACCTATTATTAAAACTTTGACCGTTAAATATGGCATATATGCTAATATTTTTGCTGAAAAAATGTGAGCAGCTTTTGCATTTACAAAAGCTACTCACAGTTTTTCAGCAAAAATACCTGTGAACTAGATATCGTACCTACTAGAATAGTTAACATTTTGACCACTAACGAGCTCATTAAGCTAACGATGCTTTGAATAACTGGGCCCTGGTTGAAACACTGCTAAATTAAAACATATCTCCCTAATAATGTAGACCACTTACATAGCCCTTGGTGAGGTGCTTCTAAAGAACATCTACAACATAAGTTTACATGTAGAAATAAGAAAAAATAAACCAGGGCCAAAAAGCTACTCACATTTTTTCAGCAAAAAATATCAGAATATTCTATATTGAATCTGCTAAAACAGTTAACGAAATGACCCTTAACGAGCTCGTTAAGCTAACGACGCTTTGAACAACCGGGCCCTGTACTATTTGATTGAAAAAAAGTGCCTTATCTGCAGCGACGCTATTCAATGCCATTTTATTAAATACAGTACCAACCTGTCTTTATATCCAACCACAATATCGAGTAGTTTCTTCAACTGTGCTACCATCACTGGTGGATTAGGTTTCAATTTCTCCACTGGCGGTCGTCCTCGTCTCTTCTTCACTGGAGGTTCTTTACGCTGTGGTTCTGATGAAACCTTCTTACGTTTGCGTGCTGTTGTTTTCTTCTTCTCCTCACGTATCTCTTCTTGAATCTCATCCAAATTGCCATCCTCTATTGCTTGTAGCCACTGTTTCTCTGTTAGTGAGTCGGAATAGTCAACCTCCTTTCTCTGCCGTGAACCTCGTCCGAACATCTTTTCTTCCTCTTCTTCCAGGGTTAAACGATCAACCTAAGAATGAATGTGCCATAACATGAGTAAAGGTTGGTTGGTTGGATTGATTTTAACAGTCTAGTCAAGTCAGTTTACCTAACTACACTTTTCCTGGGAAAGCTTAGTCCTCCAAGCAGTAAACCAGTACTTGTGTACCGTCTTTTGCCAGAATCTGACAACAGCCCTTCTTGAATCAGCGGTAGGGAGAAAATGACCATAGAAAATATTTCATGATCAATCTCTATGAAAGAATGTTGCCTGATCCGGCAGGAATCAAACCCACAACCTCCTGACCACCAGTCAGTCGGACCCGCATCGAACTGAGCCACCGAGGCCGGCAACATGAGTAAAGGACAAGCATCATATCATCATATCATAAATTGGATTTTTGATTAATGTGCAGGTACAGGGGCAACATCCACATCAGTTGTCCCCCCTTCCAGATAGCTGGCTTGCTGCACGCATGGCAGATCTCAAACCAGATCTCCAGGTATGTTTATCATGAGGGTTGATAGCCGAGAGCTTCCACTCTCTGCAATCCCTCTCCATCAGCTGCTTCCATGTCATTTTGGGCCTCCCAGGCCCAAGCTTTCTATCAACCTGTATGTCAAAGGCTGTCTTGACTGCTCCATTGGAGGGTTCCACATGTCCATACCAGCGGAGCCTTCTCTCCTTCAGAATGAGGTCCAGAACCTCAATGCCAAGCCGTGCAAGTAGCTCATTGGACCTGGTGGTGACAATGTCTTGCAGCCTGACATTGCAGATCTGTCTAATCATTGCCCTGTCATTTCGCTGCAGACGCTGGAGGTTTGGCTTTGTCAATGAAGCTTTGTGAATAGAGAAGGCACAGACAGATCAGCCTGCATATCCCAACACCTTCTACAGAAGCCAGTCATCTTGTAATCGTAAACATAGGTCCTGATCAGACTATGTGGAGCCACAGCCTTATATCTGGTTGGCATTTTATTCCAGTTATCTCTGTTGAGATGTTTTCCATTTTGCGTCTTAGCAAGTGCACGAAAGAAGGGACATGTCACATCCAAATAGAAAATGGAAAAAATCTCAACAGAGATGACTGGAATAAAATGCCAATCCTTATTTTCAGGGACAATTAAAATAGTTGAAGGGCAATGGATACACTTCAGCGGAGAAAACCCTGTTAGAATTGTCTTTACCTACCTTTTGAAAAGGGTCTACTCTAAAATGAGTTCTGAAAAGGGGTCTATTCTTTTAGAGTAGACCCTTTTCAGACAAGGTTTGCTGTGCAGGAAGCAAACAGAGAGTCAAAAATGTTTCTCCCTTGTGATGGAATTCACTGTGTGGATTTTCTGTCACTTTTGTGAATTCCTGTTTGCTTTTCTGTACATCAACCACATTCAAAAACGAGGTATACTCTAGAAGGAAAAACTTTTGCTCCCCTTGGGAAAGGCCATGATCAGGCTGCATATATGCAGGATGATCTATCTGCACCTTTGCTGTTCACACAATATACTTTTATTGACCCTTTTCAGAAGAAAGGCAAAACAATTTTGAAATAGTTACCTCCCGAGAAAGTGTATCAAGTCTCCTTTAGGTCCTAACTACTGGTTTACAGATCAACAGGACAATTTGTAATGGTGAATAGGAACTCACAGAAAGTGGCTGATATCTATGGAAAACCTCAAGCCATTAGGAACAGTTTCATAGGTAAAGCCCAATTAATATTCATTAAACACACTGCCATTCCCTCCCCTAATCAAATAATATTATAATAAACCAAAATATATGGACACTGTACTCTTCATATGGAAATACCCATTTAACTAGTAAATGCCCTAAAATTTAGAACACTTAATGCTATACTTTTTTGTCTAAATTTTGCTTATCATGTAGTTGTTTCTGAAAATAGTTAGCAACATGGCAAACAGTGTAGATCCTGATCAGCCTACTCAGTTTGTTCTGGGTCAGCACTGTTTGTATATGCCATTTTGTCAGAAAATTTGGTGTACTAAATTTTAGGACATTTACTGTACTTGATGATTGTTTAACCCATTTAAGCCTAGCAGTTCATAAACGGGACACTGGCAAACAGTGTACCCAGATCAGACGCTGCTGAATGTGGCATCTGATCAGTGTCTAAACTGTTAGCATTTAATTCAGAAATTTGCACAAAACATAATACTGACCAGACTGCCTTTATACAGAAAATGGACCTGTCCAAAGAGTTAAGGTGGAAGAGTCCACTTGGCTTAAATGGGTTAAAAGTGCTGATACAATGGTGAACAGTGAAGACTGAACCTGCAAAAATTGTTCAAGCATCTCCAACCAAATATTTAGGGTAAACCAGGGTCCCAGTTGTTCAAAGCTAACGATGTCGTTAGTTAACGATTCGTTAAAATTTACAGTGCAAAAGCTACTCACATTTTTTCAGCAAAAAATATCAGAATATTGTACACTGAATCCGCTAAAACAGTTAACGAAATGACCCTTAACGAGCTCGTTAAGCTAACGACACTTTGAACAACCGGGCCTTGGTCTTTCTTTGAATATGCCCTACCTCTGCTTCATCCTTCACAATCCAAGCTGGTAACTCATCTGCTTCCATCAATCTTGGCATCCTCTTTGGTGCCCTAGCCTCCTCACGTCTACGCTCTATATCCATACGCTACAACAATTAAGACATGTAATCAACAGACATCAGAAAAAGATGGATATTGGGGCTCTAAACTTTCTGGGATGTATTTCTTTTCTGTACTCAAAAACTATGCAGTTATGCAATTCACATTTAAAACTTCCAATTAATAAACATACCAATAACAAGAGCTGTGGCAGGATAGCATAACTCACCTGAGTTGTGCCTTGTATAGCTATGATATGGCTAAGTGGAAAACTTTAAAATGAGTGAGACCTAATTTTGTACGCGCTCCAGGGTCAAACTGGGGGGTATGGTGTTACAGAATGTAAGGTTATGCTATAATATAATTGTGTTCCAAATATGGAAGAGTTCTGACCAGTGGTTGCTGAGACATGAATGATCAAAAAACTTTGTCATCAAGCTTTAAAGTGAGTATGACCTAATTTTTGACCCTAAGCCCCACCCCAGGGTCTGACCCTAGGGTATGATGTTACAGAATGGAAGGTTATGCTATGCTATAATTATATTCCATATATGGAAAGGTTCTAGGCAGTGGTTATTTAAAATTTTGTCATAAAACTTTTAAGTGAGTTTGATCTAATTTTTTACCCCTAAGCCCCACCCAAGGGCCTCACTCTGGGGTATGATGTTTGTTTGTGTTGAGGTTTTACGGCCCAGTCAAATGGGGTATGATGTTACGGAACAGAAGGATATGCTATTATATGATCAACCTAGGGCCTCTCCTGGCCCGTATGATGTTACGGAATAGAAGGATATGCTATTATATGATTATATTCCAAATATCAAAGGGTTCTGGCCAGTGGTTGTTGAGAGTTGAAGGTTTAAAAAACTGTCGCAAAACTTTAAAAGTGCGACACGGAGGCCGACGCTGATGTTCAGGTGACAACAATAGCACCCTGTATTTTTGTACAGGTGAGCTAATAACGTGAACCCATAAAACCCCACCACTATCATGTGGCAGGCAGCTAACTCTGTCAAAAATTGATGAATTTGCCCATTAGCAACTCCCAATCAGGCCTTGAGGTTATAAAACTTTTTTCGTGTCAATTCAACTGAGCATGAAATTTCACTTGGTCATAAAAATAAAAAATACCAAAAATCTAAACTCAGCTGAGCTTGCTCTGACAGATGAGTTAAGCATGCAAGAAGTTTCAAAATTTTGTCAGTATTTTAAGATTTATAAACAAAACTAATTTCATGCTCAGCTGAGTTGAGTATGAAAAAAGTTTTATAACCTCAGGGCCTGATCTCCACAATATCAATACACATACCATGTTGTTGAAAATCCATTGATATTTACTCACATTATTGTCCGGAAACGAAAATACAGACAGACACCACATGACAGACAGACAGACGGACACACTGATGACCAACATGAAACCATAACACCCTGCCACTATCTTGTTGTGGGTATAAAAATACAGTTTTGCCATGTGATAATTTCTTGATACAAAAGATGCAACCAATAGCTCTAACTATGCTGATCTACAAACATTTTCTTACTTCTTCACAAAAGTGTGCTGTGGGTACTCATTAGAAACCCCTAGCTGATTAGCTTCCACATAGAGTCCGTACAGCTGTAAATTACTGATCGTTTTGCACCAAATACAAGTCAATTTGAAAATAGCCAGTACCAACTACGGGCCCATTTTTACCGATACAGAGCAGCCTTTCTGGTTTACCAGAAGAGTGGCATTTCAGTGCCTTAGATAAGCATGTATTTCTGTTCATACCCATAATTTTGTATGCATATTCCCACTTTGTCACCATGGAAGTTTCACCCTGATACACAGTGTGACTATTTCCCACGCTAAACATCTGCACATTATTTCTGCGCATAAGAGCGACTGGTTCTATGCATCATTGTCTAGATAAGTGTTAATGGAAAAGAATCGCAAGTAACCATTCCGCATTTGGGTTTTCAAAGATGCAGAAACATGGCCTCTAGAAAACAAGGAATGAGGAAAGACATTGCAAAACTGCATCAAATAAAATAATGGGGTATTTTAGCCAGTCAATGTCATTTGATCCAGTGTCTTTATTTAGTGGGCAACAGAACTGATGAAGTCATTGATGCATGCGATAAGTGCATACAGAATCACATCTGCGATCATGACCAATCTGTGTAAGCAGCATTGGAAGTGAAAGTAGCTTGCAACAAACTGGTTTTAAAGTCGCTGATAAGACCAGTACAGTACTAGAAAGCTAAGTACCTTTGATTGAATGTTGCTAGAGCAGGTGAACAAAGAAAAAATCCAAAGAAGATCACCCAAATACTAGGTAAAGTGATTTGTTCCGTTATCAATTTCCCTGAAGAAGAGGATGTGGCAGATAGCACCCATTTCAGAACTTTTATGTTTAGTTATGAAAGAGATAAATACAGAAAAATGATCAACCGTATTGCATTGTGCAAAAATTAATGGAGATGTACAGGATGAGACACAAACAAAAATCAAGGCTTTAACAGACATACTTTAAAGCAAACTATGTAAACCACAGTGCACCCTCTCCAGACCAGCCCTTGGGCCAAGGAATATAACTAAGAATGTCAGCAGCATGGATACTGATTCCAGAATGCATGTTTTCGCCTATACTGACTGGCCTTAAATTTGACCAGTACCATACTGACTGGAAAAATAATTATCTGGAGCATTCTTCTAAAAAGTACCCACAACATGCTTTCATGAAGAAATATGAAAACTATCAATATTCTTTGGCTGCAGAAAGTGTCATCTAACAAATGATGAGAATATTTATCCAAGCACAAATGCTGTCATCATATTCACATCTCAAAGCTACAATTAAGGGGAGCTTCAAGGGAGAACATCTGAATGAAATGTCAAATTCTATTTTCAGAGAAAAGTAAAAAATGTTTTTTTTCATCTGTTAATTGAGTTGTGCCATGTGAAAACTGTCTTTGGGCATATGCAGACAGCAAAGGCCCAAACCAGCCTTCACTGTTCAGTAACAGCATCATTGGATACTACAGAATGTATGAAGGAGACCAAATGCCCAGATGATACTTTGCGCATGCACAGGATGATCTGAATCTGCACAAATGGCACATCTTTGAAGGCATTTTCTTGGCTTGATGCGGCCCATTTGTTGTTTGCATCAGCATAGTTTCAAATAAGATGAGACATCAGGAAAATATTTTTATTTCTCCTCAAAAACATATGAGGCGCTTCTAATGAGTACCCATAATATGCATTTTTGTGTAGAAATAAGAAAAATATCCACAATTTTGGGATGAAAAAAATGCCTTATCGGGAGCTCGGCAGCAGAGTCAAAGTTCAGAAAAAACTCCTACCTGATAGATATCAAACTCCTCCTCAGATCTTGCCAACATCTGATTGATTGTCTCATCATCCGGAACTTCATCTTCTTCCTAGCAACAACAAAATAAGTTTTGTAAATAAGGGGACAGTTGGTCTAGGTTTTATTAACCCTTGTCACGCTGAATAAATTAAGATGCCACGCCCACTTCTGATTTTCAGCCAATCAGATTACTTGATCCAGATTATTGATATAAATTCACATACTTAATGGCAAAAAGCGTAGATCCAAATGAGTTGGCTTTAAGCCAACTGATCTGGATCTCCACTGTTCGCAAAGGCAGGGTATATCTGGGTTCAGCAGGACTAGGGTTAGCTTTCAACACTTTGGGTAAAATTTTCAGCTGACTACGGCATTTGCGGACCTTTGTTTGCCGCTGGGGGCCAGTCAGGTGGTGTCGCAGGGTCAGGGTTGCAGTCTGATGATAGTTCTTGATGAGAATCAAACTGACTGCAAAGTAAGTAAAGATTTTTATCGAGATCTTCAGAATGAAATTGTTGAATTAATGTGATATTCTATCCTGATGAACCTATTCAATGAAACAGCTATGGTTTCAGTACAAGTATTCGAACAGGTGGTATGAAAAATTCACTTTCTATCTCTTTCTATCTGCACATACATATGCACGTGTACACACATACACTGTTCAGGACAAAAGGATGTCTCATGAGAAACACACCAAGATACAAAAGTCCTCAACTGCAAGGGACAAAAGCTACAGGCTGCAAAAATACAGGGCTGCAGAAATACTACGCCCAACTTGTCCCATTTCCCTAAGTACCCAGATTATGGGATATATATTTTTATTTCTGTTTCTCATAGAAAACATATGCTGTGGGTACTCATTAGAAGTGCCTCACCAAGGTGCTTCTAATGAGTACCCACAACATATGTTTTCTTCGGAAAAATAAAAAAAAATGTCATTTTTGGGGCAAATTAATCTTAACTGGACAAGTGGATTTCGACCATTTACTTGTCCGTGGACAAATTATAAATTTTGCCGATTAAAAAATATAATATTAAAAGAGTACTTTCAACCCAAAATTGTAAAAAAGCATGCAAGTCTAAATAAAGCTCTAGACAAGAGGGATTTATCCTGAAACGTAATAATTTTTCTTAATTCTCCAAAAAAACGTGGATACACATTAGCTTCTAATATGAATCATAAAATATGTTCACATGGAGAAATAAGAAAACAACCAAGACGGAGAGGTTCCATAGCTGTGGTTAGAACATTTGGCTGCTGTTTTGGAGGTTGCAGGTTCAAGCCCAGCTCAGACCATCAACTGAAAAACTCTGTCCCCCCAGCAGTAAATGGGTACCCGTTCAGGAAAGGTTAAAAGGCAGCATAAGGTGAGGAACCTTCCATATGCTGTAGCCCAAGCTGTAGGGGCTCTAACCTCCGACCGCTTAACGCTATGGGCACTATTATCAAGATTTTATATGAATGAAAGCACCTAATCTGGAACTAGAGAAACAAGAGAATCGGTGAAACTGAAGGATGCTCCCTGAAGATGCGCAGTAGTGGCAGGGTTATGTAAGTGACAGAGTAAAATACTCTAAGAGATATGCTGCGGACAAGCTTATTATTGCAAAAATTAAGACGGGAAGTAACTCAGTAATTACTTGTAACAGAGTTACAGTTCTTGCACTCTGCAGTATCTCTGATGGCCATCTCTCAATGTATCAAGTTTCATTTGATTCTCTTTTATACTTTCAAAGATATGCACCGGATATATTTAATATTGCAAAAATTAGGAAGGGAAATAACTCCATAAATATTTACAATAGGGTTATGGTTCTTGCATTCTGCACTTCCCCTCATAACCCTCTATCACTGTATCAAGTTTCATTCATTTATCTTCAATACTTTTAAAGAATGCTCCAGACAAGCTTTACTACTCCAAAAATTAGGAAGGGAAATAACGCTGTAATTACTTGTGATAGAGTTACAGTTCTTGCACTATGCACTTCCTCTGATGGCTTTTATCCATGTATCAAGTTCATTTAATTCCCTTCTATACTTTCAGAGATCTGCTTCAACAAGCTTTTTATTGCAAAAATTAAGAAGGGAAGTAACTCTGTAAATACTGGTGACAGGGTTAAGGTTTTTGCATTCTGCAATTCCACTCATGGCCCTCTATCAGTGTATCAAGTTTCATTAAATTACCTTCAATACTTTTAGAGATATGCTCCGGACAAAAGAGTGACGGTTGAACAAAGAGGCTCAATACTTTTAGAGATCTGCTCCGGACAAAAGTGTGACGGACAGACGGACTGAAGGACAAAACGGCGACTATATGCTCTCCCTTCGGGGAGCATAAAAACTGCCAATAAGTAGTGCTTAATAAATACCTCCCTTCCCCTCTCTTCACCCCCAAACACTCCCCCACCCCACCCCACAAGAACCAAAATGTAATGGACAGACAGACAGGCAGAGGGAAGTACAAAGTGAAAACAGTATAACCACCCCTCCTTCAAACACTGGACGAGGGGAGGGGTTTATAAAGATCTATAGGAGTATTACCTCATCACTCTCATTATCCTGTTGTAGTAGTTGTTTGAGGAACATCTGTCGCTCTGATCCTGTAGATTTCTGGTCAAACATACCAGCTTGGATAACCTTTTCATCTACATTCAGTTTAAAGCGAGCTGCAGCAAGAATTCTCTCCTCCACAGTCTTAACAGTCATCAGTCGCAGAACCCGTACCTCATTTACTTGACCAATACGGTGGGCACGATCTTGAGCTTGTAAATCCTATAAAACATTCGCATAAATAGAAGAGCCCCAAACTGAAGAAATGTACCTTATGAAATCTGCAACCAATGATGACTCAGATTAGCCAGGACATCTGTGAAGTCTGATCAGTCTTTGTTGTGTACCGTAAATGTCCTAAAATTTCGAACACCAAACTGACAAAATGACATATGCAAACAGTGCAGACCCAGATCAGACTGCTCCTAAAGGAGCAGTCTGATCAGGGTCTACACTGTTTGCCAATCCACTATGTATTTTAAGAAACAACTGCATAAAAAGCAAAATTTAAGCCAAAATAGTATGGAATAAATTGTTCGAACTTTTTAGGACATTTACCGTACAAGAATGAAGGTTGCTACAGGTGGACAGCGAAGACAGATCAGACTGTGCAGATGTGCTGGCTGATCTGAGTCTTAGCTAAGCATTCATATCCAAAAGGTTTTTTTTTTTTATTGAGTTGAGGTTTTACGGCCCAGTCAACCCATTAGGGTCATGGGTCAGTTTAACTAACCACATTTTTCCTGGACAGGCTTAGTCCTCTAAGCACTGTTAACCAGTATTTGTGTACATTCTTTCACAAGAAACATGTCCTAAGGTAAATTTTCTCTGATTATAATTCACATTTTGAGGCCCACAACATGTTTCCTATACTCAGCCATGCCTCAAGAAAAAGGTCTTCTGGGCATCTACTATAAACAGTGAAGGGAAAGATCAGCTGGTATATCCATGCAGTCTGATTGCTGACTGTGGCTTTTTCTTTTTTAGTAATTCCACAGTCTAACGTATCGTTAACGTTTTCCCACTCAGCCTAACGGAAACGTCATCCTGATCAAACTGCAGTAATTCACATTATCAATGTAGTGTGTGCAAAAGGGCACTGATGATGTCACATGTAAACATTTACTTCTGTCAACATCTGCTTTAAAAGAGTTTTTTTTTTTTGCAAAACATTGCAACAATGTTGAATTTCCTGTCTGTATCATGCTAGAATCAAAATGGTTATTGTGAATCATCGTGAATAATGCAAGGTGTTGTTGGGCAAATGCGAACATTAATTCACTCCGGCTTGGCCATCATGAATTAATACTCCGCAATCTGCCCTCTAACATCATGCGTTATTTACGATAATTCACAGTAGAAAAAAATATTTCTTACGTAACCAATGATTGGGAAGTGCAGCCTGACTATGCCTTGGATAGATTTCCTCATGATTCAGAATGTAGGTAAACAATGATAACCCTGGCCAAACTGTGCAGCCACACTGCTTTGTCAGTACAATACTTATCTGAAATCTTTGGACACCATAGTCATTTATTGTGGATACCCAAAAATCTGAACAGTCCATTTCACTATCAGGGTTTCATTAACCAATTTATGCCTAGCATCCCATAAAAGGGACATTGGCAGAATGCGGCATCTGATTAGGGTCTACACTGTTTGCATTTAATACAGGAATTTCTGTGAAACATGGTAATAATAAAAGCTAACCAGACACCCCTTCTATTTGAAATGGACCAGTCCAAAGAATGAATTAAGATGGAAGAGCCCATGTGGCATAAATAGGTTAAAACTGCACCTCAATTATACCTCTAGATAAGAGGGGATATCGGGTAAATATGTTTCCTATTTCTCCATGTAAACATAGTCGGTATGCATTAGAAGTGCCTATAAGAGGTGCTTCTAATGAGTACCCACAACACGTTTTTGTGGAGAAAAAAATATCAATACTTTTTGATTAAAAAAAAAAAAGCATCATATCTAGATCTATGCTTTCATGTCTAAACAGATATATTAATAAAATATCTAAGCCAGGCCATGCAAAAAAGATTCTTCAGAGAACAACCGGCCAGGGAAAGCCTAAATTAGCCCATGTTAAGGCTGATCTGGGCCTTCTCTACTATTTTGGATATGCCTCAAAGAACCCTTTATGCACAACATAGCTTATCTGAAACCCTGCAGTCATTATAATAAAATGTTTAACCTGGTGAGGATTCCAGTCTGAATCAAAGATGATAACAGTATCAGCAGCCTGCAAATTCAGGCCCAGACCACCAGCCCTCGTACTCAACATGAAGATGAAATATGGTGAATCTTCTTTATTAAACATTTCTAACAACTGTCCTCTGTCCTCTGACTTGGTGGTTCCATCCAGACGTAGGTATCTGTAGCCACGGAACAGCATGTAGTCCTCTAAGATGCTCATTAGTGTAGTCATCTGACAGAAGAGGAGAACTTTGTGCTTCAAGGACTTTAACTTGGGGAAAATTCTATCTAGAAGTTCAAACTTTCCTGAAACCCTGTAAAGGTCTGGCCTGAAAGAGAAATTAGCAATATCATAACGCTAGAATATCATAACGCTCCTTAAATTGTTTGTTCTAAATTTTCACAAGTTCATTTGATTACATAATGGCATGTCTTTGCAAAATAACTTGCTATTTCACATAAATCACAATATATCTGATAAATAAAATTAAACAAGAGGGCCATGATGGCCCTGTATCACTCACTTGAGTGACATAGCACTTAGAGAACCTGACCTAGAAATGATCATGGCAAACATTCTGACCAAGATTCATAATGATTACATAAACAACTAGGACAATGTAGCATGCCTGATGGACTGTGAAACATAGGTCAAGGTCAAATATGGATGGCTGAACTTAAGGTCATGCCAAGATGTATGCAAGTGCCAAGTATCACTCCTGTAGGACCAATAGTTGCAGAGGAATTGACCTAAATGGAAAAACTTTACAAAGTCACTGAACCACCAAATATATGTCATAAGTGACCCAGTTTCAAACTTGACCTAGAAATCATCAAGACAAACATTTGAGCAAGATTCATGATGATTACTTCAAAAAATGTGACCTCTAGAGTGTTAACAAGGTTTTCCTTTGATTTGGCTGGTTTTTGACCCAAAGTGACCCAGTTTCAAACTTGACCTAGATTTCATAGAGGCAAACATTCTGAGCAAGTTTCATTAAGACTGGGTCAAAACTGTGGCCTCTAGAGTGTTAACAAACTAATTGTTGAGAACGGACAACAACGGACAGAGGGTGATCACAATAGCTCATTCTGAGCATGTGGTTTGACTCGGTCAAATTTAAGTTTGATCACCAACTAAAGCTTTCAATACAAGACATGTGTCAGGTAAATATTCTTTTTTTTTTATTTTTGATTTTTCCTCGAAACATGTTTTAGGCACTCATTAGAAATGCCTTGGTGTAGCACTTCTCATGAGAACTAACAACATATGTTTTCAGGGAGAAAAAAGAAAAATATCAAAATAATTCTGGGTTGAAAAAAAGCACCTTATCTGGTGCTATGACATACCCTTGAACCACACCTCCAGGCATACCCTGTTTGTCGGCAACTGCTTCTTCTATATGGTGGAACATAAATGGGTGATTACAGATTTTGCGTAGCTGCATGATTGTGTTCATCAAGATTCTGGCTCCACCCTTGCCCTGAAACAGATATGCATCTTTTCACTGCCAAGAAACTATGCAGATTTCTAAACCTTTTTCTGGCCCTCACTGCTTTCGAACAACTTGTCTCCCAAATATCTTGATGACCTTAACCATTGTCCTGCAGAATCTGAATATGCCCTGCCTTTGCAAACAGTGTAGATTCATCAGTTGGCTTCTTCAGAAGCCAACTGATCTGGATCTGTACTGCTTGCCATTCAGTATTTAAATTTGTATTAAAAATCCGGATCAAGTAATCTGACTGGCTGAAAATTAGAAGCATGACAAGGATTAAAATTATGAGCAATTAAGAAGAAAAGACCGATCTACATGGGAAACAACTCTTCTCCAGAAATATTTGTCTAACTTTTCATTAGGGGCTACTCATGAAGGGAAGAATTTGCTCCCTATTTCCTTTACGAGTAGTCCCCATTTTTGCATGGTTTCAAATACTAGTCAGCAACTTCCTGTCTGCAAAAGTTATTCCCTTTGCAAAATTGTAGCAGAATCTTTCAGGTATCAGAGGACTTGTTAAGGGGGAGTATTTGGTGATAATTCTGGGATAATTTTCTCCAGTTCCCCATAAAAACATACGTTGAGGGTAATCATTAGAAGTGCCTCGGCATGGCGCTTCTAATGAGTACCCACAACATATGTTTTCATCAAGAAATAAGAAAAATTATACCAGAATTATCACCAAATACTCCTCCTTAACAATTCCTTTGGGTATCCATTCATCTTAAGTAGAAAAGAACCTGACATGAGACCAGCACAGACTCAGATTAGCCTGTGTATCAGTATTTTATGCTAAAGGTTAACACTTCTCCAACAAAAACTTCCTAATCAACACATTAGTGACAAGCTGTTAGACTGATATCAGATCCAACAAAAGGAATAGGTTGATCTAATTCTGGTTCATTTCTCCAAGCAGACACTTATTGTAATATGTTCGTTTGCAAGGAGATGCAGAATAAAAATCGCTCTGTTAGGTATAAAAATTTCCGTGGTAATAAGTACCCACAACACACATTTTCATGGAGAAATCCCATTTACCATGTTTTATTGCAATGGTGATCCATAAGTGGCTAAATGTTGGTATGACATAAAAGTAAAATAAAAAAATAATCAAATTCCCATGGTGATTACTTCTGCTTAGGACTTTTGAGAAAAATAGGACCTAAAGCATGCTAAGGTTTTCGTGGCTGAGACCCATTAATAATAGCTCAACTGAGGAACTACTAATTAACCCTTAAAGTGCTATGCATATCAAGTGAACCCATTAGGGTCATGTTGAGCGCTGTCAGCTTACCGAACCACACTTTTCCTGCACAGGCTTAGTCCTCTAAGCAGTTAACCAGTACTTGTGCACATTCTTTCGCCAGAAACTGACAACTGCCCTTCTTGAACTAGACAAAGTGCCCAGTGGGGCACATATACCCCCGACCAGCGCTACCGCCACTTTTTAAAGAGCACAAAGTATGTAGCTTTGACTCTGGAGATGGCAGTTGTATGCTATATGTTATAACATTGAAAAAATTCAATCATACATAATATGAAGCCCTTGACCTCAAAGGTCAGGCACAGGTGCAGGGATTGAGCTAAATAAAACTTTAGCCCTATAACTATCACCATATACCAGTGAATTCAATCAGTCTTTATAATATAAGCAAAAATGACATTTGTATGAAAAGTCTGTGACCTTGATTTAAAAGCCATGCCCCAGCTTGGGGATGGTGCCGAGAAAAACTTTAGACCTATATATACCATCATGCTTAATATTAATGAAACCAACGAAAGGGTCTTCATAATATAGCTATATAAATTTTAATGAAAATTTTAACATGACATGCCTACTCAATGTCCTCTACATATCAGTTAAGTATCACAAAAATATCTTAAAGAATTTTTAGAGTTATTGCCCGCACAAGATTTAATAACCAAGGGAGAAAACTGCAGAATGGAGTCAGAGTGTCATTCTTGAATGTGATATGCCTACTCAATGTCCTCTACATACTGGTGAAGTATCATGAAAATATCTTAATGTGTTTTAAAGTTATGGTTCGCACAAAATTATTACAATTCTGCAGACAAGGGAGATAACTGATGGACCAAGTCAGAGTTGTCTTTCTTGTACCTGACACCCCTACCAAATGCCCTCTACAACCTGACAGTTTCCTGAAAATAGCTCAAAGGGTAGTTAGTAGTTATGGGGTGCACAATAATGCGTTTATGGACAGAAAGATGGATGGATGGATTCCATGCTGACAGCTATATCTCCTAAACCTCTCGGTAGGAGGATAATGAAATTCAACAAAAGGTCATGATGGTATAGCTATATAAACTTAGATGCAATTTTTTTTACTTTTATATGAAATTTCTAAGTCTGTGACCTTGACCTCAAGGTCATACCCCGGGATGGGGATGATGCTGAGTAAAACTCTAGACCTATATCTACCAACATATAAAATATAAATGAAATTCCTCAAAGGGTCTTGATGGTATAGCTATATAAACATAAACACAAAAATTTTGACTTTTTTATGAAAATTATAAGTCCGTGACCTTGACCCCAAGGTTATCCACCGGGATAGGGTTGGTGCTGATAAAAACTTAAGCTCTATATCTACCATCAGGCCAAATATGAATGAAATCTATCAAAGGGTCTTCATAATATAAGGTCTTATAAACTTTAACGTAAAAACTTTGACCTTAAGACAAAAATAAAGTATGAACGAATAATGCTTCAACGGATGGACGGACAGATTCCTTGCTGATAGCTATACCCGCTCAACCTTTCAGTTAGGGGATAATGAAATTTAACAAAATGTCTTGATGATATGGCTATATAAACTTAAACCCAAAAATTTTTACTTTTATATGAAAATTCTAAGTTCGTGACCTTGACCTCGGTCACACCCAGGGTGGGGATCATGCTGAGTAAGACTCTAGGCCAATATCTACCAACATGTCAAATATAAATGAAATTCCTCGAGGGTCTTGATGATATAGCTATATAAACTTAAACACAAAAAACTTTGACTTTTTTATGAAAATTCTAAGTCCGTGACCTTGACTCCAAGGTCACCCCCGGGGTGGGGAATGTGCTGATAAAAACTTTAGACCTATATCTACCATCATGCCAAATATGAATGAAATCCATCAAAGGGTCTTCAAAATATGAGGTCTTATAAACTTTAACGCAAAAACTTTGACCCTGTGACGGAAAGATGAACGAACGAACGAACGTACAAACGAACGAACGGAAAAGCGAAAACATTATACCCCCACATACTTCATATATTGTGGGTATAAACATACTTCGTATGTCGGGGGTATAAATAATACCCCCACATACTTCGTATGTCGGGAGTATAATCAGCAGAAGTGAGAGAATATCATTTAAGATATTTCATGATCAATTTCCATGAAAGAATGTTGCCTGCTGCCGGACCTCGTGGGGATTGAACCAGCAACCTCCTGATCACCAATAGGATGCACATCCAACTGAGTCACTGAGGCTGGCCCCTAATTCTTTTTTGATATTATTTTTCTGAGAAAATAAGATGACATTTCAAGCAAATTCACATGAAATGCCATCTGATTTTCTCAGAAAATACCACCAAAAAATGTCATCTGCTGCAGCGGTGATTAGCACTTTAAAAGTTAAAGTTGGATGGTTCCCTTATAATAAATTTCAGGTCCTGTTCAAGCATCATCTTGGAAATTTCCTGAAAAATCCCTTACCTTTTTGTCTTTCTCTGAACCATCTGTTAGTAGAACACCCTTGTTCTGCATGTGTTTGTAGATAACCCGTTGTAAGGACGACATGTCACATTTGATCACATACTCAACCTGCAAAGATATACAGTAAAACCTCAATGACTGGAACACCAATGGCTCGTTAACCGTGGCTGATTTAAAAACACTTTTTTCAGTCCCTCGGTAATTCTCATGAAAACAAATATTTAGGAATATTGTAGGGAAATTTTCTTATTTTATCATGAACATGTTATGTTGAGTGTACTCATCAGAATCTTCTTATCGAGGTGATTCTAATGAGTACACACCATTACTTTATAGAACATCGAAAAGACATCTCTCAACTATCGTCATTTGCCTCCTGACCTGATGCTATGTTTAACCCTCAATGGCTCAAACTACCCATGTCTAGAACAACTTTCCATGGTCCCAAAGCAGTTAGAGCCACTGACGTTTGACTGTACACAGAAAATGAGGCTAGTCAGCTGGTTAAAATATAGGTACAGATATACGAGTATCTAGAAGATAACTCTTTGTTAGTATCATTATTACATACCATGCCTATCCTAAGTATTGAGATACCTTAGCTATATATATGTACTTGTCCTTAACATTTGAAGAATTCCATTTAACTACCTGTTGATGTGACTAAAATACCACTGGATGAGTAGCAAACAGTGTAAACCCTGATCAGATGCTGCAGAATGTGGCATCTGATCCGGGTCTACACTGTTTGCTTAGGCCTGTCTGTCCTAATACAGGGTAAAAATACTACAATCTGAGTTCTAATGTTCTGGTGATGATGATGCTGATTAAGTGTTCTATGTCCCTTTCAACATCATTTAAGTCATATGGAGATGATGGAAGGGTGATAATGAAAGGCTCTGAGCAATGAAGTTACCAGCTGAATTCCACCTTCAGCAGGTTTCGAACCCAAGTCCTCATGATACAGTCAGGTGGGCTAACTATTCAGCCACCCGGACACATCTCTTGTATTATGGTTTTGTTTGTGTTGAGGTTTTACTGCCCAGTCAACCCAATAAGGTCATGTTGAGTGCAGTCAGTTTACCTAACCACACTTTTACTGGGCAGGCTTAGTCCTCTAAGCGGTTAACCAGTATTGTGCACATTCTTTCACCAGAAACTGACAATTGCCCTTCTTGAATCAGCGGAAGGGAGAGAATGACCATAGAAAATATTTCATGATCAAATCTCCACGAAAGAATGTTGCCGACCCGGCGGGGGTGGAACCTGCAACCTCCTGATCACCAGTCGGACGCGCATCCAACTGAGCCACCGAGACCGGCCTAATATTATGGTATTTTACCTTATCTGGGAGTTGAGATTCTACTTCTTTCTTCAATCTACGCAGTAGGAAAGGTCGTAACACTTTGTGCAGACGTCTAATGATAAGTAAGGATTCCTCATTGTTTAATTCAACCTGAAATAGAAAGAAGGAGCCACAATGTCAATAAACGTATCTTCCGGGCAAGTGTGCCCAGTGAAGATTCAGATCAGACTGCGCATTCGCGCAGTCTGATCAGAATCTTCACTGGGCACATTTTGGACAGCCAAGGATGCTAAGCTTCTTCACTCTGATCTGACTGTGCCAATACGCACTTGTCAGAGGGTACATTTTCTCACTTTGCAGCTCTATAAAAATGTTTCAGTTAACAGCAGTTTACATTTCAAACCAACAGGAACAGGCATTTCAGAGTAGGATGTCATAGGATATTATTTTCCTGGACTAGTGCATGTTCAAGCATTTCTAAACCTGTGACCTTGACTTCTCAAGATCAATGAGAGGCACTGAACAAACATCTAAATGCATCAGATACAGTGCAACCTCTATACAACAGCCACACTTGGGAAGACACAAAACTGACTTCTGTAGAGAGGTAAACTTTACAGTAGAAGCAGAACTTTGGGAAATCAGAAAAGTGGCTGTTATAGGTTCTTGTTGAAAGGTTCCACAGTAAATCCGTCTAGTCATTCGTAAGATATAGATCTTTAAACCATTAATGTAATATTTTATTATACTCACTGCAAGTCATCTTATCAGGAGCTACACTGTTTGCAAAGGTATTTGATATGGTATACATGGCTGAAAGGGTTAAACCATTACCTTCTATTTGCTGATTGTTCTGTCAAGGAATTATAAAGGCTGTGCCATGCCAAAATGTGTCTTCCGGCATATGCGGACAGCAAAGGCCCAGATCCCCCTGCATATCTGCATAGTCTGTTTGAAGGCACTTTTTGGCTTGACACAGCCCCTAAGATGTTGTAATCTCACCTTTTCTCCCGTCATAGCAAAAGGAGCATTAAACCACTGTTCAAATGTTGTCACACATTTGAAGATTGAGGGCAGTAGGAAATTCAACAAGGCCCACAACTCTGGCAGCTTGTTCTGAAAAACAAATAAATACCACTATTTTCCTGTGAAGATACCAGTAAACATGTACATGTATGCCTCAACATCTCATATCTACATGTATATCCATATTAATGCATTAGTATGCTTAAAAGGGTAAAAAAATAAGGTCGTCTTGGAAGCAACTTAAAATTTGAGCTTAACCCATTTATACCTAGCATGCCATAAAAGGGACATTGGCAAACAGTGTAGACCCAGATCAGACGCCACTTAATACAGTTTCTGATCAGGGTCTACATTGTTTGCAATAATATTAAAAAGTTTCAACAATAAAAGCAACTATCATGATTCTGTATAACACCCCTTTGACTATACAATGGACCCTTCCGAAGTTCATGATGGGAGAGTTTAAAGGCACACTGTGATTTGTGATTTAACTGAGAATATAAGTTTATTTGATCCCTTTCACCAGTTCTAAAAGGTACCATATTTACCATATGTATTCAGGCAGATAGGCCTGAACAAAACAGTGTGGACCCAGGTGAGATGCCACAGAAGGCAGCATCTCATCAGGGTCTACACTATTTGCCACTCATCCATCAATTTTTAGACAAAACATTGGGTAGTAAATTGTACTGGTGTTCAAATTTTAGAACAATTATGGTAAGAAGTTGAGTGTCTGAATACTTTGGGTAAATACTGTACCTGTTTTGTATTACCTGTTTAGTACTACAGGTAGTCACTACAGTCATGAACACCCATAGCGCCAGATACGAGAGGGTATCCAGGTAATATTTTTCTTATTTTCCCATAAAAACACGTTATGGGTACTCATTAGAAGCGCCTTGGCAAGGCCCTTCTAATGAGTACCCACAACGTATGTTTTTGTGGAGAGAGGGTATCCAGGCAATATTTTTCTTATTTTCCCATAAAAACACGTTGTGGGTACTCATTAGAAGCGCCTTGACAAGGCACTTCTAATGAGTACCCATAAATTATGTTTTTGTAGAGAAATAAGAAAAATAACACAACTTTTCTGTTGGAAAAAGTGCCTTATCTCAAGCCATGATACTGTGTTCAATTACACCTAGAAGCATCTTAAGATTAGAGCTCCAGATAAAACTACACCATGAAGTGAGCATATGCTCACTAATACCCCCTGCCATGGCCATCAGTATAGCCAGAACAACAAAGGGAAATAACTCTAAGGGACCTGGCCCAAGGGCCCTTATTTTCTTTCCCACAATACAACTTGTCATACTTGTCATGTGTACGAAATTTCAAGTTTCTAGGTAAAGTAGTTCCTGAGATATCTTTGACACAAGTAAATGCCATGGCCATCAGTATAGCCAGAACAACAAAAAGGGAATAACTCTAAGGGACCTGGCCCCATGGCCCTTATTTTCTTTCCCAATATACAACTAGTCATACTCGTCATGTGTACAAAATTTCAAGTTTCTAGGTAAAGTAGTTCCTGAGATATCTTTGACACAAATAAATGCCATGGCCATCAGTATAGCCAGAACAACAAAGGGAAATAACTCTAAGGGACCTGGCCCCATGGCCCTTATTTTCTTTCCCACAATACAACTAGTCATATTTGTCATGTGTACAAAATTTCAAGTTTCTAGGTAAAGTAGTTCCTGAGATATCTTTGACACAAGTAAATGCCATGGCCATCAGTATAGCCAGAACAACAAAAGGAAATAACTCTAAGGGACCTGGCCCCATGGCCCTTATTTTCTTTCCCACAATGCAACTAGTCATACTTGTCATGTGTACAAAATTTCAAGTTTCTAGGTAAAGTAGTTCCTGAGATATCTTTGACACAAATAAATGCCATGGCCATCAGTATAGCCAGAACAACAAAGGGAAATAACTCTAAGGGACCTGGCCCAAGGGCCCTTATTTTCTTTCCCACAATACAACTAGTCATACTTGTCATGTGTACAAAATTTCAAGTTTCTAGGTAAAGTAGTTCCTGAGATATCTTTGACACAAAATAAATGTTAACAGACTGACAGACAGTCAGACAGACAGACAGACTGACAGACACACAGAAAAGACAAAAACTATATACCCCCATTGCATACTTCGTATGCCGGGGGTAAGAGTATCCATAGAAATAATTTTCTTATTTCTCCATGAAAACATATGTTGTGGATACTCATTAGAAGTGTCTCACCTAGGTGCTTCTAATGAGTACCTACAACATCTGTTTTATGCAGAAATAAGAAAAATATCAATATTTTTTTGGAGAAAAAAGCACAGTTCTTATTTCTCCATGAAAACACTCATAACATTCAGAATTATACCCATATCTCCTTTATTTTATTATTATTATTATTTTTTTTTTTTTTATCTTGGGTTATTACAACTGTACTTCTTTTAGAGCCATTTTAATAAATGATTAGAATCTTTTACCTGAAGTGGAGTACCAGTTAGCAGCAGCCTATATGGAGCTGTGTAATAAGTGTTGAGAATCTGTGTCAGTTTACAATGATGATTCTTCATACGATGACCCTCATCTATTATCATGTACTTCCAACGAATCTGAAAATATTCATAGAATGATCTGTGATATGTAATCAAGGTAACAAGATTCACAATACTGTGTGTCAAAAGAAAAAGTCCAGCCTCTGTGACTTAGTCGGCTGCGCATACGCATCCGACTGGTGACGACACGAATCCGTCTGGTGATCAGGTCACAAGTTCGGTCCGCGACGTATTTGGCAACTCTCTTTTATGGAGTTTTTCTATGATCAATATCTCCCTTCCACTAATTCAAGAAGGGTAGTTGTCAGTTTCTGGTGAAAGAATGTGCACAAGTACTGGTTAACTGCTCAGAAGACGAAGCCTGTCCAGGAAATGTGTGGTTAGGTAAACTGACCACGCTTGATATGGCCCTAATTGGTTGACTGGGCCATAAAACCTCAACTCAATCAAAATCAACATAAAGTTGTCTTCAAACATGCGCAAAATGCGCAGATTCAGATTCATACTGTGCATGCACAAAGTCTCAACTAAGCATAGGGGCTGCTCTTAAAGGAAACAATTTGCTCCCTCTGGGAGCAAATTCTTTCCTTTAAGAGTAGTCCCTATTTTTTTTGGCTCTCCATTGATACATTCTGTAGTGTGAAATGATTATTTTAGCATACAGTGAAGGCCCCGATCACTGATCAGACTGTGCTGATCTGGGCCTTCGCTGTCTGCATATGCCCAAAGATGTTTTTGTATGGCCATGTCCATGTTATGAATAAAGTAATATCAAGTATTACCCACTCACCCCCAAATTGGAAGGGAAGTAAATATTTCAATGTCAAAGTAATCTCCCTTGAAAGTGTATCCATTCCCCTCAACACTTCGCATGCTGTGGTAAATGTGTCGAAATATTTTCTTATTTTTTCCAGAAAACAGGTTTTGATATTTCATGTAAACTGTCTCAAGTTTGCATGAAATGTCAAATTGTGTTTCCTGGGAAAAATAAGAAAAATCTAATTTTTGTCGTCTGCTAAATCTGCCCATAGCATGGTGTTAAATGAATCTGACTACTCCACCTGATACCTGCTGAAACAGCATCACTCATTTGCTGAACATATTTATATGGCTGTCTTGAAACATCTGGTGCTAGAGGGTTTGAGCTGCACTGTGAATTACAGCATTGCTTATGAACAATCTCAATAAAACTACAGCTCCAGATAAGGCATATTTTTTAACCGAAAAATGATGATATTTTTCTTATTTCTCGACAAAAACATATGTTGTGGGTACTCATTAGAAGCACCTCAGCAAGGCGCTTCTAATGAGTACTCTCAACGTATCGTGGAGAAATAAGAAAAATATTATGTGGATACCCCTTTTATCTGGAGCTATCAAACCAAGTCTGCGGTTTTCATTTCTGTGATGTTTTCCTTGCTCCCAAAAGATCCATCCTTAAAGACTCCATATTCCTCAAAAATAGACATTTTTTTCCAAGAAAAGTTAAATAAATTGATATATAGTATTAATATGATCATAAAATGTGGCATCTGGCAGCCTGTAAAATTTCAGGTAGTCTCTTGTTTTTGAACTGGATCAAAAATGAAATGATTTTTTATTGTATCTCTGAATTAATGTTGGCAACATTAATTCAGAGATACGATAAAAAAACATTTCATTTCAAAAACGAGAGACTAACTGGATTTACAGGTTGTCAAGGTCCACATTCTATGATTGTATTAATACCATATATCAATTATAAAACCTTTTTTGGATAATAAAATGTCTATTTTTGAGGAATATGGAGCCTTTAGCAGAAAGTTTAGCCATAACCAATCCCAAGCTCTTTGCTTTCCAACCTGCAAGTAACCAAGATCTGCCATAAATGAAAAGAGCTGAACGAATGAAATGGACATACCTTTGACAGGGTACTTTTGTCTTTAATGACATACTCATAGGTAGTTAGTAGTACATTGAATTTTCCTCCTTTGAGCTGGTTGCTGAGCTGTTTCCTAACAGGAGGTGATCCTTTGTACTGAACTTTTGAAACAGTTGGGGCCCACTTCTCAAACTCCAACATCCAGTTAGACAGAGTCCTGAAAACAGATGATGGCAATTATTATTTTTTGTTTTACTCCACTTTCGGCATTATTTAAGTCTATCGAGACAATGGAATGGTGATAATGAACGGCTCTGTGCAATGAAGTACCGTACAGTCATGAGATGTATTTTGCCTTCAGCGGGATTCCAACTCCGGACCTCGTGATCCAAAGTCAGTTGAGCTAACCACTTGGTCACCCAGACACTTATCCTGAAAACAGAACAAAACTATAGTCTACAGGTCGCTGTTTTTGTGGATATGCATTTCAGCTTCTTGTGCAAAAAGTACCAGACTACTGTATTTACACCAAGTATTGGAACACCTTATCTACTTACCATACTCATCCTTAAATTTGAAATAGTCCATTTTACTACCTCTTGATGTGTCTAAAATATTGCTGTATGTATGGCAAACAGTGTAGTCCCTGATCAGACACTGCATTCTGTGGCACCTGATCTGGGTCTACACTGTTTGTAAAAGCCTACCTGTCCCAATACTTAGGGTTATTATAGTATGTGGTTCTCAATAACAAATATACCACTTATAAACAAAATAATAAAAAAAAAAAAAAAAAAAAAAAAAAAAACATTTTTGAATTTATCTCTATTTCTTCAAACTTTCCTGGTGAACAGCCAGAAATTGCCAAACAATTTTTACATGGCATTTTCAATATTGTATAATGCCCTTTTGTTTTAATGATATCACATAAACCTAATGCTGATGTGGTCACAACTGAACAGTAACATTATTCACTTCTTGTAAATAACTGATTAGTAAATAAAACAGAAATAAATATAGACAATAACTATTTTTCAAAGATAGTTGCAGCACCTATAATTTGTGTACATAATGTGTCTGAATGAGATTTTTAGTTTATCATATGACATCGCTGTTAATCAGTGGATGTCCTGTCATAAAAATCATATGATCACGTTACATAACACTTTGGTGGGAACAAGTAACATCATGATGACATCCATGTCAACCATGCATTTTCTGTTGAACAATTGTCAACTTTAAAGGTGATAAAATCCAATTTAAAATGGTCATATGGTAAACAGAATCTTACACTCATGGTCATTTCTAAATTTCATATAAAATGATCACTCATGTAATATCCTCTACAACTTTACCTGCTGCAACAATTAGCAGAGGCCAAGTGAGTGATTTTTTTCATCTTCCCCTTCTCATTCCATTTATCCCTTTCAGCAAATTTGTAGCAGATGTCATTCTATGATTTTGTTATTTTTCAGATTTCAGAGGGTATAAGACTTGACATTTCATATGAATCATCAGCTAAGCAAACCATTCAAATGAAATATCAAGCCTTATTTTCTCTGAAAATTCCCCCCAAAAATCAAAATGTTGTCTGGGAGGGTGGCTGCTAAAGAGTACCCACAACATATGTGAAGAAATCAGGGCCCAGTTGTTCAAAGCATCTTTAGCTTAACGAGCTTGTTAAGGGTCATTTCGTTAACTGTTTTAGCGGATTCAATATACAATAATCTGATATTTTTTGCTGAAAAAATGTGAGTAGCTTTTGCACTGCAAAAGCTACTCACATTTTTTCTGCAAAAAATTTCGGCATATTTGCATATCACTCGATGTAAATTTTAACGAATCTTTAACTAATGATGTCGTTAGCTTTGAACAACTGGGCCCAGAAATATACCAATATGGTTTAGTTGAAAAAACAAGTGCCAGTGCTAGAGCCAGAGCTTCAGATATGAGAAGGTAGCCACATGATAGTTTTCTTATTTCTCCATGAAAACATACTTAAGTTATGGTTGCTCATAAGAATCACCTCTATGGGGCACTTCTAATGAGTACCCATAATGTATGTGGAGAAATAAGGAAAATATTATTCTTGCACACCAGATAAGGTAATCCTACATTTTACCCTGGGATAGAAATTCTTAACCTACCCAGGTTATCCTGCCCCGGGTAAGATAAAAATCGAGAATTCTCACATGTTTGATATGCACTGGTTGTATAGGACATCACATGCGCCATCGTTAAGGTTAATGTCACTGAACATAATGACATCACTAAACTCAATGGTAATGTCATCACCATATGGTGGACGTCAGCAAATGAAGTGATTACACTAATAAAAATCCAGGTTCAGAAATGCAAGGTATGCAAGAAAAAGAATCTATAATGTGTGAGGGGTAGACAGAAATATCCGTCCCTTTGCATCACAGTCTGGCATCACTCGGCAAGCATCGTGATCCAGACAGTGACCCTCAGGACAGATTTTTCTATCTACCCCTCACACCCATGATAGATTCTTACATTGTTTTCAAATAGAAGAAACTTATCTGAAGCTATGGTATTCTATAGCTATGTGGCTTACACAGTCAAACTTCAATGGCTCAAGCAACTTTGGGATCTTGCAAATTTGTTCTAATACAAGGATAGTTCCAGCCTCTGAGGGTTTATCACAGTGCCAGGTCAGGAGGCAGATGGGATAATTAAGGGATGTTTGTGATCTATAAAATAATGGTATGCTGAATGTGCTCATTAGAAGGTGATTCTAATGAGTACATCCAATACATACTTTCATGATAAAATAAGAAAATTTCCTCAAAATATTCCTAAGTACATTTGTACTTGTTTTCTTGAGCCACAAGAAGTAATTCCTAAGGACTCAAAAATGAGTTCAAATCAGCCATGGCAAATGAGCCATTGGTGATCAATTCATTGAAATTTTACAGCACTTACGAGAGGGGCACTATAATCAGGAAGGGACCATTCACTTTCTTCTTCTCCATGAGATAAGTTATCAATCCAATTGTCTGTATAGTCTTTCCTAGACCCATTTCATCAGCCAGGATACCATTGAGGTTATTGTTATAGAGAGACACCATCCATTCCAAACCCTTGATCTGGTATTCTTTCAAGCTTCCATTCACCAATATGGATGCTTGCTCTGTGACTATTTCACGAATCTCATGAGCTTGGCCATAATAGTTCTGCTTGCTAGCTGCATACTCATCATCATGTACACTAGAAAAATCAAAATTCGAGGGTTGAGCGCAAGACTATCGTAAGTCAGATGATTGTTTTTCCCCAAACCTAATCTCCTCACCATGAAGGCGTTATGAAGATTACAATATTTCTTTCTGTAAACAATGAAAATTTAGGTGCCATTGCTCGTATGAGCAATGGCACCATATATATATATTTGCATTGTTTACAAAGGGGTCCAAGTTGCCCCTAAACAAGGGTTTCAAAAATACGTTTGAGTTACCATAGTTTTGTGCTCAACCCTCGAAATGGTAGTTTTACATCTAATGCTTAGCATGCTGTGAATAAATTACAGCAAGACATTTTAAAGCATTTTTTTTTTTCCAGATAATAGGCTTTGACATTTCATGCAAATTGTCTCCTGGGAAAAATAAGAAAAATAATTTCAAAATGTCATCTGCTGAATTTGCCAAGACAGATGCACTTTTGATGAGAACACACAATGTATGTTTTCAGAGAAATAAGAAAACATATCTTTGCTTGA
The DNA here is from genome assembly GCA_964016985.1 of Anodontia alba. NCBI lineage: Eukaryota > Metazoa > Mollusca > Bivalvia > Lucinida > Lucinidae > Anodontia > Anodontia alba. Next base: position 98,801,929 of record OZ024825.1, on the reverse strand, counting down.
ATAAAAGCACCTTAACTCTTGTCATGTTGAATAAATTAAGATGTCATGCCCACTTCTAATTTTCAGCCAATTAGATAACTTGATCCAGGTTGTTGATACAACCTTTGTTGATACAAATTCAAATACTGAATGGCAAACAGAGTAGAGCCAGTTCTTCAGAAGCCAACTGATCTGGACCTACACTGTTTGCAAAGGCAGGGTATGTCTTAGTTCAGCAGGACAAGGGTTCATAGCTGGAGCTATGCAACAAAATGGCTTTTAACTTGGATTTAATACATTTATTTTCCATGAGACTATAGCCCTGGAGCAGTTGTATGTGCCTCAAGAGTGAATGTTTAAATCCTCAAGGCAAAGCTCTTGATAAGAGCAGGTATCAGGCAAATATATTTTCTTATTTCTCCACAAAACATAAGTTGTTGGTACTTATTAGAAATGCCTCACTGAGGCACTTCTAATTCATACCACAGCTGATGTTTTTGTAGAGAAATATGAAAAATATCAATTCTTTTTGGTCGAAAAAAAACAACAACAAAAAAAAACGCCTCATCTGGAGCTATGCCTCAAGTGACACATGTCTCCTATTGTAGTCTGAAGACCCCTAAAAGGGTAATTGGCAAACAGCGCAGACCAAGATCAGACACCACAGAATGCAGCATCTGATCAGTCTCCACTGCTTGAAAATAGTTCAACTATTTTTCTCTAGGATTATCTAAATAACATAGCCTGTAACCGAATTTTTTCAGAGAACATAAATGTCCCCCCCCCCCCCCCCCCCCCCCCGCCCCACTGCAAATTGTTTAGTTTTTCTACTGCTGTGACCTTGAAAATTAGGTCAAGGTCACCAAACTCTAATCAGTTCTTTGTTCTGTCCAGATTATATATCCATGATAATTTGATCAGAATCCAATCACTGGTTTACAAGATATTGTGAAGACAAGAAAGTGTCTCGCCAATGCTGGCGCCAACAGGATCCGCACCAAAAGCAATATGCTCCCCCTCCTTTAGGTTTTTTTTTTTGGTTTAGGAAAAAAACAAAAAACAAAGAAAGAAAACATTTTATCTAGAGCTACTTAGCTTAAATCTACACTTCTTAACCCTTGAAGCACCAATCACAACTGCAGCAGAGGGCATTTTCAAATATTTCTTTTTTTATTATTTTTCAAAGAAAATAAGTCTTGACATTTCAAATGAATCATCTGTAAAGCAGACAATTCATATAATATGTCAAGTCTTATTTTCTCTGATGAACAATTTAAAAAATAAATTTAGAATGCCGTCTGCTACGAATTTTGCCTGGCGCTTTAATCTTTACTACTCTCTTGGCTATTCAGCAGACAACAAGTAGGTGATATTTTTCTTATTTTTTCCAGAAAACAGGATTTGACATTTCCTGCAAATTGTCTCCAGTGGAGACAATTTGCATGAAATGTCAAATCTTGTTTTCTGGAAAAAGTAAGAAAATATTTCAGTACGTCGTCCGCTGAAAATTTACCCAGAGTGCTAAGTATTAATGGTTAAGAGCCCTAATTCTATTACTCACCCTGCAACAACGGTGTCAGTACTCTCCTTCTCTTTCTTCTCCTCTTCAGGGAACTGAGTGTCATCTTCTTCTTCCTCTTCTTCTTCCTCTGAGCCTTCCTCCTCTTCATCATTTGGAGCTACTTCATACCTATGGACGAACAAATTATTTCAAAGTAAGCAAACTGAATCTTATGTCTATTTGCTTGAGTTCGAGTCTTACTGCCCAGTCAACACTGTTGAGGTCATGCTCAGCCAATCAGTTAACCTACCCTTTGTTATATCATTTTAGCACAGCAAACACATTTTAAAACTTACACTGACTGTTTATAGGGTCCAGCAAATTGAGGCTGCTAAAAGGGCAATGACCATGATCTGACTATGTATATTTCAATCCACAAATCGACCAGTAATGACTGGTTAAAACCAGTATTGACCACTGGTCTGGTCAATACTCATAGTGACCAGTCAATTGTCAACCTTGAATACTATCAATAAGTTTTGTGGCTTTATCCACTTGTTGTACAGCGAACCCTCGTTACGACAGCATTTGTTCCAAAAGACGCTGCCATTATAATGAATTTGCTGTTGTAAAGAATCTTTAATAGACAGAATGATAGGTAAAAAAAGCCTCGTTTTATTCTTATTTTCTCATAAAACATGTTTGGATATTTGTTAGAATTGCCTCAGAGAGGGGATTCTAACAAATATCCAAAACATATGTTGCTTGAAGATTTTATGCAATGTTTTTGCATAATTTCTCATTAACCGTCACCTCTTGAGCGAAGGTTTCGTGACATTCAAATTGTCATTATAACAAATTTTGTTGCCGTATCGTGTGTCGGTATAAAGAGGGTTGACTGTATTGTGTGACAGCATTCTAAAAGAATATTATTTTGCTCTAGGTGGAAATATTTCCTCCAAGGAATAAAATGTATTTCCTGCAGAAATTACTAAAATAAGCTTCAGGTATGTATAAAAGTATGGAACTTACCCTGGATTAGCTTCCAGCCATGCCTCTAACTGACTAGATAATGGAGCCTCTTCACCACTGATAACTTTGCCAGTAGCTGTTTCTATGACAGATACATGCTGCTCTCCTTCTGCATTCATTGATTCATCGGTCTGTTGTGAGAGAAAAAAAAATCAAATCTGCTTATGTCTGGCACTTTTTGTCAGCATTTCTTTTTGTAATGCTTATCTGCAGAGCATGATTTCTATTGTTTAAAGTAACAGGCACCTGATTTCTATCATAGTTTGAAGAAACAGCACACCTTACCTGATGGTGTTAATAGACATTAAATGGAGAAAAAAAAATCAATCTGTTCCTCTCTGTCCCCATGTGTTTCTTGTCCATTACTCGTTCAGTGAATGTACTCTGTCAGTTCAGCTTTATTCTATCTAGCAGTTTGTGCATGCACTTGGAATAGACACTACCAGACAAAGGCACTCGCTGGATGTATGGTAGCTATGTGCAGGCATGTGTTTTGTCTGGAATTCGTGCCTACCTTGTCCTGTACTTGTCCACCTTGCTTCCATTAACCCTAGTCCTGCTGAATCCGGATAAGTCCAGGCTTTTGCAAACAGTGTAAATCCAGATCAGTTGGCTTCTGAACTATCTACACTGTTTGTCATTAAGTATGTGCCTTTGTTCTAACAAACTGGATCAAGCAATCTGATTGGCTGAAAATTAAAAGTGGGCTTGGCATCTTAATTTATTCAGCATGACAAGGGTTAATGTCTGGTGGACCTGATTCGCAACCAGACTACTACCTGACATGCAACATGTCAACAGGAGATGTTCTGGATATTCAGTGGACAATTATCTACAAGGAATGCATGGAAACATAGGAATAATGGGTCTTAAATGGTGGTCCACGGGACCAAACTGATGATATACATCTGGGAAATAATAAAACATGACTTTCCTGTCTCACTCTGCCATTATCTTCTTACATGTCATGGATGAGGACATTTCAGAACTTTGATTGATTGTGTTGTGGTTTAAGTCTTCAGAAGTCTACCGCTTTGCTAACCAGTTTAGAAGAGAGAACACTGATGTTGTTGGTGACAAACCTGTGAAGAATGATGCAGGAGAGATGTCAATGAGCTAAAGACTCAAAGCAGAAGGCCTGGCTAGAGCACTACCAAAGGCTTCTCAACGTTGAGTTTGACTGGGACCCAGACCATCTGTCTTATCAACCACCAGTGGAAGGTCCGCCCATCCCAATCACCACTGACATGGTTAAGAAGGCTATCTCACAGATGAAGACTGGCAAAGCACTGGGCCCATCAGGCATAGTGGTGGAGATGATACAAGCAGCCGGTGACATGGGTGCCTCCATGATTCGTGACCTCGCAGCTGCAATCATTTGTGATGGCAAGGTACCCTCTGACTGGGAGCAGAGTTTCATTGTCTGCCTCTACAAGGGAAAGGGGGACGCACTGGATAGGGGCAACTACTGCGGTCTCAAGCTGACAGAGCAGGTTATGAAAATCCTGGAGAGGATTGTGGACTGCCTCATCAGACAGTTGGTGTCAATCGACAATTCCCAGTTTGGCTTTGTCCCAGGCAGAGGCACTACAGACGCAATCTTTGTTGTCAGGCAGCTGCAAGAGAAGTATCTAGCTGCCAACAAGAGACTCTACATGGCTTTCGTAGACCTGGAGAAGGCGGTTGATCGAGTACCTCGGAAGGTCATCTGGTGGGCACTGAGAAATCTTGGTGTGGAGGAGTGGATTGTACGACTGGTGCAGGGGATGTACGTAAATGCGCAAAGCCGTGTCCGTGTTGGTGAGGGGTACAGTGAAGAGTTTGAAGTGAAGGTTGGTGTTCACCAAGGATCAGTACTCAGCCCACTGTTCTTCATCATTGTGCTTGAAGCCTTATCACGTGAGTTCCGCTCTGGGGTCCCCTGGGAGGACCTCTATGCCGATGACCTTGTTATCATCGCTGAATCGCTTGAGGAATGTGTCAGGAGGCTCTTGACTTGGAAAGAAGCAATGGAGAAGAAAGGACTGAGAGTAAATGCAGGAAAGACAAAGATCATGATCTGCAGTATGGGACTAGACCTCCTGCAGAGTTCAGGCGAGTTTCCATGCGCCGTCTGTCGCACTGGAGAGGGCAGCAACAGCATCTTCTGCAATGGCTGCAAACACTGGGTGCACAAGAAATGCAGTGGGCTCAAGCGCTTGACAAAAGACCTGGACTACTTATGTACAAGTTCCCGGGGAACTGCACGCCCTTTGGATGGCAGACCACAGAAGGAAGTCAAGGTCGGACCTGACAAGCTTGAGGTGGTAGCTTCCTTTTGCTACCTAGGAGACATGCTCTCAGCAGCAGGTGACTGTGAACTTTCAACCACAACACGTGTGAAAACCGCCTGGAAGAAGTTCTGCTACCAGTTCTCTCTTCACACCACCTCTCTTTCAAAACACGTGGCCGTGTGTACAGCTCTTGTGTGCAAAGCGCAATGCTCCATGCCTGCGAGACTTGGCTATTGACAAAGCCAAACCTCCAGTGTCTGCAGGGAAATGACAGGGCAATGATCAGACAGATCTGCAATGTCAGGCCGCAAGACATTGTCACCACCAGGTCCAATGAGCTACTTGCGCAGCTTGGAATTGAGGATCTGGACCTCATTCTGAAGGAGAGAAGACTCTGATGGTATGGACATGTGGAACGCTCCAATGGTACAGTCAAGACAGCCTTTGACATACAGATTGATGCAAAGTGTGGGCCTGGGAGGCCCAAGATGACATGGAAGCAGCTGACAGAGAGGGATTGCAGAGAGTAGAAGCTCTCAGCTATCAACCCTCATGATAGACATACCTGGAGATCTGGTGTGAGATCTGCCATGCGTGCAGCAAGCCAGCTATCTGGAAGGGGGCCCACTGGTGTGGATGTTGCCCCTGCACCTGCATGTTAATCAAAAATCTGATTATGATTATGATATGATATTTAACGACATGTCAACCCTTGTGGGTTTTTTTGTGTCGTGAGAGAAGAGAGCTAGAAGAGATGGTAGAGGAGATGAAAGAGAGGGACAGGGGAGAAAGAAGAAAATGAATGAAAGTGAAGACAAAGAAGAAATAAAAACATTCCCCTTCTACCCATACTTGCTGCAAGGACAGTAGGCCTTGCCAAACTGTAAGACAATATCAGTTGGACGCCCTGGTGATGCAAGATACACGACACCTTCACCTCACCCAACCAACCCCCTAGAACTTTGAGGACCTCCATTAACATATCATGGACTGTAGATTTAACCCTAGTCCAACTGAACCCAGATATGCTCTGCCATTGCTAACAGTGTAGATCCAGATCAGCTGGCTTCTGAAGAATTTTTTTTTGATTTGGGTTTTACGGCCCTTTCAAGAATAGTTCACTTATATCGAGCCGATCGTTCATCGAAGGTGGGCGAAAACCGGAGAACCCGGAGAAAAACCACCTGACCATCCGTAAGCAGAACTTGGCTTTCCCACATATGACCCGAGCGAGGCTCGAACCACAGCGATGAGAAACCTAATGGATTAAGAGTCAACTCTCTTATCCACTAGGCTACGGGGGCCCGCGGGCTTCTGAAGAAGCTAACTGATCTGGATCTACACTGTTTGTCAATAAGGATGTGAATTTGTATCAAGAACCTGGATCAAGTCATCTGACATGACATCTAAATTTATTTAGCATGGCAAAGGTTAAGTCTGCCTGCAGTATCAAGCGGCCCTGATCCAGGCACTGATTGACCTACTTTCAGAAGATGTATTGCACTTTTGCTTTACTCAATACTTTCTATTACTCAAACAGTGATGCCTGTTAAATGATCGTAAATTGTCTTGCATATGTCTGGAAATATGGGCTCTGATCAGGGCCCAGTTGTTCAAAGCGTCATTAGCTTAACCAGCTCGTTAAGGGTCATTTCGTTAACTGTTTTAGCGGGTTCAATGTACAATATTCTGATATTTTTTGCTGAAAAAATGTGAGTAGCTTTTGCACTGCAAAAGCTACTCACATTTTTTCAGCAAAAAATTCCAGCACATTTGCATATCACTCGATGAAAATTTTAACGAATCGTTAACTAACAATGTTGTAAGCTTTGAACAACTGGGACCAGATTCAAGACTGTGCGGGCTGATCTGGAACTGATGTATGTAATGCTCCAAAGACATTTTCTGACTTAATGGATACTCAGAGGGGTATTTGGAGATAATTTTGATATAATTTCTCCACAAAAACCTATGTTATGGGTACTCATTAGAAATGCCTCGCCGAGGTGCTTCAAATGAGTACTCACAACATAGGTTTTTATGGAAACCTGAGAAATTATCCTAGCATTATCATCAAATACTCCTCCTTTACAAATCCATGGATACTGTTTGCATATTCTTACTTCTTTGTCACCATCGGACTTCTTTTTCCTCTTCTTTTTCCTCAGCTTTTTCTTCTGTTCAACCTTATGCTGTTCTACTAGTTGTACGAGACTTGCAATATACTCGTCAGTCTGCTGCAGCAAGTATGCCAGACGCTTGTCTTTCTTCTGGTCAATCAATTTCCTGTAACCTTCTTCATCTTCGGCCTATATATAACAGAAAAAAGGAAGAAGAAAAAAACAGATCTTAAGGCCTACTGTTCTACCATATATCTAGCCTAAATATTAGGAAACCTTAACTTCTGAACAAACTTGTCCCATCAACTGAGGTTTTTAAGAGATGCTTGTCCCAAAATAAGATTTGATAAGGATGTAGTGTTTTAAGTCCCATTCAACATTCTTTAAGTCATATCGAGACCATGGAAGGATGATGAAAGGCTCTGCGTAATGAAGCACTATACAGTCTTGAGCTGAAATCTGCCTCCAGTGGAATTCAAACTCGGGGCCTCAAGATCCAAAGGCGGGAGTGCTAACCAATCGGCTAAATGGGCTCTTGCTAAAATATGAAGTTTTTTTTTTTTAAAAAAAAAAAATACATCTACAGATAGCTAAAATGAACAAGTTCATTTTTGCTACCTGTCGATGTCTCTTAACAACCCCTAGATGAGTGGATACTTGTCAACTTTCAAAATTAAACAACTTGGGTATGAAAATTTCGTTTTTGTTGTTGTTGCTTTTTTATATCTATCTTCGAATCATGCTTGTGATAAATATGACTTTTAAAATAGAAGAAAGACTGCAAGTTTGTTGTTGCTTTTTATATCTACCAGTATTTTCTAATCATGCTTTCGATAAACATCACTTTTAAAATATAAGGAAGACTATACAAGTTTTAAAATCTCATTCTTTTCAAAATATCGTAGTTTTTTGTTTTAGGAAATCAAAAGCTCTGCAAAATCTAACGTTACTGTTCAGTGTAAAATGTTCTGTAAGGTCTAAAATTTCTTGACATTTTTCTGTTTTACTTCTCAATACATACTGTGAACCACATCATTTGTTTGAGTTGCCCTTTAACATCACTGTGAACAATGCTTTTGTCAGGTACGTTTTCTCATGTTATGGCTCATATGTCTATATATTTAACTCTTTGCATGCTGGGTAACTTGCATGCTTTTTTGTCGTCTGCAGATTTTTTTTTTTTAATTAACTTTTTCAAAAAAAATCTTTCAGAAATACCATCAGAGTGTCAAACAGTTTAGATCCAGATCAGGCCCGACATTTTGTCGGGCCTGATCTGGGTCCAAACTGTTTGCGAAGGTTATCAGCAGATGACAAAAGGTCACTTACCATGAGTCTTCTTAAACGTTCTTTCTCTAACCTCTCCTGTTCTTTTTTCTGTTCTCGTTCTGTGTTCATGTGATGCATCAAAACGGCCTTGTTCAGTTTAGTGATCTTTGACGTCACATTACGGTGGAATTCCTTGAACTCCTTAGCATGCTGAAGCACTGCATTCAGGTACTCCTGTAATAATGTAAGATCAGGATGCCAATATCACATACTGTATGGGGTGTATAGCTACAACTGAAGTATCCAGATATATCTGTAGGAAAATGTACAGTTGACTCTCGTTATCTCGAATTCCAAGGGACTCTATTAAATACTTCGAGATATCCGTACCTCGTCATATAAGATTTGCAGGAATAAGGAAAAAATTATTCGAGCAACCACATTTAACAAATATATATGTAATTGGACTCTTGAAGTTAGAGATATATTGAAAATATTGTGGAAAAGAGGAGAAATTGCTCCTTAGGAGCAATTTCTCCTCTTTTCCACAATATTTTTTTACCTGTTGTTAGATGCTCATGTTTAGGCAAGGACCAGATTTTCACTTCGAGATAAGCGGTTCTTCGAGATAAGTGAGGTCGAGATAACAAGAGTCAACCATATGTGCTTCTACAGAGTACCAACTGTACAGAAGTAAGAAAACTATCAATACATTTTGGTTGAAAAAAAGAGCCTTCTGGTGTTATGGGTATGGGACGATGCTTAAATACAGAAATACAGACAACCATGGCTCTGGAAAATGTGATAATTGTATTGATAATTTAGAGCATTGTTGTTGTTTTTTTTCTTTCACTAAAACAGATTTTGTGGGCATTCAATGGAACTGCCTCATTTCTGCCACAGTGAGTTACATATGTAATTTCATAAACAACACATAAAATTTGTTATCGTGCAAAAACAACAAGAAATATTTTCTGAAAACTCCCATTATCAGGACCGATAGAGTTATATTAAATCGTATTTTCAAAGATCTTGATAAGATTGGGTATAAGCTAAATATTTTTCTTATTTCTCCACAAAAACATATGTTGTGGGTACTCATTAGAAGTGCCTCGGCGAGGCACTTCTAATGAGTACCCACAGCATATGCTTCTGTGGAGAAATAAGAACAATATCAATACTCTGGATTGAAAAAAGCACCTTATCAAGAGCTATGATATTTCTTTCATTTTTCTTCAATGAATACATGTTACGGGAAATGACTAGAACTGTCTTATTAAGTTGTGATTCTAGCTAAAATCCCAAGACTGATAAAGATACATACAGTATTACAATCATTTCATAAGTCCAGATAAGGTGCTTTTTTCAACCAAAAAGTAGCGTTTTTTTTCCAAATTTTCTCAATGAAAACATATGGTGTGCATACTCATTAGAAGCGTCTCAACAATTCTGATGAGTTCCCACAAAATATGTTTTCACTACAAAATAAGAAAAATATTAGATGGCTGGCCCCTCTGTAGCTATGAATATTTACATATAACTAAATTCACTGCATTGTCTTTAAGGTGTAGCTCAATAAAAGGTGAATATATGGAGATATTTAGAGGACTTTTTTTTTATTTCCTTCAAAATATACTTTTGTTTGGTTGGTACTCACTGGAATCTCCTCACTAGCTCCAGCCTTCAGATAAGATAATAAATCAGGTTAAAATTTAGGATAATTTTTGTTATTCTCTGTGCCCAAAACACACCTTGTGGGTATTCATGATAATTGCCTCACATAGGCAAGACAACAGTGTTCACAAGATAAATCTTTGAATATTTGCTCTATCTTAGCGTATGCTTAACAACAAGAGTCCTGATAATGACATGAACAGACATATAACTCCAGATATTAGGGGTATCTCGATAAGTTTCTTATTTCTCTATGAAAACATGTTCTGGGTACTCAGAAGCACTTCAATGAGGCATTTCTATGAGTATCCACAACAAATGTCTGGAGCAACACTGCAACAAAATATATGTTTTGAACTGCAGAGCTAAATTGTTAATTATACTGTTCCCCCACGCCCATCCCCTCTTCGAAAAAGAAAATGAATATATTACCTGGTGTTTTTGACGTCGCTTCCTTTCTTGTTCTATTTTCTGTTTCTTTTCAAGTATTTCTGTTGATCTAGCCTCACGTAATGTTTGCCTCTTACTGCGCTTGTATGCCTTGAAGTTGAGAGCTGTTTCCAAAGTTGTATCCCTCCTCATGCAAGCTACCACTTCACTACGCAACTATGTGAAAGAAATGTGTAATTATTTATTTGCACATGTAATTATTCATCACAAAAAGCACAGACAAATCATCTGCAACAAATGCTCATACTTTGTGTTGAGGTTTTACGGCCCAGTCAACCCAATGGGGTCATGTCGAGCGCGGTCAGTTTACCTAACCACACATTTACTGGGCAGGCTTAGTCCTCTAAGCGGTTAACCAGTACTGTGCACATTCTTTCGCCAGAAACTGACAACTGCCCTTCTTGAATCAGCGGAAGGGAGAGAATGACCGTAGAAAATATTTCATGATCAATCTCCACAAATGCTCCTACAACAGTGGCACTCTGCAGCTTGTACAAATGCTCATACAAGCTGCAGAGTGCCACTGGTGTAGCCAAAATGGGATTATTTTTACGCTCACCCAGAGAAAACCTTGAAACATCTTGAAAGCTATGCCTAGCTTTGCTTCCAAAATAGGGGCTACTCTTAAAGGAAAGAATTTGCTCCTAAAGGGAGCAAATTCTTTCCTTTAAGAGCAGCCCCTATGGTAAAGAAGCAAAATATTTTATGTTAATACATGTATTTCTCATAAATATTTTTCGTAAGCATGTTACGCACATGCTTAATGTGCTTAACAACTAGTGAGCGCTATGCCTATGAATACAGCATAGGATATGGATCTATAATGGTTTGCCACTCATCCAGCAGGTTTTCGACACATCAACTGGGCTCCACCATGTGAAAAAGTGCCTTCGAACATGTGCAAAATGTGTTGATTCAGATCATCCTGCAAATTCCCAACGTATCATCTGGGCCCTTGCTCTCCATTCATACGTTATGTTAGTGAAAGTGAGGGCCCTGATCAAACTGTACAGATGCTCAGGTTAATCAGCTCCTTCGTTTTCACATGGCACGGCACAAATAAAACTAGACTTCTTTATTATACTTTTATATAAATTGCAAACAGCAAATACACAATGAATAATTGTACAATTACAGCAGTTAATACGATACTAAATTACTTTTATTGTTTGTTTGTTTGCGTTGAGGTTTTACGGCCCAGTCAACCAATGGGGTCATGTCCAGCACAGTCAGTTTATCTAACCACACTTTTACTGGGCAGACTTAGTCCTCTAAGCGTGCATACAGTACAAGTTTTCGCGAAGGTTATATCGTTCGCGCTCCACGATAAAAAATTTTGCTCGTTAGCGCGAAACAAGCGTGAGATGAGCGTGGGTTTAGCGTGGGTTTTGCGCGAAGCGTGAAGAATGGAACGCGAGGTTACGTAATCGTAGCGCGAAACGTATTACTGGCACGAGCGTGACAAGTGTGGAAAGGATTAACGACAGTAGTAAAATATTTCTATCACAGGTGAGTCTGTGAATAAAGATCGATTCACGGTACTTTTGCAGTAGATTTTGATCCAGAAGTTCTCATTCTGTTGACAGAAAACCACAGCACAATAAATAAAATTGCACATTATCTACATGTATGTGTGGACGCGCAACCTGAGCCGAGTCTTCCTTGTTTTATATCATTTCGCTTATTTGTGATCTCAATGCCTACGCGACAAATACAAATTGTCCGTCGGGAAATTGAGATTCCCCTTCAACTTAATTAATGTCCAGTCGGGGAAGTATTTCACAATCTGGCAATAAAATGTTTCTTTTTTTTTTTTTTTTTTTTTTTTTTTGTTAGCGGTTTAGATGAGTTATTGCATATGCGACCAGCATGTACAGCCCGACGTTAACCAGAGTTCCTTGGTGTAATTTGACGAGATACCTGGCCGATTTTTATTTATTTGTTTTTCCATCATATAGTACAGTCAGCGTGGAGGTTATATCGTCCATTCTCATGCGGATGCGTAAGTTGATCTGAGTCTGCACTAGTCGCAAAAGTCTCATTGTACCAAATGAATTTTCCCAATCGCCGCGCTCCGTGTCCCCAAAAATTAGGTTCATTCCCTTGTTCTCTTAAAATATTTACCAAAGTTGCAATGATACGCCACCAGACGACGACACACAATCCTGGGACGTTCGCATTTCCAGTATAGATTACAAAAATACAAGTGGAGATACCCGGAAGATGCAACAGTCACATTCCCTTGCCCCGCATGAAGAAACCGCGTGCTCGTAACGGTAACGTCACGAGAAATCGAGGCGGATACCGCTAAGAGAAAAACACACTTATGTGCGTTAAATTATAGAGAATTTTTTTCGTCAGAACTGCATATGAAACTGGCATGTATAAAAAGTAGAACCTAAGTATTGGGACAGAAAGGCCTATGCAAAGTGTAGACACAGATCAGACGCCGCAGAGAAAAGGGGAATGGAACTAGTGAGGGGGAACAGGGAACATGGAAATTTGGAAACACTTTTAGGACATAAGACGTGCGACCAGTGAAGACTCAGATCATCTTCTGATGCAAGGGCGGTCAGATTTTGCCGGTTGTGGTGACAAACAGGCATATACGTGTAAACTTCAGTTCTTGAAGAGATTACAAATCTCTGGTTAAATACATCACCGTTTCAGTGAAGGTTTAAATGCGTTCTGTGGCGTCTGATCTGGGTCTACACTGTTTGCTCAGGCATGTCTGTCCGAATACGTAGAGTAAGTACGGAAATTAGATCAAATCGAACCCCTTTCAGAAATCGTCCTGGATCCGCCCCTGATTCATAAAAAAAATGCTGTGTTCGACTCGTAAAGTTCATTATCAAGGCATATGCAATTAGCTCCCTTTAAACAGTAAAACCTAGAGTGAGGGCCTTACCCCGCATTTACCAGGGTATAAATAAATATTGGCACTGTTATTCTTTTACATCATCTATATATTGAGAACATTAGGATTATTAAAATACCCAGAAAATGCAACAGTCACAAAGCAACATTCTTTCCCTTGCCCCGCATGAAGAAACCACGTGCTCGCAGCGGTAACGTCACGTGAAATCGTGGCAGGAAACCGCTTCAGGAGAAAAACACAACTTAATTTATAGAGCCTTTTCTCGTCAGAAATGTACACAAAACTGGCACGTATTAAAAATATAAAGAACCTAAGTATTGGAACAGATAGGCCTATGCAAACAGTGCAGACCCAGATTAGACGCCGCAGAGAACAAGGGAATGAAACTAATTTGGGGGAACAGGAATCATGACAATTTGGAAAACACTTTTAGGACGATGAGACCTGTGCGACCAGTGAATACTAAGATCAACCTGCGAATCAGTCTTCGCTGTTTGTATGAGCTTCTTTGGCCTCTGGGCTTTTCAAGATCATCCTCCGAGTGTATGCTTTTCTTAATTAAAGCCAATATTGGTGTCTTCAGAAGGTGTCTTTCACCTTCAAGCTAATGACAATTCAGATGAGAGAGTGAGTGTTTTACGTCCAACTAACAGTTAGGTCATGGAGAGATGGGGGCCGTGGTTTAAAGTCTAATATGAAAGACTGAAGAAGCCTGGGATCGAACTCATGACCCCTGCATGGGTTACAAGGCGAGCAGCTTTACCACTACACCACCGACTCCGAGGAACCCTTTCCTAATATGTCTTACTGTTAAATATTTTATAAATTGGTCGCAGATATTGCACCATGCCCCGCCACTATACTAACATCAAGCAAGTGTCATAACTCTGTTAATAAATTAATAAAGTTTCAAGAAAATATCTTGAATTGTTTTCAAGTTACAGAGCGAACACAAATATATTACAGAAATCACTATGATATTCTCGATGTTCAAAGGGCCATGACTCCAAAAGTAGGCTCACTCATCAACGTATATGAAAGAAAAGAAGGGCAGTTGTCAGTTTCTGCTGAAATGATTAACAGCTAATGTCTGCCTGCCCCGGAAATGTGTGCGGGCTCGACAAGACCGAAATAGTTTTGACTGGGCCGTCTACGTCGGTGCAAGGTTATTATGCCTGAAGTATAATTTACGATGTACGTACATTGAATATGAGCTTGCGCCGGACAAAACCTACAATACTACAATGTATGTATGACCAGCAAAGACTCATATCAGTCTGTGCATCGATCCACTATATAAAGCAAGCTTCTTGGATAGCCCTGAGTCCACAGACGGTGCATTCTGTATGATCATCGAAGGGTCTGATCCTCGGGGGCGGGGGTCCTATATATGGCATAGTACGGATGTGCCTGCCGAATAGCCCCCTTTTTCAGCACTGCCAGGTATATGATTGGCCCCCTTTTTTCAACAAAAAGTATATGAATGGCCCGATTTTTCTGGTTTCCTATGTGAAAGGGCCCATTTTTCTGACATCCTGGTATATGCACATGTTTTTCGCTCAGAGATTTTTCGAGGCTGCTTATCCTCTTGGTATTACATGAATTGACTGTGATATTTGTGTAACAACCAGCAAAAAAGTGGGTACAAAAAAATCAAAGAATAGGTCAACATTTTAGATGATCAAGTATATGAATGGGTCCGTTTTTTTCAAAGGTGGGTATATGAATAGGGTAGGTTTTGAAATACTGGCTCGCACACCCGTACCAAAATTACCCCAAAGTTACCGCCCCCTCCCCCACCCCAAGGTCTGATCAGAATGTGCTATTGCAGTCGCACTGTTGATCCCGCTTTGGACAGTCCGGCTATCGAAGGTTAATACGATCAGCGAATGCTCTGATCAGAATGTGCAGTTGCGCAGACTCACCCGAGTATTCGCTTGTCGCACAAGACATTTTGTTACATCAAGAGATTACAGGAGGTACATCTGATTAGCGAAGGCTCTGATCAGACTACTGATGTGCAGGTTCAGTGTGCATGCTGACCTGACTCTTTATACAAATTTTATTGTTGGTTTTGCCATACACACACTCACGCGCGTAGTGTTTGTGCAAACCTTTACACAGCACTCTGAGTAAAATTTTCAACAGGCATTTTGAAATATTTTTCTCATTCTTCAATTTGACATTTCATGCAAATTGTCTCCATTGCATGAAATGTCAAATCCTCTTTTCTATTGCATGAAATGTCAAATCTGCTGTTTTCTGGGAAATAAAAAAAATAACCGTTTATTTGTCGTCTATTGAATTAGCCCTGAGTGGTAATCCAGAAATTTCGTGTTCGATACCCGGGAGCACCAAGTGTTGTGTCCTTGAGCAAGACACCTTATCTTCATAACTTAGCATTGGTTTCTACCCAGGAAGACTCTGCCTAGAATGTCCGCAAGGGTATATAATATATATCATTTTGAAGACGCTTCCCCGCCGATGCTAGATTTATATGTGCGTCCGTTTTATTTGTTAAATAAATTGAGGTCTTGGTTTTGCATATCGGATGCTGAAGTCACAAAAACAGAACACTTTACATGAGAACCTAAGTTCTGAAGAATACTCTGTAAGCCTTTAAATATAATGTTTTAAATGTATATACTGGAAGCAAATAACATAACATAATATCTATTTGTACCGTGATAAATGCCGGGCAAAGTCCTCACACTGCAGGTTTTACTGTTTTAAGGGAGCTAACTGCAATTGACTAAAGGGAGCGGGAGCTAACTGCAATTGCTTTACGAGTCGGGGGCCCATCCGAAATGGGATGAAGAGGGGGCAGGCTTATTACATTAGCGGTTAACCAGTTCACTGAACACCCTTCCGTCAGAAACTTGTAACTGCCAATCTTGAAGCAGCAGAAGGAGCGAATGACCATAGCAAATACATGTGTGTTTACTAATAAACCGCACAATCTGTAGAGATCAAGAATCAAATCCGCGATCAGATCTCGCGTTCCATTCCCGCCGGTGCGATAACATTCTTTCCAATAAAGTCAGTGCTAACAACTTAAAGTTCGAAAGGAGGCATATCATATTTGCGAGAGATAGAGAGAGAGTCCACCCATTTTAGGTGCATCCGGCTATTAGATTTAGGTATTGCTAGAGAATAATGGCTAAACTGTTTTTTGTTGTTGTTTTTTTTTTTGTTTCGTTTTTTTTTTTTTTTTTGTTTTGTTTTTTTTGCAAATAGTGAAGACCCTGATCAGACGCCGCGTTCTATAAATTCGGTATGACTTAAATAATTTATCTTGAAAGAGACATAAGACATCAAATCACCAGCATCATTAAGTGGTGATTTAAATGGACAGCCCTAACCCTGGTCCAGTCATCATGAGAAACCGCCGAGGCCTCGATCCGAGAAGTGAAGATACCTTTCAGCCTGTCCGTTTCTGCCTCCTATGACAAATGAAATGTATCCATACTCTTTAAGGCCTCCCTTAATACTTGAAGTGCTCAGCACATTCAGCAGACGGCATTTTCATATTTTTTTCTTTATTTTCCAGAGCAAATAACGGGGCAAATAAGGCGTGACATTACATATGGACCATTTGCTGGGCACACGATTCACATGAAAAGTTCAGCCTTCTTGCTGTAAAATACTGAAAACAGATCGGCATCTGCTCTAAAATTTTCAGCACGCTCCAGAGGTTCAAGCAGTTTTCTTGGCAGCAGCAGCACGGCCTAACCTTGAAAATAATGGGTGAAAGGCGGGAATTTCCGACTTAGGAAGAGAAGCATGATAAATTGGTAAACAAACAATAAGATGGTCTGAAAAGGGACATTTCCGCTGCTAAAGTGACACGGGAAAAATGAGCCAGCCTGAATATAGAATTTGTCAGGTTTAGGGGAAAACGTGATTGTCGGCATCTGTACATTCTGCTAAGATTCTTCTAGGGACCGTGTAGAATACGTAAGGTGAACAACGAAGACCCTGACGAGATTGTGCAGATTGTTTTGGGGCTTCGCTGTTGGGAAGAATAAAATTACAACTAAAACACTACAAAATCACACATTACTTTGTAGTTTATTTGTGTTCTGACTAAACATAATAAGTCAATTATAAATCATTATTCTATTTTGTGTACATGTATGTTAGGAGAAATGTGCACATACTTTTTTTATATTCAAAATTTTACGTTCAGATAACTCGAGCATTTTTACCTGAGACTGCATAAGGTGAGCCTGGATAAGAGTGGAAGCTAGCGCGAGCGTGATCGTTTTCACGCTGCATGATATCCCAGCGCGAGCTGAGCGCGGATTTAGCGCGGGTTTAGCGTGGGATAAGCGCGGGAATAGCGTGGGATTTAATCTTTTCCGCGATCGCGCATTAGAGCGAACGATATAACCATCGTGAAAGCTGTACTGTATTATTTCGTCAGAAACTGACAACTGCCATTCTTGAATCAGCCAAAGGGAGAGAATGACACAGAAAATATTTCATGATCAATCTCCATGAAAGAATGTTGCTGACCCCATGGGAATCGAACCAACAACCTCTTGATCACCACTAGGATGCGCATCCAACTGACCTTACTTTTATTCAAAATAGGAGCCAATGAAAAAGAGAAAAGGACTGAATGGGCTGTGCCATGTGAAAATTTGTCTTCAGGGCATATGCAGTCAGCAAAGGCCCAGATCAGCCTGCATCCATGCAGTGTGATCAGGGCCTTCATTCGATACTATAGAATGTATCAATGGAGGCCAACAGACACTTTATGCAGGTGCAGTATGATCTGCATCTGTTTATTTTGCACATGTTCGAACAGACTTTTTCACTTGGCACTGCCCAAACAAAAAGAACAAATCAGCATGATATGGAACTAACCTGTCTTTGAAAGTTAAGTAATCTCAATGCTCGTAGCTCCATAGTCGCTTTTGTTTTCAATTCTTCTGAAAGGTTGGCTGGTACATTTTGTAATTCTTTTATTCTCAGTGAAATCCGACCAGCAATTCTGAAACACAAGCAAGTAAAATTTTCACTCAAAATCCAGTATCCATGACTTGACTTAAAACATCATTACCAGTACAGCCATGCAAGGTGAAGCCATAGCTCCAGTTAAGACACTTTTTTAACTGAAAATTTTTCTTATTTCTCCACAAAAAATATGTTGTGGGTACTCCTTAGAAGTGCCTCATCGAGGCGCTTCTAAAGAGTACCCCCAACGTATGTTTTTGTGGGAAAAATAAGAAAAATATTATGTGGATATCCCCTCTTATCTGAAGTTTTGGTGATGCACAACTAAGCATGTAACCCACAAACATGGCAAAGGCAAAGACTGCCCTTAAAAGGAGCACAGTTTTAGGGAATGAACACATCAAGGAAAACAACTCTTGTCATGGAAATACTTGCCTACATGTACCTCTAACTTTTAGTATTATTAGTATTATATCAAATGTACTGCCAGGTAAATATCCAGATCCATGGATAGGCCAGTTGTACCATATAATTGCTTAAAGACCTTTTAACCCTTGTCCTGCTGAATAAATTAAGATGCCACACCTACTTCCAATTTTCAGCCAATTAGATTACTCGATCCAGTTTGTTGATACAAATTCACATACTTAATGACAAACAGTGCAGATCCAGATCAGTTGGCTTCTTCAAAAGCCAACTGATCTGGATCTACACTGTTTGTAAAGACAGGGTATATCCGGGTTCAGCAGGACTATGGTTAAACATGATATTGACTATATCTTCAAGTAGAAGATATAGTCATAAATTGGCACATTTAAACATGTTTCTTATTTCTAAATGAAAATGTGGATATTCCCAAAGGTGATTCCACAGAGGACCCATAGCATTTTTAGTGGAGAAATATACACCTAATCTTATCTGGATGTCTGAAAACAAAAGGTGATAAAATTCAAATTAAAAAGTAAATCTGATATTATTTAACCTTTACCACTCTCTGGGTGTATTAAGCAGATGAGAAATTAATATTTTTTTCTTATTTTTCCCAGAAAACAGGATTCGACATTTCATGCAATTTGTCTCCAAAGGAGACAATTTGCATGAAATGTCAAAGCCTATTTTCTGAAAAAAAAGAAAAGAAAAATATTTTTCAAAATGTTGTCTGCTGAAAGTTTTACTCAGTGTGCTAAGCATTAAATACTAATACCTGTTCTCTCTTTCATTCAACAGTTCTACTGGATCAAGACCACTGGGTTTGGGTACTGGTGCTATTCTATTCTGTTTCTGCTGCATGGACATCAAAGCTTGAACCGATGGTGTAGGGGGACCAGCCACACCTGGTTTCGGCTGTGGAGTTGTTGAACCAGATCCCTGTCCTTGGCTGGTAATTGTGGGGCCTGTGGGTCCAGTCTGAGACATTGGCTGTGGTTGCTGTTGCTGTTGCTGCTGCTGGGGTTGAGACATCGGCTGTGGCATGGCCTGGGACATCGGCTGTGGCATGGACTGTGGCATCGGCTGTCTTGGTTGAGGTGGGGCTTGTGGTGGGTGTGGCTGCTGAACGGGCATCATACCTTTGTAAAATAAAAGATGTAAACTCAGAAATCTAGATAAGGCATTTTTTCACACAGCTGCAGATAAGGTACTTTTTTTCAGCCAAGAAATGCTGATGGCACTTCTAATGATTTCACACAACATAGGTTTTCATGCAGAAATAAGAAAACTAATTTATGGCTTCCAATATTTTTCTAATTTCTCTACAAAAACATGTGTTTATACATGTAGGTACTCATCAGAAACACCTCAAAAGGCACTTCTAATGAGTACCCCTAAAAATGTATTCATGGAGAAATAAGAAAACTACTGTGTAAAATATAAAATCATAGCTCCTGATAAGGCACTGTTTTTTCAACCATAAAGTACTGGGCCCAGTTATTCAAAGCATCGTTAGCTTAACGATCTCATTAGTGGTCAAAATGTTAACTGTTCTAGTAAGTACAGTATCAAATTCACTGGTATTTTTGCTGAAAAAATGTGAGTAGCTTTTGCATTAGCAAAAGCTACTCACATTTTTTCAGCAAAAATATTAGCATAAATGCCATATTTAATGATTAACGTTTTAACGATACGTTAACTAACAACATCGTTAGTTTTGAACGACTGGGCCCTGATATTTTTCTTATTTCTCCATGAAAATGTGTATTATGGGTACTCATTTGAAGTGCCTCACCAAGGTATTAGAAGCACCTCATTGAGGCACTTCCAATGAATATCCATCACGTTTTTTGTGGAGAAAAAAGAAAAATATTATGTGGATACCCCTCTTTTCTTTGAGTTATGAATTAATCAAAAGGTATGTTTTGAAGCAAACAATAACAACAATTATCTTTTGATTGGACCCTTTATCTAGACCAAAAGATTAATCTAAACTGTGTCATTGGACTGCATCACGTGAAAAGCTGCCTTTGTTTATGCACATTTTATGCGCAAAAACATGCAGATTCAGATCATCCTGCACATGGGCAAAGTATCATCTGGGCCTTTGCTCTCCATCCATACACTCTGGAGTATCCAATGATTCAGTGCTTGCACTAACTGTCAAAATCAGGAAGTCCCAGAATTTCCTAGCTCCAATATCTGGAAGTCCTGGTGATCAATTTTTTTCACTCACTTTCAGAAATTCAACCTCAATATTCTTAAACTCTCATTTATGGAGTAAAACCACCATTCTTAAGCTAAATAACACATAAATTCATTCTAAATTTTTGTTATAAATAACTAAATATCTTTAAAAGTTGGGAATCCCAGACTTCCTGGCATTGATTTTTGGAAGTCCCAGGGCAATTTTTGGGAGTCTCTGACTCCCAGACTTCCCTAAATGCAAGCACTGATGATTCTGTTAGAACTTAGAACACAGTGAAGTTTATGAACAGAATGCGCGGGCGGAAGCGCAGGCTGATCTGGGCCTTTGCTGTATGCATATGCCTGAAGACATGTTTTTGCATGGCGAGGCCAATTTCTATTCCACTGATTGTACAGAAACATTGAATGCTGCTTATGGATGCATCAAAAGCAAAGGGTCTGATCTATATCAGCCTATGCGTCTATAGTCCGTCAGCACCATTGCTTTCCCTGAACAAATTAAGTTGCTACACCCACTTCTAATTGTCAACCAATCAAATTGCTTGATCCAGGTTGTTGATACAAACTCACAAACTGAATGACAAAGGCAGGGCATATCTGGGTTCAACAAGACCATAGTTAAAATTCCCTCAGCCAGGTTTTTTCTTATTGGATGTTAGTAATGAAGGATACTCCAGCATGATACTAACAACCTATGCATTTTAACCTTTACAACTCTCTGGGCATTTTCAGCAGGCAACAAATTGATGATATTTTTCTTTTTTTCCCCCAAAAAACAGGATTTGACATTTCATGCAAATTGTCTCCTTAGGAGACAATTTGCATGAAATGTCATATCCTGTTTTCTGGGAAAAATAAGAAAAATATTTCAAAATGTCGTCAGCTGAAAATTTTACCCAGAGTGCTAAGCGTTAAAGCAAACTCATACTTCCAGATAAGAGAAAAACATATGTTGTGGGTACTCATTAGAAGCACATTGTGGCCTCAATATGGAGATTCTAACAAGAACCCACAACATAGGTTTTTGTGTAGATATAAGAAAAATATCCATACTTTCTGGACAAAAAAAGTTTTATCTGGAGCTATGCAAACTAACAACCTATGTTTTGCTTCAAAAATAAAAACTGTCTACCATAACACTGTTGTTATCTCTGAAATACTTCGAAATAACCCTACCTTGACGTATCAGATTTGCAAAACTGAGGGAAAAAATAAATTGAAAAAACACATTTTACAAATGAATATGTAATATGACTCCTAAAGTTAGAGATATATTGAAAATATTGATAATTGTGGAAAAGAGGAGAAATTGCTCCTCACGAGCAATTTCTCTTTTTTCCGCAAGATTTTGTTACCTGTTGTTAGACCTTTATCTTTAAACAGGGATCAGATTTTCACTTTGAGATAAGCAATTATTCCAGATAAGCGAAGTTGAGATTGCAAGAGTCAACTGTATAAACAATTACCTTGTCTAGGCATTTGTGGTGCAAACATCCTTTTTCCTTCCACACTCATTTTCAGCTGATCTGGAAGGGGCTGGTTCCTGGCTAATAACTTGTAAGCCATTATCTGAGCTCTCAACTGGTGTAGCTGCTGTGGTGCAAAATGCTGTTGTCTCATTGGTTGGCCTCCCATCTGATTAGGCATCTGACCTCCCATCTGTGCATTAGGTCCACCCATTTGATTGGGCCCTCCCATTTGTGCATTTGGTCCACTCATCTGGTTAGGGCCTGCTCCCATTGCAGCATTAGGCCCACCCATTTGACCCGGCATTCCCATTTGAGAATTAGGTCCACCCATCTGAGCATTAGGTCCAGCCATTTGATTTGGCCCGCCCATCTGACTGGGTCCACCCATCTGTCCACTAGGTCCACCCATTTGATTTGGTCCTGCCATCTGCATATTTGGCCCACTCATCTGATTTGGTGTACCCATCTGATTTGGGCCACCCATCTGACTACCAGACCCACCCATCGGAGTGCCAGGTCCCATTTGTCCACTCATTTGATTTGGCATCTGTGCATTGGGACCACCCACTTGCCCCTGTTGCATGCCCCTGCCACCTTGCATTGGCATTCCTGAAAGAACAAGAGTAAAGAACAACTAAGAACAAGACAGAATTTACAAAAAGAATTAACTACACATACATGTAACTTTCTCTGATATTGCAACTGAAAACTTTGTTAGAATGACATGTTTACAAAAAAAAAAAAATAAAAAAACATACCAGTAAATTTTCAATAAATATATTTATTTTATTGCAAGCAGTGAAATCACTGTATATCCGAATTAAATGAAAATGATATTTTCACATGTGAAAGGATACGGAATTTCCACTTCGTTTCGGATTACTTCGTTTGTCTTCATTGTTTCCATAACAGATGCTGATCCCACTTCAATTTTTTTAACTCCTCTCTGTTTCTGAACAAAACTATAAAGTGTTGGTGTTCACTTTCTTAATTAGAATGTAAGGAACATTTTGGTAACAAGATTACTTTGATATGCCGAAACTTTTTTTCTCTCTTGCTAGCGCTTCATAAAGACATCAATGCCATGACGTTCTTGTTTAGTTTGGCGACATAATTTATGACATCAGAAGTGTGTCTTGGTGTGTAAACAATAAAATAAAAAGAAAATTTATTCTTTTTCAGTGAATACCTTAAATATTTTCATCTCCTGTAATGAAAACATTCAAATTTTCACTTGTGCTTCGCACTCGTGAAATTGCTGATGTTTCCATTACACTTGATGAAAATATTTATGGTATTCACCACAAAAAAGTAAATATCCTCTATATATACATATACAGGTCCAAATAAATGATGACTGTAGACCCATAGCTCTAGATATGGTGCTTTTTATCATCAGAAAAGCATTGATATTATCTTATTTCTCCATAAAAAACATATGCTGTGGGTACTCATTAGAAGCATCTCATCTAGGTGCTACTAATGAATCCCCTCAACATGTTTTCATGAAGAAATCAGAAAAATATTTATGTGGATATCCCCTCTTACCTGAAGATATGGATACCTTTTTTATTTCTATACCAAACTGTTTGGTACAAGTCTAGAGTTAGTGCATCTGTCTGTGCATTTCTCTGTGGCTGTGGATGCTTAACCCATTTTAGACTGAATAAACTCTCCCCACACTATGACTTGGAGGAGTCCAATTTCACAATTTTTTTGTATGTCAGGCGATGTTATTTAGACATTCCTAGAGAAAAATAGTAAAGTGCACTTCCGCTATTAAGATCACTTTTGGGACTATACAAGTGGCCGTATTAGTGGGGCAGTCCTAATATAGAATACACTAAATGCCCTTTAAATTTCTAACACTTTATTTCATACCTTATTTGCCCAACCTTTTTCTTTTATGCAGTTGTTTCTTAAAATACTCAGTGGAATGGCAAACAGTGTAGACCCTGATCAGACTGCTCCTTGTCTGATCTGGGTCTACACTGTTTGCATATGCCATTTTGTCAGAAACCTTAGAAAACAAATGGGACTGACAAAAGCTGGTGATAATAGTAGAAAGGTTGTAATTTGGAGTGCTCGTAATAGTAGAATTTTACTATATTTGCAAACAGTTGACACCCTATCCGATGCCTCATTCTGTGGTGCTTGATCTGGGTCTGCACTGTTTAGCAATTACCCTTTGGGGGTCTCCAGACTAAAATGGGTTAAACCATGAATTCCATACTTGTCCTAAAATTTGAAAAAGTCTATTTGACTACTTGTTGATGTGTCTAAAATAGTGCTGGATGAGTTGCAAATAGTGCAGACCCTGAGCAGATCTGGATCTACACTGTTTGCTCAGGCCTGTCTGACCCAATACATTGTACTTTAGGGTTATAATGGTACAACACAAAACCAACATTTGCAAATTGATTTTCTGGAAACTGAGATTGTCTATTAGGTTATTTTATACACACTACGTACCTTGACTGAAACTTGAGGTGCCATCTGCACCACCAACCTGACCTTGCATGTTCACATTTCCATCTGAACTTCCTGTTCCACTACCTGGTCCACTTCCTGCCATAGAAGACCCACCGCTGTACCCACTGCTGGGTGGACGACCCATCTGTGTTGGCATATTCTGACCTCCCATGTTTGGCCCTGGACTTTGCATATTTGGCATTGGTCCACCAATGTTGCCCATATTAGGTCCAGATCCTCCCATCATAGGACCAGAACCCTGCATGTTCTGTCCCTGCATCATCTGCTGTCCCATATGCGGACCTCCTGTCTGCATATTTGGCATACCCTGACCCATTCCTGGTCCTGAACCCTGCATGTTTGGATTCTGACTACCTCCCATCATAGTCTGATTGCTCATATATCCACCCATTCCAGGGCCACTTTGTTGCATGCCAGGTCTTCCCATACCAGGGGACTGGCTACTTCCAGGTGCTGTCATATTTGGTCCACCCATTGCAGGATTACTCATATTGGGTACCGGCCCCATTCCACCAGCCTGCATTCCCTGTGGGTTCATGCCACCTTGCATTCCATGTGGTCCACCTTGCATGCCCTGGGGGCCTCCTTGCATACCCTGTGGTCCTCCTTGCATGCCCTGTGGATGCATGCCTCCTTGTCTAGTATTAGCCATGTTATTGTATCTTGGATCGTTTTGCATTCCCTTGTCATCCATTTGACTCAAAGCCTGAAAACAAGTCCAAAAAGGTTAATGAGGAGTGAGTAGCGATGACAATTTTAGGATAATTTTCTCTAGTTCTCCATAAAAACGTGTTGTGGGTACTCATTAGAAGCACCTCGCAGAGGCTCTTTTAATTACCCACATACCCACACAGTTAGAAATTAACTTCTTTCGCAAGTAGCAAGAAGTTGCTACCTGGTCTGAAAGTAGGTAGCAAAATGCATCTACATGGCAGCAAAAGGTGTTGCCCCTGTGCCATGGGTTAAACCTTAAGCGCTAAGCATATTTAGCAGATAGCATTTTCAAAGTATTTTTCTCATTTCAGCAAAAATGAGGCTTGACATTACATGTGATGTCTGCTTGGCAGACGAGTCACATGAAATGTCAAGTCTAATTTGCACTGAAGACATTCACAACACTTAAAGTTGATAGTGTTCGGGGCACTATACCAGGTAGCAACTTTTTGCTACCTGGTTTTTCATGGAGAAAGAAGAAAAATATCAATATTTTTGGGTGAAAAAAGCACCTTATCTAGAGCTACATTGGAACCTCCACTAACGGTCACCACCGAGAGTGGTCACTTCCCGTTAACGGCCATTTTTATTCCTCCCGAGACATTTTCCCATATATTTTACCACTGATAACCAGTCACCTCCCTCCTCCCATCAGCGGCCATAATAATTATTGATTTATATAACGGTCAAAATGACAGAGGATCGGAAATTCCGTCAACACAGAAATCCAAAGTAGGAAAACAAAAATTCATGGGAATCACTTCTGGCATCTAAAAAAAATGGAAAAAAGAAGAAAAAGAAAGATACAATAATAAGTGAATTATTCTGGCATTTACCTTTTTTTTCCAAAAAAATGTGTAATAAGCAAAATAATTTGTTTGTTACACAGCCGTAATTTCTTTATTTCAAGTACCATGTAACATTGACCTTCAAAGGTCACCACGTGATCAACGGGTGTCAATTACAACCGCTTAGCTTGTGTTTATAGAACAATTAAAAACTGATTAACTGATTAAAGGACTATTGATGACTGACTGTTGAAATTTACGCTTATAGGATATTGGGATGGTCAAATCACCAAATGCAAATTGCTCAAAACAATTGACACTGTGTCTTTCAATTAAATAAACAACTCTACTTTCAGTTCCACTATTCCCTTTCAGTTGACTTGCATGTAAACATGGCTTCGAAAACGCATAAAGTACTGACTCCAGACAAATGCATTAAAGCAATTAAGCTGGTAGAATCCAGGAGAAGCTCCAGAAAAGTCAAGTGTGGTGTGGGTCGTACACAAATCCAAGAAACACTGAAATATGGCAAACCGTGTAGACCCTGATCAAACACCGCATTCTGGTCTGAGTCTACACTGTTTGTAAAGGCCTATCTGTCCCAATATTTAGTGTTATTATGGTACAGTCTTTAGAAGGTTTCTGAATACATCTTGAGTAAACAGTGATTTTTATCCTAAAAATTGATCAGAATAAACAATATATGTAATTGTAATTTTGGACAATTGTGGCATGTTGCAAGCAAATTAATAGTATAAATAAAGAAATAAATAAATAAATAAATATAGATAGATAGGTACCATTATGCTGGAGGATCTATAATAATCACAGTGTGGATTTCACAAACAGCCCATTGTTTCGGCTATATCAGTCTTCTAGCTGTCTCTAAATTACAAATGTACCTGTGAGTGAGTACCTCAGCTGTGCAGCCACCTCCCTTAAGCAGCCAAAATGGGCCATTCCCCTGGGTAACTGCTTAATAGAGTTTCCCCTGTATAAAGCTAAAACACTGTTTACCTTGCATAATGATCTGAGGTCTTGGCCTGCAGAGTTCTTACAATACATGCCAACCAAAATGAGGACATAATGCATTTCTGGTGTGCAATTCATGAGCAGAATGTCCATTTCTAGTCCAATCAAAGACTTCATATTTCTCCTATTAAAATGCACAGACAAGCTTTTGTCTAAACTTGAGTGGTCATGTACTAGAGTACATGTATATCTAAACTTATTCTTAAAGTACCAAGCAGAATTTGTGGCAGATGACATTTCTTTTTTTATTAGAGAAAATAAGTCTTGGTATTTCATGTGAATTGTCTATTTGACAGACAATTCACATGAAATGTCAAGATTTATTTTCTCTGAAATAAAAAAATACTTCAAAATGTGACCTGCTGCAGTTGTGACTGGTGCTTTAAGGATTAAAATTACTATCATGTTTTTCTGATTGTTTTCTTCACAGGGCATAAAGGTCAAGCAATTTAGCAGAAAATTAGATAAAATTCCATTTACGCAGTGGTGAATCCAGGATTCTTTAATAGGAGAAATTTCAGTCGAGGTTTGCTTTGATCAAACTACCATATTTACTCTAATTGTTCGTACAGACAGGTCTAAGCAAACAGTCTAGACCCAGATCAGATGCTGCAAATGCAGCATTGGATCAGGGTCTTCCCTGTTTGCCACTCATCCTGCAATATTGAATACATTCTCAGGTGCAATTGATATCTAAGTGCAATACTTATATAGTTATTCCGACTCAACCCGGGACACAGCTTCACAGGGAAAATGAAACATTCCCTTTGTTGATAAGTGTACATTTCTACCTGCCCACTTATTAATCAATGGCACTTATAAAAACTATTTGGGTTACACAACTTACCGAAATACCAGAACACTACTGAAATACAGGAATACCCTAGTTTTCATTAATTAATTTTGATATATTATGTCAAAGTATTGGAGGTGGTAAAGTTTTGTAACAGCAATTAATCTGCAAGTTGTCCTTGATGTGTTTTCTCTGAAAATACTGCTGATAGTCTGCTAATTCAGAGCCAGGATACCACTGCAATATGCCTAAACAGGGTTATCCCTCAGGAACTTATTTACGGGGACATAATTTCTCTATTCACCCTATTTTAGGGGACATATGGGGTAATTTCAAGGGTTAATTGTTTGAATTTTATAGAAAATATTGCAAATTTAAGGGACATCAATGTCTCTGTAAGATGAAGATTTAGAGGACATCATCATCAAAAAGTCTCGCATTTTTGAGGGACAAGGAAAACCCTGATGAAAAACAGAAATACTCATCACTTCAAACCAAAAATACCAAAAGACTTTTGTATTGAACCTACAATTAAACAAAATGAACTTTGGAACAAAATAACATCAGTATATAAATTCACTATTTTTTAAGTGTTCAGGTTTTAAGAACATGAATAATTAACATTTTGCAAAGAAACAAGTGTAGTCAGCAAAAAGCCTAAACACTCTCGAGAAATTCTATAAATAAATAACCTTCACTGAACATGAATTGAACTAGAATGCGCAGCTGATGGTGAGCCATCGCATATCCCCACGTTCATTGCTAAAAGCATGACTGACGGATGAATCGTCTTGCTTTTGCACACCCTTACCATGAGGGGAGGTCATGTAGCAAGTTTGTAGCCATGTAGCCCAGGGTTTAGGAGATAGCGTGATGGACATATTGATGGATGGACAGATTGATGGATGATGGACACACGGAAAAATTATGTTGCTCTCACACACCCTTATCTATTTATAGACTCTGAGTAACTTCCTGAAGTGTTGATGCTTTTTCAGATGACACTAGTTTCTTTGCAAAATGTAAATAATTCATGATTTTAAAACCTGAACATTAAAAAAAGTAATGAATTTATATACTTTGTTATTTTGTTCCAAAGTTCATTTCACTTAATTGAAGTGAGTCAAATACAAAAGCCTTTTAGCATTTTTGGTTTGAAGTGATGAGTATTCCTGTTTTTCACGGGTATTCCAGTGGTATTCTGGTTCTGACTTCGGGGACTATCAACAAAATTTTCAAAGAAAATACTTCAAGAACAACTTGCAAATTAATTGCAGTTCAAAACTTTCCCTCTTCATATACGTTGACATATCAAAATTAATTAATGAAAACAAAGGTATTCTTGTACATGTATTTCAGTAGCGTTCCGGTATTTCGATAAGTCATGTAACCCCAGAAATGTAGCTATTTTTTCACCATAATTTTCGTAAAACCCGTCTCTAAATTGTAGTTACTGCAGTGTTGCGCTAAACCCACGAAATATGTAGCCTCATTCCAGCTGCATTGTTTATCATCACGGAAAAGAAGCAAAGAAAGTCGAAATTTAGGTGATTTGCGATGGTTTTGCTTGTTTTTCTCCGTGAATTAACTTATTGCTGTTCATATTTCAGCAAGCTCTGCCTTTTATGTTTGCTGATGCACAAGTCTGCGTCATTTTCCCATAATTTTGTAAAGGACATGTCTCGTCCTCTTGTGCTGATACTCTTGAATAGAAACACATACTTCATTATATATGCCTGCGAAGTAATTGTGGCATAGTTTATTTTAAAGAAAATATGTTTTTGGCCTTTTTGCCCTTGTATTTTTTTACTACATGTATCAATAGTAATGAAATCAAGGGTATTCCTGTATTTTCATGGGTATTCCGGTAGTGTTCCGGTATTTCGGTAAGTCATGCGACTGTATTCTGTTCAGTCTATAGATGCAATTCACCAGAAATTAGGCAGTCTAGAGAACCTTCAAAAGACAAGCAGCAGGCATTTGATGGCAAGTACATTTGTATTTTGAATGAATGGTTAACGCAATGACATCAAATGACATAAACTTATGTTTTGATATGTAGTGGTTGATCAAAGTCTAATGAAACCTGAAAAGCGTTGTATCATCTAAAATTTCCAATGAAAATGAAAGTTTAGTCAAAGAGGGATTCAACTGAACTCCCCCGACACCCCTCTAGATCCACTCCTGTAACAAGACTTACACTGTTGGTGACTTGTTGTATTCTTTGTACACTGTCCTGTGAGTAGGCTGGTCCAGGTGGGGGTGCTGTCATAGGACTCCCATCTCCAGAGGCCATATCAGGACATAACCACTACCAAGTGCAGAAGCACAAATACCTATAAACATATACCAAATCGAGGGTTGAGCGCAAGACTATCGTAAGTCAGATGATTGTTTTTCCCCAAACCTAATCTCCTCACCATGAAGGCGTTATGAAGATTACAACATTTCTTTCTGTAAACAATGAAAATTTAGGTGCCATTGCTCGTATGAGCAATGGCACCTAAATTTGCATTGTTTACAAAGGGGTCCAAGTTGCCCCTAAACAAGGGTTTCAAAAATACGTTTGAGTTACCATAGTCTTGCGCTCAACCCTCGAAATGCACATTTTATAAAAATCAATTTACACAGCTCTAGATATGAATGGGCAGTAGGTAAATATTTCTCTTATTTCTCCATGAAACCATCTTGTCTGTACTCATTAGAAGCACCTTGACAAGGCACTTCTGACTTTAAAGCACCCTGACAAGGCACTTCTAATGAGTACCCACAACATACATTTTTGTGGAAGAATAAGAAAAATATTTAGATACATGTATACAAGCATAGATCTAGTTAAGAAGGGGTATCAGGTAGATATTTTTCTTATTCCTCCATGAAAACCTATCTTGTAGTACTCATTAGATTTTTGATTGATTTGAGTTGAGGTTTTATGACCCAGTCAACATATTAGGGTCATGCCTTGGCAAAATGCTCATAATGCGTACCCAAAACAAGTTTTTTGTAAGAATTTAGAAATAAGAAAAAAATCAATTTTTAGTTGAAAAAAGTACCTTATCTGTCTGGAGCTATGCAGTCAAAAATCTGAAAATCTTGAATATTTGCAGTAATTCAAACAAATGAGCTATCCCATGACAAAAGGGTTCTTATCACTTACATGTAGATGACCAACAAAGGCTCAGGCCAGACTGCGCATATGGGGAAGTCATAAAGCAGGTTTGATTAAATTCTGCTCAGGTGTTTTGGAGGAGATAGCGTGACGGATGGAGGCATTTACAATATCCACATCACTAAAGCATGGGGATAAAAATATTAATTTCATTTAGGACCAAGGAGCAATTTGCTAACTTCTTCCATGAATGCATTACTTAACTTTCTTTTTACAAATCAGTTTTGAGGATAGATTGACAAAAAAGTGCTTGGCACCCTTGGAGATGACAAAGAACATGGTTACTAGTCACAGAAACAGGAAATGTGGAAACAGGATTATTATTACGATCCAAGAGCTCTGCGCAGACAGACATCTCCTGTGCAGGTCAAAGAATCCACTCCAGGGATATTTCTGGAAGAGGCCATGTGCTAAAAGGCACATAATTTTTCCAAAAGGCCCCTGCTTTTTGAAACAATGG
Source organism: Anodontia alba (assembly GCA_964016985.1). Classification (NCBI taxonomy): domain Eukaryota; kingdom Metazoa; phylum Mollusca; class Bivalvia; order Lucinida; family Lucinidae; genus Anodontia; species Anodontia alba. Next base: position 98,770,236 of record OZ024825.1, on the reverse strand, counting down.
GCCTTTTTTAATAATGTAAAGTTATAGGGAAGTGTTGTTGTATACCTAATTTTTACCAGAATTTCCTTCAAAAGGCCCATGATATCTATCGGCCAGAAATATCCCTGCACTACCCCTACTAAATTGCTCTTTAGTGTGTCCATCTTGCAAAAACCGGCTTCCTATGGGTAATGGCTGAACACAACAATACAATGGTAAATACAGCCATGTACAGTGTTTCTGCTAGAAAAAAAAAGGCCTTTAGGTCAGATGGCAAAAAGAGGCTTAATTGTTTTGGTCATTTTGACCTAAACTTTTTATTAGCTTTGGACAGTGACCGAGTGAAGCGAGGGAATGCAAGCCCTAATAGGCCGGGGGTCGGACGGAAGCATTCTAATCATTTTTGGAGGGTTTTAATTTGACATCGAAACCATAATTTTTATACCTGGACTTGGAAAAAAAAACAACTTTTATCTAAATCTCTGGATCATGAAATGATTTCTACAGCCTTTCTTCCCTTTCTACTGATTCAAGAAGGGCTATGGTCAGTTATTAGTGAAGGTATGTGTGCATACTAGAAAACGGCTGAGAAGGCCTAATGCTGGCCAGAAACAGCGTGGTTAGATTAATTTAAACCACAACTACATGACTAAAATATTTGTGCTACATTAAAACTCACTGCAAGACAAAAAAAAAATAAATAAATAAAAAAATAAAATAAATAAATAAATCTAACTAATTGGGAATGGATGCACTTTTCATTTTTTTTTCTGCAGTTTTGCTCCCTTTTAAACAAGTGTCTACTCTAAAGGAAAGATGGACCCCCTTTTCAGGAGGGTCTGGATTTTCAGGAAAGTCAGAAAGTCACTAGTTATTTCCCTTAAATTAAACTGAAATGATAAACATGATGAAAGAGAAAACAAACACACACAAAAAAAAAACATGAATGTGTACTTACAGTTAACTATATACCTTAAAATTCCATAGAAAACAAACAATTATTTTGCATCACCTTCAGCAATGTCTGTTATAGTCTGTTTTTTGTAGTTTTTTTCGATATGAGGTAAACATAAAAAAAGTGTGCAGGGATAGCTTAGTCAGTAGCAAGGTTTGTCTCACGACTGGTTTCACATCTCTGTCATGTAGATTCCAGTCCACCTGAGGACACTATCATGCGGTATGTGTGAATGGTTGTCAGTTCTCTTCTGGTTGCCGTGGATTCACAGGGTACTTCTCAGTCCTTATACAACTGGAAACTACCCGGTACATGCGCTTTCCTCCATTACCGAACTGTCCTCTCAAGTAAAAGTTAGATGATTGATTCAGAGTAATTGGCAGAGAAAAAAAACAACAACAAAAAACATAACTGAATGCTGAAATCCCTTCTCCTGTGTGCAAGCATGAAATATCGAAGAAAAAGTAAGGCCATAATAAATTAATTGTTAGATTCTCATTACAGCCCACCTCGATTTTTTTATTGACGCTTTTTCGTAAGTACAAGTACCGCTCCGATGTTCCGGGTTTTTATAAAAAAATCTTACGGTTTGCCGCTCGGCAAGTTCTGTTCCACTTAAATCTACATTAAATATGCAAATTGCGCATATACGACAACAAATTACATACTTCCGGTGTAATTACCAACACAAAATTGTTCGTTTAACTACGATCAATATCCGCTATCATTTGAGGTGTACTGGATACCTGTTGCAAATGCGCTTCGATTGATAAAGCGGTGCCGTTTCCAAGTCGGCAAGAATCGAGGCAATTGCTGGGACATAAAAAAATATATATGCTGTTTGTGAACTGTGTCTGACAGGTAAAAACCGTTTATACAAAAGAGAGAGCGTTTGACAGGAAAGGAAAAATCACACAGAACAGAATAAATTGATGACTCTTATTTTGTCCAACAGTTCTCGGAGAAACTGAAAAAAGTGGGTATTTTCTTCAGCTCTTTCAAGGCTATTCTGATTATTACACACAACATAATACATTGGAATATTGAAAAAGTATTCTTTATTCATCAAATACATGTGGTTTGCAGAAATCAATATAATTTCAGCCACCCAACTCCAATTTCTGTGCAGTCTGGAAAAATAAAATTTCACCCCCACCCCACCCCTATTTTGAAAAAAAAAAAAATGAGAATCTGACTATTTATTATGACCTAAATAGAACACATAAAAACCAGGTGAAAGAGGATCCAAATTAGCCCTATAAATAGATCCAAATCAGTGAAATCCGGTAATTTGGTCTGATGCGGTGATTGTACGCACCCATATAATGCATTTTATTTATTTGTCTGCATTGAAATTATGACCTACAATAGGCTACATGGCAAATGCAGGATTGGCCAACAGCCCTGTAGTAATCCTCAAAAATTTGTATTCTGTAAGTTTTGTGACAAATAGTAAGCATGCCGTCTTGTAAATAAGCTAATAAAAAAGCTAAAAGCTTGTTCAGTCTTTCAATCTTTGGGTTATGCGGTCTAACGCTCTATGAAGTTACTTTAGATGGCTTTCTGTGTAAACTCGTATCTTATGGCTCTGCTGTGTATCACGATTCAAGGAAACAAAGGGGCAACAGCGAAAGTCCAATCACTAGCACTTCAGTTATTATTTATTGAATTCTATTTTCAAAACATTAAATGGATATCATAACCCACATGTATATTATAATACATCAAAGCGAAACTGCTACTTACCGGTACAATTTACCAATACACAAGTCTTTCAGCTAAATTAATAACACACACTCATGCGCATCGCTTTTTGCGCAGCTTTGTGATGAACATAAAAAAAAAAAAAAAAAATGCGTGATTTCTTCTCTTCTCGTGAAATCTACTTTTAGGTTACAGTACACCAAACAAACAGTCGTCATACTCCTTATCGCTCTACTTCCTCGATCATCACTTTCATCTTTTCACGTGCTTTTGTTTTAATACAGCATTTCCATAAACAACGACTTTAAAAATAAAATTACAGACGTGTCTTAAAAAACTACTACTCTTTTCCCAACAGTCTGAGTTTGTTCTCTGATTCTGATGATACGTATTAAAGAGGCCCTCTAAAGGGGTACCTGAACTGGTTACAGTCCATGCAGTAAGACTTTTTCTCTAGATAGGAGATATTTTCTTTTCTTTCACAGAATCTCCTTTTATTTTTTTCCTATCTATCTTAAACTGAATGGATTTGAGTTTTATCAACTGGTATCAGAGAGGCAATGTCTTAGTAGTTTGGTGGACTTAGTAGAGGCCCTCCCAGAGGTTATGAGGAACAGGGGAATAATGTCATTTATTTCAGGGAAACAGGGGAACACAAGTCTAAAAATGAAGGGAACAGGGGAACAAATGTAATTTTGGTGAGCAGGGAACATAGAAAATTAAGATTTTGATGTTGGAGAACAATGGAAAATGCTGAAGTATTTCAGGGAACAAGGGAAGAGGTAATCCCCCCCCCCACACACACACACACGGGAGGACATGTAGAGCATTTCTTATCCTCTTATCTCTTGAACTTATCCCAGTCTAATGGGGCATCGTGTTCCCTTGTTCCCTTGTTCCCTAAAAATAACCGGCACGTTCCTTAAAGAGTGATTTTCAAAATTTTCATGTTCCCTGTTCCCCAAAATTAGTTTTGTTTCCTTGTTCCCTGAAAATATTTGCCAATGTTCCCTTCTTCACTGAAAATAAATAGCATGTTCCCTTGTTTATCAAAACCTCTGGGCACCTGGCCAGAGTTTACCGATAAAAATGTGAATTCAATATATAAACTGAAGCGCTGTGGTGCAGTGGTAAAGCGTCGGATTCAAGATCGTGAGTTAGACAGTTGGCGGGTTCGACCCCAGCGAGCACCAAGTGTTACATGTCTTTGAGCAAGATACTTTATCCACATTGCTTAGTACTGCTTTCTACCAAGGAACACCTGCGTGTAATACTAACTATATAAAATCTACATGAAGGACCCAAAAAATCCACTTGAGGATCCAACATTTATGGAATAAATCGCAATTAAACCCAAAAATTCAGTTGTATATATATCTTTCTTGAACAATGACCGCGATCTGTGCCGTATGATCTGGGTCCGTACAGTTTGCTCAGGTCTGTCTGTCCGAATATACAGTGTTAATACGATATGGAAAGATGACAAGTATTGCAGAAAGAAAGGGCTTACTTTCCGCGGACACCTGGCATCACCTTTGGTTACTGAAGGTTCGTGTTTAATTTATTACCCTATTTAACCCTAAACATTCGCACACATAACCTCCTTACCATACTTATTCTAAAACTTGGATAAAGCCGCTGTACTACATGTTGATATGCGACGTATGATCTGACCTGCACTTTTTTCTCACACCTCTCTGTCCCGAATAATTAAGATAAACACGTAGCTTAGCAATCCCTTTTTCCTGAATGGACTAATGAATTTTCGGTCGCTGTAAATCTGAACTGCTTTTCTGATTTTCTCTATTTTACCGAGTGATATTCAGTGAATTATTCTAAACGCCCGAACAATGAGAAATAGCAGTCAGTTAACTCCACTGGGTCCTCTCAGTAAACAAGAAGTTTTTATCGTTAGCATCTCCATTAAGGAAACTTGCATTTTTCTTGAGAAATCTAATTTAAACAGGGTCAAGTGCGTGAAAGCTTCCAAAACATCAAAAAGAAACATGTACTTTGTGCTATATATTTATAAATGTTTCATATGGAAGTGGATTTTTTAAAGTTAAAAATCAGTTAAATTCTACTGCAGACCTAAGAATTAGAATGACCTAGTCAGTATTTGGTCTGCTTTGCACTACCTATCCATGAGGAGGTAATAGAAAAACTATTGCTATCTCTCATTAAGCATCATCTCACATTAATACTCTCTCTCTCTCTCTCTCTCTCTCTCTCTCTCTCTCAGGAATCCATAGACGCTGTATTTACCCTAAATATTCAAATACCTTAACTCCTTTATACTTGTATTGACGTTTTAACAAGCAAATTTGACTACCAATTGTAGTATCTAAATATTGCTAGATGAAGTGCAAACAGTGCAGACCCAGATCAGACGCTGCGTTACTTTTGTCTATCGAAATGCTTCGGATAAAATATAAAATACGGTACAAACTACGCCATAAGAAAAGGTGTCTTTGGAGTACATATGGACGGCAAAGATCCAGATCAGCTATGAAGCCGCATAATCTGATAACGGTTTATGTTAACAAATATATAAGGATGAATCCTACAGTATCCAATATACTTTAAGCGCACAGCGAATGTAACCAAACTGCGCGATGCACAGGGTGATATGGACCTTCGCTGTCCGGATATGCCCCGATGACACAGTTTCCAATGGAGTGTCCCATATAATAAAATAAACGTTTTAAAGATTGCCTTTGGAAACAAAGAACACACTACGGATAAGAAAATGGGAGTCCCGGTTTTATTGAGATTCTTCATAAGCAGTAATGAAATTTGCAATACTGATTACGCCCTCTAGCGTATACATGAGCAGAACTCCATTTACAAATATACCACAATGGGCCCAATGAACCCAAAGGAAGTGAAATATAATCAGCACTATGGTGGTGTACGGGGAGACATATATGCCGCACGGCACTAACACCAGCTGCAGAGTAGTAAAATAAACATCAAAAAATAGATTGCCTTTGGAAACAAAAAACACACTATGGATTAGAAAATGGGAGTTCGGTTTTATCAAAGACGTATAAAATTGTATTATTTACGTCCTTGGTTTTATTGAGATTTTTCATAAGCAGTAATGAAGTTTGCAATACTGCTTACGCCCTCTTGCGTATACATGAGCAGAAGCCTGCCTGGCTACAATCAGCCGGGAAAATAGTCTCTCTCTTCTTATGATTGAGCGATGTTCACTTGTGCTTAACTTTGCCATGCTATCACGGTTTCATTGTCAGGAATGGCTGAACACCTGTTGACAGGACATTGAAACACCAACTTTCCAGAAACAGGCACGGAATGATTGTCTTTTGTTAATGCTGGCACGTTACCTGAGCAGATAGCAGTTATTGAGATGTTTTCTAAATTTAGAATTGTCACGGATTGCGCATGCTTACAAAGGGCATATTCTCCAAGGGACATAATAGACTAGATTGGAATTCCCTTCAGTCATCTCCCCTGAAATTGAATTTGGGTATTTTCCCATCTAAAAAAGATCAATAGTCCGACTATTTATATGACAGTTATATACTTCCAATGTAAGGACAAGGGTGAGCAAAGAATGAACTATCATGACAATATCATGACAATACCAGGAAAATATGCATCTAACGATGATAGATTTCAATTTATTTTGACGTTTGTCTGTTGTAATACATGAACCTCGCCATGAGAAAAGCTGTCCTTTGGGGCCTACCGGTTTTATCCTAAATATTCGGACACAAGATCATCTTACCATACTTGTCCTAGGCCTTTCAAGAATATGTCCATTTTAATACCCGTTGAAGTCATGAAATGCGACTAGATGAGTGGCTAACAGTGTAGACCCTGATCACACACCGCGTTCTGCGTCTACGCTGTTTGCTCAGGCCTACCTGTTCGAAAACAGGGGGTAAATACGGTATGCGAACAGGAAAGATCCAGATCAGCTAACAAAGCCACAGAATTTGATGAAGGCTTTAGTTATATAAACATGGATATATTCTACAGTAAAAACGCCCCAGTAAGCGGGCAGCGGAGGCATGATTAGACCGCGCAAATGCTTAGGCTGAGTTTGGCTTGCGTTGTCTGAAAATGCTATCAATGCTCATTTTACATGTCTCTACTTCTGTCTATTCCTTTCACGCCCGCGTATAGGCCACTTGTTTCATCATTGATTCTTTGTATGATCGACGGCTTACTTAAGCATATTTGTTATACCTCTTCCAACTTAAAAAAGTGACTTTATAAACTTTCCGCGGGCGGGGAGGGGGCAGGGGCAGTGGGGGTGGAGAGAAAAGTTTGAGATAAAAATTCTGATATTTTTCATATTTCTGCTCAAAACATAAATTGTGGGTACTCGTTAGAACCGCCCCGATGAGGCGGTTCTAACGAGTACCCACAATCTATGTTTTTGAGCAGCAATAACAAAATAATGTATACCCCTGTAAACCCCAGTTTTACTATATAAAAGTGTTTAAGGGGGTCAAAATTATATAAGCATGTTATCGTGATGCCTTTCAGAAGGGTCTTGTAAAGCCATGAAAACGTGATGACATAAGGCTGCTAGAAGCGGAAGCGCTAAAATTTGAACCAACCTCAGGACGTTTTATGGGCGCAATAGTCAGTTTATCACTAACTACCTATTTACCCTAAATTTTGGTTCGCTTTCACTCCTTATCAGCCGGCCTCCATAGCTCAGTGACTACCAGCGTGTCTGAATGCAGATCTGGGAGGAGTGGGTGGGTTGGAGGGGGGGGGGGGAGCGAGGGTCTGAAGTTCGAATCCCAGCTCAACTTTCGTGGAGAGTGACCATAAAATCATTGCTACGGCCATTCTCCTCTTGCTGATTCAAGAAAGGCAGTTATCAGTTACTGGCGAAAGTATGTGTATAAGTACTGTTTAAGAGAGGACTAAGTCTGTGCAGGAAAAGTGTAAGTAGGTTAACTGACCGGCTCGGCATGGCCTTTATAGTAAAGACTGGGCTCAGGGTAAAACTCAACTTCTTACCGTACTTGTCATAGGATTTGAACAATATAATTCATCAAAGTCAAGTTGATCTTGGAAACAAAGAGAACACATAAAGAAATAAAATCGCAGTTTCAATTTCACTGAGACTCTTCGTATGACAGTGTAGTTTGCAATGCTATATACGTCCCACTAACGCCGGCTTAAACGGAACTCGAACAATTTACATCATTTTACAATCCTATGACAAGTAACCAGAATTCGAATATTTTCTACATGTTGAAATCCTATGACAAGTATGGCCCCATTTACCACATGTTGATGTGTCTAAAACAATGCTGTATGAGTAGCAAACAGTGTAGACCCGGATCGGTCGCCACGTTCTGTGGCGTCTGATCTAGGTTTACTTGGTTTGTTCAAGATGTCCGTCGCAAGGAAAGAAGGACACTGTCGAATGAACCAGCAAGAAACGAAGATACTGATCAGACTGGGGGAATGTTAAGCCTGATAAGAGCCTTTGGTGTTAGCACTTCCTTTGATGATATATGTTTTCGTGCAGACATTATATGGTCCAGGAAGTCAGACAGTGATTTGCACAGGATAAGGGGCCCGGGAAGGGTAGTAATTCTAGCGCTCTCCCGCTGAACCAGCGGTCGTGGGTCTAATCCGCCTAGGGCAATTCTAGCGCTCTCCCGCTGAACCAGCGGTCGTGGGTCTAATCCGCCTAGGGCGGAATTCTTCTCATGATTGAGCGATGTTCATTTAATGCTATATATCACATTGTTTTAGTCCTGAAACTAATGTCGACGGGACATTTAGCACCAACATACCTAATATCTGTATGGAGTTATTCAGGTTCAACTGAGCTTTTTTGTTAACATAGGCACGTTTCCTGAGCAGATAGCAATTATTGAGATGTTTTCTAAATTTCGAATATTTTCGGATTGCGCATGCTCTCAAAGAGTATAATCTCCAAGGGACATAACATAATAGCTTGGAATTCCCTTTAGTTTTCTACCCTGAAATTGAATTCGGGAATATATAATCAATAGTCCAACTACTTATATGATTGCTGTAAACGCCCAATGCAAGGACGAGAGTAAGCAATGACCGGACTACCCCGCAATTAGGTACCATGAAAATATGCACTCTAACGACGACTTATTTCAACTTGTGACTTTTATCTGTTTACATACATGAGCTTTGCCATGAGAAAAAGATGTTTTTGGGGCTTACCGTTTTTACCCTAAATATTCGGACACTTGATCTCCTTACTTATCCTAAATTTTGAGCGAGTCCATTTTACTACCTGTTGCAGTGTCTAAAATACGACTTCATGAGTGGCAAACAGTATAGTCCCTGATCATACGCCGCATTCTGATCTGGGTCTACACTGTTTGCTCAAGTCTGTCTGTCCCAAAACTTATGATTATTATAGAACAATAATCCTGCTACACGAGTTAGTAATGGCTCGGACATAATATAGGTACGTTAAATAACAGATAGCTTTCTTTTTCTGATTCATTTCACATACCGCATTTGCCCTTAATATTTAGACATTTTAACTATTGTCCTAAACTTTGACGTCCATTTGGCTATCTGGTGATGTGTCTAAAAGGTGGTAGTGGAATGTCGAACAGTGTGGATCCTGATCAGATGTCGCGTTCTTTAATGTTTGATCTGCGTCTGCACAGTTTATTCAGGTCTGTCTGAAAATTTTGTGTAATTACAGTATGGAAACATGACACATGTTACTAGTGCAGCAGGAAGGAAGTGCTTACTTTCCGCGGACATCTGGCATCACCTCTCTCTCCCTCTCTCTCTCTCTCTCTCTCTCTCTGGTACCAAAGCAGTGTGTGTGTGTGTGTGTGTGTGTGTGGCAGACAAAAAACAACAGTGTCAGAAAAGATCTGACCTAATGTTATGTATGTATTTGGACAGACAGAATAGAACCAGATCAGACGCCACAGAACGTCTTATCAGGGTCTACACCGGGTGTCACTCATTCAGCAGCTTTGGAAACATCAAAGGAAGTGGAATAGACTTATAAAAATTTTAGGACACGTATGGTAAGGATTTGAGGTGTTCTATTATTAGGGTAAATGCGGTAAACACATATTACTCCCATAAAATACCGTAAAATACGGTGAGGCGCAAAGTGTGAAATTCCTCATTTCCCATATTATACGGCGACAATGCCTTGCTTACGTGTCTCTAGATAAGAGGAGTATCAAGATAAATATTCATGTATTCTGTTTTACACACACACACGAACGCACGCGCGAGCGCATCATTTACAAACGCACGCGCGAGCGCAAACGCGCGCTTGCACACACGCACGTACGCGCGAGTCCACGCACGCATGCCTCGGTTAAGTTCCACTTCTTCACACTAAGCATATGTCCCTGCTCTTGAAACTTCGGGCGCCATCCACTTGAAAGTATTAGGACAGACAAGTCTAAGCAAACAGTGTAGACCATGATCAGACACTGCAGAACTCGGTGTCTGATCAGGGTCTACATTGTTTGCTGCCCAACTGCATTACACATCAACATGTAGTAAAAGGAACTAGGGTAAGGGTATGACGTGTCCGAATGCTTAGGATAAAAACGGTATGCCCCAAAAAACAGCTGTTCTCATGGCGAGGCTCATGTATCACAATAGATAAGTCAAAATCAGCTGAAATCAGTCGTCGTTAGATGCATATTTCCCTTGTATAATCAGGGTAGTTCCATGATTTCTCACGCACGTCCTCACAGTGGACGTATACGACAGTCATATGAACAATCAGACTATTTATCTATATTTAGACGGGAAAACCTCGAATCCAATTTCAGGGTAGACAACTAAAGGGAATTCCAAGCTTTTATATCATGTCCCTTGGAGAGTTTGCTCATTGTAGGCATGCGCAGTCCGGGAATGTTCTAAATTTAATAAAGAGCCCTAGAAGGCTATCTGCTCAGAAAACGTGCCTATATTAACAAAAAGGCTGAACGGGACCTGAATCATTCAGTATTCGTCGTCGTTAGATGCATATTTTCCTTGTATAATCTGGGTAGTTCAATGATTTCTCACGCACGTCCTCACAGTGGACGTATACGACAGTCATATGAACAATCAGACTATTTATCTATATTTAGACGGGAAAACCTCGAATCCAATTTCAGGGTAGACAACTAAAGGGAATTCCAAGCTTTTATATTATGTCCCTTGGAGAGTTTGCTCATTGTAGGCATGCGCAGTCCGGGAATGTTCTAAATTTAGAAAAGATCCCTAGAAAGGCTATCTGCTCAGGAAACGTGCCTATATTAACAAAAGGGCTGAACTGGACCTGAATCATTCAGTATTCGTCTTTGCTATGTTGGTATCTGTCGACAGTATTTCAGCCATTTCAAGACAAGAAGTAAACGATAGCATCAGAAAGTTTTATCCAAGTGAACACCGTCCTATCATGCGAAAAAAAATTCTGCTCCAGGCGGATCCTCGAACCACGACCGCTAGGCGATCGGCAATCTAGCTCTCCATGAAAAATTACTGTGCCGGACAAGCAGACCCGAGAAAAAAAAGAGATGCACACATCAGAACGCGTCGTCTGTCCTGGGTCTACACTGCTTGCTACACATCCTGCCATTTTATCTTGACACATCAATAGATAGCCAAATGGACTTTTGAAGTGTGGTAGTAAGTGGTAGTAAGTTTTGGTGTCCGAATATTAACCCTTAAAGCGCCAGTCACAACTATTGTCGTCTGCTTTGTCTTCTGCCGGTTACTTTAAAAGTCATTGTTGCAAACAGTGTGGACCCAGATCAGACTGCTCCTTTAGGAGCAGTCTGATCTGGGTCCACACTGTTTGCCTATATGCCTATATGCAAAATGTAAATTTGAAAAGTTTGCAAGAAGATGCAGCAGACAACATAAGCAGACGACATTTTCAGATGCAGATTTTCTTGGCATTTTAAGGGTTAAGGTAAATACGGAGTATATATTCGGTCAAAAAAGTAATGGACCAGCTGTTACAAAGTGCTATAACTTCCTTATTCCTGAACCGAATTTCACAAACTTTCTATCAAATTAATCGTCTTCTAATGCGACGAAACCACTTGTTAAGATAATTTATCAGGCCCTGTTTGAAAAAGATACAAATTCCCCTTTAGTGTAAAGAGGTCTCTCTCGAAAACGTGCAAATTTACTTTTGACACTATACCCATAATCCGTTGGTGTAATCCGCTTGTGTATCTTTCATCCATGCATTATGGAAATCCAGACATGCAAGCAAGCAGACATAGACATGTATTCATTCATGCATGTGCGCGAGTGTATGCACACTTGTGTTTGTTCGCGTGCGTAACTGAAACAAATGAACCTCTGAAAACAGCTGGAGGTCTTCGGTGTCGAAAAGTATTGCGTCCTTCGTTACTCGTTGACTAGTGTTTTATGTGTATTATACAATAAGTTTGTACAGTCAAACTGGATGATAAAATGGGAATAAGTATCAGATTATCGTTTCTTCCATGGAGTTGTCACATACTAGACGTGTTGACGGCTAGCTGCCAGAGAAACAGAACGACAATCGACATTGTACTGATTACTAATGAACCTGGTTGATATGGAAAACTGCTGCGTTAGACATGGTTAGAACGTTTCCATGTGTTTCCATGCATAGTTTGTCACTGTTTTCTTACGCGTCTGTTTGTATGTGCATATGTGTATGTGCGTATGAGAAAGTCAGAGAGACAGATTGCTCAGAAGCAGCAGATCAACATGGAGCAAGGGTTTTTGAGTCACAGCAACAAAATGACAAGTTCAGAAGAACCCCCCCCCCCCCCACACCCACAAAACCCTGATTTTGCATGTTTTGTTTAGTGACCCTTATGTGAATCTGCAGCCTCTGAATCCAGCTTCAGCTGTATCTGGAAGACAGGTGGGATGAATTCATTTCAGGCTTTAATTCCTGAATCATTTGATACATGGTTTAGGAAATTCGGTTGAGAAATGGTAAAGTTATGGCCCAACACGGTTCCTGATCCATTACTTTTTTGACCGAGTACTTCTTAGAATGTTGCCTGCTGCTCTTGTGACTGGCGCTCTAGGGGTAAAATGAAAACCTGGGCCCAGTTGTTCAAAGCGTCGTTAGCTTAACGAGCTCGTTAAGGATCATTTCGTTAAATGTTTTAGCGGATTCAATATACAATATTCTGATATTTTTGCTGAAAAATGTGAGTAGCTTTTGCACTCACATTTTTTTTTCAGCAAAAAATTTCAGCATATTTGCGTATCACTCGATGTAAATTTTAACGAATCGTTAACTAACGATGTCGTTGGCTTTGAACAACTGGGCCCTGAAATCCAGCTCCCGCTGCTCATATGTACAACTAGTATTTGAGGCATGAAAGTTTAAGTTGCATTTGACACCGTATTTATCCTAAATATTCAGAAAGAGAGGTCTGGGCAAACAGTGTAGACCCAGACCAGATGCCGTAGATCAGGGTCTACACTATTTGCTACTCATCCAGCAATGTTTTAGACACAAGAACAGGTGGTAAAATGGGCTTGTTCAAATTTTAGGATATGTATGGTAAGGAAATAAGGTGTCCGAAGACTTGTAGTAAGTACGATAACAGGTACTCTTACAGTATCATATCTAAACTCTTCAAGATAGACCTCAGTCTCGAACTGGGGTCTACCGTAAATGTGGTATATGTAACTTTAGATCAGATTTCTTTTAAAACAATAAACTATTCAAGAGTAGGGACATATGCTTAGCGTGAAGAAGTGGAACTTAATAAGCCTGCGTTAATGCGCGTGCGCTCGCGCGTGTTTGTGTGCATGCATGCGCGCTTGCGTTCGCGCGTGCGTGTGGACTGGCGCGCTCGCGTGTGTATGCGTGTGTGTGCATGTGCGTGTGTGTTGTGAAAAACAGAATACATGAATGTTTATCTTCAGATATCTAGAGATATGTAAGCAAGCCATTGTCGCCGTATAATATGGGAATGTGGAATATTTTGCATATTTCACACTTTGTGTATCACCGCATTTTACGGTATTTTATGGGAGTAATATGCGCTTTACCGCATTTACCCTAATGATAGAACACCTCAAGTCATAGAACACCTCAAGTCCTTTCCATACTTCTCTTAAAACTTGTATTTTACTGCCTGGTAATATTTCCAAAGATGCTGAATGAGTAGCATACAGAGTAGACTGATAAGACATTCTGTGGTGTCTGGTCTACTTTGTCTGTCCCAATATTTAGGGTTAAATATGGTATACATAACCTAAGGTCAGATTTTTTTAAACAATGTTGATTTCGTCTGCTTCACACACGCACGCACACACACACTGCTTTGGTACCTTAGAATGGCTACGAGAAGCGTGTCCAGTAAATATGTAAACATGTTTTCATGGAGATAACGCGTCGAGAGAGAGAGAGAGAGAGAGAGAGAGAGAGAGAGAGAGAGAGAGAGGTGATGCCAGGTGTCCGCGGAAAGTAAGCACTTCCTTCCTACTGCACTAGTAACATATGTCATGTTTTCATACCGTAAGTACACAAAATTTTCGAACAGGCAGACCTGAGTAAACTGTGCAGATCCGGATTAAACCTCAAAGAACGTGGCGTCTGATCAGAATCCACACGGTTCGACATTCCACTACCACCTATAAACACGTTACCAGATAGTCAAATGGACTTCAATGTTTAGGACATTAGTTAAAGTGTAGATGAAATGTGTAAATGAGCCAAATCCGAAAAATAACGCTATCTGTTACTCAGCGTCTATTATGTCCGAGTCATGACTAAATCCTGTAACGGGAACGTTGTTCTATAATAACCATAAGCTTGGGCAAGGCAGACTTGAGCAAACAGTGTAGTCCCAGATCAGACGCCGCAGAATGCGGCGTCTGATCAGGGTCTACATTGTTTGCCATTCATGCAATCGTATTTTAGACTCTTCAACAGGTAGTAAAATGGACTATCTCAAAATTTAGGACAGACAAGGAGATCAAGTGTGCGAATATTTAGGATAAAAACGACAGACTCCGAAACACCTTTTCTCATAACGAGACTCATGTTTTACAACAGATAAAAGTCAAAACAAGTTGGAATCAGTCGTCTTTAGATGCATATTTTCCTAGTATTTGCAGGGTAGTTCCGCCTTTGCTCACCCTCGTCCTTACGTTGGACGTATACGACAAACATATAAATAGTTGGGCTATTGATTTTATATTTAGATGGGAAAATCCCCTTATTCAATTTCAGGTTAGATAACTGAAGGGAATTCCAAGCTTTTATATTATGTCCCTTGGAGAGTTTGCTCTTTGTGGGCATGCGCTATCCGGAAATATTCTAAATAGAAAATATCTCAATTTGCTATCTACTCAGGAAACGTGCCCGTGTTAATAAAAAAGGCTCATTTGGACATGAATAACTCCGTACATATATTTTAGATGTGTTGGTGTTTAAATGTCCATTCGACATTATTTCAACCATTTCGGGACAATGAAAACGTGAAAGTGTTAAATGAACATCGCTCAGTCATGAGAATAATTCTGCCCCAGGCGGATTAGACCCACAACCGCTAGTTCAGCAGGCGAGTGCTAGAATTACTCCACTTCCAGCGCCCCTCTGCCGGACCATATAATATCTGCATGAATGTATATCGTCAAAGGAAATGCTAACACCAAAGGCTCTTATCAGGCTTTACATTACCACAGTCTGATCAGTGTCTTCGTTTCTCGCTGGTACATTTAATAGTGTCCATACATCCTCACGACGGACAGCGAAGGTCCTGATCAGCGTGCGTGGATTAGCAGGGTCTTAGCTATTCGCATATACCGTACCTATGTATTCGGGCAGATAGGCAATAGCGAACAGAATAGGCCCAGTCGGACGCCTCAGAATGCGGCGTCCGATCAGGATCTATACTGTTTGTCAATCATCCAGCAGTTTTAGACACATTAACTGGTATAGGTATGGAGTTGTTCAAAATATCGGGACTAGTATGGTTAGGATGACAAGGAGTTAAAGTGTCCGAATATTAGAATAAATACGGTACGCCACGATAAAAGTGGTGCCACCCCGAGATTTTTGCAAATTTAATTACGGGTCACTGATGTGGCATAACTGGCTGCAACTAGCTAGTCTGAATTTGAAAACTTCAACGCATCAGCCATTTGCATTCTTTTTCGTGCGTGCGTGTGTTACTCTGATATAGTCATTAAATTTAAAATTCATTGTTCAATTTTTAGGAAAATTATGGTAATGAGTTCTGTTGTCCAAATATATAGGGTAAATATGGTAACAAAGTAAAAACTTTAAGAACCTTCAGTAACTCAAGGTAATGCCAGGTGTCCGCGGAAAATATAAGCACACCTTTTGGTTCACTAGTAACATCCCAGCGGGCACATGACGTTTATACAACGTCGGCTCAACGTCGATGCAACGTCATGACGTTGCATCGACGTCGAGGCGACGTTGTATTAACGTCATGTGCCTGCTGGGATGCATCATGTGCAGACCAAGATCATACGCCGCGAAATACAGCGTCTGTTCAGGATCTACTCTATTTGCCATTTAACTACTCCCTTTAGACACATCACGAGATAGTCAAACGGACTTCATTTCAAATTTAGATAAAGAAAGTAAGAAGTTAAAATGCCCGAGTATTTAAGATAAATATGGTTAGTGACTTCGGTGAAGAATCGAATCCTAAAAACCAAAAATATCTGGTACAAAGCGTGTAATATGTCACTAATAAATACATGTATGTATCAGAAATGATGTGCCGTAACAAAACTAGGAATTGGGACAGATATGCATGAGCCATCCGAGTAGACCTAGAGCAGACGCCACAGAGCGCGGCGTCCGATCTGGGTGTACACTGTTTGTCACTCATCTAGCATTGTTTTAGACACATCAACATGTGGTAAAAGGGGCCATACTTCTCATAGGATTTCAACATGTAGAAATTCTTCGAGTGTCATGGGATTTTAAAATGATGTAAAAGTTTCGGGTTCCGTTTAGGCCGGCGCTAGTGGGGCGGCGTATGTAGCACTGTAAACTATTCTGTCATACGAAGAGTCTCAATGAAATCGAAACTCCGATTTTTATTTCTTTATGTACTTTTTGTTCTCAATATCAACTTTACTTTGATAAATTATATTGTTTAAATACTATGACAAGTATGGTAAGTAGCGAGTTTGAGTTTTACACTGAGCCTAGTCTATACTATAAAGGTCATATCGAGCCGGTCAGTTAACTAAATTACTCTTTTCCTGGACAGACTTAGACCTCTAAGCCGTTAAACAGTACTTGTGCACATACTATCGCCAGTCCTTTTGAATCAGCGGAAGGGGAGAATAGCCGTAGCAATGATTTCAGTCCATATCCACGAAAGTTATGTGGCCGAGCTAGGATTCTAACTTGAGATCCCCTTTCTTTCCCCCTCCCCCCCCCCCCCCACCCCACGCCCACCCCGGATCTACAGTCAGACACGCTAGCGACTACGCTATGGAGGCCGGCGGATGGAGGCCGGCGGATAAGGAGTGAAGGCGAACCAAAATTAGGGTAGATAGGTAGTTAGCGATAAGCTGACTATTGTGCCCATGGAATGTCCTGAGGTTGGTCTTAGCGCTTCGCTACTAGCAGCCTTGTGTCACTACGTTTATTAGACCCCTCTGAAAAGGGGGTCAGCTATAAAGGGGAGCAAATTCTTTCCCTTTACAGTAGACCCATTTTCAGAATGTTGGAACAGCAGTTTTGAAAGAGATGCCTCCCCCCTCCCCCGAAAGGGTATAAAGTCGCTTTAAGCTGAAAGGGATAAGACATATATGCTTAAGTTAGACGCCGCCCTCTCAGAAGACATACACAGAACCAGCTCTCGCAGCTATGCACGGCCCGTCTAGTCTTTCTGTAGCGTTTGCACTCGGCTGTATATTTGTGATTTTTTTACATACTATAAAATGTTAGCCTATCATTATTTTTCTATCAAATTTCAAGTCGATCGATTATGAAATAAGTTATTTGCATAATGTCACTCCCATAGACAATAAAACTCTATAGGAATATAGTGTTTTAAGTCTTTGTTATTTCGCAACCGATCGAAATGTAAAAAAAAAAAAAAAAAAAAAAAATATTCCGTCGAGTGCCTGTGCGTTTCCGGGTCTTCCACGAAGTCAAGCACCGCGGTCACCCATCCAGCTGCATGTACTAACCGCGATCTCAGTTGATTAACTTTATGAAAACCACTTAAACCACACCAATGAACAATTTGACCAATCAAAAACGAGACCTAAAGAAATGACCAACAACTAGATGTTTCTTCAAAACTGATACAAAGTCGGCCTGATTATAGAGCACTAACCAAAATTGGCCTTGAATTCACTGATGAAACAACTGGCCAAGCTCAGCCTAAGCATTAGCGCGCTCTGACCAGGCATCCGCTGTTCGCTTTCAGAAGCTTTTTACTGTAGAATATATCGATATACATGTATAGCTAAAACCTTTATCAGATTTTGTGGCTTTGCTATCTGATCTAGATCTTTCCTGTTCGCATACCGTATTTACTCTAAGTTTTCGGACAGGCAGGCCTGAGCAAACAGCTTAGACGCAGAACGCGGCGTCTGATCAGTGTCTACAACGTTAGCCACTCATCTAGTCGCATTTTATAACTTCAACAGGTAGTAAAATGGACTTGTTCTTGAAAGTTTTAGGACAAGTATGGTAAGTGATCAGGTGTCCGAATACTTAGGGTAAAAACGGTAGGCCCCCAAAACAGCTTTTCTCATAGCAAGGCTCATGTATTACAATAGACAAACGTCAGAATAAATTGAAATCGGTCGTCGTTAAATGCCTGTTTTCCTGGCATTGTCATGGTAGTTCCTTCTTTGCTCACCGTTGTTCTTACATTGGACTCGTATATACGACAGTAAAAAAAAAAAAAAAAAAAAAAAAAAAAAAAAAATAGTCGGACTATTAATTGATCTATATTCGACGGGGAAATACCCAAATTCAGTTTCAGGGCAGATAACTGAAGGAAATTCCAATCTATTCTACTATATCCCTTGGAGAATTTTGCTCTTTGTACGCACGCGCAATCCATGACTTTTCTAAATTCAGGAAACGTCTCCATAACTAGTATTAACAAAAGACTCAAATGGACCTAAATCACTCCGTACATGTTTTCGGAATGTAAGTATCGACAGGACAATGAAACCGTGATAGCAATATAAAGTTAAGCACGACAGCGCAGTCTGGTTATAGCACTCGCTGTCCGCTTATAGTATCTTCGATATTGTAGAACATCCATACATATTGTATAACATAAACCGTTATCAGATTGTGCGGCTTCATAGCAGATCTGGATCTTTACTGTTCATATGTATCCCGAAGATAACTTTTCTTATGGCGCAGCTCGTATCGCATTTTGTCCCAAGTATTTGGACAGACAACCCTGCGCAAATAGTGAAGACCCAGATCAGACGCCACATAACGGGGCGTCTGATCTTGGTCTACACTGTTTGCACCTCATCTAGCAATATTTAGATACTGTGAAAGGTAGTCAAATGGGCTTATTAAAACGTCAGTACAGGTATAAAGGAGTTAAGGTGTCCGAATATTTAGGGTAAATACTGCGTCTCTAGATTCAGAGAGAGAGAGAGAGAGAGAGAGAGAGAGAGAGAGATTATTAATGCGAGATCATGTTTAATGAGAGATAGCAATAGTTTGTTTTTTTTTTTTTTTTTTTTTTTTTCTCTCTCTATATATTATCTCCTTCGATAGGTGGTGCAAAGTAGACCAAATACTATCTGCAATGGGTCCTGATTGAAATTTTTATTTTATTAGGTCTTCAGTAGTATTTAACTGATTTTTAACTTAAAAATTTAGATTTCTCACTTCCGTATGAAAGATTTATTAACATTATATATTATATAGCACAGAAAATATTTGTTCGTTGTTTGTTATTTTTGGATATCTTGGAAGCGTTTCACGCATATGACTCCGTTTAAGTTAGATTTGTCAAGGAAACGGCAACTATCCTTACTGGAGATGCTAATGATAAAAGCAGAGGCACCCAATTAACTAATGAACTGGACCTTCTTGTTTACAAAGAGTACCCAGTGGCCACGGGAGTTAACTGACTGCTATTTCCCCATTGTCTGGTTGTTAAGAATTATTGACTGAATATCATTCGGTAAAACAGAGAAAACCAGAAAAGCAGTTCTGATTTTCAGTGAATGAAAATCCATTAGTCCATACAGAAAGAAAGGATTGCTAAGCTACGTGTATACCTTAATTATTCGGGACCGAGAGGTCTGAGAAAAAAAGTTTAGATCCAGATCAGACGCCTCATATTAACAGGTAGAACAGTGGATGTATCCAAGTTTCCGGATAAGTATGGTAAGAAGTTGATGTGTCCGAATGTTTTTAGAGTTAAATAGGGCAACAAATTAAACACATGAATATGGCAAGCCATTGTGCTACTTATTCCATAAATCAGATATCTGATTTAATATATCAGATATCTTATATGATATATAAGATATATGATATAGTATATAAGATATCTTATAGTAGTAAGATATTTTATATGTCAATCAAGATATCTTATACGCATTATGAGATATCTTATATGCTATATAAGATATTTTAGTAGACATATAAGATATATTGTATGTTATTTAAGATACCTGATATGCTATGTAAGATATCTTATATAGGATATGATATCTTGATTGCTAAAGAAGATATCTCATTTATTCAATTAAATAAGATCTCTCGTTTAGTTTATCAGATATCTGATTTTGTATATCAGATATCCATATTAATATATGATATCTTATCTAACTAATAAGGTACCTTATATGGTAAATAAGATATATGTGGAATTAAATAAAATATGATATATTATATAAGATATCTTATATAAATAATATATTTTATATGTCAATAAGATATCTTATATGCTACTTAAGATATCTTATATGCTAAAAAAGATATCTTAATTGACATATATGATATCTAATATGCTCTATAGGATATCTGATATGCTAAATGAGCTTAACTATACCTAATTTAGTGCCACAGAGGCCTTTCTGTTATTTAAACTTCATCAGTGTGGCTAAACCCCAAAAGTTTGGAAATGAAACGTATGATGCGCATGTCTTGGCAAGCAGCAAGACATACAGAAAGTAAAATAAGCCTAAAAAGTGGATCCTACACCCGCTAAGATACATGTCATTTTAACAAGTCAGTCTTAGTTTTAGAGAAAAAAAATGAATTTGTACTATAACAAAGATTTAGGTATAAAAATAATTATTTAATTCAGTACTTAAGTACTGACGTTAAGACCGCAGTATCAACCTCAGCACTTAGGAACTGATACTGAACTGATAAGATATCTTGTATAGGATATACGATATCTTATTTACTAAAGAAGATATCCCATTTATTCAATTAAATAAGAAATCTTGTTTATTATATCAGGTATTTTATTTAGTATATCAAATATCTGTATTTATATATAAGATATTTTACTTAACAAATAAGATATCTTATATGGTAAATAAGATATATGTGGAATTAAATAAGATATCTCATATATTGTATCAGATATCATATATAGGATATAAGATATCTAATATAGGATATAAGATATCTGAATTAGTATATCAGATATCTTATATCCTATATTAGATATCTTATATACTATATAAGATATCTGATATGATATGTAAGATAGCTATTTTGCAGTAAATAGTAAAACGGCTTGCCATACTTGAACCTTCAGAAACCAAAGGTGATGCCAGGTGTCCGCGGAAAGTAAGCGCTTTCTGCCTGCAATACTTGTAACACACGTCATCTTTCCATACCGCATTTACACTGTATATTGGGACAGACAGACCTGCGCAAACTGTATAGACCCAGATCATACGGCAGAAAACGCGGCCATTGTTCAAGATCTACACTAATTGCCATTCAATCATTACTACTTTTAGACACATCATCAAACTGCCAAGTAGACTTTATGGTCTTTGCATCTTTACATGGTTGTTATACCAATTATGGTTGATAGCTTTGCTCCTCTGTTTAATTGCACGACAAGAAGATTGTTGTAGGATTTTCTCTTTATATAATTTTATGTTCAAGAGTGACATGATGATCCTATGAAATGTGGTAGTAATGTCGTATAAGGCAATCAGTACCTCATTTTTGTCCGATCTTTGTACAACTTGCAAAGAAGACCATACAAGGATCATTCCACCCAAGTTTGGTCAAAATCCTGCAATAAAGAAAGTGTGATTAGACGGAATGATGGACAACGAAAACGGATAGTGACCAATCACAATTGCTCGGGTGAGATCACGTGACCCCTGGGAGGGAGCAGTGTTTTGCCCAGGGCTGTAATTTAAATAATCTTGATAAAGGTTTCCAAGATGAAGCTACATACCAAATACCAAAATATGTACCAAATATCAAAAGCCTGAGCCTTCTAGTTTAGAAACGCGGCTTTTTTTTAATTTACAATTAATTAAATATCAAACCGGTACACAGTCTTTGATTCCTCATTCCCTTATTTAATGCTTTAATGATGATTATTTCAATGAAACAGGTGTCAGTTTAATGGTTGCATTGTTTGGTACGATATGCGACCCGAGCTGTTTACACACCTCAGACATGCGTATTGATGACACTGGCTGTTCAATTAAGTAACGCGTGCCCATGTAAAACGAAAAGCAGAGAGAAAAAAAGAATAAATAAAAACAACCCCCAAAAGTGGTACAGCCGATAACATGCTCGGCCAAAAAAGTCGACGACGGTCTTGGGGGCAGGGGAGCAGGTGTGATGTGCGCACGGGTGTACGCACTCAAACCTGAACGTGTGCATGTGCATAAATTGTTATGTACATTTATGTGTGTAGCCTATGTATATATGTGCATATGTGAGTAACTGCAAGCTTTGTGTATGATGGGTATGTTCTCAGGGCACTGGACTAGAAATATTTTTTTAATAAATGATTTTCTTATTAGATCTACCTTGCAGGTGTGGCTGCGCGCGCGACCCGGGGTGGGGTGGGGGCACTCACTATATAAGTATAGGTAAGGATGTGCTGTAAAAAATTTGGGAAGGGATTCAAATATACCTGGGGTCTGGCTAAAACGCTGAATTTTTCCTAGCAGTTCTGCTACGGGTCTGGATAAAACGCTGATTTTTTTCCTGCAGAACATTGAATGCTGACCAGATAAAATGTTGACCAAAGTGACTAAAACGCTGAGACAAAACATCTGGTCTTTATTCAGGTTTAATTGGTGTTCATTTTGGAAAGGGGTTCATGTCTGTCTGGAAAGGGGTGGTAAACTACCTTAGCCTGGAGGGTTTTTTGTAAGTCCGATGATATATACATAGTATGTCTAAAAATGGTCCCGTAAACAAAGAAAAAAGTTACATTTTTTTTTAAATGAATAGAACAGAACTGAGAGATGGCACTGTTAATGAGAAAAAAGCCATGCAAATGGTCTTAAAAGGCAGTTAAAGGAATCTTATAAGGCAAATTCGGGGCATATTTAAATGACTTCCCATAAAGGAAACTGTTGTTTGAAAATATATTAGTTAAACTTGATACTGTACGATTCTTGTTGTACTTAGTATTAATAATATGAAAGTAAATCCTTGTTAAGTTAACTGACTAAGCAAATGAGCATATATTGTTTGTCTACAATGGGGTATATGTTAAAGGACATCCGAATGTTAGTAGGCATCACTTATTGTTCTTCAGGCCATACTGTGCCACTATATACTAAGTGTACTATATGTGCTTATATTACTTAGTACCTTGGTACCTAATTACTGAATTGATTAGTTCAGAATCAGAATATTTTACTGGTGATACATGAATAGACATTCATTCACCAGGGCCAACGATTGCAAAGACTATATATATATAGTCTCTAGATCTCACAAGTGATGTGAATCTAGCAACAGGGTCCTCAGAACTTTCAGCAGAGGAGATTATAGATGCAGTGAGTGCATTCCAATCCCTAATGGTACGGTCTGGGAAGAAACTATACTTATAAATGTCCGTTCTAGCATATGGCACTTGGAATGCCATTGGATGCTGATTCAAGACTGCTAGTCATACTTCCCGTTTCAAAGTTGTAGTTTCAGTTAATTGATCAAATGATTAATTAGTTGAGTAATTGACTGATTAATGTTGGATTTAATATATATAAACATTTCTTTGCTTGTATAGTTTAATGATGAATACGGATCTGGTGACAATGTCTTTGTGTAGCAACCGAGCTGAACTTGTATGTCAACAGAGCCCTAAGCATTATTGAAATATATTTATAGAATTTAGTCCTTAAATGAATTTATTATTTTATCTATTTTTTTATGTATTTTATAAGTATTGTGAAATTTCTAAATGTAAATGTCTTAACGTAAATGTCTAAATGTAAATGTTTGTTTGTATACTTCTTATGCTACTTCTTCTCTGTGATGTTGGATTCTTAATATATGTATATGTGATTAGTGTGATATATTTAAAACCCATCGTTGTTTTATACTATGTTTGTCGAAGTAAAGGCCCTACTGGGCTTATGTTACATTGTTAACACTATTCGACTTTAAACAAAATTTCTATGTATATGTCTTACTTTTGTCTGGAAAGGGGTCTCAGTCGTGTCTGGAAAGGGGGAGGGATCCCGAGCTCCTGGCAGCACACGGCCTACCTTTTTTGACAGGAAGTCCCCGTCCGCCCCCTCCCCCTCCCCCACAACCACCACATACACACATACACAACCCGGGGCGCGCGAGGAGACAGATAGATAGCCAACTCGTAGGTTACGGGGCATCGAAAGTATCATAGAACGAAATAAATCGAGGCGAAACATTCGACCAATGAAATTGTTTACATATGGCGGCTGGACTCAAACTGTCTTACAGTTTTGTTCTAATGTTCGACAAAAGCAGACTTTTTATTTGCAGACCTTAGTGCAGCATAAAGGTATCATATAACATGCATTCGAATTACTTCTTGAAAAACTTGCTCAGTGAAATAAATTCCCCGTTTGTTTTAATTTATTTGATTATTCAATGGCAAGCTGAGACTTGCAAAAATGAATTTCTGAACTATTTATTCACATGTGACGTGAATTCGGAAAGTTTGAAACGTTTGTTTAATATACAACTATTTTTTTGCAGATAGCCCAGCAGTACAAGTGAAGGGTCTTATTTATCGTTCTTTTGTCATTAGTAACAGTAAACAATCCTAATCAAATGCTTGAAGTGTTATTGTTTAATATGTTTTAAGATAGCTGATAAGACCAATCTTAACTCTAAAATGCCTGTTGCAGATAGAACAAGAGCGGTCTGAGGAAGAAAGCTCTGTTGGTGATGCCTTGGTTCTGGCTTTCTACTGAGCACATTTCTGTTCAGCTTCGCTGGTTCTTTTTGCTTCGTTTTCACCAGCACCCCTTCTTATGAGGCCACGCCACTTTGCTCGATCCTGTGTAATCCGTTCCCATGATTCTGTTGGTATGTTGAAGTCTTGAAGAGAGGCTTTGAGGGTATCTGTGTATTGTTTCTTCTGACCACCATGGGAGTGTTTTCTGGTAACAAGACGTTTCGCCCCCAAGACGTTTCCCCCCTGGTCGTTTCCCCCCTAGTCGTTTCGCCCCCTTTTTGGTCCCCTAGTCGTTTCGCCCCCCAACCTAGTCGTTTCGCCCCCAAACCATTTCCCCCTATTTTTTTTATATAAAAGATTTATTAACTCCATGTGAGACAGAGAGAAAGGGGGAGAGAGAGCAGAGCATGTACTTTGAATGAAAATGTTAATTAGGAACTATGATAAGTATTACCTGTTTTGATCAATACCGTTAATCACATTGTTTATTTGGTTTGACTCATTAATCACACAATTAATGCGATTAATGATGAGGTGTGAAAACACGCGCTCTTTGCAAAGTTAAACACCTTTAATTATTGCTTCAGCACCTTTACCAGTTTTGTTTTAAATTGACTGACGACACCAGAGATGTTCGTGTGAACAGTCATGATTAAGTTACGAGACTTTAGAACAGATAGTTAATTGTCATTTGCTGTTATTAAAATATGTAACAAAAATAATACTAATGAATAAAAAAGATATATGAAAAAAAAAAAAAAAAAAAAAAAAAAATGAAAGAAAGAAAACAATAATATGCAAAACAAGTGATTAAACGTAATAAAAAAAAATAAAAGATAATAAAACAATAAAATACATAAAAAAAATACATAAATAAGATTTAAAAAAATGAAAAGAAAAAGAAAAAAAAGATGGTCGGTAAATAGTTACACTAAAATTTTTGAAGAAAACAGCCTCACACCTCTCCGAGTGGCGACTTTTAAGTTCTTGAGGGGGGAGTGGGGGCGGTAACTTAGAGGTAATTTTGGTACGGGTGTGCGAGCCAGTATTTCAAAACCTACCCCATTCATATACTTGGCCTTTGAAAAAACGGACCCATTCATATACTCGATCATCCAAAATGTTGACCTATTCATAAACTGCCCTTTGATTTTTTTTGTATACATTTTTGCTGGTTGTTACACAAATATCACAGTCAATTCATGTAATACCAAGAGGATAAGCAGCCTCGAAAAATCTCTGAGCGAAAAATATGTGCATATACCAGGATGTCAGAAAAATGGGGCCCTCATAGGGAATCCAGAAAAAACTGGGCCATTCATATACTTTTTGTTGAAAAAAGGGGACCAATCATATACCTGGCAGTGCTGAAAAAGGGGGCTATTCGGCACGCACGTCCGTAATATGCCATACATAGGAAGTTACCCCCCCCCCACCCCCCCCCCCCCCCCCCTCCGCCCCCACAAGCTTTTAAGGCCCGGTGCCGGCCGGTAAATAAGGATAAGTTATCCTTAGGCTGACGTGACAGGGCGATGATGCTACTTAAATAGTTGCCTCTTCTCACCTCTAATAAAAGTTCAACAGTGAAAATTAGTTTTACAATGAAAAAGGGGCGAAACGACTAGGGGGGCGAAACGACTAGGGGGGGAAACGACCAGGGAGGAAACGTCTTGGGGGCGAAACGACTAGGGGAGGAAATGGTTTGGGGGCGAAACGTCTCGGATTCGTGTTTTCTGACTTGTAGTTTTCCATAGAGGATTTTCTTTGGCAAACGTTCATCAGGCATTCTGGTAACATGGCCTTCTTAACTGTGCCAATTTCGGAAGCATATATACACTCTGCATCCCTGCCCTTTTCAGGGCTTCTGTGTCTGGAGTCTTGTCTTGCCACTTGATCTTTACAAGTTTTCTAAAACAGCTTGTATGGAAGTGGTTCAGTCTTTTGGCATGCCATTAGTAAACTGTCCAAGTTTCGCATGCATATAATAGTGAAGGGTCTAACAACTTGCTGGATGGGTTGCAAAACTGGTAGAGTAAGCTAAGGAAAAAGTGTGCCTGATGCAGAAATAGAACCTGTGACCCCGCTGCTTACAGGTGAGGTGCTCTACTAACTGAGCTACCCAGGCCAACAATCCTGCCAATCAGCACACTCCTCACCCTTTTAACTTTTAAGTGCAAGTTATCAATTGAACATACTATCAATTTCTGGCCACTACCTGCACTTACCAACACCAAACCCATGTGTTATTCACGTTGGGTGCCATTAAAGTAAACAAAGGGAAAAAGTGTACCCGATGCAGGACTTGAACTGGCGACCCCCTGCTTGAAAGTCAGGTGATCTGCCAACTGAGCTATCCAGGCCAACAATCCTGCCCATCACCACACTGGGCAAACCCTGATTTGATGCCAGATTTGGTGGGATCTACTCAGGGTCTACACCCCTGGGGTCTACAATGTTTACTCAAGCCATTGTAGGTAATGTGATAGAAATTTACATTTTAAGTAAATTGCTCAAAAATTGTTTCAGTCTGAGACAATTTGAATGAAAGGCCCAGCTGGTTTTTTTTCCTGGTAAAGATATGAATAACATTTTTAAAATGTTGTCTGCTAATACTTAAATGAAACGTGATAGATGTACAGAACATATATGTTGAGTCAATGATTTTTTTTTTTTTTTATTTTTGCAGATGTCATTTGTGAGGATAGGAAAGGGTCATGGTCCGACAGGGATGACAAGAAAGAAGAAAACTGGGAGAAAGAAAGCATGGGATGTAAGTGTAATTCAGTTTGCATAGCTTCAGATGAAAAGTTGTTCTTCAGCTGAACTTAATAATGTCTTATGCTTACCAAAGGCTAAGCATATAGTCACCTCTTTGGTCTATCTTCTTTCCCTTGCCTTTGTCTAGAGTATTTATCAAAATTTGCTGAAAGCGGGGCTGGTAAATACCATTCATCTGCTTGCCATGATGAATGCTTTTATTGGAGTACAAGTAAAAAAAAAAATACCCTACTTAAATTACTGAAGTCACCTCTGGTCATATGGGACAAGTGTGAATTTTTGGAATTTCCAAGCTCTGGAAGGTAATCAGAGGAAACTGAGAATACAAATGTATTGATAAAGGGAATGTTTAGTATGCAAGAATCAGAAATGCAATAAGTACATGTAATTACTGAATGATGTCCCTTTCGTAGGACTTTTTCTTGTACAGGGTAGGTCGCATAAACACAAAGCTTTGTGACACTCTTGGTGTGATCCAAAGCAACAAACCATGATAGTTAAACACCTGTGTTGTATCAGGGCTATCCGAACAAAAATAATTAGGTGATATAGAAAAATGACCTTAATCTATACATCATCTATTCATTTTTTGGGGGGTACAGCATTTTTATGATCCAACATTTTTGAGATCAATCACATTTGGGAAAATCTACATGTATAAAGGTTGCCCTTGGAAACAATGAATTCATAAAAGAATGAAAACCAGAGTCTGGGTTTCATTGAGACATATGGCAGCAGTGTAGTTGTCTTTTTTCTTTTTCTTTTTTTTAAATACATTTTTTATTAAGAATAATACCAAAATTACCAAATATTTTGGACTTTGCACATAATTCCTATAAATTTTTATTAAGTCTCTTCGACTATCCTTAGATGTGACTAAAAGTACTGATAGAATGGCAAACAGTGTAGACACTGATCAAACTGCTCCTTTAGTTTGATCTGGGTCTACACTGTTTGCTCAGCTTTTTTTTTTTTTTTTGAGAAAACATACAAAAAAATTGCTAGGTTTCACTAGGAAAATTAGGTAGGGTAGGGTTACCTTAAACACACATTTTTTATTTGACCCAAGGAGATAAAAATGTAAACATAATGTATCTGAAACTGTGCTATAACAGTATGCAATTATTGCCCTTGTGACTTGTGCCCTTGTGGGTAATATGACGATTTGTTCACCCATGGAAGGTAATGTTACCTGAGGGTAACATTAACTGTCAAGGGTGAATAAATCATCATATTTCCCTCGAACAAGGGTAACAATTGTTTTATTATACCAAATTATTGCAACTGCACTGACAGCAATGATGTCAGAGGTAATATTACCTGCGAGGGTAATATTTCAGGGAAACCTGATAGAATATTACGCTGCATGTGAAATATTCTTACCCAAGTGAAGTCAGAGGTAATATTACTTGCGATTGTAATAGTACAGGGTAAAATGACAGAATATTACCCCGATCTTGTGTGCGAGTGCAATGCTCCATGCCAGTGAGACTTGGCCATTGACAAAGCCAAACCTCCAGGGTCTGCAGCGGAATGACAGAGCAAAGATCAGAAAGATCTGCAATGTCAAGCCGCAAGACATTGTCACCACCATGGCCAATGAGCTACTTGTGCAGCTTAGCATTGAGGATCTGGACCTCATTCTGAAGGAGAGATCCACTGGTATGGACATGTGGAACACTCCAATGGTGCAGTCAAGACAGCCTTTCACATACAGGTTGAGGGAAAGCATGGGCCTGGGAGGCCCAAGATGACATGGAAGCAGCTGACAGAGAGGGATCGCAGAAGCTCTTGGCTATCAACCCTCATGATAGACATACCTGGAGATCTGGTGTGAGATCTGCCATGCATGCAGCAAGCCAGCTATCTGGAAGGGGGGCCACTGATGTGGATGTTGCTCCTGCACCTGCACGTTAATCAAAAATCTGATTATGATGATGATGATGATGACATGATATGCTCTAGAGCGATGTGATTTCTAATACACATGTAGTTATGAATATTAATGAGGTGTAATAAATTGTATTATAAAGAGGTTCCTGTGTACTTTGAATGTTAAAAGAAGGCAATGAGAGGTAAAACAGAGTGCAAGAACCATAATGCTAGTGTAGTTGCATAATCATTTCCCTTTTTATGCCACGCCACAAAAAGTGGCGAGGGTATTATGGTATACCTTCTGAAATTTTTATCTGTCCATCAGCGCTTCCTTCATTTGTGTCCGCTTCATAACTCTGATACCATCAAAGATAATTTCACGAAACTTCACACAAATGTAAAGCATTATGAGACAACTTGCAGAGCACATGAGTCGTAACTCTGGTTTGCCTACTTTCAGAGTTATTGCCCTTTGAATGTAGCCATTTCTACCATGTACTCATGTCCACTCTGTAAATTGAAAACCGTTCAAGATATTATTATGAAATTTCTCACAAACGTAAAGGATCATGTGACACTATGCAGAACACAAAAACCGTAACTCTGGTTAACACACTTTTGGAATTGCGGCCCTTTGAACATAGTCAATATTGAAAATAACCATTTCTACTATGCATTCTTGTCAGCTCTATATTTTCTCAAAACTTCACACAAATGTAAAGCACTAGGAGAAGACATGAACCATAACTCTAGTTTGCCTACCTTATGACTTATTGAACATTGAACATAGCCATTTCTACCATGTATTCATGTCCGCTCTGTAAGTTGAAAACCATTCGAGATATTATGAAATTTCTCACAAATGTAAAGCACCATCAGACAACATGCAGAACACAAAAAATGTAACTCTGATTGGAGTTGTGGCCCTTTGAACACAGTAGATAATGAAAATAGCCATTTCTACTATGTACATAAAAAAAAAGGAAACACTGACATTGAACATTTTAATAAAAATTAACACATGTACATGCATCAGTGTTGATAATATTTAGGGAAAGACTAATGCATCTTCCCTTTGATTTTATTTTTGACAGAGTTATGGCACTTGCTTGATGTGCAATGGCGGGGCTTGCAGCTCTTTTATTTTTCCAATATATGTCTCTGTGTCAGATTAGTTAGCACATACCTGAAAAGAATGTATTGAAGGTAACCAAAAGAAACTCGGACCATAGCTCCAGATAAGGCACTTTTTTAACCAAAAAGTATCAGTATGTCACTTATTTCTCCAAGAAAACATGCTGTGGGAGGGTACTCATTAGAAGTGCCTCACAGTGTAATGAGTAGCATAACATGTTTTCATGGAGAAGTTAGAAAAAAAATTAACCCTGATAACCCTCTTGTCTGGTGGAGCTTTGTTGAAATATTGATAAAGGAAGTGCAGAAAGCAAAAATCATAACTCTGCCTGGAAAGTATTTGTTGTGGGTACTCATTATTAACACCTACATGAGGCACCTCTAATAATAATTTGAGCTGTTTAATCCTTCTCTTGCTGAACAGGACATGCCCAGTCTTAGCAAACAGTGTAGATCCAGATCAGTTAGCCAACTTGTCTGGATCTGCACTGTTTGTCATTAAATATGTGAATTTCTATCAAAAACCCAGATCAAGTAATCTGATTGGCTGGAAATTAGAAGTGGGGGTGGCATCTTAATTTATTCAGCAAGGCAAGGGTTAAGAGTTGGTTAGTTGTTGGTGGTATTGATTCATTATCCCATTGCAGACTGAATAGAATCCCCCTCACTATATATTGGAAAAGTCCAATTCCAATTTTAGGTGCATCCGGGAATGAGAAGAGAAAAATGGCTAAACTATTTGCACACAGTGGAGACCCTGATCAGACACTGCATTCTGCGGTGTCAGATCTGGGTCTGCACTGTTTGCCAATTATCCATTTAGGGGTCTCCAGACTACAAGGGGTTAACAAGATCATGGGTTTTTGGATATCATATTATTTTGTTTTCTCTTTCTAAAAATATTGCTGGTTTAGGATGGAAAGTTTAGAAAGTCTTTATGTCTTCTTAATTTTTGTTGGTTGTATTTTAGGATACTGTCCATGACTTAACAGCATATAAAGCTACTCCTGAAGAAATTGTAAGTACCTGTACAAAGGATACCATATTTACAGTAAATGTCCTAAAATTTCAAACATTTTATTCCATTCTTTTGGGGGACTATATTCTGTTTTTTATACAGTTGTTTTTTAAAACACTTAGTGAAATGGCAGTGTAGTCCCTGATCAGACAGATCTGGGTCTGCACTGTTTGCATATGCTGTTTTATAAAAAAAATTTAGGGCATTTACCATACCCTGATTATTTGAACACCTTGACTCTTTGCCTGTCATAAAAATTTGAACCAAGTCCATTCTACTTCCTATTGATGCGTCTAAAAACTTCTGAATCGGTGGCAAACAGTGTAAGCCCTGATTAGATGCCAGATTCTGTGGCCTCTGATCTGTGTCTGCACTGTTTGTTCAGATATTTCTGTCCCAATAATAGTGTTATTATGGTAATAGGAGTTTGAAGGCACTGCTTGATTCTTTGTTTAAACACATTAACAGACAAAAGCTTAAGGCACTTGTAGCCCCAGTCAGATATAAATATACAAGCAAATAATTTAGTCTTGGTTTATAGCCATGATTTTGGCACTTTACTGTATTGCTTAGTGTCACAAGGGCTTGTCCCCATTTTCTTCACCATTTGTTCAGCTAGTGCCCTAATGATCAGTTCAGCCATAATTAGGCCCCTTGTTTATTCTGAGACAGTAAAATTGCATGTAAACTAAGGCTGGCTAATCAGAGCTGAAAGGATAATCGATTATCAGTCATGTCATTATGATCAATATTTTCTGGCGAAAGAATGTGCATGATACTGGTTAACCGCTTAGAGGACTAAGCCTGCCCAGTAAACGTGTGGTTAGGTAAACTGACAGTGCTCGACATGACCCCATTGGGTTGACTGGGCCATAAAACCTCAACACAAAACAAAATTGTGATCAATAATCAATTAATAATCATTGAAGATTTGGTCATAATTTTACCTGTCTACCTGAGCATGACACTTACCATGTGTTATATTTTACTGTATGAATTTTGTCAGACAGGCCTAGCAAACAGTGTAGACCCAGACGAGATGCCGCAAATGCGGTGTCCCATCAGGGTCTACACTGTTTGCCACTCATTCAGCTAGGTTTAGACACAACATTTGGTATTAAATTGTATTTAGTCAAATTTTAGATAAAGTATGGTAGGGAGTTGAAGTGTTTGAATACTAGGGGTCAATATGCTAAAGTAACAGAAATACATGTAAAATGATTGATTACCAGCAAATCTGTAGCGAGAATCCGTTTTGTGGTACATTGTACTTATCGATCAATTAATCGATTATCTGATTAATCATACCAGCCTTGATGTAAACTCAATCTGTTCTTGCCCACGTTATTCCCTATTCATCTCCCATGCACCTACTACCCTTCTGCCAGTCCCTTCCATATCCAAGAGAGCAGCGGGCCCTTGTAGCCTAGTGGATAAGAGAGTTGACTCTTAATCCATTAGGTTTCTCACCGCTGTGGTTTGAGCCTCGCTCGGGTCACATGTGGGAAAGCCCAGGTCTGCTTACGGATGGTCAGGTGGTTTTTCTCAGGTACTCCGGTTTTCGCCCACCTTTGATGAACGATTGGCTCGATATAAGTGAAATATTCTTGAAAGGGCCGTAAAACCCAAATAAAAAAAAAAAAAAAAAAAAAAATCCAAGAGGGCAAACTTTTCTACATTTATTTTAGTTGTAAGATTGTATATTCATACCTGCCAAGTTTGTACTTACAACTAAGGTCTGTATTGTTTGCAGGCATACAGAAAAGCTAGTCACCGATCTAAACATGCCATCAGCTCCAGATTGGTCAAGCACCCTGGTTCAGCTCATAAAGGTAAGCTGTCTCTTAACCTTGTCCTGCTGAACCTGGATATGCCCTGCCTTTACAAACAGTGTAGATCCAGATCAGTTGGCTTCTGAAGAAGCCAACTGATCTGGATCTGCATTGTTAGTTATTCAGTATGTGAGTTTATATCAACAGTTGGGATTAAGTAATCTGATTGGCTGACAATTGGAAATGGGCATGGTATCTTAATTTATTCAGCATGACAAGGGTTAAGGGGAAATGATACACTTTTATAGGGAGGTAACTCAGTTTAAAAGGAAACAATTTTGAGCAGGAGAGACCTTTTATCAGAAGGGAGGCAAAATCAATTTTAAACAGTTCCTTCCCCTGAAAGTGGATTCATTGACCTTAAATTTGATGATTAGTAATTTAGAAATGATGCAATAATTGATTATTACTGTCCAAAATATTGGGACACCGTAACTTTTTACCATACTTGTCCTAAAAATTGAACATCCATTTTACTACTTGTCATGTTTCTAAAACTGCTGGAAGACTGATAATGTTCTATACTGTTTGCTCAAGCCTATCTTTCCCAGTACGAGGTTGAGTATGGTACCTGTATTTCACTGTTGAGATAAACTATGTTGTCCTGAAAACACATGTATGAAAGATTACCTTGACAATAACATGTAGCATAAAAAAATATTAACACTTTTCTTATCCATCCATAGCTCCAGATAAGGCACTTTTTTTTTTCAACTGAAAAGTACTGATATTTTTCTTATTTCTCCACAAAAACATATGTTGTGGTACTCATTAGAAGTGCCTCTTGATGAGGCGCTTCTAATGAGCACCCATAACATACGAGGGATGTTCGAAATGAATTGCTTATTGTCCTCTAGCTCGATATCCATGTGGGGCACGATAAAAACCAATACATACCTGTATAGGGCTATTCAATATCTACACAATGGTGTATAAATGTACATGTTAGACTAAGTGTAAGACATAAAATTTTCCATTTGAATACACGCAGTCAATGACCACTGCAGTAAAAATGGTTGGTAGAAGCGTCGACAAAAAATACCGGCTTACATCAAAGCTCACTCAAAACTTGGTTGTTCTTTGAAGAAGCTGATGACTGAAATTTCTACTGCTTTTGGACCTTCTTGTGTGTCTTATGACACAGTTCGGCAGTGGAAAAAGAAATTTGAGTCTGGTGTAGAGTCCATCAAAAATGCACCGAAATCAGGTAGGCCAAAATCTGCATCTCGTAAAGAAATTGTTTCCAAAATAAAGGAAATCATTGAAGGAGATGCCAGATTTACAGTTCGTGATATTGCACGAAAGGTAGGCATATCACTGTCAAGGGTTCACCTTATTTTGAAGAAGCATTTGAAAGTCAGAAAGATTTCTGCTAGATGGGTGCCACATCTGTTGACTGACGAGCAAAAGAGGCAACAGGTTAAAGTGGCCAAAAAGCTGCTTCAAATGTTTCCAAAATATGACAAAACGCAGTTTGCCAATGTTGTCACAGGTGATGAAACCTGGGTCCATTATTTTGAGCCCGTCAGAAAGGTTAGCAATAAGATCTGGGCCACTAAACACAGCAAACGCCCAATAATTGCCAAAGGTTCTTTGAGTACAAAGAAGGTTTTGTATGCAATCTTCTTCTCTGGTGAAGGAGTCGCAATAAAAGTGCCAGTGAAAAAGGGCAAAAGCATCACCAGAAAGTACTACAAAGACGTAGTACTGAAGAAACTGAAAAAATATTATCAGAAACGACGCCCTGCCACTGGTTTTAAACATGTCCGTCTTCTACATGACAATGCCCCACCTCATACC
Organism: Anodontia alba; assembly: GCA_964016985.1. Taxonomy (NCBI): domain Eukaryota; kingdom Metazoa; phylum Mollusca; class Bivalvia; order Lucinida; family Lucinidae; genus Anodontia; species Anodontia alba. Next base: position 98,734,797 of record OZ024825.1, on the reverse strand, counting down.
CACAATAGTTACGGCGTTTTTGAAGAAAGAAAAAGTAACTGTTTTGCCTCACCCCCGTATTCTCCAGACCTTGCCCCATGTGATTTCTTTTTGTTTCCGAAATTGAAAGCATTCCTTGCTGGGCGGAAATACTAGTCCCGACAGGCACTTGGATCTGCCATTCATCAGTACCTTATTACTGTGCCCAAATCAGCGTACCATGACGCCTTCAAGAAGTGGATACATCGGCTGAAACTTTGCATTTCTAGCCACGGGGAGTACTTCGAGGGCATGAAATGAGTACTTTTGGGCTAACTTGAAATTTGAAGTCTCCAGATAGAAATAAGCAATTCATTTCGAACATCCCTCGTATGTTTTTGTGGTTTTTGTGGAGAAATAAGAAAAATAATATGTGGATACCCCCTCTTATCTGGAGCTTTTGAAGTCCACAAACAAATATGGCATGAACTAGTCTCTACCATTTTTAAATCATCATTCTTCAGTGGTCAGTGTATGCTGCATTCCTTTCTTGGTCTTGAAAATTTTCAAAACCTGCAGTATACAAATGCTTCTCTCTTTCTCTCTATGACTTTTATCCTTCTCATTTTTAGTCCACCACCCAAGCTCTATCTTTCATTCACTCCATCCAAGGTCTGGGATATATCTCCTGCACTGTTTTGCATGGGCTGACAAAGTTAGGAGTGTGGGTACTTCTAATGAAGATGATGAGTCACTAACCTTAAGTAGATCACTGTGACCCATATTTGACATCTGACCTATTTTACAGAAAAACTTCGTCTGGTGTGTCGATAAAAATGAATTTTGTGTACATCAATGTTTGTGATTTCAACAGGTAAAAAAAGTCCATTCAGAAGTAATGCTCAAGCCAGAAAACTTGCCATCATGAAGGAAGTTCTGTATGATCAGCAACAGGTATTTATAGCTGAATAGTCAAGTATTCTTATTTCACAGACTTATCCCTTGTCCTGCTGAACCCGAATATACCCTGCCTTTGCAAACAGTGTAGATCCAGATCAGTTGGCTTCTGAAGAAGCCAACTGATCTGGATCTGCACTGTTTGCCATTAATTATGTGAATTTATAGCAATAATACGGATCAAGTAATCCGATAGGCTGAAAATTAGAAGTAGGCGTGGTATCTTAATTTATTCATCAAAACAAGGGTTAACATTGAATGTATTTTGATGCAGAAACACGTAAATACCCCACATAAAATTTATAAAAAAAAATGGAAACACAGTAAAACTTCAATGACTCGAACAGTGATGGCTTGTTTACTGTGGCTGATTGAAACTTCTTTTTGAGGCCCTGAGAAATTCTTCCGATAACTCAAGAAAACAGGGCCCAGTTGTTCAAAACTAATGATGTCATTAGTTAACGTATCGTTAAAACTTTTTACACATTTTTTCAGTAAAAATACCTGTTAATTAGATATTGCACTTACTAGAACGTCCAGCTGATATTGGCTTACAGTTGGGCAAGGCCTGCTATCCTTGTAGCAGGTAAGGGTAGGGAGGTGATGTTTTTATTTCTTCTGTTTCTTCACTTTCATTCCTGTTCCTCTTTCTTCCCTGTCCCTCTCTTTCATCTCTTCTGCTATCTCTTCTGTCTCTTTTCTCCCTTTCTCTGGGAGACGACACAAAATGACCCACAAGGGTTGACGTGTCGTTAAACCCCAACACAATCAAATACTAGAACAGTCAACATTTAGACCACTAACGAGCTTGTTAAGCTAATGATGCTTTGAACAACTGGGCCCAGATATTTACAGATATTTTTTTTTTTATTTCATTGTGATAATGTATGTTGTGTGTACTCATTAGCATTGCCTTATCAAGGCAAATCTAATGAGTGCACTCAACATGTCATTATTTTATAGAAGATCAAAAAGACGTCATTAAATTATCCCAATCTGCCTCCTGACCTGGTTCTCTGTGGCTGGAACTACCCATGTCTAAAACAAATTTCTGTGGTCACAAAGCTGTTCAAGCCATTGAAGTTTGAATGTATATACTATCCTATACTTTTGTAATAGTTACCATAGCTACAGATAAGAGGCGGTATCCACAGAATATTTTTCTTATTTCTTGACAAAAACATATGTTGTGGGTACTCATTAGAAGTGCCTCACTGAGGCACTTCTAATGAGTACCCACAACATATGTTTTAGTCGAGAAATAAAAAAGATATCAGCATTTGTCAGAGGAAAAAAGCGCCTTATCTGTTGCTATGCAGTTACCTTTAGCAAACTCAGAACATTGCCATGATAGGGCTTACACAGGTCATTGGAACCAGATTATACTAACATACTAATATTTATTTTGTCTATAAAAGTATTATAATTTGAATCCTAAATCATCTTTTTTTTTTTTTTTTTTTTTTTCAGCCAGGTACAATTCACTTACACATACTGCTGTACTAAAATAGAATGATTTTTTTTTTTGTTTTTTTTTTCAGTTACAGAATGTTTTAGAGAAGTCAGACACAATGATGGCTGTTGTCAAGGACTTGTTTGGAGATGATCCAAGGGTAAGAGGTTTTACTACCTTTCACTTTTGTTTTTTTTTCTACTTATGAAGACAGATCTGTTATTTGAAAAAAAGGTGTTTGTCAAAAAAACAACAACAAAAAAAAAAAAAAAAACACACAAAAAAACAACATAACAGATAAATAACAGAATGAGTAGATCCTGGAAAGACAGCTCTTTATACAAATTTGGTTTGTTGGTAAAAGTTTTACTACATCTGAATATTCTCATATGAAGTAATCAAACATGATTTTGAAATTTGCAATAGCTGTATTAAAACTCATGTAATTCACTTGTGATAGTGGATACAGGATTAAAAATTTATAATGATTCTTGTTGGTCTTTAATACATGTATGTTTTACTGATAGATATTTGCTGAAAAAAATGGAAAATGTCATACACACAAAAAAGCAAGTGTTACCATTTTAATGCTGTTCAGTATCATTAATTGCTCATCCAAAAATTTTGACTAATCCAAAATATCTGGAAGGATTGGGAGAAGGAAAATGAACGAATGGATTGATTGATTGATTCAGTTTTTGAAGTTTATGAGGTATTACTTTAATATATAGGACTGTCATCATGGTGTACAATATTGCATAAACATATGGGCATAAAAACTTACACCTAGCCAGTCTTTGTAGAACTATATGAAACTATCACAGTGACACTATCTGTAGTCAAGCTTGATAGAAAGGAGAGAATACTAGAAAACTCACCAAGCTAATATGAAAAAATGTCACATTTTATCACCAAATCACCAAGGTAACAATATGTGTTTTGGACATTTTCACACAAGAACAAAGCAGTATTAAACAATACTGTAAATACCAAAAATATATTTAACAGGTACATCCACCCAGACAAAGTGGACCAACAGGGCAATTGCATGTGTGATGGATGGCTACCTCTTTGTTAAATTTCTAATCATGTATTGTTTATTGGGTCTCAGCCTAGTATACAAATATATAGAACAAACACATTCAGGGGACTGGATACCCATAATAGATTATCCAAGTGTATTCAATTCCCTTAACCCTTGCCATGCTGAATAAATTAAGATGTCATGCCCATTTCTAATTGTCAGCTTCTGAAGAAGCCAACTGATCTGGATATACACTGTTTGCTAAGGCAGGGCATATCCCAGTTCAGAAGGACCAGTGTTAATTGAATATTATATATGTAGCATTACTATAGTACAAAGAAATGTTGCTTTTGCAGAGATTTGCTGGTTTCCCCAATGTCACTAGTGCTCCACATGCAGGAGAAGAGGATGTTACTAGCTCTCTAGCTTCTAAACCTCCACCTATACAAACAAGATCAGAATTCCTCAGTGACTCCATGATGGATTCTTCAGCACTTAATGACTTACAAGACTCAGACTCAGGTAATGGGGTAAAAATACTGACAGTAAAAATACCATGACATAGGGCTGAATACCCATAATTCCAGATAAGGGACCCTTTTCAACTGAAAAGTACTGATATCTTTCTTATTTCTCTAAAAAAACATATGTTGTGGGTACTCATTAGAAGTGCCTAGGTGAGCTGCTTCTAATGGGTACCCACAACATATGTTTTTATGAAGAAATAAGAATATGTGGATACCCTCACTTATCTGGAGTTATGATTGCATAAAATTACGGTTGTAAGAAAAAGGAACAAAACTCAAGTCGCATGCTCATTTAGACAGTACTTCAAAGCATTACTCTTTTCTTACAATCATGCATTGGGTATGAACACTTCCAGTTTCTTCCTCAAAGTTCCAGGTTCAGATCCGACTTGAGGCGGAATTCAGCTCATGACTGTACAGTGCTTTATTATGCCCCCAACTTCAAAGAAATTGGAGGGGCATATTGCTTCTGGGTTGTTCGTCCATCCGTCCGTCCATCCGTCCGTTCGTCACGCTTTTTATACCCCGTTTGAAAAACGGGACATATTATGTTACGGGGTATGGCGTCCGGCCGTCCGTAAACTTTTTCGTTTCCGGCTAACTCCTCCTACAGTTTACATCCGATCAAGCTGAAACTTGGTATATAGTTAGTACATGATGTGGCGCAGCGCATATTGTTTCGAGGTTACAGTCCACCAAAAGTTTGCAGAGTTATGCCCCTTTGAAAATTTCTGTAAACTTTTCATTTCCGGTTAACTCCTCCTACATTTTACATTGGATCAAGATGAAACTTCATATATAGTTAGACCATGATCTGGAACAGCACATATTGTTTCAAGGTTACAGTCCACCAAATATTAGCAGAGTTACGCCCCTTTGAAAATTTCAGTAGACTTTTCGTTTCCGGCTAACTCCTCCTACAGTTTACATCCGATCAAGCTGAAACTTGGAATATAGTTAGACCATGATGTGGCACATCGCATATTGTTTCGAGGTTACAGTCCACCAAATGTTTGCAGAGTTATGTCCCTTAATTTCTTGGCCAGCTTGGCCCCTTAGGTTACAGTTCACTAAATATCAGCAGAGATATGCCCCAATGAAATTTTTTTAAATTTTTTTTTTTTTTGTAATTCCACTTACAGTTTATATCCGGAGCACAGAATTATGCAGGAGCCAGTTTATGTACTACATCTTATTACTTGCCACGGGCATATAATGCCCTGCTTGGCGGAGCTCTTGTTGATGCATAGTATAACTTTAGAACCATGACTGCTATTGTTTTGAAATCTCTTATATGGTTTCCTCATGAAAAAATAGCCGACACGTGTTTTTTTTCTTGACAGGATTATGCCCCTTTATAGAGTTATGGCCCTTTGAAAAAATATAGACGCAATCTTGTCAGCAAAATATCTCAAAAACTATTGAAGCTAGAGCCTTGAAACTTGGTGAATAGACTGGTAGTGATGAGTAGACAACCTGATTAACTTTTGAAGAAATTTTGAAAAATATTTCTTGAGTTATGGCCCTTTGTAATTTTGGGCATTTTTTCCTTGAGAGCAAAATATCTCAAAAACTGTTAGAGCTAGAGCCTTGAAACTTAGTAAATGGATTTGTAGTGATGAGTAGATGAACTGATTAACTTTTGAAGAAATTCTGAAAAATACTTCATGAGTTATGGCCCTTTGTAATTTGGGGCATTTTTACCAATGTCAGCAAAAGATCTCAAAAACCGTTGGAGCTAGAGCCTTGAAACTTAATGAATAGACTGGTAGTGATGAGTAGACAACCTGATTAACTTTTGAAGAAATTTTGAAAAATATTTCTTGAGTTATGGCCCTTTGTACTTTTGGGCATTTTTACCTTGTCAGCAAAATATCTCAAAAACTGTTAGAGCCTGAGCCTTGAAACTTAGTAAATGGATTTGTAGTGATGAGTAGATGACCTGATTAACTTCTGAAGAAATTCTGAAAAATACTTCATGAGTTATGGCCCTTTATAATTTTGGACATTTTTAACTTGTCAGCAAAATATCTAAAAAAGTATTGACGCTAGAGCCTTCAAACTTGATGAATAGTGATGAGTAGACAACCTGATTAACTTTTGAAGAAATTTTGAAATATACTTCTTGAGTTATGCCCTTTTGTAATTTTGGGCATTTTTTACCTTGTCAGCAAAATATCTCAAAAACTGTTAGAGCTAGAGCCTTGAAACTTAGTAAATGGATTTGTAGTAATGAGTAGATGACCTGAATAACTTTTGAAGAAATTCTGAAAAATACTTCATGAGTTATGGCCCTTTGTAATTTGGGGCATTTTTACCATGTCAGCAAAAGATCTCAAAAACCGTTGGAGCTAGAGCCTTGAAACTTAATGAATAGACTGGTAGTGATGAGTAGACAACCTGATTAACTTTTGAAGAAATTTTGAAAAATATTTCTTCAGTTATGGCCCTTTGTACTTTTGGGCATTTTTACCTTGTCAGCAAAATATCTCAAAAACTGTTAGAGCCTGAGCCTTGAAACTTAGTAAATGGATTTGTAGTGATGAGTAGATGACCTGATTAACTTCTGAAGAAATTCTGAAAAATACTTCATGAGTTATGGCCCTTTATAATTTTGGACATTTTTAACTTGTCAGCAAAATATCTAAAAAACTATTGACGCTAGAGCCTTCAAACTTGATGAATAGTGATGAGTAGACAACCTGATTAACTTTTGAAGAAATTATGAAATATACTTCTTGAGTTATGCCCTTTTGTAATTTTGGGCATTTTTTACCTTGTCAGCAAAATATCTCAAAAACTGTTAGAGCTAGAGCCTTGAAACTTAGTAAATGGATTTGTAGTAATGAGTAGATGACCTGAATAACTTTTGAAGAAATTCTGAAAAATACTTCATGAGTTATGGTCCTTTGTAATTTTGGCATTTTTACCTTGTCAGCAAAATATCTCAAAAACCGTTGAAGGTAGAGCCTTGAAACTTGATGAATAGACTGGTGTTGATGAGTAGACAACCTGATTAACTTTTGAAAAAATTTTGAAAAATATTTCTTGAGTTATGGCCCTTTGTGATTTTGGGCATTTTTACCTTGTCAGCAAAATATCTCAAAAACCGTTGAAGCTAGAGCCTTGAAACTTGATGAATAGACTGGTAGTGATGAGTAGACAACCTGATTAACTTTTGAAGAAATTTTGAAAAATATTTCTTGAGTTATGGCCCTTTGTGATTTTGGGCATTTTTACCTTGTCAGCAAAATATCTCAAAAACTTAGAGCTAGAGCCATGAAATATGGTGAATGGATTTGTAATGAGTAGACAACCTGATTAACTTTTAAATAAATTTTGAAAAATACTTATTGAGTTATGGCCCTTTGTTATTTTGGGCATTTTTATCTTATCAGCAAAATATCTCAAAAACTGTTAGAGCTAGAGACTTGACACTTCGTGAATTGATTGGTATTGATGAGTAGATGACCTGATTAACATTTTTGTAAATTCTGAAAAATATTTTGTAAGTAATGGCCCTTTGTAAATTTGGGCATGTTTCCCTTTTTTCAGCAAAATATCTAAACAACTATTGAAGCTGGAGCCTTGAAACTTGATGAATAGATTGGTAGCGATGAGTAGATGACCTGATTATGCCCCCAGTTTCGAATGAAATTGATGGGGCATATTATTTAGCCTTCATTTGTCCATCCGTCTGTTTGTCCGATCGTCAAGCTTTTTGTGCATGCCATATCTGAAGAACCCTGCATGCTAGGGTTTTGAAATTTTATATTTGGGTTCCCAATGAAAAAATAGCTGACCTATATTTTTTTTTCTTGTCTAGCATGTTTGTTTAGAGTTATGCCCCTAAGGCCTTTGAAAAAAATCAGAATTAAATCTTGTGAGCAAGATATCTTGAAAAGTATTTAAGCTGGGTTCTTGAAATTCGATATAGTGAGTGGGAATGATGTGTAAATTACCTGATTATATTTTGTGAGAATTCCGTGAAAATATTTATAAAGTTATGGCCCTTTGCAGTTCTGCGCACTTTGACCTTGTCAGCAAGATGTCTCGAAAAGTACTTAAGCTAGAGTCTTGAAATATTATATGCTGATTGGGGATGATGTGGAGATTACCTGATTTGTTTTTAGGGAATTCCATGAAAAATTGATGTGGCCCTTTGTAGTTCTAGGCATTTTGACCTTGTCAGCAAGATATCTCAAAAAGTATTTAAACCAGAGCCATGATATTTGGTATACTGTTTGGGATTGAGGAGAAGATCACCTGATTAAATTTTGAACCAATTAAATGAAATGTTGGAGTTATGGCCCTTCGCAATTTCTGGCCATTTAATGTCGTTGCTTTATTGTGTATAGCATAAGTTTAGGACCATGTATGCTAATGTTTTGAAATTTCATATTTTGATTCCTCATGAAAAAATAGGTGACTGTATTTTTTTCTTATCCCAATTATCTCCTATTTTAGTGTTATTTCCCTTTGATAAAATAACATTGAAATCTCATATATTTGTACTGTTGTTACCGTCATGGGCAAGCAGTGTTGGAGTCAAGCAGTGTTAGAGTCAGGCAGTTGGGGGCATAGTGTTTTACAAACACCAGCTCTAGTTACCCAGAGCCTTTCATTATCACACTTCCATCATCTCTATATAACTTAACCCTGGTCCTGCTGATCCCGCCTATACCCTGTCTTTGTAAACAGTGTAGATCCAGATCAGTTGGCTTCTGAAGAAGCCAACTGATCTGGATCTGCACTGTTTGTCATTAAGAATGTGAATTTGTATCAACAATCTGGATCAAGCAATCTGATTGGCTGAAAATTATATATGGGTGTGGCATCTTAATTTATTCAGCATAACAAGGGTTAAATAAGGGAGATAAAAAAAGCACCAAACCATCATCATCTATAATAATTACATTATAGCCTGTAACATTTGAGAGGTCATTTTGATAAAGTTTAGTCGGCATCCCAATTTCTGGAGTATTAAATATTCCGAATGTGTATAGCACAAAACTAGCTATCTATTCTGCACTGCCCAAAAGGTTTCAAGAGTGATTTAATGCTTTGCAAACTGGGTTACAATTTCAGCAGACAACATTTAAAAATATTTATCTTATTTTTCCAAGAAAACAGGTTTGACGTTTCATGTAAATTGTCTCTATTGGAGACAATTTGCATGAAATGTCTAACCTGTTTTCTTGGAAAAATAAGAAAAATATCATCAATTTGTTTTCTATTAAAGATAAGAAAAAAAAAATCAGTACATGTATGTCATTTGTTGAAATTTTTCATAGTATGATAAGCGTTAATAAATACGGTAAATTATTTTTTGATAGAAGATGAAGCGACACATGCTCCCGTATCCTATCAACCCAAGATGAACATGCAGAGGTTCCAGGAGTTTCTAGAGAAAGAGGAGAAGAATAATACCCTCAGTACAATCAGTGGGCAGGCGGGAATGAGTCATCTTGGTCAGGGGATGTTCAGTCAGATGATGGGTGGGCCAATACAGAGCTCTCAGCTACCTGATCTGTCTCGTGGTGAGTCTTTTTAACCCTTTCATCTCTGTTTCTGAAGTGGACTCTTCCGTCTTTGAATCTAGTCAGAACCATTGTTCCAAATAGGGTGTCAGTCAAAATCATAACAGAATGGCAAACAGTGTAGCTTTTGATGAGACTGCACATTATGAGCCATCTCATCAGGATCTACACTGTTTGCAAAAAAAAATAATAAAATAAAATAAAAAAATTCTTCAGGGCTGAAAGAATTAACCAATAACCTGCCAAATTTTAATATATCAATGACATTTAAATGGAGAATAAGCAACACTAGTGATATGAAAAATCTGTCACTAAGGAGTATGGTAATTCTGTAAAAACTTGTTCCTAAGAAACAAGCTTTTTACCAAATTATGCATGCTCCTTTGTATCAAGCAAACAGTCTTTACTATTCTGTTTATTATTCAACCATTTTGGAAGAAGTTGGAAGGGCATATTGCATTTGGGTTTTTTGTCCGTTTGTCTGAGCGTCCATCCATCACCCTTTTTTTGTGAGCAAGATATCTTGATAACCATTTGAGCTAGGGCCTTGAAATTTAGTGAGTCTCTTGGGCTGGAGTGTAGAGCACCTCATTAACCTTTGAAAAAAAATCAGATTAGTTTTGTGAGAGTTATATCCATTTTTAACTTTGTCATTTTGTAGGGACAAGCGTATAGTTGAAGGCATAGTGTTTTACAAAGCTATTCCTAGTTGTATACCATTTAACCAGTGTAACAGTATAGTTTTCTTGATGTTTTCACAAAAGTACTTTAAGATGAAGTTGATGATATTCAGTCTGTTCTCTAACAATGTCGATGTCATATTCATGACGTAATGGCAATGGGCCTGGGCCCAGTTGTTCAAAACAAACATGTCATTAGTTAACGATTCGTTAAAATTTACATTGAGTGATATGCAAATATGCTGAAATTTTTTGCTGAAAAAATGTGAGTAGCATTTCACATTTTTTCAGCAAAAAATATCAGAATATTGTATATTGAATCCGCTAAAACAGTTAACGAAATGACCCTTAACGAGCTTGTTAAGCTAACGATGCTTTGAACAACTGGGCCCTGGTTTATATCTGAGCTGCAGCATCAGAAAACATATCTTCAGACATGTGCACCCATCAAAGATTCAGATCAACCCACACATTCAGACAGTCTAATCAGAGTCTTTTGGGGAAGGAATTTGCACGAGTACTGGTTAACTGCTTAGACTGAGACTGCCCAGGAAAGGTGTGGTTTGGTAAACTTACCGGCTCGACATGATCTTAATAGTGTTGAATGGGCCATAAAACTCCAACTCAATCAACTGATCAGAATCTTCACTGGGCCCATTTTTGATAACCATAGATTTTCATTTACGTAATAACTAATTCAGATGAACTGTAAGGCCCTATTACCTTAATAGAAAAAAGAAGGCAGCTATCCTTCAAGTTGTGCCATCAGAAAATGATATTTTATCCCTTATGCCAACAGCAAGGCATTTAGAAACTCTGTTCAGGGCTTCATACAGTTATTGGATACTAAAGAACAGGGCCCGGTTGTTCAAAGCGTCGTTAGCTTAACGAGCGCGTTAAGGGTCATTTCGTTAACTGTTTTAGGGGATTCAATACACAATATTCTGATATTTTTTGCTGAAAAAATGTGAGTAGCTTTTGCACTGCGTATCACTCAATGTAAATTTTAACGAATCGTTAACTAACGATGTCGTTAGCTTTGAACAACTGGGCCCTGAATGTTAATACATGGTTTTGATGCAGATTACTCTCATGACAGGTCCTTAAATCTGAACTTACCATTGTCATCCAGCTATTTTTCTTACAATTTTTGTGATAATCATAATAATAAGTGTTTGTTCTTTTTGTGCAAATTTCTTGTTTATTACATGTATATTAAGTTTACTGTCAGCAAGCCACATTTTTAATGGTTAAGGTGTGTGTTGCTAGCTGAAGTGTGAATTTGATTATTTTTACTTGTACCAGAATGTTTCAGGGGCGGATTCAGAGGGGGTTCAAGGGTTTCAATTTATGGATACCATATTTGCCCTAAATAGTCACACATCTTATACTTTAGCATACTTCTCTTCAACAAAGCCATTTTACCACCTATGGCTGTATGTAAAATTGCTGGATGAATGGCAACAATGTAGACCCTGATCAGATATAACATTCTGATCTGGGTCTGCACTGTTTGCTCAGGCCTGTCTTTCCAAATACTTAGAAGAAGCATGGTAATTTGATCAAATCACACTCCCTTAGAAACCATCCTGGATCCGCTGTTGTGTTTGACTCTAAACCTCATAATTAAACTTTTAGGAGATGGGCCTGTAAGGACACCCACAAAGGCAGATCTAGATGAATCTGTAGCAATATTACGGCCGCCAGGCTCTGCCATCAATGACACTAAGAAAGTGAAGAAGACAAAACCAAGAGTGCCCCAACCACAGCCAGAACACAACACTTCCAGCTTTAGTTTAACAGACTTGAAAAAGGTAAATAGGTATTTCAAGGAAAAAAACAATATTTAGGACCTCAGATTTAGGGGTCCTGTATAATAATCATTCTATCTGTCTATTCTCTCTGTGCGCTAATTTTTTCATAGCCTTATCTCCTATGAAGTATTAGACTTTTTTTCAGGCTGTAAACCCTATTACAGCATCAATCACAACAACAGCAGTAGACACTTTGAAGTATGTACTATTTTTATTTTTTCAGAGAAAAAAAGGCTTGACATTTCATGTGAGCCTGCTTTTTCTTTTTTAAGTTTCTAAATTATCATATGCTTTGCTGTCACATCATCCAGGTAAGATATTTTAAAGCATACCTGCCTTGGCTGACTAAATTTTGTGTGTAGGTACCTCTAATGAAGACAATTTGTAGGTTATTATGACATATATTTGGCCTCTGATTTACATTTCTCGTGTACTGTTTGGCATCAGATGGGTGCATCTACTGAAGGAACAGATTGGTCAGGGTCTACCTTGCTTGCCATTTTTCAGGCTCATATTTTGACAATCTAAAAGCTAGTAACACAGACTTGTTCAAATTTTAAGCTTTGAAGAGTGAAGGTCCAGATCATCCTGCAGTGTTGACATAGCAACAGATAAGGCACTTTTTTTCATCCAAAAACTGCTGATATCTTTCTTATTTCTCGAGGAAAACAGCGCCGAGGCGCTTCTAATGAGTACCCACAACATATGTTTTCGTTGAGAAATAAGAAAAATATTATGTGGATACCCCCTCTTATCTGTAGCTATGAGTGTTGACCCTTGGTTTTCTGCTTAGAAAATAGTTGGGTTCTGTAGAATATATTGATGAATAGAGAAGGCCTGTTTGGACTGTGCATATGAGCAGGCTGATTTAGGCCTTCATTGTTTTTATATTATATAATGACCCATTTCTTATGTTGCAGCTCATTTAGCGGGGTGGTCGGGTGTGGTGAAGGTGTCGTGTATCTTACGTCACCTGGGCGTCCAACTGATACTGGCTTACAGTTGGGCAAGGATTGCTATCCTTGTAGCAGGTAATGTTAGAGGGGACTGTTTTTATTTCTTCTGTTTCTTCCCATTCATTCCTGTTCCTCTTTCTTCCCTGCTCCTCTCTTTACTATCTCTTCTATCTCTTTTCTCCCTTTCTCTGGGAGACAACACAAAATGACCCACAAGGGTTGATGTGTTGTTAAACCCCAACACAATAAAAAAAATCATTTAGACTTCCATAGCTCCAAGTAAAGGGATAATTGAGGTGATGATACACGACATTTTTGTTACATCTGCATTAGGGCGACTTAGGAGTGCAAGTTTTCATTCATTCATTCATTTACCTGTGTACTTACGTCCACCACAAAGTCCACCCTAAATGAAGTCTAACAGCTGTAAAACTTAACAGTTAGTTTTACTTCACTTCACTTCACTTATTGTTTTATCTCACTGAGCTAAACAAGGATGACAACTCTTACTCTTCTGGTGCTAGTTTTCACATTTTGGTATGTAGGTGCGACATAAACTTCAACAAAGTTCTCTTTTTTTTTTATTTCTTTTTTGTCATTTTTGCATCAAAACATATCTTGTGGGTACTCATTGGAATTGCCTCTATGAGGCAATTCCAATGAGTACCCACAAGATATGTTTTGGTGCAAAAAGGACTAAAATATCTTTTGAATACTCCCCATATCTAGATCTATAGCTGTAGAGAAAAACTAGTGAATATTAATGGCTCTGATCAGACTGCACAGAAATGCAGTCTGTTGAAGGACTTTGCTGTTCATATATAACACAGAGCAGTTTTTCTTATGACATGGCTGATTTATTACAGGTGTTAGAGAATTTGGAGGAAGAAATATTAGAGTATGAGCGACAGACAGGGCGCCGTCCTATGGCAGAGAGAAACCGACAAGAATCTTTCTCTGGCTATACTCTGGCTATTGTTGACTCTGTTACAAAGCTAACAAGATACTTGAAAGAGGTGAAACATTTAAACAATTTTTAACCCTGGTCCTGCTGAACCAGGATATGCCCTGCCTTTGCAAACAGTATAGATCCAGATTAGTTGGCTTCTTCAGAAGCCAGCTGATCTGGATCTACACTGTTTGTCATTAAGTATGTGCATTTGTATCAAAACCTGAATCAAGTAGTCTGATTGGCCTAAATCAGAAGTGGGCATGGCATCTTAATTTATTCAGCATGGCAAAGGTTACAATAAAAGAGGTGAAAACTAGTTGAAATTTACCTGTATTTTTTCATTGGATACAAAAACCCTCTGTTAGTAATATCAAATCTCCACTAGTTTTGATAGAATAAGTAAATAAATGTACAGTGCAGCCTTCCCATAACAGTCACCCTTTGGAACTAATGAAACTGATTGTTGTATGGAGGGAGCTGTTGTAGAGCGATTAAATATATAGTAAACAACGCTTTGGAAAATCAGAAAAGTGGTTTTGTAGGGGGGTGGCTGTTGCTGTGAGGTGACAGTCCATAGATTCCACTGTATAAACCAGCACAGAGGTTCAGTTGGTAGAGCGTCTGCTTTGTGACTGGAAGATTTCGGATTTGATCCTCGACAGAGTCATTCCAAAGACTTTAAAAAATGGTACTAGCTGCTCTTTTGCTTGGCACTCAACATTAAAGGAAGTAAACTAGGAATCAGAACTGGTCAGCTCAGTATAATGTGACTGGGTGGAATATCATGTCAAGTGTCAGGGGCGTGATATTTCCGTGGGGCAGCGCCCTAAAAATGGGCATTGAGCTCCCTGCCACATCCAGACACCGTCAAGTTACGACTGAAAGCCTGAATAAAACAAATAAACCCACTTTATAAATAAATGAATAAGGAAAACAATTAAAGAATGAATGGGTCTTGGTTACAATGACAGAAATCTAGAATTCTTTTTATGTTTTTATTTAATTTTATTAGTTATTTTATGGCTTTAGTAATTGCAAGTCATGTACCAAAATGTTCAAATCAAGTTAGACAGAATAAAGTTTTCATGTTAAATCACCATAGGAAGCACCATCATCACTATCAGTTTTTTTTTGGGTTTTTTTTTTATTATTTATTTATTTGCAATATTTGATGAAAACTTGCCATAAAAATATATGTTGAATGGTTACTAAATTGTTGAAGTCATAGAAAACATCACACTGGCAGGCTGACCATAGGCTGTAAGTAGGTCAATTATAAAAAAAAAATTAATTATCCTAATTATTGCTGTTTGTGAATTGATTGTAGTGTGAACTGAGATTACAAGCAGAGATGACAGTGAGAGAACAACTTTCTCAAGATGTGATGCAGTTTAGGGCTCTGGTGGATGCCTTGACTTCTGTAAGATTGTTTATTACTTATGTATAAATTGTGTGTAAGCAAGAAAAATCCTCAAAATTTTTTTAGACTCAGCCATGACTGGACTGTTTGAAATTGACATGTCATTTTTTTGTTCAACATTACCTTACAGACAGAACCAGTTAAGTAAACATTGTAGACACAGATCAAACTGCTCCTTTTAGGATCAATGACAGGTTCTACACTGTTTGGTAATTTTTAGACATATTGACAGGTACGACAGAAGCAGTGCAGTTAATTTCATATCAGGTCTTAAATATATGTATGTCTTATATTGGGTTTTATGAGAAGATGACTAATTTTTTGCATCAGAGTGTGTAATAATAGTTCGTCTGTCATTACTGACAATGACCAATCTTAGTCACATGCGAGAAATGCTACTGTTTGTGTGTTCTAAGATGGCTGATTAGACCAATTCTAGCTCTAAATTTTATGTTGCAGATGGAACAACAGAGGTCAGAGCAAGACAGCTCTGTTGGTGATGCCTTAGCTCTGACTTTGCGCTGTGTATGTTTCTGCTAGGCTTCACTGATTCTTTTTGCCTCATATTCACTAGCACCTCTTCTGATGAGGCCTCACCACTTTTCTTGGTCCTGTGCAGTTTGTTCCCAAGACTCTATTGGAATGTTGAAATCCTATTGAGGGAGGCTTTGAGGGTGTCTTTGTATCGCTTCTTCTGACCACCATGGGAGCATTTGCCCATTTCTAGTTCTCCATAGAGGATTTTTTTTGGCAAACGTTCCTCAGGCATCCTGCTAACATGGCCTGTCCATCTTAACTGTGCCAGTTTCAGAAGAGTATGTACACTCTGCATCCCTGCCCTTTTCAGGACTTCTGTGTCTGTAATCCTGTCTTGCCACTTAATCTTTAAAAGTTTCTAAGGCAGCTTGTATGAAAGTGGTTCAGTCTTTTGGCGTGCCATTGGTAAACTGTCCACGTTCCGCATGCATACAATAGTGTTGGCAGCACCACAGCTTTGTAGACTTTTAGCTTTGTGTCAAGCCTGATTCCACTTTGATCCCAAACACTACCACGTAGTTATCCAAATGCTGCACTAGCTTTGGCAATCCTAGCATTGACTTCATCATCAGTGTGCATGACTCTTGAAAGTGTGCTTCCAAGGTAGGTGAACTTGTCTGCCACTTGCAATCTTTGACCTTTCACTGTAATGGTAGACTCCTTGTAAGGCTTGCCAGGTGCTGGTTGATAAACCACCTCGGTCTTTTTGATGCTGATTGTTCCATTGCATCTAATCAGCTGCAGATATCATTGATGAAAGCTTGCCTCTTGCTGTCTTGTTTCAGCTTTGAGACATCCCGTCTTTCTGGCACTTTCTTGCCTTGTGGTCACCGTGCTGGCTGAATGCGCAGGTTCAGTTTGCTGACAGCAAGCCTGTGATCTGTCCAGCAGTGTGCACCATACATAGTCTTTGTCACTCTGACATCCTGTCTGTCCTTCCTTCGTACTATGACATAATCAGTGAGATGCCAGTGCTTGGAGCGAGATTGCATCCATGACGTCTTGTTGCGAGTTGGCAGACGGAAGACTGTGTTAGTGATCAGCAGTTCATGCTCTGCACACTTCTTCAAAAGGAGGAGGCCATTGCTGTTGCACTTTCCTATCCCTTCAGTCCCAATCACTCCTTCCCAGGTTTGGTGGTCTGTGCCCACTCTAGCATTGAAGTCTCCCAGGAGGATGAGTTTGTCTGTCCGGGGTGTAGCAGAAATCACAGAATCCAGATCATCATAGAACTTGTCTTTGACCTCATCTGGGTTTGTCATTGTGAGTGCATAGGCACTTACAATAGTTGCATGCCTCTTACCAGATAAGGGAAGTCTCAGCATCATCTATTTATGCCTTTTGGAAGTCCTGAGAGCTTGCTGACAAAGTGTGATTGGATGGTAAAACCTACTCCTGCTTCACGCGCTCTTCTTTCTTGGGTCCACTCCAGAAGAAAGTGTAGATCAGAGTATATAATGTCATACTAAATAAATGTATGAAAACTTCACATTAATGGACTTTAGTTTGGCATTTTTCATCATTAATGCCTGTACCACCAAAATTAAGTTACTTCCAAGTATGAGTATTTTATAGGAGAGCTGCTGCATTTTTGGCTGCGTTATCCATATGTACAAAGAGCTTTGACATATATATATTGTTGAATTGTTTGAAGGATGAATGCAATCTCGGCTTGTGGTGATTGATGGTGGTTATATAAATAGACATTGTGCATTTGAGGGGAATAAGTGGTATATTTTTGCCATTTTTTACAAGGAAGACAACTTTTGTGACTTTCTGTTTGCTTTCCTACACACCAAGCCTGTCCTGCAAATGCAAAAGCTACTCACATTTTTCAGCAAAAGTATTAGCATATATGCCCTATTTAATGATCAAAGTTTTAACGATACGTTAACTAACGACATTGTTTGTTTTGAACAACTGGGCTCAGGTGAATAATTTTCTTTTTCTCCCAGAAAACATTGTGGGTAGGCATTAGAAGTGACCCAGTGAGGGGCTTCTAATAGGTACCCGCAAAATAAATAAGAAAAATGTCAGTACCTTTTGGTTGAAAAAAAAATCCTTATCAAGAGCTATGTATGCAAAAGTCAGATTATCTTATATATTTATTTGGAATGGATTGGTGCAGTGTCATAACCAATGTGTGCTTCACTGTGGGGACGATTCTTCAGGGCATAATATCAGAAGACTTGTTAAGGAGGAGTATTTGGTGAATTCTTTAAAAAAAACATATGTTTTGGTTACTCATTAGAAGCAGCTTCATCTTGCCGCAGCACTTCTAATGAGTACCCACAGTGTATGTTTTAAAGGAGAACTTGAGAAAATTATCCCAGAATTATCATCAAGTATGCCTCCTTATCACGTCCCCTGGCAAGTGAAAACAAAAACTCATCTAGGCTGGCTAATCAGAGCTTTGTTGTTTGTGGCATATTTGACAGCATCCATTGACTCTGTAAGCCATCAAACTAAAGAAGACACTTATCAGACTGCACGTACAGGCTGATCTGGGCCCTCAGTGTCCGCATATACCCTAAATACCCTTTCCTCACATCCCAACTCGTATATACATGTATTGTACTTTGCTTCAGGATATTATAACAACTCAGGAAGAGTTTGGAAAGATGGCTGCAGAATTTGTTAAGTTTAAAAGAGAAACTCAAGCAGAAATTCAGAGACTGAAGGTAAAACATGTTGATAGTACTTTTATTTTACAGATAGTTAATGTTTAAAACTTATCAAACCATGCATTAATGTGTTTTTCATTAAACTGGGTCCAGTTGTTCAAAACTAACGATGTCGTTAGTTAACGATTTGTTAAAATTTACATCGAGTGATACGCAAATATGCTGAAATTTTTTGCTGAAAAAATGTGAGTAGCTTTTGCATTGCAAAAGCTACTCACATTTTTTCAGCAAAAAATATCAGAATATTGTGTATTGAATCTGCTAAAACAGTTAACGAAATGACCCTTAACGAGCTCTTTAAGCTAACGATGCTTTGAACAACTGGGCCCAGGTTTCTCCACTGCCTAAAGCAAGAAGCAAATTTGTTGTTTTTGTTCTGTATAATATACAGGCTTCTCTGTCAGATATGGGCACACAGACACACACACAGGCGAGACATATACACTTGTGGACACAATGCAACAAGTTGTAAGAAAACACATATTAAGGGAAGAATGAAGATTTTGTTTCTTCAGCATTTGAATTTTTTTAATCTGCTGTAAATTGTATATGATACCATATTAACCCTTGTCCTGCTGAACCCGGATATACCCTACCTTTGCAAACAGTGTAGATCCAGATCAGTTGGCTTCTGAGAAGCCAACTGATCTGGATCTGCACTGTTTGCCATTAAGTATGCAAATTTATATCAACAGTCTGGATTAAGTAATCTGATTGGCTGAAAATTTGAAAAGGGCGTGGCATCTTAATTTATTCAGCAGGACAAGGGTTAAAATTCAAACATCACCAAGATCATATTTTTATTGTATCTTTCATGTTTTCTAAAAAAAAACAACAACAGAAATACCAAAACGAAAACAGAGGTCAAGATTTTTGGCAGTAAAACATATAGATATGCTCTAGGATTTTCTCTGAGATTCTATTTAATGAGTACCCACAACATGTACTTGTGGAGATCTAAGAACCATATTAAGGGGAATGGAATTCTCAAAGGAGGCAACTCTTTCAAAATTATTTTGGCCTTCGGAGCAAATTCTTTCCTTTTAAAGTAGACCCCTTTTCGGAAGGCTAGATGTGTGGGAACATGAACAGGAAGTCACAAAAATTGTCACCCTTGTGAAATGTGGCAGAAAATCAAACAATACTTTTTAGTTGCAAGATGTACTTAATCTGGACCTATGAATACTCAATCTGGATCTCTGAATATTGATGATTTATTTCAGTCTGGTGATTCTGAGCCTGTGATTGATGTATCAGAAGAATCAGGGACTGTAACACCTCCTAGAAGTCAACAGCTTCCACTACAACCACAACAACAACAACAACAGAAGCAGAGGTATCAACCACAGAATTATGTCCCAGGTAACAGCAACAATAGAGTTTTCATAATTTCAGGCCGCATATTTCTATGAAATGAAGACACTGATATTTCCTCATTTATGAGAAATAATGAATAAAAAGACATCTAGAGAAGTTAACAAACATGTTTATATGGCTTACCCGCTTACCGAAGCAGTGAGCATTGTGTCTTTATACAGACTTTTCTGCTTTGTACCAACACAAACATAGCTTCAGATAAGATAGTGTTTGTTGTTGTTTTTTTTTTCAACCAGTGTAGACTCAGATCAGCCTCTGCATCCATGTGGTCTGTAATCTGTGTCTACCATGATCATATATATATCATAAGGTCAGTTTTGGCTTGGAGAGGCTCAAATGCTGGGAAACTAATTTGCAGGCAAAATTTACTCGAAAATATGTCCAGTCTTGTTTTCAGATTTGCTTCCTTATTTTGGCATTTTTGCAGCTGAGAGTTTATATCATTACTTGGGATTGCCTGATGGGAATTAAGATAATCTTGATTTGCGATATAGTCTTCAAATCTTTAAATGCGCCCACTCATTAGATTTTAGCCCAGCTCACATTTTACTCATTCAGTGACATATATTATTATCTGCTTATGAGAGTCAGTATATGTATTTAGTTTTAGAACAAAACAGTGAAGCTCCTAGAGAGTTCCCAAAGGAGTTAAATCCATTTGGAGATCATCTTAGACCAGTTCCTGCTGCTGTAATGTTATCTCCTCCTGTCAGAAGGTCACGTGTTATGGAACCGGAAAGAGATCTCAGCTCAAATGCTAGTATGTTGAATGAGAATTGATTCACTTTCAGGGGAGGCAACTCTGACAAAATTGTTTTGCCTAACTTCTGAAAAGGGTCTTCTCTAAAAGGAAAGAATTTGCTCCCATCTTAACTTTTGGAGTAGACCCCTTGTCAGAAGGGGCTTAGTGTACAGAAAGGCAAAACAGCAAGTCACAAAAGTTGTCTCCCTTGCAACAATGGCAGAAAATCTACCATTTGTATCCAGCCCCTGTAAGTTATGTTTTATTATTGTAGTTTTGTGCTCCTCAAAGGGAGAACCTGTATTTGCCACTTTATTTTGTCTGAGGAATTACAGCTTTCAGAGTATAAATAAAAAGTACCAAAAGAAAGTAAATGAAGATGAAATTATGATAGAAAGCATGACAGGAAGTGCAGAACACAAGAACCATAACTCTGCCTTCTTGAGTTCTGTTAGAATTACCAGTCTGCTAAACTTTTTTTGCATGCATATTTTCCAAAGCATTGGTCTAGTGTTTAACTTAACCCTCAGAATTCCAAGCAGGATTTCTTTTTTTTTTCTTTTATTTCAGAGGAAATAAGGCTTGACATTTTATGCTAAGCAGAGAATTCACATGAATTTCAAGCCTTATTTGCTCTGAAAAAAATACAAAAAAAAAAAAAGAAAGAAAATCAAAATTTGTCTGCTGCACTAGTGATTTAAAAGTACTATAGGGAAGTAAATGAAACCTGGAACAATGATAGAATGTTGTGTGATGAAGTGCAATGCCAAAGATTCATAACTCTACTTAGACCACAGTCCAAGCTATCTCCTTTTTTGTATTTGATAATTACAATGAGGAGCATCTCATTATACCTGGCATACGAAGTATGCCAAAGGGGTATATAGTTTTTGTCTGGTCCGTTAGTCCGTTCGTCTGACCGTCTGTCCTTCCATTTGTCTGTCCGGATGTGATTCCGTCCGTTAACACTTTCTATAACCAAGTTTTACTTAGAAGTTTTTTGATTACTTATAACTCTACAGCCACTGATCAAAAACTTTTTATATTTGGTATGGAGGTACCTGGGAGGGTTCTCTTCCATTCTACATGTATGAACCCCTGGGTCATGCCCCAGGGCGGGGCTAGAGGTCAAAATCTAGGACACCTCAATAAAGTAGTATATTGCAGTTTGTTTATACAAACAACCTCTTATTAAAGAAGGATGGGCATCAGACATGTTTATCACATCAACATTCAGTGTAATAAAGTCAAGGTCATTGTGATCATATTTTCATGCTCCAGCGATTTTGCCTTATATCTTGAAGACTATTTTATGGATTAATGTGATACTTGGAATATTGGTTCTATGTGCCACAGCAAAACAAATATAAAGTCATTGTGACCTTATTTTCATGCTTTAGTGATTTTGACATATTTTGAAGCCTATTTCATGGATTAATGCCTCAATAAAGTAGTATGTTCCAGTTTGTCTATACAAACAACTTCTTAAAGAAGGATGGGCATCAGACATGTTTATCACTTGAACATTCAGTGCAATAAGGTCAAGGTCATTGTGATCATATTTTCATGCTCCAGCGATTTTGCATTATGTCTTGAAGACTATTTTATGGATTAATGTGATACTTGGAATATTGGTTCTGTGTGACACCACAATTGACAGCATAACAAATATACGTCACCTTGACTTATATTTCATGGTCCAGTAATTTTGCTTCATATCATGAATGTTAATTGATGTATGAACATCATTATTTGGGATTATGAATTAGTAAGATCCAACAGTTGACCTAAAAGTAAATGTAGGTCACTGTGACCTATATTTCATAGTCCAGTGATTTTATGTTACATCTTGAAGACAATTTGATGTATTACTATCATATTTTGGGATTATGTGACCTATATTTCATAGCCCTGTGATTTTGTCTTATATCCCACTATTTGATACCTAAATGATACCTAAACCTGTCTGCTGTCATTTGCCAACTCTCGTTGTGTCTCGCATAATCTCGTGTGTAAAGCTAAGATTTTTTTTCTTTCTTTGAAATATTTTTATGCATTCTGGGGAAAAGATTTTTACATTGATAAGTAATTTTGTAATCTCTGTCGATAAAAACTAATTCAGTAATGGTAGTTCATAACCGAACATGTAAAGACCGGAAACGAACGTTGGGATGAACTTCTTGCGGAACAAAACATTTTTTTTTTTTTTCTTGATAAAACTATCTTTTAACTTCAAATCAGAGCAGATCAAAGGTGTTCTTATGCAATATAAGTGGTTTTCGGTACAATGCCTTCCTTTGCGCACTAATATTGACCGAGATTATGGCAGCTGCCTGGATTTTGGCCGATAGTTCCGGAGCGATTCGCCCCCATAATGTTTGGCCATGATTTTTTTTTTTTTTTTTTTTTGTAAAAAGTAATGAAAAAAAAAAAGAACAGAAATGTATTAAAATTGAAAGATGCTTTCAATTTTCTTTAAACTGACATTAATACCGTCCAAACTTTATTATCACTAATTTAAATTAATGTCCTAGAAACCACCAGACTCTGTTGTGTTGACCTTATTTTCTTCCATGGTGGCAATTTTGACTTAACCTTGATGACAGCCACCTTTATATAACAGCCAGTTTAGCCCACTCCCAAAGGTGGCGCTCTTATAGATGTTTGACTGTATTTACATATAATGACACAGTGTGAGCCAAACTTTCACCTCAAAGTAAATATAAATCAGTATGACCTATATTTCATGGTGTAGTGTTTTTGCTTAATATCTTTTAGATTATTTAATGGATTAACATCATAGTTGATATAATGCATCAGTGTGACCATCAAATTAACTTCTCAAATATATGTAGGTCAGTGACCTATATTTTATGGCTCAGCAAATTTGCTTCATGAAGACTATTTATTTACTCCAGGAAAGTTGTACTTGGGATGATAGATCAATGTCACTCAGAGACTGACATTGTAAACTAGATCTCGCCTTATATCATTGTCATTAACTTTAAAATATTTTATAATTAAGAAATGGCACCGGTTGGGGGTATTTGTGACGCTCTGGGCACTTGCTCTTGTTAGTTTTAATCTAAATTTCTTGTATTTGTGTGTGTGCTAGTTTTAAAGCATGAGCAGACTCATTTGTGAAGCTACTTTTTATCATTTCTTTATGCTGCTCAATGATTCAATTGTGATAATTTTTTCATGAGCAATTTGTATTCATTATCAGTATATATATCATTAATGTTATTTCTTATATCGTAAACAGTCTTTGTTAAAAAATCTCATGAGATAGCAAATTTTCAGGAGAAAAAAAACAAAAACATTAAAACTATTATTTGTTTGCAAATAGAAACAGCTTTTATCACCTCTGCATTTTCATGTCTTTTATTATGGATATCTAAAAAAAAATATTAGGGGTATCTAAAAAAAAAAAAAAAAAAATGCAACTCTTGAACCGTTCTCATGTAAGTACTTAAAGTAGGTCTTTGTAGGAGGCATAAATGTTTCGTTGTTGTTTTTTTTTTGTTTTGTTTTTTTCGTATTTTGTGTACTGATCTTGTAGATTTTGATTACAATACTTATTAGATACCTTCAAACAGTTGTGTTTTTTAAATTACAAATACATTTCTGTAAGCATCTTCATAATTGATTCTGATATATTAATAATAACTCTATCTTGTGTATTTATTTTCTTACTGTCAGATCGTCAGGGCTCCTTGCTTGATATGAAAGATATTGTATCAGGTGGAGAGAGTAACAGCTCTAATTTGCTGGAAGAGTATGCTGATCTTCCCCAATCTTGCTCTGTTCCGCCACCACCAACACAGGTTACCTACTCGACACAACCACTCATTTCTCATGGTGCACCACAGAAGCCATTTGGGGTTCTTCCAGCCCAGCAAATATCCTCAGACAGGGTACCAGTTTCTACCATTCCAGCAGTGCAGACATCAGGGCCACAAATGAGAAAGATTCCAGTCTCCAAACCTCCAGTGCCTACACTAAATAAACAGCCAGTGCCTCAACCACTTAATACAGTGAATGTCCCAAGACCAACTCCATTAGTGCAGAGTAATGTTAACATACCTAGTATTAACACTAGAAAAGAAGAGAATCAGTCTATTCCTAAATCACATGACCAGTCATATGATCCACTTTCCATGGTTCCCAGCTCAGACAGGGCTTTCCTAGCATCTCAGATTGCTGAATTAAACAAGCAGCATGAGGAAGCTCAGAAAAGATTAGAGAGTTTAATGTTACAGCAGAAAAGCAAGGAGACACAGAATCAAGATGAACAGCTCGAAAGTCAACAAAGTCCACAACAACAAGAGCAGAACCAGCAGCCACAGGGGAACCAGTCAGTGAGTCAGCAACAAAATATAGAACTTCAGCAGTTACAACAGTTACAACTAAGACAACAACAGCTGCAGCGAAACCAACAGCAGAAATTACTGGCAAGTACAAATTAACCTTTACCACTCTGGGCCAATTCAGCAGATAACACATTGATTTTTTTCTGATTTTTCCTAGAAAACAGGCTTTGACATTTCAGACAATTTGTATGAATTGTCAGAACCTGTTTTCTGGGAAAACTAAGAAAAATATTTCAAAATATCATCTGATGAAATTTTTACCCAGAGTGCTATTAAAGCATTAATCATCATTACATGTTATGGTGAAAAATATCATTTTTATAATATCATTTTTATAATTCTAGACAAGTATGACAAAAAATTTTCTGTTGTAATTGTTACATGCCTTGACAGTTATGGAAACAGTTGAACACAAAACTTGTCTTTTCGGTTATTTTCCCCAGACAATGCTTTTTTTTGTGTTCTTTTTGGTGTACTACAAGATGTTTCCATGAAAAGAAGTGGCAACATTAGAAAGGACCCTTTTTGTCATTAGACAACATTAACAGCCTTGATCAGCCTATGTAAACATGCAGATACATCATTGTTCACTTTGGAGTTATTGGGCTTGTTGCAATGTATAGGCCTTGATCATATTGTTGTGTCAATGTGATTGTTAGCCCAAATGTACAAAAATACAAGAAAATGC
Organism: Anodontia alba; assembly: GCA_964016985.1. Lineage (NCBI taxonomy): Eukaryota > Metazoa > Mollusca > Bivalvia > Lucinida > Lucinidae > Anodontia > Anodontia alba. The sequence continues at coordinate 98,709,115 of OZ024825.1, read as the reverse complement.
ATTACCTATAGGTAGTGTGTTTTCTTGTACTTTTGTGCATTTGGGCCAACAATCACAATGACATAGGTAATGCATTTTCTTGTACTTTGTACATTTGGGCTAACAATCACATTGACACATTGAGATGATGTTGGCACAGGTGTCTACAAATATTAAAGTTTTATGTTAAAGCTATTAACAGGTCATATCCCTTTGTGGAATTTAGTACATAGTTTCATGGTTTGCCTTGTGGTTGATATTTGTCCATATTTTTATAAAGAACTATCCTCACACTTGCCCATGACCTTGAGGTCACAAATTTGTGGTGTGCTTATTTCATGATAAGAATATGGAAGGTTAAAATGTATAGTAATCGGAAAATTCTGTACACCAACTTCTCTCACAAAATGGCATGTGCAAACCATGCAGTCTGATCTGGTTCTGTACTGTTTGCCATTCTGTCTAGTATTTATGACACAAAAACATAAAAAAGAAAATCTAGGTATTTGGTGATAATTCTGGGATGATTTTTCTTATTTCTGCATAAAAATGTGGGTACTTAATGAGTACCCATGACATGTTTTTGTGGAGAATTGAAAGGAAATAATCCTGGAATTATTAGCAAATACTCCACCTTAACAAGTCCTCTGCAAAAGTATGGATAAAATTAATGAAAATTTTAGGACATTTGGGCAGTGCCATCTGAAAATGTGCCTTTGGGCATATGCAGACAGCAAAGACCTAGATCAGCTTGCACATCTGCACAGTCTGGTCAGGACCTTTGCTGGCTGTTAGCAGAATCATTGGATACTACAGAATGTATGAATGAAGAATAAAGGCTCGGATGATACATTGCCCATGCACAGGATGAGCTGAATCTGTGTATTTTGCGCATGTTTAAAGGCACTTTTTCCCTTTACAAAGTCCATTTTCTGTATTCATGTATAGGAGATGGTACAGGAACAACAACAAAGAATTCTAGAGCAACAACAGCAGCAGCAGAAACTCTTGGTGCAACAACAACAGAAATCACAGCCAAACATTCAGCAGCAGACAACAGGTCACTCAGGGTTGCCACAGCCAGGGTTGCCACAGCAAGGGATGCCACAGCCAAGAATGCCTCAGCCAGTGACAGCTGGTCAGGAGGTAGTGAGACAGTCTACAGATGTCCCAGGCTATAGGCCTTCACAGAAACAGGTGAATACAACTATTCTAACCCTCCCAGCATAGGTTTAGATACAGTTTTGTTTTGCTTTTTTTATACCTAAAAGTAATTACCTGGACAACCCCCTTATCTCACAACATAAATTTTCATGGAAAACTAAGAGAAATGTCATAATTAACCCCCCTTGTCTAGACCTATCATGCCTTTAGATTCCTTTTTGGGTGACACACCTTTTATAATAGCAAAGAGAAGAGAATAATCTTTGGTGCTTAGCTTGCTGGGTAAAAATTTCAGCAGAATACATTTTGAAACTTTTTTTTTTCATTTTCCCAGAAAATAGGATTTGACATTACATGCAAATTGTCTCCATAGGCCTGAAATGTCATCTTATTTTCTAGGGAAAGTAAGAAGAATATCAATTTATCATCTGTTGAATTTGCTCATAACATGCTAAGTGTGAAGAACAACAGTTTTGTCTACTGAGCCTCTGCTTATTGATATGTTCTGGGCCCAGTTGTTCAGAACTAACAATGTCGTTATTTAATGTAACATAAAAATTTTTATCATTAAATATGGCATATGTGCTAATATTTTTGCTGAAAAAAAATGTTAGTAGCTTTTGCATTTTCAAAAGCTACTCACTTTTTTCAGCAAAAATACATGCAAATTAGATGTTATACTTAAAGAACAGTTAACATTTTGACCACTAACAAGCTCCTTAAGCTAACAATGCTTTGGACAACTGGGCCCAGGTATTGAGAACAAAATGGATTTATTTCAGACTGGTTTGCCTGCTTATCCAGTATCTCCTAATATATCACCAATATCACAGAGATCTGACAGAGTTGTATACCAGTCTATTGATACCCAGGTATGTTATCTGTGTACATTACATACTGTATTTACCCTAAGTATTGGGACAGGCAGGCCTGAGCAATTAGTGTAAACCTAGATCAGAATGGAGCATGTTGTCAGAGTCAACACTGTTTGTCATTCATCCAGCAGTTTTTTTTGTTTTTTAATAAGACCAGGTTTGAGCCCCTGGTTCCAGATTGGTATTACTATTGCAGTTTCTTTTCTTTGTTTATTCTGTTTTCTATGAAGTGCTGTTTTGTGATGTTATTCAGCCCTTGTCTGGTGCATTGGGGCCTGTTTTCCATGACTATGGCATTACCATTTATTTGTCAGACACATGAACAGGAATTTGTTATTTTCATTTTAGACTTTCAATTATCATCTTATTACCATTATCCCTGCATACAAAGAATGCCATAGGGTTATATAGTTTTTATCATTCTGGCATGTCAGTTAATTTTTGCATCAAAATTTTATGTTTAGTATGCTTTGCTTGTATTTGATATATGATTTATAATACTACTGCATGGATACATCATTGTTGACACAATCTTGCTACTAGACCAGAGGTCAAGGTCATAGACTTAGACATTTTGTTAACATTTGCATCAAAGTTTTGCTTCAAGTATTCTAGCTTTTCTGAGTCTTCACTTGAAGTGTTGCTGTGTGGCTACTACAGGATGGATACAGATAAACTGATGGCTTATTGCTGCTGCTGGCCAAAGGTCAAGGCCATAAATTTTGGAGATGTATTGGAATTAATTTTGGCCGTAGCACCATCTGGGGGTATATATGACCACTCACCCACCCAGCCATGGTCACTTCCTTTAGTTTATCTGGCACATAGATATATCTTTTTGTATGCATGGATATACAGTCCAACGTCAATGGCTCAAACATCTTTTGGACCATGGAAATTTGTTCTAAACATAGGTAGTTTTAGCCACTGAGGGTTAATCATAGTGCCAGGTCAGGAGGCAAATGAGGATAATTTAGGGATGTCTTTTCGATCTTCTATAAAATAATAGTATGTTGAGTGCACTCATTAGAAATCACCTCAGTGAGGCAATTCTAATAAGTACATAACATATACATTTTCATGATAAAATAAGAAAATTTCCTAAAAAATATATCTAAATATTTGTTTTCTTGAGCTGTTGGAAGAATTTCCTAGGGACTCAAAAACAAGTTTGAATCAGCCATGGTAAATGAGTCTTGGGTGTTTGAATCATTGATGTTTCAATGTTGCTGTAAATGGACAGCAAAGGGCCTGTGCAGCTGCACATGCTGATGTAAGACTTCATTATCTGCCCTTATGCATGGAGTGTCCCATATTATTCTTTTGGCAAGGTTCAAATTTTTTCATGTAATAAACTATTGTATTTGACCTAATTACCACACATACTCCTATAAGCGCACAGTCAAGTAATTCCGTAGTTCTCAGATTATAATCAGTGTACTTTTTGTCTGCTTCTTTATAAAGGCACATGTTATGGGTACTCATTTGAATTGCATCGACAAGTTGATGCAATTCAAATGAGTACACACGTTTTTATACAGACAATCAGAAAAAATGGCATAAGCATCATCAAATAAGTCCTTTGCTGATCTTTTTTTAAGTGTACCCTGAGTAGGTAGATGCATATTTCACCGCAAATTTTCCCAGTAATTTTGAAAAATCTAAGCGCACAGTGCGGTAATTAGGTCAAATATAGTATTTTGCTTTTATTTCAGAATGGGAGTATGCTGGCCCCAGCTAGTCGAGGGATCACAGTTTCTATACCAAAGGTTGATATGGATCTGTCTGGAGAGAGCCCTTCACCAAAACCACTTCAGATAGCTAGATAGGAAGCAAAATAGTTCTCGAATAAGAACTGTGGACTTGCGAGATTTTTACAATCTGTATGTGCTATATAAGGGGAATGGATGCACTTTCAAGAAATGCAACTCTGTCAAAATTGTTTCATATCCAATCTAAAAAGGCCTACTCTAAAAAATAAATCAAACAACCACATTTCATAAATGAGTATGTAATTTGACACCTGAAGTTATTGTGGAAAAGAGGAGAAATTGCTCTTTTCCACAATATTTTGTTGCCTGTTGTTAGAATTTCATGTTTTAAGAAGGACCAGATTTTCACTGAGATAAGCTGTTATTCGAAATAAGGGAAGTTGAGATAACAAACGCCCAGTTGTTCAGAAGTAACAATGTTTAGGTATCCTTAAAACTTTTATCATTAAATGTGGCATGCATGCTAATATTTTTGCTGAAAAAATGTGAGTAGCTTTTGCAATTTCAAAAGCTACTCACATTTTTTAGCAAAAATACCTGTGAATTAGATATTGTACTTAGTAGAACAGTTAACATTTTGACCTTTAACGAGCTCATTAAGCTAATGATGCTTGGAACAACTGGGACCTGGTACTTTCAGATGACAAAAAGATAAGGTTATATTAAAAGTAGCTCATTTCTGCGGAAATCAAGATTTATTTAAATATGAATATATAATAATCTTCTGAACTTTACAAGTTCAGAAAGGTTTCAATAGTCTTGGTACTAAGCCAATATTCCATTTGCTTAGCACAAAAACTCTGCAAGTTCCATTTAAGTGTATATATATATGTACTTGCACAGTTTTTGTGCTGAATGAATGATAGGTTTTTAATCATGGTAGGTTTCAAACTTTGTTGGAGGATCATTTTTTGAACTTGCTGTAAAGGGGATTTGATACACTTGGTAGATTTTCAGTGATTTTAACAAGGGAGACAACTTTTATGACTTCCTGTTTGTTTTCCCTTTGCACCAAACCCCATCTGAAAAGGCTCTACTCTAAAAGGAAAATATTTGCTCCCTTCTGGAACAAATTCTTTCCTTTAACCCTTGTCCTGTTGAATAAATTAAGAAGCCACACCCATTTCTAATTTTCAGCCAATCAGATTACTTGATCAAGGTTGTCGATATAGATTCACATACCGAATGGCAAACAGTGCAGATCCAGATCAGTTGGCTTCAGAAGCCAACTGATCTGGATCTACACTGTTTGCAAAGGCACAGTATATCCGGGTTCAGCAGGACAAGGGTTAAGATGGAGCCCTTTGAGAAGAGAGGTGAAACGGTTTTGAGTTGCCTTTTTTGAAAGGGTATCTTTTTTTTTCTTTAGCCACTGATGTTAGACCTGTTTATTAATTGTATAATGGATAGAAGTATGATATATATTTGGCATTGAATATATTAAAATGTTTATACTTTGTTCAAATGAACAGTTCTTTGTATTTATTTTTATTTTCTTCCTTTGTTATTGCACTACCCTTGGCGTTGGTGGCGGCAACAAAAATGTTAAAGTTTTACATCAAAGATTCTTATACCTTATATTTTCTAAATCTCAGATGGAAATAGTTTATATTTGGCATGATTATAGTTTATATTTGACATGATTCTCACACTACATCATAGATGTTGGTCCAAAATTTTATTGAGTACTAGCCACACCCCTGCTTATGACCTAGAGGTCAAAGTCACGGACATGGAAAATTTCTTGTAAAAGTTTTGCACTTTAAAGTTTTTAAGATCTGATAGACAAGCGCAAGTTCAGGCTAGCTGACCAGTCTAGCAACAGGCCTTTTTTTTATTACTTTCCAGAAAAAATAAGATATGGAATTTCATGTGAATTGTCTGCTAGGAAATATCAAGCTTTATTTTCTCTGAAAGTAAAATAAAAAAAACAAACACATCAAAGTCAAAATTTAATCTGCTGGTTATGATTTGGACTCAAAGGATTAAGCCTTATAAGATAAACCAGGGCCAAGTTGTTTAAAGCATCTTTAGCTTAGCAAGCTCGTTAATGGTCAAAATATTAACTGTTCTAGCAAGTACAATATCTAATTTGCAGGTATTTTTACTGAAAAAATGAGAGTAGCTTTTTGAAAATGCAAAAACTACTCCCATATTTTTAGCAAAAATATTAGCATACATGCCATATTTAATGATCAAAATTTTAACAATACGTTAACTAACGACATTGTTAGTTTGAACAACTGGGTCCAGGGCCCAGATGTTCAAAGCATTGTTAGCTTAACGAGCTCGTTAAGGGTCATTTCGTTAACTGTTTTGGCGGATTCAATATACCATATTCTGATAATTTTAACGGTGTCGTTAGTTAACAATTCGTTAAAATTTACATCGACTGATACGCAAATACGCTGAAATTTTTTGCTGAAAAAATGCAAAAGCTACTCACATTTTTTCAGCAAAAAATTTCAGCGTATTTGCGTATCAGTCGATGTAAATTTTAACGAATTGTTAACTAACGACACCGTTAGTTTTGAACAATTGGGTCCAGGACTTCTTATTGCACCAGGGGAGAGTGTTCAGAAGATACAAGCCTCAACATAAGAAATGTATCGTTCAACATGAACAGCAAAGACAGCTCAGCTTGTGCATTCTTGCGGTCTAATCAGCCTTTGCTGTCCACATGTGGAAGCTGTTGATCCTTGGCAATTCACTGTTAGCAAAGATTCAGTCTGCGCTGTCCTGGCTGGTTGTATATCATAAATTTTCTCACACTGCACCAAAAGATACCTTTTGGGTAGGCCGGCCTCAGTTGGATGCGCCGTCCGACTGGAGACCAGGAGGTCGCGGGTTCAACCCCGCCGAGGTCAGCAACATTCTTTCGTAAAGATTGATCATGAAATATTTTCTATGGTCATTCTCTCCCTTCCACTGATTCAAGAAGGGCAGTTGTCAGTTTCTGGCGAAAGAATGTGCACAATACTGGTTAACCGCTTAGAGGACTAAGCCTGCCCAGTAAATGTGTGGTTAGGTAAACTGACCGGGCTCGACATGACCCTATTGGGTTGACTGGGCCATAAAACCTCAACACAAACAAACAAAACCTTTTGGGTACTCACTGTTATCACCTTACCAAAACAGTTCTACTGAGTACCTACAAGATATCTTTTTATGCAAAATAACATAAATTATCCTAAATTATCACAACAGTTATACCTTACCTGGATTGTGGCTTCTTTCAGTTTTCAATATCAGACAGTCACATCCTTGGAGTAAATTGTTTCCTTTCAGGGCAGCCCCAAATGAAAAAGGAGGCAAATATACTTCTATTTCAGTAATTTCCCTTGGGCATGTATTCACTTCCCAAAATGTTTCTTTTATGCTTAGCACTCTGGGTAAAATTTTCAGCACTGAAATAGTTTTTTTCCCAGAAAACTGGATTTGACATTGCACTGGAGACAATTTGCATGAAATGTCAAATCCTGTTTTCTGGGGAAAAAAAGAAAAATATCAATTTGTCGTCTGGTGAATTAGCCCAGAGAGTTGTAAAGGTTAAAAGGTGAAGTTTTAAAATCTATTATAGAACTGCAAAGGCCAAAAGACCTGTTTTCCCATGGTGCGGCTCACATCTGGTGTGATCAAATAGTTCGAGAAAAAAAAAAATAAATACAAGTAAAAATAAAAAGGAGATGGCCTTCCTCGGTAGCCCAATTGGATGCACCTCTGACTGGTGATCAGGAGGTTGTAGGTTTAAAACCCGCCGGGTCGACAACATTCTTTTATGGAGATTTGATCATGAAATATTTTTTACAGTCATTCTCTCCCTTTCCTTGATTCAGGAAGGGCAGTTGTCAGTTTCTGGCAAAAGAATGTGCACAGTACTGGTTAGAGGACTATGCCTGCCCAGTAAAAGTGTGTTTAGGTAAACTGACCACGCTCAACATGACCCCACTGGGTTGACTGGGTCATAAAGCCTCAACACAAACAAACTAATAAGGAGATACCCAGGAAAGGCTAAAGTCATGGAACACAGGCCTTTCAGGCTACCAGATATGGGTTGAAGGACATCACAAAAACAACACTTCATCAAAAACAGAAGAAACTGCAACAGTAATACTGCCATGGATCCGCGCGAATGGTCAACAGCATGGTGTTGTGGAGCTCAAACATGGTCATCTATTCTAGAATCTATCTTCACTACAGCTGGTGTTAGTGCTGTAGGGCAGCAATACAATTTACTTCAGTATAGGGCAGCTTATGTCCTCTGGCCTTTATGATCACTGAGCCCATTTGGGATTTTTTTAACATTTACATGAGAGTCACTGATGAGGCCTAATTAGCCTAAATCATTAACACCCAATTACAGTGAACATTTGACTTGTCTTCATTTTAAGAAGGAAAGAATTGCTGAAAACCCAACATGTGCTTCTCCAAGGCATCCCAGTCAGCCTACTTGTGCTATACAGGTTTGTATTTAGTTACCTAGGGTTATATGAAGTCTTCAGCATCAATTGCATCATGAAATTCCTGAGTATGTGTTTGGCTCTATACACATTGTAAACTTGGCAATCTCTAGGCCAATCGGTAGATGACAAATTGGTGATTTTTTTTTTTTCACGTACAATAAGGCTCAATATTTCATTCAAATCAGTTTTGGGAGGCAGCGAATGAAATGACAATCCCTATTTTTTTCTGTAAAAAACAAACCCCAAACGTTTGACTAGCAATAGATTTTCTCCATGCTTTTTCAGTGAGCAGTCTAATGTTCAAAAACCTTAGCTAATTTTTATGAGATTTTAAACAATGCCCTGATTCACCACATCATATAATCAGACAGTGAAATCAGAAAGGTGGGGATATGATGGGGTCAGAAATTATGGGGAGGCTATTTAATGCTATCTTTAACATTTCTAAACATATTTTACTACTGTAAATATACTTTTATCCAAAAACATTGCACAGACAATGAATGCATCTGGATTCAAGGCCTGTGCTGTTCCTTGAACACAGCTACAGTATCAGCTGTGCAGTCAGACTATGGCCTGTGCTGTTCTTTGGTCACATTTATGGTGTCAACTGTGTAATCTGACCATGGTCTGTGCTGTTCTTTGGTCACATTTACAGGATCAGCTGTGCAATCTGATCATGACCTGTGCTTTTTTTTGGTCACATTAACACCAACTGTGCTGTTCCTTGAACATACCTACAGTAGCAAATGTGCAGTCTGAACATGGCCTATGTGGTTCTTTCGTCACATTTACAGTATCAATTGTGCAGTCTGAACATGGCCTATGTGGGTCTTTCGTCACATTTACAGTATCAATTGTGCAGTCTGAACATGGCCTATGTGGTTCTTTCGTCACATTTACAGTATCAATTGTGCAGTCTGAACATGGCCTATGTGGCTCTTTCGTCACATTTACAGTATCAATTGTGCAGTCTGAACATGGCCTATGTGGGTCTTCAGTCACATTTACAGTATCAATTGTGCAGTCTGAACATGGCCTATGTGGTTCTTTCGTCACATTTACAGTATCAATTGTGCAGTCTGACCATGGCCTATGTGGTTCTTTCGTCACATTTACAGTATCAATTGTGCAGTCTGAACATGGCCTATGTGGTTCTTTCGTCACATTTACAGTATCAATTGTGCAGTCTGACCATGGCCTATGTGGTTCTTTCGTCACATTTACAGTATCAATTGTGCAGTCTGAACATGGCCTATGTGGTTCTTTCGTCACATATACAGTATCAATTGTGCAGTCTGAACATGGCCTATGTGGTTCTTTTGTCACATTTACAGTATCAATTGTGCAGTCTGAGCATGGCCTATGTGGTTCTTTCGTCACATTTACAGTATCAATTATGCAGTCTGACCATGGCCTATGTGGTTCTTTCATCAAATTTACAGAATCAATTGTGCAGTCTGACCATGGCCTATGTGGTTCTTCGGTCACATTTACAGTATCAATTGTGCAGTCTGAACATGGCCTATGTGGGTCTTTTGTCACATTTACAGTATCAATTGTGCAGTCTGAACATGGCCTATGTGGGTCTTTCATCACATTTACAGTATCAATTGTGCAGTCTGAACATGGCCTATGTGGGTCTTTCGTCACATTTACTGTATCAATTGTGCAGTCTGAACATGGCCTATGATCAACTGTGGAATCTGACAATGGCCTGTGCTGTTCTTTTGTCACATTTATAGTAACAACTGTGTAATCTGACCATGACCTGTGCTTTTCTTCCGTCACATTTACGGTATTGTGCAGTCTGACCATGGCATGTGCTGTTCTTTGATCACATTTACAGTATCAACAATGGCCTGTGCTGTTCTTTGGTCACATGTACGTTATCAACTATGCAATCTGAATATGGTCTGTGCTTTTCTTTCGTCACATTTACGGTATCAACTGTGCAATCTGACGATGGTCTATTCTGTTGTTTGGTCACATTTACAGCATCAACTGTGCAGTCTGACCGAGGCTTGTGCTGTTCCTTGAACACACCTACAGTATTAACTGTGCAGTCTGACCTGACCTGTGTTGTTCTTTGGTCACATTTACAGTGTCAACTTTGCAGTATGACCAAGGCCTGTGCTGTTCCTTGAACACAGCACAAGTATCAACTGTGCAGACTGACCACAGCCTGTGCTGTTCATTGGTCCCATTTACAGTGTCAACTGGGCAGTCTGCTGTTCTTTGATCACATTTACAGTATCAACTGTCCAATCTGACCATGGCTTGGTCATATTTACAGTATCAACACTGCAGTATGACCAAGGCCTTTGCTGTTCCTAAAACACACCTACAGTATCAACTCTACAGTCTGACCATGGCATATGCTGTTGTTTGGTCACATTTACAGTATCAACTGTGCAATATGACTTAGGCCTGTGCTGTTCCATGAACACATCTATAAAATCAATTGTTCGGTCTGCTGTTCTTTGATCACATTTAAAGTGTCAACTATGCAGTATGATCATGGCCTGTTCTGTTATTTGATCACAATTACAGTATCAATTGTGTAGTCCGATCATGGTCTGTGCTGTTATTTGGTTCTATATATATATACCGGGTATATATATATGTGTGTGTGTGTGTGTGTGTGTGTGCAGTCTGTGCTGTTCTTTAGTTACATTTACAGTATCATCTGTGTAGTCTGTGCTGTTCTTTGGTCACATTTACAGTATCAACTAGGCAGTCTGATCATGGCCTATGCGGTTCTTTGATCACATTTACAGTATCAACTGTGCAGTCTGACAATGGTCTGTGCTGTTCTTTGGTCACATTTACAATATCAACTATGTAATCTGACCCTGGTCTATTCTGTTATTCTGTCATATTTACAGTATCAATTGTGCGAATCTGGTCTGTGCTGTTCTTTGGTCACATTTACAGTATCATATGTGCAGTCTGTGCTGTTCTTTGGTCACATTTACAGTATCAACTGTGCAGTCTGTGCTGTTCTTTGGTCACATTTACAGTATCAATTGTGTAGTCCAACCATGGTCTGTGCTGTTCTTTGGTCACATTTACAGTATTATATGTGCACTCTGTGCTGTTCTTTGGTTACATTTACAGCATCAACTGTGTATTCGGACCATGGCCTGTGCTGTTCTTTTAAGGTCATTGTTAAAAAATCTTTATCATTGACTTCAGGATGTAAAAGAGGCTGCATATGGGGGACTTATTCGCCCCGTTTTGGAATATGGCAGCTGTGTTTGGAATCCCCAAGACGTGGTTCTTCAACAAGAAATCGAAAAAGTTCAGAATTAGGCCGCTAGATTTGTTACTAGCAATTACTGCTTTGACACTGGGAGTATGACTGGAATACTGGAAAAACTAAAATGGGAGTCTCTCAAGAAAAGGAGGATCGAGAGACAGTAATCTGATTTTTTTGCACAAAGAGCTAAAGGATGCTGCCAGCCCAACAGATGATCTTATCATCCCAATTAGGCGCAGTACAAATAATCACTCATTGACCTTTCAGACCCCCGCTGCAAGAACTGACATTTACAAGGGCTCATTCTTTCCTCAGACAATCAGAGATTCGATTACTCTGTTGAAGGCGCAGAGGATAGTGTGGCTAGATTTACCTTTCTGGCGAGAGCTAGGGGCTAACTTCCCATACCACAGGCCCTGGTCAGTGTATTCCTTGGACCAAATCACTTGGACCATTGGACCTTGTACTGGTCCAAGTGTTTATCAAGTGCCAAAACTTGTTTTCAAGGATCACCCATGGTTTTTCATGCATTAACATTTCCCGGGTTTGAACACAAGGCCGCTAGGCTTGCAATGAAATAACCATGGATGATCCTTGTTCTTGCATAACTTACGATCCCAACGTCAAGTTGTGACGAAAACACCCCAAAGTTCCATATAAACATTCATGTTTGTTTAGGCTTGTAGGGGAGATCAGGGTACATACAAACACCGGATGGGACCGGATCGGGCTCAATTACCTGATCGGACCCGGTTTTCTGTGCTATGGTCATTTTTTCTTCGATATTTTATTCTTTATGCACAGTTGGAAGAGGTTTACAGCATACAAAACTATTTTTACCTCACACCTACATTCCAATATAAAAAAAAAAGGGACCAAACATAACTCCACCCATATATATATATATATATATATATATATATATATATATATATATATATATATATATATATATATATATAGCCAAACGGCTAATGTAGGCTATGCTAGGAGTCTGTAGCATTTGCATTAGGTTCGGATGACAAGCCAGCACCAAACAGCGGGATAACGTCGAACCGACCGCGATACGTTGTTACGTCGTATCGCCGTCGGCCAACACCGGACGTCGGCCCGACGTCGATATGGCATTCTATGTTGACTGTGCAGATTCTAAAGCATGAGATTATCTAGCAACAAATCAATGGCCTGTTCTTACCCAGCAGGCACAAGTCGCAATGGCAACGTCAAATCAACGTTCTTGCAACGACGTAGATGTGACGTTGCATAAAAGTAATGACGTTGCACGTATGTTGATCTGACGTCGCAATTACAGCATGTGCCTGCTGGGTATATTCTTTGACGAGGCGGTTCTGGCGAGTACCCACAATCAATGTTCTGAGCAGACATAAGAAAAAAATCTGCCCTTTATGTAGGGGAGGGTGTGGGGGCCGTAACTGATTGAAATTGTTCCATATACATATATGTGCACAGGCGTGTTGTCGTAATGATGGCGACGCTAGGTTCGTATCATTTACATTGAGCACTTCCAATACAGGTTTTTTAAAACATGCGTGAGCAAGAATCACATTACAAGTAATCAAACACAAAGTTCAAAAAGCTTATCAATCAATCTGTCAAGTGTCATCCAAAATATATATCACTTCTAATTGAATTATATGATGAGCTATTTTTTCTTCTTCTAATTAATGCTGGGGATTAAAATTAGTGATTGACTGATATATGGAAATGATGCTGCGAGTCATAAATTAATATAGTGATTGACTGATATATGTAATTGATGCTGCGAGTGAGGCAAAGTGGCGACGGAGTGATAGTATTGAATCCGCTAATGAAATAGCATCACATACATAATCAAAAAACTAATACAGTATTAAAAATAACAGCTAGAAAGAAAAAAAAAAAAAAAAAAAAAAATCAAAATAATAGTCAAAATAGGGTCCGATCCGGTAATTGAGCCCGATCCGGTCCGAGGAGATCGGGGTTAGTTGGTCCGAAAATTGCACCTTTTCAAATGCCGAGATAAATATTCATTTGCAAAACTTATTCTTTAGTTTAACGTTCAGAAAAAGATTCTGATAATTATAGCCGTTTTCCGAGACGAGGTAAACTGGACCAACTTACCCCATTATCGGGGTAAGTTGGTCCGAACAGCGGGGCAAGTTGGACCGACGGGATACGTTGGAATAAAAATTAATTGGATCCTCAAACAAACGTATTGAACATCAATAAATAACCTAGTTTAAAAGTGTGTACATAAATTTTTATCGCTGATAATACCTCGGTTACAAAAAAGGCTTAACCAAAAATTCGATAATTATTAATGGATCGATTTTTTGCCAAAGATCTGAGGACTTTTTGGATTTCTGTGGCTCCAGTCACCATTCGGTACACTGTCGGCTGGTAACGTTATCCCCAGTAGTCCTCAGATCATCAGCCGAATGTGCATTTTTTTTTTTTTTTTTTTTTGAAAACCGTCGATTTGATTGAAAGACTCATTACAAATGTAACAGGGTTTAATGTAGAGGAGACCGGGGGCTAATTGATCCGAAAATTGTATTTTGTTTAAAATGCTGAGTTACTATTCATTTGCTGGTGTCGTTCTCGCTCTGCTTAACTAGTTTAATAATTTTCTCATTTTTTTTTTCGTTCAGAAATGCCAGTTTCTGATAAATCTAGCCGGTTTTTTCGACGGACCAACTTACCCCGTCGCAAATGGACCAACTTTCCCCGACCATAACGCGCTGTAGATTTTCACTCATGACCGAAACACCATTGAATTAAGAAACAGCAAATACTCTCAGTTGAATTTCATAGTTGATGAGTTTTCAGGAAATGTATAACATTCGCATGTTATTTGACAGCAAATGCAAAACGGCTAGGACACAATAAAGTAGGGATTTTGTGGTTGAGCTATGTTATATGAACATAAAAAGCTGTAATCAAACCAGATAAGTATAAGTTTTAAACTGCTGGATCCGCAATTGAATAACATTCATGTACATATATAGTTTTGGGTATCTGCGACCATCTGGCTTGGAGAAAAATAGCTAGATGTGCTGGAAAAAAGGCATTTTTTTGTGCGTTATGCTGTTGCAAGATTTTTTCCTTAATTTTTCAAAGTTGACATTTTCAATATATACTGCCAGGTGGGAAAAATAAAACTTTTGTGATATGATGATATACCTCCCCTAAATTCTGCAGTTTACGGATAAATTGGTGCAATATCACTTGAGATATGCCAGATAAGGTAGATGCTGTCACTCGTTATGCTTTTTCAATACTTGAGGTTCCCACAATTAGAAGCATTTTAAGTATAGTATAAGGTATTTCATGAGTGTTTCTGTTATACTGCAAATGAATTTAGATACAAAAGTCTAAAAGAAAATGCTCCTTATACTTCTAAACAGCACAGATATTACATGTCGAGCACCTGGAAAAAGCCCTTTTTTTGTAGAGTCCGTAGCCCCTATTTTTCATTAATGATAGCATCATCATGTTAGCCTTAATTCAAAGCTTTCATTTTCCATTGCATGGCAGCAGACCTAGTTGACATACCAGAGGAATTCAAGCTGTCTCAATATGCGGCTTAGATACGGCTGAGAAAATGCTGTCCGTAGCCCCTGTTTTTCTATAATGCATAAAATGATTTTATTCGACAGAACCTTTGCTAAACTTTCCTTTGTACATTATCTCTAAGCAAAGGTTAAAAAAGAAATATCATTTTGGAAAATAATGATTCTTATAAATAGTGCCTAGGATGATAATGACACAAATAGGACCAAGTTACATAGTTAAAGTGAACTTTGTAGACAACTGAATATATTGGTTTAGGTGATTTTTATAGTTTTGGAGAGACAATTTAATGTGCAAAACAGTTGTTTTTTTAAAAAAAAAAAAACAACAAAACATTGACTGCTTTCAGAATAAATGATTTTTTGTTTTAATTCTAATGAGGTAGCTAGGGGCTACGGACTCTACAAATGTGTCTTCCAATAAAATGCCTACACTGAAACTCTTGTTTTCAGGCTATAGCGCTTAAAACATAATTAATGTTTACAACCACCATAGAACTGGACACATGTGCGGCCACCGTTGATCCCCAACATACATTTGTGGCAACCGTTGATTCCCAGACATACATACGCAGCCACAGTTGATTGCCGACATACATGCACAGCCACTGCTGATCCTCACAATTATGCGCGGCCACCGTTATCTCCGACATACTTGTGTCCACTGTAGATCCCCAACATTCATGTGCGGCTACCTTGGGCATGTGCAGCCACCCTTGATCCTCGACATAGATGATACATGAAGGGCCAACGTTGAGTCCCAGCATATATGTGGGACCACCGTTGATCCCAGCATACATGTGCGGTCAGTCACCATTGATATCCAGCATACATGTGCAGTCACCCTTATTCCCAGATATACATGTGCGGCCACCTTTGATCTCCAACATATGTACACGACCACAGTTCATTACCTACATTATATGCGTGGCTAACGTTGATCTCCGGCATACATGTGCAACCACCATTGATCACCGATATATAATTATGTGTGGTCATCGCTGATCCCAAACATAAATACGCGACCACCGTTGATCCCTGGCATTCATATTCCCTGATATACATGTGCAGTCACTATTGATCCCATACATAATAATTTGCAGTCACCGTTGATCCCGGACATCCATTTGCAGCCACCGTTGATCCCCAAGATACATGTGCAGACATTGTTGATACATGTACCTGACTTCTGTGTCCTGCCACCGTTGATCCCCAATATAAATGCGTGGCCACCATTGATTCCCGACATACATGTGTGGCCATCAATGATCCCCGACATATATGCGTGTCTGTTATTGATTCCAAATATACATTTGCAGCCGCCGTTGATCCCTGATGTACTTTTGCTGTTGATCACCTACATTCATGCACATGTGTGGCCACCTTTGATCTCAAACATAAATGTGTGTCTACCGTCAAATTGGCGTCAATACTCGACGCACATTTTCTGCCACCATTGATCTTCCAACATAGATGTGTGTCCACATATGATCCCAACATACATGTGCTTCCGCGGTTATCTCCAACATACATGTACTGTCACCACTGATCCCCAAAACACATGTGCAGCAACCGTTAATCCCTATATATCATACGTGAGCAGCCACCGTTGATCGCTAACAAACATGTGCAGCCAACGTTGATCCCCAACATATATGTACACCCACTTTTGATCCTAGACACACATTTGTGGTCACCATTGATCTCCGAGGTATATGTGCAGCCATTGATGATCCCCAACATACATTTGCTGCCACCATTAACCACCAAAACAGATGTGTGGCCACCGCTGATCCCAAAAATACATTTGCGGCCACAGTTAATCCCTGACATACATGTGTGGCCAACGTTGATCCCCAACATACATGCATGGACAGCTGATCCCCAGTACATGTGCAGCCATCATTTACATGTGAGGCTAAAGTTGATTTCAGACATGTGTGGTAACCCCTGACACCCAACATACATGTGCACATTTGCGACCACCATTATTCCCCGACACACACATGTGCGACAACCGCTGATCCCACTGTCTGTCATGTTAAATGAGTTCAAATACTACGGCTTCATAGAATAACCATCTGAATGCAGCCTCGTTTGCTTACTTATTCAGTTAAGTCTCTATATAGCTCTCAAAACCTATACTGATGTATACCATTGACACGTTGATATCAGCCTGAAAATTTTTGAAGTTACTTTTTGACATTTTTATGTCAGCAATTGTGTTACACTTTTGCTTAAAATGTTATTTGTGTAATCATTTTGAACCATTATCTCAAATAATAACAAAGTTTCCATCTGCAGGGTGCAGAAACTTTCAGTAGATATCAATCGGAATTCAGCCATTCAATCTGTAGAGTCCGTAGCCCCTGACTGACCAAGTAATTGCTATGTTACTAGATGTTATAATCAGGGATATGTCTTGTCAACTTCAAAACTTAGTAACATCAAAACATTTTTCATTCAATATTCTTCATGAATAAGCCGATAATACGTTTTCTAGCTTTTAGAAAGAGTGAATTCAAACAAATATTTTTTTGTATTTGTTAGAATTCCTTCTAAACCTGTAGAAAATGGCAACATGTGCATTGAAATGTGCATTGTTGTAACTTTACAATGCTATAGGAAACCAGCTGAAAGCAGTTGACTATAGTTTTCTCAAAGCAGATACCTCTTTTAATCTCTATTAATGTTACAAGATGGTTTTAGGAAATCCAGCCATGATGTTTTGTTTCAGTTTACAATATTATTCTTTACTTACAAATCTTGTTAAACTACAATTATATTGATTTAAAAGGAACAAAAAAAAAAAGTAAAATAACACCCTTCAGAGATTTTAAATCTATACCAAAGTACCTGGAGATCTACAAAATCACATTTTTGCTGTGTGAATTAAGTTTTATGTAATCATGTCAAGTCTCGGCAAACCACTGATACAATAATGTCATTTGACTCAGTTGGAGTATACTTCATAACAATGGCTTTGTCATTAATGTGAAAATGTACAGTCCGTAGGCCCATTTCAGTACCTCAAGTTACAGGAAAAGTGGCCAAAGTGAACACAACTGAACAACAGAAAAAATATCTGTTGCCAGAAGAAATGCGGGACAAACATGTTAATCAACCTCCTGCATTTTTTGTAACGAATTTTTCAGGCAATTACCCCCTTAGCCTTCAAGGTCTCTGAAAATCATAATAAGGATGAAAAAATGGGTGACTTGTTCTTTGTTTGGACAGAAATAGGTTGGAAGTCTTGTCTGACAAAAATTAGCAGAAGAGGACTTTTAAAAGATTAAAAATGAAAGCGTTTTGCTTCACTAGTAGAGTCCGTAGCCCCCATTGGTGTCCGTAGCCCCCATAGGGCGGGTATGAGTATCAGCCTACATCATAAAAACTACTTAATTACTGCAAAACAAAACCCCTTCAGGACAGTGTGCGTGAATGTTGGGGGAACCTACCTTTGCAG
The DNA here is from genome assembly GCA_964016985.1 of Anodontia alba. Classification (NCBI taxonomy): domain Eukaryota; kingdom Metazoa; phylum Mollusca; class Bivalvia; order Lucinida; family Lucinidae; genus Anodontia; species Anodontia alba. The sequence continues at coordinate 98,690,562 of OZ024825.1, read as the reverse complement.
GCCTGCCAAGTTTCAAAAATGGATTGGAGTGTGATTATCCGCGGAGCACGACCGAGCGCAGCGAGGGACCGACCGAGCGAAGCGAGGGAGTTTGCTAGGGGGGTCCGGGGGCATGCCCCCCCGGAAAATTTTGAAAATCTAGGTGCCATTTCCTGCATTCTGAGGCTCTGGAAACCTTATTTTATACCCTTTACTTAGACAATCTTAAACCTAGATTTTTACTAATTTCACATGAAATATACAAACATATTTTTCTAAATTCCTTAATATGCTGATATCTCCTCATAGCCAGGGTCAGGGTTAGCCTAGGTGAAGTGCACTGCCATTCAGATCATGAAATGATGAGAATGTCGAATCTATGTTATTGTCGGTATTATGACATGTTAACTATTGTGATAGGACAATTTCAGTGTTGGCTCCTGACACATTATATAATGTGCGTAACGGTAAAATAAGGTCTGAACATTCGTACGTTTTGTTCATGTTTAATTAATGTAATATACCCATTTATCCACAAGTATTTACCAGCTCTCACTTAGCTCGGTTGGTTGGTTGCTCAAGCATTCGTTGGGTTGGTTGGCATTCATTATAGAAGCGGTTTACAGCCTGGATTCCTGTTGATACCCAAAATTCATCTCGTAAACCGGGTTTCAGCTCCCTGGCTCAGGTGTAAATTACAACGAGAAGGTGACTACTCGTACGTTTGGACGTTTTTCCTGTCCGTTTCATTGGCTTTTATACTGGACAAGCGCCTGATGATCCAGTAAAAACAAAACATTAGCGTCTGTTAGATTAAGACTAATGGAAACAAGACAAATTTTAACATTTTTCGGCTAATTTTCCGATTCGCGTGTGATTTTCGTTCATCTGCGTGTGAGCGTGTGAAAAGACGTATTCGCGTGTGTCACACGCGAATCGCGTGAGACTTGGCAGGCCTGCCTTTGTATAAATTTGATTGTTCCTCACAAGTTCATTTTTGGTCATTCTTGCAACATGTTATCCCTACTTTATTGTGTCTTAGCCGAAAGAATTATGAATGCAGGCGTAAGAAAGTAACTTTATTAGTATCCTGGAGTACTCAGTTCTCGATAGTTTAACAATGGAAATGTCGCTAAAATGCGTTACGGAAGGGACTCAAATACCTGCTACAATTATGATATACTTGCATCATTTTACTTTCCATCCGCAATAAATTTCAGTCATTTTGACACATTTACGGTTGATCAGATACGATAAAGTTTATGAGGTCAAACTGAACCAATGAAATACAGCGTATTATGTTCTCGATAGGAATTTTCCATGACGTCATAATCTCGCGTGGAACCTTGAAGTTAAAAAACAAGGTATGGTGGCTTACGTGTGACATTCTGCTGAACATTACCGACGCAGAAAAAAATAGATATAATGTTTTGCAGTGCATGACAGATATCTTTGAAGGTAGCTTTACATAAAAACGGACAATTACTTAACACTTACTTACAACTTACCACTTTATGACATCTACTATAAAAACAAATAAAACTGATGCAGAATGAAACAAAACATGACGATTTCAAAGCATTTATAATTAGCAAAAATTACCTTTCAATTCCGGGTCGATTCATGTAGATTCTGTTATGTGACAAGCTTTATTCTACTCAGCCAATCCATCATGAATGCATTCTTTAGTTTCCAATCTGGACATGATTTTTTTTTTAATTTAGTTCAGTAAAAGTCACAGGATAAACTTAACAGTTAATTAAATAGTTATTAACACTTAAATTCTTAACAACTGAAACGCTAACTTCAACAACAAATACACAGCTTTGATTCCATGATAATTTTTAACAGCAAGGGCATTTAAATGGTGTGTTCTTTCTCACAACACGAACAGGAGTACAGTACTTGAGATGCACCCAATGTCCACAAATGTCACAGCTTGCCCATTGAGTAAATGATATCTGGAGTGCTTCTCTAGACTGTGCATAAAAACGTTTGCACAAACAACATTTATCCTGATCAGGTATTTGTGAGTCTGATTCTTCTTCCGACTCCAACTGTGAAGATGATGATAACAGATTAATATGAGATGGTCCAGGCTGAGGAGAATAAAGCTTGTCTGGCTTATTGATCTTTTTGACTTTCTTAGCAGAGTGCTTCATTGCTTTCCTACTGGAGGAGACGGTTGAAGCAGTGTTCTTTTGTTTAGTTGTTTGCTTCTGTTTGCTACCTTTAGATTCTTCCATGTATTTCTTAATTTTATTAACAGTTTCTGTTTCAGTTATTGCCTTACCACCTACAACAGAATTAATATTTCTTCTCTTAGCTTTTGTTACTTTTTTATTCACATCACCACCAACTTTCTCAAAGAAATGCTCTACCTGTTCAATTGATGTTGAGATATTTCTGTTGTTATTGTTCTGTTCACTCTCAATTACCGACTTTGTAGGATTTACAACTTTTGTATCAATTTCAGTTTTGTTATTCATATTAGTAGAACTTTCAGCTATGGTATCTTGAAAATCTTCATTGACATAGAGTGTTGATGGGGCGATCTTATCTTGCAATAAAGATATCATTCCAGATGGTTCTTTCAGAGGAAAGATGCCTGCTTTGTCAAAGGCTGAACGGAGGTTTCCGGGAGACAGTGCTGCAGTGTATGCTTTACAGGCAAGTCTGCAAACATCATACTTGGTGACAACTCTGCCTTGATTTCGTGAAAACGCCTGACATTCCTGGTTATACTTAATCTGGAAAGGACCAAAACACCCAACATCCATAGGCTGAAGTATATGTGAGCAGTGTGGAGGAAGTACAAATAAGATGATATTGTTCATATTTGCCCACTCAATAAGTTCTATTGAAAAGTGACTTTTATGTCCATCATACAACACTAAAATTGGCTGAGACTCATCTCTACCTTGAACATATTTTAAAAAATGCTGCTGAAGATATGTTCTAAATACATCAGTGTTTGACCAGCCGGACTGTGTGACAGTACCATCAGCACCGTAGATTTTCCCTTCCATTAGGTCGGGTAGCATCCGCTGGCCTGGGAAAATAAAATATGGTGGAATTTGACTTCCCAATGCATTGCCAGCCCCAATAACAGTCACGGTTTTAGTTCTTTCTCCCATAACAGTCTGTGGATGGTATCCCTTTCCTGCAACTACATTCTGTGGCCTATACTGAGTGTTTATCCCTTTCTCATCTATATTGTAAATGTGCTGCGGCTTATCTTTTAGGTCATATTTCAACATGATTTTATTTAATTCTACAAAGTAATTGTTTAATGATTCTTTTGATGCACTTTTTGCTCGCTGCTCAGATAGACTGGAGGGTTTTACAACTCTTAATTCTGGCCATCGTCCAATGAAACTATTAAACCAGTTCATGCTAAACACTTTCTCATCCTTACCTCGTTTACCCAGGTGTATTGCATGAATCCGGGACGTTTCGGCCCTGAGTCGTTTCGGCCGGGTCGTTTCGGCCTGGGTCGTTTCGGCCTAAATTTTGACGTGGGTCGTTTCGGCCTATTTTGGTGGGTCGTTTCGGCCCTGGGTCGTTTCGGACCCTGAGTCGTTTCGGCCAGTTTTCATTATGTGGCATTATTTTTCAGCAAATTACCAAAGTATTAAATATAAATTAATATTGGAATATTATTTCAGCGCCCTGTCACGTTAGCCATGGTTATGATAGCCCAAATAACGACTTTTAAAAGTTCTATTCATAGCCATGTTTCCAGTTAGCACCAACGAGGAGGTGTGACTAGGACTTGAAAATTGCCTGTAAACAACCCTACTATAATATGAGGTTGTTTAGCAGACAACAACCATTCGCTAACCATATTTTTTTTTTTTTTTTTTTTTTTTTTTAGAGAGAATTTTTTCATCATATAGTCTTCCTTTGTTGTTTTTTTTCTCTCTCTCTCTTCATTTTTTTTTCTCTTTTCGTTTTTTTTTTTTTTTTTTTTTTTTGTTTTTCATTTTTTTTTTCTTTTCATTTTTTTTCTAGATCTATTTTGTTTTTTTTCTCTATTTTTTTTTTATTATTATTATTTTTTCAATCTTTTTTTAATGCACAATTTTCACAATTTCAGTGTTCTTCTTTCGGTCCATACAGGTTGCTAACTGCCTTGAGAAAGTGGGATGTTGAGATCTCTGATGTCAGGTATCTATCCCATGCATCCTGCAGGCGAGCCTCTAGTGTCGTCACCACCATGGAATGGTCTCGCTGTAGGTCTGCTGCCGTAACATTCATCTTTACCAGCTCTGCCTCTCTTCTCAGCAGTGGAAGAAGTCTGTATATTCCAAGCCCCGACATCCCGGCCTTGTGGTTCAGACGATGATGCCATCCTAAAAATAGAAGATACAAAAAATGTTATAGAAAATGAGAAAGAAAATCAATATGCTTTACTTTTACAAATTTACTGCATTAGTTTCTTATTTAAACATCGTTGGGTCTAACTGTCCACCACTATATTCAATATAGATCTACATGCATTGAAAAATTCACTACACGAAAAAGATTTTTTTTTCAGATAAAACTCATATCTCGAGGTGCTTCTAACGAATTGTATACCCGCAATCTTTGTTTTAAGCAGGAAGTAATAATGAAGAAAAACTAATTACCCTCTACATCATTATTAGTCCTGATTGTATGTCGAAACACAGACCATTCACTAATAGAGAATACTGGGTTCCTTAACCACTGACGTTCTATGTAGTCTACCAGCGAAACCAGTTGTGGCAGCCTCTCAGCGCGCGGTCTCAAGTTCTCGAAGGTCTCTTGAATATGGGCAGCAGGTAGAAACGGCAGAGCCATCAGCTGTCTTATGTACTTATGCACGGCCTCGTTCTCTCTGTAGCTCACTACCAGACCATAGTGCTGAACATTCCGCCACACCGCTTGTACCCAATGGAATACACATCCTTTGAGTCTTGCATCTGGGAATACCTCTCTCACCGCCTGCCAGGCTCCTGAAAACATAATGTATCCTGAATGAGTATAAGATTTTATATTTCATATATCAAGCTTACGTTATGGATAAATAGCATTTTTAAATTCTATATTCCATGAGGAAAACAGATCTATGTGAAATTATAACATCCAACATGCTGTCTGAAATGACAGAAAATAGTTAAAGTTTGGACCTATCTTTCTAACGAGTACCCACAATTTATGTTTACTATAAAAATGGGGTCTAAGGAGATGGATTAAATGATCGTTGAAAAAAATAAATTACCTTTCTCAAAATCTAAGACAAAAGCTTCAACCACAGGGTCAGTAAGCTTCTCCTTGAGACAGCGCAACACAGCAATGTAGTCTTCTTTGGTTTTTCTAGACATCAGAGCGAAAGCCAAAGGGAACTGTTTACGCGCACCTTCACGTTGCACAAAACCATGTATTGACATCAGCTGCCCACTGGACTTGAAAGGGTGTTGAACAACCTGAAAATAAAACATGTATCGTGTTAACAAGGTCCGAACCACAACCTATAAATAAAAAATAACGGATAACATGTCTGACGGTTCTAACGAACACCCACAACCCAAATTTTAATTCAATTAATATTAGTTGAAATGCGTGTTGGACGGCTGTAACGATCGCCTACAACATGGTTTTACGTCCCCGTCAACACTTGGTATTTTGTTTTTTTTTCGACGTATAGAAGAAATTACATGTTAGAAACAAAGTATTCTTTATTACATAGCAGTCTCCTAACAATTGATTCTGCCTTGTACATTTAATTCAGTGTATACAAGTATGAAAGCGTTACCTTAAAAGTACCGTCCATGAACCATCTTTTTGTTTCGTTTAGAAGTCGAAGTTGGAACGGTGTTACCAAAATCAGATGACGTTCTCCCCTCACTCTGACGTCACCCACCAAGAAGTCTTCACATTGGAGAAACTCTGTATCCAGCTGAAAATCAAAACAATCCTCATTCAAATAACATAGCCTTAATTATCATTATTATTAAGTCGTGTCAATTGGTATACAAAGACATACAAGCGCATTATAAACTTTTAAAACTTGTAGTAATTTATTAATTTTCTCAAGAAATGACCCGTCGTATCAGTGTTTTTGGTGCATTGTCACGGCCTTATTGTTGCGATATGAAGAAGTAAGTTATATTCTTAAGAACTTCTATATTAATAATATGCTTACCTCAAAGTCGAGATTGTCTGGTTCTGTTGGTCGCATCTTTGCCCTGTAGCGGTTCGCTGCCCTCTTCAAAAGCGCCTCTTTTGGTTTCAGGAACTGGTTGGCATCACTGATGTTTTCCAGGATAGCATCTTCGATGATGTTCATTGCAGGTCGGTATATTTGTTGACGTGACACTTCCTTCACCTGAAAATGATAATTAACATACTAATATTTATTGTGTAGAACAACGCATAACCACTTAGAAGTGTGCAAACGGAAGATTTGTAAATGCGTACCCGTACTATGATATCATATACACTTACATAATTGAGTATGAAGAGGTATGCACGTAATTAGGAATGTGGCTGACATTGATTCATATATGCAACTTCATTATTTGTACTGAAAAATGAGGTTTATTTACCTTCGCTGATATCTCCGCTTTCTTTGGGAGCTTAACATCGCCAGGATGGATGTGCTGATGAACCCCGGGAGTGAATCTGTTGCCGACTTGTTTAACTGTAGCGTGGCATTCCATCTTCTTAGATCTAATGCTACATCTCCATAAGGTTGATGTCTTTCCTGCAGTCTGAAAAAAATGACATAAATAATTATTAGACAACCTAATCTATATACAAAAAACACACACATTCAACATGTAGGTTTTGTGTTATCATAAGGATCGCCTTACTCAGCGGTTCAAATGAGTACACACATCATACATTCACAAGGTAAAAGACAAAGTATCCTTATTTACCCCTCACAACTTCTTATACAGAAATTCCATTTTGACTCAAGAAAGGGTTCACGTCCGCCATATTGAACGGTTCAAATGAGTACACACAGCATACAGCAAAGACAAGGTATCATAATTTTACCATCACAACTTGTACGGAAATTCCATTGTGACTCAAGAAAGGCAGTCGTAAATTACAAAAATTACATACCTTGACGCCGTAGGAAAAACCATTGCTAGATACCAAGAGTTTCCCTCCTCTCTTACTGCCCTTTTCTATGATATTGAAGACAACAGGCTGGTCAGGTAGAACGCTTTCTGGCATCTCTGGTTCTAGGTTGATAGACCTGAAAATGTGGGAAAATGTCAAATACAATGAACAGTATAACTAGAGAAACCAGCGAAGACTCAGACCAGCCTGCGCTTATGCACAGTCTGATCAGTCTTCGCTAATCTGTAAACAACATAAGCTATCTATGTAATAATTGACGTAAGCCTCATTTGAGCAGAAATAAGAAAAAAAAAGAACCATAACATTTCCATGTAATAATTGACATATAGATAGAGAGACCAGCGAATACTAAGATCAGCCTGCGCTTACGAACAGTCTGATCAGAGTCTTCATTGATCGCACATATCTACTATAGCATCATTTTACGAAAATACAATATATAAATAGAGAGACCAGCGAATACTAAGATCAGACTGCGCTTACGCACAGTCTGATCAGAGTCTTCATTAATCGCATATATCTACTATAGCATCAATTTACGGAAATACAATAATTCACTAGAATTTGACATACAGTATAACTAGAAAGACCAGCGAAGACTCAGATCAGCCTGGGCTTACGCACAGTCTGATCCCAGTCTTCGCTAATCGCACGTTACAATTGACGTAATAATTCGCTTAAATTTGACATATAACTAGAGAGACCAAAAGACAACTTACGATTCAAAGACTTCTCGATCATCATTTGTACAACGGTGAGCCAGGTCAAATGTTGCATTGAGTGAAGGACGTCGTTCACTGATCACTGACGACTCTTGTCGACTGATCCCATTGACCGCCGAAGTTTCGTCTACAGACTCGTTTCTATCACTGTCCCTGGTAACGTAGCTTGTAGACTCTGCCACGACGCCAACACCGGAGTTCTGAAGGAAAAAAAGTACATTATGGAAAGAAGATATCAGAAAAAAAGTATACACGTCTGTATTATCTCTCATTAAACCCGACTTTTAAATTGTTGTCTCCCTCAGATTTCAGTATTCTCGCATGAGTTAAAGAGATACACATGTACATTAGATTTCATTTCTACTCAAACGCATAGAATGTATGTTCTTGAAAGAACCACCTCGCCGAGGCGCTTTTAACAAGTGTTTAGCCGCGGCATCACTGGAGTTCAGAAAAATTAAATAGTTACGGAAAGAAAAACATAACAAAAACAAGACAAAACATTTCAAAAGAACAAGTCTTACTATTCCATTATCTTTATAACTTTTCTGGTATCATTTTCTTACCTCCAAAGACAACGAGGGGACCTCCAGTGTGAACGTCGCATTCAGGCTGATAGCAACACTTTCTTCCGCGTCAGCTACTTCTTCCAAGAAAGCCTCAGTGGCCTCATCAGCAACCTGTTAATGATACGAGGGAATCAAGTATTTCTGTTAATTATTATTTTAAACATAATTATGTTGTGGGTACTCATCAGAAACTCAATGATGCGGTTCTAGCGAGTATCAACAACATATATTTGAAATATAAAGTACTTTATCACCTTAAAAGATTATAAAGGCAGAATATAATAATAATAATAATAATAATAATAATAATAATAATATAGTAGTAGTAGTATAATGTAAGTGCGACGTCGGTTTGACGTTTTTTTCTAACGTATGTTGTGGGTACTCATTAGAAACTCGACGTGTGCCTGTTGGTGTATAGTAGTAGTAGTAGTAGTTGTAGTAGTAGTAGTAGTAGCATGGTCTTTGCGTCAGTAAATGTTTGACATGTACTTATATATAAAACTTACCTCGATGGCTTCAGATTCCCTTGGTGGAATGTTCATAACACATGGCTGGCACACAAATCGAAGTGGCTCTTCACCTCTCCTAGCAGCAAAGTACTGCGCCTGCGTAATGCCTGAAATAAAACATATATTAACCCTTAAACCCTGAACACGAAAGTCCTACCTTTAAAAACAATGTAGACCCAGATCAGATAGCTTCTGATCAGGACCCACATTGTTTACCATGCAGTTTGTATTTTGAAATGATTTTATTCATGGATAATATTTATAAACACCTTTAAGATCTAAAAAACATTTCTTCTTCTAAGCCTGCCGTTATGAAAACACGCCTATACAAATAACAAAATTCCAAAATTACCGAAATAATGTTGACGGTAACGTAAAACATAATTCTAATTCATAATTAATAAAAACATTAAACTAAACTAAATAAATAAATAAATTAGTACAAAATAAATAAATAAAAGATACCTGTCCCACAAAGGCGATGCTGCAACCGGTCAGACACAAAATTAATAAAATAAATAAATAAATAAATAAATAAATAAATAAATAAATATACCTGTCCCACAGAGGCGATGCTGCCACCGGTCACACACGTCACACGTAACGGCATGGCGACGGCCATTAACTTCCTTGTCACATGAAATGCACAATTCAGACATTTTGAAATTTACTTCGACAATCGTTATAAGCGATTTCAAAGATAAGTAATGGAGTGATGTCTCGGAGCACCTTATATACATTGGTTGCCGACATTCAAAGACTTCGTTGAAACAAAAGCATATCAATTATAAAATATTTGGAATCGTTACCTTAACAGAACCGTAATTCGCCGACGAACTTAAACGGCTTAACTCATCGCCTTAATTAAATTAAAGACGCACGCATTAACGTGTGTTTTCACACCTTTTACAGTTGATCACTAATTGACAAAAATTAATAATGGGATTAGCTAGATAGGTGATTGATTAGGGGTTTTATCGTGTGATGATATATTTTTTTGGAAAAGCCAACAACTTTAAAGTGTGTAAATAAAAAAAAAATAAAAAAATAAATAAATGTGGTGTCATGATTCTCCTTTAAGACTTCACGCAACGCTTGCGCAGGATTGTCTGAGTCTTCCATGGTCCACTTGTCGTTACGAAAATCTTGACCCCATAAACTCCAAATGTTATATATAGTAAAACTGGGTTTAATGTGAGTTCTCGTGCACAAAAAACATAGATTGTTGGTACTCGAACTGCGAGTCCCCGCAATCTAAGTTTTGAGCAGAAACATGAACAAGAAAATCAGACTGTTTTATGGAAATACGTTTTTAGCAGTAATACCTTCAGTATATTTGTATAGGCGTGTTTTATGAATGCGCACTTAGTCCCACACATGCCAGTGCGCATCCATTCTAAGTTTTGTCTTGGTATCCGGGGCTGTTGCCGCAGAAGGGTTGAGCAGTCCGAAAATACTGATCATACGGCATTGACGTGCAGGCTGATCAGTATTCACAAAAACAGTCAATGACAGTCGTATTTTCCGTAAGACATGCAGACATGCTCCATTATAAGTTTTTGTGCAGCAGAACTCACTGATCTTCTGTGAAAGACATAATAAACTGTAAACCAGGTTATAGCAAACTATCTATCTATCTATCTATCTATCTATCTATCTATCTATCTATCTATCTATCTATCTATTTAATCTTCTTATATTGAGGCGGTCATACTTGGTCATTACCTCAGTTAGGTTATGCGCTAAATTTAGCTTTTAGCACAAAAAAGCAGATATGGAACATGCATATTCAATTATGTAAAGTTAGAAAAAAAAATGGGGCCGAAAAAAAAATTTGGGCCGAAAAAAAAAAAATGGGCCGAAACGACCCACCAATTTGGCCGAAACGACCCAACTCCAAAATTGGGCCGAAACGACCCAGGCCGAAACGACCCGGCCGAAACGACTCAGGACCGAAACGACCCAGGGTCCGAAACGGTTTAGGGCCGAAACGTCCCGCGACCGTATTGCATAATCAGTAGCCATATTTAAAATTTCTGCTCTTGTATACCCATACCCAACATAAGCCATTTCTTTTATATGTTCCACTAACTTGGCTTCTTCAAGTTGATTGAGCACTGGGGCTGGTCCAGATGAAGTGGTATCCATGGATATCCTGTTATCGACCCTATCTCGCAAGGTAGTAAGTGGAACACCATACAACTTTGCTGCCCTATACACTGGAACCTTGTCCTCCATACACGCCTTGTATGCTGACGTCAGCTTAGTTGGTGAATACTGCCTCAGCTTGGCTCTTTGGCTGACAGGAGTAAGCTGAAAAGAGAAAAGTGAGAACCTTTTTACATTTTGGAATAGAAATTTTCAGATTTATTCTAATTTCATTATATATTATATATTAAATGTATGCATGTATGTTTTTATTCATATTCACAAAAGCATTCAATTACTGTAAAAACAACAACAAAAACAAACTTGTCAAAACAGTGCTAAATACATTTGTCAAGATCATGGTCAAAACTCTTTCTGTTAATTATAATGCTGCAACACTTTCATGACTGTATATTAATTGTGTCTTTATGCATAAATGTTATACTTTAAGTGTGTACACTTGAGGCTGTTCATGGAAACATGTGTAGAAAATTAATGCAAATTAAAAATGTTAACATAGAAATCGTAAAAACGATGATACTTTTAAGCTTCCGTACTTTTTTTTTGGGCGTAATCCCGCCAAAATGTCATCGGCTATTTTTAGTAACGGGAAGCTTCTGCAAACACTGAGTAGCGTCGGTAGCAACAGAAATTTCTTTGCGAAATTATAGACGATAGAAGTCAATGAAAATTTGGTAATAGTGAAAAACAGGTAGAAAAACATGAAATAAAGTAAGGATTTATTTCTTACCTTTACTCGAAACATTTTCTTCTAGAAATCTTTGATAATCGCTAGCTGTCAAACAGTCGACACTTCCGTATTTACATCCGGCTGTGTTACGTCAAAATCTCGGAAAAAGCCCGCGACAAAGAGAGCTATCGAGAATAGGAGTATGTCGAGAACATAATTACGGGAATAATATACTGATACATAATCAGTTTTTATTCTCGATTATTTATACGCGTTCACTAATCGCCATCATTTTCTCTTCAGTAAGTGTGGCATGATCAAGCATTCCACTGAGTCATATACTTACGTTATAACCTTTTTTCTCAGTTTTGAGAAATTGCACTAGGACCAACTTGCCCCGCGGACAAACTAGCCCCGGTCTCCCCTACTGTTTGTGTATTTGTTGCTAAAGAGGGCCCCAAGGAAGATTGGCTACCAGCCAATTGGATTACCCTCTCAAACTGATGATAACGAATTTACTTACTTACTTATACCACAGGCGCTTGAAGTTTTGTCCATCAAACATACTCAAAATGTCCAAATATAAAAACTATGAAGCAATTTCAAAGAAATTGCCAGGTGTGCAAGCGCCGTTTAGGAGCCATTGCGCCTCTCATTTCCGCAACACCGCAGTGAATGTTGCACGGCAACGTCATGAACGTCAAAATGTTCCACGTCGAGTTTAATCAGAAAGATGGAAGATAAAAAGTTTGAGGTAGCAGTAAAGCGGAGCTTGGAGGGGCACAACCTGTTCATTTCTGGACAATGTGGGACCGGAAAGACATATTTATTACGGTAATATCAAGATACAACCGTTTAAAATCGCGATTTTCGACGTTCTCTCTCTGTTATGTAGAATTTACGTTTGTGTACATTGCCCCAAAGCACCTTGCAATTTATCCGGCTATGACTGCTGAAACAGTGGAAGAGCCAAAGACAATTTTGCTCGATATAGGCCAGTGTATTCTGTAAAAGTGTGTAGGAGAATATCAATAAATAACCCATGACAGGATATACTGTACTAAAGTCTCTACTAAAACTCCTCAACACTACGATACCTTTGATTTTCCGGATCTTGATAAGTGCGATCACGGTGTTCCCAAACATTATTAGAACCCTGTCACAATATACAAATCCAATCCTTGTGAATAATAACAGTGAGTTTACAGGACCAAATATGTTGTCGATAAGAAGTCAGCTGACGTTGTCTTACCACTACACCGATGAGGTAATGAAGACGTCACAAGTCAATAATTGGATGACGTCACATATCAATAATTGGACTGAGTCCCCAAATGGAGTAATGTACTTATGTATTGTTAATCAGTTGCTCGTTAATTGTTGTGGTGGTAGTAGGAAGGGTAGGGGCGTTTTACATGTGCAATAGGTGGAACATAGAGTTACACTTGAATGGCATCTAATATTTTCAAAAGCTTGTTTTTGCCTAGAACTTGGGTTGACTATCCTCCAGCTCTGGTTGGGGGAGGGGGGTGATGTGTGTGTGTGTGTGTGGGGAGGGGGGGGGGGGGGAGGGTAACTTCCTATATATGGCATAGTACTGATGTGTGTACCGAATGACCCCTTTTTCAGCGCTGCGAGGTATGAATAGCGCCCTTTTTTCAACAAAAAGAATATGACTGACCCGATTTTTTCTTGATTCACATATGAAATGTCCACTTTTCACTCATAGAGTTTTCGGCGCTGCTTGTTCTCTTTGTATCAGATGAATTGACTGTGATATTTGTCTAATTACCAGCAATAAATGGATATAATACATCAAAAGGCAGTATATGAATAGGTCAAAATTGTGGACGATAAAATAAATGAATAGGTCCGATATTTCAGTGGTCAGGTATATGAATGGGGTATGTTTCGAAATACTGGCCCTTTACACCCGTACCAGAATTACCCCCGTTACACCTCCCCCGAGTTTTCCAGTCTCCGCAAAGAGGAATGCCAGGCGGCATATGCGAGAACGGGAGTTCTTTGGGGGGGTTTAATGGATTCATATAAATGAAGGAATATTATTATTCTAACTTGTTTTTGTTTCGGTTTACAGCCCTTTCAATTTTTTTTCACTTATTCATACGTGATCATTGATTATTGTTTGTTGATAACTGGAGTCACGGCTAGAAAAACGTTGCAGTAAGTGGCATGTCAACCGACCTGTACCCAAAATACTTTTTAAAGACACATGTTCCATTGCATGACATCCTAATCACCCTATCATCAAAATATGCAGATAATCCATCTCTGGTTACATTTAGCCCTCAAAAATGTAGGGGCCAGATATTTGGTAATCAGTTATGAAAAAATAAGTTTTTATTCATTTATCCATTTGAAAATTTTTTGATAAAGTACAGAATTTGAAGATTAAAAAGTTTCATAATTAAGTGTAACTGTATTTATTTAAAATCACTTAGATTAGTTTATTATTATTATTATTATTTATTATTTTTAATTAAACATTTAATCCACTATTACACACAATCCCTCGTAATTGTGCAAGAACTTTTAGGAATAAACGTACTTTCATTATACAGTGAAATTTAATTTCTTTAAAACCATATTGAAACATGAAATTTCATCGGAAAAAAAAAAACCTGATGAATTTTATGACACATATTGTAACACGCTGTAAAGACATTAGGAGATGAAGTCTGAAGTAAGGTGTGACTAAAACCATACTGTCATCAAATCCAAATACACCGCTTATGACACTTGAAAGAACAATAACACAAAACAAATCAAAACGTTAACATCTGTTTACTCCAGCCAAAAGGCAGAGAATATGTGTCTTTAGCTAGTATCTGAAGAAAGAGCATGAATAAGGAACACTGGTATGAACACCTAATGTTTTTAGAGATATAATCCAGTTTGGAATTTGGACACATCTATATCACAAACAACAAAAAATGGCAACAGATGTATAAACTATTAAAACAGCTCTTATGAATCTACACTATTTGCACAGTCGTCTATGAGTGCAGAGACATGTGACGGCTAAATCCGACTATTCCCACGAGAGGCATAGGCTTTTCCATGCCATGCTTCGAGGTTGTTCCTTTCCTGGACTAGTTGATATGTAAATTAGTTGGCCGATTATCGTGTCCATGATGTGTCTGAGCCCGGCTCACCCACATCATAACTTGCATGAAATGTAACTTTCGGCATATATGATTATCAACATGCCCATGTAGGTCATGAACACCCTAAAACTAATGCGTATTGATTTTTTTTTTTTTTTTGTCTACATTCTCTTAAAATCTGAGATTGTGGGTATTTGTAAAAAAAAAAAAAAAAAAAAAAAAAAAAAAGTGTACACTCTGAATTGTCTTATCCTGGGATATGTGATATTGGGGTTTAATTGCTGATAACACATGTCCGTGCAAACATAATTAATTGCAAAAAATATGTAATGTATATACATTTTGTTATGTATAATTTCATTATCATATAACTTCTTTTTGATGTGGATAACATCTTGGCATGAAGAATGATATGACGTGCAGCTGGCGTGTCATATTATGACTTCTTACGTCCCCATTCTATATTGTTTTGAAATTTGTTCGTTGTTCTTCGGTGTGAAGAAAAATAAAAGCGTTATATGATAAACATAGGCATACATATATTCATGGTCATTACATATGGAATTTATATTTACATATATGAATTTATGCCTGGTGCTCGTTTCATACATTTAAAATGAAATGTTCACTCTATTAATATTTCATTCCTTCTTCAGTTCATCAACTCCCATACTTCGGTTTCATCAGAAAACCCGACTACGCTACAATAATACGTTCGGCTTTATATCGCTTCTATTTCTCATAACATAAGCCTGGCTAAAGCGCGACATGACCTTCCGCAGACAGTACAAAATCTTATAAGACTGCTGATGCATAGAGTGACGTGAGTATTCGATTATCGCACATGCATCCGTGTAGGCTTTTGAATCCAGTGAGTCATACTGTGATACTTCGGATATAGAACACCGAGGACTCGTTTATCACTTGTTTCGAACTCGTTTTTGAGGAAAATGACCCATACCAGAAGATATACATTTGACTCTCGTTATCTCAAGTACTGATATTTCAAAATACTGTTTCAGTCAAACTGAAATTTGGGCACTGTTGTTTCAGGGTTGCTATATGTCATGCGATTCGTGCGATTTCACTCCTTTTATCGCAAACTACTGTTATCTCAAACCAAAACTTCCAGTCCCCTTGAGTTTGATATAGCGAGAGTCGACCACAAACAATGAGCTCTTAAATGACAAATCCTACGAGAAGATGTGTGGTCGGTTAAGAATGATAAGTATGCAGATCCGATCAATCCAATCATTTTTATTGGAATATCATGAGCCTTTCGTCTGTCGAAAGAGCAATATGTCTGTTGCATATACAGACTAAAAGTAAGATTATAATACGTCTCATAAGTAGCCATGCAGGAGTTGTCATTCCGTTACACATGTCGTGCATGTTAGCGTAATATTGAATTACGTTTTCTATAAAACCGAAGTATCCTGGACAACTTACAGACCACAACCGTGTACAGACCAATTGAGGGAAAAACAAACATTAAAAAAATGTTTCAAAAAGAAATATATGTACAATTCTATGGCGTCCCGTTTGGGTTTTAACATATTCAAAGCAGTTACCAGCATTTCAAATACAGATATCTCTAATAGTAAATACAGATATCCATATATCTATGTAAATATAGATGCCTGTAATTCAAATGCAGATATCTGTATTTTAAATACAGATATATCTAATAAAAATGCAGATATATGGAATTTAAATACAGATATATCTATTTATGGTTAATATATAGTTATCTACATTCTAATTAGAGATATCTGCATTTCAAATACAGATATCTGCATTTCAATTACAGATAACTCTAATTAAATGTTAAATTAAGATATTTGCATTTCAAATGCAGATATCTGTAATTGAAATGAAGATATCTGTACATGTACTTAAATAGTAGATATCTAAATTACTAAATTTACTACAGATATCTGGATTTCAGATACATATATCTGCAATACAAGTACAGATATCTGTATTTAATGTTGAAATACAGACATCTCTATTTACTGTACTTATGGAAAACTGATGCCTCTTTGGCCGACTATGAATACGTAATAACTGGTGAATATATATATATATAAAAAAATGCGCAGGCTGACCAGTCTTCTCTGTCTGGCTGCCTACAGAGTGCCCTGCGAATACTAGATCTACCATGCAGAATGTAAAAGTCCTGATTTACATTCTTGTTTATATCGGACATTCGATTTTTTTATATATAATAAATCTATTGGGCCAGCCAACAATATAATCACCTCGACGTCGTTTTAAATGGACTATCTGAAGACTTAAAAGACTACATGGATGTACATGCAATCTTGTATGAAATGCTCATTTCTTGTCTATTTCTTCTTAGGTTCCTACTGTAAACTTTCAGGGAAGAAAGACAGAAGAAAAAAGTTCGAACTAGTTTGAGCTGCACCATACTTCACACAATTTAACGACCACTAAACGACCGACCCGTTCAATATACATACATGCTATCTGAGAGTCGATCTAAAAAAGCGAGTATGAGACGTAAAAAATCGCCGATATTGTTTGGTGATTATCGTTTTCTATTCAGAAATTCATTTTATTTAAAATCATATACGTTCTCTCTCTCTCTCTCTCTCTCTCTCTCCATATATATATATATATATATATATATATATATATATATATATATATATATATATATATATATATATGCCAAAACTTTTCAAGGGGAACAACTAGAATAGTAATACAAACGCTCACTTGTATTATGGGACTGAATTTCAAGTTTAGAACTAGATTCTGGACATAGACAGAGAAAATAATAATAAGTATTAAGGAAATTACATGATAGGTACACATTTAAATATACAATATAACTATCGGTTTACATTAAGCACTTGATAGGGGAGATCTACAACTCGATACAAATTGAAATTTAATTAATACAATAACCTACATGGTATCTACGGTGCTGTGACATAATAAAATAATGTTGAAAAAAAAAATGTTGAAACTTGAAATGCTAAGTACGTCTGCACCAAGCGATTCACGTGAAATGTCAACGCACTTTAATTTGGAAAGTAAATAAGAAAAAAGTTCGTCCTTTGCTATTGTGACAGGCGCTTTAAAGGCTAACATAGCAATTTCTCTCATCAGGTGAATAAACAGCCAAACTTGAATTAAAATATTCGTGAAGTTGAAATCGTGAATTCGTGAAGTTGAAACATTGAATTAATGTAGCTGAAATATCACTGCCGGTCTTTCGTAGTATACTTATCACTGCTACATAAGCAAAATATTTCTGTTTTTTTTTTTTTTTTTTTTTTTTTTTTTTCACATACTTTTTCAGGCAAATTAAACGGTTGGATTAACTATCGCCATAAGCATTCCCTAAAAAATGATACCTGAATAACGTTTGCATCTAGTTTGATTCCAAAGTTAGAACTTTCACACATCATCAGACATTTTGCAGGCGTGTAACATATATAAAAAACATGGATCATTTAATATAACACACAATAGAAAAAAAAAAAAGAAAAATTACCAAAAGTACTCATTTTTATTTCAGCAAAAACTACAAGGTGATTGATATTGTTATTACTAGAAAAATTAAGATTTTTAACACAATAAAGCTTGTTAATTTAATGATGACTTGAAAAACTGGGCCCAGAATGTCAGCTAAGCAATAAAATTGCAAACAGCAAAATACCAACTGATTGATTGTTTGTTCTTTATATAGCTCTATGCATTGTCCACAAAATCGACATGCCGTTTTAAGCTCACCAGAGCCGAAGGTTCCGGGGGAGCTTATAAGATAGACTGTTATCCGTCGTCGTCTGTTGTATGTCGTCTGTCTGTCATCTGTTCTCTGGCGTCAAACGACATCTAATCTGAAGCCACCGGGCCGATTGGGCCCAAATATCATATGTAGCTTGCTTTGGCTGAGGGATTGAAAGTTTGATTTCTTTTATGTAAATCGCCTCATTACTCTGGTTGATAGGGCAACTTAGAGTTTCCATAGACTTATAATGGGGAAATTTGAATAATGTCATTTTCTGCAAACCCTCTGCAGATATTTTGACAAAACTTTCATAGAATTATTCATTAAGCAATCTTCTATCTGACAAATGATATCAGGCATACTGCTCGTTTTTATTGGTTGCCATGGAAACCATAATGATAAGAAATAATAATAATAATAATAATAATAATAATAATAATAATAAGTAAAATAAAAAGAAAAGAAAAAAATACTTAAACTTACAAATCATCTACTCAGAAAACATATGCTCTATGAGGCTTACAGTCAGTTTTGATTTGTGACATTATGATTTATTTACGGGCAGAACTTCAAGCTCCTGTGCTTATACTTACTTCAAATGCGACGACAAACCAACATGGCGGCTAGTTCAGAATGTTGTTTGCGATGACAGTAACGTTACGTCACTCAACATAACGTAAACAAAGCAAGGCCCATCTTTTGATATCGAAAATTCAAAATCCATGTTCAAACATCACGTGACTTTCATGATTTGAACATCGGTTTTGTTGTTTCTGGTCATTCGAGAATAGCTTCAAACGGCTATGTTCATAGGATTTTATGCAAGAACAGGTATAAATTTATGACTTAGGTCCAAGGAATAAACCCCATTTCGTCCAACTGATAATCACGGACCAGTCCAAGGTCAAATGGTCCAAGAGATTTGGTCCAAGGAATATGTATCACAAGTGAGTCCCTCCCAGGGGGTACCTGTTCCCTTTTTCCCCAGAAAAATCGATATTTTCCCTTGTTCCCCAAAATCAAAATATTTTGATTTTGTAAGTTCCCTGTTCCCCCAAATTGCCTTTATTCCCCTGTTCCCTTCAGTTTTAGACTTTTGTTCTCTTGTTCTCCCTGAAATAAATGGCCTTATTGAGGCCCTCCCAGGGTTTTGGGGGAACAGGAGAATAAGGCCATTTATTTCAGCGGAGCAAAAGTCTAAAACTGAGTGGAACAGGGGAACAAAGGCAATTTTGGGGAACAGGGAACATAGAAAATCAAGATTTTGATTTTGGGGAACAAGGGAAATGCCGATTTTTTTTTTTCAGGGGAACAAGGGGACACTGCAGGTACCACCTGGGCCTCCTTATTCCCTTGTTCCCTTAAACCTCTGAGAGGGCCTCACAAGTAAAAGTTCTAGGCCCAATTGTTCAAAGCGTCGTTAGCTTAACGAGCTCGTTAAGGGTCATTTCGTTAACTGTTTTTGCGGATTCAATATACAGTATTCTGATATTTTTTGCTGAAAAAATGTGAGTAGCTTTTGCGCCGCAAAAGCTACTCACATTTTTTCAGCAAAAAATTTCAGCATATTTGCGTATCACTGGATGTAAATTTTAACGAATCGTTAACTAACGACATCGTTAGCTTTGAACAACTGGGCCTTGATCTGAAAAACAAAGATACGAATGTGGTTGTGGTATCTACCAGTATTCCATGACAGTTTAATTCACAGACCGTTAGTGTTAAAATTTGTCGATCGGTTCATTGTTATATTTAAAATAATAATAATAATGAGAAATTATTAATAATTAAGACTTAATTTGTACTTTTTATCTAATGCCCCATTGTGAGCCCCTAAAAATACGAGTTACAGGCCCCTAGTCATGACGTCATTGTCTATGGCGTCACAAGAAAAGTAGTGGTACCGAGCACGTTGAGAAAACAAAAGGTAAATGTAGACCCAATTTCGGATAAGAAAGATGTCTGATTGCTTTTTCTGGGCTGGAAATTTATTATTTCCAATTTATAAATGTTGACACAGTGTAGTGTTTGTGTTATTATCTAAGATACTGCTGAACTTCTGGGATGGAAAATCGGCGGGATTGAGGATCGACAACACTCTCGAGAAATAGTGGGTTACCGTTCCTGAAGAAGAATTTACATATTTGATTGCCTGTAATTACATGATTTACAAATGTACCTGGGCCCTGACGTCACTTTAATGAGATGTTTTCGCGTTGAATAAAAGTGTTTTGTTGCATAACTCAGTCTCTTTTGGTCCCAAAGAGTTCTACTCATATAAACAGATTTCCAGGTCAAGCAGTATGTTAATAATGAACCAAAACAAGATACGCTTATAAAAAAGCTTGGATAGCACAAGACGATTCTCATATTACTGACCCTGCACGCTCTTAATACTTCAATACTAAGGCAGGAAAAAAAGGAACTAGCCAACACCTCAGAGCAAGCTTATAACCAAATTATAGCTAAAATAAAAATCCGCTTTGTTGGAAAAAATATAACTTGTTTCCCCTAGCACCTTTTAGCATGGCATGGTGCCATGCCTGAATTCCTAGTGCCATGCCCTTTTCACTTGCCCCATGCCCTTTTTCCACGCAAAGGGGGTGGTCGGGTCATGCGAAGGTGTCATGTATCTAACTTAATTCACCGGTGTGTCAACTGATACTGGCTTACAGTTGGGCAAGGCCTGCTATCCTTGTAGTAGGTAAGGGGGAATGTTTTATTTCTTTTGTGTCTTCACTTTCATTTTTGTTCCTCTTTCTTCCCTGTCCCTCTCTTTCTTTTCTACTGTCTCTCCTGCTTTCTCTGGGAGACAACACAAAATGACTCACAAGGGTTGAAGTGTCATTAAACCACAACACAGTCAACTTTCACAACAACTGAGCATTCTTTTGGTGAACTTGGGGATGGTTGGTATTGGCGAAGGTGTCGTGTATCTTAAGTTACTGGGGCGTCCAACTGATATTGGTTTACAGTTGGGCAAGGTCTGCTATCCTTGTATCAGGTCAGGGTAGATGGGGAATGTTTTTATTTCTTCACTTTCATTCATGTTCCTCTTTCTTCCCTGTCCTTCTCTTACATCTACTCTACTATCTCTTTTCTCCCTTTCTCTGGGAGACAACACAAAATGATGAACAAGGGTTGACGTGTCGTTAAACCTCGACACAATCAATCTGTCAGTGAAGAGCGCAAAGGGGAAACAATGGGAATCACTTAGCATCATGGCAAATCACGTTTTCTTTTCGTGCTCTGCTGCAGCCAGACACTATATTTTTATTGCACCTGCTTGTAGCAGGGTGCGATATAGGCGTCCGCTTTTCTGTCCGTCCGTCCGTTCGCCTGTCAGCATTTATGTCGACGTTCGACATTTATGTCAAAGTTAGTATTCTTATCAACTACAAGACTAAACAACCATCAAACCTTGCATGAAACATCTCCCTGACCTCCTGACTTTGCGACATAGGAGTCCGCTTTTCTGTTCGTCTGTCTGTCCATTCGTCTGTCAGCATTTATGTCGATGTTCGACATTTATGTCAAAGTTAGTATTCTAATCAAGTACAAGACTAAACAACCATTAAACCTTGCATGACACATCTCCCTGACCTCCTGACTTTGTGACAAGGTGCCCGGTTTTCTGTCTGTCTGTCCGTCTATCAACAGTCCTGTTATGTCGAAGTTAGACATTTACATGGGTGAAAGTTTTCAGGATTATTCCTGATTTCAGGATCTTTTGGGACTTGCTGTGCCTATATAAAGTATAGGCAAATTTGGCATTTCAGGATTTTGAAACCCGGCTTTCAGGATTTTTTGAATTTTAGAACTTTCACCCATGCATTTATGTCAGTTAGTATTCTAATCAACTACAAGACTAAACAACAATCAAACCTTGTATGAAACATCTTCCTGACCTCCTGACTTTGCGACATAGGTGCCTGCTTTTCCATTCGTCTGTCCGTTCGTCCGTCGTCTGTCTGTCTATTAATAGTTCTGTTACGTCGAAGTTCGACATTTACGTCAAAGTTAGTATTCTAATCAACTACAATTCTCAACAACCATCATACCTTCCATGACACATCTCCATGACCTCCAGACTTGGCAGATTCATTGACCCAGTGACTTGACCTATATTTTGCGCTCCATTGACTTTGACACAATTTACGTTGACACTCCAGATCTTCTCAACTATAAGGTGTACAACTACCAAATCTTGCATAGTGCTTCTCCTAGATGTACTGACTCGGCAGGTACCTTGACCCGGTGACCTTGACCTATATTTTGCGCTCCAGTGACTTTGACACATTTGCGTCGACGTTCGATATCTCCGCAACTATAAGGCCTACAACCATCAAACCTTACAAAGTGCTTCTTCTCAATGTACTGACTCGGCAGATACCTTGACCTGGTGACCTTGACCTATATTTTGGCTACAGTGACTTTGACATAATTTACGTCAACGTTCCAGATCTCATCAAGTGTAAGACCTCTAGCCACCAAACCGTGCATAGTGCTTCTCCTAGATGTACTGACTCGGCAGGTATCTTGACCCGGTGACCTTGAACTATATTTTGTGCCCCAGTGCCTTTTACACATTTTACGTTGACATTCTATATCTCCTCAACCATAAGGCCTACAACCATCAAACCTTGCATAGTGCTTTGACACATTTTACGTTGATGTTCGGTATCTCCTCAAATATAAGACCTAGAACCACTATAACTTGCATAGTTCTTCACCTCATTGCACTGGCTTGGCAGGTACCTTGACTTGGTGACCTTGACCTATATTTGACATATTTTACGTTGATGTTTGATAACTCCTCAACTATAAGGCCTACAACCACCATACCTTGCATAGTGCTTCTCCTTGATGTACTGACTTAGCAGGTACCTTGACCCATGACCTTGACCTATATTTCACGCTCCAGTGTCTTTTACACATTTTACATCGACATTCCATTATCATTGGGCTCTATAATACGAAAAGTCCGTGTTAAAGATACATGCACAGCCATTAGAGGGAATGGCACTGGCCTAGAATATATGTGCCCCACTAGGCACTTTGTCTACATTTTTTTCAACCCAGTTTTCCAACTAAGCACTGCTAAGAATGAAATCAACTTATTTAATAACCACGTTCTGATTGTGGCTCCTGTGACTTTTGCCCCAGCAGGTGCGATGACGCCTTCCACGGAATTCTTGTTGTAATACATGATCAGTCAGGGATGAAGTGCTGTCCCTTTTATAATTATACCCCCTGCATATGAAATATGCTGAAGGGGTATATAGTTTTCGTCCATTCGGTTAGTCTGTCCGCCTGTCCGGGTGTGATTCCATCTGTTAACCTTTTCTATAACCAAGTTTTACTTCGAAGTTTTTTTTATTATAACTCTGCAGCCACTGATTAAAAACTTTTCATATTTGGTATGGGGGTACCTGGGAGGGTTCTCTTCCATCCTATGTCTATGGACCCCTGGGCGGGCGGACCTAGAGGTCAAAATCTAGGACACCCCAATAAAGTAGTATATTGCAGTTTGTTTATACAAACAACCTCTTATTAAAGAAGGACTGGCATCAGACATGTTTATCATATCAACATCAGTGTAATAAGGTCAAGGTCATTGTGACCTTATTTTCATGCTTCAGTGATTTTGACATATTTTGAAGCCTATTTCATGGATTAATGCCTCAGTAAAGTAGTATGTTGCAGTTTGTTTATACAAACAACTTCTTAAAGAAGGATGGGCATAGACATATTTATCACATCAACATTCAGTGTAATAAGGTCAAGGTCATTGTGATCATAGTTTCCTGCTCCAGCCATTTTGCCTTATATCTTGACTATTTCATGGATTAATGTGATAATTGGAATATTGGTTCTATGTGACACCAAAATTGACAACATAACAAATGTAGGTCACCTTGACCTATATTTCATGGTCCATTAATTTTGCTTCATATCTTGAATGTTAATTGATGTATGAACATCATTATTTGGGATTATGAATTAGTATGATCCAACAGTTGACCTAAAAGTAAATGTAGGTCACTGTGACCTATATTTCATAGTCCAGTGATTTTATGTTACATCTTGAAGAGAATTTGATGTATTACTATCATATTTTGGGATTATGTGACCTATATTTCATAGCTGTATGATTTTGTCCTATATCTCCCACTATTTGGTACCTAGATGTCATATTTACATATAATGATACAGTGTGACCCAAACTTTCATAGCAAAGTACATTTGTAAATATTAATTAAGTATGACCTTTATTTCATGGTCTAGTGATTTTGCTTAATATCTTTTAGATTATTTAATGGATTAACATCATAGTTGGTATAATGCATCAGTGTGACCATCAGATTAATTTCTCAAGTATATGTAGGTCAATGACCTATATTTTATGGCCCAGCAAATTTGCTTCATGTCTCAAAAACTATTTACTCCAGGAAGTTTGTACTTGGGATGATAGCTCAGTGTCACTCAGAGACAGACATTGTAACCTATATCTTGCCTTATATTATTATTAACTTTGAAATATTTCATAATTAAGAAATGGCGCCACCCGGGGGTATTCGTGATCCTCTGGGCACTTGATCTAGTTAATGTAATAACCCGAAGTGTTGGCACAGACAGGCCTAAGCATACAGTGTAGACCCAGATCAGATGCTACATAATACATGGCTTCTGATCCACATCTATGCTGTCTACTATTCATCCAGCAGTATAAAAGATCTAGTAAAATAGACTTGTTCAAATTTTAGGACCAGTATGGTAAGGCGTTAAGGTATCCCAATACTTGGGATATATACGGTAGCAGCTGGTATTGATTTTTTCACACGTCAAATGTACTATTACTTATTTTTGACAAACGGATAAAGCGGCTTTATGTAAGAGATCTCTCAACATGGTTAGTGTTATGTGTTGACGAAAGGTTTTGTTTGTTTCCATAGCTCCAGAAAAGGTCTAAATCTTCAAATTGAATATTAGAAAACATGAATTATTATGGACCGATTTTGAGCCATCCTTATGAAGTGAAAATCGGTCCAGGGCTGTAAAACTGTTTAGTTTCAATTAAAATTTTACCCCGAGTGTTATCTGCCCTTGCTGCTGGGTTATATACATGTATAAAATCCTAAAATCCTTTAATGTCTTTTTATCTGACCAGTTTTCACCAGATTTCACATGGGCTTTCCATCAAAGGGGTATTGTCAATTTGTTCAAAAGGTTCTGCACTATTGAACAAGATGGCCACCATGCCATATCTTAAAAATCCTCTCCAGAAATAAGAAAGCTATGAGACTGAATCTTGGTATATAGCATAGGGGAGGCAAGGTCTACCAAGGCTATTCAAATGATGGTCCTAGGATGACCATTGACCTTTTTATGGGACAATACTGGAAGAAGTTGCATGGCATCTGCAGATATGCAAAGGCTGATTTGCTCAGATGAGTAAAACCTGGCCCATGGGCCTCTTTAATGTAAAAAATGAAACACTAAGTTGTCTGTTTGTCTAATTGTAGATTTGTGGTGAATAAAAATAAAAGTGAAGAAATTTGATAAAAACAGCCCAAAATAAGCACAGCTCCAAATACATGTACAAGGCACTTTTTTTTTAACTGAAAAGTACTGATATTTTTTTTATTTCTCCATGAAAACATATATTGTGGGTACTCATTAGAAGCTTTCACTTTCTAATCAATACCCGCAACATACATTTTCATGGAGAAATAAGAAAAATTATTATGTGGATATCCCTCTTTAAAATATCTGACTATTAATAGCTACCTGGAAGAGGACTGAAATAAGAAAGAATGTATTTTCTACTGGGCGTCTAATTAGTCAGTGATCAGTGGGTTTTACAAAGCCAATGATCAGCGATGAAATTATGGCCGATTCACAATGCTGGCACTCATTGTGCCATTCAGTTACCCCTTTCCAAAAGCTCAAATGATAAAACTTTCATTAAAAAATATTGTTTCTTAACTTTAACCTGTATCCTCTGTGTCCATGTGTAGTAGTCTGTGCCTCTTCTATTTACCAATGCATCTATAAGGTTATCATCTGTTATAGCTCTAGATGTAATATTCTCATTTCCCCATGAAAACATTTATTGTTTGTACTCATTAGAAGTACCAGAGCAAGGTGCTTCTAATGAGTACCAACAATAATTATGTACGTTTTCATGGAGAAGTAAGAAAAAGTGGCGGGGCCCCCATAGCCTAGTGGATAGGAGAGGACTCTTAATTCATTAGGTTTCTCACCGCTGTGGTTCGAGCCTCGCTCGGGTCACATTGGAAAGCCAAGTTTTGCTTATGGATGTTCAGGTGGTTTTTCCCCTCGAGTTCTCTGGTTTTCGCCCACCTTTGACGAACGATCGACTCGATAAAAGTGAAATAGTCTTGAAAGGGCAAAAATGTGTCAGTACTTTTCAGTTGAAAAAGGAATCTCATCCGGATCTAGGTGATTTTTTGTTCATCTCTTGCTTGATTTCAGTATCTCTAAGTACAACAAAGTCATTCACTGGCTTCTTCTCAGTTGCTGGGAAAGGTCCAGGTTTGCATTCTCTAAGCAGAAAGTTAGGGCATCTCCGGAACAGAAAAGTTCAACAGACATGGCAGACACAACACAGAGAGGAACCAAAACCCCAATGGTAATAGAAGGCTACCATGTTTACAGCAATGATGGTAAGTACAAAACATAGTACACTGGAACCTATTTGTATGCTGGTTCATTATTTTAAAAGACAGCTTCAGATATAGGACAGTTTAAATGTGGACCCAAAATTGTTGTATCCAAACAAAAACAGTCATTTTTAGCTCGCCTGGACAAAGTCCAGGAAGAGCTATTGCACTACCGTCGGCGTCCACATTTACGTTAAGGTTTTTTAAGAGCTTATATTTTCTAAACCATTTGATAGATTTGGTTCATATTTGGTATGATGATAGATATGGTTCCAAAGTTTTATTCAGCAATAACCCAGCCCATTACCTGAAGGTCAAGGTCATGGACTTGGAAAGTTTTAATGTTAAAAGTTTTTTAAGAGCTCATATTTTCTAAACTATACGATGGATTTTGTTTATATTTGGTATGATGATAGATACAGGTCCAAAGTTTTATTCAGCAATACCCTGCCTATGCCTATGATCTCAAGGTCAAGGTCACAGACTTAAAAGTTTTATATTAAAGTTTTTTAAGAGCTTATATTTTCCAAACCATATGATGGATTTTATTCATATTTGACATGATGATAGATACAGGTCCAAAGTTTTATTCAGCAATACTCACTGCCCTTGCTCATGGCCTCAAGGTCAAAGTTAAGAGAAATTTTTCTATTTAAAGAGCTCATATTTTCCAAACCATATGATAGATTTAGTTCATATTTGGAATGATAATAGACACAGGTCTGAAGTTTTATTCGTCGTCATCCACAACCCATGTCTATGACCGCAAGGTCAAGGTCACAGACTAAGAAATTTTATAATTGATCCCTGATAATGTCAAATTCATGACGACAAATGACCAAACCATAGCACAAGAAATCCTATCAAGAGCTAAAATGCCATAACATTTCGCCAGCCTCGGTGGCTCAGTTGGATGCGCCGTCTGACTGGGGACCAGGAGGTCGCAGGTTCAACCCCCGCTGAGGTTGGCAACATTCTTTTGTAGAGATTGATCATGAAATATTTTCTACGGGCATTCTCTCCCTTCCGCTGATTCAAGAAGGGCACTTATCAGTTTCTGGCGAAAGAATGTGCACAATACTGGTTAACCGCTAAGAGGACTAAGTCTGCCCAGTAAACGTGTGGTTCGGTAAACTAACCGCACTCGACTTGACCCCATTGGGTTGACTGGGCCGTAAAACCTCAACACAAACAAATGCCATAACATTTCCTCTTACTGTAATGATTCTAGTATTAGGACAGATAGGCCTAAGCAAACAGTGCAGACCCAGATCAGACTGATCCTAAAGAGCACCATGACACTCCAGTACCATTCCAGTTCTAGGTGAGCTATGCTGTCTGCTGACAGCTCTTGTTCTGAATATAATGTATAAATGTTTTGTTGATACAACATGGTTGTTCAGCTGTTAACCCATTGAAGACAGGAGACCCTGAAATGGGTAACTAGCAAACAGTGCTGACCCAGATCAGACGCAGAATGCGGCGTCTGATCAGGGTCTACTGTTTGCAAATAGCTTAACAATTTTTCTTTAGGAATATCTACGTCGTATAGCCTGACATACCTAAAATGGACTCTTCCAATATATTGTGTGGGAGAGTTTAATTTTGCATAATGGGAAATATTTGAGAACAAAGCAGGGAAACAGAAAAGCCAAATGGTTCTGATAAGTTTGATATGTACCACAAATACCAGTAAATTTTTGCAGAAAGAATAAAAAAGAATATCTGTGAAAAAAGTGTAAATCTTGCAAGCAAGTCAGACACACAAATCCACAGAACTCTTATCATTTATAACATGCTTAGTTTATTTGTATATATACATATATTGTAAATGTCCTAAAATTTCATACACTAAAGTTTCTGACAAAATGTCATATGCAAACAGTGCAAAATCAGATCAGACCTTTAAGAGCAGTCTATCAAGGTCTACACTGATTGCCATTCCATTAAGTATTTTAAGAAACAATTGCATAAAAAGCAAAACTTTAGACAAAAAAAAGCATGGAATAAACTTTGAAATTTTAGCACATTTACTGTGTTGCATTTTATATATTTGCAGAGGTTGAAGTGAAGCAGGAACCAGTGGACACAGGATATCCTGACAGTACTTCAACAGTTAGTACATTGAGCTTTTTACTATATTTACTCAAATTTTGGTCGGACTTTTGCTGAGCAAACATGTAAACCCAGATCAAACTGCTCCAGTCGAAGGAGATTTTGATCAGCATATACACTGTTTGCCATTTAATTGCAGAATTTAGACATACCCATCTAAGTTGAATGGCTTGTTAGCTCACCTGAGCACAAAGTGCTCAAGGTGAGCTGTTGTGATCGGTCTATGTCCGTCGTGCATTGTCCATCGTGCGGCGCCAACAATTTGTTTTAAAAGCCAACACCCCTAGCCAATTGACACAAAACTTGGGAGGAAGCAGTGAGGTGACTTGTAGAACAAAAATAGCTAAAATCGTTCAGATCTGAAATCCAAGATGGCAGTCATGGTGGACATCTTGAAAATCTGTTTTGCTTTTTCTCCTGAACGAAAAGGCCAATTGACTTGAAACTTAATAGGAAGCATTGGGGTGACTTGTAGATCCAATAAAATAGCTAAAATTGTTCCGATGGGAAATCTAAGATGGCTGCCATGGCAGCCATCTTGAAGATCTATTTTTCACTTCTTCTGAGCCCAAAGGCCAATTGACATGAAACTTGGTAGGAAGCATCAGGGCGACTTGTAGATCAAAACTAGCTAAAATCGTCCCAATGGGAAATCCAAGATGGTGGCCATCTTGAAAATCTATTTTTCGCTTCTCCTGAACCGAAAGGTCAGTTGACTTGAAACTTGGTAGGAAGCATCAGGGTGAGTTGTAGATCAAAAATAGCTAAAATCATTCCGATCGGAAATCCAAGATGGCCGCCGTATCTTGAAAATCTCTTTCGCTTCTTCTCCTGAACTAAAAGGCCAATTGACTTGAAACTTGGTAGGCGGCATCAGGATGACTTGTAGATCAAAATCATTCCAATGCGAAATCCAATCTTGAAAATCTATTTTTCACTTCTCTCCTGAACCCAAAGGCCAATTGCCTTGAGACTTGGTAGGAAGCATTGGGGTGACTTGTAGGTCAAAAATAGCTTAAATCTTTCTGATCCGATATGCAAGATGGCCGGCATGGTGGCCGTCTTGAAAATCAATTTTTCGCTTCTTCTCCTGAACCGAAAGGCCAATTGACTTGAAACTTGGTAGGAAGCATAGGGGTGACTTGTAGGTCAAAAAGAGCTTAATTTGTTCTGATCGGAAATCCAAGATGGCTGGCGTGGTGACCATCTTGAAAATCTCTTTCACTTCTTCTCCTGAACCAAAAGGCCAGTTGACTTGAAACTTGGTAGGCGGCATCGGGGTGACTTGTAGATCAAAAATAGCTAAAATTATTCCAATGCGAAATCAAAGATGGCTGCCATGGCGGCCATCTTGAAAATCTATTTTTCGCTTCTCCTGAACCCAAAGGCCAATTGCCTTGAGACTTGGTAGGAAGCATTGGGGTGACTTGTAGGTCAAAAATAGCTAAAATCGTTCCGTTCCAAAATTCAAGATGGCCACACATGGTGGCCATCTTGAAAATCTATCTTTCGCTTCTTCTCCTGAACCAAAAAGCTAATTTACCTGAAACTTAGTAGGAAGCATTGGGGTGACTTGTATGTCAAAAATAGCTAAAATCGTTCTGATCCAAAATCCAAGATGGCCGCCATGGTGGCCATCATGAAAATCTATGTTTCGCTTCTTCTCCTGAACCAAAAAGCCAATTAGGAGAAGAACTAAATAAGCTTATGCTTCCGTTCTAATCCTATAGTTTGTGTTTATGTATGTATGATCATAGTATTTTGGAAATAAAAATATGTTTAAACCAAAAGCCAATTGACTTGAAACTTAGTAGGAAGCATTGGGGTGACTTGTAGATAAAAAAAAAAATAGCTAAAATCATTCTGATAGGATATCCAAGATGGTGGCCATCTTGAAAATCTGTTTTTCACTTCTTCTCATGAATCAATAGGCCAATTGCCTTGAGACTTGGTAAGAAGCTTGGGGTGACTTGTAGGTCAAAAATAGCTAAAATCATTCCGATCCAAAATCCAAGATGGCCGGCATGGTGGCTATCTTGAAAATCTATGTTTCGCTTCATCTCCTGAACCAAAAAGCCAACTGACATGAAACTTAGTAGGAAGCATTGGGGTGACTTGTAGATCAAAAAAATAGCTAAAATCATTCCGATGGGAAATCTAAGATGGCAGCCATCTTGAAAATCTATTTTTCGCTTCTCCTGAACGAAAAGGCCAATTGACATCAAACTTTGTAGGAAGCATTGGGGTGTCTTTTAGATAAAAAATAACTAAAATTGTTCCGATGGGAAGTCCATGGCGGCCATCTTGAAAATCTGTTTTTTTGCTTCTCCTGAACCGAAAGGCCAATTGACTTGAAACTTGGTAGGAAGCATCGGGGTAACTTGCAGTTCAAAAATAGCTAAAATCGTTGCAATCTGAAATCCAAGATGGCCACCATGGTGGCCATTATGAAAGTCTATTTTTGGCTTCTTCTCCTGCACCAAAAGGCCAATTGACTTGAAACTTGGTTGGCAGCATCAGGGTGACTTGTAGATCAAAAATAGCTAAAATCATTCCAATCCGAAATCCAAGATGGCCACCATGGCAACCATCTTGAAAATCTTTTTTTCACTCCTTCTGAACCCAAAGGCCAATTGACCTGAGACTTGGTAGGAAGCATTGGGGTGACTTGTAGGTCAAAAATAGCTAAAATCGTTCTGATCGGAAATCCAAGATGGCCGCCATGGTGGCCATCTTGAAAGTCAATTTTTCGCTTCTTCTTCTGAACAGAAAGGTCAATTGACTTGAAACTAGGAACTAGACTAGGAAGCATAGGGGTGCCTTGTCGTTAAAAAAAATAGCTAAATTTGTTCCTATCAGAAATCCAAGATGGCAGGCATGGCAACCATCTTGAAAATGTATTTTTTCGCTTCTTCTCATGAACTAAAAGGCCAACTGACTTGAAACTTGGTAGGAAGCATCGGGGTGACTTGAACATCAAAAATAGCTAAAATCATTCCGATAGGAAATCCAAGGTGGCCACCATGTCGGCCATCTTGAAAATCTACATGTATGTTTTGCTGCTTCTCCTAAACCAAAGGGCCAATTGATTTGTAACTAGGTAGGAAGTATTTGGGTGACTTGTAGATCAAAAAAGCTAAAATCGTTCCGATAGGAAATCCAAAATTGCTGCCATGTCGGCCATCTTGAAAATCTAGTTTTCGCTTCTTCTCCAGAACCAAACAGCAAATTGACTTGAAACTTGGTAGGAAGCATCGCGTACATCAAAAATAGCTAAAATTGTTCTGATCAGAAATCCATGATGGCCACCATGGCTACCATCTTGAAATTCTATTTTTAGCTTCTTCTCCTGAACTGAAAGGCCAATTGACATGAAACTTGGTATGAAGCATCGGGGTGACTTATAGATAAAAGATAGCTAAAATTGTTCCGATGGGAAATCCAAGCCATCTTGAAAATCTATTTTTCACTTCTTCTCCTGAAACAAAAGGTTGATTGTCTTGAAACTTGATAGGAAACATTGGAGTGACTAGTAGATCAAAATAGCTAAAATCATTCTGATCAAAAATCCAAGATGGCCACCATGGCTGCCATCTTAAAAATCTCTTTTTGCTTCTTCTCCTGAACCGAAAGGCCAATTGATGCCAAACTTGGTAGGAAGCATCAGGGTGACTTGTAGATAAAAAAGAGCTTAATTCTTTCCGATCAGAAATCGGAGATGGCGACTTGGCCGTTATCTTGGAAACTATTTTACACTTCTTCTCCTGAACCAAAAGACCAGTTTATCTGGTAATCAGGTGAGGGATGCAGGGCCCTCTTGTTCAGATTTAGGATAAATAGGTTCAATAAGGAGTTGGGGTGTCTGAATACTTAGGGCAGTTTTTATGTTTATCTTGTTACATTTATTTTGTGGAGAATGTGATTATTATTATTTTTTTTTTTTTCTAAAACAGTACTTTGTTTACCCTAAATATTTGAACACACAAGCCTAAGAAAACAGTGTAGACAGGTCAGATATCACAAGATGCAGCATGTGATCAGGGTCTGCACATTTTTACATACATTTTTCAGCATTATTGTCGTCATAACAATTTTCTTAATGTGAAATGTACCAAAAATAGGGGATGCGTGATCTTAAATGGTTAATAATTATTAATATGTGGGGCCACAGTGGGAGCTCCTCTGATCTGTACCATTTATATTAAAGGATAAAATTCTGGTTCCCAGCATATATTTTACTGTTTCCTCTGTAACAAGCATGCAATTTTTATTGTAGAATGACAGTTCAGGTGATGTAGCAAGTCAGAAGATCAGGGACATTTTGAAAGGTAAGCAGTACTTACAATTGAGTATGTTTAGAGCAGTGGTCAACCCTTGTCCTGCTGAACCCGGATATATCCTGCCTTTGCAAACAGTGTAGATCCAGATCAGTTGGCTTCTGAAGAAGCCAACAGTTCTGGATCTGCACTGTTTGCCATTCAGTATTTGAATTTGTATCAAGAACCTGGATCATATCAGGTTTATATTTTTCTTATTTCTCCACAAAAACATATGTTGTGGGTACTCATTAGAGGCACTTCTAATGAGTACCCATAACATATGTTTTCATGGAGAAATAAGAAAAATATCAATACTTTTGGAGTGAAAAAAGTGCCTTAACTAGAGCCATGTATGATGAGTCATACCAAAGCCTTTAAAATGGTACTAGCTGCACTTTTGCTTGGTGCTCAGCATTAACCCATTGTAGTCTGGAGACCCCTGAAAGGGTAATTGGCAAACAGTGCAGACCCAGATCAGACGCCGCAGAACACAGCATCTGATCAGGGTCTCCACTGTTTGCAAGTAGTTGAATCATTTTTTCTCCAGGAATATCTAAATCTTACAGCCAAACTTACCTAAAATTGAAATTGGACTCTTCTGATATATGGTGTAGAGGAATCTATTCAGTCTACAATGGGTTAAGAAAGTAGAGCTAGGTATCAGCCCATTATCAGTGTAATATGACTTGGTGGAATTACAATGTCATATGTCTGGGGCATGATATTTCAATGAGTAGCACTCTAAAAGTGAACATTGAGCTCCCTGCCACCTCCAGACACTGATGAGATATGACTGAAAGATTGTTGAAAGCGGCATAAAACCCAAAGAAAACAAACAGACATCTTGATATGACAGAAATAATGTTGGAAGGGATCATTGGATACTGTAGAAGGTATAATGAGAGAGCAGTTTCTTGGTTTATATAATGGTTTATAAAACCGTTTGGCTTGTATAGTCTACTGTTCTGGAACTACTGTCCTTTCAATGTCTTTCGGAAAGTTGTTTTTTGCCCGGGCTCTTACACACAAGAAGTAAATTACAAACTTTGTTATGATTTAATGCAAAACCATTTGTTGTAACTATGTATGCACAAAAAGTTCTATTTTATTCATTGGTTTTAAAAAAAAATTAATATTTTCAATTTTTCCCATATAAAAATGGCTGCAAAATATGCAGAAATTGGTAGGGCAGGTAAACTTAAGGTTTTCAACAAGTTCCCCTTGTTCAGTATTTCTGAAATTTTCACAGTATTGTTAAGGAACATCAAATCTTTTAAAGTCCATAAAGAAAAGTAAAAAAAATGTTTTCTAATAAATTTTTTTCTAAAAGTCCAATTTACATAATAGTAATTGCATACGTTAGACCCATTTTTGGCCATAAAATTGATTTATGGTAATAGTTGAGAACAAAGCAATGAAACAGAAAAGATTAATTGTTCCCGATAAAACGTTGTCAGTTAGAAATCAATGTCTTCATTATACCCCAGACATACAAAGTATGTGGGGGTATATAGTTTTCACTTTTCCTTTCGTTCATACGTACGTTCGTTTTTCCGTCACACAGGGTCAAAGTTTTTGCGTTAAAGTTTATGACCTCATATTTTGAAGACTCTGTGATGGATTTCATTCATATTTGGCCTGATGGTCTAAAGTTTTTATCAGCACCATCCCTACTGAAAGGGTGACCTTGGGGTCAAGGTCATGGACTTGGAATTTTCATAAAAAAGTCCAAATTTTTTGTGTTTAGGTTTATATCTATATCATCAAGACCCTTTGAGACATTTCATTTATATTCGACATGTTGGTAGATATAGGTCTAGAGTCTTACTCAGCATGATCTCCACCCCGGATGTGACCGAGGTCAAGGTTACAGACTTAAAATTTTCATTTAAAAGTAAAAATTTTTGCGTTTAAGTTTATATAGCCATATCATCAAAACCTTTTGTTGAATTTCATTATTTCCTGACTGAAAGGTTTAGGGGATATAGCTTTCAACAAGGAATCTGTTCGACTGTCCGCCTGTAGAAGCATTATTCGTTCATACTTAAGTTTTGTTGTAGGGTCAAAGTTTTACATTGAAGTTTATAAGACCTTATATTATGAAGACCCTTTGATGGATTTCATTCATATTTAGCCTGATGGTAGATATAGGTCTAAAGTTTTTATCAGCACTGACCCTACCCCAGGGGATAACTTGGGGTCAAGGTCACAGACAGAATTTTCATAAAAAAGTCAAAATTTTTGTGTTTATATAGCTATACCATCAAGACCCTTTGAGGAATTTCATTTCTATTTTACATGTTGGTAGATATAGGTCTAGAGTTTTACTCAGCTTGATCCCCATCCGGGGGTATGACCTTGAGGTCAAGGTCTCAGACTTAGAATTTTCATATAAAAGTAAAAATTTTTGCATCTAAGTTTATATAGCTATATCATCAAGACATTTTGTTGAATTTCGTTATCCTCCTACTGATAGGTTTAGGGGATATAGCTATCAGCATGGAATCTATCCGTCCATCCATCCATCCAGCCATCTGTCTGTCCATTATTGTGCACCCCATACCCTTTGAGCTATTTTCAAGAAACTCTGTCAGATTGTGGAGGGCATTTGGTAGGGGTGTCAGCTACAAGAATGACTCTAACTCACCTGGTCCATGAATTATCTCCCCTAGTCTCCAGAAATTCAAAATTTTGGGCGAACCATAACTAAAACATTTTAAGATATTTTCATGACACTTCAACAATATGTAGAGGACATTGAATTGGCACATCACATTCAAGAATGACAACTCTAACTGACTCCATTCTGCAGTTTTCTCCCTTGGTTATTTAAATCTTGTGTGGGCAATAACTCTAGCAAATTCTTTAAGATATGTTTGTGATACTTTACCGATATGGCTGACATTGAGTAGCCATGTCACGTTAAAATTTTCATTAAAATTTATATAGCTATATTATGAAGACCCTTTCGTTGCTTTCATTAATATTAATCATGATGGTATATATATATATGTATATATAGGTCTAACGTTTTTCTCCGCGCCATCCCCAAGCTGGGGCGTGGCTTTTAAGTCAAGGTCACAGACTTTTCATACAAATGTCATTTTTGCTCATATAATATTATAAAGACTGGTCTATGGTGACAGTTATAGGGCTTAAGTTTTATTTAGCTTAATCCCTGCATATGTGCCTGACGTTTGAGGTCAAGGTCAAGGGCTTCACATTATGTGTGATTAAATTCTTTCAATGTTATAACATATAGCATACAACTGCCATCTCCAGAGTCAAAGCTACATACTTTGTGCTCTTTAAAAAGTGGCGGTGGCTCTGGTCGGGGGGGTATACATGCCCCACTGGGCACTTTGTCTAGTTTAGAATAAACTCCAAGCGAAAAACATCTTTCCAAGGGATGTCGAAAGCACAGTACGGTAAATGTCCTAAAATTTTGTACACCAAAAGTTCTGATAAAATGGCATATGCAAACAGTGTAGACCCAGATCAGACTGCTGGATTACCAATCTGATCAGGGTCTACACTGTTTACCATTCCACGAAGTATTTTTTAAGAAAACTGTATAAAACGCAAAATGTAAGCCAAAAAGGTATGTTATAAAATGTTCAAAATTTTAGGACATTCACTGTTGTTAACTTTAATCTCTTTACTACAAAGAGAGGTGCAAATATGGATATCTCAACTGAAGGTAAACTGGGCCATGATGTTTTGACTTAAGGGGAAATTGATGCACTTTCAGGGGAAATTCTGTCAAAATTGTGTTTGCTTTCCTTCTGAAAGGAAAGAATTTGCCTTGTTTGGAGTAAACCCTTTTCAGAAAAGGGATAAATGAACATGAAGACATAAAAGTTGTCTCCCTTGTAAAAAATGGTAGAACAATTGCCAAGTGTATCCAGCCCCCTTGAAATTGTCCACAGACTGTGGTTTACTTGTCTGTCAGATTTTGCCCATCATGTATACAGATGGGGAGATCTGGGATTTTTCTGAGAGAGAAATTGGGGTCTCAGATCGAGAGTCCATACTTTCTTTAACCCTTTGCATGCTTGGTAAAGGTTTCAACAGTCAACATTTTGAAATATTTTTCTTATTTTTCCTAGAAAAATAGGATCTGAAACTACATGCTAATTGCCTGATCAGACCGCACGAGTTTGCATCAAATGAGTACCAAAACATGTTTTTTTTGTGGAGAAATATAGATATATATATCAACACATTTTCTTTTTGTTTTGTTTTGTTTTGGTAAGAAAAAAAAGCACATTATGTTCAGTTATGAATATATTTTGACATTTCAGGTATTGTGAATGACCAGCAGAAGGAGCTGACCATTAAGAATGTTGTTGAAGACCTGCTCCAGAAGAATGCAGCCCTACTTGCTGAGAACGATGTTCAGCAGCTTAAACCATTGGCAAGGAACCCAAGACCAAAACCAGCTGAAGTAGATGGCACACAAACCAGCATTGTCCAGCCAAGTGATCCAACAAAGAGCTGTACTCTACCACCTGAGAAAACAACCAATATAAATGAAGCTTTAGTTGAACTTCCAGTTAATGAAGGAGGAAAGAGACTTGATCAGGAATTAGTCTGTGCTTTGGGATCCAAGATATTACTCCTTCCACCAAATGGTCAGCCTCTCCAGATGGATATCACATGCTACTGGTGCAACTTTTGTAGTTATCGTACGGAGAAAAAAGATGCTCTTCTGAAGCATGTGATGGAGCACAGGTTTCACTGTAAATTCTGCTCCTTCCAGAGTTTCTCTCGAGCCAAGGTGATCCAACATTGCAAAGAACAACATGACGAGTTCAAAGACACAGCAGCAACACTGATTTACTGCTCGTACTTACCCGACTACATGAGTGGTGTTCAGAGTATGAAGAGAAAAGCTGATGAAGAAGAAAAGATGGCTAAACGAGCAAAAACTGATGCACCAGGCATGGATGGAGATGCCAGCCAGCAAAGTACAAGTCATCAGCCCAAGAAGGCAACAGCAAGGAAATCTCTACCAGCTCCAGTTCCTATTACAAATTCTGCTCAGAGTCCTATTAAACCAGTCATAATGAATGTTGTCAGTGGGCAGGAGGCAGTGTCTGCAGTAACTGGTGAAAGTCATCCACCTAAACCACCGGAACCAGAGAAGAAAGTAACTGTATCATCAGGCCTCTGTTGGAACTGTGGCTATTGTGGATTTGTTACACTCAGTCAAGCTTTCCTTAAAATTCACCTCAATGCCGTGCATCATGGAAAGGCTCACAAATATGTGGCCATGTTAGTATCGTCTGAAGAAGAGATGAATCGACTAAAGGCAAGTGATGCACAACTTGTGTTGAATCCCAGTGGAGATATGCCTCAGCCCCAGAATATGAGAAATACCCCATCATCTTTGCTGTCTCCTGTTGCATCAAAGTCAGCTTCACCTGCTCCCTCAAAAACAATTCTTCCCCCATCACAGAACCCTACAAGTTCGGAGATTGAAATTGATAATGCTGAAGAAGATGCAGCAAAAGCAGAGAAAACAGCAAAGGAGAAAGAGGCTGAAGCAAAAATTCCAATATCTTTCAAATGTGCTCATTGTAATTTCAGCTCCCCACAAGTAGAAAAAGTGAAATCGCACCTATTGATGCGGCATTCTGGATCGGTTATCTACGCATTAGATATGAAAGCTGTCAAGTTAAGACAACAGCGCTATGTTTTCTTTTGTCTAAAGAAAAACTGCAAGTTCAACACAAAGGATATGGATGAATTCATATCTCACACAGACACCTGCAGTCCATGGCTTCAAGGAAAGCAGACAAAAGATGTTGACCAACTGTTGATCAAATCTCTGGAGCTTACAAGACAGTTCACAACAAAGATTGGAAAGAACAAATCATCAGAAAATGTAGAAGTGAGAGCAGTGTCTGGTGCAGAATATGGCTGCTTCTTCTGTCAATATGTCTCCAATAATAATACTAGGGTGAAGAAACACGTCATTAGTAGCCATGATGATAGAAATAGTATCTTTAAGGATTTCCAAGCGGATAAAAATAAAACGAAACCAACTGTATACTTCTGTCGTTTTTGTCTTTGGGAGAGTAGGGAAGGCAGTGAACTGGAGCTTCATTTATC
The DNA here is from genome assembly GCA_964016985.1 of Anodontia alba. Lineage (NCBI taxonomy): Eukaryota > Metazoa > Mollusca > Bivalvia > Lucinida > Lucinidae > Anodontia > Anodontia alba. Next base: position 98,650,696 of record OZ024825.1, on the reverse strand, counting down.
AGAGAAACATGCAGACAAAATGAATGAAAGACGAGAAGAAGAGGCCCAGAAAACTGCTGTTAGTGCTGGTCCAACTGCCACAGCCCTTCCACCACACTCAGCATCACCAGTACCTTCAAGTGTCAGGTCTCCATCAACAGCATCATCTACACCAAGAGGCTCTCCATCACCAGCAGTTAGTAGTTCAGAGAGTGAAGTTCTAGATGATACCTACATCACATACTCTGGGCTGGTCTCAAAGAGTGACCTTGATAAAGCAATTGCAGAATATGCTGAATGTAAGAAAGCAACAGAGAAGAAGCCACGTGGAAGGCCAGCGAGAAGTGCTGCTTTGAAAGCTGAAGTAAATGTTAAAGTGTTTGAAGGAAAAATGCCCACTTTGTTTCTGTGTTTGTATTGTAAAGGTTATTCTTTTGGGGTAAACCTAATGAAAAGTCATCTAAGCCTCAAACACAAACGGTCATCTCTAAAAGCCAGTGATGTGGAGAAAGAAGGAAGAAAGATTCCGTCTACTGTGTATTTCTGTCCAGCTGACACATGCATTTCAACCTATATGGATGAGCAAGAACTTAAACAACATGCAAAGCAAGTACACAACCAAATAGTGACTCCTAGTTCAAATACTGATAAACGTAAAAAGGATTCTCCAAAAAAACCTCAGGAACCAGACCCCAATAAAGAAACAGGGGAGAAATATGAATGTCTGTATTGCGATACATCCATAATGTTCAACAATCGCATCAGCATGAAAAAACATTTAATTGAAAAGCATGCCAATGAAGAGTTTGTATATCGTGATTGTATTGCAAGAAAACTGCGTCAAAATTCTCGGTTCTATATGTGCCATGATCTTTCATGCGAGTACACATGTGAGAAGCAGAAGAATTATTCTTTACATCTATTGGCCCATAAGATGGCAAAAGTTTACGAGTGCTTGCAGTGTGAATGGTTTACTAGTAATCCAGATGAGGTGGCTAAGCATGTTTTAGATTTACATAAAGGTCAGAAAGTGGTTTCCATGGAAGTGGAGCTCGATTTGGATTCATCTGGTAATCTTGTCAAAATAGTTGGTGGGAAAAGGATCAAAGCAGAAAGACAATAAATCAGAGGACTTGTTAACATTAAAATTATCCAAGAAAGGTTTAATAAATTGATATATGGTATTAATACAATCATAAAATGTGGCACCTGACAGCCTGTAAAATTTCAGTCAGTCTCTCACTCTTGAAATGAATTGATTTTTTATTGAATCTCTGAATTAATGTTGCCAGCATTAATTCAGAAATACCATTAAAAAATCATTTCATTTTTGGTCCAGTTGAAAGTCGAGAGATTAACTGAAATTTTACAGGCTGTCAGATGCCACATTTTAGAACGTATTAATACTATGTATCATTTTATTAAACCTTCCTTGGATAAAAAATGTCTATTTTTGAAGAATACGGAACCTTTAAGAGGAATATTTGATGACAATTCTGTGGTAATTTTCTTAAGGTACTCATTAGAAGTGCCTCAATGAGGCACTTCTAATTAGTACACTCAACATATGTTTTTGTAGAGAAATAAGAAAAATTGTCCCAGTATTATCATCAAATACTGCACCTTAACAAGTCCTATGGGGGAGTCTCTTTATCATTGTAATGGTTATAATAGTTGCAGCATTGCAAACAGGGATAGTTGTTCAGTCAACGCATGTGAAGAGTTGAGATAGACAAATTATGGAATTTGTTGTACAAGACCCTTTGCAAGAAATTAGGAACATTCTCCACTAGGTTTGAAGAATGCTCAAGATATTTAAATGGATATATGTCAAATTATGTGAAAGTTAAGCAAAAATGTTGGAATGTATACATGTATGTAGATGGAAGACCACACAGAAAATAATATGATGTATACATATATGTACATGTGTATATATATATATATATATATATATATATATATATATATATATATATATATATATATATATATATATATATATATATAGGAAGACCACACTGAAAATTTTGATGTATACATATATGCATATATATGTAGATAGAAGACCACACATAAAATAATGTGTATCCATATAAATGTATTGCAGACCACACAGAAAATAATGTGATGTGTACATTTATATAGAGTGCACATCACATAGAAAATAATGTAAAGTATACATATATGTATAAATGTAGATTACAGTCCACACAGAAAATAATGTGAAATGTATATGTATGTATGTAGATTGCATACCTGACAGAAAATAATGTGAAGTATGCATTCATGTATATATGTAGATTGCAGACTACACAGAAAATAATGTGAAGTAGACATGCATGCACATGTCTATATGTAGATTGCAGACCTCACAGAAAATAATGTGACGCATACATACATTTATATGTATATATGTAGATTGCAGATAACAGAAAATAATGTGTGAAGTATACATACATGTATATGTATATATATATAGAATGAAGACAACACAAAAATAAGATGCAGACACAAGAAAAATAGTTCTTCTGGTTGTCATGTCAGACAGCCTTGAAATGATGTTAAGAAGCTGCTATTGGTAGGAGTATCCTCAGCATGCTTTAACATTGCGAAATAAGAGAAATACCCATATTTTTGGTTGACAGAATTGTAGGACAGGGCTTAAGGAGGATATTTGATAATTCTAGGATGCTTTCTTATTTCTCAATAAAAACATATGATGTGCCTACTCATTAGCAGTGCCTCGCCTTGTCTTGCCAAGATGCTTCTAATGAGTACCCAGAACATAATTATGTTTTTTATGGAGAATTGGAGAAAATTATTCCAGAATTATCACCAAATACTCCTTAATCCTTTCATCCCTGAGTTTCTGAAATGGACTCTCCCATCCTTGAATTTGGATGGCTACTGATGCAAAAGGGGTTACAGTCTAAAATCAAAAACAGAATTGCAAACAGTTTAGATCCTGATGAGACGGCTCGTTACGAGTCGTCTCATCTGGATCTACAGTTTGCCCAAGTATCTGTTTGGTCTGAAGTGTTGACAGTTCCTCTGGGACCATACTTTTTTTTGTGTGTATATCTGATGCTATGTACAGAAGTAAATACACATCAGCTCTTGTGTACCATTAGGTTCTGTCTGAAGACATCCAGAGCTCCAGATAAGGCTCTTTTTCAGCCATAAAGTATACTTATTTCTTCACAAAACGTATGTTTTGGGTACTCATTACAGATATCAACAGGTTTCATGGAGAAATAAGAAAAACATCTAGGGGTGCCTCTATATGTGAAAATTGAGCTCTGGCAATAGTGCGGACTTTGTCAGATTGCTGAGCTTTTTAAAAAGCAGAATTTATGTCCTATAACAGCTCCAGATAAGGCACTTTTTGTGACAGAAAAAGATATTTTTCTTTTTTCTCTACAAAAACATATATTGTAGTACTCACTGGAAGTGCCTCAGTGAGGCACTTCTAGTGAGTACCCACAATGTATGGTTAAGTGGAGAAATAAGAAAAGTATGTGGATTTAAACTCTTATCTGGAGCTATGAGCTTATGTAAATTTGCGTAATGTGTGAAAAGTAAATCAAAATATTAATGGAATATAGTCATTTGATTTTTTTGTACCATATAGACCAGTTTACTTGAGCAGCAGGAACGTTTTCTCAGTGGAAAACCCTATCTTTTTAAGGAGAGCTGGCCTCATATGCGCATCCGACTGGTGTTCAGGTCGTATTGGTTAACTGACTGGCTCAACCTGACATTAAGTGTTGACCAGGGGCTGTAAAACTGCTACTCAAGAGTGTATGTATCCCCAACATTATTTCATGGCAAAGTAAGAAAAATATTTACCAGATATGGGAGCTATTAGCTACAGTGAATGCTGGAATCATTTAATGCATCTGCAGGCATCAGTTTTCCTGAAGGAAACCTGAATCTGTAGACTACACACTCTGAGCAGCAGTGTACCACTAAAAGGGCACATGTAGTGTAATATATATATGGTTTAGGGAAGGGAATCTAAAGGGTTTCTGAGATATTAAGTTTACTATGAAGTGAAGGGGATGGGGCATGCCCCTGGGGGACAATAATAATAAGAAATGGAGCAAAAACAATAAGACTCCCCACTTCGTTTGGGAGACTTAAATATCACATAAGCATTATTAAATACTCCTATCATGAAGGCCACTGCTGATCTTTTTTAAAAGGTGTCCTTGTCAGATGGATATTTTACATTTTTTTTCTAGTTATTTTGAAAAACCTAACTGCACACTGCAGCACAGTGCCGTAATTAGGTCAAATACGGTATGTATTCATGCAGAAATAAGAATATTTATTTTGGATGTCCCACTTATCTATAGCTTTGGAACTTTGCTAAGACTGCATTGTTATATGCCCATTTGAAAAACGGGACCTATTATGTTAGGGGTATGGCATCTGTCTATCTGTCTGTCCGTCCGTAAACTTTTTCGTTTCCGGCTAACTCCTCCTACATTTTACATCCGATCAAGCTGAAACTTCATGTATAGTTAGACCATGATGTGGAGCAGCGCATATTTTTTCAAGGTTACAGTCCACCAAATATTAGCAGAGTTATGCACCTTTGAAAATTTCAGTAGACTTTTCGTTTCCGGCCAACTTCTCCTACAGTTTACATCCAATCAAGCTGAAACTTGATTTTTAATTAGACCATGAAGTGGAGCAGTGCATATTATTTCAAGGTTACAGTCCACCAAATATTAGCAAAGTAATACCCCTTTGAAAATTTCTATTGATTTTTCGTTTCTGGCTAAATCCTCCTACAGTTTACATCCAATCAAGCTGAAACGTCATGTACATTAGACCATGATGTGGAGCAGGCATATTGTTTCGAGGTTACAGTCCACCAAATATTGGCAGAGTTATGCCCCTTTGAAAATTTCAGTAAACTTTTTGTTTCCAGCTAAATCCTCCTACAGTTTACATTCTATCAAGCTGAAACTTGATTTGTAGTTAGACCATGATGTGGAGCAGTGCATATTTTTCAAGGTTACAGTCCACCAAATATTAGCAGAGTTAAACCCCTTTGAAAATTTCTATTAATTGTTTGTTTCTGGCTAAATCTTCCTACAGTTTACATCCGATCAAGCTGAAACTTCATAAATAGTTACAGGATGATGTGGAGCAGCACTTATTATTTCAAGGTTACAGTGCACCAAATATTTGCAGTTTTATGCCCCTTTGAAAGTTTTTGTAAACTTTTTGCAGCATATTGTTTAGAGGTAATAGTGTGCAAATTTTATTTTATAATAGGTATATTTTTTGCAAATAACTAAAGTTTCGGTCATATGGGCAAGATACTTTTTTTTTTTTTTTTTTTTTTTTTTTTTACATCTTCTTTTATTAGATTTGCAAGGAAAGGTTGCCATTATTAAATCTTTATAAATACATAATTCTTTTTGGATTTATTTTTTAATACTCTTCTGATTTGGCTCCCTTGAAGAACAAAAATAAAATCAGTATTAAACAAGTTAAAGGTTTACCAAAAAATTTCTTGCATTTTTTTTTTTTTTTTGGGGGGGGGGTGGGGGGTGGGGGGGGGGGTGGTATTTTGTTTTGTTGTTTGGTCTGATATTGAAGTATAGGAAAAACAAATCAGCCAAAGGATCATATGAGCTTATAATATAGCCATGCTTCTGTGCTGTGCCCTTTTGTCAGAAAGCACTTCTCCCTAGAAGTAGCAAACTTCTCCCTATTTTCCCAGGAGGGAGGTCACTTCTCCCTTAATTTCTGGGCTAGCTTGGACCCTTAGGTTACAGTTCACCAAATATCAGCAGAGATACGGCCCAGTGAAATTTTTTTAATTTTTTTTTTGTAATTCCACTTACAGTTTATATCCGGAGCACTGAATTATACAGGAGCCAGTTTATGTGCTACATCTTATTTCTTGCCACGAGCGTATAATGGCCCACTTGGTGGAGCTCTTGTTGGTATTTTGAAATTGCTTAATCCAAACTATGACCCGGGAACACTGACGAGATTGCCGAGATGTACAGGCTGTTCAGGACCATGTTATATGTTAACCCCTATAGTGCTAAACCAAATTGTGATGACAGTATACATATTTAGTACATGTATTATTTTTCAGACGATTCACATGAAATTCCTGATATTATTTTCTCTGAAAAATAAAAGGGATAAAATATGTAAACATTTGAAATATATTATGAAATTAGGAATAGCAAGACCTTCTAAAATTTGAAATAAAGTGCTGTGCCAAAAGCTTGTGCATGAGCTTATCAGTGTTTACTGGACCATAAAACTTTAAACTCCGACTGATAAACATGTATGTGGTGTTACTGTATTTACCCTAAGTGTTCGGTTACTGTATTCCTAAGTATTCCGACAGATAAAATGTTAACTGTGCTAGTAAGTACAATACCTAATTCACAGGTATTTTTGCTGCTATTTTTTCAGCAAAAATATTAGCATATATGCCATATTTAATGATCAAAGTTTTAACGATACTTTAACTAACGACATCGTGTTTTGAACAACTGGGCCCTGATTGGGATCTACAGTTTGCCACTCATCCAGCAGCTTTTTTCAGACACTTCAACAGGAATTAAAACTTCCAAAAGTTTAGGCCAAGTATGACAAGCAATTATGGTGCCTGAATACTTCCTCTAAATACGGTAACCAACAGTGTCTGAAAGATCTGGTGAAGGTTGTCAGTAAATTAATTTTGTGTTAACCCTAATCCTGCTGAACCCAGATATTCCCTGTCTTTGCAAACAGTGTAGATCAAGATCAGTTGGCTTCTTCAGAAGCCAACTGATCTGCATCTACACTGTTTGGCATTATGTGACTTTTTATCTACAACCTGGATAAAGTACTCTGATTGACTGAAACTAAGAAGTTGGTGTAGCATCTATTAGAAGTGGGTGAGGCATCTTAATTTAGCAGGACAATGGTTAAAATTGAATACTAGTTAGTTCATAGCTCAAGATGTACTTTTTTACCATCCAAAAAGTATTGATAGTTTTCTTACAGCTCCACGAAAATGTGTGTTCTCATTAGAAGCTCCTCACCAAGGCTCAGCTAATGAGTACCCATGGTTTCGTGGAGAAATAATAATAAAAAAAAACAAAACATCTGGATAACCCCATATATCTGAAGCTGTTGTTGCACTTCTGTCACTTGGATTATGTAATGCTCGAATCATATTGCCAGAGTTGAAACTTCATCCATTACAGATAAATATTACTGATACTGCCTTGCAGTAAAAGCTCTCTTATAAGCCTTGTGGCAGCATGCTAAATTTACGTTGTCAGATGGTAGATAGTCATTTTATCCATCTTTGTGTTGTGGTTTAATGACATGTCTTTGTTCAATTAATTAGTCTGAAGGTTTTTACTTTTTAAGTTTGTCTTTAATAATACAAGTATGTATCAGTTTTCTTGTTCTTTTTATATTCTGATTCTGAAGTGAATATGCTGTTGCCAAAGAAAAACCATGTTTGAAACAGACCATTCAAACCATATTCAAAACCTTACGAAAGCATGCAATTTTTTCTTATTATAAGAGCAGGTCAAGCTACACCGGCGTTTCTACCAGTTGTTCTTGCCCCGTGAACTTTGTTGTAACTGAATGTTGGTTTTCATTGCTCTCAGTAGAGTTGAGGTGAGGTCCTTTCTCAGCCAGGCTCCATAGCACAGTTGGTAGCGTGTTTAACTGCAGATCCAGGGGTTGCAAGTTTGAATTCCAGCTTGGCGGCAGAAATTGATCATGAAATAATTTCATTACCATCATTCTCCCCCTTCCACTGATTCAAGAAGTGCAGTTGTCAGTTACTGGCAAAAGTATGTGCATTAGTTAACTGCTTAGAGAACTAAACCTGCCCAGGAAAAAGTGAATAGGTTAACTGACCGGCTTGACTTGACCTTAACAGTGTTAACTGGGCTGTAAAACTGCAACTCAAGAGTTGAGGGAAGAAGATCCATTTTAAGGGTAGAAATAAACAAGAAACATCTAAAATGTATTTTATGGGCTGTAATAAGGTATCAAATCGTAAAAATCAATCCAGAATTAACACTGAATATATTGATGGAGGTCATGACTTTAAACTCCCAGAGTCATACCAATACTTCAAATAAGGTACTAGATACCACCGAAGTATCCCATGTTTTTGGTCCAAAAATATAGCACTTATGGCAATTATACGTGTAGAAGATTTTACAGTATATGTTTGTTCCAAACTTTTCTGACACTTAAATTACACCAGAGGTCACAGATGGCCATACATAATTGCAGTCAAGACTTTTACTTTTATTTGTTAGCTTCTTTTGAAAGAAACAAATTGCAGGTATCGGTATAAAAAAAGCCATGAGACTTCTGGTCTTAATTTTCAATTCGACATAATACAGTTGGGAACGAGACGCTTCGGTTCAAAGCACAAGGCTATATTTTTATACGCCCGTTTAAAAAACGGGACATATTATGTTACGGGGTATAGCGTCCGTCCGTAAACTTTTTTGTTTCCAACTAACTCCTCCTACAGTTTACATCCGATCAAGCTGAAACTTGGTATATAGTTAGACCATGATGCGATGCAGCGCATATTGTTTCAGGGTTACAGTCCACCAAATGTTTGCAGAGTTATGCCCCTTTGAAAATTTCTGTAAACTTTTCATTTCTGGTTAACTCCTCCTACATTTTACATCCAATCAAGCTGAAACTTCATTTATAGTTAGACCATGATGTGGAGCAGCGCATATTGTTTCGAGGTTACAGTCCACCAAATATTAGCAGAGTTATGCCTCTTTGAAAATTTCTGTAAACTTTTCGTTTCCGGCTAACTCCTCCTACAGTTTACATCCAATCAAGCTGAAACTTCATTTATAGTTAGACCATGATGTGGAGCAGCGCATATTGTTTCTGGGTTACAGTCCACCAAATGTTTGCAGAGTTATGCCCCTTTGAAGATTTCTGTAAACTTTTCATTTCTGGTTAACTCCACCTACATTTTACATCCGATCAAGATGAAACTTCTTTTATAGTTAGACCATGATGTGGAGCAGCGCGTATTGTTTCAAGCTTGCAGTCCACCAAATATTAGCAGAGTTATGCCCCTTTGAAAATTTCTGTAAACTTTTAATTTCTGGTTAACTCCTCCTACATTTTACATCCAATCAAGCTGAAACTTCATTTATAGTTAGACCATGATGTGGAGCAGCGCATATTGTTTCGAGGTTACAGTCCACCAAATATTAGCAGAGTTATGCCTCTTTGAAAATTCCTGTAAACTTTTCGTTTCCGGCTAACTGCTCCTACAATTTACATCCAATCAAGCTGCAACTTCATTTATAGTTAGACTATAATGTGGAGCAGCGCATATTGTTTCTGGGTTACAGTCCACCAAATGTTTGCAGAGTTATGCCCCTTTGAAGATTTCTGTAAACTTTTCATTTCTGGTTAACTCCACCTACATTTTACATCCGATCAAGCTGAAACTTCTTTTATAGTTAGACCATGATGTGGAGCAGCGCCTATTGTTTCAAGGTTGCAGTCCACCAAATATTAGCAGAGTTATGCCCCTTTGAAAATGTAAACTTTTCGTTTCCAGCTAACTCCTCCTACAGTTTACCTCTGATCAAGCTGAAACTTGATTTGTAGTTAAGACTATGATGTGGAGCAGCAATTATTGTTTCAAGGTTACAGTCCACCAAATATTAGCAGAGTTAAACCCCTTTGAAAATTTCTATTAATTTTTTGTTTCCAGCTAAATCCTCATACAGTTAACATCCGATCAAGCTGAAACTTCATAAATAGTTACACGATGATGTGGAGCAGCCAATATTGTTTTGAGGTTACAGTGCACCAAATTTTGGCAGTTATGCTCCTTTGGAAGTTTTTATAAACTTTTCGCAGCATATTATTTACAGGTAATAGTGTGCAAATTTTATTTTATAACAGGTAAACAAATCAGCCAAAGGCTATAACATAGCCATGTCGTGTGTCCTCCGTCTGAAAGCACTTCTTTCTAGATGCAGCAAACTTCTCCCTATTTTTTCAGGGGGGAGAAGTTACTTCTCTTGGATCCTTAGGTTACAGTTCACCAAATAGCAGCGCTATGCCCCAATGAATTTTTTTTTGTAATTCCACTTACAGTTTATGTCTGGAGCACTGAATTATACAGGAGCCAGTTTATGTGCTACATCTTATTACTGGCCACGGGCGTATAATGCCCCGCTTGGCGGCGCTCTTGTTACCCTATAGTTTTCGACTTCTTAACTCTTTGATAAAAAAGTTAACAACTCCATTTTACTACCTGTTGATGTGTCCAAAAACTGCTGGATGAGTAGCAAACAATGTGGAACCTGATCAGATGCCATATTAAGAGCATCAAATCAGGGTCTACACTATTTGCTCAGGCCTGTCTGCCCAAATACATAGGGTTATTACAGTATTAATTCAGAATTTCAAGAGCTATACATTATGTATGCACCCAGTACCAACTCTGATCAGACTGCACAGGGTGATCTACACTATTGTACAGTTGATTTCTATCTGAAGGACTAGCCTCCACATGTATGTATGTATAAGGCTAACTGCCAGCTAAACATGACCTTAACCCTTAAAATGCCAAGAAAACCTGCATCTGAAAATGTTGTCTGTTTGTTTGTGTTGAGGTTTTACGGCCTAGTCAACCCAATGGAGTCATGTCGAGTGTGGTCAGTTTACCTAACCACACGTTTACTGGGCAGGCTTAGTCCTCTAAGCGGTTAACCAGTATTGTGCACATTCTTTCACCAGAAACTGACAACTGCCCTTCTTGAATCAGCGGAAGGGAGAGCATTACCGTAGAAATTATTTCATGATCAATCTCCATAATAGAATGTTGCAGACCTTGGAGGGGTCGAACCCATGACCTCCTGGTCTCCCATCAGACCCGCATCCAACTGAGTTTAAGTCGTCTGCTGAATATTCTTGCAAACTTTTCAAACCTGTTTTTGCATACAGGCAAACAGTGTAGACCTTGATCAGACTGCTTCTAGAGGAGCAGTCTGATATGGGTCCACACTGTTTGCAAAAATGACTTAAAATCGCAAGCAGATGACAATTGTTGTGATTGGCAGTTTAAGGGTGAACAGTGTTGTCTGGACCATACAACTCAAACAAAATGTTATGCAATGTGAGAAAAAGACCCTTATTACATAGCTACAGATAAGAGGGGGTAGCCACATAATATTTTTCTTATTTCTCAACGAAAACATGTTGTGGGTACTCATTAGAAGCGCCTTGGCAAGGCGCTTCTAATGAGTACCCACAACATATGTTTTTATTGAGAAATAAGAAAGATATCAGCAGTTTTTGTATGAAAAAAGTGCCTGATCTGTTGCTATGTTATTATATGGCTTAGATCAGCCTTCACTGTCCACTTATAGAATCAATGGGTACTGTAGAACATTCATTTGTGCAGTCTGATCATTGCCATTGCTATTCATATTTTTACAGAACTGTCTAGATGGTAATTTTTCTATACAATCTATACATTTTTTAATGGATACAACTATGCTTAGCCGTCCTCGGTGGCTCAGTTGGATGCGTCGTCCGACTGGAGACCAAGAGGTCGCGGGTTCAACCCCCGCCGAGGTCCGCAACATTCTTTCGTGGAGATTGATCAGAAATATTTTCTACGGTCATTCTCTCCCTTCCGCGGGTTCAAGAAGGGCATTTGTCAGTTTCTGGAGAAAGAATGTGCACAATACTGGTTAACTGCTTAGAGGACTAAGCCTGCCCAGTAAATGTGTGGTTAGGTAGACTGACTGCGCTCGACATGACCCCACTGGGTTGACTGGGCCGTAAAACTAACACAAACAAATAAACAAAACAACTATGTTAAGCTTACAGTTTTTGCCTTGGGATTCCATTAACCCATCGTAGTCTGGAGACCTCTAAAAGGGTAATTGGCAAACAGTGCAGACCCAGATCAGATGCCACAGAATGTGGCGTCTGATCAGGGTATCCACTGTTTACAAATAGCTTAACCATTTTCCTCTCAGAATATCTAAATCATATAGCCTGACATACCTAAAATCGAAACTTGAATCTTCCAATATATTGTATGGGGGAGCTCATTCCGACTACAAGGGTTAAAAGTGATATAAAATGGCTGTGGTGTTTCTGCCTTAGATACCAGTAAAATGTTATAAAATGACTGGTGTAGCAAGTAAATGCAATCTAACCTTTTAACACCAAGCTGGGGTCGGTCGGTTGGTGCGAAGGTATCGTGTATATTATGTCACTGGGATGTCTGACTGATATTGCTTACAGTTGGACAAGGCTTGCTTTGCGTGTAGCAGGTAAGGGTAGATGGGAAATGTTTTTATTTCTTCTGTTTCTTCACTTTCATTCCTATTCCTCTTTCTTCCCTGTCCCTCTCTTTCATCTCTTCAACTATCTCTTGTATCTCTTTTCTCCCTTTGTCTGGGAGAGGACACAAAATGACCCACAACACAATTAACACCAAGCTATATTTACCTTGAATATGGGGACACCTTATCTCTTTACCGTACTTGTCCTAAAATTTGTTTTGATTGTGTAGGGGGTTTAACAACACAACCCTTGTGGGTCATTTTGTGTCATCTCCCAGAGAAAGGTAGAAGAGATACTAGAGGAAATGAATGAAAGGGACAGGGAAGAAAGAGGAACAAGAATCGAAAGTGAAGAAACAGAAGAAATAAAAACATCCCCCCTCTACCCTTACCTGCTACAAGGATAGCAGGCCTTGCCCAACAGTAAGCCAATATCAGTTGGATGCCCAAGTGACGCAAGATACACGACACCTTTGCCACACCTGAGCACCCCCAGTCCTAAAATTTGAACAAGCCCATTTTACTACCTGCTGATTTGCCTAACAAGAGCTCTGCAAGTGGAGGCATCATACGCCTATGCAAGTAGTAAGATGAAGCACATATACTAACTCTTGTACAATTCAGTGCTGTAATGAATTTGGAAGTATAAATGGCAGACTGTGCTAAGCCAGAAAAGTTAACTGAAATAATTCTGTTAATATAGGTGCGCTGTAACCTCAAACAATATCTTGAAACAATATGCGCTGCTCCACATCATGGTCTAACTATAAATCAAGTTTCAGATTGATCGGATGTAAACAGCAGGAGGAGTTAGCCGGAAAATGAAATGTTTACAGACAGACAGACGGATGCCAGACCCCTTAATAAACTACATCCCATTTTTCAAACATACATATAAAAACTGCCTGTGAAAATTTTGGCAATATTTTGGTTTCCAACTAACTCCGCTTAGAGTTTACATCCACATCCGCTTACAGTTTACATCCACATCCGTATAAGCTGAAACCTGGTAAATAGATAGACCATGATGTGGAGCAGGGCATACTGTTTTGAGGTTACATGTTATGGTACTCGTCAGTTTTTCTGGAGATACAAGAAAAATAATCCCAGAATTATCACCAAACACTCCTCTGTATACTACTAGGTGATTTCTGTCAAACACCCTTGTTTGAAATAATGGACCAGTAAATGTCAAACACCCTTGTTTGAAATAATGGACCAGTAAATCAAAGTGGAAGAGTCCATTTCATATATCATGGGGAAAATGAAAAGAAAAAACTACCTGAAACTTCATATTCTTGAACTATTTTATATAGCACTTATCAGCTCCTTATCTCACAATTAAACTACAAATGGGGAAAAGAGGCTTTGTGGCAAATGTGAACAAGAGCCCATATCAGCCAGCAAGCATTCAGATGAATTACAGCCTTTGCAAGTGAGTTTATTTTTCTGCAAGTAAACTTAACCCCTGTCCTGCTGAGCCCGGATATACCCTGACTTTGCAAACAATGTAGATTTTGATTGATTGTGTTGGGGTTTAACGACACGTCAACCCTTGAGGGTCATTTTGTGTCGTCTCCCAGAGAAAGGGAGAAAAGAGATAGAAGAGAGAGTAGAGGAGATGAAAGAGAGGGACAGGGAAGAAAGAGGAACAGGAAAGAAAGTGAAGAAACAGAAGAAATAAAAACATTCCCCCTCTACCCTTACCCACTACAAGGATAGCAGGCCTTGCCCAACTGTAAGCCAATATCAGTTGGACGCCCCAGTGATGTAAGATACACAGCACCTTCGCACCACCCGACCACCCCCACAAACAATGTAGACCCAGATCAGTTGGCTTCTAAGAAGCCAACTGATCTAGATCTGCACTGTTTGCCATTCATATGTGAATTTATATCAACAATCCAGATCAAGTAATCTGATTGGCTGAAAATTTGAAAAGGGTGTGGCATCTTAATTTATTCAGCAGGATAAGGGTTAAAAGATAGATACAGTAAAACCTCAATGGCTTGAACATATTTGGGACCATGGAAATTTATTCGAGACATGGGTTGTTCGAGCCACTGAGGGTTAATCATGGTGCCAGGTCAGGAAACAAATGATGATTTTGGGTTGTTCGAGCCACTGAGGGTTAATCATGGTGCTAGGTCAGGAAACAAATGGTGATGATTTAGGGAAGTCTTTTTGATCTTCTATACAATAATAGTATTTTGAGTGTACTCATTAGACACACCTCAATGAGGTGATTCTAATGAGTACACCAAACATACAATTTCATGAAAACATAAGAAAAAATCCCTAAATATTTGTTGACGACGGACGGACAGAGGCCTATCACGATAGCTCACCTTGAGCACTTCATGCTCCGGTGAGCTAAAAACTAAGAGAGGTCCACATATTATGTACCCAAACCACACAGAGCCTTACCAGATTGAAATTGTGTTCAGGTTGATATGCAACTACACCTTTCACCTAAATAAAACCCCTTTCACCTAAATAAAAACCATCTTTCAACTTGATTTTAAACCTCTTGAACTTAAATATCAGCAGGCAATTTAACACTTTCAGTGGAAACAGATACCTGTGCAGTGTAGATCCAGATGAGACCTACACTGGTTGCCATTTTTTTTATTGATTTTAGACTGATACCCCAATTTGCATCAATAAACATGTCCAAATTCAATGACAGAATAGTCCATTCAGAAACTTGGGGGTGGAAGTGTTAAAATATTTCTTATTTTTTCTAGAAATCAGAGCTTGACATTCCATTCAAACTTTCAAGAAAACTAACTTCCACCTGCTGAATTTAAATATCAGCAGATGTTTTTAAATATTTTTCTTTTTTTCTAGTAATCAGAGCCTGAAATTCTACTTGAACTGTCTTTCAAGAAGAAAACTACAAAGCACCTGTCATCCATTGCCAACAATGAGCTTATGGTTAATGTGACTACATAGACTTGGAGTCATAATAATAATTTATAATATGGTAAATATTCTGCTCAGTTCCTACACAATTAGAGATGATCATGAGGCCTTCATTGACTGCTCAGCAGCTTCTATGTCAAAATCATCATCCATCTCTTCTATACCACTCAGCTGGGCACTAGAGGAGTTAGCGTCCTGGGAAAACTGAGAGCCAGGTGTTGACTGGGAAGATACAACAGTACGCTGCGACTTAGGTGTTTTAGGTGTTCCAGTTACCTGACCTGGAAGAAAATATACGCTTGTATTTAACTCTACAGCCACAGGTGATAATAATAGGCTTTTGCAAACAGCATATATCTAGATATGAGCCGTCTCATCTGGATCTATGCTGTTTGACAGTCTTTCAACTTTACGTATAAACTTCTTTTCAAGTGATAGTTTGTTAAAACAAGAGGCCCACGGGCCACGGTTCGCTCACCTGAGTGACATAGCCACTGCAGACATGCAGATGTTATGCAACATTTTTCCAATCCTATCATCGCAACTAATGAAAATATCATCATTTGAGCAGTTCTTAGTTTTGAAGAATATATGGGCATGACAGTCAATGGAGCATGATCATTTGAATAAACTATCAATCACATTTCAACAGAAGGATCAATGTGAAATTTCATGGAATTTGGCTAAGTGGTTTCTGAAGAATCATGATTTTATACATGTAAACAGCACAGTGGCAGGGAAATATTATAAATATAAACCAGATAATGGCCATCTTTGATTTCCAATCAGAACAATTTTAACTACTGTTGATCTACAAGTCACTTCAATACTTTCAATATAAATGTATATGGCCCGTACAAATGGGGAAGCAAATTTGACCTTGGAGGTAAAAAGGTCAAATGTCAACATAGAACCATCATTTTAGCAATTTTGGTAGATCTCCTGTCCCCCATAATTTGTGCAAAGATTAGGACCCAGGGCTTATTTGGTTATGGAGAAGAAGATTTTTAAAGGTTTTTACCATATATGGGCATGGCAGCCATTTTGATCAATGGACCATACCTATTTTAGCAATCTTTCATTCTCCTGCCCACGGAGGCTCTGCATGAAATTTGAGCAACACTGGCCCGGAGGCTTCAGAGGAAAAGCCTTTTGAAATTATCAACATTTTTTCCATACAAATGTATGGGCCCATACAAATGCATACAGAAGCAAATTTGACCTTGAAAGGTTAAATGTCAATGTATGACAATTATTTTAGCAACTTTGGTAGACCGCCCGTTCCAGATGATATATGCAAAGATTCAGCCACAAGCCATCCTCGGTTTTGGAGAAAAAGATTTTTAAATGTTTTTACCCATACAAATGCATAAGGAAGCAAACTTGACCTTGCCGTAAAAATGTCAAATGTCAATGTATGACCATTATTTTAGCAACTTTGGTAGACCCCCTGTCCCCGATGATTTATGCAAATATTCAGCCCCAAAGCATCCTCGGTTCTAGAAAAGAAGAGTTTTAAAGATTTTTACCATATATGGGCATGGCGGCCATCTTGGTCAACGAACCGTGACCATTTTAGCAATCTTTTGTTCCCCCTACCTAAGGAGGCTCCATATGAAATTTGAGCAAAATTGGCCCAGAGGCTACAGAGGAGAAGTTGTTTGAAATTCTGAACATTTTTCCCATACAAATGCATAAGGAAACAAAATTGACCTTATCGTAAAAAGGTCAAATGTCAATGTACGACCATTACAGGCCTCCTAGTGGCCTACTTTGAAAATACAGGTTTTCATATAGGTTCTTCTTACTCAAAATACAGGTTATTTACAGGTTTTTCAATAAAAATGAAATTTTTAAAGTAAAATTAATTTCAACTAAAGCAGACTCACCTGAAGATATTATAAGCCTTATTTGAGCGGTTCACCGCGAAATCGACCTTCAAAAGAAAGACAACTAGGAAAAAAAATTGTTTGAAACAGACTATAGCTCGTCCTAGTTGTCCCCCCTACCAAGCGTCCTGTTTCTAGGTGACCAAGATCGGGTACCAGTCACGGACTGGTTCCCTTCCGTCCACGCCACCGTAAGCAACCAATCAGGACGCGCCAGGTATATTCCCGCCAAAGCACGCACCAAGCGTGTGGTACGCCTAACGCATGTGGTAGACATTGTTACTATAAAGGGTAGACGCAAGGTAGAAAACATCCCTATTTTTTTGGAGCAATAACATTTAACAATGAAAGCGGGGTGGAAGGAGGGACATTTGATAATATCTTGAGGTGAGTATGCTTTAATTGAAATTAATTTTACTTTAAAAATTTCATTTCAATGTCAGCATACATCACCTCAAGATATTATAAGCCTGAATAATAAGCATAGGTGGGAAGGTAATAATAAAAATAATATAAATCTCTACTCACCCATGCTGGAATCCGGTGAAGTTCAGCAGTCCCCTGGTAATTCATAGTATTTTTAGGGAATATTTTTGCATTGTAGGTATGCTTGCGGGTCGAATGCCAATATCCGTTGATGGAGAAGAATAAGACAGACCCTTTGAAGAAAAGTTTCACACCGGATTCAAGCAGGCTTAAAATACTGTGAAGAGACTTAAGATACAGAACGATGGCAGCCAGTAATAGACTGCGCCGCCACGAGAGGTCCCAATGACGATGTATCCTGCCTAATTGGGGCCAAATATCTAAAGTAAAATGAAGAAAAGTTACTATTTGTACGCCAATATGCAGCCCTTACCACATCCTCAAGGGCGACAGAATTCCAATAAGCCCAAGACGAAGACAAAGCTCTAAATTCATGAGCCGAGATTTTCATGAATGACAGATCCGAAGATGCTAAATCTGCATAAGCTAGTTTGATAACGTCACAGATCCAACAAGAAATAGTGGAAGGTGAAATATCTTTAGAGCCCTTCAGTGGTAAAAAAACAGTCTCTTCCTTCCCGATCTCTTAGCTTTCACTCTGGACAAATAAGCTCTAACAGCTCTGACCGGACACAAAAGTCTAACATCCGTATCAGAACCACAAAACTGAGAAAGACCTGGAATAACAATAGGTTCTGGTAATGACTCTGGAAGTTGGTTTTTTGCTAAAAACCCAGGTTATGAGAGGAGGGTAATGGAATCAGAGTTGCGGTCATACCTAAAACAGCCTCCCTCAATTGACAGAGCATGAATCTCACTTCTTCTAGCAGCCGCAAATGTAAGAAGAAACACTGCTTTAAGCGTGATGTATTTGATGTCAGCAGTCTTTAGTGGTTCATAAGGAGCTTTATTAAGAGACCAAAGAACACAAGTCAAATTCCATTTGGGCGTAAGAGATCTGGCAACCGGTTTTCTCAGGGCAAAACCTTTAATAAGATCTGAAATGATTGGGTCCGCCGTACAGTCTGCTGATTTGGAAAAAATTCAGTGTATTTGAGATGGCGGAGCGGTAGCTTTTAATAGAAGCTACCGATAATTTCAGGGTGTTAAAAAGGTAGCAATAAAAAATCTACCAAATCATTTAAAGCGGGATCGACAGGATTAACTTACCTTTGCAAATACCAATCCGAGAACATCTTCCACCTCGCAGAGTAGACCTTGAGCGTAGACTCTCTGCGGGATTGAGAGATACACTGGGTAGCGAATTCAGAAATGTGTCTACCTCTGATTTGACTCCTGACAACTTCCAAGCATGAAGATGCAACATAGCTGGATTCTGATGGAGTACTTTTCCCTGATGTTGTGATACCAAACCCCGATGAACCGGAAATTCCCTGGGAAAGTCTATTATGAGACTCAAAATGACTGAAAACCAGCTCCTCTGAGGCCAACACGGGGCTATGAGAATGAACCGACTGTTGGAATCCCTCATCTTGTTTAGAACCAGGGGAACAAGTTTGAATGGAGGAAATGCGTATGCGAATAGGTTTTTCCATTTTAGTGACATAGCATCCACTGCACAAGCCCTGTGGTCCGGTACTGGAGAAACAAACAGGGGCAGAAGATGGTTTAATCTGGTGGCGAAAAGATCTATCTGAGGAGTACCCCAAAGACTGAAAATTTGGGTAGCTATCTCCCGATCTAGAGACCATTCGGTGGGGAGAATTCGTCTGGGCGAGACAGGCTGTCTGCCAAAACATTCAATTTCCCTGGAATATGCCTGACTTGAATGTGAATATTCCTATGATGACACCAGTAAAGAAGCTCCCATACTAGCATGCACAGAGATGGAGAGTGGGTCCCCCCTTGCTTCTTGAGGTAAGCCACTACTGATGAATTGTCTGACGCTACCATCACGCAAGAATTGTAAATGTGACTGAAAATGTTGGAGTGCTAGGAAAACTGCTCGTAACTCCAAATTGTTGATGTGAAGGTCTTGGGAAGCAACATCCCACAGTCCCTGAACCTCTAGACCTAGGGGTTCTAAATGTGCGCCCCAGCCCGAATGGCTGTCATCTGAAAACAGATGGAAATCAGGGGCTGGTATAACAAGGGGAATTCCAGCCACATAAATGGGAGGATTCATCCACCATTTGATTGCTACACGACATGAATGGGATATTGGAATAGGTTGGACCAAACTGTCACGGTGAGGTTTCCAGTTGGCCAGAAGATGGAACTGAAGAGGTCTCGTATGAAGGCGACCCAACTGAACTAAATCTGCTGCAGCATTGAGTGATCCCAACATGGACAAAAATTCTCGGGCGGTAATGAATTGAACCTGTAGAACCCGAAATTGAAGGACAAGAATTTTGATGACTCTCTTCTGGAACTCTGACAATGCCAATGTGAGTCAGGAACCTCATTCCTGCATACACGAAGTCCTGAGATGGAACTAGGTCTGATTTCAGAGGATTTGGTATTAGACCCAGACTTGTAATGATTTCCCAAGCTAGTGAAAGGTCGGACAGTAGGGACTCCTGCGAAAGACGATGGACAAGCCAATCGTCGAAATATTGGTGAATGTTTGGTTCTAGAGATCGAATATGTCCCGCCACAATCTCCATCAAGTTTGTAAAAACGAAAAGCGCTGTTGAGATTTTGAATGGAAGCACCCGAAATTGGTATATAGTGCCTTCTAGGGAAAATCTCAGGTACTTGCGAGACGCTGGATGAATAGGAATATGGAGGTATGCGTCCATAAAGTCTATAGAAACCGCCCAAGCCCCTGGAGGAATAGCTCTCCGAATGGAGGCCGCAGTTTCCATTTGAAAGTAATCTACCTTCATCATTTTATTGAGCGATGATAGGTCTATAATGAGACGAAAAAAAAACGGCCGGTTTTCTTCTTCACTAAGAAAATCCGGCTGTAGAGAGGTGGTATCTCTCACAATCTCTACAGCCTTCTTTTCCAGTAGAATCTGCACCTCCTCCCTCAAGTGATTTAAATGTTGTTGAGCTACAGGGAACAGAATTGGAGACAACGATAATGGAGGTTCCCTTGCAAAAGGAATCCTGTAGCCCTTCCGGAGAATAGAAAGGGCCCAGGAATCCCGAGTTATGGCTGACCAAGCCTCCACAAAAATTTAACGAGCTCCCACCGGAAGAGAAGGATGAGGTGCAGATGGAAGGGCCCTGATGATGTCATTTACTCCTCCTAGCGGGCCCCCCCTGAAAGAAGATGATCCACCACGGCCCCCCCTGGTGGATCGAAACCGTTTGAAAGAGACAGCAGACGAAGAAGAAGTGGAAGTGGGAACCCGGCTAGCTTTTGGTTCCCACCTAGACTTCTTCGCTGGATTTGAATTAAAAGTAGAGGAGGAAGGTCTCTTTCTGTTGGCCGAAACTCCTGAATAATTTGCTCTCAGGAGGGAATGATGTCTATCGTCTAAATTTGCTCTGAAAACTTCCTCTATTTTACACCCAAAAAGAGAGGAAGAATTCAGAGGAGCTGCTCTAAGATTGTCCTTGTTATGAGATAAAAGTAAATTAGAGGTATTTAGAGCAGCGTTACGGCGCTGATGCAACAGCACAGCAGACACAGATAGGCCTAGGGCCATGATGTGCTTAGAGCGGTTCACTGCTAGAAGTAGACTACGCAGAACATCCGGGTCAACATGCTCTGCGCAGAGGGCCTGAAATGCAGCCGAACCAAAAAAAATCACTATGTGAACTGATGGCCACCGCTCTCCTTGCTAACCGCTCCAGGTACTCTAAATGAGCCACTGGTAAAGAGGCGAATCTGCCCACTGAGATGCCTAGCCTGCCAGCGTCAGCATCAAGGGTGGGTATCTTACTCGGCCAAAATCCCATATGACAAGCGTAAGAATGTGGTCGAGCAAGGTAATCAATTGTAATCAATTGTTTTCTTAGGTACATACCAATTTGGATTATTTCTAGCCTCTGCGGTGTTGTCAAACAGCTTCCCCATCAACTGATTCACTGTTGAGGATTCTGGAAGTGTTGACCTGGAGGAAGTAGGCTGGTCCAAAATAGACTCAAGCAGGGAATGGACTCGCGCGCTGTCTTGAGTTTGGTCAGCCTTGGGGCAAAGGTCTCCCAAAAGGGAGTAAACTTCCTCCAGTGTCTCATGGTAGTTTGTGGCAGGCTCATGAGACTGGCTCTTTTGAGAAGAACTTAATGAACTCTCTGACAGAGCCTGGTCCGGGACATAATCACATTCATGATATGGAGCCCGGGGGTCTTGGCTAATGGTCCGAACATGGTCGCGACCATTGCCAGTGGATCCAGACTGACCCGTGAAAGGTTGCCCCTCCCCTTCTTCAGCAACAGAAGGGAGATCCACTGACGAAGCCAAGTTGCCCAACCCTGATAGAGTCCTCAATACTGCCTGGGATATGGCTGAGGCAATGTCAGGGGTTGTTATTATCAACGTGAGGGGTTGGTTACCCTCAATGGCGTAGCTGTAAGACCTAAAGAACTATCCCTGCTCAAAGCAGGAATAGCCACAGAAGGTCTGGCTGCAGAAACACTAGGACCTATAGGGACATCGTCCTCTACAGATCCCAGTGCGCTTACAGATGAATAGTCAGCCAATGGAACCCTGCTGCTATTCTGTACCTCCGTATACAAATGCCTGAAGGCTTCATTAACATTCTGACTTACCCTGACTGAAGGAAGAGCAGATGATGTGGAAGAGGTACCCAGTCTATTCTTACTATTTCTACTTCTACCCAAGTTGGTAATACCAATAACTGGTTCCGCTATCAAAGAATCTGAAAATGAACCTTCCTGAAACATAATACCCGAGCAAGTCGGAATGGCTATAGTATTATTATGTTGAGAAGCCTTACTAATAGTAGGCACAGTGGAAAGAGATACTTTGGATTCCTAAATGAATT
The DNA here is from genome assembly GCA_964016985.1 of Anodontia alba. Classification (NCBI taxonomy): domain Eukaryota; kingdom Metazoa; phylum Mollusca; class Bivalvia; order Lucinida; family Lucinidae; genus Anodontia; species Anodontia alba. The sequence goes on along the minus strand of OZ024825.1, from coordinate 98,628,139 downwards.
CACCGCAGGAGAAGTATGAGAAACAGATCCTGTTACCTGGATATTTGGTGTGGTACGAATGCCAGCAACTAAAGGGAGAGAACCATTCTCCTGGGAAACAGTTAGTAATTGAACTGGACGAGCTAGGAACGGCTTCGGGACAGGGCAAATATAAGTTGGGGTAATAACCATACCCACTAAAGCCATCCCATGAACCCCAGGGATAAAAATAAGGCCAATAAAAGGCCCCCTGATCTGCGCCTTCCTGCCAAGAAAATTGAGAGGAAGGCACAGTTACATTACTTGGGAATCAGCCCGCCGTATTAAAGGCCGCCGAGCTAACATACCTATAAGGTGTACGATAACCCGGCAGGTACCTAGGTTCGGAATTTCCGCCGGAACAGGGGTTCGCCAGCGCCCCCTGCGTTGCCTTCCGTCAGGAAGCATCGCTGGGGGCGGGGCGAGGTCCCCTAGTCAAGCATTCATTACTAGTGACAGTAACGGCGACCTGGGGTCCCCTACGTCTGTTTTCCAAATCTGGAGCAGGCTCAGAGTTCAATTGAAAATTATTCACCAGAGTACAAGAAGGGAATGCCTGAGCCTGCCCCCGACCAGAAGATACATAAGAGGGGAAGTGGGATAATTCTTCCCAGATCTCTGAAGCCCAATTGGCAGACCTGGCACAAGGAGATAGTTGCGAAAACCCGCAACATCTAAAACATAAAACATGGCTGTCTGCCGGAAGTTTAGTTTGCTTGCAATTAATGCACAACATCTTACTTCTTATATGGGCTACAAAGAAAAGCTTTAGTGAAAATAAAGATACAGACTTATCTGTTCTAGCGAAAAATACTTCTTTCCAAATCCAAACATCGTAATCTATACAGAAGGTGCTGACCTCGCAAGCGACCAAAAAATAGTGATGTTTTCTACCTTGCGTCTACCCTTTATAGTAACAATGTCTACCACATGCGTTAGGCGTACCACACGCTTGGTGTGTGCTTTGGCGGGAATATATCTGGCGCGTCCTGATTGGTTGCTTACGGTGGCGTGGACGGAAGGGAACCAGTCCGTGACTGGTACCCGATCTTGGTCACCTAGAAACAGGACGCTTGGTAGGGGGGACAACTAGGACGAGCTATAGTCTGTTTCAAACAATTTTTTTTCCTAGTTGTCTTTCTTTTGAAGGTCGATTTCGCGGTGAACCGCTCAAATAAGGCTTATAATATCTTGAGGTGATGTATGCTGACATTGAAAATATAGGTTAAAAAAGGTTCCTCCAAACTCACATAAAGATTTAAAACTGAAGAAAAAACATTTGATGAATTTTTGCACCACAATTGCTCTGATAAAATTGATCTGAATTTTACAAAGTCCAAGCGAGCGAAGCGAGCGAGAAAAAAATTTACAATTTCTTGACAGTTTTCATCACTTTTTTGGGGCCCAAAAATAAAAAAATCGTAGGGCATTTTGAACAAAAGTTAGGGTTGAGTCACGAGAAGGTTCAAAAAGTGAAAAATATAGGAATTTTCATGAAAATACAGGCTTTTTATAGACTTTATGAACAAAATAAAGGGTTTATAGGTTTGACACAAAATTATAGGTTATTACAGGTTTTATAGGTTTTGCTAGGAGGCCTGCCATTATTTTAGCAATTTTGGTAGCCCTCCTGTTCATGAAAATATATGCAAAGATTCAGCCATAAGGCATGCTCAGTTTTGGAGAAGAAGATTTTTAAAGGTTTTTCCCATACAAATGCATAGGGAAGCAAACTTGACTTTGCCGTAAAAAGGTCAAACGTCAACGTACGACAATTCTTTTAGCAATTTTGGTAGACCTCCCTTCCCGATGATTCCTGCATAGATTCAGCCGCAAAGCATCCTCGGTTCTAGAGAAGAGAGTTTTAAAGGTTTTTACCATATATGGGCATGACGGCCATCTTGGTCAACGAACCGTGACCATTTTAGCAATCTTTTGTTCCCCCTATCTAAGGAGGCTCCACATGAAATTTGAGCAAAACTGGCCCAGAGGCTCCAGAGGAGAAGTTGTTAGAAATTCTGAACATTTTTCCCATACAAATGCATAAGGAAGCAAAATTGACCTTATCGTAAGAAAAAACAAATGTGAATGTACGACCATTATTTTAGCAATTTTGGTAGCCCTCCTGTTCATGAAAATATATGCAAAGATTCAGCCATAAGGCATGCTCGGTTTTGGAGAAGAAGATTTTTAAAAGTTTTTCCCATACAAATGCATAGGGAAGCAAACTTGACCTTGCTGTAAAAAGGACAAACATCAACGTACGACAATTCTTTTAGCAATTTTGGTAGACCTCCCGTCCCTGATGATTCCTGCAAAGATTCAGCCCCAAGGCATTCTCGGTTCTAGAGGAGAATCTTTTTAAAGGTTTTTACCATATATGGGCGTGGCGGCCATCTTGGTCAACGGACCGCGACCATTTTAGCAATTTTTCGTTCCCCCACCCTAAGGAGGCTTTATATGAAATTTGAGCAAAATTGGCTCAGCGGTTTCAGAGGAGAAGTCGTTTGAAAATGTTAATGGACGGACGCACGGACGGACGAAAAGTGATCACAATAGCTCATCCTGAGCATAGCTCAGGTGAGCTAAAAAATGAAAGCAGACAACAAATGTCGTCTGAAATTTGGCACTGAAAGACTTAAGGTGAAGATATAAACACGAAAAGCTTCTGTCACCATTTTGCAAAGGGAGACAATTTTTGAAGAAGGAAACTGCCTCCCTTGTACTTGAAATCTTTCAAAAATTAGAGCTTCACCTAAAGGAAAGAAGTTACTCCAATAGGGGGCACATTGTTTCTTCCAAGACTGCCAATGACAAAGAAGGTAAATATTTTCATGTCAGAATTACTGCCCTTGGAGGCGTAAACATTCCTCTTAATTACACTACATTGTTCTGCATTTACCCTGAATATTACATGCCTGAGTAAACAGTGACGACGGAGATCAAACGGAGAAGTTTGATCTGGGTCTGCACTGTTTGCTACTTAGCCAGCATTTTTTGACACATCAGTGAGGTGCTTCCAATGAGTACCCACAACATATGTTTTAATGGAGAAATAAGAAAAATATCAATACTTCTGGATTGAAAAAAAGTGCCAACTAGTGCTATGCCACCAGTGCTTGTCTGTCCTTTGGTTTTAATTCTGGATCCCAGCACCGAAAAATGTTATAAAGAGGTTGTGGTGTAATTATAATTTTGTAAGACTTGCTGTCATATTTTCATGTCCTTTTCATATTGAATGATTTTGCATGTAAAATGGACATGTCCAAATTTTAGGATACATATGCATAGCTGTTGATTAAGGTCATGCTGAGCCAGTCGGTTCACCTGACCACTCTTTTCCTGGGCAGGCTTAGTCCTCCAAGTGGTTAACAAGTACAATGCACACTCTTTCATCAGAAACTGATAACTGCCCTTCTTGAGTCAATAGTATTTAGGGTAATTACATGATTTTTTGTAGGGAAGCCAGCAATATCACTCATACAAATAGATGACAAATCAATGCAGTTTCATTTGTCTTCTCTGTTCAACTATGGGACTATGCAGACTATGCTGTGCTTGAGGTAAAAAACTGGGCCCGGCTGTTCAAAGCGTCGTTAGCTTAACGAGCTTGTTAAGGGTCATTTCGTTAACTGTTTTAGTGGATTCAATATACAATATTCTGATTTTTTTTTGCTGAAAAAATGTGACTCACATTTTTTCAGCAAAAAATTTCAGCATATTTGCGTATCACTCGATGTAAATTTTAACGAATCGTTAACTAACGACATCGTTAGCTTTGAACAACTGGGCCCTGGGGTCACATAATTTTGCTTTCTTCTCTGGGAATATACAGTTTTGCTTCAGAGAATATATATGGCATCTCATCAGTCATCTCAGTCACATGATTCTAACAGGACATGTATGACAGGGTAACTTGCCTGAACTCATGCTTGCCCATCACATGAAAAATTTCTGTCCATGACCTAGAACTCAAGGTCAAAGAGTGGGTGTTGGGCTTTCACTGATTAAAACTTTGTTACATTTAAGTGTGAAAAAAATTTCTAAGTCAGAGCCGTGGGTTGTGCAATAGGCTCTTCCTGTACTTTCATTTAGATAAGCTGATAAGATGCAACAATGAGAAACAAGAAAAATACTGTACATCATATAAATACTCCAAGATACTTGCCTGACTGACTGTGTTGGGGTTTAACGACATGTCACCCTTGTGGGTCAGTTTGTGTCGTCTCCCAGAGAAAAGGAGAAAAGAGTTAGAAGAGATAGTGGAGGAGATGAAAGTGAGGGACAGGGAAGAAAGAGGAACAGGAATGAAAGTGAAGAAACAGAAGAAATAAAAACATTCTCCCTCTACCCTTACCTGCTACAAGGATAGCAGGCCTTGCCCAACTATAAGCCAATATCAGTTGGACGCCCTGGTAGCATAAGATACATGACACCTTCACCACATCCAACCACCTCAAAGATACTTGCCTGAGCAAACAGTGTAGACCTAGATCAAACTAACATATTTACCCTAAGTTTTCGGACAAATGAGTCTGAGCAAACAGTGTAGTCCCCCATCAGATCAGGGTCTACATTGTTTGCCACTCATCCAGCAGTTTTCAGACATAACAAAAAGTAGTAAAATGGACTTGTTCAAATCTTAGGACAAATATGGTAAGTAGTTAAGGGTGTCAGAATAAGAGTAAATATAGAGCTCCTAAAGAAGCAGTTTGAACAGTCTTTATTGTTAACCATTCAGCAAGTACATTTCAGCAACATGATAGCTTCAGATATGATTAGTTTTTTGTTGTTTTTTTTTGTTTTGTCCAACAAATATGTTCGGGTACTGATATTTTTCTTATTTCTTCTTGAAAACATATGTTGTGGTATTCATTATAAGTGCCTCATCGACATATACTTTCATGGAGAAAAAATGTTATGGTAATCATTAGAAGTGCCTCATTGAGGCACTTTTAATGAGTACCTATAACATATACATGTACTTTAATGAAGAAGTGAGAAAAATGTTTACCTGATACCTCAATAACATCATATTATACTCACTTGATCTGTTTTCTCCCTCAAACAGTTTTTTGCTGTCATCAAAGTACTGGTTTGGATGACTTATGGGATTCATACTATCTAGTGCTACATCCTTATGCATTGCTTCAAAGTACCTTGTACAAGCCAACTGGTAATGACCACCTTTTAAGTGCTCAAGAATCTGAAAATAATGAACATTACATGAAAAGGAAAAAGTTATCAAATATTACATGATGTCAGCTGAATGAACAGGAAAAATAATCCAACATTTTAGAATCGATTGTTTTCTTCTTTTGTTTAATCAAACTGTGAATGGAAAAAAACATATATATATATATATATATATCTAGAGCACTAATGTTCTTACCTTATCATAGTAGTCTCCTCCTATTGACATTGACTTCAGTTTCTGCTTCAGTAAATCTAGATCAGTGTGCCGGAATGGACAACCTTTGTAGAAAGGAATAAAAACAAGCCATTAGAAGACAACATGCTTGTAGCTTTAGGTAAGAGGGGTATTTTTCATATTTCTCTGTTAAAATTACAGGTATATTGGGGGGTACTCACTGGAATACACAGTCATAGAGAAATAGGAAAAAATGACGATACGTGACAGCTTATGTCTTGAGCTATTAGACAAACAAAAAAAAACAAAACATTTCGGGTGCTTGGCACTATGGATTATTTTTTTGAATTGCAAAGATTTGAATAAGTTATCAATTGTAAGCTGAATGTCTATAAGAAAACACATTCACTCACATACACAAAAACATGGTCCTATTGTATAAATTCCCATGGTAATAACTTACCATGATTGTCACCTGGTCCTGGAGAATTGGACATTATTATTTTCACACAGCTGTATGGCGTGTAGTCTGCTCTCTTGCCCTCTTTACCATAGTTATGACGTATATTGTAGGCATACTGTTTATCAAACTACAACAGAAGAAGTAAGCCGGTTATAACTGTCAGCCCAGTCTTAAAAGGAAATTATGAATATACAACTGCTTTGAATATTATAAGCAACAAGATCAAGTCAAGTGTGCTACCATTACATTATGATGATGATCAGGGCCCAGTTGTTCCAAACTAACGATGTCGTTATTTAACGTATTGTTAAAACTTTGATCATAAAATATGGCATTTACACTTATATTTTTGCTGAAAAAATGTGAGTAGCTTTTGCATTTGCAAAAATACATGTGAGATATTGTATTGACCAGAACAGTTGAACAGTTAACATTTTGACCACTAATGAGTTCAAGCTAACAATGCTTTGAACAAGTGGGCTCTGGTGTTATACACCTCTTTCAACATTACTTTAGTCATTTCAAGGCGCTGAAAGGATGATAATGAAAGGCCTTGTGCAATGAAGTGTCACACAGTCTGAATTCCACCTGCAGTAAGATTCAGATCTAGGACCTTGTGCTCTGAGGTCAGAAGCACTAACAGCTAGGTCACCCGGACCCATCCCACAAGCAGGGAGTAACTCCAACTGCAGTTTCTATACACTCTTGATAAGATGGGTTTTTTTTTTTTCCAATCCAAAGTATTGATATTTTTCTTATTTCTCCATGAAAACATATGTTGTGGGTACTCATTAGAAGCGCCTCGGCTCTTATGTAGAGCTGTGAGTTTCTATACACTCTTGATTAACGTGTTACATATTTTGGAACAAATTCTTTCCTTTTAGAGAAGACGCTTTTTCAGAAGGGAGGCAAAAATAATTGACAGTTATCTCCCCTGAAAATGTATACATTTCCCTTTATTTGAAATTTACAATGTTCCAGCTGGAATAAAAGCATGAGCAGTTAAATCATACTCTGCACATCTACAGGCTAGTCTCAGTCTATGACAAAAGGCAGGTTTTCCATGAAACAGGTCAAGTAGTGGTTCCCACCTTATCACCATCTATAAGTTTCATGAACTCATTTCTCCAGAACTTCATTGCCTCTTCTAATGACAAACCAATGCCCTTCAGAAATAAGCCATACTGCTGTCTTCCTCCGTGGCGTAGGTGATGATTCTGTCGCATGGCAGTGTGAAGCTGCTGCATGCATGGAGGAAATGACCTCTTGGACAACTGAAACAAAAATAAAACTCTTGTTTTATACTGCCTGGTGAGAAGACTATCCAGATACAATGTATTTTTTTTTTCCATTTCTCCATGAAACCACTTGTCATGGATACTCACTAGAACAGCCCGTCAGAAGTGCTTCTACTGAGTACCCATAACGTTTTTGTTGAGAAATAAGAAAAATATGATTTTCTACTGAGTACCCATAACATAATTATGACTTTTTTCTGTGCGGATGAATAAAGTGTCCTATCTAAAGAAATGAAACAGTCTTCACTTTTCATTACCAGACCAATCTTCTAAGTTATGAGTAAAAGTTAGAGTCAACCATGTCTTAGGCACAGCATATGGAAGGCAGGCATAGGTCTAGATAAGAGCGGGTATCAGGTAAACATTTTTCTTATTTCTCCATTAAAACATGTTGTGGGTACTCATTAGAAGTACCTTGGCATTTCAATATTATTTAAGTCATACCGAGCTGATGGAAGGATGATAATGAAAGGTTCTGTGCTATGAAGCGCTGAACAGTCATGAGCTGTATTCGGCCTGCAGCAGGATACGAACCCGGGATCTAATGATTTAAAATCGTATGTGCTAACCAATCGACAACTGGACGCTTTGTCAATCATTTGAGCCAGTATCAAACCTGTCGCATTCACAACCACAGTCAAAAGCTCTAGCTTCTCTGCTATATCCTACAGAGTTCTAAAGTTTAAATTACAGTAAAATGGAATAAGCTACATCTAGCAAAAAAAAAACGTCTACCAAAGTGTGTGGAGGAAGTGAATACCCTGGCAAAGCTCCAGCTAAAGAGTATACCAATAAAATATTTGTTTTATTTATCCAAGGAAACCTTGCGTTAAGGGCACTCATTAGAGGTGCCTCAGCAACTACCCATTTTGGGAGAGAAACAAGCATCTTATCTGGAGCTTTGTATACCCAAGTGAGTAGGCTATGTCACACCATTCTCTTATACTCTGTGAGCTAAATCAGCAATGACAAATTACAGACAGTTTTCTTATTCCCTGCCCACTGACCCCCCCCCCCACCCCCCCCCCCCCCAACCCCCCAGCCCCTCCCCACCAGAAAATAGGACACAACATTTCATTTAAACTGTCTCTTCTGGAATAAAAAAAAACTTTTGAAATGTTGTCTGTTGCTATTTAACCCATTATAGTCCGGAAACCCCTAAAAGGATAATTGGCAGAATGCGGCATCTGATCTGGGTCTGCACTGTTTGCAAAGTTCAACCATTTTCCTCTAACAATATCTAAATCACAGAGCCTGACATACCTAAAATCGAAATTAGATTCTTCCAATATATAGTGTCGGGGAGTTCATTTAGTATACAACAGGTTAAAAAGATTAAGCTTACCATATCAATCATATCAGCAGTGACTTGACCAACATTATTCTTCTTGATACTATAGTCTGCACCGAGGTAACGCTTGCTCAACCCTACCAACATGGGTAACAATCTCTCATCTTCCTCTAGATGTGGCAGAGCTCTGGCTGTCACCTGGAATCATTCGTGAAAAATGTCCTTAACTCTTTCGGTGCCAAATTTCCGACAACAAATCGATGACATTTGCCGTCTTTTTTTTTTTTTTTTTTTTTTTTAAACAAACTAGAAGTTTATATGTAAAGTTAAAAGACTGAATGTCAAACAGCATAGATCCAGATGAGACGGCTCATTATGAGCCGTCTCATCTGGATCTATGCTGTTTGCAAAAACCTATAATTATCGCCTGTGGCAGTGAAAGAGTTAAAATCATCAGTAATGAATTCTGAAAATCATTACGACTTCAAAATACACAGACCCTAGAAAATTTAACAACTGCAGACCAGTTTTTAAAAGGAAACCCATGGTACAAACAGCTAATCACAGCTCCAGGTAAGAGGGTATCCACATATCTTCCTTATTTCTCCATGAAAACATATATTGTGGGTACTCATTAGAAGCGCCTCGCTGAGGCACTTCTAATGAGTACCACAATATGTTTTCATGGACAAATTAAGAAAGATATCAGTACTTTTTGGTTGAAACAAGAAAAACGTCTAATGGCATTATGGACGTGTTTTTTTAAATAATGAAGAAAGTGAGAGTTGTCTCTCTTGCAAGTGAAACACCTACTGGTCCTCTTCTTCACCCCTACCAAATATGAAAGCAATCCACTGAAGAATAATGGTAACATATAACTTTGAAAAAGGGTTATCCAAAAGGTTAACCTGGGATGATGCCCGATGCCCACCCACCCGCCCGGACATCGCTTTTTTAAAGGACGCATTTTTTAAAAAAAAAAACGTCCAAAAAGGACCTTATCTGAAGCTATGGCTAATGTAAAAAAAAATAAGCCATGCTCACAGCCATATGATTGGCTTATACAACAGCTCCAGATAAGTGGAAAATCCTGATAAATATTATTCTCATTTCTCCACATAAACTTATGTTGTGAGTACTCATTAGAAGAACCTCATCGAGATGCTTCTAATGAGTACAACACATTCATGGACAATAAGAAAAAAATATCAACACTTTTTGGTTAAAAAAAATTGTCTTAAATGGAGATATGCTAGCTTTGATCAAAGTACATGCATTTTTTATATATCATGGAAGGTCTCTGAGGATAATAAATTTAAAGGCTTGTCAATCAGTCAAACAAAAATAACCAGAAATATTTTTGAGACAAAAAAGATGTCCTAGTTTAATCTACTGTAGGACTTTTGATGAACATTCACAACATGGTTTTGTCAAAAATAACAAAAATATGAATACCGTATTCGATCTAATTACCGCACATACCCCTATAAGCGCACAGTCAAGAAATTCCGAAGTCTTCAGATTACAGCCAGTGTAATTATTCTTTACTTCTTTTTAAAAGCATATGTTGTGGGTACTCATTTGAACTGCATCGACTTGTCGATGCAATTCAAATGAGTGCCCACAACATATGCCTTTATAAAGAAAATCAGAAACAATCACATAATCATCATCAAATAAGTCCTTTTTCTGATCTTTTTTATAGTGTATCCTTAGTAGGTAGATACATATTTTACCACAAATGAGTGTTCCCAGTAATTTGAAAACCTTAAGCGCACAGTGCAGTAATTAGGTCGAATACGGTACTTTTTGATAGCAGTGCCTCATCTAGAGTTATGTATAACAATTTTCTAAATTGCTCATCATCATGTTAAAGATAAAAACTTACAGCCAGTGCCTGTGAGAGATGTGTTCTGTATACAGCTAGGAGTATTGAGATCATGTCATCATATGGAACATAAGCCAGTCCCTTCCGAAGATAAACCTTCCTTCTTTGTACAAGATCTAAAGCTTCTGTAAATGGAACCTGAAATGAAACACATTTCAGCAGTTTACCATTTCAACCCTAAATTTCTGAAGTGGATTCTGCCACCTTGAATTTGGACACATCCACTGTTGCAAATAGGGTGAGACTGTCAGTCATAAATCAAGAGCATAATGGCAATCGTAGACCTGATGAGACGGCTTGTTGTAATTTGCTGAAGCTAGACTGTTTTACCCTTGTCCTGCTGAACCTGGATATACCCTGCATTTGCAAACTGCACTGTTTGCCATTAAGTATGTGAATATATAGCAACAATCTGGATCAAGTAATCTGACTGGCTAAAAATTAGAAGTGGGCATGGCATCTTAATTTATTCAGCAGGACAAGGGTTAATATATTAGACAAAGTGATTAAACTCATTTTTTTTTTAAATTTATTTTTGTTTAATAAAAAAACTATCCAATATAAAAGTTGTAGAGGAAGATAGGCACTGACACTTCCAAAAAGTTCCATTGAGCACTTTTGTTGTATACCGATGGAGATTTTCAAAAAATATCAAAGTTTGCAGATTTTCTAAGTCCGTAACTAATTTACACATGCACTTTTCAGGCAAAGTATACTATCGATAGCCACTCAGTGTTTAATGCATACTATTTCATTCCTATTTATAAGCATTCAGTCAACCTTGGCTTTAATTTTACAACTGTTTCAGGGCATTAGATAAACAGAGCTTTTAGCATTGTTTTCTCTTTTATTCATGCAAAGTGACTGAACTAGAGCTTTCAGAGAATCTGACTATAGCCCCGCTGCAGCTCTTTTGGAGGAGAAATACATATAGTGTTGAAATATTTTGAATTCATCCTTACCAGGTAACACCACTGTAGGACATGGTAACATGACATCCTAAAACCTTTCATGGGATTTTAATCCATGGGGTATGGGCCCTTGGCCCAGATTCCTGAATACATGATACATCAACCCACTGTCCAAGCATGTGCCACTTTTTCAAAGCCCCAAATGTTGTATAAGTTCCATCGAAGTAGGACCACAAACATAAAAGTTATTGAGCAAAATGCATTTTAATTTTTTGAAAACCTACCAAGTGACATAACTCCAAGAGTTATGGACCCTTAGCCCCTATTCCAGTATACACTATACACCCAGTCACTGTCCATGTTGATATGAGCTTTCAGCTCTCTAGCTTTCACAGTTCCTTAGAAATCTGTTACGAAAATTTTCAGGAATAGCAATATTTGAAGGGACATAACTCCAAGAGTTATGGGCCCTTGGCCACCATTCTGCCACTACACCTTCCTTACCTTAGAGACCAAGTGTGGTATAAGTTTCATTGAGATAGGACCACAAACATTAAAAGCCTACAAAGGGACATACTTCCAAGAGTTATGAACCCTTGGCCCCTATTCCGGTACACACAATACATCAAGTCAGTGTTCATGTTCATACAAACTTTCAGCTTTCTAGCTTTCATAGTTCCTGAGAAATCTGTTATAAAAATTTTCAAGAATGGCAAAATTTGAAAACCTATCAAGGGACAGAACTCCAAGAGTTATGGGCCCGTGGCCACTATTCTGCCTCTGCACCTCACTTACCTTAGAGACCAAGTGTATAAGTTTCATCGAAGTAGGACCACAAACATTAAAGTTATAGAGCAAAATGCATTTTAATTTTTTGAAAACCTACCAAGGGACAAAACTCCAAGAGTTATGGACCCTTGGCCCCTATTTCAGTATACACTATACATCCAGTCATTGTCCATGTTTATATGAAGTTTTAGCTTTCTAGCTATCATAGTGCCTGAGAAATCTCGTTACCAAAATTTTCAAGAATAGCAAAATTTGAAAACCTATCAAGGAACAGAACTCCAAGAGTTATAGGCCCTTGGTCACCATTCTGCCACTACACCTTCCTTACCTCAGAGACCAAGCGATTTCATTGAAGTAGGACCACAAACATAAAAGTTATTAAGCAAAATGCATTTTAATTTTTTGAAAACCTGCCAAGGGACATAACTCCAGGAGTTATGGACTCTTGGCCCTTATTCCAGTATACACTATACATCCAGTCATTGTCCACGTTTATATGAACTTTCAGTTTTCTAGCTTTCATAGTTCCTGAGAAATCTGTTAAGAAAATTTTACCTCTATATAAGGCTAACTGGAGCACTGTAGATACATCAAAGGACAGTCAAACAGACTGGATAAAATTTTATGTGAATTATGGTGCCAAGTCCAAATATATCTGGTTTTGTTTGTTTTGTTTGTTTGATTTGGGCTTAACGACGCTTTCAACAATCTTTCTGTCATATCGCGACGGTGTCTGGATGTGGTAGGGAGCTCAATGCTCACCTTTTAGAGTGCTGCCTCACTAAAATATCACGCCCCAGACACTCTGACATGATATTCCACCCAGGCACATGTTACTGACACTGAGCTGACCAGTTCTAGCTCTACTTTCTTAATGCTGAGCACCAAGCAAAAGAGCAGCTAGAACCAGTTTTAAAGTCTTTAGTATGACCTGGTCGGGGTCAAATATATCTGGTATAATTCTACATTTAAAAAAAAGTGTAAAAAAAAAAAAAGTTCCTACCTACCATACCTATTTTTTTCTAACATGTTACCCTAAACACACATATATTTTTTTTATTTGGCCTTATCTGGAGTTATGTGTGGCACTCACCAAATTCACCTCACTGTGATTAATACCCATCTTGCAGTGCTTTTACATGCAAAAACAAACAATGCACTGATCATTTCTATGAAGTTTTATGAAAACCTAACAAAATCTGAGGAAGTAGTTTGTGTTACTTACAAACTTGGACAGACATTATATTCATACCAACTGACTGATTGACCATCATCATGACTCCTAAGTTTCTCCTCTCAAAATTCGAGAATTTTCATGCAAATCTTGTTTGTTTGTTTGTGTTGAGGTTTTACGGCCTAGTCAATCCAATGGGGGCATGTCAAGCAGTCAGTTTACCTAATCACACATTTACTGGGCAGGCTTTGTTCTCTATGTGGTTAACCAGTATTGAATAATTGTGCACATTCTTTTGCCAGAAACTGACAACTGCTCTTCTTGAATCAGCAGACGGAAGAGAATGACCCTAGAAAATATTTCATGATCAAACCCCACAAAAGAATATTGCCGACCCAGTGGGGTTCAAACCCACAGCCTCCTGATCACAAGTTGGACGCGCATCCAACTAAGCCACCAAGGCTGGCTTCATGCAAATCTAACAAACACTGTGGAGGTAGTTCATGTCACACACTTATACAGATGGACTGATTGACATGATGACTCCTATATTCCTATATACCATCTCCAAAATTACTATCTTTGTTTTCAGTCTTGGAAGATGAACATGTTCAAGGGTCCTGAAGCTGAAATTTCAAAAGTAAAACTGCACTCACCTTGAAGTATTCCTTGGTGTCTATAGTTCCAGCAGTTATGTTCCCCGCAGCTGCCAGTTTCTCTATCAAACTGTTCTTTTCATTTGAAGAAATCTACAAAATATATACCCTGCCTTTGCAAACAGTGTAGATCCAGATCAGTTGGCTTCTTAAGAAGCCAACTGATCTGGATCTGCACTGTTTGCCATTTAGTATGTGAATTTATATAAAAATTCTGGATCAAGTAATCTGATTGGCTGAAAATTAGAAGTGGGCGTGGCATCTTAATTTATTCAGCAGGACAAGAGCTAATTATATACAGTTGAACCTCAATAGCTTGAACATCTCTGGGACCATGTAAATTTGTTCTAGACATGGTAAGTTCAAGCCACTGAGGGTTAATCATAATTCCAGGTCAGGAGGCAAATGGACATAATTTAGGGATGTCGTTTTGACCTTCTACATAATAATGGAATGTTGAGTGTACTCATTAGAATTGCCTTGATGAGCTTATTCTAATGAGTACACACAACATACATTTCATGATAAAATAAGAAAATTTCCCTAAAATATCCATAGATATTTGCTTTTTTGGGCTATCAAAAGAATTTCCTAGGGACTCAAAAACGAGTTTGAATTAGCCAGGGTAAATGAGCCAAGAGTGTTTGAGTTATTGAGCCCTAATAGCCCTAAGTAATAGGACAGACATGCCTGAGCAAGATAAGATGCACAGAATGCAGTGTCTACCAAGGTCTACTCTTTTTGCCACTCAGTCCCCCAGTTTTATACACATCAACTGATAGTATATCAAATCTGTTCAGTTTCTGAGTCAAATATAAACCTGTGTCATCCAAAATTCTGTGCAACTATTTTGTAAAACCTGTTACATAGCAATAGTTAAGGCGCTTTTTTCAATCCAAAAGTATTGATATTTTCTTATTTCTCAATGAAAATATATGTTGTGGGTACTCATTAGAAGCGCCTCGCCGAGGCGCTTCTAATGAGTACCCACAACATATGTTTTCGTCGAGAAATAAGAAAACTATTTACCGGATATCCTCCTTTATCTAGACCTATGCAGTGTTATATAAATCATTTGCATTGCCTCATTGTGACTGCTGTCAGATATTACTCTCTTGCTTCATGTACCCCTTAAAACATATATTACAAATGTACATACAATTCAGCATGCAGTAGGAGTATTTCATATTTCTGAGTTAATTTTCTCTAGCTCTCCATAAAAAAAAAACATATGTTGTGGGTACTCATTAGAAGTGCCTCCATGGGATGCTTCTAATGAGTACCCACAACATACATTTTTATGGAGAAATAACAAAAATTATCCCAGAATTATCATCAAATATTTCTCTTTAACAAAACCTCTAGCATGCATAGTTGAAACTTGAGTAGACAAACTGTTTACATGTTGTAGGAGCTATTTCATTTGTTGTTTGTTTGTGTTGAGGTTTTACGGCCCAGTCAACCCAATGGGGTCATGTCCAGCGCGGTCAGTTTACCTAACCACACGTTTACTGGGCAGGCTTAGTCCTCTAAGCGGTTAACCAGTATTGTGCACAATCTTTCATTTGTTGTTCACAAAGCTCGCAGCAAAATGTCTTTGTAGACAAATAAAATAAATATCAATACACTTCACCCTCTTTATAACACGGTTCGTTATATCACTGTTTTGGATATAACACGGTTCAAAGATGGATCCCAAAATGTATAGATTATATTGAAAAACAAGAATTCCGCGGAAGGCGTCATCGCACCTGCTGGGGCAAAAGTCACAGGAGCCACAATCAGAACGTGGTTATTAAATAAGTTTATTTCGTTCTTAGCAGTGCTTACTTGGAAAACTGGGTTGAAAAAAATGTAGACAAAGTGCCTAGTGGGGCACATATATTCCGGGCCAGTCCCATTCCCTGTAATGGCTATATCTTCAGCACTGACTTTTCGTATCATACATGATACAGCCCAATGATAATGGAACATTGACGTAAAATTTGTAAAAGTCACTGAAGCATGAAATATAGGTCAAGGTCATGGGTCAAGGTACCTGCTAATTCAGTACATCAAGGAGAAGCACAATGCAAGGTATGGTGGTTGTAGGCCTTATAGTTGAGGAGTTATCAAACATCAACGTAAAATGTGTCAAATATAGGTCAAGGTCACCGGGTCAAGGTACCTGCCAAGCCAGTGGAATGAGGTGAAGCACTATGCAAGGTTTAGTGGTTGTAGGTCTTATATTTGAGGAGATACCGAACATCAACATAAAATGTGTCAAAGTCACTGGAGTGCACAATATAGGTCAAGGTCACCAGGTCAAGGTACCTGCCAAGTCAGTACATCGAGACGAAGTCTATATAAGGTTTGGTGGTTGAAGGCCTTACAGCTGAGGACATATGGAAGGGTGACGTAAAAGGTGTAAAAGTCAATGGAGCGCGAAATATAGGTCAAGGTCACCCAGTGAAGGTACCTGCGGAGTCCGTACATTGAGGAGAAGCACTATGCAAGGTTTGATGGTTGTAGGCCTTCCAGTTGAGGAGATATTGAACGTTGATGTAAAATGTGTAAAAGGCACTGGAGCGCAAAATATAGGTCAAGGTCACCGGGTCAAGATACCTGCCGAGTCAGTACATCTAGGAGAAGCACTATGCAAGGTTTGGTGGCTAGAGGTCTTACACTTGAGGAGATCTGGAACATTGACGTAAATTATGTCAAAGTCACTGCAGCCAAAATATAGGTCAAGGTCACCAGGTCAAGGTATCTGCCAAGTCAGTACATTGAGAAGAAGCACTTTGCAAGGTTTGATGGTTGTAGGCCTTATAGTCAAGGAGATATAGAACGTCGACGCAAAATATGTCAAAGTCACTGGAGCGCAAAATATAGGTCAAGGTCACCGGGTCAAGGTACCTGCCAAGTCAGTACATCTAGGAGAAGCACTATGCAAGGTTTGGTAGTTGTATGCCTTATAGTTGAGAAGATCTGGAACGTCAACGTAAATTGTGTCAAAGTCAATGGAGCGCAAAATATAGGTCAAGGTCACTGGGTCAACATACCTGCCAAGTCAGGAGGTCAGGGAGATGTGTCATGCAAGATATGATGGTTGTTGTAGAATTGTAGTTGATTAGAATACTAACTTCGACGTAAATGTCGAACTTCGACATAACAGAACTGTTAACAGACAGACGGACGGATGAACGGACAGACGAATGGAAAAGCGGGCACCTATGTCGCAAAGTCGGGAGGTCAGGGAGATGTTTCATACAAGGTTTGATGGTTGTTTAGTTTTGTAGTTGATTAGAATACTAACTTTGACATAAATGTCGAACTTCGACATAACAGAACTGTTAACAGACGGACAGACAGACGGACGGACGAACAGACAGACGAATGGAAAAGTGGGCACCTATGTCGCAAAGTCAGGAGGTCAGAGAGATGTTTCATGCAAGGTTTGATGGTTGTTTAGTCTTGTAGTTGATTAAAATACTAACTTTGACATAAATGTCGAACTTCGACATAAATGTTGACAGACAGACGGACGAATGGACAGACATACGGAAAAGTGGACGCCTATGTTGCAAAGTCAGGAGGTCAGGGAGATGTTTCATGCAAGGTCTGATGGTTGTTTAGTCTTGTAGTTGATTAGAATACTAACTTTGACATAAATGTCGAACGTCGACATAAATGTTGACGGACGGACGGACGGACGGACGGACGGACGGACGGACGGAAAATCGGACGCCTATATCGCACCCTGCTACAAGCAGGTGCGATAATGACCATAAATGGTCATTTTTCAATATAATCTATACATTTTTGTTTGTATATAACACGGTTGTTTAACTAACACTGTTTATGCTATGGACCCCAACAATAGTGTTGTAAAGAGGTTGTGGTGTACTTTTTGGCTGGAATGGAAACAAAAAGCCGTCTTATCTAAAGTTATGTCATAAGATGTAAAATGTCTACCACCTCAACTTACAGGTTCATAATGTAAATTGTTGACTTCTAAGAATACCATTTTCTCAGCTTTGTCTTGGCTGTACTGAAACCTGAATCTGAAGAAATCAAGTTCTTGCTGTAGAAACCATCTTCTTAATTCCTCACTGGAGAAGAAATAAAAGGTGTCTGCATGAGCCAAAAAGGAATTTTATTAACATATAAACCTGTAAACAGAGGCTGCAAATTAATGAAGTATGTTTTTGTAAAAAAAAAAAAACTAGAAAAAGGAGGGAGGCTGACACAACAAAACTCCAGATAAGAGAGAGGTTATCCACATTTATATTTTTCTAAGTTCTTATATAAATATCTCCAAGAAAATACATGTTGTGGGAACTCATTAGAAGCACATTGGTGAGGTGCTTTTTATGAGTACCAGAACATGTTTTCACAAAGAAATAAGAACCAGAGTTTCCTGGGAAACAGTCAGTCTACCGTATCTCTTTTTATTTAAAAGATGAGGCAAGTGAAAAGAAGGGGTTGATTTGATACTGCTGCCTTCACTGTGATGCTATGCCCCATTCCAGCCTGCCCTACCTCTACCTTTTGCTACCCCACCCTACCCTACCCTACCGAGCTAGGATTGGCCAGGATGGAAGGGAAGGGTAGGGTAAGAATAGGGATAGGAGTAGGGAAGTGTGGGGTAGGGTAGGGGCTGGGAGGGGTAGGGGCATGGATAAGGTAGGGTGGGGTGGGGTCAGGTAGGGTGCGATACTGATAATTAAGTAAAGGGGTAGTTGCGATTTCTAAGATGGCCTTCTGGCTGCCATATTAATTGACAGATTGGAATCTTTTTGGGGAGACACATCAAGGGGTTGAGAAGGATCCATATGCAAAGTTTCAACAAAATTTTCCCACTGGTTACTAAGGAGATGTGATAATGGGAAAAATCCAAGATGGCCAATGGTGACCATATTTGTTGAAGGAACTGAATCAAATTCGGGTGGGCACAACTAGACCACACCCAGACAAGTTTTCAAAAATTCCGAAGAGTGGCTTGGAAAATGTGGTAAGACTGTTACAGTGTTAAGAGGAAGTTGCGAGTTCTAAAATGGTCTACTGGCGTTGATATTAGTCAATTACCGAAATACACTAGCCCAAACTGCCAACACAAGATTTTCTGCTATAACTTTTGAACCAGAAGAGATACAAATACAAAACTTCTGATTTTCTGGTTCTACACGGTTATCTTTATGTCCATATACACTATTGTCATGGTTGGTCGAGATTCACTGAGCACAGAGTCCAGGGTACAAAACCCTATTTTTGTGCTGCACTTGCGATACTGGGCCCAGTTGTTCAAAGCGTCGTTAGCTTAACGAGCTCGTTAAGGGTCATTTCGTTAACTGTTTTAGCGGATTCAATACACAATATTCTGATATTTTTTGCTGAAAAAATGTGAGTAGCTTTTGCACTGCAAAAGCTACTCACATTTTTTCAGCAAAAAA
This sequence comes from Anodontia alba, assembly GCA_964016985.1. Taxonomy (NCBI): domain Eukaryota; kingdom Metazoa; phylum Mollusca; class Bivalvia; order Lucinida; family Lucinidae; genus Anodontia; species Anodontia alba. Next base: position 98,608,848 of record OZ024825.1, on the reverse strand, counting down.
TTTCAGCATATTTGCGTATCACTCGATTAAAATTTTAACAAATCGTTAACTAACGACATCGTTAGCTTTGAACAACTGGGCCCTGGTTGTTTTTTTAAAACCGTGTGTACTGGAGTTAAGCTACACAACAGGCAATTGAGATAGGGTAAAAGAATTTGTTTTCATGGCAAGATTGACCACAGAACAGCGGGGGCAAGCCATTGGGATGTTGCAAGCTGGTTGTAGCCAGACGATGGTATCCCGTATACTGCGCTGCTCGAGGTCTTCGATATCTTGACTATGGTTGAAATTTCAGCAGACAGGTAAACAACATTTAGTCATTTCATTTAGGTTATCTGTGCAATGTGTTAGTCATTTTTGAGTTGCTTATGAGAAGTTGGTGCCATTTTGTTTCCCCTATTTCCACCCATACCAAGTGACTCAGCCTTTTAACATTTCAAGATCTGCCCAGGGCCTTTAGAAGCCGTGTGACCAAACGGGTGCAAGACAACCGATTAAGGACCCAACACCTCAGAGACAGACATCAACCAGCCAAGAGAACCGCTGCAACCACGATAGGGAGTCACGGTTGACCTATCAGTCAATTAGTTGAGAAGTCATGGAATTTGTCCACGCCGCCCTTATGTTGGCCCACAGCTACTGCCAAGACACAGACGTGCCAGGCTACAATGGTGTAGAGCACATGTTCGATGGCAGGCAAGACAACGAAACCAAATTCTGTTCTTAGATGAGTCCAGATTCACCCTGGAGAGAACTGATGGATGTGTTCTTGTTTCGGTGAGCGTTACACAGAAGCTTGCATCAAAGAGGCAGACAGTCAGTCATGGTGTGGGCGGGCATAAGCCATGACAGGAAGACAAATCTGGTAGTCATCAATGGGAATCTCAAAGCCCAAAACTACAGAGATGAAATCCTGGCACCAGTGGTTATTCCGTTTACTAACGCTAATGCTAACATCATTTTCTAGCAAGACAATGCCCGCCCTCACACGACGCAACTGACGACACAGTATCTGCAGGCGAACTAAGTGAATACTATGGAATGGCCATCAAAATCTCCAGATTTGTCACCTATAGAGCAGGTATGGGACCTGCTTGACAGACGTGTGCGCCAACATCCTGTCGAGCCACAGACGTTGCGCCAACTTCAGCAGGCGATAGTGCAAGAATGGAACAACATTCCAATGAAAGTGATAGCTGTATTTACGCTCAATGAGACGACGTTGTCGCACTGTGATTCAATCTGCAGGGGGCCACACAAGATACTGAATTGTGTTAACTTTTAAAAACCACCCCAGTGACGTGTTTATGCTGATTCTAGCATTATCTGAATGAATTAAGCCACAATTTTTCTGATGTGTGTTACAGGATAATTGGTGAATGAGTGTGTCAAATTTCATCAAATTCTATCATAAAATAGATGAAACATTTGAATTTGAAGTCTTTGTTGCGTTGGCAGTTTGGGCTAGTATAGTTTTCCCAGAGACGCATCTAGGGGTTGACAGGAATCCATATGCAAAGTTTCAACTAAATTCCTCCACTGGTTACAGAAGAGATGCGATAATGGGAAAGAAAAATCCAAGATGGTCAACCGTGGCCATATTTGTCGACAGAGCAGAACCAAATTTGGGGGTGTACAACTAGATCAATAGGGGAACATCCCAGACGTTTGGAAAAAAACGACCAGTGGTCTCGGAGATGATGGGATATTAAGATTGTAACTATTAAGTAAAGGGGAAGTCGCGATTTCTAAGATGGTCGTCTGGCGATCATAGTCAATGGACCAGAATCATTTTCAGGCAAACACATCTGGAGGTTGAGAGAAATCCATATGCGAAATTTTGATGAAATTCCTCCAGTTTTACAAAGGTGTGATAAGAAAAATCCAAGATGGCCTTCAGTGGCCATACTTGTTGACTGACCAGACCTAAATTTGGGCATGCACAACTAGACCACCAGGGGGACATCCCAGACAAGTTTAACAAAACACTGACCAGTACTCAGAGGAGATGTGATAATGAGATTGTAACAGTGTTAAGTAAAGGGGAAGTCACAATTTCTAAGATGTCCATCTGGCAGCACCAATAGATGATGAACTGGAATCATTTTCCTGGAGACACATCTAGGGTTGAGAGCAGTCCATTAACAAAATTTTGTTGAAATTCCTCCACTGGTTACAGAGGAGATGTGATGAGAAAAATCCATATTTGCAGCCATATTTGCTGACAAACTATTATGTAGAACAAAATTTGGGCATGCACAACTAGACCACCTGAGGAACAACATCCCAGTCAAGTTTCGAAAAAATTCTGACCAGTGGTCTTGGAGGAAATGTGATAAGGAGATATAACAGTGGTAAAGGGGAAGTCATGATTTCTAAGATGGCCTTCTGGCGGCCATATTAGTTGACGAACTGGAATCATTTTCGTGGATACATATCTAGGGGTTGAGCAGAATTCATATACGGTAAATGTCCTAAAAATTCGAACACTAAAGCATCTGACAAAATGACATATACAAACAGTGTAGACCCTGATCAGACTGCTCCTGAAGGAGCAGTCTGATCAGGGTATACACTGCCATTCCACTAAATATTTAAAGAAACTGCTGCATAAAAGCAAAATTTAAGCCAAAAGAGTATGGAATAAAGTGTTCGAAATTTTAGATAATTTACCGTATGCAAAATTTTGATGGAATTCCTCCACTGGTCACGATTTCTAAGATGTGGTCATATTTGTCGATGGACTGGAACCAAATTTAGGTATGCACAACTAGACCCTCAAAGGAACATCCCAGACAGTTTAAAAAAAATCCGACCAGTGGTCCCTGAGATGCGATAATAAAACATTGTTTACTGACTGATGTATGGACAGACACGGGACAGTCCTCTGTGGGATAAGCTCTACCTACAGTAGAGCTAATAATATCAGTAGTTTTCAGATGAAAAACAGTGCCTTATCTGGAGCTTTGAATCATATATACATGTAAATAAACCAATGATAAACAGATAAACAAACACCACTTCCTAGATACTTACGAGCGACAATAAGCTAAACGTAAAATAAAATGAGAGATGTGATCTATCCTTCTTGCATTCTCAAGTTCATTCTCACCCACATTTGTCTGAAAAAAGAAAAAAACAACAGCTCTAGATAAGGTGGGTTTTTTTTGTTCTATTTTTTTTTTTTTCAACCAAAAGTATCAATAATTTTCTTATTTCTCCATGAAAATATAGCAAATAGTGAGCAAAGCTCACATACCCCTGGCCATAGCTATCACAGGTATGTTGAACCATAATTTTGTAGATGCAATTTTCCCAAAGTATTGCATGGGAAAGATGGGCAAAAAAGAAAAAAAAATCTCACCATCTAGGTTTTCTCTTAACAACAAACTTCATCATTGTCAGGGTGTATACAAAATTTGAAGACTGGCTCTAATAGCAGGTGAGAAATCTGTAATGAATTTTTATGAGAAAAAAAGAAAAATTGACAAATAAAGAGAATGACAAGCATGAGGATGCTGATTCTCTATTACACAATACAACTAGTCATACCCAATGTTTGTACCAAATTTCAAAATCGTAGGTGCAGCAGTTTCTGAGTAATCTTTGACACAGCTTTCCCAATGCATTACACGAGTGAGAATTGGAAAACTGGAAAAGGTAAAAAGAAGGCATTTTAGCACCATGGTTTTCTTTTACACAATATACATATGTACAATCCTCTGTAAATGTATACAAAATTTGAAAACTCTGGCTGTCTTAGGAGCTAAGAAATCTGTGATGAAAAAAATATATTGGAGAAAAAGAAATATGGACAAATAAAGGATATGATAACCATGAGGATGCTGATTCTCTATTACACAATACAACAAGTCATACCCAATGTTTATATGAAATTTCGAAATCCTAGGTGAAGCAGCTTTTTGAGATATCTTTGACAAAATATTTTATTGGAGAAAAAGAAAAATGAACAAATATAGGGAATGATAAACATGAGGATGCTGATTCTTTCTTATACCATACAAGTGGTTGGTTGTACTCAATGTTTGTACCAAATTTAGATATACTAGGTTCAGTAGTTCCTGAGAAATCTTTGACACAAATTTCAATGCCATGTTTTTTTCTTAGAGAATTTTACCCCCACCTTCCCAACTAATACTCTATCTGTCGGGTTAGCATGGTATTGCATTTCCATATGTTTCTGATGACTTAAACCATAAAACTCTGCCCAGATGCCAATAAAATGATGCTCTGTTACGCAATTAGTTAAGTAATACTGATGACAGTTAACTAGAAACCCCCGCAAAAAAATCTTAAATATAAAACACAATGTAATGGCTCAAAACCAAACTCTACATCTGCATAAAAAATTAATCAAATTACACATTTTAAATGGTTTCCTAAGTTAAACTAGAGCAAGTCGATGGCGCGCCATCACATATCCCCACGCCAGCGCCATCGCATATCTCCCTGCACATCAAAATTCCAAATGCACAGTCCGCATCCATTGGGCTATTATCTGTGACAGTTTCAAGGTTCTAGCTAAAAAAGCCTAAGAGGAGTTTGGTGACAATAAAAAAAATCGGACCCAAAATCCTATTTTTTGACCTCTAATGACCCCCAGACATGCACCCCCCCCACCCCACCGGGCAAACTTTTTGCACCACTGTATTCTACTCAAAATCCTACTTTTTGATCTCTAATGACCCCCAGACATGCTCTCGGGGCAAACTTTTTGCATAACTGTATACTACTTTTCATTACCTTCAATTTGATATGCAACATGACTATGTTTGTACAAAACGAATTTTGGACTCTTCTGGGCCACATCCCCCTAGCCCTGCCCTCAGGGGTCAAATCAATATTCTGAATGCTTTCCTCCAGTCCCCAGGGGTCAAATCAATATTCTGAATGTGTTCCTCCAGTCTTCATCTATTGGGCTATTATCTGTGACAGTTTCAAGGTTCTAGCTAAAAAAGCCTAAGAGGAGTTGGGTGACAATAAAAAAAAATTGGACCCAAAATCCTACTTTTTGACCTCTAATGACCCCCAGACATGCCCCCCTACCCCCGGGGCAAACTTTTTGTACTGTATTCTACTCTTCATTTTGGACACTTTGGGGTCACACCCCCTGGCCATGTGGGTCACATCAAAATTCTGAATGTGTTCCTCCAGTCCTCATCCATAGGGCTATTACCTGTGACAGTTTCAAGGTTCAAGCTATAAAAGCCTAAGAGGAGTTGGGTAACAATAAAAAAACAAGAGGCCCATGGGCCACGATTCGCTCACCTGAGTGACATAGCCACTGCAGACATGCAGATGTTATGCAACATTTTTCCAATCCTATCATTGCAACTAATGAAAATATCATCATTTCAGCAGTTCTTAGTTTTGAAGAAGAATATATGGGCCTGACAGTCAATGGAGCATGATCATTTGAATAAACTATCAATCACATTTCAACAGAAGGATCAATGTGAAATTTGGTGGAAATTGGCTAAGTGGTTTCTGAAGAATCGTGATTTTATACATGTAAACAGCACAGTGGCAGGGACATATTATAAATATAAACCAGATAATGGCCATCTTAGATTTCCAATCAGAACAATTTTAACTACTGTTGATTCTACAAGTCACTTCGATACTTTCAATATAAATGTATATGGCCCACACAAATAGGGAAGCAAATTTGACCTTGGAGGCAAAAAGGTCAAATGTCAACATAGAACCATCATTTGAGCAATTTTGGTAGATCTCCTGTCCCCCATAATTTGTGCAAAGATTAGGACCCTGGGCTTATTTGGTTATGAAGATTTTTAAAGGTTTTTACCATATATGGGCATGGCAGCCGTTTTGATCAATGGACCATACCCATTTTAGCAATCTTTCATTCTCCTGCCCACGGAGGCTCCGCATGAAATTTGAGCAACACTGGCCCAGAGGCTTCAGAGGAAAAGCCATTTGAAATTATCAACATTTTTTCCATACAAATGTATGGGGCCCATACAAATGCATACAGAAGCAAACTCGACCTCGCCGTAAAAAGGTTAAATGTCAATGTATGACAATTATTTTAGCAACTTTGGTAGACCGCCCGTTCCAGATGATATATGCAAAGATTCAGCCACAAGCCATCCTCAGTTTTGGAGAATAAGATTTTTAAATGTTTTTTTCCCATGCAAATGCATAAGGAAGCAACTTGACCTTGCCGTAAAAAGGTCAAATGTCAATGTATGACCATTATTTTAGCAACTTTGGTAGATCCCCTGTCCCCCATGATTTATGCAAACATTCAGCCCCAAAGCATCCTTGGTTCTAGAGAAGAAGATTTATAAAATTTTTTACCATATATGGGCATGGCGCCCATCTTGGTCAACGGACCGCGACCATTTTAGCAATTTTTCGTTCCCCCACCCTAAGGAGGCTCCATATGAAATTTGAGCAAAATTGGCCAAGAGGCTCCAGAGGAGAAGTTGTTTGAAATTCTGAACATTTTTCCCATACAAATGCATAAGGAAGCAAAATTGACCTTACTGTAAAAAGGTCAAAAACGACCATTATTTTAGCAATTTTGGTAGCTCTCCTGTTCCCAAAGATATATGCAAAGATTCAGCCATAAGGCATGCTCGGTTTTGGAGAAGAAGATTTTTAAAGGTTTTTCCCATATAAATGCATAGGGAAGCAAACTTGACCTTGCCGTAAAAAGGTCAAACGTCAACGTACGACAATTCTTTTAGCAATTTTGGCAGACCTCCCGTCGCCGATGATTCCTGCAAAGGTTCAGCCCCAAGGCATTCTCGGTTCTGGAGAAGAAGATTTTTAAAGGTTTTTACCATATATGGGCGTGGCGGCCATCTTGGTCAACGGACATCGACCATTTTGGCAACTTTTCGTTCCCCCATCCTAAGGAGGCTCCATATGAAATTGGAGCAAAATTGGCTCAGCGGTTTCAGAGGAGAAGTCGTTTGATAATGTTAACGGATGGACGCACGGACGGACGGACGACGGACGAAAAGTGATCACAATAGCCTTCCTGAGCAGAGCTCAGATGAGCTAAAAAGGACACAAAATCCTACTTTTTGACCTCTAGTGACCCCAAGACATGCCTCAAGGGCAACGTTTTTGCACCACTGTATTCTACTCTTCATAACCTTAGATTTGATATGCAACATGACTATGTTGGTACAAAATGAATTTTGGACCCTTTGGGCCACACCACCCTGGCTCTGCCCTGAGGGATCACATGAAAATTCCGAATATGTTCCTCCAGTTCTCATCCATAGGGCTATTGCCTGTGAAAGTTTTGAGAATCTAGCTTAAATGGTCTAGGAGCAATAGTTTGACATTACAGACGGACGGCGGGTATTACAATATCCCTGCTTTTACTTTGAAAAGTGTGGGGATAAAAATAAAGATTTGAAGAATATATGTAACAGTGCAGGGAACCACTGTTATCAGAGAAAAGTAGTCCCCAGGTAAATCTGGTAATACCACCTGTTGTGAACAGGCTCATTAGTGTAGCGAGAGTTGAGGTCAGTAGCCATAAAAAAATCTGATTGAATTACCAGTTGAGCATGAATTTTTTTGCCATTTTTTTTCTACGAGAAAAACTTGTCATGCCCTATGCATTACACTGGAGAGAGCAATGGAAAAAAGGTAAAAAGAAGTCAAAAGAAATTTCAGCATTGTGGTTTTCTTTTACACAACATACTTCAACCGTCTGCAGGTGTATACAAAATTTGAAGACTATTGCTCTCTTAGGAACTGAGAAATCTGTGATGAAATATTTTATTGGCGAAAAAGAAAAAATGACAAATAAAGGATAAGCATGAGGATGCTGATTCTCTCTTACACAATACAAGAAGTTGTACCCAATGTTTATATGAAATTTCAAACTCTTAGGTACAGTAGTTCCTCAGAAATCTTTGACGAAAAATTTTATTGGAGAAAAAGCAAAATGGACAAATAAAGGGAATGATAAGCACGAGGATACTGATTCTGTCTTACACAATGTAATAAGTCATACCCAATGCTTGCACCAAATTTCAAAATCCTGCATAAAATGTAGGTGCAGTAGTTCCTGAGAAATACTTGAAAAAAACAAAGTTTACACACACACACACACACACACACAGACAAACATTGTTACGGAAAAGACGAAAACTATATACTCCCTCATACTTCGTATGCCAGGAGTATAAACCTACATTGTGGGTACGGTAAATGTCCTAAAGTATACCAAAGTGTCTGACAAAATGGCATATGCAAACAGTACACACCCAGATCAGACTGCTCCTGAAGGATCTTATCAGAAAAATACCGAATGCACTTCAATGGATCGCAAAAAAAGGTCAGTATAACCCTGACCTGCTATGAGGTTATAAGCTTTGCTGTAACAATGACTTTTTCCAAATATGATATACCTTTAGGTATAACGACAGCCAGTGGCTCCATTTGGAACTATGGATGTTATTGGTCCAGATGGTGAAATCCACAGGGTAAGACACTTAGCATATCACAATTAGGTGCTAATAACGCTGCTAATTTTTGTCATTCCTGTTATCAGTGTAACTGATAGAAATTATATATTAAAATTTCTTTGTTGAGGAAACAATTATAAAGTCATTTTAATACATTATTAGCATTTTGTGTCTGGCAATTCGCTTGTAGGGCAGAAATGGAATATGTATTTGGAGGTTGGGTTTTACAATACTTGGTGCTATATCATTATTATTATTAATTTATTTTAATTTCAAGACCTGAAAACTTTACTTATTGAAATGTGCATTATTAAATGAAAGGCACTAAATACAGAAACCGTTAGTTAAATTAGAATACAGAATTTTACATTTCAGGAAGTTGATTGTTTTAAAACAAGAGTTTAGAAAAATTATAATCTGCAAATTATTGCTTTAAAGAATCTTCACTTGTGTAATATCTGTATTAGTCCCATTAAATATGTACAGTTGCAAGAAATTAACCATTTATTTATTTATTTAGTTAGTTATTTAAATATTTATTTTGTTGAGCTGGTTAACATCATTTCCTACAAAAGTTGTGCCCTTAGAGAAGCTTCCAATCAGCCTAGTGCCATACACATTTGTGCTGTCTTTTACAGGTTTGCTTTCACTAAATGGAGTGGGACACAAAGCCTCTTTTTGCAATCAGTACAGACTGCTCAGACTGTGCAGATGTACCGGCTAACCTAACTTATTTAGGCATCTCCACATTATTCTGTAGGATTTCATTTAACCCTTAAAGCGCCAAGAAAAACTGCATCTGAAAATGTTGTCTGTTTATGTTGTCTGCTGAATATTCTTGCAGACTTTTCAAACCTATTTTTGCATACAGGCAAACAGTGTGGACCCAGATCAGACTGCTCCTAAAGGAGCAGTCTGATCTGGGTCCAGACTGTTTGCAGAAGTGACTTTTAAAGTAACCAGCAGAAGACAAAGCAGACGACAATAGTTGTGATTGGCACTTTAAGGGTTAAAGAGCATGCTCACATCATTTCCGACACAATCAAGTACATGCACAGCAAAGACTCAGACAAGCTTGTAAATCTGTGTAGTCTGATCAGTCTACATTTGCGCTATATGGGTAATGAGCCTGAACTCTTATCAGATTGGACAGGCTGATTCGAGTCATTGTGACGCATAAATTTTTAACCCTTGAAGCGCCAGTCACAACTATTGTCGTCTGCTTTGTCTTCTGCCGGTTACTTTAAAAGTCATTTCTGCAAACAGTGTGGACCCAGATCAGACTGCAACTTTAGGAGCAGTCTGATCTGGGTCCACACTGTTTGCCTGTATGGAAAAATAGGTTTGAAAAGTTTGCAAGAATATTCAGCAGACGACAAAAACAGACGACATTTTCAGATGCAGTTTGTCTTGGCGCTTTAAGGGTTAAATGAAATCCTACAGAATAATGTGGAGATGCCTAAATAAGTCAGGAGATTTTCTTGGCGTTTTAAGGGTTAATTTTGTTGGAAATGATATGCCCCAAGAGTTGTTGCAATTTAATAGTGATTTTTTAATGGGCACTGAAACTACATATTGCATATTTGAACAACTAAGACACATGCACATCTTCATACCATGAAGATAACACATGCAAAGTTTCAAAATCATTGGTACAAAACTGTGAGGGGAGCTGAGCTCACAAGACACCCAGGGTAAATGTTGACGGAAAGACGAACGGACGGACGGAAACTTGCACCCCTAAGTTGCCCATGCTAAAGCAGGTGCAACAAAAATATTGGTAGAAACATCTTTTGAAGGTGGAAAAGGGCCACAACTCTCATAAAAATGGGTTGATTTTACCCTAATTTAAACTTGACCTCTATTTTATGATTATATACCTGTGTGTTATTTGTTTGTGTTGAGGTTTTACGGCCCAGTCAACCCAATGAGGTCATGTCGAGCGCGGTCAGTTTACCTAACCACACGTTTACTGGGCAGGCTTAGTCCTCTAAGCGGTTAACCAGTACTGTGCACATTCTTTCGCCAGAAACTGACAACTGCCCTTCTTGAATCAGCGGAAGGGAGAGAATGACCGTAGAAAATATTTCATGATCAATCTCCACGAAAGAATGTTGCCGACCTCACCTGTGTGTTAAACATTAATTCAATACACTAATGTTTTTAAAAGATATCAAACTGAAACTATTTTTCAAAGTTGAAAAAGGGCTGTAACTCCAAATATAACTGGTGGATTTTACCCTAAATCAAACTTGACCTATATTTTATAATTATATGCTTGTGTATAAAATATGAACCCAATTCACTAATCTGTTCAAAAGTTATGGAACGGAAAACCATTTTTTAAACTTCAAAAAGGGCCATAACTCCAAAAATAATTGGCAGATTTTTTCCCTAAATCCAACTTGACATTCATTTTATGATTATATACCTGTGTATAAAATTTGAATCCTATACACTAATCTTTTCAAAAGATATCGAACGGAAACCATTTTTCAACTATTTTCCAACATTGATAAAGGGCCGTAACTCCAAAAACAATTTGTGGATTTTACCCTAAATCAAACTTGACCTATATTTATAATTATATGCTTGTGTATAAAATATGAATCCAATCCACTAATCTTTTCAAATGTTATGGAACGGAAACCATTTTTCAAACTTGAAAAAAGGGCCATAACTCCAAAAATATTTGGAAGATTTTATCCTAAATTGTATTTGACCTACATTTTATGATTATATACCTGTGTATAAAATTTGAATCCAATACACTTATCTTTTCAAAAGATATCAAACGTAAACCATTTTTCAACTATTTTTCAACATTGATAAAGGGCCGTAACTCCAAAAATAATTGGTTGATTTTACCCTTAATTGAACTTGACCTATATTTTATAATTATATGCTTGTGTATAAAATATGATTCCAATACACTAATCTTTTCAAAAGTTATGGAACAGAAAACATTTTTTTGAAAATGAAAAAGGGCCATAACTCCCAAAATAATAAATGGATTTTACTCTAAATGGAGCCTGACCTACATTTTATTATTATATACCAACGTACAAAATTTCAATCCAATACACAGATCCTTTCAAAAGATATCGCACGGAAACCATTTTTCAAAGTTGAAAATTTTTCAAAGTTGAAAAGGGCCATAACTCCCAAAATAATTGGTGGATTTTACCCTAAATCGAACTTGACCTACATTAAATGATTATATACCTGTGTATAAAATTTCAATCCAATACACCGATATCGCATGGAAACCAAAAGTGTTACATACGGGACGGACGGATGGGATGGACGGACGTACATATGGATAGCAATGATACTATATGCCCCCCGCCCCCTCCATTGAAAATGGCGGGGCATAAAAAAGCAAAATGAAGGAAAAAAAGTTACAAAATAAAGTGTCATTTATTGTACTTACGGCAACAAAACTTTTAAATGAGGTTTTTTTCAGCTCTTCTCGAACAGCGCTTTCGTAACTTTCTGAACCTTTGATGAACTTGCTACCAGCTGTTTCCACTGCTTTCAAAGCTGCAACGAAATCAACAGTGATTTTACTTAAACTGTGTCCTCCCAAATACAGACACCTTAAGGCATATCTCCCAATAAGGCACTTTTTTTCAACTGAAAATTACTAATAGTTTTCTTATTTCTCTATATAAACATATGCAATGGATACTCATAAGAAGAGCCTCAGAACCAACTACAGTCATATGTTCTGTGAGAAAATAGCACAAAAATTATCTGTATACCCATTTTACCTGGAGCTATGTTAAGAGCCTACCACATCTGACCACCTGCTGATGTGTCTAAAATCTGTAAGATGAATAGCAAACAGGGTTGATCCAGATCAGATGCCAAATGCTGTTGCTATAGTATATAGTAAGCCAGTACATTGCATAATGAAATAGATAATCCAAGTAACTGTGAAGTAAAAGCTGTGGAAAACAAGGGAAATAATATGCTCAAATACATGTAAGGGTACCCTTTCTGAAGACCGAGAAACTTTTGTAGCAGGATACAGGTTAAATATTGTTTGCCCACAAGGGTTTACAGTACGTAGTTATGCCACCTGCTTTGACGTGCAGCAAATACCGACTTTCCCTTGACAGATAACCTTGGAATTTTCCTTATTTGAATGAAATTGATTGGATTTGTTCATGACAATGTTTGTCCACATTAATTTTTATTTTTCATGTAAATAAATTGGTGTCCAATTCTGCAAGCTGTTGTGCTCTAATACTGCCATATTTCCACCTGAAGAATTGTACATAGAATCACTTAAAAGCACAGAAAGAGCGGAAAGCAATGCAATAACAGAAAAGCAATAGAAAATTTTGTTTTCCATATAAATTATTTTCTATATAAATGTTGTATTTTTATGCATTAATATAAAATAATAAACACTTTATTAGCAAACTACGGTAGGTAGACCTTGGTCAATCAGCATGGATCAGATCTACTTCCAGGTTGGTCACTAATGCCATAGGGATAATCTGCATGGAACGCTTCTGGCAAATGAAACCCAAAAAAGTTATGAAATCTGCCACTTTATCTCATTTGATGAAGGTGATACCCTTGGTTTTCTTCACCTGCAGTAACCAAATTTTAGCTGGAATATTTAAAAGAATATGTTTAGACTAACTGAATCCTGATAATGAGCATAAGAAAAGCTTATTCCCTCTTACCAAAAGTAATTGCTTTTTTAAATATCTTGACATTTTTTTTAAGTATTGTCAACAGATAATGTTAATCTACAGCAAACACTGAGGAAGGTACCTCCGTGGAGGGAAAACAATGGTGGCTGTGACATCAGCCCATTCCTCCTTATAAGTCAATCTGAGTATAGACCTTTTTAATGTTATTGTTTTCATCTCAGCTACTGATCATGTGATTACAATGTTACACCATGTGACCAATAATTGTGGATGGCAAAAACATTTCCAGTTCCATTGATACTAATTGATTCAAGCCAAACTTTACTTGGATACTAAATTCCTTTTGGTTAATATTCACTCGTATATTTTATCTAGCATTTAAAAATACAGCTTTAAGAAGCAATTTGACTGCTTTTCCCAAGATAACTGTTTCAGATATTTTTTCCGATATTCGCAGGCATGTGATCAACAATAATTTTGCTTTATGGTGACCATTTTAACTGCTAGTTTTAGCTAGTATATAGTCAAAATACGTGTTAACATTTGTGGTAATGACATCTAAATGATCACTCGATGAGAATCTCTTCTGAAAAGAAACTTTTGATGAATGAAAATGCTTTATTTTTCTAAAAAAAATATCGGTCATTTTACTGTCTGATAAACGCAAATAACAACTTTCTGCCATCCAATAGGAACGAGCCTAGAATGTACTCTGTGTTAAAGACCGTGAGGTTCCGAATGATTTTTACTGTGTGACGTAGTGTTTAAAAAGGTCTATAAGCCAATCACTAACCCATAATGTTTTGACCGTCAACATTTAGCAAACTAAATGCATGGATTAGTGGCTCATGGGATTTCCGATAGTTTCTGGTGAAAGAATGTGCACAATACTGGTTAACCGCTTAGAGGACTAAGCCTGCCCAGTTAACGTGTGGTTAGGTAAACTGACCGCGCTCGACATGACCCCATTGTGTTGACTGGGCCGTAAAACCTAAACACAAAACCACCTGGAATTCGACCACACTCGGTTTCTGACGATGGAAGCAGTCGCGAGATTTGTGCGCGAGTTGTTGTCTCATGACGTCATCAATGAAACTATTGGAAATCCCATGAGCCACTGAACAAGTAAATCCCAAAATGCACTTCAAACCTGTAAGATGTTTGTTTTTTCTAATTATTTTTTAATTGAATTAAGTCATAAAAAACAACATGTTCATTCAAAATATTTACAAATAAAAAAACAAGCAAGATGCGGTCGTCTGTCAATAGTTACATTCATTTGGAATACCTCGGATATGCAGGTACAAGTTATAGAAAACCCCCATGTCAAAAAATAAAAAGTATGGAAGCTTAAGAGTGTCTTGTTTTTCACTTATTTGATTTTTATGTACCAAAGTTTTATGTCGTTACAATACAGTACAGTAAAGACTATAATTAATAATGGTTGTATCATTTCAAGCTTATAAATTGGTCAACTTTAAATCAAATGATTATCCAGGATTGTTCATTTAATATCTTTTGTACTCACATGCCTATCTACAAATGTACATAAATTTATTTAAAAATGTCATGCAACGAAAAAAAAAAAAAATCAATTTTTTTTGTTCTTTTTTTTTTTTTAACACGACATTCTCTTCTAGATCTGCATATCCTAATCACTTTTTTTTCCTTTTTCCATAATTATTTTTTTTCAGATCCCTGTGGCTAAACACAAAATCAAATACAGAAAGTCCTTAGAACTAGTATACAACAGTGAAAAAGCTTCAAAAACTGAGTGTGAATCATGCTGCATTGAAATATAGTGTGCCAGTAACAACACTAAAGGACAGGGTTGCTGGTTGGGTATCACTGTCAACATTTGCATCTGGTCCTCCATCTCTTCTATCAAGACAAGAAGAAGCAGATCTGCTTGAGCATGTTAAATATACGGCATCAGTTGGTTACGGATATAGTCATATGGACCTTCAACATAGCAACAGATAAGGCACTTTTTTCATCCGAAAAATGCTGATATTTTTCTTATTACTTCACGAAAACATATGTTGTGGTACTCATTAGAAGTGCCTTTGGGGAGAAATAAGAAAAATATTATGTGGATACCCTCTCTTATCTGCAGCTATGCTTCAACATGATGCAACTGACTTGGCTGTTTATTTGAATAAGCATTCCTCTACTGAGTTGCTTAGTGACCATTGGTTTACAAACTTTTTTGTGAAGCTGGCCCTCCCTAAAGCTTTGCAAGCCAAGAACACTAGAATGGGTAGGGCGAAATCTGCTAACCAAGAGCTCACTGACAATTATACAGAGAAAAAAAACTAATTGGTATCATAGGTCTAGATAAGGGAGGGTATCCGGTAAATATTTTTCTTATTTCTCCATGAAAACATATGTTGTGGGTACTCATTAGAAGCGCCTCATTTGGACCAAAACTTCTCCCTGAAAACATGAAATTGTCGCAAAACTTCTCCCTCTCTGAAAGCTCCAGGATGACCCCTGTTCCAGAGGTAAATATTCAAGCCCTACCCTCATTTTGGCTGTATTTTTCAAAACCCTTGGCCATTCTAAGGACATTGTGTAATTTCTCGGCCTGGATTCTGTATAAATGACTGATATTCTTAACTGAATTCAGCCTTCAATGGTGAGAAACAACCAATATTTAGGGGCTGTAGATGATGACTGCAATGAGGGGCAAAATGAAAAGTATGATACCATTCTCCCTTGCACATTTTTGTCACTGGATTGCATACATGCGACCTGTGCCCATCATATCAAGGGTTGAGCACAAGACTATGGTAACTCAAACATATTTTTGAAACCCTTGTTTAGGGGCAACTTGGACCCCTTTGTAAACAATGCAAATTTAGGTGCCATTGCCCATACGAGCAATGGCACCTAAATTTTCATTGTTTACAGAAAGAAATGTAATCTTCATAATGCCTTCATGGTGAGGAGATTAAGTATTGGGAAAAACAACCATCTGACTTGCAATAGTCTTGCGATCAACCCTCGATATAGTATAAGCAGCTCCTGATCTTCATTTCTTTTCTTGGCCGCTGGGCATATGTAAGAAAATGTTCCTCAAGGTAGTCTTTAAAAATTACACTATTGGACCAGCCAGTGTCTGACATTACAGCTGCTGCACAAGGAGATTTGCGGTAAATTGCCTTTCAGGAGTTCTTCATTCATTTGTTTTCCTTTGAAAACAAAGAAAGGGGAATGGCTGTACTAGCAGCAAGGCCACAGATTTTTTGTACAAATGTCAAAGTTTCTGCTTAAATGATAAAGACTCTGATTTCACTGGTATTTTTTATGGTGATAGTTATAGGTCTAAAGTTTTATTTAACATAATCCCTGCACATTTGCCTTAGCTTTTAGGCCAAGGTCATTGGCCTCACATAATGTGTAACTAGATTCTTTCAATGTTGTATTAATATTGCATATAACCGGAGCCAAAGCTAATGCTTTGCGCTTTTTTTTTTTTTTTTTTTTAAAAAAAAGGCGGTAGCACTGGTCCCAGGTATAAATGCCCCACTTGCAACTTTGCCTACGTTGAAACTTGTTTTGTTGAGTGAAAGATATGTATAAATGCAACTAGTAATAACAGGCGTCCCCAACATAGAGTCCCCATCATATACACCTCAACACTTTAAAACACTGTTGATGGGGTCCTAAATATAAACAGTGTAAGTAAAACATCCTTATATATGTATAGATTACATAGAAAAATGACCATATTCTTTCTGAAATAATCAATAAATTTTTGGGAGCCATCCTTGAACAGTGTTCTAAAACCATGTTATAATAAACCTTGATATTAAAAGGTTATTCTGTAGCTGAATGCTTGTTTTTCAACTCAGAATGGAAGAGATATCATACAGAAATCTTCATTATTCACCTTTTCTTTCTTTCTTTTTTTTTCCAAGTGAGATGTTCATAATGCTGAACTGAAATATTTAAACAAGCAATGATCAGGATCTGATACAATCAGATAAAAACCCTGCCCTCAACATCAAAAGGGAAAGACGGAATACACATATGAAATGTATGATAAAAAGGAAGCAGCTTTCCTAGATAACTGGTGTTTCAGTTATCTGAAGCTTAACGAATAATAGTCACACATAATAGGAAAAGGTAATCATAACACAGACGAACAAACAGAGCAACAAAGAACCACAACAGCAGCAGCTTTTTGGAATGATCAGTAATAAGTTACTGGTGGGCATAAGCATACTTCACTGTATCAAGACCTAACATGGGTAAAATTTTGTTTAGTTGTTGCTTAACACCACCTCATACAATGCATTCATGCTCATCCGAATAAAGCATTTTGCCAACAACAAGGTTTCAGTATACACACTACATCCAATCTGTTTAATGTCACTTTCAACAGTCTTTCAGTCTCATTATGATAGCATACAGATACTAAGTGTTCACTTTAAAATGCAACTCTCAAAGACTCCAAACATCAACAGTATGTCACTTTTAATAATGACCAGAATGATTAGACCCACCTCTACTCTTTGTGGCAAAAATTAATAAGGTTTTCTTGAATTCTTGCCAACAAACAATTGCTTAAAAATGAGTGAAAGAAAATGACACAAAAAGAAAATGCATACGAGGGATGTTCGAAATGAATTGCTTATTTCTATCTGGAGACTTTAAATTTCAAGTTAGCCCAAAAGTACTCATTTCATGCCCTCGAAGTACTCCCCGTGGCTAGAAATGCAAAGTTTCAGCCGATGTATCCACTTCTTGAAGGCGTCACGGTACGCTGATTTGGGCACAGCAATAAGGTACTGATGAATGGCAGATCCAAGTGCCTGTCGGCTGGTATTTCCGCCCAGCAAGGAATGCTTTCAATTTCCGAAAAAAAAAAGAGATCACATGGGGCAAGGTCTGGGGAATACAAGGGGGTGAGGCAAAACAGTTACTTTTTCTTTCTTCAAAAACGCCGTAACTATTGCGGAGGTATGAGCTGGGGCATTGTCATGTAGAAGACGGACATGTTTAAAACCAGTGGCAGGACGTCGTTTCTGATAATACTTTTTCATTTTCTTCAGTACTACGTCTTTGTAGTATTTTTCGGTGATGTTTTTGCCCTTTTTCACTGGCACTTTTATTGCGACTTCTTCACCAGAGAAGAAGATTGCATACAAAACCTTCTTTGTACTCAAAGAACGTTTGGCAATTATTGGGCGTTTGCTCTGTTTAGTGGCCCAGATCTTATTGCTAACCTTTCTGACAGGCTCAAAATGATGGACCCAGGTTTCATCACCTGTGACAACATTGGCAAACTGCTTTTTGTCATATTTTGGAAACATTTGAAGCAGCTTTTTGGCCACTTTAACCCGTTGCCTCTTTTGCTCGTCAGTCAACAGATGTGGCACCCATCTAGCAGAAATCTTTCTGACTTTCAAATGCTTCTTCAAAATAAGGTGAACCATTGAAAGTGATATGCCTACCTTTCGTGCAATACATTTGTATCAGGAACTGTAAATCTGGCATCTCCTTCAATGATTTCCTTTATTTTGGAAACGATTTCTTTACGAGATGCAGATTTTGGACTACCTGATTTCGGTGCATTTTTGATGGACTCTACACCAGACTCAAATTTCTTTTTCCACCACCGAACTGTGTCATAAGACACACAAGAAGGTCCAAAAGCAGTAGAAATTTCAGTCATCAGCTTCTTCAAAGAACAACCAAGTTTTGAGCGAGCTTTGATGTAAGCCCGTATTTCATCTTTTTTGTTGACGCTTCTACCAACCATTTTTACTGCAGTGGTCAATGACTGCGTGTATTCAAATGGCAAATTTTATGTCTTACACTTAGTCTAACATGTACATTTATACACCATTGTGTAGATATTGAATAACCCTATGTATTGGTTTTTATCGTGCCCCACGTGGATATCGAGCTAGAGGACAATAAGCAATTCATTTCGAACATCCCTCGTATACACGTCAGAACAAAAATGATATCTTATAATTCAATAATCAAAAATAACAAATACAAATATTTAAAAATGATAAAATTTATGTATTAATATTCAAAATCATATAAACATTTATTCTTAAATGTATCAATAAAATGAAAATCAGTAAAATACTTACATGTATTTATTAATTTTTTGTCAATATACCATCAATATATTTTAGCCTGGCTGTCACCAGCTAACTTTCGCTGGTGACAGCTGGCTGTCAATAGCGATCGCCTATGGGAAAATCTTGAACCTAGGAACTAATTTATTCTTTTTTACATATATATCCTTAGAATGGCCAAGGGTTTTGAAAAATGCAGCCAAAATGAGGGTAGGGTTGAATATTTATCTCTGGAATCCAACATAAGCAACTGATTAAACTCATAATTTGTGTAAAATGGTGCATTCTGAGAGCTATTTAGAATACATATGCTCATTTTTTAACCACTATTCTTAGATGATGACCATTATAGTTATAGAATCCCATACTCCAGAAGTAACAAGAGATTCATTTATTAACTTAATATGCCATTTTTCCTTCATCTCTCTATCAATGTCTTCATCAATGCATGTTTGCCATAAATGTTGTATGTTATATTTTGTTTTGGGGAGAACCTTATCTAATGTTGTGAGAACTTGTGGTCTAATCCACTTGCTTTATAAATATTTGGCTTATAAAATATGATTAAACTAAACTCATCAATGCATATAATGTTACTTTATGACGGGGTCTGAGGTGTCTAAGAAAAAGCTAATTTATTAATGGAGCAAGTCCTATGCCTTAAGTAAAAATAAAAGTGATAATAAAAACAGCAATTTGTTTATTTTCTTTTTATGCAGAACTTCAACATAATTAAATAATCTGCATACTGTGCAGTTCGCTTAGAAAGCCCTCAGTCAATTTTCTTCACCTAGTCATACTGTTACTTGAATTCTGAACTGTAGCTTGTGTTGTGACAAGTGTTATACCTCACTTAGTTTATTGTAAGCTACATGTGACTTCGGTCCTAATAGTGTATACTGGGTCCAAGTTGTGACCAAAGTAAGTTATCGACAAGAAAGATTGTTTCATTTCTGGATTATCCGTCTTATCCGTAGGATCTCGAGGATGAGTGACAGTGTTACAGTTTATTTCAACACCTTTTTTCGGGAAGCAAACCCCTGGAGATGGCGATCTTTTTGCCATTTGGGACGACACTATCCCACAGTGGAATTATGGCATCAAGATGCTTTGTTTTTTCATGTTTTACGCGTTTCCCCCATTCAATCCAAGCATTTATACACTTTCGTTTGATATTTGGACTACTTCGAATTGAAATTTGGAATACTTTGGATCTAGCTGGAGTTTGTTTTTTTTTTTTCATTTACAAGCATAGCTTTTCAAAAAGTTTCTACCCAAACAGGGGTCATCCTAGAGCTTTCAGAGAGGGAGAAGTTTTGCGACAATTTCAAGATTTTAGGGAGAACTTCTGGTCCAAATTTAGGATTTCCCTATACATTCTATACATTTTCACTTTTCCCTCAGCTCAAGATAGGGAGAAGTCAGCCAGCTTAGGGAGACTTTTTCTCCCAAATCGCCCTCTAGGATGACCCCTGCCAAAGTCGGGATTTTGTTTTTTCGGGAGAATTTTTTAAATTTCTGTGACCTTCCCGTGATTTTCGGGAGACTTAACATGTCTGTTTCAGTGGTAATCCAGGTAGTAATCTATTAACTGAAGTGTGAAAACTTGTGCGTGTAAATTAAATATGGTTTGTTTGACATTTGACTTTGTCGGTGAATGGTAGCCGGACAGTCCTAAACAGATACAAAAACTGAAGGACATGACATTAATAGTGTTTAGTGGGCTGTTACTCCAAACCAGTCAAATAAAATTACCTAAAAGTTAATTTTTATAATCTGTAAGACTCTAGGCAAGTTTGTAATGACAACATTCTAGAATAGATAGTCTTTATTTTTTTGAAGAAAATCTCAGCTAGCATTCTTTACAAATCTATAGTGGGCTATTATAGGCCATTATAGATTTATAAAGAATGCTAGCTGGGATAAGTCTTAACATTTCTTATGACATGAAATGTCAAGACTTCTCTTTGAAAAAAAATAATAAAATAAAACTTTTCGAATGTGGTCTGTTCCAAATTTTGTTGTTTAAGGATTAAAGTGCTAACCATGTATTATAAAGAAATTGCTGTGTGGTTAAATAATCTTTGGCGGATGAGCAGGCTTATCTGTGACCTCTAATCGAGTACATGTATGCGCTATGACCCCCGAAATAAACTACTGCGCAATGCAAGTAAATGATGTTCATGCAGTCTGGCCAGGCCTCCGAGTCAGCCCTTTTTGTAGCCAGCATACAGAATTGATGGATACTGTCATCAAACTCCAACCAGTGTTGCACATTTATTGGTGGCAACCGCTTAAAAGCTTGAGATTTCATATGAATTGCTAGACAGCCGATTCACATGGAATGTCAAGCCGCCTTAATTTCTCTTAAAAAGTAATTATAAAGCTTGATAAGTAATACAGGCTATCTTAGACGAAACACTTTACGAAACACTTAACAGAAAAACATGCTACAAGTCCCAGAAATGGGTTAAGCATTATTGGAAGATAGATAGATAGAAAAAGGTTATACCCAAACAACCACGACCTGTGACACCACTGGACGTCATCAAACAACCAAATTATTGTTCAACCTATTATACCTAACCTAGAGGGACTTTGAAAAATTTGGGCAAAACGAACCATCAAAATTGGCCAAAACAACCCCTCCGAAATGACACTGAATGGTTATACTCCTCCTCCATGGTACCGCGTCCTCCATGCTTCCGCGGTAAATAAAAAAATCGCGAGCTTTTTCCTACAGCGCCACCTACCGGAAGTTTACATAATCACTTGGGTAACCCGGAAGCTACTTTCTCCGTTCGGATACTTTTTTTTCCAAAATGTCAAGAATATTGGCGAGTAAATTTATTTATTTATTTAAAATCTATCACAACGTTTATTTCCTTCCTTCTCCCCCCCCCCCCCTCCCCCCCCAACTAAGTGAAACCCCCTCTATTTTTCCTAGTTTAGGTTGATGAAAAATTTTGTTTACATTCAGTGACAGTTCGTGTGGTCAAGTCTGTTACCTCAGCAGGTAAAGTCACGTTACTACCATATTTGGATAGCATTCTAGGAAGCGGTAAAGTATGGGCAGTCATTAAGGCATTAATTAGATTTTTTTTAAACTCGAGAAAAATGCTTAAATGTTTTGATAGTTAAATGACTTTATATTCATTCATATGTATTGTGTATCATGTATTTTTTTAATTAGTATGTCTTTACAATAATTTTGGAAAATTCAACCAGGAAAAGATGATGTTACCTGATTTTGTACATACATTCATTTGCAGGTACAGAGTTTTCCAAGTCCCTCAGTTTAAAGAGGAATACTGATCAACAGGTCTTGATTTTTTGTTCTATTCTGTTCTGCAGGATGTTCCAGTGAAAAAGAGAAAACTGCAGTATGATAGAGGGAATCTTCAGATGGCATTTGAAGCAACGCAGAGAGGAATGTCAGTTTACAGGGCTGCGAGGGAATATATGGTGCCTGAGTCAACTCAGAGATAGAACAAGGGGGTTTGTAAACATGGCTGTTACCATTGGGTTTGAAACCATATTTAACAAGCAAATTCCATGGGGAATTTATGTCCCCCGCCTTATTTTTATTTGAGGTGTTAAAAATGGTAAAGTTGACAAGAGGACCATTGGTCCTGTATCAATTACCTAAGTATTGAAGCAGGAAACCAGTGATAAAAAATAATTTCAAGATTCTGAAAAAAACCACATGCATATCTTCAGACCATCCTTAAAGCACCTGTAAAGTTTCAAAGGATTGGCTTAAAACTGTGGTAGGAGTTATGGGGTAAAGGTACCTACTCCCTATACGCTTCTGTAGTATTAGAACTCAAAAAATGTCTAAGTTAAAAATGCAGAAAAAGTGGTAAAAAATTATTTCAGGATTCTGAAAAAAAAAAACACATGCATATCTTCAGGCCATCCTAAAAGCCCTTGTAAAGTTTCAAAAGGATCAGACAAAAACTGTGGGAGGAGTTAAGGGGACAAGGTACCTGCACCCTATACACTTCTGTAATATTAGAACTCAAAAAATGTCTAAGTTAAAAATGCGGAAAAAGTAATAAAAAATTTTTTCAGGATTCTGAAAAATCCACCTGCTTATTTTCAGGCAATCCTAAAAGCCCACGTAAAGTTTCAAAAGGATCGGTCAAAAACTGTGGGAGGAGTTAAGGGGACAAGGTACCTACTCCCTATAGATTTCTGTAATATTAGAACTCAAAAAATGTCTAAGTTCAAAACGTGTAAAAAGTGATAAAAAATAATTTCAGGATTCTGAAAAAAAACACATGCATATCTTCAGACCATCCTTAAAGCACCTGTAAAGTTTCAAAAGGATCGGCCAAAAACTGTGGGAGGAGTTAAGGGGACAAGGTACCTGCTCCCTATATACTTCTGTAGTATTAGAACTCAAAAAATGTCTAAGTTAAGAATGCGGAAAAAGTAATAAAAAATTATTTCAGGATTCTGAAAAAACCACATGTATACAGTACAGTCAGCGCAACCTTACTACGTGTCGTTTTCACTAGCGAACGAGGAAAGGATTAATTTCCTCGCAAGTTCCGCGCTCTTTCCACGTTCTTTCCACGCTCTCTCCACGATAATTTCGCGCTTATCACACGCAACAAATCCGACCGCAACGCGGAACGTGAAATTTGCGTGTCACTCGATAGTTCCACGATCGCCACGCGCTACAGGTAAGATCGCTTCACGCTACACTCTACAACCCATTGCAACCTGTCTGCATTTTATTTTAGATCAGTACCGCATCCCTTCCTCTGATCCCAATGTGTTTACACGTGTACGGTAGTACATGATTTCTATTTGTAATAACGATAATATTCTTGTATCATTGTTTGCCTTAATTGTTATTAAGTTCTTGTGCTTTATACTGTGATCACACTATTCAGAAAGAAACGAGGATTATTTTTTTTTTCGTCAGTGTCTAACGTCTAAGTAAATAGCAAATAAAATGTCAAGCAGAGCGCTAACCAGAGAGTCAGGGACTAGTTACCTTGTTCAGTTTTTTTAGGACAATGAGTAATTAGTGGTAAATAGAAGCAGAATATTCAGAGAGGGCAGGCTAGTGACCGACGACGTTGCAAACATTCAGTGGGGTGTAAATCCTAAGCAAACTAGTAACTAGTCACATGTAACGTCACGTTTAATTAACAAAAAAAAAAAAAAAAAAAATGGCGTCTACTAATATGCTAAGCGCTTCGAGGGTAAAAGTAGCGATACATTTCAATTGACAAGGGAGACAGAAACGGACACGCTGGAATGTATCTACACTGCTCGGATCGAGGCCTGGACGGTTGATGATTGGACATAGGTTAGGACTGCCCATTCAAATCACCACTTAATGATGACGGTGACTTGGTGTCTTATGTCTCTTTCAACAAAAAAAAAATATTAATGTCATATTGAGATGATAGAACGCGGCGTCTGGTCAGGGTATTTACTGTTTGCCGTTTTTCTCTAGGAATATCTAAATCTCATAGCCGGGTGTATCTAAAATGGACGAGCCAGAAGCTTACAAGTTTTGCAAACTCTCTCTCTCTCTCTCTCTCTCTCTCTCTCTCTCTCTCTCTGGAAAGCTCTTTCTTTTTACCCTCATGCAAATATGACGGGTCTCCTTTCGAGCTAGAAGTTGTTTGCACTGACTTTATTGGAAAAATGGTATCGCACCGGCGGGAATCGGACGCGATTCGATCCCCACTTATCATGAAACACATGTATTTGCTACGGTCATTCGCTCCTTCCACTGCTTCAAGATTGGCAGTTACAGGTTTCTGGCGGAAGGGGGTTCGGTGTACTGGTTAACCGCTTATTGTATAAGCATATACAATTTACAGGCGCGATTCATAAAAAATGTTGTTCCCAATCCCATTTCGCATGGGTCCGACTCGTTAAAGCAATTGCAGTTAACTCCCTTTTGATAGTCAGTTGCAGTTAGCTCCCTTAAAAGAGTAAACACCTGCAGTGTGAGGACGTTACCCCGCATTTATCAGGGTACAAATGAATATTATGTTATGTTATTCTCTTACAGTATATACATTAATAGCATTATCTTTACTGGTTAATAGAGCAATCTTCAAAACTTTCGTTTCCATGTAACGTGTTCTGTTTTTGTGTCTTCAAAATTTATGCAAAACCAAGACCGTAATTTATTAAACCAGTAAAAGAGACGCATGTATAAACCTAGCATCGGCGGGAAAGAATCTTCTAAATGACATTTGTCCATAATATTATCATATGCCCTCGCGGACATTCTAAGCAGAGTCTTCCTGGTTAGAAACCAATACTAAGTTACGAGGACAAAGTGTCTTGCTCAAAGACACAACACTTGGTGCTCGCGGGTATCGAATTACCACTATCTGGGCTAATTCAGCAGACGACAAAAAAAAAAAAAAAAAAAAAAAAATCGTTATTTTTTTTTATTACCAAGAAAACAGGATTTGACATTCATGCAATGGAGACAATTTGAATGAAATGCAAATCTTGTTTTCTTGGAAGAATGAGAAAAATATTTCAAAATGTCGTCTGTTGAAAAATTTAGCCAGAGTGTTAGGCGTTATGGTTTGCACAAACAAATCGCGCATGGGTCTGTGCATGGCGAAACCTACGATGTCATGTACGAAGAGACGGATCAGCCCGCACACTCTGAGCCTGCACATCAGTACTCTGATCAGAACCTTCGCTAATCGTATGTACCTCCTGCAATCTCTGGGTTTAACAAAATGTCTTGTGCGACGAGCGAAGACTTGGGTCAATCTGCGCAGCTGCACATTCTGATAAAAGCATTCGCTGATCGTATTTACCTTCGATAGCTGGGCTGTCCAAAGCGGGATAAACAGTGCGACTGCAACAGCACATTCCGATCAGACCCTTCGCTGATTGTACAATATGCACCTTCTTCGGAATCCGGGCTATTCAAGAAGCTTGCTTTATATAGTGGGTCGATGCACAGACTGACCTGAGTCTTTGCTGGTCGCACGTACATTGTACTATTGTACGTTTTGTTGCCCGGTTCATTGTACGTACGTTGTAAATCATACTTCAGACATGAGAACTTTATACCGACGTAATTTTGATTTGAACTGGAGTTAAACGGCCCAGTCTACACTATTTCGGTCTTGTCGAGCACGCACACTTTTCCGGGTTGGGCTTATTCATAAGCTATTAATCATTTCAGCAGGAACTGATAACTGCCCTTCTTTTCTTTCATATACCTTACTTTTGGAGTTACGGCCCTTTGAACACTGAAAATATTTTAGTGATTTCTGATTTTTTTTTTTTTTTTCTGTCCGTTCTGTAACTTGAAAACTATTTGAGATATTTTCTTGAAACTTATTAGTTTATTAACAGAGTCATGGTACTTGCTTGATGTAAATGCAGTGGCGGGGCATGGGGAAATGTCTGCAGCCCTTTTATTAGATATTTAACAGTATGAAATATTGGGAAATGGTGCCTCGGTGGTGCAGTGGTAAAGCTTCTCGTCTTGTCAACCGGGGTCATGAGTTCGATCCCAGGCTTCTCAAGCCTTTCATATTGGACTTTAAACCAAGGTCCATATCTCCGTATGTCCTAGCTGTTAGTAGGACGTAAAAAACTCACTCGTTGTAATTGTCATTAGCCTCTATTGCCCCTTGTGCGCGTAAAGTGTGTTTTTGTGTGACAGACACCCTTTTCACAAATCCTGTCTTGTTGATTCAATGTCTCTTTGATAGCAGAAGCACCCCTTTAAGTAAATTCATATTGACACGTGCGGTTGCTGCACGTAAGTGAGAATTTCCCGGTCTTTTACCACAGTACGTCATTTATACTGAGCGCGTGCGGTTGTTGCATGGGAAAAAGCAATTACAGGAATACCAAATATAAAATACGTAATTCGTAATTCGTCGACTGGGGGCAGATGTTTGATTCTCTTTGGGACTTTTGTGTGTTTGTAAAAACGACCATGCCTGACCCACTTTTGTGGCCGGACTAGACTAAGCCAAAGAATCCGGTACTTTTTCGTATGGAGCTTTGTCGAGGCCCATGCTACCTTGATAACTTTTGCATGATTTTTCTAATCGAAATTTAAAGAGCAAGCTTTGATATTTGCACGTTCTATTCAATAATAATCAATAATTAATGTGTGGCCTGTGTCACGGTTCATGACTCTGGAAAGAAATGAAAACAATCAGAACGCATTAGAGAATTTTTATCTTTTCACACTTTAAAAGACGTACATGTACTGCAATCAGAGTAGTGCATGGACAGTAGATTTTGTTTTTACAGGTAACGGTAAAGTTGAGCGTGCACTAATCTTTTCCACGCCCGGGTTTCCACGCCTATAATCCGTTACACGCTCGATCACACGCTTGTAGCGAGAATTTCCACGCTTGTCTTCCACGCTACACGTTGAACTCGCGTTACTTCCTCGCTAATCCCGCGCAACTTCCACCATAAAAAGTCACGTGACTTGCGTGTTTCCACGCTTGATATCGCGACACGTAGTAAGTTCGCGCTGCCTGTTCTGTATCTTCAGGCCATCCTGAAAGCCCATGTAAAGTTTCAAAAGGATCGGCCAAAAACTGTGGGAGGAGTTACGGGGACAAGGTACCTACTCCCTATACGCTTCTGTAATATTAGAACTCAAAAAATGTCTATGTTCAAAATGTCTAAAAAGTAATAAAAATTAATTTCAGGATTCTAAAAAAACCACATGCACATCTTCAGACCATCCTTAAAACACCTGTAAAGTTTCAAAAGAATTGGCCAAAAACTGTGGGAGGAGTTAAGGGGACAAGGTACCTGCTCCCTATACACTTCTGTAGTATTAGAACTAAAAAAATGTCTAAGTTAAAAATGCGGAAAAAGTGATAAAAAATTATTTCAAGATTCTGAAAAAACCACATGCATATCTTCAGGCCATCCTAAAAGCCCAAGTTAAGTTTCAAAAGGATCGGCCATAAACTGTGGGAGGACTTAAGGGGACAAGGTACCTACTCCCTATAGACTTCTGTAATATTAGAACTCAAAAAATGTCTAAGTTAAAAATGCAGAAAAAGTAATAAAAAATTATTTCAGGATTCTGAAAAAACCACATGCAAATCTTCAGACCATCCTTAAAACACCTGTAAAGTTTCAAAAGGATCGGACAAAAACTGTGGGAGGAGTTAAGGGGACAAGGTACCTACTCCCTATAGACTTCTATAATATTAGAACTAAAAAAATTTCTAAGTTAAAAATGCGGAAAAAGTAATAAAAAATTATTTCAGGATTCTGAAAAAACCACATGCAAATCTTCAGACCATCCTTAAAACACCTGTAAAGTTTCAAAAGGATCGGACAAAAACTGTGGGAGGAGTTATGGGGACAACGTACCCACTAAAAACTCGGAACCACGCATCACGCGCCACGGAAAATCAAAAACAGTGTCCCTCCACTTTTCTTCGAAAAGGCGGGGGACAATAAAGATGAAGAACAGAGGTTAGTTGACCACATTTCATACATGGCATCTATAGGATATGGGTATAATGCGGCTTCTATCAAATATATGGCAAAAGACCTTGCTGACTCTCTAGGTAAAAAGCAAAGGAAGCCTTGAGTGATAACTGGTATTACAGTTTCTTGAAAAGGTGGCCAAATCTTAAAGTTGTAAAGCCCCAGAAACTTTCAGTTGTTCGAGCTAAATCTGCATCACGTGAAACATTAGACAGATACTATAAAGAACTTGGAAGTGTTCTGAGTATCAATGGTCTCAAGGATAATCCTCAAAACATATACAATATAGATGAAACCGGGATCTCCTCTGAACATTCACCCCCCAAAAATTGTATGTGACAGTCACACCAGACCCCAGAACATAACTTCATCAAGATCACAAAATGTGACAATTATTGCTGCTGGAAATGCACTAGGCAACAGTATCCCACCCTACTTTATATTTCCTGGTCATCGTTGGAATGACGAATTTCTTAATGGTGCATATATTGGAGCAGATGGCGAGATGTCAAAAACTGGCTGGTCAAATTCTGTAGTGTTTCACAATTATATAACCAAACATTTTGCAAAGTATGCCAGGTTATCTGAGAACAAAACAGCTGTGCCACATCTTATCCTCTATGATGGACATAAATCGCATATTTCTCTGACTCTAGCATCCTGGGCTAAGAAACATAATGTTGTGTTGTTTGTACTGCCTCCACATTCTAGTCATGTAACTCAACCGTTAGATGTGGCCATTTTTGGTCCATTTAAAGCAATGTATTATTCTGAATGCCAGGCTTACATGAGGCGAAATCCAGGAGCAAATGTGTCCAAATATCAGATTGCAGAATTAACTGCGAAACCTTATCTAAAAGCATTAGCTGCTGAAAATCTGATATCTGCATTTCGTCGTACTGGAATACATCCCTTCAATAATAAAGCCATTCCGGGTTCTGAAGTAGCTCCATCGGTTATTTACATACAGGAACAATCCCTAAAAGAAAATTCTGACAATGAGAGAGCTCAGTCTCAGGTTTCCATTGCCAATCCAGATCAGGATAGTCTTTCTCAATGCAAGTTATCAATCCAAGATGAAAATACAGTAGATAACCAAGAGAACACAACCCATCAAAATACAGTATCTGAGTTTTTTCAAAAGAGAACCATAACCATTCAGCCAAAGCCAAGAAAAAAATTTGTTCCACCTTTTATATCTGGAAGTCTAATGAAAAAGGCAAATGTTGTAGTTCTCAAGAACTCTCAAAAAGTCCAGCAAGCCAAAATGCAGAAGGATGATAAAGTTCGCAAAGCACCTGTTATCATCAAAAGTAAACAACAGTCTAGCTCTACATTTTCAGTTAAGCAGAAGCCAGTGTCATCTGAATTGAGTAAAACTCCCCAGCCAAGTACATCTGGTATAAACACATATGGAAAGCCTATTGATCTTGTCTCAGAGGAAGGTACAGAAAGTGATACTGATTCAGAAATTGATGATGAAGAAAAGTGCTGTGTATGTAACAAATGGGAGCCAGATGAATTAAAGGAATGTATCTATGTTAGTTTGGTTAGCTGGGGACATTGTGATTTTTGCTCGCACTGGACACATTTGAAGACCTGTTCTGAAGTCAGAGTTTTGAGGAGAGACAGTGTGTTCCATTGTCCACACTGTCTGACAAAAGAGTAATATCTGAAACAGAAATACAGGCCTCCTAGTGGCCCACTTTGAAAATATAGGTTTTTATGTAGGTTCTTCTTACTCAAAATATAGGTTATTTACAGGTTTTTTCAATAAAAAATATAGGTTAAAAAAAGGTTCTTCTAAACTCACATAGAGATTTAAAACTGAAGAAAAAATATTTGATGAATCTTTGCACCACAATTATTCAGATAAAGTTGATCTGAATTTTACATAGTCTGAGCGAGCGAAGCGAGCAAGGAATAAAATACAATTTCTTGACAGTTTTCATCACTTTTTTGGGACTAAAAAGTAAAAATAGTAGGGCATTTTGAAGAAAAGGTAGGGTTGAGTCGCGAGAAGGTTCAAAAAGTGAAAAATATAGGTTTTTTCATGAAAATACAGGCTTTTTATAGGTTTTATGAACAAAATAAAGGTTTTATAGGTTTGACACAAAATTATAGGTTATTATAGGTTTTATAAGTTTCGCTAGGAGGCCTGGAAATAGAATAAATGTAAATATGTTATATTTTTTAGTTAGAAGCTTTTCAACGTTCACTTACAGATGAGTTTACAATTTGAAAACTGATTATAAACATGATAAATATACATTATTGATCAATAAGTGATATATGATGATATCCTGACAATATCAATATGGCTTTCCATACATGGCAATTTTTTCATTTACCGCGGTACCTTGGAGGACAATTTCCGCTTGATCAAAATAAACATGGTGTCACACGGAGGCTGTTTGTCAACAAGTAAAGAATAATAAACATTTTGTCTGGTGGTTATAAAGGGGCTATAACAATACACAAGGGAAATAAATAAAAACAAAGGTAAGTTGCAGTATTTATTTTTTTCCGTTGAAGATTTGTTAACTACCGCGGTACCATGGAGGACCAGGTTTTTGTCTGAACTTCCTTGGACGGCACAAGTATGGTTACAGTTCAACTATACACATTTTACTCAAAGGATCAGCTTAGTGGGGAAAATTTATATTATGCTGTTTGTTTAATAAATATATATTATGGTCTATATTACCACCCTCCAACTAGTGACAACTGATTAAGGGTTCATCACAGTCAAAAGTGGGTGGGGTACCTTAGAAAATGGTCTGCACAGAACTTCACAATAACCATATGGGTGTTAAAAAAATGATATATCTGCTAATAAGAAGGTACTAGGGGCATTCTTTATACATGGAGAAATTTTTTCTAAGAGGCCAAAAAGACATAAAGAAAATAGCGAATATATGGGCATTCGCATTTGCAGTCAAAGTCAAGAATGATACATTTTTTTCAAAGGCAGTTGCAGAAAGAATATGCCATGATATATCAGCTACAATGTCCTACGGTATTAATCTTGAAAACTACAAACTTGCACTAAAATGCATACCATTTTCATGACGTGGTATTCTAGATTTTCAATGTAGCCATTTTTCATTCATGAAAAAATGTAAACAAAATTTTTAGTATGTTTATCTACCAAATGAACTTACAAAAATAATATGAAACATACCTTGAAAAAAGCACTGAAACTCAGCTTTAAGATGGTTTATCTTTTTTCAATGATCATTGCTGCGATTTGCAGAAGATGATAATTTATTTTGACACCTCAAATGAGAAGATGAACAACTTTTTACCAAAACGATTTTCACGAGGAACCTGTCGGGCGAATCACATGGACTATTAATGCGCGAATGGGTACTACTAAATACTCCATGGCACCAACGGCATCAAATGGTAATGCGCAGAATGATGCCACGACAAATGAACGTGGGGACACTTCGTGGAAAGAAGAAAAATGGTGAACTACACTGATGATCATGTTTATTAACTTAAATTACTACCAAAAAGTGCTTTTATGGGCATGACAGTGTAGCTCTATTGTCTGAATAGGAAATAACACAGGAAATGCACAACTTTCTGTCCCTTGGGGTTCCATGGGATGGCCTGGGGTGTTGTTCAGTGTTTGGCAGTACTCTACGCAAATTTGCAAAAAGCGTTTTATTTTTTGAATTTACTATTTTACATTTATATTATATTGAAAATAGTATGAAACAGATTAAATAATAATAGAGAATATAGTGTAATATACTAATAATAAATAAAAATGCGGATTATATGGTATTTGCGCATCAACCTCGTGCAGATGTCCTTAGGCATTTCCGGTTTATTTTCGCGCAGCACGGGGACGTGTTGATAAACAATTTTCCATTAAAATTCGGCAAAATAGTAGTGATCAAGGTAAGTGCCCCAGACTTATATGAAATGGTTCTATGATGTTTAATTGTGCAGATTACTGTGTGTTCACTGATTAAGATGAGGTAGGTATACATGTTTTAACATACATTTACGATTCACCGTTACTTACGCCAACGGTTGTAAAATGCAATCGCGTGACCAGATTTAAACAAGTATGGTGGATGGTTGAAGCCTACAGTTTTTTACAGAACCGTTTTTGCGCGAAAATTATCAATTTTGCAAGTTTTTTTTCCAGACTTACAGTGTTGAATTTGTGAATTCAGAACTGAGGAATAGAATTTAGCAAATACAAAGCAACATTGGTGTTTACAATAAGAAAAAAATACAGGAGACGCTTTGGACAGACTAATGGTAAAAACAGTAAAACCAGACAGAGGAAAGAAAAAGTTCAGTTTCTGAAAAAAGAAGAAAGAACTTGTTTGTACGCGAATGATAAAAATATATATATGTATCAGCCCTATCAGTTAGTCAGAAAACAGTTGCAGAAATTAGTTCTGTAAACTGGAACAGTTTAAACTTTAGAAAAGTTGCTTTTAATTGTT
This sequence comes from Anodontia alba, assembly GCA_964016985.1. Classification (NCBI taxonomy): domain Eukaryota; kingdom Metazoa; phylum Mollusca; class Bivalvia; order Lucinida; family Lucinidae; genus Anodontia; species Anodontia alba. The sequence goes on along the minus strand of OZ024825.1, from coordinate 98,575,639 downwards.
AATATATGCACACAACTTTACAAAAATGATTCATTTTCTTATTGCCCCATTCTGTCAAAGATGTCACAGCACACAGTTCTATAGACATCCTTCAAAAAGATTGAATTTGACATTTTTTATGGTAAACATGCATAATTATTTTTGATCATTTAAGATTAAAAAGATAGAAGAAAAGCACATTCTCATTTATTTTTCATGGTCACTCGTCCCATGCTTTTGTAGACAACATGTAGACAGACAGACAAACAGACACCAGTAAAGAAGATAAAGTAAAAGCAATATGCCACATCCACTTTTAATAGGTCACCAGAGAAAACAGGATAGACAATCCAAAAAAAACCCTTAACTTCAGAAGGGAGACAAATCCAACTTCTCTTTCATATGACATTTTTTTTCCTCCATACTTGTTTTGGGCACTACTTTGTAAACAAAAAATGTCTGATTTTCTTTTCAAATTTTACCAATGGTTGTGCTATAAAAAGCTGCTTTACTTCTTTGTAGTGTGATTCCCAACATATATCTTGTAAGACATTGTTGTCACATAAAAGGACAAACTTTTCATTTTATTGTATTCAGGATACAGGCTCTATATAAATAGTTTAGGTGCAAATAGCTGGACAGTTCTTCAGGTGAGATTTTTTTTCTTTAAAATTCTTTAAATTTTAGCCTTACATAACGAATACCCTCACTGATTATGAAAGTAAGCTCTCAAGTAGTTGATTTTTCAAATAACTTCTTACTTTTGAGACAATTCAGAATTGAAAAAATTACAGCTACTCCACCCACTTGTGACTGTGATGAACCCTTAACAGGTCACTGAGCCTACCTCGCAACCGCTCGACTGCATAGTCTTCAAATTCGAACAATGAAATCGTATCCACTGGTGGTATTTTGTAAAATTGTAGATTATGGGTATATATATCTGTTTCTTTTTCTTTAATCCCAAGCTTCCGTCTTTTTGTTCGGGGTTTATTTCTGAAATCCATGTTTAACTTCCCGCCAAGTTTTATTTGTTTACCTTTTCTTAGACTGGTTTATGGACAGAAATGGGTACAGCAAAATCACGAAAGTGTAATTTGACGGGGCCGCGCGGAAAAAGACGGAACCAAAAAACGGTACCACACTCAGGAAAAGCCTTTATCCTTCATCAAGTGGCATATGCCACTTGCCTTCATGGAATTAGATTCAATTCCATCAAGGATAAAGGCTTTCCTTGGGTCATCCAAATTTCAAAATAAAGGTATAAATGTTTGGAAATGGTCCAAACTATCTATTGAAGTAGAAAACAGTTAAATTCAAACCTGGATGTCTGAAGGAGGACTCAGAACAGAAATCTGGATCGGGGGTTTGCGGATCGGGGCTGAGTTGTGGGGGGGAGGGGCGGGTGTGTAATGTATCTACGAATGTTTCTTTGGGGAATTAAATGAAAATTGAAAGCACGTGTTTTCTACGATGCCTTGTTCTCGTGTTATCGTCGTTTCTCATGTTATCGTCATCGCGCATTTTCTGGGGAATATGACGTAAGTAGTCGCGAGATGCTGTTCCAGCAGCCATTATAAATCAAGATTCACTCACCTTGAAACAGAAGCTGACGCTAAAATGCGAAAAAACAGGTAACTTTGCTATTTTCTCTCAATTTTTACAGCAATGTGTAGCAGACAGCTGACCTACATTTTAGTTTCACTTTTGCTGGTCACGTGATACATGTTTCCCAGCATTCAAAATCTACAGTAATGGCCCAAAAGTGCATATCGATACCAAAATAAGATTTTTTTTTTTCATATATATTATATATATATAGTCTTTTATTTATTTTATTTTTTTTCATCATAAACAAGCTTGCATAGTCTGAGTTGAACAGAATAACATTCTGAAACCAGCTGAAATGTTCAGGTGCCATTGTAGATTTTCTTTTTATTATTATTGTTGAGTGTAGAGGGGTAGGGTGGGTGGGTTAGTAGGGGTTGGGTGGGGTGTAGTGTATTGCAATGCAATGCATTGTATTACAATACAGTACACTGTATTGCAATACATTACATTGCAATACACTGTACTGCATTTCAGTGCAAAGACCAGTACCATCTATCACACCAAAAATGTGGTATCCTTGTGAACCATTCAGGGAAAAGAAGTCATTACAGAAAGTGAAGGCACTGAAAGGTGGGAGAGAAGAAGTCGAAAAGTTTTTACAGAAAAAAATAGAAGAAATGCAACTGGAAAATTTATCTGATTCCAAAGTTTATAAAGAAAGCAGGAAGTACACATTGAAGAAACCTTCACCTGGTGGGCATGCCATAACTGAAGATGATTTTCAGATTGCAGTACAGATATATAATGACCAAAAGGGAACATTAAATGAGAACAATGAAAAAAGAAGTGACAGTAACAAGAAAATTAAGACAAAGAAACAATTAAACTATGAGCCAGTCCCATCAACAAGTGGAATTGTTAACGATAAACCTAAAAATCACCATAATCATATTCAAAGTGATACAGACAATGAAGAGATAGAAGATTCTGAAAAGTGTTGTGTGTGTGGTTTGTTCCAACCAAAAGAGCTTGAAAAATCTGATTTTATTTTTTTTTTATTAAATGGGCACAGTGTGTTAAATGTACCCATTGGGTGCATCTGAAATTTTGTTCACCTATCACCTGTATCAGAAGAAATACTGAGTTCCTTTGTCCACATTGCATAGCCTGATAGCTCTTTTTTTTTTTTTTTTTTTTTTAGCATAACAGCCACTAAACCACAATCTTATTTAGATGTTTGATTTAGATGTTTGATGGAAAAAAAAAAAAAAAAAAAAAAAAAAAAAAAATAGATTAAAAAAAAATTTTTATTATTAGATAACATTTACATTCAGTTTTCATTATCTGTCATAATATTTTAAGTTTCCTGCACAACTCCTTATTCATATTATTTTAAAAAGAAAAAAAAACAACCGAAACCTTCAGTTATACTGTATATTCAATTCATATGGTCTGTAAAAAAAAATTATTGTACAACTTATGGCCACCAACTGTACTTAGGGAGCACCTGCAGATGCTGTGACGTCATGATATCAACCCGTGACGATAACATGAGAAACAATCCAAATATTTCAAGGTCAAGGTAAGTTGTGTTTATTTTTATATTTTAAATACAAAAACAGCACCGGGAGACATAAATTTTGACAAATCGTTTGAAGATAAAAAGGTTATTTTGTTAAAAGTAGAGATAATTAAAAAAAAGTATACAGGCAGTAGTTACTGACACTCAAATCCTTAAGAGGACGATAACTGGAGAAAACAGCATATATCTTTTACTTGAACACCGAAAGCTAAAAAAAAAACAACAAGCGCAGCCACTCTCTCCAATCAATCTACATCTGCAATTGCAATACAGATTACATTTGGACTCTCGGTGCCTTAAGGTTTCCAGTGGCTCACACATCAGACCATTACATCCCCTCAGAAAATTAAAATTGCCTTGCAATTTTACCGTGAGCCGTTGGAAACCATAAGCAGCAATGAGAGCCAGAAACTAAACAGAAATGACAAAATGTTAAATTGAAGTGTTTGCATAAGAATACCACTACCATATGCTGAACAAACAGAATCCAGATTTTGCAATATGCATTTACCAGCAGAATTAATCTTAAATTATAACTGAGACAACATATTACTATGATTCTTAAACTGCTAAGAGGTCTTTCTCACTCACATACATACTGTTTATCCTTGGCCAAAAGATAAACGCTAGCACCCATCTTACACATATGTCAAGAACAGAAAATATGTTGACCCAATACACGAATTCCTGGTAAAATATTTGGACTCGTCTGGTTGAAAAACAGCATAATAATGAAAATACAGCGATGAAAACAATATTCTCCATAAAATGCATTTATCTCCAAAGATCATCGTTAACTTGATCCTATACCTATACAGTGGCTCATGAAAAGAAACACTCATTTTATGACACCTCTTAGTTTTAAGCATTATGAGCATTGAAAAATAAATAGCACCTGACAGCAAATACTTGTATACATATGTAAGTATACAAATGTAACAGTGCCTATCAACGTTTTCTGGAAGTCATAACTGTGTTCCTTAGAATACCACCTTCAATATTACTTCGCCTAATGTTGCAAAAATTTATGTACCTTAGTACAAATCAAGAAAAATTAATTGCCTCGGCAAAGGTAGTTTCCGACAGGAGCATACAAACTATATGATTCCTTCAAAAACGAACCTTGCCTGAAGTCGATATGTTGGATGTATCACTATGTCCACATGCTCAGTCTAACCTTAGAAGTAATACGAACAAGACATGTTTAACACAAATATGACCGAAATCTGTCAAAAGCACAATGTAGAACTTGTAAAATATCAAATACATAACTTACTGTAATGCATCAATAGAAAATGTAAAATAAAACTGTAATATTGAGTTTGACCGACTGACAAAGGAATATTTAATGAACTGGTTCTAGTCTTTATACATGAGGTGATCAGAGCTTTATGCTCGTCATACATGTATATATAACCGCAACTATTGTCCACTGCTATAATTAACTCATCTAGAATACACATGCTGTGATTATCATTATAACTGCAACTGCAATTATTGTCAACTGCAATAATGTGGCTTAAAGTCACTAAAATGTGAAATTGAAAACTGTGTAAATAGAAACATGAAAATAAAAATAAAAAAAATGAAAATCTAATAAGACTAAACTGTACAATGACATACATATTAGACTACAGTCGACTCTCGCTATCTCAAACTCCAAAGGACTGGAAATTTCAGTTTGAGATAACAGTTGTTTGAGATAATGAGTGTCAACTGTATTTTCATCTCAAACAATACTCTGGCATTGGCATCATCATTTAAACATGTCAAATATGCAACTAAATGAATGGAATGGACTTATTTTTGACATATTCCTTAGCCTTAACATTCAGACTTGAATCCGGAATCCATATGGAATTTTGTGCAGGCTCACCAGCAAAATGTACTAAATACTCTAGGCCATTTGGAGTTTGCCGTTAAGCTAGCACACGTTTAATCCGATAGAATTCGGTATCTGATGATACACTGGAGTCTGTGAAATCCATATGATCCGAGTCACGAAATCTCTTGGGTTTTACAATCGCACGATTAGGGCGTAAATTGTGCAACTGAGTAGTTTCCCTACGAGTCTCTGCTTTAAGAACAGGCTCCGGAATAACACTGGGGGGTTCATTATTAGTCACTATCTCTTGGTATGTCGGTTGAGAAGGGAATTTGGAATCAGTCTCTGTCTCGATTGATTTCACAAGAATAGGGGTTTGGGACTGAGTCTGTAGCTCATTTGCTTTCACTGGGGTAGGGGTTTGTGACTGTGATAAACGCATATCCATATGCATCTCTGCGTTTGATTTGTCACCGCAGGAACTTAATTCAGCATGTCCAACTGAATCTATCTCCGTGTCTTGAGCATAGACATGCATATCCGGGAAACTTGTTTGTGTTCCAGTTGATGTAAACATAACTTCTGGCGCATGAGTCACTATGTTGAAATAATTTGACGGAGTTGGTTGTCTCACATACGCTACTTTCAGTCTGTCAAGATGTAGTGGACCTGGAAACTTGCGCTTATTTTCAGGATCATGCAAAACAACGGTATGTGGGCTGGGAACCGACTTCACGATGTAGGGTCCATCGAATAAATCGTGCAATTTTCTGGCTGGACCTGTTGTTTCCCTAGTGAGGAATACATAGTCACCTTCTGAAAGCTTAAGCATAGCTGAATTATCGTTAGCCCTTTCTAGCATAACTTGCTGAGACCGTTCAACATTTGCCTTAACTTGCTGCTGAATGATATTGATATGAGCTATTTTTTGCTTTAGATAGTCTCTTATGCTCACTGGAACACTTCTTAACTCTGTGGAATGACTACTTAATGGAAATTTGGGTCTCTCTCCAAAAATTACTTCAAATGGTGGATACCTTGTACTTGCATTCACTGCAATGTTCATAGCAAATACTACTGCAGGTAAATACTGATCCCAATTTGTACTTTGTTTATTCATGTATGGGGTAAGACGGCTTGCAAGAGTTGTGTGTGTACGTTCACATGCACCAAGGGTATGATGTACAAAGCTCATGGAGAATTGTTGCGGAATCTGCAGCAGTGAACAGAGCTCCTTGGTAACACGGGCTGTAAACTCAAGAGCCCTGGTCACTGATGAGAGTATCACATACACCGAAAGTTGTGAACATGTCGAACAGAACCTCTGAGACAGACATTGCATCTTTGTTAAGCAAGGGTTTTGCGTATAAGAATTTTGAAAACATGTCCACTGCGGTAAAAATGTAAGAATACCCCCTACTTGTCACAGGAATCGGTCCATACAAATCTATTTGAAAAACTGAGAATGGACAAGATGGTGTAGGGTATGCAGTTAAAGCATTCGTTCTTTGTACACGGGTTACTTTCCTTCGCTGGCACTATGGGCAAGATTTTACATAGTCACTAACTATAGTAGTAAGCTGCAGGAAATAATAGTGCTCCTGTATTTTATCAATGGTATCATGTATTCCACCATGTGCTCCCAAAGCTGAGTCATGATACAACTTTAACACAGTAGGAATGAGTGATTTTGGTAGAGCAAGCTGATAATGAGCTAATGACTTTGTTCTCTTAGACTTTGCTATCCGCGAATGAAATAACACTCCATTCACCAGAGCATAATCAGACTGTTGCAGCAGTACAGAACGGGCTCTCTTTTGTGATTTTGGCAAAGTACCGTTATGGAGAAAGTCAATAAATGGCCTAAGATCTGAATCAAGACTTTGACATCTAGCAATACTTTCTGCAGACATGTCAAACCCCTGAAGAGCTGCAGAGACGGCCTCAGAACTGGTCTTAAAATCAGTGTTGATGCTAGAATCTCTATTTACATCAGACTGTTCTGAACTACTAACAACAGAATCTTGATTATTGCTCATGTGCTGCCTATCAAGTTCTATTTGCGAGCTAAAATTATCTGCTCTCTCACTGACACTTATATTTGTAGGAGTTGTAAGCTCTTGCTTTGGCTGAACAAATGTTTGAGTCAAATTATTCGGACAAGAAAACTGTTTCTTATCATGACCTCTTTCATGTACCAAAATTTCATTATTTGTGACACAGCCTTGCTCTGAACCTGAGCATCCGTCAAAAATGTCTTGTTCAGAGGGTGAACGCTGGAGCTGCTCATCCTCAGAACACTTATTATCCCCAAAATGCTCAGTCTCCGAACAATAACTGATTTCCGATGGCACGACTTGTTCCGCTGAACAGTCCTCTAATTTCGACTTATAATTCACAGTTTGTCTTTCCTTTTGTAATACCTTATTGCGATACCACCGCCTGGGTTTCAGTCTTTTGAGCGGATGTGTATGTACAAAACCCAGCCCAAAGTTGTCTTCGGTATCTGCGTCATATAACTGTGGTTGAAACTGGGTCTGTACCAAATTAACTTCAGGCACAAATGTCTCCACTGTCTGATCAGGCCTTATTACACGAATCTGAGTGGGTTTCTCTTCAACATATGGAAAATAAGGGTCCTCTTCTTCTGGACTTGAATCCATAAACTCTGGATACTGTATGTTACGCGATAAGGCATCAGGCACAACCATCTGAGCTGCCGGTTTGTATACAATAGCAAAGTCAAATTGTTGTAATATCGCCATCCAGCGCTCGTATATCTGTCCTTTGAGCTGTTTCTGAAAAAGTGGGCGTAATGCTTGATGATCACATTCCACTGTGAAGTGGCGACCTCGCAAGTATGATGCGGAATCAAGTATACTGGTAACTAGTCCAAGTAATTCAAGCTTTGTAGGACCGTATGATTGCTGCCACTTGCTCAAACCTTTCGAACCAAATCGAACGACGCCGTGAATTCCCATCAGGATATATTTGATAAATCATGTAACCGATTCCTTTTGAACATGTATCCACTGCCAAACGAAATTCGAGGTCATATCTAGGATAAGCTAATGCTTCTGAATATACCAGTAAGTCCTTAAGTTCCTGAAAACTTGTTTCATGTTCTTGTGTCCGTTTAAAAGTCACATTTTTTTTTTCAACGAGTAATATAGTGGACTTGCAACCGCACTATAATTAGGAATAAATTTCCTAAACCAGTTGAACAAGCCAAGTGCACATTTCAATTCCTTTGCATTGCGTGGGGGCATATAGTTCTTTATAACCTCCAATTTCTGTGGGGGCGGTCTTATTCCATCTTTGGATATTTCATGCCCAAGAAAAACACATTTTTGCTGAGCAAAACTGCACTTAGATGGACCCAGCTTCAAGCCTGATTGTTCTAACCTCTGCAAAACCTCATGTAGATTTCTCAGGTGATTCTCAAAAGTATCTGTAACAATACACAGGTCATCGAGGTAACAAAGCACCTTTTCAAAAGTCATATTAGATAAAATCTTATCCATGAGAAACTGAAAAAAATTAGGACTTTGACGCAGGCCCATCGGTAGGCGTAAAAATTTGAACGTGCCATACGGGGTATTGAATGCAGTATACCTCGTAGAATCACCAGATATTCCCACTTGAAAAAATCCTTGGCTAAGATCAACAGATGTGATAAAATTTGGAGAGTGCTCCGCAAACGATTCCGTTAGCTCCTGCAAATCAGGTATGTTATAGCGGAAATCCTCTGTTTGGCTGTTAAGATAGCGAAAATCTACGCAAAACCGAAAAGATGATAAACTTTGTTCACGTGTAATGTTGTTAGGGTCTATCTTTGGTTTGTTTCTCTTTGATACAAGGACTATCGGACTCGTAATCGGAATACTCTCTTTGTCTGAAACAGGCGCAATGATATTTTGTCGAAGTAGTTCATCAAGATGATGGCGCAAAACCAGACGCTTATCTGGGGGCAAGCGATAGGGTCTCTGGTGTTTGGAAACTGCATTAGGCTTCAGGGTGATGGTATGTTCAACTTCAGTAGTAAATCCCAAATTTGGATTTTCGTCAGTTACAAAAACATTTCGATGCTCATACAGACACTGAAGCAGGCTATGCCTTTGGTCAGCAGACAAAGCAGAGGAAATGGACCCTTCAAAATTGGAAGAAAACTTTTGGAAACTTTCTTGATTTACGCCATCTCTTGACGAGTCTACACACGCAGCATGTTTGGCACTGTCATGACTATTCTCTGTCGATAAGGGAGTATAAGTAGACTGCAGCTGTACATGTGCACAGGTAGGAGGTGGTAATATGCTATGTACATCCACGGTGTTGTCACATATGCTGAAAGTACATAAAAAGGAGCCCCTGTTCACATGCACAATCTCACTGGAGGGATTCCATATGCGAACAGGTACATTATGACCAGACAGGCACGTTACTAAACCCTTGGCAACCAGCAAACCTTTATGTGACATTTCAGAGTGACCAATACACACTCCCTGTGTACCTACAGGAATGTCATTACTAAGTTTGCCCTCCAAAATGCATTCTGAGTTCGGCTGTATAACACAAGTACTTTTACACTTAACCTTTTGACTCTTTTTCACATCATGAAACACAGAGTTTTTACTGAAATCCAATATTACATTATTGGATCTCATGTATTCTGCACCAAGAATCAAGGGATGTGACGTGTCTCTGAAAATATATACAGGCACAATATGATTTTTCTTCTTGGGTGTACAAATCTGTATGCTGGCAGTGCCATCAATGGCAACAGACCCATTATCAGCCATCACAATCTTTTCATCACTTTCCTGAAAATCAGATTTGTATGGCTCTGGTATGGTATCATAAAAAATGCGAGAAACAATATTAATGGAGCTGCCAGAATCCAAAAGTGCCCTCACCCAAGAATGGCCCACAATGCAATGCAAATACATGAAGTTATGACTCGTGGAATACTCTGTGCGCATAAAACTATCAGCACTAGACATATCATCAGTACTAGTCAAGTCACTGGTTTCTAGGCCTGAGAATTTCGCATCGTTCCCAGGTCGGGCTGGTTTAACTGCGGGCACTGTGATGCAGTATGGGATGTCTGGCTGGAAAGCTGACATGTGGAAACACCTTGAGTTTGGGGTACATTTAGTTTCATACAGGCCCCACTGTGAACATATCTGGCACTGAATATCGGGTGAGGATTCACCCGTCCCATTCCAGTTACACCGCACCTTAATGTGGTTACGTCCCTTACATTTGAAACACGACCGAGAATTCCGCTGTTGTGGGTTAGTTCCTGTGGACTGAGATGGACGCTTATTATAAGGGTGTCAAGCGAACTTGTAATTTGGTCCAGCTGCTTCTGGACAGAATCAGAGGCTGCATTCACCGTTTCTGTTGCAGCCGCAGGAGGCCCTTGAATGTGACGATACCCATGGGCTTCGCCGATTTTGGCGCTCTGTAGCGCATCCCGGAATAACGTGACTCTACCAGCCCGCACAAAAAATGCAAGCTGGGACGGCAAACCTGCGATAAATTTATTTGTCATATCAGTGTCACTTTTGTGGAGGCGACGCCCTTTGTCGAGAACCACGGAATGAAAATCCTCAATTGCTTGGGTTGATCCCAATTTGAGATTGTCAAACGCTACTGACTCCGCAATCAACGACAGATTATTTACAACATTACAATATTCATTCATAAATGCTGCCTTCACCGTCTTCCACGAGTCCTTAACAGCTAAGTTGTTAAACCAAATAAGAGCTGGACCTGATAAATGTAAATGAAATGCTGCAATTGCTCTTGGGGATTCCTCATCTATTGAAGATAATGTTAAATAACTGTCGAATTCTTTCATGAACTTGGATGCGTCCTCATGCATGAAACCTCCAAAATGTTTTATAGTTTTGTCTGACAATACCGGTGGTGGCTGTACCAGAATGGTAGGTACGAGCTGTTGTGGCGGAATCGCACTGGTATGTTGTGGGGCTACATACGGAGTGCTATGTGAGACTGGAACAAAGTTAAATGTGTCATTTAAATTCACAGGGTCCACAAACTAAAGACCATCCAGAAACGGGTTTGTAGAATTGGAATTCATCCTGTAGTAACTAAGAACAAAGGGTACAAGTAGAAGTAGAACGACACTCTGCGTTTTCACTGTGTTCGCCGATAGTGCACCAGATACCCCTTCAAAAATGTATGTCATCACCGTTTGAAAATATTTCAATTGCCGTTTAAAAGCGCACAAGTTTCGTATCAGTCATAAGAAAACGATTCTTTCAGTTCACAAATTTGTCCGTTCGAATTCTCCACCATGTAATGTATCTACGAATGTTTCTTTGGGGAATTAAATGAAAATTGAAAGCACGTGTTTTCTACGATATATATCTTTTACTTGAACACCGAAAGCTAAAAAAAAAGCAACAAGCGCAGCCACTCTCTCCAATCAATCTACATCTGCAATTGCAATACAGATTACATTTGGACTCTCGGTGCCTTAAGGTTTCCAGTGGCTCACACATCAGACCATTACAGGTGGTATACCCGACCTAATGGTAGAAAAAGCTTTCCTAAGGTAATGATACCGATACCCCTGTTGGAGAAGTTTGGCATGTCTTTGCATGTATGTCCTGGTGAAATTTTTATTTTGGATAGCCGCATCGCCAAGTTTTGGGAAAGAAACTGTCCTTTTGGCTTTTCTGCTTGTAGTGTTTTGATTGATAAGTACGTCCTTCTTTCCCTTTGGTGTCTTGGACGGAAGGTGTTAGATAATTGTATCGATTCCTGATCATTGCCTTCCTTTCTATATGATAATTTAATTTTCTTTACAGCTATCACAACCCCACAGTAAAGTGTCAGACGCTCTGCTTATATATATGCATTTATAATGAAACCATCTCGAGCAACCACTCATTTCACATTGGTTCATGTCACTGTATATATTTGGAAATTCACACCATGTTGCGCAATCGACAGAAATTGTGTAGTCCAATACATCGAACGTCCCCTTTTCAGTTTTAACCTCCTCCTATGTTTTGGAAAAGGCACGATTTCCATATTTTCCAAGCAATTTTAAAGATGTTGCCGCATCCTCATCCAGTCGAATTCTACCTTAACTATACCTGTCTTACCCGTAAAACAAATTTCAGTACAATAAGCAATAGCGAAAAGGCCGCAGTCTTATCTTTTGTGATCACTTCCCGTCCATTGTATGCCTTTCCCCCAACCCAGTGATGCTACACATAAAATTTGATCAAGATTGACCAACTGATTTCAGAGATACTCAAGTTCAAAAAAATTGGAATTTCGTCACTCAAGGGCAAATAACTACAAAGTAAGTATATGGTGTGTTTTTTATTTCTTTTTCCTGTAGAATGATAGTATTAGTAATATAAGTGCTTTAAACCGTTTCCAGCAGTAGTTCCGTCTTTACTTTAATGGCACTGAACTGATGCACAGCAGATATAGAGCTGTTAAAACTAAATAAAAACAACTGTCAGTTCAACAGAAGGTTCTAGTCTCGATTCTTACAATACCCCCAAAATTACCAAGAATTTTGATAGACATAAAAAATAGTCAGTTTTGAAAGTGACCCCCCCCCCCCCACACACACACACACACACACAAAAACAACAAAAAAACCTGCAAATGGCCAATACCTAAAAAATAGCCACTTTTTCCCCAAATACCCCAAAATAGTAAAATTCAAAATCCTAACCCAAAATATAGTCCAAGCCTATGTAACACCCACCCCACCCCTAACCCCACCCCCACCCTGGGTATGGTCCGGCGTGAAATCAAACTCATCCGAGCTTTTATGCCTGTCTTGGTTACCAGCATTTTTTTTTTTTTTTTTGTTTTGTTTTGTTTTGATGATGGTTCGATCAAAAATGAATCAGTTAGCATGTAAACACCATTTTCCCCATTATAAGTCTATAGGATATTTTTATTAGATCTCAAGAGCAGCTAACTCTGTAGTCAGTGGTCCGATCTGGCCAAAATTCGTACTCATTCGAGATTTTATGCATGACCTCGTTTCCTACTTGCAAGTATAAAAAAGGATAAGATCAAAAGCAACCGAGAAAAGGTGGATACATCATTTCCCCATTATAAATCCATGGGGGGTTTCGGTTGCAATGGAAACAAACATTTTGATCCAATCTGCCCCAAAACCTTATGCAGTCATCCAAGTTGTTATGCCTTGTACTGGTTACCCGCAACTTTGATGATGATACGATCAAAAATGAACAAGCTAGCATTAAGACATCATTTTCCCCATAATCAGTGTATGGGAAAACTTATAAACTCTCAAGGGCAGCTAACTCTGTAGTCAGTGATCCGATCTGGCTGAAATTCGTACTCGTCTAAGATTTTATACAAGTTCTTGTTACCTGCAAGTATCAAAAGGATCAGATAAAAAAAAAACAAAAAAAAAAAAAAAAAAAAAAAAAGAAACGAGAAAAAATGGAGACATCGTTTTCCCCATTATGTCAATGGAGACTTTCTGCTGTCATGGAAACCAGAGTTTGGATCTAATCTGCCCCAAAACCTAATGCAGCCGAATTACGGACAACTCGGCCCAAAGACAAGTCGGCCCAGGACAACTCGGCCCATAAAAAAAGTCGGCCCGGGACAACTCGGCCCAAGTCGTCCCAATTTCAGAAGACAACTCGGTCCAAATCGACCCAGCTTTAGAAGACCTCTCGGGGCCCATGAAAATCAGACCAGGCACTTCTTAATGTATTAAAATAATTGGATGGTGATACTGTTATTGCTCTGTACCTGATGAATAAAAAGCATATGCAGATGTCTTAGATCAGATCGCTAAAGTACATATTCTAACTTTAATGACAACTTTAATGGCAGCATAATGTAAGCGATCGAAACAATTTATTCAATGTTGAAAATAAAAGTACGTGAGATCCATCCAGTTCACCCATCTCTCTCTCTCTCTCTCTCTCTCTCTCTCTCTCTCTCTCTCTCTAATTCTTTGAATTCAGTCATGAATATAAAAGTGAAAAATCGAACTTTACAAAAAACTTATTAGAGACTTTCATGAACGGTGGTATTCAGCGGCCAATCACCTTTAATCAGTAATCAGCGGTTAATCTCCTTTAATGACTTATTTCAAACTTAAACTATTTCAATGTTTGATTTAATTAACGACCAGCACTGAAATTCACTTAGTGTTAATTGTCATCCATTAACCGACAAAGGTTAATGGTTAGTAAGTTTGAACAATAACAAATTGCCAACCCTTGTTTAAATATTTTCTTTTATTTGCCGACATGATCTGTATAAATACAAGCCAATAGTTTTTAAGGAAATGGATACTGGGATGGCTCATTTGATTTGAGACAACTGAGTTAGTTGTGCTTGTTTAGATTTGTCGGTTTCCTCTTCCTCTTGGGGTCTGGGAAGGGCTGCGGTTTGTGATTGTGGCACTCCCTGGACTTTTCTCTTACCCTTTTTACATGCACATTGCATGTGTGCGTGTTGGGTAGGTTATATGTATATTTAGCTTCCTTAGCTTGTGATCAAATTTGTTTCGCTATCTGAATTCATCAGGTACAGAGCTATAAAAGTGCCACCATTCAATTATTTTAATACATTAAGAGGTGCCTGGTCTGATTTTTATGGGCCGAGTGGTCCTGCAATTTGGGCGATTTGGGCCGAGTTGTCTTCTGAAATTGTGACGACTTGGGCCGAGTTGTCTTGGGCCGATTTTTTTATGGGCCGAGTTGTCCTGGGCCGACTTGTCTTTGGGCCGAGTTGTCCTGAACCCATGCAGCCTTTCCCCACCCAAAAGATGCTACTGATATATTTGTTTAATATTTGGAAAATGTCTTTTGATAGAATTGGTAAAAGCTGTTTCTCTGTCTGTAACAATGACATGCTCACGGTGGGGTATGAGTTTCCCCCGCTCCCCCCTCACCCCCCCCCCCCCCCCCCCTCCACACTGATCATGTAATGCCCGATCCAGATTTTTTTTCTCAGTGCTTTTCAAGTTGAGGCCAACAGGTATGAATTTCACTTTTTTTGTAGTTCCTTGGGTATTTTGTACTATTCCAACCTAGTTTGGTAATATTGTGAAAATTGGGGTCCTATTTGTGCTTTTATTAGTGAGTATTCCCTTCGCAGGGGTATGAAACACCCAACCAATCCAAATTCGTTTCTTGCGTTTATACACACACACAAAAAAAGAAGTAATTTATTGGAAAAAGAATATTTTTATCTTTTGTGAGAAAATGTAAAAAAATGTTTTTGTTTTTGAACGGCTTAATTTTGCACAATTAACATACTGTCTTATGTTTTATTACAGTCCTTATAACAGGTATCCACTGATCTCCATTTCAGGTGATTTACCTTCTATTCGGCTTAGCGAGCAGTCACCTGTAAAATACAGTGGTGTCCAAACTGGTGTCATATATTCTAAATGCGGACCGATCAATGTTTTTTAAAGAAAATAGAAGGGAAAGCAATGATCAGGAATCAATACAATTATCCCACACCTGCCATCAGAGACATCAAAGGGAAAGAAACACAAACACGAAATAACTAGACCCTAATGGAAACATCACTAGCAGCTAGAAAGCCAAACGGGGTCGGGTATGAAAGCCACGGCCGAGCTGCCGAGCCGAGCCGAAAAAGCCGAGCCTGATATAGTGTTTTCTTTAATTTGTACAAACAAGTTCAAGATACTTATTTCTTTTAATTTCATCTTATCATATACGTAAAATGTTGTATTCACAATTAAAATTTGTATAATTACTTGCCTTTTTATGACGTAATATCCAATTTTCCATACAACAGGGGTATGAAAGCCACGGCCGCGCAAGATATATATTTTGGCCATTTTGTGAACAAATGGCGATATTTTATAATCTGAGTACTGGTCAGAGTTTGCAAAAAGATATTCAAAATAACTTTGAATCATTATAACATGCAGAAACTGTTTATGTTTCCCATAATTCTTCTTTTTCATCCGAATAACGAGGATCGGTAGGATCTAAATATAGAACAGGGAAAACTAAATGAAAATAACGAAAACGGAAATCAAGAGCATTGAAAGGGCTTAAACTTAACAATTACATCTTATATCGGTATGATGGCCGGCATTATTGTGAAAAAACTATCAAATTTGTTATAGATGTGGAGTCACAAATGATTTTATTATTAGATCACCTAAGCCTTTAGGCCCTTTCAACCGTTTCGGTTATTTTCGTTTAGTTTATGTCTATTCTATTTTTAGATTCTGCCGATCGTCGTTATTTCGAGGAAAACGAAGAAAAGTGGGATATATAAACAGTTTCTGTATGTTATAATGATTCAAATTTATTTCAAATATCTTTTTACAACCTCTGTCAAATGCTCAGATTATTAAACTTCGTCATTTATTCACAAAGTGGCCAAAACATATCCCTTTCGCGGCCGTGGCTTTCATACCCCTGTTGAATGGAAAATTGGATATAAAATCATAAATAAGCAAGTAATTATACAAATTTTAATTGTGAGTACAGCATTTTACATATATGGTAATATAAGATTAAAAGAAATAAGTATCATGGACGCGTTTGAACAAATACAAGAAAACAGGCTCGGCTTTTTCGGCTCGGCTCGGCAGCTCGGCCGTGGCTTTCATACCCGACCGCCAAACGGAGTTACTTTCCCACAAAGTGGCCAAATGGCTATCCAAAACAAAAAGATGTAAGCGACACACATTCAAAGACGAACTATAACAATAATAAACCATGACAGAAGAACCGGAACGGTCAGTGAAAAGTATTTCACTGGGGTGGAGGGGGGGGGGTGGGGCTGGGCTTAAATCGATTTTATGTGGCCACAATCCTCGCCCTAACTTCTGCCGCGGTTTCGGGTAGGGGTTTCGTACCCGCTCTGCGAAAAGGACTCTTTTTCGTATTTTAGGGTAACTGGTTTCTACACAAACCAGTCAAGGGTTTGGTAAAGGTCAGCTGACCAAAAAAAAAAAAATTATTCTGTCCGCATGAAGGCTTCCTAACTCATCAGTGCTTCATCTCCGAGAACACAAACTAATCAACTAATTACAGAGATGAAACAACTATGAGGACTTGACAGCACGAAACAACTGAAATGCTGGAGCAAAAGAAAACCAACAATTAGACTCCGGAGGGCCCACCCAAAGTCCTAACCACATTTTCGATTTAAACAAAATTTTCAGGATATTTAAATACTTATGATGTATCTATGAGATTACTCGGTAATTTGTGTTCGGGGAAGGGGTGCGTACCCGCTCTGCGAAAAAGACTCTTTTTCGGTATTTGGGAATACCGAAATCCAATATTTACCGGAATCTACCGGAATCCAGTTTTAATTACCGAAATCCAACTATATTATCAAATTTACCATGATTTATGCAAATTTAGACATATACACTGTTGAATAATATATTAACAGATAATGTGGCCAAGTTTTGAAGAATGTTTTGGAAGAATAACGATTTTATTAACATTTTTATACAATTTCGGAATCTACCGAAATCCAACATGAATTACCGAAATCCAACTATATTATAAAGTATACCATGATTTGTGTAAATTTAGACATATACACTGTTAAACAATATATAAACAGATAATATGTCCAATTTTGGAAAGATTAATTGAAATAATAACGATTTTATTAACGTTTTTTTTTTTTTTTTTTTTTTTTTTTTATAATTTTCATAGGTGGAGTTACTTCCCTTCGTAGCTTAGCTCTGTGACGAATACATAGAATACGGGGGAAATCTGTCAAGCAGACGAAATTACATGCGGCTGCTGCACACCATATTTTCCTAAATATACGGACACCTTAACTCCTTACCATACCTGACCTAAGTTAGAACACAAACGTTGATTTGTCAAAATACTGCTGAATAAATTACTAACAGATTTGGCTCTGATCAGACGCCGTTTTTTTTTTTTTTTGCGGCCTTTGATCTGGGTCGCCACTGTTTGCTTATCCTGTCCAAATATTTAGACTGACTGTTGTATTTCTTGATTCTGAAAAAAAAAACAACAAAAAAAAAACAAAAACAGAAGAATGTTCTGCTGACAAATTCATTTTCTGTCTACGGAAGTGTGCTAAGTTCGTAATTGAATAAATTGGACCGCTGATTTCTTTTGATCGACAATTTAAAAGTACATTGGCCACCAAAGCTCGTGCATGTGCCAATCATGGACAGGTGTTTGATAATGACTATTCCAAACTTTACAGGATTATCAAACGGCCTTTAATCAGCAGTCAATTAATGCAAACCGCATTAATTAATAAATGATTAGAGGCTGTTTTTAATCTTTTAATCATTTCAATACTCATATAATGAGTATTGTCATTATTTTTTACGGTTTGTTACAGGTTTGTTACAGGTTTCGTAGTTTGGCATTTTCATTGTTTTTCATGTATATTTAGACACCCCAAAATGCCTCCTCAGTACCAGTCTCTGTGGTTCACCATGGAGTACCCATGTTCTATATGTTCTTTAAACTGCCATGAAGGCATACAGTGTTCTAATTGTAATAATTGGGTTCGTAGTAAATGTGTCAAATTAAGTTCTAAAGAGTTGCAGACTTGGTCTGGTGCACATTTAAAATTTCTGTGCAAGTGTTGTGTGTTTTCCGAGGATAATTATGATGCCAGTGCCGCTCTGTCAAGGTAAGTTTTATTTATATTTATTGTCATATGATTTTATTCCTATTTCGTATATGCCCAATATATCTACTATTACTAGACTAGTGTAGAAGACGTAACGGCGCAAATTTTATTGACTTTATTTGAATGTGCATAAATCTGAATCGACAGACAAAATCATTTTTATGATATGTAATATGTAACACATTGAGTTTAAAATACAGGAAATAATTCCCAAGATGTTTGCAAATCCAATATATTACATATTATAAAATGTTGTTCCTTCTTCGGAGTCTGCTTTTTATGCTCTTTCAAATGACGCAATAAGTTTTGGGACGTTACGTCAGCTATACTCGTCGCACGGCATAATTATCCTTAAGAAAAAAAACTCTCTTCCTGGGAATTATAAATCTTCGGATATGTGCGCCCATAGAAGATTCAGATCAAATGCTCCTGAATGGGGTCTCTGATCAGGATCTACACCGTTTACCACTCACCACTCAGTAGGTTTGAGACACACCAGCATATTAATACCATAGGTGAGAACGTACATTCGGATGTGGTTAGGTTAGCATAGGATGCATCATTTTTGAATGCGGACATGGAAGACTATCAAATTGCGCGGATGCGCAGGGTGATATAAGTCTTCGTTGTCCGCCAGCCCTTATGTCCGTCCGTATGTGATAAGCACTGTCACTGGGTATTGACTTACTTTTTTGTTTGTTTTGTTTTCCCGAACAAAGACTTTACACTGTTTGAAATATGAAAGTGTGAGTTTTGACAAATCAGTTACTGTATTTACACTAAGTAGTAAGATAAGTAATAGTGAGGACTCAGATCATATGCTCAAGAATGTAGTCTCTGATCAGGATCTACACTGTTTACCACAATAGTTTTGAGACACATCAGTATATTAATACCATATGAGTCATAAGGTGAGAACGTAAATTCGGATGAGGTTAGATTAGCATAGGATGCATCATTTTGCATGCCGACATGGAAGACTGATCAAATTGCGCGGGTGCGCAAGATGATATAAGTCTTCGTTGAGCGCATATGTAGACAAGTACTGATTTCTGTTGTCACATTAATGATCGTATTGATAACATATGAGCCATAACGTGAGAACGTACCTTCGGATATGTGCGCCCACTGAAGATTCAGATCAGCCTGCTCGTTCGCGCAATCTGATCAGAATCTTCACTGGACGTGGTTTGGTTAGTCTATGATGCATCATTGTCTCACTTTGCGACTCATGTGTAAGTTTTCATGTATGTTTGTATGTCCGTCAGTCCATACGTATGTGATAAGCATTGGCTATTGACTTATTTTATTTATTTATTTACTTATTTATTCTGTGAAATAAAATTAGATTCGTTAAAGATTTTTCTACTAAGCGACTGGCCTTTTTTTTTTTTTTTTTTTTTTGTCAGTGGAAACAAAGATCTTATATATTTACGCTTTAGGAAGAAAAAAAAAAGGAATGCGACGTCGCAACTTTGTTTTTGTTTTGTTTCAGATTACATGGCGCGATGATGACAAACAGGAAACGATCGTTGGTAAATCAGGGCCAGTCTGAGGCAAAGTTGCTGCATACATATGGAGTTGAACTGCCTAGAACAAATGGTGTAAGTTACGAAATAGACAAAAAAAGTGTTAATATTTTGAACATGTATCAACCAGTCATGAACGTTGCATACGAGCCTGTACACATCATAGGTGATGGCAATTGTCTGTATCGGGCAGCATCGTATGTACTGTCAGGGCACCAGAATAACCATTTGCTGTTAAGATTGATGACAGCCCTTGAGCTGATAAACAATAGATCTGCGTATGATACAAAGAAACCATACAATGATTTTTTGCATGATTGTCGGATTGTTACCAGTGACTATGAAAAAATTGTAAGAGATGTAATAACAGAGAATTGTTACAGTGAAATGGCCCATGTGTATGCGTTAAGTGCCGCCATACGCGAACCTATCCAATCTTACTTTCCACCTCAGTTGCAACCAGAATTGTCTTCTGCATTCACGAGGAAAGTAGTTGGTCGTGGTGTGTCAGATGAACTGTCTCCTAGTGTCATGATAATGTGGAGTTCAACCATTGTGCCAGATACTTTGTCAGCCTATAAGGCAAACCACTTTGTGCCCCTGATTAGCAAAGACACTATGGTAGACCTATCTGTACCGAAATCCTTTAGCAACGGATATGGGTGTGAAACTTCGGACGAGCCAGTTACCTTGTCTGACATATCTATGCACGACTTGGTGACTGATTCGCCCAAAGTTTCGTGTTCATCTGCGAACGAGCTAAGTGTTGGAAATGGGTTCGAATCCTTGGACGCCTCAGTCAGCATGTCAGACACTTCGGCTGCTGATGTGATGTCTGTGCCGCCCGATGATTCAAACCCCCCTCTATCACGGGATACTGGTGAGGGAAGCGGGTTCGAGTCTTTTGACGGCGCATTCAGCATGTCAGACACTTCGGCTGCTGCTGTGTGCCGCCCGATGATTCAAATCCCAATCCATCACGGGATACTGGTGAGGGAAGCGGGTTTGAGTCTTTGGGCGGAGCATTCAGCATGTCAGACACTTCGGTTGCTGGTGTGTTGTCTGTGCCGCCAGATGATTCAAATCACCCTCTATCACGGGATACTGATGAGGGAAGCGGGTTTGTCTGTGCCGCCAGATGATTCAAATCACCCTCTATCACGGGATACTGGTGAGGGAAGCGGGTTCGAGTCTTTTGACGGCGCATTCAGCATGTCAGACACTTCGGCTGCTGCTGTGATGTCTGTGCCGCCCGATGATTCAAATCCCAATCCATCACGGGATACTGGTGAGGGAAGCGGGTTTGAGTCTTTGGGCGGAGCATTCAGCATGTCAGACACTTCGGTTGCTGGTGTGTTGTCTGTGCCGCCAGATGATTCAAATCACCCTCTATCACGGGATACTGATGAGGGAAGCGGGTTTGTCTGTGCCGCCAGATGATTCAAATCACCCTCTATCACGGGATACTGGTGAGGGAAGCGGGTTCGAGTCTTTGGACGGCGCATTCAGCATGTCAGACACTTCGGCTGCTGCTGTGATGTCTGTGCCGCCCGATGATTCAAATCCCAATCCATCACGGGATACTGGTGAGGGAAGCGGGTTTGAGTCTTTGGACGGAGCATTCAGCATGTCAGACACTTCGGTTGCTGGTGTGTTGTCTGTGCCGCCAGATGATTCAAATCACCCTCTATTACTGGATGCTGGTGAGGGAAGCGGGTTCGAGTCTTTGGACGGCCCAGTCAGCATTTCAGACACTTCTGCTGATGATGTGATGTCAGACACTTCGGTTGCTGGTGTGATGTCTGTGTCGCCCGATGATTCAAACCCCCCTCCATCATGGGATACTCGTGAGGCAACAGGGTTCGAGTCCTTGGACGGCACAGTCAGCATGCCAGCTATTTCGCTGTCTGCTGTGGTGACTGAACCGTCTGCTGACGTGATTGAATCGGATCCACATGTAGTTCAGTCAGACATGCATGGAATGCTTGAGACAGGGTTTCTTGACATTAGTACGGTCATATGCCATCTACTTAAAGAAGTCCCAGGTCTGCCGAAGATACCCCCAGGGTCAAAAGATAATGTTCATTTCCTAGTAGACAACAGAGCAAACGCAGCTAAAAGATCTGTCAAAAAAAGAAGTGCATTTGCAGATGACCGGGGCATCTGGAACTCTTCTTCAGGCTCTTCCCCTACATCACATTATCTTCTCCATGAGAATGGGGACCTCACTAAACTCATACTAAGAAATGGTCAATATTGTACCAAGAAAATGGTCAAACCTCAACTGGTACACACTCCTTTAGATCCACAACCATCTCCAGAGCAGCTTGATAAAACTTACAAAAAGAACGTCACTTGCGGTTAGAGGAGGGGGGGGGGGGGGGGTTCTACAAAGTAACTTAGCCCTTGTAGAGTATGCTGGGAAGTTCCCTGGACACGCACCTCATGGGTAATCGGCAGACCTGACACAACAATATGTACGAACACCTGACTTTGTTATGGACGATATTGAACGATTAGCGAAAGAGACACAGAGGCCGGCAGACATATATACGACACTAAAAAAAACATACGATGAGACGACACGACCGGACATTGACACTATTTACCAGAAAGTACATTGACACTATATACCAGAAAGTACTTGACCTTAAGAAGAAGACAGCCGAACATAACGGACATACACTGACGACGAACATCGCGGACCAGATATGTCACCTGGACAATTTGGTGACCGACAGTGACGACTTTGTTAGGGCTACTATCCGGACAGCTGGAAAAACCCCGACGACAATATTGTACATAGACCAACAGATTGATGACATAAAGACGATGTGTTGTACTGGACAGACTGTTTTAGGAGTGGACAAGACATTTAATCTCTGTAGGATGCACGTGACAGTGACTTGTTTCAAACAGATGACAGTTACGAAGGACAAAACCGACGAACCACCTCTTTTCATTGGACCTATGTTTCTACATGACAACAGTGACTACGAGACGTACAGCTACTTCTTCCACCACCTCAGACTTAAACTTGGCACAAATCTTGCAAGGTTGGTTATCGGGACAGACGACGAACAGGCAATGGTAAAAGCTATAACTACTGAATTTCCGACGTCAAATCATGTACTTTGTACCAGACATTTGAAAGAGAACACGTGACAACATTTAATTGACGACGGCATTCCCCTCTCTGAGCGACAGGTCGTCATGACCAAAATCTTTGGAATTGACGGACTAGTGAACGCAGCTGATGACGCGAGTTACGACGAACAATGTAATGACCTCGTTGAATAGATCATGGTAAACTTTATAATATAGTTGGATTTCGGTATTTAATATTGGATTTCGATAGATTCCGAGATTGTAAAAACGTTAATAAAATCGTTATTCTTCCAAAAAATTCTTCAAAACTTGGCCACATTATCTGTTAATATATTATTCAACAGTGTATATGTCTAAATTTGCATAAATCATGGTAAACATGATAAAATAATTGGATTTCGGTAATTAAAATTGGATTCCGGTAGATTCCGGTAAATATTGGATTTCGGTAATCCCAAATACCCCTCTTTTTCGTATTTTAGGGTAACCGGCTTCAACACAAACCAGTCAAGGGTTTGGTAAAAGTCAGCTGACCAAAAAAAAAAAAAAAAAAAAGGAAGATTTTAACAGAAACGGGCCAACAGAAACATAGTGGAAACACATTTGTGCACAATGTCGATTCCTAGCTCAGTGTTGGCTGCTGGATGGATTCCATTTGTGGTTGTAATTGTGGTAAGGAGAAAAAAAAAACAAAAAACAGACACGCGCGCACAAAAAAATTCATATTCTAAAGTGGATAAATGTTTATTGCCTTTCAGCACATTTGTTCGGACGTTCATATTTCGGATTAATATTCTTAAAAGGACCGGAAATGCTTATTCTCCTGGTCAATAAATGTCATTAGACGTACCACCGGTAAAAGTTCTGATTCTGATTCATGTCCTGTTATGGGGTTTGGTGGGTCTGATGCCTGACACTTAGTTGAATGTCACTTCTCCAACAAACCTTTTCGTCAACATGTTTTCATTGAATGGCCATTTTGTCAACAGTGTTTCAAAAGATGCAACACTTGGTCAAAAATATTAAATACTGTAGTAGCCTTATAAACCACCGATCAGTCTTACTATATTTTGTTTTGAAACTTATGTGCCACACTCCAACCCTGGTCAGAATTGACCGAACACAGTATCGGAAGAAAGAAAGAAAGGACATCGGAGGACACCAGAGGATACACCAGGACACCTTTAATTAATATTTATTTTATTTCATTGAACAACAAAAAAGCCTTACAGTGCTGAAAAAGTATAAAATAAACAAAATTTGGAAGTTCCATTCCTTCCTTTGATATTAAGAATAGTTACACAATACTACACAATACACTATATACTCTTGTACTTATTATTGATCGGCAGTCCTACGTGTAATTAACACCCCAGAACACATTTATTATTGCTCAATAATGTTTGTTGTCATAAAATCATAGAAGTTAAATGCCTAAAAAGGATAAAAACTGTTAAATAAATATAATTTGCAAGTATTTACCAACATTTTTATGTAAAGGACCTCAAATAAAGGGCATGCTTCACTCTACATAATATGGAATACAAATAAATATGTAATCGTCACCCCAGGACTTTTTGTTTGTTCATTTAACCATATTATTGTTACCAGAGTAAACGAAAATCAAAGCTTACTATCTGTCCATCAATCTATCCATATTTTTTTTTTACCTATTATCTCATTAATACCTGTAAATTACTTGTAAATGCTACTTATGCAAACACCCGCCTGTTTATTGATTACTGGATATGTCGCTTATTCCATTACAATGGATTATCCCTTTAACACCTAATAAACAAACGCAGGACTGTCGATTGATAATACCACAAAGATGACATTCAGCGAACATTTTCGCTTTTATTTTTTAAAGAATGTTAAAATATCATTTATTTTTAAACAAATGAATTCAGCGAGGATTCTCGTTCAGTTTCTTTTTATATATAACTTTAATATGTTAATGTGAACTTCTGTGGTAAGGCTGTTCGAGTGCAAATTTACTACTTGTCCATCTGTCAGTCATGAAAGCAATGTAGATATCAGGTTCCAGTTAAAAGGTGTATCCAGAAACATGACAGGGCGAAAACTAACTGCACCACCGTATAATCTAATTAATATATTAGTACCTGTAAGCATTAACTCTCTACTTTACAGTGGTATTCTACTGAAATAAAACCTTATCATGATGACTGCAGGGGAAATCGATAAATTTGTATTTTATAGTGTACATAAATGTCTTTTTAAACAAAATTGTACTTTTTTTAAAGTAAAAATATATTTAAAACGCATAAATAAAGTTGTCCTCCGGTGTCCTGGGGTAATAAGACCGACCAATAAACCACTAATCACTCAACCAGCTATTCAATAACCATAAATGTGAAGGATAGCGGTACATGTACATACCTAGTGACGATCTAGGGGCATTATGAAAGTGAGTTCAAGGAACCCTTGTTCAGACCTGCAATGTGGAGTGACCATGAGAGAGTAACGAATGACAATCTCAGAACAAAGAACTTGCTGCAGGGGTGGCACAAACGCATGAACACTGTTCTTGCCAAGTTTCACCTCAATGTCTACAAGTTTGTCACAAGGGAGAGCAATCTCATACTTACACTTTGATGTCGGCTTGTTGCCGGCCAAGCACTAAAGATGCAAAAACAAAAAGTGCAAACTGTGAATGCCCAATTAGCAAGAATAGAACCCGACTATTCCGCAAGATCTTGCACTGACTTTCTCACGAGAACAGCAATGAACATTCAGTATTAGCAAAATATACCTGTACACAAGACTTTCGAAATGCCCTTCAGTCTCTTTCCGTAGTAAACTCATTTTGATCACTTCATTTCCGATTATGCACAAATAACCAAAATAAAAAGACTACTTTCTTTTTTGCAATCCTATAGTTTTAGTTTCTGCATATACTTCCAAGGTAAAACGTTTGATTTATAGATGAAATATAGTTTTTCAGCTATATAATTAATAAAAATTTTGTCAAAAGTTTTCGACCAAAATTTCGATGAAATTCTGGCTAGACAAAATGTTGCATTGGTGATGTGTTGTATTCAACCAAGTTGTTGATCAACGAAAAAGTGTCGATGATGTGGTTTTTGATGAAGTGTCAAACTGGAAGTTGTCTGGAGAGAAGGAATCAATTGCTCTTGCACTGACAGTGCAACTGCACATAATACTTGGAAGAAATGCTGCAGTATATGAAGATAGATAGATGTTCAATATTCCTGAGGTTGAGCACTGCGGATCATGAATTAGTGAATTCGACCCCAGCTAGCACCAAGAGTTGTGTCCTTGAGTAAGACACTTTATCTACATTGCTTAGTACTGGTTTCTACTCAGGAAGACCTGTGCGTAATTCTTAGAAAATTAGGGTGTCACAGTATGTATAGGAAAAAAAAAATGAGTCCAACCTATTTTGTGAGAAAATTGTCAATGTCAGATAGTTTTGATCTGATTTTATTTTGATTTGGCCCCTACTATATGTATATATTTTATGTTTATTTCACACTAGCAGGGTTATTAAGGATTCATGGGCCCATTAAATTTTCCAAAGGGCCCATCAAATTTTCAAACGGCCCATCAAAATTTTGAAAAATGTATTGAAGTGTATGGAATATGCAGACGTCTCACATGAGATGTCAGTACTTATTTTCTCAGAAAAATAAAAATAAATAAATAAAAATTTAAGCAAGGGTTTAAGTAGTTACTGAATCATTTACAGTTGGTGGCATTTCTCATAATACAAGTATGACTTCAAAACAGACAGACAGACCATTTGATCTACATCTCTGCTGTTTACTCATACCAGCAGATGGATCTTTAAGGTCCACACATTATGTTTGCAGATGTATTGCATAGCTCCAGGTAAGTGTGGGTATCCGCATAATGTATTTCTCAACAAAAACATTTTGTGGGTACTCATTAGAAGCTTCTTGGCACGCCACTCAGTAGTCAGTACCCACAACATATGTATTCATATTGAAATCAGAAAAATATCAGTATCTTTCTGTTGAAAAAGTGCCTTATTGGGAGCTATGCCTGTTGTCTCTGTAGTTTTTTTTTTAATTAGGCTAATGTTATACTCTAATAATCAAGTTTTAGGCACTGCCTCCATTAAGATATACCGGTAATAAAAATTCCATTCTTTGTCTAATGTTAAAATGAGGACCACATTTTTTTTCCCACTACTTCCCTAATTATCATACTGACATTTTTCATAGAAAGCAGGGCTCTGGAAATTCTGAAATCTGAATCGGTCCAGCCGATGACGATGACGTCATCAATGAGCCTATTTCCAAAAAAAAAAAAAATATGTATATATCACCTGTCACGAAAACTAATGACAATTGGCAGTCCTATAACTCCTTTTAAATAATACACCTCAACCCCTTTATATGACGGAAGTCCGGGTATAACGAGCATGTTCAAAGCTTGCGTCATCAATAAATACAGTCAGGTATGTAAAAAGAAAGAAAAAAAAAAAAAAAAAAAAAAAACGGTTTTGTTATTTCCACCTCCGCAGGGTTTTCCTAAACTATTTATAAACAACTGATTCCCGTCTTGTATAAGCGCGAAGACGGCGGGAAACAGGAGGGACGGAACGAAACGACTTTTATGGACCTAATTAGGTCTAATAAAAAAGGCCTGCGCCACGGGCGGTTTTGCAGTTTTCAATGTTTCAAGATTTGACCAGACTGCTTAAATTTTAAGCAATGTCTAGCGCAAGCGATGCATTACTTATTTTTACCATGAACTCTACCTTGAATTATACTCGTGTGTTACGGCAATCAACAACAAAAAAAAAAAAAGAATCAATCAAGTATACCCAGATCAGACGCCGTTGTATGCGACATCTGATCAGGACGTACACGGTTTGGGAATTAATTTATCAGATCTGGGACCGACAAACCTGTTGATCAAAACAAAAAAGAAGAGGAAGAAAATGGGTGCGGTCAAGCGGTGCATTCTTTTATTACTCTCAGTAAAGCGACCTTTGATCTTTTGAACACGCCGACTGCACCTGCATGTTTTGCAGTCTCAGTGTATTCACACGTGGCACACAAACAGATTAATTATCAGACTACCGTTACTGATGATTCGTGTTAATCGCTTGTTTACCGCACAAAGGTCAGTGAAGTGTTGATTTTTAGCTCGCCTGTACGAAGTACAAGGAGAGCTATTGTAGTCACCCCGGTCGTCCACGTTTGCGTTTGCGTTCCCGTTCCCGTTCCCGTCACACTGTGTTAAAGTTTTTCAAATGCTTATATCTCAACAGTCACTCCTCACAGAGGCATCAAATTTGGAACTTAGGTACCTTGGAGGGTCTTCTGAGATTCCAAGAGAATAAACCCCTGGGTTCATGCCCCTGGTGGGGCTAGGGGTCAGAATCTAGGACACCTTTGTAATACTGTGTTAAAGTTTTTCAAATTCTTATATCTTGACTTTCACTCCTCATAGAGCATTCATATTTAGAATTTGGGTACCTGGACGAGTCTTCTGAGATTCCAAAAGAACATACCCCTGGGTTCATACCTCAGGGTGGGCCTTGGGGTGGGGCTAGGGGTCAAAATCTAGGACACATTTGTAAAATCTTATATGCCTACAGGTTATAGACACAACTGGTTATACATCAGCTAACTATGTGACATCAGTTTAAGTGTAAGAGAGTGAAGGTCATGGTGACCTACATTTTACGGTCAAGGTCACCTAGATTTCACGGTCCAGTGATTTTGCCTTATATCTTGATTACTATTTGTTGGATAAAAGTCACACCTGGGATATTACTTCCATGTGACCCAATGAATGACCACTTACTATATCTAGGTCATTGTGACCTATATTTCATGGTTCAGTGATTTTGCCTTATATCTTGAATACTTTTTGTTGGTTAAATGTCACACCTGGGATATTACTTCCATGTGACCCAATGAATGACCACTTACTATATCTAGGTCATTGTGACCTATATTTCATGGTTTAGTGATTTTGCCTTATATCTTGAATACTATTTGTTGGATAAATGTCACACCTGGGATATTAGTTCCATGTGACCCAATGAATGACCACTTACTATATCTAGGTCATTGTGACCTATATTTCATGGTTCAGTGATTTTGTCTTATATCTTGAATACTATTTGTTGGATAAATGTCACACCTGGGATATTAGTTCCATGTGACCCAATGAATGACCACTTACTATATCTAGGTCATTGTGACCTATATTTCATGCTTCAGTGATTTTGCCTTATATCTTGAATACTATTTGTTGGATAAATGTCACACCTGGGATATTAGTTCCATGTGACCCAATGAATGACCACTTACTATATCTAGGTCATTGTGACCTATATTTCATGGTTCAGTGATTTTGCCTTATACCTTGAATACTATTTGTTGGATAAATGTCACACCTGGGATATTAGTTCCTTGTGACCCGATTATTGACGTCAAAATATATCTCTGTTGGTGTGACCTATATTTCATGGTTCAGTGATTTTGCCTTATATCTTGAATACTATTTGTTGGATAAATGTCACACCTGGGATATTACTTCCATGTGACCCAATGAATGACCACTTACTATATCTAGGTCATTGTGACCTATATTTCATGGTTCAGTGATTTTGCCTTATATCTTGAATACTATTTGTTGGATAAATGTCACACCTGGGATATTAGTTCCTTGTGACCCGATTATTGACGTCAAAATATATCTGTTGGTGTGACCTATATTTCATGGTTCAGTGATTTTGCCTTATATCTTGAATACTATTTGTTGGATAAATGTCACACCTGGGATATTAGTTCCTTGTGACCCGATTATTGACGTCAAAATATATCTCTGTTGGTGTGACCTATATTTCATGGTTCAGTGATTTTGCCTTATATCTTGAATACTATTTGTTGGATAAATGTCACACCTGGGATATTAGTTCCATGTAACCCAATGAATGACCACTTACTATATCTAGGTCATTGTGACCTATATTTCATGGTTCAGTGATTTTGCCTTATATCTTGAATACTATTTGTTGGATAAATGTCACACCTGGGATATTAGTTCCTTGTGACCCGATTATTGACGTCAAAATATATCTCTGTTGGTGTGACCTATATTTCATGGTTCAGTGATTTTGCCTTATATCTTGAATATTTGTTGGATAAATTTCACACCTGGGATATTAGTTCCATGTGACCCAATGAATGACCACTTACTATATCTAGGTCATTGTGACCTATATTTCATGCTTCAGTGATTTTGCCTTATATTTTTATTACTATTTCATGGAGAATTGTCATACCTGGATTATTATATCTAAGTGACAAAATGATTTACATACAAATACATCTAGGTCAGTGTGACCTATATTATATGGCTTAATGATTAAAATGTTACAATATAAAATGTACCCAGCAGGTGAGCTCGCTGTCCTCCGACAGCTCTTGTTTGACAATGTTTGGATAATGACGTAATTAATTTGTGCTGCGGTAGGTTGCCGTTATTCAGCTGTCTCTCCAATATACATGTCAAATGACCGTTTAGAGCCTTTTAACTACCATAATATCGCATTTAAAAGGTGCGCGGAAGTTGTCAGTTTGGGAAGACTTGACCGTTTGTGATTTTTTAGACATCATTGATTCGTGAAAAGTGGTTGGTTGGGGAAAAATGGGGTTCAAGGCACAAACCTGTTGGACCGATTTATTAGCGTTTTGGGGTGTTTGAAATCGGTCCAGAATTCTTAATTTCGGTCCAGACCGTCTATTTTTCCGGTTTTCCTGAGCCCTGATAGAAAGTAAGGCTTGACATTTCACATCTTTTAGAGATTCACATGAAATATCAAGCCTTAGTATATGAGGAAAATGCTGTCTGCTGCTGTGGTGACTGATGGTTTAAGAGAAAAAACAATATTACCTCTGTTTCAGCTTGTGTTGCTGTTTTCCGGATTTTACATAAAGTATTACATGAGTAAGACAGAAAGTGAATGGTCAACAACAATAAGTGCCATCCTGGCTTTGAGTATCACTCTCTTCACTACAGCCTTGATACCTGTAGATGTTTTTCTTGTCTCCTTCATGAAGAACTCGGATGGATCTTTCAAGGATTGGGCAGTGTCTAATGCAACTAGAAACTCAGTAGAAGAGTCAGTTCTTATTGGATATTATGGTGAGTCCCGGTTGTATTATTGGTCAATAAGAATACATGTACATGTATATCATTACAGCATAGCAACAGATAAGGCGCTTTTTTTCATCCAAAAATGCTGATATCTTTCTTATTTCTCCATGAAAACATATGTTGTTGGTACTCATTAGAAGCGCCTCAGTGAGGCACTTCTAATGAGTACCCACAACATAGGTTTTTGTGGAGAAATAAGAAAAATATTATGTGGATACCCCCTCTTATCTGTAGCTATGATTACAGTTCAACCTGTCTTAATCAAGCGGCTAAGGGATAAGGCAAAGTTGCTTGCTTAATGTAGGTGGTTGCTTAATAGAGGTTTGTCAGAAACCTGTTTGGTCCTGACCAAGGGTACTCATCGGGTGGCTTGTGTGGCCTTAACATTACTGGACCATTCCTTAAACAAAAGAAAGTTGATAATAAAGGTTTATAAATCTGGTTATAAAAACAAACAAACACATCCTTTGATGATTTACCCGGTCATTAATTTTCGCACCTTATCTCAAATTACTAAATTAACAGGAGACAATTTGCATGAAGTGTCAAATCCTATTTTCTAGGAAAAAGAAGAAAAAATATTTCAAAATGGTGTCTACAGAAATTTTTATCCAGCAAGACTCATCAATGCCCATCGAGTTGTTTATCTCTTCATTGCATTATGAAATATAACTTTCGCACCTCTGCTAAGTGGCAAACAAACAGTTACTATCCATGTATTGACTGCACCTGCGAAAATACATTTGTATACGGTTCAAAACAGTCATCGGCGACAAGCTTACTTCCTTTCTTGATGTTGGATTTTGTACACATTTTACTGGTTACCGGTCTCACCACACTGAATTCGAACATAATCAGTTTATACAGGGATCCAGTATATAAAAAATGATATACCTGTTTGTTTAGCTCATTTGAGCCGTTGGGTCTCACTAAACACCAAAATAGTTGGCCTCAGCGCTCTGAACTTTTACATTGATATAATGCGACAAAATAATGGCCGCTGAAACTAGGGTTTTTGTGCAATTTCGGATATATTTTACCAGCCTGAGCCGTTGGTCGGGTTAGACAGATGCTTGCTTAATGGAGGTTCATCCTCATGGAAAATCGATTGGGGGTGGGGCGGTGAACCCAAATTGGCCATTAAAGATGGGTGCATGCTGAATAGAGGTGGTCGTAAGTACAGGTTGGACTGTATATTTCATATAGCTCCAGATAAGAGGGAGTATCGATGTAATAGTTTTCTTATTTCTCCACAAAAACATATATTGTGGGTACTCATTAGAAACGCCTAGCTGAGGCACTTCTAATGAGTACCCACAGCATATGTTTTGTGCTCAAGAAAAATACATGTACCTCACAGAGGTACCCACAATGTGCGTTTTCATGGAGAAAAAAGAAAAATATTTATCATGATACATGTCTTACCTGGAATGGGGCCTTTCTTTATGCTTACATAATCATAGGATACTGTAGAATTTCGTGATGACAAGAGAAGGTCCTTATCAGACTGTGCAGTATGTCCAAGCTGATCTGAGTCTTCATTGGCCTCACATATCCATAGCTTCAGATAAGGCTTTTTTCTCAACCAAAAAATATTGATATTTTTCTTATTTCTTGACGAAAACATATATTGTGGGTACTCATTGGAAGCGCCTTGCAAGGCGCTTCCAATGACTACCCACAGAATATGTTTTCATTGAGAAGTAAGAAAATATCCCTTTTATCTGGAGCAATGCCTTTCTTTACATTTACATGATCACTGGATACTGTAGAATATAGTGAAGGCCCTTATAAAACTGCAGTATGTGCAAGCTAATCTGAGTCTTCATTGACCTCATATATCCATAGCTCCAGATAAGGCACTTTTCTCAACTAAAAATTATTTATATTTTTATCGCACCTGCTTGTAGCAGGGTGCGATATAGGCGTCCGATTTTCCGTCCGTCCGTCCGTCCGTCTGTCAACATTTATGTCGACGTTCGACATTTATGTCAAAGTTAGTATTCTAATCAACTACAAGACTAAACAACCATCAAACCTTGCATGAAACATCTCCCTGACCTCCTGACTTTGCAACATAGGCGTCTGCTTTTCCGTTTGTCTGTCCATTCGTCCGTCCGTCTGTCAACATTTATGTCGACGTTTGACATTTATGTCAAAGTTAGTATTTTAATCAACTACAAGACTAAACAACCATCAAACCTTGCATGAAACATCTCCCTGACCTCCTGACTTTGCGACATAGGTGCCCACTTTTCCATTCGTCTGTCTGTTCGTCTGTCTGTCCGTCCGTCCGTCTCTTAACAGTTCTGTTATGTCGAAGTTCGACATTTATGTCAAAGTTAGTATTCTAATCAACTACAAGACTAAACAGCCATCAAACCTTGTATGAAATATCTCCCTGACCTCCTGACTTTGCAACATAGGTGCCCGCTTTTCCATTCGTCTGTCCGTTCATCCGTCCGTCTGTCTCTTAACAGTTCTGTTATGTCGAAGTTCGACATTTACGTCAAAGTTAGTATTCTAATCAACTACAATTCTACAACAACCATCATACCTTGCATGACACATCTCCCTGACCTCCTGACTTGGCAGATATGTTGACCCAGTGACCTTGACCTATATTTTGCGCTCCATTGACTTTGACACAATTTACGTTGACGTTCCAGATCTTCACAACTATAAGGCGTACAACTACCAAACCTTGCATAGTGCTTCTCCTAGAGGTACAGACTTGGCAGGTACCTTGACCCGGTGACCTTGACCTATATTTTGCGCTCCAGTGACTTCGACATATTTTGCATCGACATTCAATATCTCCTCAACTATAAGGCCTACAACCATCAAACCTTGCAAAGTGCTTCTCCTCAATGTACTGACTTAGCAGATACCTTGACCTAGTGACCTTGACCTATATTTTGGCTGCAGTGACTTTAACATAATTTACGTCAACGTTCCAGATCTCCTCAAGTGTAAGACCTCTAGCTGCCAAACCTTGCATAGTGCTTCTCCAATATGTACTGACTTGGCAAGTATCTTGACCCGGTGACCTTGACCTATATTTTGCGCTCCAGTGCCTTTTACACATTTTACATCAACGTTCAATATCTCCTCAACTATAAGGCCTACAACCATCAAACCTTGCATAGTGCTTCTCCTCAATGTACAGACTCTGCAGGTACCTTGACTGGGTGACCTTGACCTATATTTCACGCTCCATTGACTTTTACACCGTGTACGTCACCCTTCCATATGTCCTCAACTGTAAGGCCTTCAACCACCAAATCTTATATAGCACTTCTTCTCGATGTACTACATCGACAGATACCTTGACCTGGTGACCTTGACCTATATTGTGCACTCCAGTGACTTTGACACATTTTATATTGATGTTCGGTATCTCCTCAAATATAAGACCTACAACCACTAAACCTTGCATAGTGCTTCACCTCATTCCACTGGCTTGGCAGGTACCTTGACCCAGTGACCTTGACCTATATTTGACAAATTTTACGTTGATGTTTGATAACTCCTCAATTATAAGGCCTACAACCACCATACCTTGCATTGTGCTTCTCCTTGATGTACTGAATTAGCAGGTACCTTGACCCATGACCTTGACCTAAATTTCATGCTCCAGTGACTTTTACACATTTTACGTCAATGTTCCATTATCATTGGGCTGTATGATACGAAAAGTC
The DNA here is from genome assembly GCA_964016985.1 of Anodontia alba. Taxonomy (NCBI): domain Eukaryota; kingdom Metazoa; phylum Mollusca; class Bivalvia; order Lucinida; family Lucinidae; genus Anodontia; species Anodontia alba. The sequence continues at coordinate 98,540,494 of OZ024825.1, read as the reverse complement.
AGTGCTGAAGATATAGCCATTACAGGGAATGGGACTGGCCTGGAATATATGTGCCCCACTTGGCACTTTGTCTACATTTTTTTCCAAGTAAGCACAGCTAAGAATGAAATAAACTTATTTAATAACCACATTCTGATTGTGGCTCCTGTGACTTTTGCGCCAGCAGGTGCGATGACGCCTTCCGCGGAATTCTTGTTCTTATTTATCAACTAAAGCACATGTTGGGGATACCAGAGCTCAAGATAAGAGGGAGTAAAGGGTATTTTAGCACTGATTGTTTGAAAATCAGCATTGAAACAAAACCTGAGGGGGTCAAAAATATTCATTCAGCATTGCAATCAATTTCAGGGGATAAACATTTTCAGTGAACTTTACATCTTTATCAGGGATTATTCTGGCCCCAGACTTTTGTGAGAGAAAAAATCCCATTTGGACAAAAACAGTGAGAGATTTTCAAATTCAGTGAGATTTTTTTTTCGCTCGCTCGGACAAACTGAGTGAGATTTTTTTTTTTTTTTTTTTTTTTTGTAAAGGCCAGATTTTGTATCAGAATTGTATGTATAAGTATTATTATTGCTTATTTTGTAATGTACTCTAAATCAGGTAAATTGTTATATATAGGGTGTTTGATTATTTTAAGTATCATTATTTTCATGTTTACTGCAAGTGTTTATATATAAATTTGAACTTTCTGGAAAATCATGTTTACAATAACAAGTTATTTATATTCTTTTTAGAATTTCCAAATGGAATATTCCAGATTAAGCTATTTTTGGCATGTCACAGAACATTTAAATTTTTCTTGACAAATACTGGAAAATAAGTGATGCCTCTAGTACTCTATTTTTTTTTTTTTAGAATGTGCTTTGATATTATATAAGGAGAGAAGATTTTCATATGAGCATCTTTGTACACTTTCATTCTTTATTGGATTACTTCAGTGTTTCATTAATTCTGGAATTAAACTCTGAATTCAGGGACTTTAAATTGTGGGATCAGAAACTGCAATTCAAAGGATTTGTTTCAGAAATTCTTCAGGAATTATTTCTGGGATTATGTGACATTATCCAATGATTTTTTTTACCTGCGAGTTCCAATTCATATACTCATAATTTTTCTCTGGGACTCACAAATTTTATATAAGTGAGTCCCTGAACTCACAAAAACAGTAGATATCTGCTCTAAAATATATTACAGACTCATGATTTTATCATAGGACTCATGGAATTTCAATTGAGACTAGATAGAATCACTGTAAATAAATCACTGATAATCTTGAAAGGTACCGTTTACATTTATTTTTCTGTCTTGCACATTTTCTTATTTTTTGTTATCATACTGTAAATAATTTTAAAGCTTGTTGCTGGTTTCACTTTCATTTCTTTCTCGTTATGCAGTGATTTATTTACAATTTTATACCTATGCGTCCCAGGACTCGCTTGGGCTATATAAAGTGAGTCCTACTAGAAAATCATTGTGTCCATTACAGAATTTTCCACTATAACTTTAAGAGTCCTTGGACTCGCTGAGATTTAAAATGTGAGTCCAAAGCAAAAAATGTGAGTACGAGACTCGGGATGCGCAGGTAAAAAAATCACTGGTTATGCCTGGCTCGTAACAAAATGAAAACGGCTGAATAAGGGCTTCATGGGCTTGTTATTCATCAAACTCAGCTCGGTCTTGTGTTTGATCGTCATCTGAATCAGGGGAGGAGAGCTTGGCCGCTTCAGTCGAGCTGGGTTGTGCTCAAACAAGATACTTTAACATGTTGCCATCCCAGCTGGACAGCTTCGGGTCGGATAATTTTCTTTCTTTTTTTTCCGAGTCGGCGGACATGTTTTTGCTGATTCGAGATAGCGATCAAATAAATGCTTACTTAAACCAGAGACCGACAATGAGTTTTTATGGTAAAGCTTTTCAACAATACAGAATGAATGGTTACCTGTGGTCGTATGTGTAATGAATTTTGGCGCCACAATAATTCAGAAACCGGTCAAACAGAACAGTCCGATAGTCTCGAAATGAACCTCATGTGCAAAATAGGAACTTAACAGCGCGAAATGAGAAAAATTCAGCGTGCAATTTTTTTTCTCACTCCTTGAATTTTGATGCGATTTCTTGCAAAAAAAAATGCGAGAATATCGCGAAATCGCGCCAGAAAATGATCCCTGCTTTATGAAGCTATTTTTCACACATTGTTCTTTTATGAGTACATAGCAGCAGACAGCATCCTGTTTTTTCTTGTCTGAGAAAGTTAGGCTTGGTATTTCATGTGAATTGTCTGCTAGCAGACAATTCACATGAAGTGCCAAGCCTTATTTTCCAGGGAAAAAAAAGGATTTTTTGTATGCTGCAGTTTTGCTTGGTGTTTTAAGAGTTAAGCATTCCAAATGGGCATTTCAGCATTGCTTTAAAGCAGGGGTTAAAATACTCAATTTACCAAAACCTTATATAGAGCACTGGGTACTCGTTAGAAGCACCTTGGCAAGGTACTTCTGATGAGTACCTAGAACATATGTTTTTGTGCAGAATGTGAAACATATTTAGTTTACCTGGATATCCCTCTTATATGGAGCTACATGTACGTATATCATATCTCATATGTTTAACCCTTAAAGCTTGAAGCAAAAATTCTAGCAGACGATATTATAATTTTTATCGCACCTGCTTGTAGCAGGGTGCAATATAGGTGTCCGTCCGTCCGTCGGTCCGTCTGTCAACATTTATGTTGACGTTCAACATTTATGTCAAAGTTAGTATTCTAATCAACTACAAGACTAAACAACCATCAAACCTTGCATGAAACATCTCCCTGACCTTCTGACTTTGCAACATAGGTGTCCGCTTTTCCATATGTCTGTCCATTCGTCCGTCCAACTGTCAACATTTATGTCGAAGTTCGACATTTATGTCAAAGTTAGTATTTTAATTGACTACAAGACTAAACAACCATCAAACCTTGCATGAAACATCTCCCTGACCTTCCGAATTTGCAACATAGGTACCCACTTTTCCGTTCGTCTGTCTGTTCGTCTGTCCGTCTGTCCGTCTCTTAACAGTTCTGTTATGTCGAAGTTCGACATTTATGTCAAAGTTAGTATTCTAATCAACTACAAGACTAAACAACCATCAAACCTTGTATGAAATATCTCCCTGACCTCCTGACTTTACGACATAGGTGCCCGCTTTTCCATTTGTCTGTCTGTTCGTCCGTCCGTCTGTCTCTTAACAGTTCTGTTATGTCGAAGTTCGACATTTATGTCAAAGTTAGTATTCTAATCAACTACAATTCTACAACAACCATCATACCTTGCATGACACATCTCCCTGACCTCCTGACTTGGCAAGTATGTTGACCCAGTGACCTTGACCTATATTTTGCGCTCCATTGACTTTGACACAATTTACGTTGATGTTCAAGATCTTCTCAACTGTAAGGCGTACAACTACCAAACCTTGCATAGTGCTTCTCCTAGATGTACAGACTTGGCAGGTACCTTGACCCGGTGACCTTGACCTATATTTTGCACTCCAGTGACTTTGACATATTTTGTGTCGACGTTCGATATCTTCTCAACTATAAGGCCTACAACCATCAAACCTTGCAAAGTGCTTCTCCTCAATGTACTGACTTAGCAGATACCTTGACCTATATTTTGGCTGCAGTGACTTTGACATAATTTACATCAACGTTCCAGATCTCCTGAAGTGTAAGACCTCTAGCCACCAAACCTTGCATAGTCCTTCTCCTATATGTACTGACTTAGCAGGTATCTTGACCCGGTGACCTTGACCTATATTTTGCGCTCCAGTGCCTTTTACACATTTTACGTCAACGTTCAATATCTCCTCAACTATAAGGCCTACAACCATCAAACCTTGCATAGTGCTTCTCCTCAATGTACGGACTCTGCAGGTACCTTGACTGGGTGACCTTGACCTATATTTCATGCTCCATTGACTTTTACACCTTTTACGTCACCCTTCCATATGTCCTCAACTGTAAGGCCTTCAACCACCAAACCTTATATAGCACTTCTTCTCGATGTACTGACTCGACAGGTAGCTTGACCTGGTGACCTTGACCTATATTGTGCACTCCAGTGACTTTGACACATTTTATATTGATGTTCGGTATCTCCTCAAATATAAGACCTACAACCACTAAACCTTGCATAGTGCTTCACCTCATTCCACTGGCTTGGCAGGTACCTTGACCCAGTGACCTTGACCTATATTTGACACATTTTACGTTGAAGTTTGATAACTCCTCAACTATAAGGCCTACAACCACCATACTTTGCATTGTGCTTCTCCTTGATGTACTGAATTAGCAGGTACCTTGACCCGTGACCTTGACCTATATTTCATGCTCCAGTGACTTTTACACATTTTACATTCCATTATCATTGGTCTGTATGATACGAAAAGTCAGTGCTGAAGATATAGCCATTAGAGGGAATGGGACTGGCCTTGAATATATGTGCCCCACTAGGCACTTTGTCTACATTTTTTTCAACCCAGTTTTCCAAGTAAGCACTGCTAAGAATGAAATAAACTTATTTAATAACCACATTCTGATTGTGGCTCCTGTGACTTTTGCGCCAGCAGGTGCGATGACGCCTTCCGCGGAATTCTTGTTTTTAATTTTTTTCATCTTTTTTCAGAAAAATACATGTAAGTCTTGACATTTCATGCAAATCATCTGCTTGGTGGACAATTCACATGAAATGTCGAGACATGATTTTTCCTGAAAAATAAAAAAAATTAAAGTTATCGTCTGCTGCAGTTGTGAATGCGACCTAAAGGATTAATACATGTTATCTTGTTTACAGTTTTATATGGAATGATTACACTCTGCTTGTTTCTGCTGCTACCATTTATGTACTTCTTCTACGAAGAGAGGGAGGAAGAAGCCACTTGTAGATCAGTAAGTATACAGTCTTAAGGCTTAGCATTCTGGGTAATAAAGTCAGAAGACAACATTTGGAAATATTTTTCACCAAACTGTACATTGAAGGAAATAATCAGAATTGTGGTCGGCAGAGTCATTCTGATGATTTTATTGAAAATATGTGTTGTTGTCAAAAAAAAAAAAAAAAAAAAAAAAAGAAAGAAAAAAAAAACGACTTTAGTATACATGTGCGATACCCATTTATCAGGTGCTATGTCCAGAAAGATTCCAGGTACATGTATCAAGTGTAACTCATACAGAAAGAATTTTTTCTTTTTTCTCCGTGAAAACATGTTTTGGGTTCTCATTAGAAGTGGCTCACTGAGGTACTTCTAATGAATATCCACAGCATATATTTTCATAGAGAAACAAGAAAAACATCATTATCTTTATGCACCCATGGATATAGTATCACCGCTGTCTCAGTGATTTATTTACAATTTTATACCTACGAGTCCCAGGACTTGCCTGGGCTTTATAAAGAGAGTCCTACTATAAAATAATTGCATCCACTACAGAACTTTCCACTATGATTTTGTGAGTCTGGGGACTCACTGAGATTTAAAATATGAGTTCCAAAGCAAAAAATGTGAGTATGGGACTCGGGATGCGCAGGTAAAAAAATCACTGCTGTCTGTATGTATGAAAAATGGTTTCCATTCGATATCTTTTGGAAAGATTAATGTATTGGATTCATATTTTATACACACGCATATAATCATAAAATATAGGTCATGTTTGATTTAGGTTAAAATCCGTCAATTATTATGGGAGTTATGGACCTTTTTATGCCCCACCACATGATAGTGGCGGGGTATTATGGTTTCATGTTGGACATCTGTGTGTCCGTCCGTACATCCATCTGTCTGTCAGTCGTACATACGTCCATCCATTTTTCGTTTCCGGATGATAACTTGAGTAAACATCAATGGATTTTCACCAAACTTGGTATGTGCATTGATTTTGTAGAGATCTAGTTTGGGATTGTTAATGGGCAAATTTCGTCAAATTTTTACAGAGTTATCTGCCTGCAACACGATAATGGCGGGGTATTATAGTTTAATGTTTTTATTCAACTTCATTTTTTGCAAAATGATTGTTTCCAGGTGAGGATGGCCCCTGGCTGTGGCATCTGTGTCGTATTGACACATTTCTAGTTTATTATCATTTTTGCTATAGCCACAGGAAAAAAAAATGCTTGTGAATTTAAAAACAATTAATACAAATTATCAGTTAGTTTATATATTCACCCAATCTACAAAGGCTGCAAAATTATAAAATCTCGACTTCTCAGATCTGAATGTTGAACTTGATTTCCAAAAAGTAAAGTCACTGTGAATTTAAAACCCTATTCAGTCATATTTAACTTTTCAGTATGTTCATGTTGTTCACTTTTAGTTTCTAATAATTTATGGGATATCTGGAAAGCTCTGCTATAGACATATCTTTATTTATTTTTTTACTGTAGCATTTCTTTAATTGGTGCTAGTCAGCATTTTACTGCATTCTGATACCTTAACTCCTTTAAACATAGGTCTTGATAAGAAGCTTTTTTCAACCAACAAGTATCTATAGTTTTCTTATTTCCCAAACAAAAATGTATGTTGTGGTACTCATTAGAAGCACCTCACTGAGGCACTTCTAATGAGTACCCACAACATATGTTTTCGTCGAGAAATTAGAAAACTGATACCCTCTCTTATCTAGACCTATGTGACCTTAACATACAGGACCTTACAATTTGAACAGGGTAATTTTGCTTCCAGAAGATGTGTCTAAAATTGCTGAATGGGTGGTAAACAGTGTAGACCCCTGATCAAATGCCTCATTGTGTGGCATCTGATTTGGGTCTACACTGTTTGTACAGGCCCATCTGTGCCAGTACTTACAGTAAATACGATAGATACATTTCCAGATAATAAGGTGGACATGTTCAATTTTTAAGTATGATTATTGCATAAAAAGCAGTGTCGCACATTATTAACAGCCGTGCATTAACCGGCGAAAAGCCGTGTATTAACAAGGCTATTCATGCGCTGTTAATGCATGGCTACGCAACTTTCAATATGATCATACCGGGGCCACAGATTTGCTGCTGTTACAAGATGTGCACTGCCCGGCCCTAGAACGAGCATAGTCTGTGGAGATTATGTTCGCGAGGCATGTGTGAAAAGGCGAAACAAAATAGTGCAAGAAATAACGCAAAAGGTAGCAAATGTTTTCAGTTTTTATGCAATAATAGCGATCAAACATGGTTTTTCAGTGCATTAATATTCGCCAGGTCCCTAGGAAGGTGTTGAAAACTGCAGCCTCAGGCCTCGGTTTTCAACACTTCCCTCGGGACCTGGCGATTGTTAATGCATTTAAAACCATGTTTGATCCCTATATTAAAAGTCAGGGTTCTCATTAATTCCAAATATGGGGTCCTGGACCTATTTTGGTGGACTGAACTCCAGTTTTTTCTGAGAAATTTAGTAAATTTGTATTGTGAGTCTCCTACTATTTGAAAGGAATGGCTTTAGTACTTCTATTTTCAAAATACATGTATGGTAAATGTCCTATAAATTCGAACACTTTATTTCAAACTAGTTTGGTCTAAAGTTTGCTTTTTATGCAGCTGTTTTTTAAAATACTCAGTGGAATGTCAAACAGTCTGGACCCTGATCAGACTGCTCCTTCTGGGTCTGCTTTGTTTGCATATGCCATTTTGTCAGAAATTTTGGTATTCCAAATTTTAGGACATTTACCATACTAGTTAAGAATCCAGAAGAATTTAGGTATCCAAATATTTGGGATAATAATTTATAATATGGAGTCTAACGCAAAATACAGTTTACAGTAAAGACAAACAAATTAGAATGATTTGTTTTATTATTTTTACCAGAGATGTTGTGGAGCTCTGAAGTTTACTGTTGTGTTCCTAATATTGGTAGTGGTCCTACTACTCATAGGGTAAGTACCATACAGTCTGTTTTATGTTTCTTTTAAGGGGTGGTCAGGCAGTAAGGGTAGAGGGGGAATGTTTCTATTTCTTCTGCTTCTTCACTTTCATTGCTGTTCCTCTTTATTCCCTCTCTTTCATCTCCTCTACTATCTCTTTTCCCTTTCTCTGGGAAATGACACAAAATGACCCACAAGGGTTGATGTGTCATTAAATCCCAACACAATCAAAATCAAATGTTTCTTTTTATTTGTACCTATATTTAAGCAAGTGACTTGCATAAGTCCAGATAAGAGGGGGTATCAGATAAATATTATTCTTATTTATCCATGAAAACATATGTTGTGGGTACTCATTAGAAGCACCTTGGCAAGGTGCTTCTAATGATTATCCACAACATACGTTTTTTGTGAAGAAATAAGGAAACTATCAAAACTTTTGGATTGAAAAAAAAGCATCTTTTCAAGAGCTATGGATTTGACCTGCTGATGGAGTAAATTTCAGCAGACATTTTAAAATATTCTGTCTGTTACATATTTCTTGGTACACATGATGACAAAATTAATGAATGCTCCAGATAAGGGACTTCTGTTTTTTCAACCCCAAAAAAATGGATATTTTTCTTATTTCTCTATAATAAACATATGTTGTGGGTACTCAGGAATTCTAATGGGCTCACATTAATATGTTAACCCTTGTCATGCTGAATAAATTAAGATGCCACACCCATTTCTAACTGTCAGCCAATCAGATTACTTAATCCAGATTGTTGATATAAATTCACATATTGATTGACAAACAGAGCAGATCCAGATCAGTTGGCTTTTTCTTCAGAAGGCAGGCAGGGTATATCTTGGTTCAGCAGGACAAGGGTTAAATTGTCTTTATTCTTTCAGAGCACTGGTTCACACTAAACCACTACCTAAGAAGGCTAGCAACAGTAGTGAATGGGAGAAACTGGAAGCTCTGTTTGACATGGAGAGTAACTGTGAGTCATGGCTTTGGGGCACTGTTCAAATCCAATTCAAGACATACTTAGCTCCAGATAAGACACATTTTTTTCCCACCGAAATTTATTGATATTTTTGTTATTTTGTCATGAAAACATACATAGGTCTAGATAAGAGTGGGTATCACGTCAGTATTTTTCTTATTTGTCCACAAAAACATATGTTGTGGGTACTCATTAGAAGCGCCTCACCATTTTTCTTATTTGTCCACAAAAACATATGTTGTGGGTACTCATTAGAAGCGCCTCGGTGAGTACCCACAACATATGTTTTTGTGGACAAATAGGAAAAATATCAGTACTTTTGGATTGCAAAAAGCACCTTAACTAGAGCTATGAACATATCTTGTGGGTATTCATTAGAAAACTTCTAATGAGTACCACAACATACATTTTTTATTGCAAAATAAGGAAAATATTCACATGAATACTCCTCTTATCTGCAGCTACGGAGATATTTATATGATTAGTAATTTTTTACCAAAATATATAAAATGATCTCAGATACCAATCATTGTCAGATTTTTAGAGTTTTTTGGTCTCTGGAGTAGGTACTGGGTGTATCCAAACTGAAAGTGTACAGTCTTCACCTTGTCACACACACCTGACTAGATGTAATAACAGTACCCTTTGGCACTCTTGCTCCTTTTTTGGCATACATTGTTGTTCAGTCATTATAACTATATTTGAGCCACAGTGTCAGGTGACATACCTTCCGACATGTGTACCCAACAGAGTCAAATTAGCCTGCACATCTGCAGTCTGATCAGTCTTTGTTGTTAGTATGAAGAAACTGGCTACTCAAAATGTGCCCGTGAGGATTCTGATTAGACTGCGCAAATTTACAGGCTGATCTGAATCTTCTCTAGGAACATGTCCAAAGTCTGTGAACTTCTTTTCATTGTAAACATATATGCAGTTTCAATTGCTTAAGTTGATATAGAACTCTTTAGTCTCATGAAATAGAATTTCAGGAATTAAGAGTTAAACCAATAAATTTTAAGTCATCAGAAGGCTGGTAAGCTGCAGTAGTGGGACCTGGAAGTAGTCACCTTGGAAACTTAGTCGTGACAGGAAGTGATTTCAGCCCAACCTAAGCAATACTATCCTATAATTTCAGGGATTGAGAACAGTCTTTCTCTGGTGATTAGTGTCCTCAGCCTTATCGGTATGATAACTTTATTTGTCTATACGGTAAGCATTTTTTTTTCTACGAGTATTTCTTTGGACTGCGGAGAAACTAGCATAGTATAAACATGGATAATTTTCATATTTGAGCAGTGACAAGAGAAAAGTGCCTGTATTGCATATGTGAACAGCCAAGATCCAGATCAGCCTGAACAATGGACTGTTAGGGGCCTTCTTTTTTCGCTTACAGAATACAGTAGAATGGCTCGAGCCCCAATGGCTCGTTTACCATGGATGAGTCGAACACATTCTTGAGTCCGCAGGGATTTCCTTGAAATACAATATACGGATAATTTAGGGAAATTTTCTTCTTTTATCTTTCAAATGTATGCTGTGTGCACTTATTAGAATTGCCTAGATGAGGCAATTCTAATGAGTACATAAAAAAACATACATTTATAATATAGAACACCGAAAAGATATCCCACTATTATCTCTAGTATATCTGGCACTAATAGTAACCCTCCGTGCCTCAAACTACCGCTGTCTCGACAAATTTTCATGATCCCAAAGGGGTTCGAGCCATCGAAGTTCGACTGTACATGTAGTGGCGTCTGAACGATGCACTGACCAGAAGACTTGCTAAAGAGGAGTATTTGGAAATGATTCTGGGATAATTTTCTCTAAAAAATATAAAATTTATGTTGTGGGTACTCATTAGAAGTGCCTTATAGAGGCACTTCTAATGATTACCCGCAACATACAGTATAACCTCAATGGCTCGAACCCGGATGGCTCGTTTACCGTGGTTGATTCGTACTCGTTTTTCAGTCCCTACAAAATCCTTCCAATAGCTCAAGAAAACAATATTTAGGGATTTTTTTTTTTTTCTTATTTTGTTGTGTGTACTCATCGAGGCAATTCTAATGAGTGCATTCAACATACAATCTTTGTGTAGAAACTCGAAAAGATTTCCCTAAATTATCGCTATTTGCTTCCTGAACTGGTACCATGATTAACCCTCAGTGGCTCGAACTACCCATGTCTCGTACGAATTTCCATGGTCCCAAAGATGTTTGAGCCATTGAGGTTCGACTGTAGTTATTATGGGAAAATCAGAAGAAAAAAAACATATCCCAGAAATATTGTCATATACTCCTTTCAAAAGACCTATGAATTTGACAGATTGAGAAGGGATTGATCAGTTTATGAGTGATGTGAGGGCGACAGTTTTTGCTGGGTGCACATGTCAGAAGTACATTTTCTCACACTGTAGCACTACAGTATCTTACACTGGTCATGTTATGCCTCACTGTAAGGTTTCCATGGAGAAATAAGAAGCTTGCTAGTGTGTGTGGTGTGTGTGACTGTGTGCATGCATGTGTGAGCATTTGTGTGTGTGTGTGTGGAAGCTTCTTAACTGGAGTCTTGTCGAAAGTACATAAAAATGTTTTGTTGACTTTATACTACCACATATGTTTTTAGAATAGATGGTTTGCAGAAAAAAATCATATCTCCACAAAAGTATTTTGTATGGGCATTCATTAGAATTGCCTCCTGAGGCACTGCTGATGAAATAAGAAAAATATTGATCTTTTTTAGTTTAAAAAAATCTACTAGAGGTAGTTTTGCTTATTGAAGCTGCCAGGGAAGCTTAATGTACAAAAAAGAGCTGATTCATGTAAAAAAGTCCTCAAAAGTACACTAAAAATGGTTTCTTAACATTCATTGTGAAAAAATCCATCTGTATGTGTGTTTGTGTGTGTGTGTTTGTGTGTGTAAACTATCCACTGTTTTTAGTAACAACAAAAATAAATTTATCTTGAACTGTGTAATGTACAATGTTTATTTCCCATTCTTCTGTTGATTTTCCAGGCATATGGCATGGCAGCCTTGCCCATTGGGCTCATCAAAGGTCACAGAGATGTGAGAATGGAGAGACTGCAGATTACAAACAAGAAAACAGAGACCCGAGCCAAGGTTGAAGCAATTAGAAACAAGGTACATGGATCAAGATAAAATTAGTCAGTATATAGGAAGGTGGTTGTTGTTGACAAGTGACCGTTAGTGATGACATCATTAATACCGGCCAAGTTCAATCTATATTGGCCTTGTTAGCCAGGTTTTCCAGCGGAAAACTCTGATTATTAGAAGGATGAATGTTGGTGGGCAGGTGGCAGACAGGGATCAGGTAGACTGAAAATGAAAAAAGTCTATATAGAAGGATAACTGGAAAACAAAAGGTGTGAGAGTTGTCATTCTTGTATATGACATCCGCCTCACCCCATTCTATAATCCTACCAAGTATCATTAAAATATTTTGAACAGTTTCCGAGTTACAGACTGAAAACAAAAAAGGTTGATATAAAAGGGGGATAACTAGAAAATAAAAAGAGTGAGAGTTGTCATTCTTGTACATGGCACTCCACCTCAACCTATTATCCAACTGAGTATCATTAAAATATTTCTAACATTTTTCGAGTTATAGACTGAAAACCAAAAAAGTCAATATAAAAGGGGGATAACTGGAAAACAGAAAGCGTAAGAGTTGTCATTCTTGTACACGACACTTCACCTCGCCCCATTCTATGATCCTACCAAGTATCATTAAGATAATTCAAAAACAGTTTTCTTGCATATGACACTCTACCTTGTCCTATTCTATAATCCTACCAAGTATCATAAGAATCTTCCAAACAGCTACTGAGGTATAGATTGAAAACAAAAAAAAAAAAAGTCTATATAAAAGTGGGAATAACTGGAAAACAAAGAGCGTGAGTTGCAATTATTGTACATGACACACTCTGCCTCTTGTTCTATGATGAATACCAAATATCATTAAAATATTTCAACCGTTTCCAAGTTATTGACTGAAAACAAAAAAAGTCAATATAAAATGGGGGATAGCTGGAAAAACCTGTTCACCTATTCTACAGTCCTACCAAGTATCATTAAGATGTTTATGTCCCCACCTTTAGGGTAGGGAGACATATTGTTTTTCCCCCCGGACGTCTGTCTGTCACAAAATCATGTCCGCTCTATAACTTGAAAACCATTCAAGTTATCTTCACAAAACTTCATATAAATATCAATCAACCTTAGACGATATGCAAAGCACAAGAACCATAACTCTTGCATTTATACTGTTTGAGTTATTTCCCTTGGAACTTTGTCACAAAATTGTGTCCCCATAGTAACTTAAAACCTGTTCAAGATATCTTCCAAGAAACTTGGTGTAAATATCAACCAACATCAGACAACATGCAGAGTGCAAGAACCATAAATCTTGCATTTATACTTTTTGAATATTTCCCTTTGAACTTTGGTCCATCACAAAAACATGTCCGCTCTGTAACAAGTCTTGGCGAAAAGTGCAGGACTGCCTGACAAAACTGTCATTTTTTCATATTGTCCTGCAAAAACTTTTAGTCTGTCTGACAAATGTCTTGTGAATCTTAGCAAAGAAAATAATATTCTGACAACAAATATGCCTTCAGTCCTGCAAATACTTATCTATCCTGCAAAAGATTACAGTCTGTCTGACAACTGTCCTGCATCAGTAGAAAAGATTTTGTGAAGACTGTATAACTTGAATACCGTTCAAGATATCTTTATGAAACTTTACCGGTATATGAATATCAGTCAACATTAGGCGACGTGCAAAGCGCAAGAACCATAACTCTTGCATTTATACTTTTTAGTTATTTCCCTTGGAATCTCATTAGTTAATATAAATGTTCGCTTAATGTACAATACAATATGACACCAAAAAGGGGGGAGACCTTTGGGTTTTTGTAGAAAAACAAATTCTAGTTCAAATGGTTTATGAGTGACAGACAGAAAACAAAAAAAAGTAGATTTTGATAACTGTGAAACAAAGAGCCTGAGAGATGTCATTCTTATACTTGACACTCTGCCTCACTCCATTCTATAATCATACCAAGTATTGTTATGAGTCAGGCATTATGAGAAAGAAATAAAAGTGAAACCAGCGACAAGCTTTAAATTATTAACAATATTCACAAAAAATTAGACAACATTCAAAACAAAAGAATGTAAATAAACAATACCTTTCAAGTTTTATTGTCACAAAGTCCCTCAGAAATATTTCATAAGAATTTTAAAACAAATCCTTTGAATAACAGTTTCTTATCCACAATTTAAAGTCCTGAATTCAGAGTTTAATTCCAGAATGAATAAAATATTAAAGTAATCTGGTATAGAGTAATTTTCGATGAAAGTATGCAAAGATGTCCAAATGAAAGTGTTTTCCCCTTATATATTATGACAGAACATTCTAGAGAAAGAATTCACTAGAGGCATCACTCTTTCTAGTTCTAGTCAAAAATATTCTGAATGTTCCATAACATACCAAAATCAGCTTAATCCAGAATATTCCTTCTGGAAAGTTCTAAAAGGAATATAAACAGCTTGTTATTGTAAACATGATTTTCCAGAAAGTTCTATAGAAACTTGCAGTAAACAAGAAAATAATGATATTTAAAATAATTAAAGGTCTTATATATAACAGTATCATTAAAATATTTCAAACTGTATCTGAGTTATAGACTGAAAACAAAAAGGTCTATATAAAAGTGGGGATAGCTGGAAAACAAAAAGCATGAGAGTTGTCATTCTTGTACATGACACTCCACTTTGCCCTGTTCTATAATCCTACCAAATATCATTAAAATACTTCAAGAAAATGAAAGTCCATATAAAAGGGAGATAACTGGAAAACAAAGGTTTGAGAGTTGTCATATTTGTTTTTCTGTATTGGCTGAGTTTGTAACTGATATAATTTAGGCCATTTTTGCTGTATAAGTGCTATATTACTTGTAGTTAATAAATGAATGATAATATAATTTTCTTTGTTTCAGTATAATACTGGTCGACGGAACATATCCTCAAGGGATGCTTCACGTATTTCAGACCTTGAAGAATCAGAAGCTCTTATGGAGAGAAAGGAAAAGCACTTGGAGGCAAAGGACACCTGCTGTCAGAGATTCCTTGTTGTTATGCGGCCATTTCAGATTATATTTGGAATTTGCTTTATAGTCTTGGCACTTCTTGTCTTCATTTCTTTACTTCTTACAAAGTAAGTATCCATAACTCTACTGTCCTTACGACATCATTTGAAAAGACCCTATCATAGGTCTAGATAAGAGTGGGTATCAGGTGAATATTTTCTTATTTCTCCATGAAAACATATATTGTGGGTACTTGTTAGAAGCGCCTCACCGAGGCACTTCTATTGAGTACCCACAACATGTTTTCATGGAGAAATAAGGAAACTATCAATACTTTTGGTTTGAGCTATGCATTTTTCGCTGTACTTTTTATTCTAAATGAAAATATTTTGTTCTGATTAACACTATCTTATACGAACCATTTGCCTTTTCTATTTCTGTGCTTTTTTTTTTTTCCAAATATTTACTGTAAAATTAATTTTACAGCCAAAAATGTGTCTGCCCTATGCTATGTCTATAGTAAATGGGATATTTGGAAAAAATTGGATTAGAAAATATTTATTGCTTTTCTTCATGGATTTTAAATTAATAATGTTCCATAACAATATTGTTTAATTTTCAGAAATTTTGAACATATGGAACTAGTTGAAAACCTGCAACAAAACTACCTACTCTGTCATGGAAATTTTTTAAAAGTACTGAATAGAATAAAACTTTTTGTGCTCAGGTAACATAATGACAAAAGATTTTGCATTGAATATTGATAAAAATTTGCTAATTTACTTCATCTGAGTAAAGCGCCATGCTAAAAATGATGTTGAAAGCAGAGTAGGTAGATGCTTTTTTTTCAGCCAAAATGTATTGATATTTTTCTAATTTCTCCATGAAAACATGTTATGGTACTCATTAGAAGTGCCTGACAAAGGCTCTTCTAATGACTACCCACAGTTCATGTTTTCTTGGAAAAATAAGAAAATATTTACCTGATATCGCCTCTTATCTAGAGCTATGCACCACAATTCTTTGAGGTAACAACATATGTACATAGGTCTAGATAAAAGTGGGTATAAGGTAAATATTTTTCTTATTTCTCCACGAAAACATGTTTTTGGTACTCATTAGAAGGCGTTTCTAATGAGTACCCATAACATATGCTTTCATGGAGAAATAAGAAAAATATCAATACTCTTGGATTGAAAGAAAACATCTTATCAAGAGCTGTGTACCCTGTTTCGGCTTCTGATGAAGTTCTACACAGTTTGCCACTCATTTAGCAGATTTTAAAGATGTCAGTGGGTAGTCAAATGACTTGTTCAAATTTTAGGACAAATTATGGTAAGGAGATGAGGTGGAGCAATATTTAGGGTACCATAATAACTCTAAGTATTGGACAGATAGGCCTTTGCGAACAGTGTAGATCCAGATCAGATGCCGCAGAATGCGTCTGATCAGGTTCAATACTGTTTGCCATACATACAGCAACATTTTAGACACATCAACAGGTAGTAAAATGGACTATTTAAACTTTCAGGACATGTATGATAAGTAGATAAGGTTGACCAATATTTGGGGTAAATACCATATTCTGTCACTGAAGCCTGATAGCTGTACAGTCTGATAGTAAAATTAGCTGCTCACAATACAGATTCTCCATGGTCTGTAGATTGTTCTGTTCCATACTGCTTGAATGGCTCCAGAGTACCAGAAAATATAATCCAGACTATGATGAAATATGAGGCGTATGTGGGCAAGGGTTTTGTACAGAGTTTGTTTGCAATGTATAAAGTCAAGATTAAAATAGAATACACTACAGCCTCTTTATAATACGGTTCGTTATAACATGGTTTTGGGTATAACACGGTTCAAAGATGGATCCCAAAAATGTATAGCTTATATTGAAAAATGACCATAAATGGTCATTTTTCAATATAATCTATAAATTTTTGTTTGGATATAACACGGTTGTTTAACTAACACGGTTTATGCTATGGACCCCAACAACAGTGTTATAAAGAGGTTGTGGTGTACATGTCTAAAGCCAAGCTTTGTATTTTGCCAAGTCTTACATAATGTATAAAGCAATGGTCTTTCATAGTATATAAAAGGAGGTCTATTATAAGTGTTAATTATCAATAGTTTGTTATTGTATATAGCCAAGGATCATAGATGGGATATTAAGTAACATATTTATAGTATATAAAGCCAACAATCTTGCACATTGTGTGAAGTCAAGTCTTATATAGGCCTGCATGTATGTAAAGCAGTCTGACACTGTGTATAAAGCCATTAATTTTGGTATGTAAGGCCAAAAAAAATTAATTATTAGATTCTCAGGCCATTTTTGGCAAAAACAGATGAGGCAGGCAGGCATTTTTTTTTTATTTTTTTTTACTCATGAAACAGGCGAGGGAACTTTTTTTTTATTACACGAATCCTTTAAAAGGACTCGTTTCATGAAATGCATTTTATAGTAATATTACCATAAAAATACTTAATGTTTGGACACTTAGACATAGCTAAAGATAAGGAAAAGTACTGAGGATAACTTTTTTATATGTCCCTATTATTATTAAATATAAAGGATAGTCCCCTACCAGCTAAAGTTTAGTAAAGTAAAGTAATACAATCAGTTTGTGCAGCTCCAGTTTAAATTTCTACCAAAGGTTTATATACCTTCAGAGAGGGATGTGTTGACAGAAATTCTGTCGAATGTGTCTATTTTGGAGCGTCCGATCGACGCACTTACATCGTGGTTTGATAATTCATCCGGGAGGGACCAGACGTCGATACTTCGAATCCCGATTTTATGCCGTTATACAACTCGGCAATTGTGCAGTCTTTTTCATAACCGCCTATAATGTTCCAGGACAGATGCACCGTAGCCCCGGATGAAATCTGGGTGGATATTTGAGACATCTGCTTTGAAAACGAAGGAAACACAAGTTTTGTTTACACAACTTGCGCTTCGGCAGCCATTTTGATCAATGATGGTGCTAAAACGCTTACTCGCTATGTTCAATCCAATGAAAAAATCAATAATATAAGCGTTTACGTGACCGTGTATGCTTCGGTTGCATCTAAAACTAGGATTTTAAAAACCGCGACGCACCGGCATGCTGTATCAGACGCGGATGTGTTTTTTTTTATTGGACACGGAAAAAAAGGCTTATGCGCAGACTTTTTGGTACATGCGGCGGGGCCTGAGAATCTAATGATTATTTTTTTTTGGCCTAAAGCCTATTCTTATAATGTGTATAAAGCCAAGTGGATAGAATCATTAGCATAGGTCTAGGTAGGAGTGGGTATCAGGTAAATATTTTTCTTATTTCTTGATGAAAACATATGTTGTGAGTACTCATTAGAAGTGCCTCACTGAGGCACTTCTAATGAGTACCCACAACATATGTTTTCGTCTAGAAGTAAGAAAAGTATAGATACTTTTTGGTTGAAAAAAGCGCCTTATCAAGAGCTATGACTAGTATAACTATATATAGTAGCAAGTCCTATACAGTATATGCAAAAGCTGGGCTTTTGT
Source organism: Anodontia alba (assembly GCA_964016985.1). Taxonomy (NCBI): domain Eukaryota; kingdom Metazoa; phylum Mollusca; class Bivalvia; order Lucinida; family Lucinidae; genus Anodontia; species Anodontia alba. The sequence continues at coordinate 98,521,957 of OZ024825.1, read as the reverse complement.
ACACATATACATGAAACCAACTGTTAAATAGTGTATAAAGCTGGGAGTGTCATCTGGTGGCCATAAAAAGTCTCCTGTACTTTGCTGTAGTGCAGTTTTGTATTTTATTTTCTTTGATATAATTGAGCCCCTTCTGTTATCTTGGATATTCAAATTACATTTAAGCCTGTGCTAGGGGGGCAAATGTAGCCCTGCAAACTATAATGTTGTTATATGAAGAGACTAAAAGAAAAACACCAGGGCCCAGTTGTTTAAAGCTAACGACATCATTAGTTAACGATTCGTTAAAATTTACATCGCGTGATACGCAAATTTGCTGAAATTTTTTGCTTTTAAAGCTACTCACATTTTTTCAGCAAAACATACCAGAATACTGTATATTGAATCCGCTAAAACAGTTAACGAAATGACCCTTAACGAGCTCATTAAGCTAGGGACGCTTTGAACAACTGGGCCCAGATTTTGTTTTGTTCTTTTATGTGTTCTTTGTTTCCAAGGGCAAACTTTATAGATTTTACTTCATGCAAAGCAGTGATCTTATATTGCATACCAAGCCGAAAGAAGCCTCTACCAACAGATCATGTTAGACTTGAGCCAGTGCATGACAAAACCTACATTAAGACATGTGCAACCAGTGAAGACTCGGATCAGCCTACACATCTGCGCAGTCTGATCAGAGTCTTCGCTGATCGCATGTGCCTTTTACAGCCTCCAGGCTATCCAATGATAGATAAACAAGAATCCTTGTCAGACTGGATGGATAAACAGGCTGATCTGAATCTTTGCTGGTCACACAGGTCTTATTGTAGGTTTTGTCATGCTTTGATTCATATGTCAATTGAGTTTATTACTAACCTTTATTCATAGCTCCAGATAAGGCTCTTTTTTCACCAAAACATACAGATTTTTTTCTTACTTCTCCCTGAAAATATATATTGCGGGTACTCATTGAGAGCCGCATTGACGTGCTTCTAATGAGTACCCACAGCATATGTTTTCATGGAGAAACAAAATAAAAAATATTATCTGGATACACTAACTTATCTGGACCTATGCTTACTTGCTTTACTGAGTTGAATAGTTGAATTGTGAATTGCCTTTACTATTTTTGTTCACTCATTTTTGACATGCCATGAAAATATTTTTCTATAATTCAGTATTGATAAAACCATGCATAGCCTTGGACCAAAGATGGGATATGCCCTTCCAAAGAGAACACTACCAAATCCTGTGGATATTGTTCTTGTTTTCTCACAGAAGGTAAGACATGGAAGATTGTTTAACCCTTGTCATATTGCATAAATTAAGATGCCACTCCCAATTCTAATAGTCAGCCAATCAGATTACTTGATCCAGATTGTTAATATAAGTTCACATACTGAATGACAAACAGTGCAGATTCAGATCAGTTGGCTTCATCAAAAGCCAACTGATCTGGATCTACACTTTTTCAAAGACAGGGCAAGGGTTAAGTTGAAAATGAGTATACAGGGGAATGGATACACTTTCTTTTGCCTCCATTCAGGAAAGGGGTCTACTTTAAAAGGAACGAATTTGTTCCCTTTTCAGAAGGGTCTTGGTTTGCAGAAAAGCAAAACATGAAGTCACAGAATTTGTCTCCATTGTAAAAATGACAGAAAATCAACCAAATGTATCCAGTCTTCTTAACCCTTGTCATACTGAATTATAGAATAAGTTAAGATGCCACACCCACTTCTAACTGTCAGCCAATCAAATTACTTTATCCAGATTGTTCATATAAATTCACATACTGAATGGCAAGAAGCCAACTGATCTGGATCTACACTGTTTGCAAAGGTAGGGCATATCCGGGTTCAGCAGGATAAGGGTTAAATGTAATTTCTATACGTATGTATGTACTTGTTTAATCTGATTTTAATTGCCATACAAAGTTGTAAGCACTATCTAAATGTATTGTATTAAATATTGATGAGTAGTGGGATTCAGGGAAAATGCAGACTAACAAGTAGGAAGGGCTGGAGAAAATCGAAATTGATGGATACTAGGGTCAGGGGGAAAAGATGAATTATACAATTGTGGCGTCAAAGCCACATGAGGACTAAATATTAAAGGAAGTCACATTTCATACACCCATGCAGTGTGACCTTTGTCACAATTGGACAGGCTTCCTCCTGCAAAATAGAGAAAGTGCTGATACATATGCTGTAGTAGTTAGGGGCAAAATTTGAAGACCTGAGGAGACTGCACATTCTAAGTTGGTCTTTGTTGGTTGAATATGTTGTTACTATTTGTTGTGGCATGATACAATAGGGAGATAAAAAAAACTGTAGATACTCATTAAATATGCCTCAGTGGTATTTCAAATGAGTACTCAACAACATGTGGTTTCATGGAGAAATAAAAAATAATTAAAATTGTCATATTATTGGTTCAAAGGATATCTTATTTACTGATGTGTCTAGGCAGTTTCTCATGATGAGCAATGCATTAAAAGGGCTCTTATGCAATTTGCGGACAATACAGGTCTGATCAGAGCTTTTGTTGCCTGCTTACATAATCAGTGTATACTTAAAGTATATGTCAGTGAATAGAGAATGTCCAGATCAGAGTGCACATGCTCATCTGAACCTTCGCTCTTCTCATATGGCATAAGGACTTTTTTACCATGTTGTTCATCACACAGATCTGTTAACATAATATTTCAGGTGTTCCCCTTGGACTATATCTTGTTTGCTGCTCTTGTCTTCTATCTTCTGTTTTGCTCCATGTCAGGACTGAGAAACATAGGAATATGGTTCTTCTGGCTTAGAGTAAGTACTTCTAGAGAAAATAAGGTTTGACATGTCATGTAAATCATCTGCTAGGCAAGCCATATTTTCTCTGAAAATTAATAAGAATATGTTTGAATGTCATCTGCTACAATTTTGAATTTCAGGGTGAATTGAACTAAAGGCTAAGTCACATAGCTCTGGTAGGCAAATGACTCGCACAAAATATCAAGCGGTGTTTTCTCTGAAAAAATTACCAAAAAATATTTAAGAATATCATCTGCTACAATTTTGAATGGTGCTTTCAGGGTTAATTGAGCCAAAGACTAAGTCACACAGCTCCAGCTATTAACACTTACCACACTATGTGCAGATTCATCAAACAACAAGCTGATAATATTTTTTTTTTTTTTTTTCAAGAAAATATGATGGAGCTGACACTTCATGCAAATTATCTTCCTTAGGAGACAATTTGCATGAAGTGTCAAATCCTTTTTTTTTAGGAAAAATAAGAAAAATATTTCAAAATGTTGCCCGCTGAACTTTTTACCCAGTATGCAAAGTGTTAAAAGAGGAATATCCAGATAAATATTTTTAAATGGTTTCTGACAAAATACTGTCTGTCATAACTAAATGTTTTCATGTAGATTAAAGTGCTAAGCAGAAAATGGCTTTCCAGGTGATATTGAAAGGATACTAGGTCATCAGCGTTTGGAATAATATTGTCCAGCAACAGGTTCTAGTTACAATCTACAGTGACACAGAGATTCAAAATTGCTAAAATCGTTCCATTCCGATATCCAAGATGGCTGCCGTGGCGGCCATATTGAAATTCTTCAAACGACATCTCCTCCCAAACCCTGTCCGATTGAGCTGAAACTTGATAGGAGGCATCACAGTGACACAGAGAATCAAAATTGCTAAAATCGTTCCATTCCGATATCCAAGATGGCCGCCATGGTGGCCATCTTGAAATTCTTCAAACGGCATCTCATCCTAAACTCTAAGTCCGATTGAGCTGAAACTTGATTGGAGGCATCACAGTGACACAGAGATTCAAAATTGCTAAAATCGTTCCATTCTGATACCCAAGATGGCCGCCACAGCGACCATCTTGAAATTCTTCAAACGACGTCTCCTCCCAAACGCTAAGTCCGATTGAGCTGAAACTTGATGGGAGGCATCACAGTGACACAGAGGTTCAAAATTGCTAAAATTGTTCCGTTCAGATATCCAAGATGGCTGCCAAGCTGAAACTTGATGGGGTGCATCACAGTGACACAGAAATTCAAAATTGCTAAAATGGTTCCATTCCGGCCATGGCAGCCATCTTGAAAATTCTTCAAAATTCAGGTTGAGCCGAATCTTGATGGGAGGCATCGGGCGAAATGGAGATTCAGAATTGCTGAATCATTCAATTCCAGTATCCAAGATGACAGCCATGGTATCAATCTTGAAACTCTTCAAACAACATCAGATTCTGAATTGCTAAAGGCTATCTGATCTGATAGCCAAGATGGCCACCATGGCACAATCTAACATATCATGATCAGCCTAATCCGGGTGAGTGATTTCTGGCCCACTTGGGCCTCTAGTTTACTTTTGTTTGAGTTGAAGCAATTGGCATGGTAGATTGATGCAGTTTGTATGAGCTGGTTTTATTTCAGATGTATAAGATCCGCCCAAGACGAACCAGGCCGCAGGCATTGTTGATGCTGTGCATGATTCTCTCCTTTATCATGCTTGCAATTAACATAATCATATATGAACTGACACCTCAGTACTCCTCATATGGCAGTCAGCATTACCAGGTAGGTTCCTTTTGGTCATTTTCTTCTGTTTTTAACTGGTCTGTACTAAAGTACAGGGTCCAGTTGTTCAAAACTAACAATGTCGTTAGTTAATGTATCGTTAAAACTTTGGTCATTAAATATGGCATATACAGTGGACTCTCGTTATCTCGACCCCTCTTATCTCGATCCTATCACTTATGTCGAACTGATTTCTAAGTCCCGATTATTTTCCCTATGTATTTATTGTATTTCAGCTTCGCGTATGTCGAACTACTTTTATGTCGACACTTCGGCTATCTCGTCCATCATTTTCAGTCCCTGAATATATTTTTCATAGTTTTTACTACCGCGTATCTCGAACTCGGACCATGACGAAGGAAAAAAAAATGTAAGATGCGGCGCCGCTGGTCTCTCAGTTAATGAAAATCATAATAGGCCATTGATGAATAAATCAATATTTTAATTTTCCCCTTTGTCCAGGTAATTACAAACAACACAAACAATGTCTAAAATCTGTAATTATGAAATCACGTGCATGCCGAGTCGGGTTTGACACGCGGCGCTCAACACCGTCTCGTGTCATTGATTTGTAAGATAAAAAGCGGCCCATAAAAGTGTTATGGAAGATTAATCAACGAAGTTTCTTTAATTTATTGTTCAGATATGCTCTTCACTATTGAGTACTGTCCGTCTGAATGATATAGCGTCTTCAAGAAAAGTCAGTGCGCGACAGGTTCCGACTCAGATCAGCCTGTATTGATCATGCTAGCTAAGTCTGAATCTTCGCTTGTTACTCTTTGGTCAGGCCGTGCTCTTTGGTAAGCCCAGATAAGGCTCATGCGTATAATGGAAAATTCGTGGGCGTGCAGGCTGATCCGAGTCTTTGATAGTCGCACAGTCTCAAGTTCTAATAGGAGTTGTCGTGCACGGCCTCAAATAGACGAATCACACGTGGGTACCGATGTTAACCCTTCCGACCCTGTAGACTGGTACGGATACCCACACAAACAGTGTAGGTCCAGATGAGACGGTTCATAACGAGCTCTCTCTGCAGGATCTACAGTTTGCCGCACTGAGATGGTTCGTTTATGCCAGGGGAGATAATCCAAACTAGCTTACCGCTGCCGCTTAACATTGTAAGCGTTTTATGCAAAAGCGGAAACCAGTCTTTATCGAGTCGTCTATGCGAAGGGAGCTAATCCAAACCAGTTCATAACGTATAGCTAACACAACCCGGAAACCAGTAATTTATTTATAGCTCATATGGAAATCCAAATTTGCAGGAGTATTAAAAGACAACAAAAGAGGTTTTAAATTTATTATTATTAACATTTATTGATGATATTATTTCAAGAAAACCTTTGCATCTCCTAAAACAAACAGTAACAATGCAAACTGAAGTATGCGTGAATTATTTATTTAAATTGCCATAAACATGTGCCTTCCAAGCACGTTTTGGCGAACAGGGAGGCGAACAGTCGTCATACCTATGACGTCACAATTTGGTTGTCTCGAACTACTGATAACTCGAACATTTTTATCAGGTCCCGTGAAGTTCGAGCTAACGAGAGTCGACTGTATGCTAATATTTTTGCTGAAAAAATGTGAATAGCTTTTGCATTTGCAAAAGCTACTCACATTTTTTCAGCAAAACTACCTGTGAATTAGATATTGTACTTACTAGAACAGTTAACATTTTGACCACTAACGAGCTCGTTAAGCTAACAATGCTTTGAAAACTGGGCCCTGATTGAGCTATAGCAGACACCATGGCATTGGCATTGGGTAAAGTTTTTGGCTAAAGTTTTTAAAAGGCTATATCTCCTGAAACTCTGGAAGGAAGTAGTTCATACATGCGCTGATGTTACATACTGGTCTGAAGTTGTATGCTGTACCATCCGGACCGACATGAGTGACCTTGAGGTCAAGGGCATGGACTACAAAAAACTTGTTAAAGTTTAGAGTTAAACTTTTAGAGGCAAAGCATGATTCAGGCGAGCTGTGCTGTCCTGCGACAGCTCTTATTACAAGTTTTTGTCAAGTTTGAGGTCTAATAGATAAGTTCAGTTGGTCCCTGGTTCTATTCCACTGGAGGCAAAATTCAGCTTATGACTCTATGGCACTTCATTGCAGTCTTTGATTATCACCATTCCATTGTCTCAGTATGACTTAAATAGTATTGAAAAGGATGTAAAACACCAAATTATCATCTTTTTGTGACTCAATAATGATAATTACAGTATAACAGTTTTTTTTTTAAATGCTAATCTCTCTGGGTAAAGTTTTCAGCAGACGACATACTGAATTAGTTTTTCTTATTTTTTTTTTTCACAGAAAACAGGTTTGGATATTTCATGCAACTTAATTTGCATGAAATTTCAAATCCTGTTTTCTGAAAGAAAAAAAAAAAAAATAACAAAAATATCATCATATCCTGTTTTCTGGTAAAAATAAGAAAAAAAATATCAATTTCTCGTCTGTTGAATTAGCCCAGAGAGTGATAAAGGTTAAATACATGTATTAGAGTTAAAATAAAAATAGTCCTCATTGAGGCAAGATTTGCCTGCATAGATTGCACAACCATACTGCCCCTTCAGCATTACACCACCTATTTCAGCCAAGTCAAATTTTGGCAGGACTCTGTCAGTAGCCAATATTGTTGTATATGACCTGATAATGTTGGATTTCCCATCATGCAATTTTTATTGGTCACACTGGACTTATTGGGTCTTACAGCATTTGAGAATAGAAAGTCTTAGATCTTTTTTTTTTAACAGTAGACCTCGATCAGAATGATCTGGGCTTCACAGAATCTTTTATTATGTATAATCATTCTTTCATTCTTGTGTTTATTTCAGACACATGAGAACAAGACAGAAGTTTGCAGCACAGGCGAATCTAATGGTAATAGAGATGTGTTTGTGTAATATCATAGCAACAGATAAGGCGCTTTTTTCATCCGAAAAATGCTGATATCTTTCTAATTTCTTGACGAAAACATATATTGTGGGTACTCATTAGAAGCGCCTTGCTGAGGCGCTTCTAATGAGTACCCACAACATATGTTTTCGTCAAGAAATAAGAAAAATATAATATGGATACCCCCTCTTATCTGTAGCTATGGTGTATGTGTGCTGCACATGTTTGTGTGTCAGATAATCAGATTCAGCAATCTTTCCCATGCCTTATCTGGAGCTGTGTGATAACAGAAACAAAGCTCCAGGTAAGAGGTGTATGCAGATAAATTTTATTCTCTACCACAAAAACATGTCTTGTGGATACTCATAGGATGATCAATGAAGTTCTTGGCCTGAGGTATTTAGAAATTGGTTTCATCTTATTGTAAAATTTTATTTAATTGGCTGTTCTGTTGCCAGAACAATACTGACCAAATTTGTAACTAGTAAAATAGTCCAAAGACTCATGATGCACGTTTTGGCAAATAAGTTTAAATATGAATAACAGTACCAGACCAGCCATTATACTTAAATCTGTAATCTGCCTAAACTGACCTGATATTGTCTGCGTGAACATGAAGATCCTGATCAGACAGTGCAGACATTGCAGTTTTTTAAAAATTGATATGGTATTCATGGAAGTTTGGCTTCTAAATATATAAAAGACATTCCATTATATCCAAAATATTTAGGTGTCTTATCTTTATCTTATTTATTATATTTCAACAAGTCCATTTGACTATAAAGAGGATTGGCTGTATGCAAACAGTGCAGATCATGATCAGACTGCTGGAGCTGGATCTGGGTCTGGCTATAAGTATTGGGACAGACAAGCCTGAGCAAGCCCATACCTATCTTTTCCGGTGCAGAAATGAAAGTTGTTGGGAATAGCATTGTCCGATTTTTCAAAATATGTCCGTGACATTGACTAAAAATCAATAAATCAGGAGAACTTACTCATTTGTTGACATTTGGATGGCCGGTAGTTCGCGTAAAGATTTTGAGTGCATCACCACCGGCTACCCCGTACGAGATTACCAGGTGCGTTTTAGATACAAAAACAGTAAATGGAATTGTTCAGATTTCAGGACAGGTAGGTTAAGGAATTAAGGTGTCTCAGTATGTAGGGTAAGTATGGTATTTATAGTAAAAATATTGCTCCACATTTTTCTTTTCAGATGATTGTGTTTTGACTCGAATGTCTTTGCTTCTCACAAGATTTTTCTACAAGATGTGGGTGTTTGGAGCTGCATACTACTGGGGAACATGGGTGTTCTTGCTGGTAGGTACTTAAAGCCAATGGATAGGCACTCAGGGGGCAACTCTGTCAGTATTGTCTCTATCAGTATTGTTTTGCCTCCTTTCTGAAAAGGGGTCTACTCTAAAAGGAAAGAATTTGCTCCCCTTGGGAGCAAATTCTTTCTTTTTAGAGTAGACCCCTTTCAGAAGGAGACTGGTGCACAGGAAAGCAAATAGGAAATCACAAATTTTGTCTTCCTTGTACAAAGATGGCAGAAAATGTACCAAGCGTGGCTAGTCCCCTTAAGCTGATAACATTTTATTACATCAATATCAAAGGTCCAGGTAAGTTAATAATTTGGGTCATTTTTGTCCCAAAATGTATCCTCTTGGAACATACTGGCCGGCCTCGGTGGCTCAGTTGGATACGCCGAGGTCGGCAACATTCTTTCATAAAGATTTATCATGAAATATTTTCTACGGTCATTCTCTCCCTTCTGCTGATTCAAGAAGGGCAGTTGTCAGTTTCTGGCGAAAGAATGTGCACAATACTGGTTAACCGCTTAGAGGACTAAGCCTGGTTAGGTAAACTGACCACGCTCAACATGACCCCACTGGGTTGACCACGCTCAACATGACCCCACTGGGTTGACTGGGCCGTAAAACCTCAACACAAACATACTGGACTTTCCTCATTGAAATTATGTTTTGGTATTTACAGTATATAACAAAACTTATCTTTTGAATACTACCTTTTCTGAATACTCTTTTTACTAGGAGCTTTGAACATTGAAGCTGCTTTTGTTTAAAATATTATGGTTATTAAAATGTTATCAGAGAACTTTTTAAAGAGGAGTATTTGATGGTAATTGTGTGATAAGTTTCTCCATTTCTCCAGAAAAAAAACAACAACAAAAAAACATATAATGTACACATTTGTTAGAAATGCCTCAGCAAGGCATTTCTAATCAGTACCCACAACATATGTTTTTCTGAACTAACAAAAATTAACTCAGAATTAGCACCAAATACTCTTCCCTAACAAATCCTCTGAAAAAAAAAGTTATCTGAGGGTACGTAATATGAAAACCTAATTCTAGCATATTTGTTATATGATACATAATCTCATATATTTCAGCAGCACTCACAAGTTCTAATGTGTACCCCCAGGGTATGTTTTCATGGAGAAATAAGAAAATAAGGCTTGACAAAATATATGAATCATCTAATTTGTCAAGCCTTGTTCTATACAAAGAACTAAAGGATATATATATATATATATATATATATATATATATATATATATATATATATATATATATATATATATATATATATATATATATATATATATATATATATATATATTATTATTATTATTAGAATGTCTGCTGCAGTCTTAATTGTAATTTAAGGATAACAGTTAATACTGTGTGTGCTGTTGGATGATGTTGTTCTGTGGTCATAATGCATTTTATGTTTTGTTTTTACAGTTTATCATCTTGGGATTTGTTATTGCTATCTGTAAGAAGAGGAAATCTTCCATAGATGGAGAAGTGGAGGAAGATGACATTGTTGATAGTGATGATGACATGTTACCAGCTTAACTGAGCAAAGTAAAAGTCCCCTCTTTATAGGAAGGGAACTAGTGACAAAAGCATCCAGCCAACTCTGATCAGTTTGCCTGTAGTATGCAGTTTGTTCAGGGTCAAGGTTGTTTTGGTTGTTTTTAATCTTAAAGAGAGTGGATACACCTACAGATTTTGCCATCAGTTTAAAAGGGAGACAATTTTTGCAGATGGAAATCTGCTATTCTAAGGTTGAAATCCTTTCAAAGAAAAGGAGCTACTATTAAAGGAAAGAATTTGCTCCCTCTGGGAGCAAATTCTTTCCTTTAAGAGTAGCCCCCAGTGAGAAGAGAGATAAATATATCTGTGTCAAGAGTTATTCCACTCTGGTCAGAAGGGAGGTATGTATTTCTGTGTCAGAGTTATCCTACTTGAAGCTATATCCATTCCCCTTAAGCATGCTGAAAACAAAATCAGTGAACATTAAATGTCAGAGCATCATTTTTCCTGTTTCTCCAGAAAGTAGTACATTTCACTTGAATTGGAATGTGGGAGAAAGTGAGATGATTTTTTATGGTTAGCATGCTGGTTAAACATTTCAGCAGATAACATTTTGAAATCTTTATTTTTTATGAAAAATAAGGTCTTACCTGACATGTGAATTGTCTCCCTGTGTCTTCCTCTGAGACAATTTACATGGTGTATCAACCCTATTGTCTTTGAAAAAAGATAATTATCTCCATTTTATTGTTATTATTATCATTTTTTTTTTATTTTGTTTTTTAACTCACCTGTCACATGGTGACAAGGTGAGGTTTTGTGATCACATTTTGTCCGTCGTCCATCTATAAACAATTTCTTCAAACAACATCTCCTCCTAAGCCACTGTTTGGATTTTAACAAGACTTCACAGGAATGATTTTTGGTTGGTCCTCTTTCAAAGTTATTCAAATGGTTCCAGTCCATTGCACATCAAGGTCACAGGAGCTAAAAATAGATTTTGTAACTGAAAACTTAAAAAAAAAAATCTTCTTGTCTGAAACCAGAAGGTCCACGTCTTTGATATTTGGCATATAGTTTCATCTAGTGGACTGTTACCAAAATTGTTCAAATTATAGCCCTGGGGTCAAAAATGGCCCCGCGCCGGGAGTCACTTGTTTTATATAGACTCGTATAGGTAAAAACTTTAAAAATCTTTGTCTGAAAGCAGAAGGCCCAGGCCTTTGATTTATGATACATAGCTTCACCTAGTGGACCTCTACCAAGATTGTTCAAGTTATTGCCTTGGGGCCAAAAATGGCCCCACCCCGGGGCTGACATGTTTTACATAGACTTACATAGAGAAAACCTTCAAAAATCTTTTTATCTGAAACCAGAAGACCCAGGCCTTTGATATTTGGTTACATAGCTTCACCTAGTGGATACATAGCTTCTGCCAAGATTGTTTAAATTATAGCCCAGGGGCCAAAAATGGCCCTGCCCCAGGGTTGACATGTTTTACATAGACTTGCCAGCCTCAGTGGCTCAGTTGGATGCGCGTCCGACTGGAGACCAGGAGGTCGCGGGTTCGACCCCAGCCGAGGTCGGCAACATTCTTTCGTGGAGATTGACCATGAAATATTTTCTACGGTCATTCTCTCCCTTCCGCTGATTCAAGAAGGGCAGTTGTCAGTTTCTGGCGAAAGAATGTGCACAATACTGGTTAACCGCTTAGAGGACAAAACCTGCCCAGTAAACGTGTGGTTAGGTAAACTGACCGCGCTCGACATGACCCCATTGGGTTGACTGGGCCATAAAACCTCAGCACAAACAAATTTACAGACTTATATAGGAAAAAAACTTAAAAAATCTTCTTGTCTGAAATTGCAAGGCCTAGGCCTTTGATATTTGGTATCAAGCATTTGACAAGGCTGTTCAAATTATGCCCCTGGGGTTAAAAGAGGCCCCGCCCATGGGGGGTGGGGGAGGTGGGGTCACTTTTTTTACATAGTGCAAAAAGCCATTGGCAATGATCAGGCCTAGGACTATCAGACTAATAGGAGGATGGACCTGAAGAGCAGATGACCTTTTAAGTCAGAATTCAAGGTCACCGTGACCTTTAGTACCAAAAAAACTTACAGACCTGCAATGCTTATGGTTAGGACCCTCTAACTTAGTAGAAATGTTGGTCCTCACCAGTAGATGATCCTGAGGGCAAAGGTCAAGGTCACCAGGACTTTTAGTACTAAAAAGCTTGATAACTTGGCAATGCTTGGGGCTAGGACCCTCAAACTTAGAAGGAATGTTGGTCCTCACCAGTAGATGACACTGAGGGCAAAAGTCATGGTCAAGGTCACCATGAGCTTTAGTACTAAAAAGCTTGATAACTTGGCTATGCTTGGATCTAGGACCCTCACTTAGAAGGGATGTTGGTCCTCACCAGTAGATCACACCGAGGGCAAAGGTCAAGGTCACAGTGACCTCCTGTACAAAACAAGCTTATAACGCTGCAGTTCTTGGGGCTAGGACCCTCAAACATAGTAGAGATGTTTTTTATGACCAGAAGATGACCCTGAGGGCAGAGGTTATGGTCAAGTTCACCATGACCTTTAGAACCGCTTCTCTGTTAGCAATGCTATGTATAACATGATTCAGGTGAGCGATATAGGGCCATCATGGCCATCTTGTTGTTTTTACATATTCTTTCATGTTAATTTATGTTCTGGAATCTAATGAGATCCAATATTATCTTCACAAAGAAACAAGAAATCGTGTCTGCATTTCCTGGTTTTATGGAACCCTTATCATGCGTTTGAATGTTTCCAGATATTTGTCATTTTAAACTCGTAAAAATGGCATAAGTAATATACTTTCTCATGTCACTGTTTAAGTGTTCGAAGATGGAGGAGAGACAGAAGATCCAATCATGTAATAAACATTGGAATGTTTCATTGAATTACAACATGGATAAATAATCTTTTCTGTGTAACATCACTAATGTAAATAAAATTTACAACAGAACAAGAACAGAGGATAGTTGCTCAGATACAAGTGGAATTGCTGACCATGATCAGACTACATTACTGTAGATTTGGTCATTCAAACCATATGTGCTGTACCATAGAGATTAGTCACTATGCATGAAAAGTGCTTTGTTTATTTCTTACCATGACTTTACCATATTAACCCTAAGTATTTGGACAGCCAAGCCAGTGCAAATAGTGTATACCCAAAGTCTACACTATTGCCATTTATCCTGCAGTTCTTAAACACATCAGCTCTTAATAAAATAGACTTGTTCAAATTTTAGGACGTGTGGTAAGGAGTTAAGGTGTCCTAATGTTTAGGGTAAATACAGTAATCACTATATACATGAAAAGTGCTTTATTTATATTTGATCTATGGCAATTTATATTATTAGTGTTTTGTTCATTATATTAGATGGAAAGATTCCTGTACTGTACCCGAAATTGGAAGATTCAACAACCTGTGTATCTGCACAGTGTAATCAGGGGATTCTCTGTTTGCACAAAATCCTGTGATTCTGGGACCAGTTGTTCAAAACTAATGATGTTGTTAGTTAACATGTCGTTAAAACTTTGATAACTAATATGGCAAATATGCTACTATTTTTGCTGAAAAAATGTGAGTAGCTTTTGCATTTGCAAAAGTTACTCACATTTTTTCAGCAAAAATACCTGTGATTTAGATACTGCTCTTACTAGAACAGCTAACATTTTGACCACTAATGAGCTCATTAAGCTAACAATGCTTTGAACAAATGGGCCCTGAATGAAATCTTGCCTTATTTCGATGAAACAAGAAAATGATAAAGTACAATTCATTTTTCATCTACTCATATTGCTTAGAGGGTGCTGCCTAATCATGCAATCATTGTTGTGTGACATCATATTTAGCCTTAAAAACTCCTTACCAGACTTGTCCTAAGCCTGATTTACTGCCTGTTGATATATCTAAAACATGTTGGATGAGTGGCAAACAGTCTAGATCCTGATCAGATGCCACAGAATGTTACAGTCTTTGGTATCTGATCTGGATCGTCACTGTTTGCTCAGACTTGCTTGTCTGAAAAGTTAGGACAAATAAGTTATTTTGATATCCGTAGAGCCATCATGATAATAAAGCATTTCTGCCTAACAACTCAAAAGCATATGATATGCTTTTGAGTTGTTAGACAGAACTGCTTTATTATAATAATTATTATGGCTCTAGAACTGGTTTGTCTTGAAATTGTTTTTTATTTCTCTGTCAAAACATATGTTGTGGTACTCCTTATTAGCATTGCCACAATGAGGTAGTTCTAATGAACTCAATAAAATATATTTTGATAGAAATATGAGGAAAAAATGATTTCTCAGAATTTGGTATAATAACTAGAATACTAGTTTTTGTGAACAAGTGTATATTTATCTGTGATAAAATATAATTAACATAAGTTCATTGTCTCAGAAAATGCATTGTTGTCATTATTCTAATTTGCTTTGTTTTTTCTAGTTGTCCTGTTCTGTATGTAAAACACTTCTTAATTCTTAACCCTTTAATCCCTGAGTTTCTGATGTGGACTCATCCATCTTTGAATCTGGTTAGAACCATTGTCCAAAATAGGGGGCTCAGTCAAAAATCAAAGCAGAATGGCAACAGTGTAGATCCTGATGAGACACACATTCTGAGCCATCTGATATCATGATCTACACTGTTTGCAAAAAAAAAAATGTTTGGGTCTGCAGGGCTGAAAGGGTTAAAGCTCTAAAGCAAATAAAATGCACCAGATGACTTTCAAAATTATTTTATAATTTTTCAGATAAAATAAGACTTGGCTTTTCATGTGATTTGTCTGCCTGGCAGACTATTCACATGAAATGTCAGGCCTTATTTTCTCTCTTAGAAAAAGTAAACAAAATGTTGTCAGCAGTTGTGATAAGAACTTTAAGGATTTAACTCCCTGATCCTAAACTTTGCACCAGGCAATATGATGTATATTTTTTGGTATAGCGTATATTTTTGGTATAGTCATTCACATAATAAAGCAAAACAGTTTCCTTTATTTTCGATTAGTCAAGAAAAGATTGTGCTTTGATGTTAAGTTGAACTCAATACCCATTGTCTTGTTAATTGTTATAATTAAATATGGTAAATGTCCTAAAATTTAGTATACCAAAATGTCTGACAAAATGGCATATGCAAACAGTGCAGACCCAGATCAGACTGCTCCTGAAGGAGCAGTCTGATCAGGGTCTACACTGTTTGCCATTCAACTAAGTATTTTGAGAAACATTTGCATTAAAAGCAAAATTTAGGCAAAAAAAAAAAAAAAAAAAAGCATGGAAGAAAGTGTTTGAAACTTTAGGACATTTACTGCAGCTCATAGTGTATAATAATAAATGCCTATTAACCCTTACCCTGCTGCATTTTCTTCTGGTACTGTCTACCAAATCACCTATCATTATCCTTTTCTCCACTTATTTTATTCACACATGCAGATATGATTTATCAATAGACAGGCTTACTATTAACATATCAGTCGTGATAATGTGACTCTCATATATGAATAAAAAGAACTCCCAAATGACTAGTGCCACAGGAAGGATTTGACAGCTTGTGATGATATGTCTATTATTTGTGTACATGTATCACCAAAAGTTGTCTAAGTAGAGTTCTCTTGGTTGGTGCCAAGGTCGGCAACATTCTTTCATGGAGATTGATCATGAAATATTTTCTACGGTCATTCTCTCCCTTCTGCTGATTCAAGAAGGGCAGTTGTCAGTTTCTGGTGAAAGAATGTGCACAATACTGGTTTACCGCTTAGAGGACTAAACCTGCCCAGTAAACGTGTGGTTAGGTAAACTGACCACGCTCGACATGACCTCATTGGGTTGACTGGGCCGTAAAACCTCAACACAAATCTCTTGGTTGGCACAGGAGTCTATTTGATTGGACAGGGGTGATACTGAAAAAAAAGAAAATGGTGAAATTTCACTGATTGGCCTTCAATGTTGTCAAACAATGGTTTGTGATAAAGTACATTCCCTCCCTTGTCGGACAACCTAGAATAAAAGGATGAGCCTTGTTTCTGGAAGTCCTAATAGCACTTATCCCTGAAAGCATATATAGACACAATCAGCAGGATAAGGGTTAAATGCCAATTAAATTTATTTTAGTATCTCTATAATTATGAAATGTTATTTGAGCTACATTGTGGCAATGTCTGCTTTTTTGACATATGCTAACAGCACATTTGTTGACTAGACACCCTACATGCACAGTCTTATCAGAGTATGCAGAGATCACTTTAACATCAGGGCCCAGTTGTTCAAAGCGTCGTTAGCTTAACGAGCTTGTTAAGGGTCATTTCGTTAACTGTTTTAGCAGATTCAATATACAATATTCTGCTATTTTTTGCTGAAAAAATGTGAGTAGTTTCAGCAAAAAATTTCAGTATATTTGCGTATCACTCGATGTAAATTTTAACAAATTGTTAACTAACGACATCGTTAGTTTTGAACAGCTGGGCCCTGCAAAGTAATATAATTGTCTGGACATGCCCAGAGAAGACTCCAAATGTGAGCAGTTTGTATCAGTATGTGCATTGGCTATGCACCCTAAAGACAGTCATTGATATCATGTGGCTTATGCTATATTTATGTCGTTGACACAGCTAGGCTGTAACTCATTAATGTAAATGTCCCAAAATTTCAAACACTTTCCATACTTTCTTTGCCTAAATTGTGTTTTTAACCCATTTATGCCTAGCGTCCCATAAAAGGGATATTTGCAAACAGTGTGGACCCAGATCAGACGCCGCAGAATGCGGCGTCTGATCAGGGTCTACACTGTTAGCATTAAATACAGGAATTTCCATAAAACAGTAATAATAAAAACTAAGCAGACATTCTGCTTTTGGAAATAGACCGATCCGAAGAGTTGGGCTAGAAGAGTCTATTTGGCATAAATGGGTTAAGTGCTTGTTTTACAAAATACTTAGTGAAATGGCAGACAATGAAGTCCCTAATCAGACTGCTCCGTCAGAAGCATTCCGATCGAGGTATACTTTGTTTGCATAAGCTCTTTTGTCAGAAAAGTGTGTGTACAAAATTTTATGACATTTATGGTATATTGTGATATGATTTAAAATAAAATAAAACACATTAATGATTTTATTGTTCTTATCATTGTAAAAACATGAGTGATAAACCCATTTAAGTCTGAGGTCCCATAAAAGGGACATTTGCGAACAGTGTAGACCCAGATCAGATGCCACAGAATGTGGCATCTAATCAGGGTCTACACTGTTTGCATTAAGTTCAGAAATTTCTACAAAATAGGATAATAATAAAAATTAACCATACACCCCTTATATAGGAAATGGACCTGTCCAAAGAGTTTAGGTTGAAGAGTTCATTTGGCATAAATGGGTTAATTCCTGTATGAACATAGATTGATTCTAAAAGGAGTGAAACTTGAGAGTGGTGAACAGACAAAAAAATGAGAAAATGTAACTTTAAGAAGTGTCAGAGTATTCTGGGCCAGACTACCTATAATCATTTAGGTCTCATCTGTGACATGCATATAAAGTATAAATTTACAAAAATATTGGAATAGGTGTAGTGATGTCAAACCTGTACTAACACATGGCTGAAACCAGCAGTCTTCATAATTTGTTGGACTTTTGAACTCTTTCCATAAAATATCTTTAAGTGGCCAGACATATATCAGTGCTTAGCATGCAGGGTAAAAATTACAGCACATGACATTTTGAAATATTTTTCTTATTTTTTCCCTGAAAATAGGCTTTGATATTTCGTGCAAATTGTCTTGGATCCCAGAAAATAGGCTTTGATATTTCATGCAAATTGTCTAGGATTCCAGAAAATAGGCTTTGATATTTCAAGCAAATTGTATCAAAGCCTATTTTCTAGGAAAAATAAGAAAAATATAATCAATTTGTAATCTGTTGAATTTGCCAAGAAAGTGGTGAAGGTTAAAATGTCACCTTAGTTTATCAGTCCGTATTCCTCATTTTTTGTCATAAGCAAACAAAGTTTTTGTTAAGGGGAATGGATGCACTCTCAAGGGAAATAACTGTGTCATGGAAACATTTAATTGCCTTCTCATTGGGGGCTATTAAAAGAATTTTCTCCCAGAGGAGGGAGCAAATTCTGTCCTTTAAGAGCAGTCCCCATTTTTAAAAGGGTTTAAGTACTAGGGAAGTAGCGTGTCTTCAAAAGTTATCTCCCTTGAAAAATGGTGACAGATCTCCAGATGTACCCTTTGAAAGTCGGCTACTCAAAAAAGAAAGAATTTGCTTTCAGAGGGAGCAAATTTAAGAGTAGTCCCATTCAAGAGGTGATTAATGAATCGGAGAATTGGTATGCTAGGATGGTCTCCCATGGGGAAAGGAGACCACAACTATCTACCTTAAGAGCTTTCTGGTTGACAAATTATATCAAAAGTAAAACACCTATTCATTAATAAGTTTTAATAATTTTGTACACTTGACATTGCTTCATATGGTTGCTGTCTATTTAATTTCATATCGACATGGTGTTGGTGGCCTTTGGTTGAGATAAATGGAACATAAAGTCTTATAACAATCAAAGTAGCATGAACAATGAAAAGGAACTTGAATTATGGTGACTGAATTTTATTAAATAATTACCAGCATATACAAATATCACAGGCTAAGCTTGAGCCTTAAAGTATATAGTTTTAAAGGAAGTAAAACAGAATTACGAAAAGAGAAAAATGTTTGCTTCTTTGTAAATGTAAAAACGTACAGGTAAAAAGAAAAGAAGACAAGCACTCAGTCATTTGTTAGAACTCAGTTTATTACAAAGCTCTAGATAAGGTACTTTTTTTCAAGAAAATAAATTTTCTTATCTCTCTGCAAGAACATATAGGTACTCATTAGAAGTGCCTCAAGTGAAGTGCTTCTAATGAGTACCCACAACATATACTTTTATCTAGAGCTATGTTATTGGGAGCAAGGCCTCAATGTTATAAAACTTTTTTAATGCTCAATTCAGCTGAGTAAGGAATTTGTCTTGCTAATAAATCTCAAATTACTAACAACTGCAAATTCTTTCTTGCTAAACATAACTGAGCATGAAAATTTCTCTGCTAATAAATATGAAAATGCCAATTATTGTTGGCATTTTCATATTTATTAGCAGAAAATATCATGCTCAGCTGAGTTGAACAAGAAAAAAGTTTTATAACTTCGGTGCCTGGTCTCTGTTATGAGTGCCTCACTCTGCTTTATGGAAACATCACTAAATCTTTGGACACAACTTCACTCTTTCAATGGAAGAATAACATGTAAAATCACAACCACAGAGATCAGGTATCCAGTGACTTTAAATTCCGAGCTGCTATCTGAAAAATATTAAGGGAACAGGATACAGTTGGTGCATTTTCTTAATTTTTTTCATAAGGGAGACAATTCTTGTGACTTAATTTTTTGTTTTCTACACACCAAGTTCCTTCTGAAAATGCTTCTACTTGAAATGGAAAGAATTTGCTCCCAAGTGGAGTAAAGTTTTTCCTAGACCCTTTTACAAAAGGGAGGCAAAAAAATTGCAGAGTTACCCCTCCCAATAATGTATTGTCCTAAATTTATTTTCAGTATATATTCACCTTGCAGCAAAAGACAAGAACAAATTTTTTCAAACTTTGTGGCTAATTTAAGTACTTGATACCTTGCATTGAAATAATATAACAAAGTTAATATAAGAATTTAATTAAAAAAAGATTTTATGGAGTAAGATTGGTAAAACTAAACTACTAAATTGCAGCATGCAAAGGGAAATGAGAAGAATTTAAATCAATCTAACTGGAAGAAAATTGCATTATTAACCCTTAAAGCTCCAAGAAAAACTGCATCTGAAAATGTCGTCTGTTTATGTCGTCTGCTGAATATTCTTGCAGACTTTTCAAACCTATTTTTACATACAGGCAAACAGTGTGGACCCTGATCAGACTGCAGTCTGATCTGGGTCCACACTGTTTGCAAAAATGACTTTTAAATCACAAGCAGATGACAAAGCAGACGACAATAGTTGTGACTGGCGCTTTAAGGGTTAAATCAAGAAAGTTGTTTAGGTGACATCTGGTGACAAATCTGGAATAGTACTTTTCGTTTTAATAAAAAGTGACTTAGATATATTCTCAGCACTTCAGACACCAAAGTATATTCACTTGTAACTTGCTCTCAATTTTCATCATCCGTCAGGTTTCTCCTTATCATGATATTGTAAACTCTTTCTTTTAAACTGTCAACATTCTCAGTATTAATTCAAAGTATCAGTATAAACATATTTTATTGCATCTCTTATATATACATGTATGCAGTGGGGTTGGGTCACAAGTTCTCACAACATTAGTTACGACCCTTCCCCTATAAATTCAAAGACAGCTTTTAAGAAAAAAAAATCTATAAGGTTGCCTTTGTAACACCAAACACATTTAAAAGAATGAAAAATCAAAGCCTCGATTTCATTGAAACTCTTCAATGGCAATAATGTAGTTTGAAGGGCTGCAAATGCCCCCTAACACCGGCTTAAACCTTAAAGCGCCAAACAAAATTTGTAGCAGATGACATTCTAATTTTTTTTTTAAGATTTTTTCAGAGAAAACAAGTCTTGAAATTTCAGAGAAAACAAGTCTTGAAATTTCAGAGAAAACAAGTCTTGAAATTTCATGTGAATCGTCAGCCGACGATTCACATGAAATGTCAAGACTTGTTTTCTCTGAAAAGTAAAAAAAATAATAAAAAAATTGTCGTCTGCTGCATTTGTGATTGGGGCTTTAAGGGTTAAGCGGAACTCGATTTCCAAGATATTAGAAAGGGCTTAATGATTCCAAAGAGATAAGAATATATATTAAAAAACAAAAACAAAAAAAAAAAACTGCACTATGCTGAAGTATGAGGAAGACTTACTGTGTTGGATTGTGTAAGTAGCATTCATTGCCTTGTCCCAGCCATCGTATGAAACAAAGCACTGAGCCAGCTTGTCTCTGAGACTTTTGTCCAGATATAGTGGAAGACTACTGATGCTGTCTCCATACCCTGAAACAGTAGAACAGAAAAAGTAGAATGATATGTTATCACTCTGAGGGATGTAAATGAGGACAAACAAAAGTATATATGTGTTTAGGGTAACCAAACCTACCTAATTTTCTTGGTGAAACATAGCAATTTTTATGTTTTCTCAAAAAACCTCAAAATTTTTACCTTTTGTGAATTATATAATCATGCTACCATAAATTTTGACAAATATATCTGCGCAAACAATGTAGACGCAGATCAAAGTACTAAATAGAGCAGTTTGATCAGAATCTACACTGCCATTCAGTAACTTTTAGACTCAACACCTGGGCCCGGTTGTTCAAAACTAACAATGTCGTTAGTTAATGTATCGTTAAAACTTTGATCATTAAATATGGCATATACACTAATATTTTTGCTGAAAAAATGTGAGTAGCTTTTGCATTTGCAAAAGCTACTCACATTTTTTTCAGCAAAAATATCTGTGAATTAGATATTGTACTTACTAGAATGGTTAAGAATTTGACCACTAACGAGCTTGTTAAGTTAACGATGCTTTGAACAACTAGGCCGTGGTGTCGAATGGGCTTATTATTCCACAATGAAAACAAAATCCTACCTACCCAACTTGATTTTTTCTGACACTTTACTCCAAAACGCATACTTTTTTTTTTTTAATTTGACCCGGGTTGTTTTATGGGGAATAAGAAAATATCAAGTTTTTGTCAAAAGGAAATCATTTTTGGAATGTGAAATTTTTTATGGTGCACTACATGAGAAAAGGAGCCTTTTATCATACTGAATAACGAAGGCCCGGGTCAGTGTGCACATCCACACAGTCTGATCAGAGCTATCTCTGTTCACTGTTAGTCTACATTAAATGGCATGTGGACAACAATGACCTGATAGGATTGCACATGGGCGTTTGTTGCCTGCATATGACATAAAAACATTCGCACAAAAATTGAAAATGGCTGAAATATCAAGCTTTTTTGTGGCAGACTAGCTAGTTTCGGCCAATAAGGCATCATCAGAGACCCTCATATAATTCTAAAAAAAAAGGAATTCTGGAGTCTGATCGGGTCATTTGCTGTTTGTGGATATATTCTACAGTCTTCAAAATTGTGTAAATAGAAAATGAAGACCCCGATCAGTTAAGTGAATACTGAGGCTGGTCAAGACCTTCAGAAAATTTTCTTATGACACAACACAAAACGATTTCATCTATATTAACCCTTAAAACACCAAGAAAACCTGCATCTGAAAATGTCGTCTGTTTATGTCGTCTGCTGAATATTCTTACAAGCTTTTCAAGCCCTATTTTTGCATACAGGCAAACAATGTGGACCCAGATCAGACTGCTCCTAGAAGAGCAGTCTGATTTGGGTCCACACTGTTTGCAAAAATGATTTTTAAAATCACAAGCAGATGACAAACAGCAGACGACAATTGTTGTGATTGGCAGTTTAAGGGTTAAAAATGAATAAAACATCAAAGAACTGCAGTTATTTTAGAAGGTTGAAACTGTAAGAGTGAACTTAATGAAGTACAGTAGGTACATAGCTTTCTGAAAGCTACTTTGAGCCCTGTATATCAAATGAGAAAGCATTCAACTTACCAGCTGCTAAGAGGGGTGTTGTTTTGTTGACAGCTCTAGCTGTGAAGTCCACTCCATCGATGAGCCACTTGAGTGGTGCAGGTGGACGTCCATTAGTAGCTGTACAGGTAAGGTTCACAGTGGTGCCCGCCGCATTGTCACCACCCCAAGAAATAGCAATACTTGATGGCAAATCTGTTGAAAGTGATGATAACTAGACTGAGCCTACTATATTAACCCAAAGTATTTGAACAGACATGCCTGAGCAAAACTGTAGAGCAAACAGTGTAGACCCTGATCCCAGTGTCTACACTGTATGTCGCTCATCCAGCAGTTTTTAGACATATCAAGAGATGATAACATTGAACTGTTGAAAGGTTTTGGACAAGTATGGTAGAAAGATAAGGTATCCAAATATTTAGGATTATTATGGTAATCCTGAGAAAACATTCCCTTGATGAATGTGCAAGCAGCGAACGCCCGGACTGGAAAGACGTCTCTGTTCACTCAATATTTGGACTGTTACACGGTGATAGTAGAAAATAGCGAAAATTGGTGCTCATGTTGTCTAGGTAATTTGCATGCAGTAAAACATGTTTAGGATGCTTCCCTCTAATCAATTTGCTGTTCACCCAGCTAATTTAGATTCTTCCAAATGTTTCTTTTTTTTTTTTTTTTTTTTTTCTCTCAGCAGCAGGACCGCGAGGATTCATTAGTTCGCAATCGTTCCCCTATCCCAAAAGCATAAGCCTTTGCCCTTGTCATGCTAAAAAAATTGAGATGTCACGCCCACTTCGAATTTTCAGATGATCAGATTACTTGATCCAGACTGTTGATACAAATTCACATACTTAATGACAAACAGTGCAGATCCAGATCAGTTGGCTTATTCAGAAGCCAACTGATCTGGATCTACACTGTCTGCAAAGGCAGAACATATCCGGGTTCAGCTGAACTAGGGTTAAACAAAAATTGCTGATCACCTCGCTAATTTAGATTCTGCAAAATTCTTTACAGCAGTTGGGCCGGGAGGATAAATTCTTGAAAGTCCATTAAGTAAAGATCACAATTAAACATGAGTTTTCCTACCCTCTGAAGGTATAAGTTTTTAAACCATAACGACCAAAACATAAATCATAGTAGTCTCATCAGGATCGACACTGTTTACAGGTTTTTTGACAATGGGACAATTTAAGGGAGCTAGCCATTAAACCGTCTCCCTTTGCATAATTGTTCATTTCCTTTACATGATGATAGGCTAGATAAGAGAAATAATCTGCTTACGTACGCCATTACTATTGACTCCCTTTGTGATACTTCGTATTGTAACTCACATTGGTAGAGTCTACTTCGCAATACATTTAATATTTAGGGTTGAACGATTAAAATTTTCATTTACCAACAACGGTGAGGTACATGTCGTAGTCTGTAGTGCCAGCGGTACATCTGTATGTACCTTCGTCCGACGACGACAACTTCATGACTGTCAGATTATACGTGCTCACCAGGGCATATTTTGTTTTTGTCCCTAGAACATTGTCGTTGAATGTCAAAGCGTTGAAAGTATCGGTTCCGTTTTGTTTCTGTAAAGGAAGACAATAGAATTATCATATGACCAATTAGCGAGATGGGTACCCAGTAAGCATTCTTTACAAATCTATAGCGGGCCGTTATCGGCCCGTCAGCTACTCTGACGGGCCGATAACGGCCCGCTATAGATTTATAAAGAATGCTAGCTGGGTAATAATTTCAGCAGACTATATTTTGTAATATTTTCTTCTATTTCACAAGAAAATAGGATTTGACATTCCAGGCAAATTCTTTCCATAGGAGACAACCTGCATGAAGTGTCAAATCCTTTTTTCTGTCAAAAATTAAGAAAAAGTATTTCAAAATATCGTCTGCTCATAAAACAATATGAGCAATAAATGAAAAACTACTATATTTACCCTAAATATTCGGACACATTAATTCCTTACCATACTTGTCATGAATTCCGTCCATTTTACTGCCTGTTGACATGTCTAAAACTGTGGATGAGTGGCAAACAGTTTAGACCCTGATCAGACGTCCGGATCTACATCGTTTGCTCAGACCTATTTGTCTGAATAACTAGGGTTATGGTAGTACAACGGTATGTCGACAACAAATGGTAGACAGAGACAGACAGACAGACAGATAGGGAGAGGGAAAGCAAATAAAATTATACAGTCATATTTATAATTGCTTCTACGTAATATAAAAATTGTAACAATAAATGTGACCCACAAATGTCCACTGAGAGAGAGAGAGAGAGAGAGAGAGAGAGAGAGAGAGAGAAAAGAGAGAGAGAGAGAGTAAAAATGAACGTATTACTCACAAATTTCCACTGCACATTCTCGAGGGGTGCTTTGTTTGTAACAACACATGCCAGTGTAACATTCTTGCCAGTTTCCTGGGCCATATTGTATGGTCTCATAGTTACCGTCAGGGCACTGCATGCTGAAAACAAACATCATAGAAATGTGTATCGCCTCATTGCACAAAGCAGAGATTGAATAAACTGCATTATTAGCTATAGAATATTGTAAAATCATAAAAAAGTATTATAAGAACACAAATTGAGTTTTTAGCAGCAAAGGTTTTGAAAAATATTTCACCCGAGTTTGTACTTTTTTGGAGTTTTAGCGCTGACAAAAACGGTCCTAAAAGCACAGTCTTGGCGGTTACCTGTATGTGCATATTGGTTATCAGACGGTCTCCCTTGATACTATCATAAGGACAACGAATTTTAGCTTTGAATGAGAGACCGTTCCCTGTTATTCAATCCCTGTACAAAGCAAGAAATATGTTGATTTTGTAAATCCATTTTAATTTTATATATACATGTACTGAGTATTTTATTGCATATGTCAGAAACACAGTTTTCATGTGTCAAATTAGTTTTGTAGTAAGCGCTAAATCAATATAAGAGAACGACGATGGTAAAAGAAAACCTAGGCACTGCATACTTCACGTGTTACTGCTACTAACCCTTGCAGAAAGGCTAGAGAAACTGAAGCAAAAGACATAATGTCTATGGAGCAGAGACAACGTATCATATCTGTGCTAAAAATTTGAAACTTCTCATGTTAGAAAAAAAAAATAATTACGCGCTATTCATTCTTTTAAGGTTAGCAAAATCTGAATAGCTCTTAAGGATGCCCGTTATGTAGAATAATTACGTTTAGTTGCACTTGCCATTAACAGCTTTCGCTGTGAGCTAAAAAGTAAAGACAAACTGGATAAGATAAACTACACATGCAGCAAAAACAGCAACAATGAAAACCAGAAAAAAGAAAGAAAAAAAAATAAATAAACATACCTTGGATAATCAAAACCACAACAGGTAACCCACGCAACATTTTGAACAATGGTTTCAGTCCTGTCGGCTCAATACTTACTGTCAGTATAGACGTAGAATCTAGCGTTTTCTGATTTTATAATTCCATTTTTGTTGTGACAACGGACGGTACCTATAGACAGATTATATTTGCCATCAAAATAGTGTTAGGATGTTGCTATATTTGTTAAAATTCATATTGTCATTATACCGTCATTAACGTTCTGCAGACAACTTAATAACAATATTTTTTTTTATTTTCCCAAGAAAATAAGCTTTGACATTTCATGCAAATTGCCTCTTATGGAGACAATTTTGCATGAAATGTCAAAGCATATTTTCTCGGAAAAAAATCAGAAAATAAACAAAATGTTGCCTGCTGAAATTTTTACCCAGCATGCTATGCGTGCTAAGTGTAAATCGAATAGTAAATATTGCTGAAAAAGGGAATCAAAATTAGGCGAATTTCGTCTCTATGGTGTCTGTTTAATTTAGCATCACATTATTAGGAGATTTTTCGCGATCTTTGTTTGTTTTGTTATGTAGTTGTTTATTATGTCTGCTTTATTGTGTGATTTGATTACTTTAAATTCCTAATGCGCAAAAAGATTAACTTAATAAGCTGTATAGTTTTTAGCCGATTTCTAATATTCGAGGGTTTTTCCACATTACCAAATATTCCACCTATGAACAAACAAATGAGAACAGTCTACTACTCCTATACATACGCGCACTCGCGCACGCATGTACAAAACTCTTTCATGGTTTCAACTCAGGGTTTCAAACATGACCGCACGTACGCTACAGAGAAGATACAATGATCGTACCCTGCTAAGAAAACGCTGTACATATAGACACATCAATGCAGGCTGATTTATGGTGTTAAGCAAAACTTGCAGGCACAGAGCGAAATAATTTGCGACACACACATACACACACACACACACACACACACACACACACACACACACACACACACACACACACACACAGGTGAAGATATAATGCCGGTGCACCGGCAAAATCATGCGTTGCTAACAGACACTGACATGCAACGACCATTGTATCAATGTGTGTTTACTGGGTAGGCCGTTGCATGTGCAAACAGCGAACACACAGATCAACTTGCACATCCAGTTTCATCAGGACAGTATCGTACGTCGATATATTTTGTAGAATCTGCTGAGCCTACTTATTCTGTAAGTGGTCAACGAAACAGGTCCTGACCAGACTGCATGGATACGCATGCTAAAGTAAGCCTTCATTGTTTGTTTGTGTTGCTGTTTTTATGGCCCAGTCAACCCAATGGGGTAATGTCGAGCGCGGTCAGGTTATCTAACTACAGGCTTAGTCCTCTAAGATGTTAACCAGTATTGTGCACATTCTTTCGCCAGAAACTGATAACTGCCCTTGTCTCGAATCAGCGGAAGGGAGCCTTCATCTGCAAATATATTTTCGCATGGCGCAGTGCATATGCTCTGATAATATGCCTGTGCTTTTAACTACATGTTCATTTCAATCTGATTTTAATATGTATTAAAGGTACAATATTTACAATAAGTATTTGGACACCTTAACGCCTGACCATAATTCTAGCAATATTACAAGTTCATTTGACTACTTGTTCTTGTCTTAACATTGATGGATTATGGGCAAACAGTGTAGGCCCTGATCAGACGCCGCAAAATGCGGCGTCTGATCTGGGTCTACACTGTTTGCTCAGGCCTGTCTGTCCGAATACGTAGGGTAAATATGGTACTACAATGAGTAAAAATTAAGCCTCGCAGAGCAGGAAAAAATGAATATTAGCCACTGGTTTCAGTTTACAGAACTTACTATACTAAAGCTCCTTCGAAGCAAAGCTGGCTTCAGTGGCTCAGTCGGATGCGCGTCCGACTGGTGCTCAGGAAGTCGCGGGGTCGATCCCCGCCGGGTCCGGCATCATTCTTTCATGGCGGTCATTCTCTCCCTTCCGCTGATCCAAGAAGGGCATGCAGTTTCAGTTACTGGCGAAAGAATGTGCACAAGTACTAGTTAACCGCTTAACCCTGACAAAGCCTGCCCAGGAAAAGTATGGTTAGGTAAATTGACCGCGCTCGACATGACCCAATGTGTTGACTGGGCCGTAAAACCCCAACATAAACAAAATCCGTCGAAGCAAACAGAGAAGCAAAAAGAACTGCTGTGCAGTCCAATTCGTGCGTTCACATGGACGTTTAAGCCCTTATTTGTGCGTTGAGGATCAATTAGGATTAGTACCGTATTTGCCCCAATTATTGGGACAACTTACCTCATTACCATACTTATCCTAAACTTTGTACAAGTGCATTTTACTGCTTGTTAAAGAACTTAAAACTGCTGGACGAGTTGTAAACAGTCTGGACCCTGATTAGACACCGAGTTCTGTAACATCTGCTCTGGGCCTACATTGTACCCAGCTAGCATTCTTTATAAATCTATAGCGGGCCGTCATCGGCCCGTCAGCTACCCTGACGGACCGATAACAGCCCGCTATAGATTTATGTAGAATGCTTACTGGGTTTGCTCTGGTTAGCATGTCCCGAAATTTTAGGATAAATACGACCTTAGGTCTTTAGTGAAACCACCTAATTTATATGTAGTCCTGAAACGAATTCTATCCTTCTCTTAATCCAAGAGTATAATTGAGCCGCAAGATAAGAAACTGTACCTAATGACATGTGCGACTAGCGAAGACTCGGATAATCTTGATGAGAGAAGAAGTGCTGGATCTTTTGCTATTCATAGAACATCCTGCGAAAACTGATCAGACTGTTTCCGAGTAGGCTGATCTGAGTCTTTGTTGGACATAAAAATAGATATTTTCAAGCGTAGTGGCCTATTTGAGTTACGGTGCCCCTTCCCCACCCCAACCCCACCCCGGCACACACACACACACACACACACACACACACACACACACACAAAACACTGAAGTGATCACCGAACAGCTATGGCACTTGTGTGTCCGTGCAGT
This sequence comes from Anodontia alba, assembly GCA_964016985.1. Taxonomy (NCBI): domain Eukaryota; kingdom Metazoa; phylum Mollusca; class Bivalvia; order Lucinida; family Lucinidae; genus Anodontia; species Anodontia alba. Next base: position 98,492,653 of record OZ024825.1, on the reverse strand, counting down.
GTGGGCAGGGAACACAGGTACCTGTAGAATGTGTATTAATTTTGCTTCATCTTCAAAAGAGCATGTGTCTTAGAGGAATGTGCAAACTGTAAAGATCCAGTTCAACCAGAGAAACTATTGACATGATCTTAGGCTATATTCTACAGTACCTAATTATTCTATAAGGTAAACTATTTAGACATAAACGTCTCAGTACCGGCGCAAATTTTGTTCATGTTTACTTAGAGATATGGGACAAGGGTATACTAAAGTTTAATAAATTTTCAATGTAACAGGTAAAAAAGAACAACAATGTGATTATTTAATGTATGCTTTTATTAAGCTTTATGAAATTTCTTGATTGAAATGAAAATAAAACAGACATTAATCTGTTTATAACACAGTTTGTAATAAGAGTATATATATATATATATATATATATATATATATATATATATATATATATATATATATATATATATATATATATATATATATATATATATATATATATATATATATATTGCCGGGATCGTCACACGCCGACGATCCCGGCAAATAAAAAAAAAAAAATCCCTTGTGAGCTAATCGAATACTCTTCCATATATAAAAATCCAAAGCTGTATTAAGAGACCGGCGCGATTCCCGCGCCGGTCAATAAGCAGACAGCGAATGCCCTAATCATACTGCGCAGGTGCGCAGTCTGATCTGGGTATTCGCTGCCCACATATGCACCTAAGGCACATTTTCTCATGGTGTGGCTTAAAGGGATTCCCCTTGTTTTCATTGCCCAATCGGGCAATTCTGTGAATTTATTGCCTGATCGGGCAATAAAATGCTCATTTTGATTGTTGTCTGAGGAAATCGATTTTGGGAAAAACACGCTGCATTTTTAATTGATTATTTTTTTAGACAGAATGAAAGAAAATTGAATTTTCTAAAATCCTACCGTGGGCATTGTTTTAAATTGTATGGGTGAAAGTTATTTAAATATGTGCATTTTTTAGAGTTTGAATCATTCCGTATTGCCCGATTGGGCAATGCTTAAAAACAAGCATTGCCCGATCGGGCAATATAGAATGAATGGGCAACAAAAATGGCAGGCCAAAAGGGAGGGAGGTTTACGAGAGAATGTGGAACTGTATTAAAATATACCCAGTGGGGGCTTCCCAATGATGGCTGAGTTGACAGTTTTGAGTTCCTAAAATTGATAATCAGGATAAGATATCTGTTTCAAATCCATAAATTGCCATTATAAAATTTATGAAATAAAAACTAAATATTTTCATTTTTTGGGGTGGGGGGGGGGGGGGGGGTAAGAATAAAATGATTGCAATGAACGAGTTTTCTTCAATGCCAAAAGTCATAATTTATCGTGCATCATCATACGGGGCATCTTTTACGAGTTTCCAGGTGTACTCGAGTCTTTCTATAATTCCAAACATGTTCAACCCAACCAGCAGTTAGGTACCCAGATAAACAAAACTTGTAAATTTTCCTACGAGAATATTCAAGAATAGAAAAAGTGTACATTGGTATGTGTAGTATAACAATATTCTTAAGCAACGAAAATGATGAGAAAGAGAGATGAAATCAAGATTGAGAACATTATTTTAGAGAGAGAGAGAGAGAGATGAAATCAAGATTCAGAACATTATTTTAGAGAGAGAGAGAGAGAGAGAGAGAGAGAGAGAGAGAGAGAGACACACACACACACACACACACACACACAGAATCTTGTAAAGCATGAATATCATTAGACACAACACTTCTGGCAACACAACAGAGTGAATAATTAGTAGATTAGTAGATGTATCTTTTTATTCTGCACACGATCATTAAGAAAAGGCTCTGTGTTTCTTCTTCACTTACAGCTGACAAAGTCTGTGATGAAGCTTCAGTTGTTGATGACAACAAACTTTTACCATAGTGAAGACATTTTTCCTTCACATATGACACACAATTACCACAGTATGAAGTTTTTCGATTTCTGTTACTCAGGAGACAGTTAAATCTATCTATATATATGAACAATATCACGACTATGTAAAATGTCTTTTTGAATATGCTTTAATGACTTTAACACATAGCATCATTGGGAAGCCCCCACTGGATATGTTTGAATACAGTCCCACATTCTCTCGTAAATCTCCCTCCCTTTTGGTGTGCCATTTCCGTATTGCCCGACTGGGCAATGCTTGATTTAACCATTGCCTGATCGGGCAATGCTTGTTTTTAAGCATTGCCCGATCGGGCAATACGGAATGATTAAAACTCTAAAAATTGCACATCTTCAAGTCTCAATAACTTTGCACCCACACAATTTAAACAAAAAAATGCCCACGGTAGGAGTTTAGAAAATTCAATTTTCTTTCATTCTGTCTAAAAAATAATCAATAAAAAGGCAGCGTGTTTTTTCCCAAAATCGATTTTCTCAGACCACTCTCAAAATGAGCATTTTATTCCCCAATCGGGCAATAAATTCACAGAATTGCCCGATTGGGCAATCAAAACAAGGAGAATCCCCTACTTACCAATCGGGCAATCTTCTCCACAGGTAATAGTAAAATCCAAATTAAACTGTGCAAATGTGTAGGTTGGAATAAATTCTAGCAGTATGGTCGCTGATGTGGAAAAGGTCTGTTTTCCCCATAAAACCTTCATTTGTTTACAGTGGAAAACAATCTCTAAACATGTATACGCAGAATTTTCAAGATTTTCAATTGTCATTGGATACCGTTGATTCAACCATGGTTTTGACTGTTTTAGTGGTTCTGTTGGCTTTTGTTTATGGTAGGTTTTTTATGTTTTTAAAAATCTTTTAAAATACAAGTACTGCAACCAATGTAATATTTGAAAGCCAACGATATTTTATGAGAAAAAAAAAATCATTTTTTTTTTTAAATTTTTTTAACCCTTAAGACGCCAAACACAACAATTGTCGTCTGCTTTGTCTTCTGCCGATTACTTTAAAAGTCATTGTTGCAAACAATGTGAACTAGAGGAGCAGTCTGATCTGAGTCTACACTGTTTGCCTATATGCAAAAAGTATGTTTTAAATTTGTTTTTGCAAGAAGATGCAGCAGACGACATAAACAGACGACATTTTCAGATGCAGGTTTTCTTGACATTTTAAGGGTTAATATTTTTTTGTTGTCAGCGGTATTTGATGCTCACAATGATGATGTCAACAAATATCAGATTAAGAAATTAAACTCACCAATATTTGGATTGCAATCATGGTACAGAATTCCGTTGTTAAGACTACTTTTGGTATTGCTTTAAAGTGGTCTTATTAGCGGGACGGTCTTAATATAGAATCTAAAACATATAAGGTGCTTTTTCAACCAAAAAGGACTGATATTTTTCTTATTTCTCCACACACACACACACAAAAAATGTTGTGGGTACTTATTAGAAGCGCCTCAGCGAGGCGCTTCTAATGAGTACGTACAAGATATTTTTGTGGAAAATTAAGAAAAATATTATCCGTTTTATCTGAAGCTATGTATAACAAAGAAAACCAGTTTGGAACTGGCAAAAACTGGTCCAGCAGCGGAGTGGACTTATTTTCAGGTGGTCTGAATGGAGGAATTTTTGCTGTTTATCGGTAGTTATAACTTAGTAGTCATTTTTATTCATTTGCTTATATTCAGGAGTGACAAATTTGATCAAGCATTGCACTTTTTGCCAACGTATTCACGCTAAATATTCCTACGTTCTGTGGCGTCCGATCCTGGTCCCGAGGTTATAAAACTTTTTTTCATGCTCAGCTGAGCTGAGCATGAACTTTTTCATGCTGATAAATCTCAAATTACTAATAATTGCAAATTCTTTCTTGCCAATCATAGCTGAGCATGGAATTTTCTCTGCTAATAAATATGAAGAAAATTTCATACTCAGCTTAGTTGAGCATGAAAAAAAAAAAGGTTTTTATAAGCTCGGGGCTCGGTCTGCGCTGTTTTCTCAAGCCCGTTGCCCGAATACAAATACGGTATTTTATATTGACACTTCATGTCAGTGGATTTTCGCTTTTGAGATTTTACGGCGGTTTTAGAACGGCACAAATGAGTTGTTCTTGTATTTGTTTTCAGGCTGCAGTTCTGTACAGGTGATTTTGAGACCCTCCAATACAGCCCGGGAAATAGACAAGAATGTCACACTGGCGTGTATTGTTGCTAGCAAACAGCCATCGGAAAATGTTCAGTGGAAACACGTAAGTGAGGAGTGTGAGTAAAGGTTGGAGAGGAGAAAGCGGCATTTGATCAGTGTCAACACTGTTTGCCACAAATTCAGCAAGTAGTGAAATGGACGTGCAAGTTGTAAGCCAGATATGGTGAGGAGTTAAGGTGTCCGAATACGGTATCATCAAGAAAACACGCCTATATAATTTTGACCCCCTTAAACCCCACTTTTATATTGTAAAATTGGGGTTTACAGTGGTATACATTAACTTTCTTATTTCTGCTCAAAGCATAGGTTGTGGGTACTCGTTAGTACCGTCTCGCTGAGACCAGGTTATTTCAATCAAATGCTTCTTGGACTGTGACAAGCCGCACCTTTTTTTTTGTAAATTTACTTCTAAGGTGTTCTTATAATGTTCTAGAATATTTTACCTTTAGCGTGCCGTTTTTTAGTGGGAACGCAATGTTCGTACCTCGGAGGGAAACAACTCTAACATGGAAATATTTGCCTCTTATTAACATGGAAATATTTGCCTCCTATTTCAATGAGGCTACTCTTAAAGGAAAGAATTTGCTCCCAGAGGAGGGAGCAAATTCTTTCCTTAAGAGTTCCCAAATTTCTGAGAGGCTTCAAGTACTAGAGAGACAACGTCATGTCTGCAAGTTTGTCTGCATTTGAAGAAAGAAAAAAAATTGGCGACAAAGAAGTTATTTTATTCAATTCCCTTAAGATATAAGGTTTGATACATTATTCAGCCCTGTATCGGTGGGCTGGGTGGCCTAGTGGTTAGCGCTCTCGACTTTCAAGCGGGATATCGTGGATTCGAATCCCGCTCGGGTCGAGACAATTTTCAGACCATTAGTACGCCTAACTCATACTCGACGTTCCCTGGGTTGAGTATAAAGTGGACAGGGCGACGCTTGGTGACAGACAGCGGCACCAAGTGTGCATGGGTGATCCATGAAAGCAAGGCTGTACAAATACATGTACATAACAATCGCCGCTGCTTCTATGTGCCTCGGGTGCCTGGTAGCGTTAAAAATCCGCACAACAACAACAGCCCTGCATCCTTGGAGAAAATGTGTCTTAAATTTCCGAGTGCTTATTCCGCATTGAAAGATTATTTCACTAAAACATACAAATTGTTATTATATTTATCTTCCTTTCTTTCAGGAATTCATATATTGATGTTTAATGCTTAGCATGCTGGGTAAAAATTTCAGCAAAATTTCAAGTGAAATATTTTCCCCCTAACTTAGGCTTTAAAATTTCATGCAAATTATCTCCTTAGGAGGCAATTTGCATGAAATGTCGAAGCCTATTTCCTGGGGAAAATAAGAAAAATAACATCCATTTGTCGTCTGTTGAATTTGACCAGACAGTTGTAATGGTTAACTGTCACGAGATGTTTACTCGTATAGTGAATGCGATCAGCAAAAACTCGTGCACGTCCGAGCATCTGCGTCGTATGATCAGATCATTTGCTATACGCTTACAGAAATATAATAGTTTATAGAACACACTTGCCCTGTCAGACTGCACGGCTGCGCATGCTTTTTTGATTGATTTGGGCTTAACCCTTAAAGCGCCAGTCACAACTATTGTCGTCTGCTTTGTCGTCTGCTTGTGATTTTAAAAGTAATTTTTGCAAACAGCTTGGACCCTGATCAGACTGATCCTTTAGGAGCAGTCTGATCTGGGTCCACATTGTTTGCCTGTATGCAAAAATAGGTTTGAAAAGTCTGCAAGAATATTCAGCAGACGACATTTTCAGATGCAGTTTTTCTTGGCGCTTTAAGGGTTAACGTCGCTTTCAACAATCTTCCAGTCATATCGCGACGGTGTCTGGATGTGGCAAGGAGCTCAATGCTCACTTTTAGAGTGCTGCCTAACTGAAATTTACCGCCCCAGACACTTTGACATGATATTCCACCCAGTCACATTATACTGACACCGAGCTGACCAGTTCTAGCTCTACTTTCTTAATGCTGAGCGCCAAGCGAAAGAGCAGCTTGTACCATTTTTAAAGTCTTTGGTATGACCCGGCCGGGGATCGAACCCGCAACCTCAGAACCTTACAGAAATATAATAGTTTGCAGAACACACTTGCACTGTCAGACTGCACGGCTGCGCATGCTCATCTAGTTTTTGTTTGTGTTGAGGTTTTATGGCCCAGTCAACCCTATGGGGTCATGTCGAGCGCGGTCAGTTTACCTAACCACACTTTTACTGGGTAGGATTAGTCCTCAAAGCGGTTAACCAGTATTGTGCACATTCTTTCGCCAGAAACTGACAACTGCCATTCTTGTGCTAATCTTGTGCTTTACGCCGTTTGCATATCTACAAAATATATTTTCTCTCGGTTCATATACATTGTATGTTAATTTAAAGCTATTTTCAACCAGAAACCCAAAGGAAGAGATGCGTTTAACGCCCTGACGTTCAATGAGAATGTACTTGCCAGCCCGACCAAATACGCTGTCCGGTGGACATACAACTTGACTATTTACAATCTAGAGGCCTCTGATGCTGGTCTCTACCGGTGTACGGCAGGTGGAAGAGATTACGATGCCGTCTTGACTGTCATCGGTAAGTCATACTGTTTAACAGAGTTTTTCTGAGTGTTTGCCAGTAACAGTAACCATGCTATTGGCAGAGTCATCAGACGACAAACTGATATACAATGTATTTCCAAGAGAATAGGATCTGACATTTCATGCAAGTTGTCTCCTAATATGAAATGTCAGATCCTATTTTATAGGAAAAATAAGAAAAAATATTTCAAAATGTCGTCTGCTGTAATTTTTACCCAGCATGCAAAGTGTTAAGGTCACTGTATACACTTGCTACATTTTCTGCCATTTTACAAGGGAGAGTTTTTGCTTCTTTCTTTTTTCTGTTCTGAAAACCTTTGACTTCTGAAAAATGTGCTACTCTGAAAGGAAAGAATTTAATCCCAGTTCTTTCATTCTAAAGTAGATCATTGGGTCGATTGTTTACAATCGAACCATAGTATACAGACAACATTTTCTTAAGGTTGTCCATGTGATTATTATTGACCGATGTAATCAAACCGCGCGTTAGACGAAATCCTGGTAATGGTTATGTGCAGCCGTGCTAGTCTTGTCACTGTCAGAGTGCTGTTGATAGAGGGTTGCTGTAAAACCTGGACTGGGATCCTGGCAAACAGTGCAGACGCAGATCAGACACTGCATACGCCGGCGTCTGATCAGGTTCTACACTGTTTGCTTAAACAACAGAAAGTTTAGGATTAAATGAACCAGTCTCACATCCCTGTTCAAGACTATTTTCCCAGCCTACACTCAAGAGAAATTGAACCACCAGTGCTGTCAGTTCTTTGGTTTTTCAGTTCTGACAGATTTGCCTGAAAGTGAAGTAAAGGTGGTTTCGATATCACTTTTGATATTAACTCTTTTTGTCCTGAGCGAAGCAGTAACTAATCTAAACGTCTGGGTGCAGTTGTTTAAAACTGACGATGCCGTTAGTTAATGTATCGTTAAAACTTTATTAATTATGGCGTATATGCTAATATTTTTGCTGAAAAAATGTGAGTAGCTTTTGCATTTGCAAAAGCTACTCACATTTTTTCAGCAAAAATACCTGTGAATTAGATATTGTACTTACTAGAACAGTTAACATTTTGACTACTAACGAGCTTGTTAAGCTAACGATGCTTTTTCAGCAAAAATACCTGTGAATTAGATATTGTACTTACTAGAACAGTTAACATTTTGACCACTAACGAGCTCGTTAAGCTAACGATGCTTTGAACAACTGGGCCTTAGACTCATAAATCTGAACCTCTCATGAGATAAGTGGTCTTCAGAACATATGAGCCGCGCGAAGTGAAAACATGACTTCGAGCATTACGGACATCGAATGTCAAAATAAGCCTGTGTAATCACACAGTTCCGAACAGGGTCTTCACTGTCCGCTTACAGTGTAGAAACGGAGAGCGAAAGCCCTTTTGAGTCTGGATGTGCAGGGAGATCTAATATGTACCTATAGGGCCATGATGGCCTAGACAAGCCAGGGAAATCCGCGCAATTCTAGTAAAGCTTTTATTTTCCCATTTACAGTCTTTAATAACTAGAAATGTACTGCTGAAGTCCCTTTACCAGGCAATTTTGACACTATCCGTCTTGTCTGACCTTGAAAATGAGATCAAGATCAATAATTCTAATGAAAATTTGCCAATCGTTTCGAGGTATGGTGCACACAAGAAACTGTCACGCTAACGGAGTCCGGAGCGTAAACAATCTGTCCCTCTTCACCTCTAGTGGAATAGGGGACATAAATATTGTAGAATATTTGGACCACAAAATGTGGAAATGTGTCTTCGAGACATATGCGGGCAGTGAAGGCCCAGATCAGCTTGAGCATCTCTTTCGCTGCCCGCTTCCAGAAACTGTATAGCACTGTAGATTATATATCGAGGTATGGCAAAGTCCCTTATCAGATTGTGTGGCTTCACTGGCCAATGTGAATCTATACTTTTCACATATACTCTGAAGACACACTACCTCATAACCTGGGCCCAGTTGTTCAAAGCTAACGATGTCGTTATTTAACGTATCGTCAAAACTTTGATTAGATATGGCATATACATGCCAAATTCCGTATGGATGGAGTGAACTAAAGTTATTACCAAACAAACAGTATGTGCACGGATCGGACGCCATAGAACGGCGTCTAATCAGGGTCTACATCCTTTGCATTTAATACAGGAATTGCTATAAAATATGGTAATAATTATATAACCTAACCAGACACCCCTTTCGTTGGAAGTGAACAGGTCCGAAGAATTAAGGTAGAGGAGTCCACTCAGCAAAAATAGATTATACTATTCAGAGTTTAAAGTTGCACCTCTCCCGAATACATTGGTATCGATTCTTATGGAAATTTACTGTGTATAATGTATGTCCGCTATCCTGCATATCATGTATGTTGAAATTTGTATATGTGCTCATGGGCCATATGGCTTATTGCATGAATAAATTACTAAATTACTTACATTAATATTTTTGCTGAAAAAGTGTGAGTAGCTTTTGCTACTCACATTTTTTCAGCAAAAATACCTGTGAATTAGATACTGTACTTACCAGAACAGTTAACATTTTGACCACTAACGAGCTCGTTAAGCTAATGATGCTTTGAACGACTGGGCCCTGGCCTCTATCGATAAATCTGAAAAACCTTCATTAGACTGCATATATACGTAGACTGACGTGAACCTTCTGCATTTCTTTTTCTCGAGATGTTGTTCATTCTAAATATACTGTAGATCTACCCAATAATGTGTCTATCCAGTGGAGTGCTGACCCAAAGAGTGGACAGACTGTCAACTTGACATGTACGGCTTTGCATGGCATGCCGCCACCACACATACAGTGGTTAGTCAATGGGATAGACAGGACTTCAAACGCTGTCCTAGTGAACATGTCGTCATCGGATATCGGTGAGTTTTTGGTGCCATGCTGTTCTTTCTGTCCATAGTATTGTTAAAGCTTTCTTTCTATGACTGTGTTTAAAACCTTACAAATTATGTATGAAGCTATTTATTAAGGTCTGACTTGCCAAACAAGGTACCTGGCCCAGAAATCGCTCTCAAGGATCATTCGTTTCAGAATCTTTATGCATATGGAAACAGCATATTGTACAATCTACCCATAGTTCACACTGTTTAATAGCATTCACACTGTTTAATATATGTATCATAGCCCCAGATAAGGCTTTTTCTTGAGAAAAAAAAAACAACTGATATTTTTCCTATTTCTCCAAGTAAACATGCGATGCTCATTAGAAGCAACTTGCTGATGCGTTTCTTATGAGTAGTCACAATATGAGGCTACTTCCTCTGATCTGGAGCTATGTGTATATAGATTCTACAACTTCTGGCCAGAGCAATGTGTGAAATGAGGACTGCAATCTGATTCAAGTTCGAATATTTCACATTTACTAAAAGTACACTTTTTGCTTTATCATATACCATTATATTTTATTTCTCCATGAAAACATGTTGTGGGTACTCATTAGAACTGTCTCATAGAGGCACTTCTAATGAGTTTCCAAAATATGTTAACAGGACTCAGTGTGTTTGGTTGAAAAAAGTGTATTATCATAGACCCATGCTTCAGAGCAGTTCATGCCTGCAAGGCCATTTTTTTTCTTACAGGTTACAGTGATGCAACAAGTTATCTGCCCCTGGCTCTAGATGAATCAATGAATGGACAAGTAGCTCAGTGTATCATCTCTTATGATGGCTGGGAGAGTGCAATGAAAGCTGTATACACCATACAAACCAGTAAGATTTCTCTGCAGCCCCAAAAAGCATGGTTTGGGAATTACTGTATCAAGTAATTACCCTAAATATTGGAAAAATCCTAAAACTAACGTTTATCATGATAGGTAAACTTTTCAGATATCAAATTGATATTTTTCTTATTTTTCCCAGAAAAAAAGGATTTGACATTTCATGCAAAACAATTTGCATGAAATGTCAATCCTATTTTCTGGGAAAAATATTTTAAATTGTTGTCTGCTGATTTTTTACCCAGCATGTTAAGCATTAAATATTTCGACAAGTCTCCATTTAGACAAGTTCATTTGACTACTTTGTGATAAGGAAAAAATATCAGCTGAATTGCAGACAGGGAAGGCAGGAGCAGTTTAATCTGGGTCTTCGTTATTTGCTTAGAGGTGTGTCCAATTATTTGGCATAAATAGTGCACAAAGTAGTAAATGACAACAATTATGCAACTGCCATAGCTCTGGATAATGTTTTTTTTTTTTTTTTTCTAAAATGTTTTCATATTTTTCTTATTTCTCCATGAAAACATATGTTGTGGACTCATAAGAAGCACTTCAGAATCAGTCCATGTTTTCTTCAGTCCGCATACCACCATACCTTTAATGCTGACTGCAATTTTCAAGAAAATGGACATACTGTATTTCATTTTTTGTTTGTTTCCTTTTAAGATAGTATTTCCACACCAAAGAGTCAAAATATGTCCACCAAAGAGTCAAATATATATCAAAACACCTTGATTTTGCAGTAAAAGAGGATCATTTAATGACTGTCCTTGAAATCCTGAAAATAGGGGTATGAAACATATCTCCTTAATTGTGTGATAAAAAGAGTTATTTTGCAGTTGATTAAAGGATTTCAAGAATAGGGGGTATTTTGAAAACTTGGACCAAACATAGGTACTAAGGCTTAAATGTCAGTGGAAATGCTGGAACGGCAACCTGCCTTAGCAGATTTACAGTCAAGGTCACAAGATCCTATTAGCCATTTTGCCCTTTCAGACATAATATTAGACACACTCATATACCGCATTTGACCCATTTACCGCATATACCCCTATAAGCGCACAGTCAAGCATTTCTGTAGTCTTCCGATTACAGCCAGTGTACTTTTTGTCAACTTCTTTGTAAAAGCATATGTTGTGGGTACCTATTTGAAATGCATGGGCTTGTCTACACTATTTGCCTTTCCACTAAGTATTTTAAGGAACAGCTGCATAAAAAGCAAGATTTAAATGGAATAAAGTGTCCAAATTTTTAGGATATTTACTGTAGTTGAAAAACGGAAATTTCTAGTCATATTATAATGCTCTCCCCTTACAACCTATATTGCTATGATGATGAAGATACTTGTTTTCACCATAGGTAGTTTCCTGAATCCTGCTAAACAACCTAAGATTTTATGATTATCTTCCATTTTTCACGAAAGACAAAACTTGTTTGACAACCTGTTTGCTTTCCTGTATGCAATGTCCCTTCTGCAAAGGGTTCTACTATAAAAGGAAAGAACATGCACCTAATGGGAGCAAATTCTTCCCCTTTCAGAATTCACCTCTTTTTCAGAATAGAAACAAAACTTTTGACAGAGTTGCCTCCCTTGAACATATATCCATTCCTCTTGATATTGATACATCTATTTTCTTATTTCTTGAATGAAACATATTGTAGCAACCCAACTGAGAGGCATGTTTTTGTCGATAAATAAGAAAAAACGTGCTCGTGGAACTCCTCTAATTTGGAGCCCTGCATTTTGTTGCACCCAACCCTTTGTCATGTACCACTAATGGCCATTTCTTCTTTCAGAGGCCAGTGCTGGAATTAAATCTGGGCTATTTCTGCTACATTTCCTGCGAGAAACTGCTGGAGAGAAGGTGGACTTTGAACTACAGCACATACCATAATCTGTCATACAAGCTTCACATTTTCTGGGATAATTGACAATTTTAACCCTTCTCATGCTGAATAAATTAAGATGCCACACCCACTTCTAATTTCCAGCCAATCAGATTACTTGATCCGAGTTTTTGATAGAAATTCACATATTTAATGACAAACAGTGCAGATCCAGATCAGTTGGCTTCTGAAGAAGCCAACTGATCTGGATCTACACTGTTTGCTCAGACAGGGCATGTTGTATTCAGCAAGAGAAGGGTTAATCTTTACCATTCTCTGGGCAAATTGAGTAGATGAAAAATGCATATTTTTCCAGAAAATAGGCTTTGGCATTTCATGCAGATTGTCTCCTAATGAGACAATTTGCATGAAATATCAAAGCCTATTTTCAGGGCTTTGACATTTACTGCAAATTTTCTCCTAATGAGCCAGTTTCCATGAAATGCCAAAGCCTGTTTTCTGGGGAAAATATGAAAAGTATTTCAAAATGTCATTTGCTAAAATTTTCACCCAGAATGCTCAGCGTTAACAAACACCTGAAGATCAGTACTACATTTCTTTTACAGTTTTGGATAAAATATGATTCAATGATGTACCCATTTAGTCAACTTCAAAAAAGCATGATATACCTTTGCACCTTAACCCTTGCCATGTTGAATAAATTAAGAGGCCACATCCATTTCTAATTTCCAGCCAATCAGATTACTTGATCTAGATTGTTGATACAAATGCACATACTTGATGACAATCAGTGCAGATCCATATTAGTTGGCTTCTTTTTGATCTGGATCGACACTGTTTGCAAAGACAGGGTATATACTGGCTTAGCAGGGCTAAGGTTAAAGCATCATTCAGAATTGTAGCAGGATATATTATTATATTTTACATTTCTGAGAAAATGCTTGACATTTCATGTTAATGCTGGCATAGGGGACAATTCACATGAATATCATGCCTTATTTGCTTTGGTAAAACAAAATACATACATGTATATATTTTAGAATGCTGTCTGCTGCTCTTGTGAATGGTGATTTAAGAGTTAAGCTAGCATGCAAATTGATCTGGAACCCAAAACAGTTACAGGGATTAATATTCTGGTGTATTTATCCATAATACCTATAGCTCTTGATAAGATGCTTTTTTCAATCCAAAAATATTGAAATTTTTCTTATTTCTCCATAAAAACATATGCTTCTAATGGAGTACCCACATATATTGTGAATACTCATTAGAAGCACCTCTGTGAGGCACTTCTAATGGAGTACCCACAGCATATGTTTTTGCACAGAAATAAGAAAAAATATTTACCAGATACCCACTCTTATCTAGACCTTTGAATTATCTTAACACCTTACCATACTTACCCTAAAATCTGAATGGCCATTTTACTACCTGATGATGTGGCTAATAACTGCTAATAAATGAGAGGTAAACAGTGTAGACCCTGATCAGATGCCATTGAATGCAGCTGAATCTGGGTCCACTGTTTGTTCAAGGCTGTCGTTCGAGTATTTGGGGTAAATAAGGTTGCCAAAAAGATAATTTCTTATTTTTGATAAGACACCTCAGTGTGACTTAAGTAAGCTTCTGTTGAGAAGAAGAAAAATACATGTATTGGCCAAGATAACTATTTATGTAGCCCAGGTTTGCAGAAACACATTGTTTTTCTGTGCCAATATTCATTATTCCTACTTCACATAGGGCACAGATGTACATAACGTAATAAAGAACAAGTTTCAAATTGTTTTTATTCAGTTTTCTTTTCATGATTTTTATTTACAGCAAATACTTCTGTACAAAACTATACATTAAACCTTAAAGCACTAAAGCAACTTTGTAGCAGAGGACATTCTAAAATCAATTTTGTTATTTTTCATAGAAAATAAGACTACACATTTCATGTGAATTGTCTGCTAGGCAGGCAATTCACATGAAATCTCATGTATTATTTCCTCTGAAAAAAAAAAAAAATAAAGTGTCATCTGTTGTAGTTGTGACAAGTGCTTTAAGTGTTGAGAATAAGAAAACCTTCATAAAAGTTTGTGTTTGGACAAAACTATGATTTGCAATGGCATTGCCCACATTTGCCACTGTCATCCTATATCAAAACTAGAACACTTAATTCTGAAACCACTCCCTCTTGTGCTGGCTGTATTATAGTGGTGAGTGCAGCAGTGTGCTGAACTGCCTATTTTATACCTCAAAAGTTTGTCATACCCAAACTTTCTAATACCATATTTATCTAAATATTAGGGGTCCTAAACTTTGAACAAATCTATTTTACCACCTGTCTAACAGGAGCTGTCACAGGACAGCATAGCTTGCCTGAGTCATGCCTTGTCTAGCTATAACATGGCTTAGTGGAAAACTTTAAAGTGAGTGGGACCTAATTTTTTTACCCTCAAGACCCACTTCAGGATCAAACTCTGGCGAAAGGTGTTATAAAATGTAAGTTTATGCTATGATATAATTATGTTTCAAATACAGAAGGGTTCTTTCCAGTGGTTGCTGAGATAAGAATGATAAAAAAACTTAGCCTAATAAGACTTTAAAGTGACGTAATTTTTTACCCCTAAGCCCCACCCAAGGGCCTCATCCTGGGTTATGATGTTACGGAATAGGAGGATATGCTATTATATGATTATATTCCAAATATCAAAGGGTTCTGGCCAGTGGTTGTTAAGATCTGAAGAAAAAAAACTTTATCATAAAAACTTTAAAAAGTGATGCCAACATGGACATCAGCTGACAACAATAGCTCTGTACTTTCATACAGGCGAGCTAAAAAAAACCTGCTGGATGAGTGACAGTGTGTCACATTTTGTGTCATCTGATCTGGGTCTACACTGTTTGCAGAGGCCTGTTTGTCCCAATAATAAGGGTATACGTGGTATATTTTTATGGCCAAAAACATTTACATTTAACCCTTGCCATGCTGAATAAATCGATGCCATGCCCACTTCTAATTTTCAATCAATTAGATCACTTGATGCAGGTTACTGATACCAATTCACATACTTACTGGCAAACAAAGCAGATCTAAATCAGTTGGCTTCTTCAGAAGTCAGCTGACCTAGATCTACACTGTTTGCAAAGGCAGGGCATACCTGGGTTCAGCAGGACTAGGGTTAAACATGTACCAGTATTTATTTCAAAGCTAAGGTATCTTGAAGGCAAAGCTGTTTGCATTATGTGGTCTGACAAGGTGGAGGACACTGGTGTACTGAATATGCCTGAGGGTATAAATTCTAATCACTTAATCTCTTTTAACTAGTACTCACAAAATACTCACTTTTTTAGGAGAAATTGGAAAGAAGTATCTAATCCATTTCTTATCTGCGCCACTGGGGAAAGCTTTTCTTTTTGCTAAAATGGCACGATTCGTTTACATTTGAACCAGTGCGCGACAAAACCTATGACGTGTATGACCAGTGAAGACTCAGATCAGCCTGCACATCTGTGCAGTCTGGTCAGTCTTTGCTGATCGCATGTGCCTTCTACAACCTCCAGGCTATCTAAAGAGGAATAAATGAGAACCCTTGCAAAACTGGGTGAATGTACAGGCTGATCTGAGTCTTTACTGGTCACACAGGTTTTATTGTAGGTTTTGTCGTGCACTGGCTCATTTATAAAATACTAAGAACCTTCGAAAGTGATCTGTGACAAGATGACAGGCACACAATACCATATACTAGTGCCATAGATCCAGGTCTGCCTGCATTCAGAGTCCTATCATGGTACATGCTGTATGATATGTAGACTTAGCTAGAAGGCTTATTATAAGCCAAATCACTGCACTATACTGGGAGTGGCAGCCATTGTGTGTGTGTGTATGTGTGTGTGTGTATGTGTACTGCACTATATATTAGTAGCCAGTGTGTGTGTGTGTGTGTGTGTGTGTGTGTGTGTGTGTGTGTGTGCAATATCTTTTTCTGAAATAATATTGGTAAATCAAAAGAATACCAATATACTGCTGGCTATACACACTATATGCTGTAAAAACTGCTAAGTACTTCACACACAGTGCTTTACCACACGATGCAATGCTGTATCAAAAAAGGGTGATGCCCCCTGCATCAGATACTTATACATATAACATATATCTACAAA
The DNA here is from genome assembly GCA_964016985.1 of Anodontia alba. Classification (NCBI taxonomy): domain Eukaryota; kingdom Metazoa; phylum Mollusca; class Bivalvia; order Lucinida; family Lucinidae; genus Anodontia; species Anodontia alba. The sequence goes on along the minus strand of OZ024825.1, from coordinate 98,476,159 downwards.
TTGTCACAGACTGTTCCATGTACTTTGTACAGTAATTCCTCTGGTAAGATAACCAAACACTGTCTGAGATCCGAATCACTGTCTGAGATTCTTCACCCATTCAAAAATAATCAAATGACAATTGCAGTCCTCTTCTTATATAGTATAATAATGTCTGACAGCATAGTGTACATGGACATGTCCAAATTCAAAGATGGAAGAGTCCATTTTAGATATGTAGGTGTGAAAGGGTGAATACCTTAACACAAATCCAACAAAGCAAAGAAATTTTCTGAAAAAAACTTCAGCATAGCTCTTGATAAGGTACTTTTTCCAACCCAAAAGTGATATTTTTCTCATTTCTCCACAAAAACTTATGTTGTGGGTACTTTTAGCAGGGCCTCACCAAGCTATGCTTCAGCAAACATCAGATTGCTGCTAAAAAGGGACAATCTTCTGTAAGAAAATCTAATTCTGCTCCCTAGATAGCTTGTTGAAATCAGAATTCTGTGAAGTTTCGCCAAATTCAGCAAAGATTACTGACATTAAATGACCATGTGCCATTTGTAGGAATTGTGAAGATCATGCCGCGGATGTTCTCTCATTTCTAATACTGTCTATTTGTCTGAAATAGCACTAAAGTTTTAAGATGAGTGGATACACTTGGTGGATTTGCTGCCATTTTTGACAGGGGAGACAACTTCTGTGACTTCTTGTTTGCATTCCTACACACCAATCCCCTTCTAAAAAGGGGTTCTACTATAAAAGGACAGAATTTGCTCCCACTGGGAGCAAATTCTGTCCTTTTAGAGAAGACCCCTTTTTAGAAGCCAGGAAAAACAATGTGGACATAGTTGTCTCCCTTGAAAGTGTATCAATTTCCCTAAAACAGCTTTACTGTCATACTTAGAGATACAAGCTGGCTGCAAATACAATGTCTCTCTTCATACTTCTGATGCCTGAAAAAAAAAAAAATGATTCTTCTTTTAAGGAAAATCTTATTAAGAGCTACACAATGGTCTATTGAATGCAGTTCTTTTGCAAACTGATTCCGTCTGCCTGCATAATTTTGACATATTCATTATTTATGAAAAATTTAAACTACTTACAGAACAGGAATTTTCAATCTCTCAATTCAGCAAGGTCTGAGGATCATATGGACTGATTCATGGTTATCACCTCTAACCGAGCAGTAAATGTAATATTGCTAGAGATGGTGCCCAGGTCCCAGTAGGGGTACTGTGATGCAATATGATCATCAGGGTGGAGTGGGGTCCAGGGACTGGAGTGGGTGTTTGCTGGCCACATTTTAACTAAGATATTGAAAAAATTCACAACATCAAGTGTATGTGCATCAAAAGTGACTGGCAAAGATTCAGATCAGCCTGGTTTCAGATCAGCCTGATTAGCTACACAGTGCTCCACTTTTAATGAATTGGATTGCCGGGGAGACACAAACAGCTCATACAAATAGTGCAGCCACTAATCAGACTACTCAGACGCATAGGCTGATCCAAGCCGTCACTGTTCATACTTGCCACTTTGCTGGAATTCCAAAGAGCTGGCTCAAATAAATTATTGTTATTCATATACTACTGTGTTCAGTTCACGAATTCATTCAGTGGCAGGCTGTTAAGCATTATATTGATGTTGTATGTATAACACCTCCAGGCTCTTTTAATCTGACAAGCAGGCCAATTTTAAAGCAATAGACTGTCAATGGAGAAACTTCATTTATAGTTTGACTATCTGTGAAGATGCAAAATATTTCAAAGTAAAACTGAAAATCCTAATAAAAATCAAATTCCATCTATTGATTCATGAGATAGAGTGCACACAACAAGGCTCCTTTTTGAGTATTTATAATGTAGTGACCTTGAAAATAAATAAGGTCAAGGTCACCAAAATCTAATCATTTCTTTTCCCCATCCTGATGATGTATCTGCGCTAGTTTGGTCAAATTCCAGCCATTGGTTAAAGAGATAGAGTGAGCACAAACTTTTTACTGCATTAAGAGAAAATTTTACAAAGGGCAATAACTCCAAGAGAATTGGCCCCTTGCCCTTACTTTCTCTTATGTAGGTACACCTTACTGATATCAATGTGTCTGCAGAAATTAATGAATATCCATCGCTGCGTTTTCAAGATATTAGGAAAAAAACCACCGTCACAGACGGACACACAGAGTATTTATAATGTAATGACCTTGTAAAAAAGGTCAAGGTCACCAAACTCAAATCTTTCCCCAATCCTGATGATGTATCTGTGCTAGTTTGGTCAAATTCCAGCCATTGGTTAAAGAGATTGTGTGCACACAAACTTTTTACTGCATTAAGAAAACTTTTTACAAAGGGTAATAACTCCAAGAGAACTGGCCCCTAGCCCTTACTTTCTCTTAATGATATCGATGTGTCTGCAGAAATTAATGAATATCCATCATTGCGTTTTCAAGATATTAGGAGAAAACAGTGTCGCGGATGGACACACGGATGGACAACATGAAAAGTTATTAGAGAAATGCCACATAACTATTCATTATTCTTATTTTGAACTTGCCTACCACTCATCGATGGTCACACAAGGGTAAATCAGGCCAAGAAGGCATATGAAGTAGTCCCTTTTGGCAACAGATCACATAAAGCATTTCATGCATTTAAGGTAGCTTAAATGACAGAAATGAAGTTAAAGATAATGTTTTCATTGCCAGGCCACTCATTCTGGGTATCAAACTCTAATTTATAGATGACAGAGTAAAAAATTTTTAAGAATTGATTGAACTTAAGATATCAGAATATAATAAATCCCTTTTGTATCAGAATATATACCTAATGCTTTAAATAGGATACTTGAAAAGGTACATTTCAAAACTCAATGGTCGATCATGTGTACCCATAAATGTTTGTTTGTTTGTTTGTGTTAAGTTTTATGGCCCAGTCAACCCAATGGGGTCATGTCGAGTCAATTTACCTAACCACACGTTTACTGGGCAGGCTTAGTCCTCTAAGCGGTTAACCAGTATTGTGCACATTCTTTTGCCAGAAACTGACAACTGCCCTTCTTGAATCAGCGGAAGGGAGAGAATGACCGTAGAAAATATTTCATGATCAATCTCCGCGAAAGAATGTTGTCGACCTTGGCGGAGGTCGAACCCGCGACCTCCTGGTCACCAGTCGGATGCGCATCCAAATGAGCCACCAAGGCCACCCATAAATGTAGACTAGCTACTGGATTAGTTTTTATTTAAAAAGCTTAATGGTTGTACAGCTTAATGTCTGTTCCTACTACACTCCAGACTACCATATATCATCATCATAAGATAATTAGTAACAAAGATGCATAAAAGCTGATCAGTCATCTGTATCACATTATACAAATATGAATCCATAAGTACTAATTTAATATAAGTTTCCCCAATTACCTTCATTAAATTTATTTTCCAGTTCAGTATTTCCAATGGCTTTAGCTGCCTGTACCATCTGTCTTAATGTTTCTTCTAACCTCCTCATACATCGTATAATGCTACCTGAAAGAGACAATGAATGTCTGTTTAGATTTATTAATAACAAGAGTGCTGCAAACCATAGTGCCTAAGTCTGAGAAAATATTTGTGACAGCAAAAATTGTGCTGTAACTCTGAAATTTGCCCAGTAAACTCTGAAGTATATGTTCCCAATACCTATGCATATATAAACTGTAACCCATTTAAGCCTAGCATCCCATAAAAGAGATATTGGCAAACAGTGTAGACCCAGATCAGATGCTGCAGAATGCAGCATCTTATCTGTGTCTACACTGTTTGCATTGAGTTCAGAAATTTCTACAACTAACCAGACACCCCTTATATAACAAATGGACCTGTCCAAAGGGTTAAGGCAAAAGAGTGTACTTGGCATAAATGGGTTAAAACAAATCAATGAAATATGACAAAAGATTGTGTATTTTACCCTAAGTATTAGGACAGACAGGCCTGGAGAAACAGTGAAAACCCAGCCGAGGCAGTGTCTGATCAGGGTCTAATAGCAGTTTTAGACACATCAACAGGTAGTGAAATAGACTTGTTAAAATATTTCAGGACATATTTTTTTGAGATGACAGGCGTGTTGCATGTTTCAAAAGAAGTAAAAAAAATAAGGATCTAATAGATGCAATGACAGCACAGGATGTGTCAGGACCAAACAATTCCAATATGACAGTCCCCAAACAAATCCTCCCCACTCTATAAAAACAAACCCTGTTTAGTGGGGACATAAAGTATTTTTTTTTTATTTCTCTATAAAATCTTTTGTGGGAAATCATTACAAGTGATTATGACTATCCACAACATATATTTTCGTGGCATAGTTAGAAACAAAACAAAGTGTTTTGGTTGGAATACCTTATCTAGTGGTATGGGACCCCAAAAATTCTATTAGCAAGCAAACAGCTAGACCCTAATCAGACTGCATGGATTTACAGAGAGCTGATCTGCACCATAGCTTCAGATAAGGAAAGCATTCATATTTTTTCTTATTTCTCCATGAAACTATGTTGTCCAGATAACTTGTTAAGGAGGAGTATTTGATGGTAATCCTGAGGTAATTTTCTCCACTTCTTCATAAAAGATATGTTGTGGGTACTCATAAGAAGCGCCACGCCGAGGCACTTCTAATGAGTTACCGACAACGTATGTTTTTATGGAGAAATAAGAAAAATTATCCCAAATTATCACCAAATACCCTCCTTAACAAGTCCTCTGTGTTGTAGATACTCATTAGAAGTGCCTCATGAAAAAAATAAGAAAAATATTAATCTGGATACCCCTCTTACATGGAACTATGGAGTAGAAAACAACCTCATGAGATGTGACAAGCACTGACATATATCAGCCTTTGCATCCATGCAGTTTGACCATGCTCTTCATTTACTAATTGAGCCAGCGCACGACAAAACCTATAAGACCTGTGTGACCAGCAAAGACTAAGATCAGTCTGTACATCCACTCAGTCTGGCAAAGCTTTTCGTTCACTCCTCTTTGGTTAGTCCGAAGGCTGTACAGGCTGATCTGAGTCTTCGCTGGTCGCACAAGTCTCATTGTAGGTTTTGTCATGCGCTGGCTTAATTATGTTATAAGGCTCTTGGAAGGACTCAGTTTATTCAGTAATCCCTTTCAGACAACATTACCTTCAAATACATCAGTCATTTTACAAATCTGTAAAAATGTAGCACCGCTACACCAGGCATTAACTACGTCCATCATCTGTGGTTTGAATGAGTCGACGTAAGTTTCCTCATCAATTTCTAATTTAGCTTCTTTACTCACTCTAGCTATTCTTCTGGCTGTATCCTAGAAAAATGAAAAATGATTTTTTTTTTTTAGTTATAGCAACAAAATATGACAACTCCATGTCATGAGATGAGTCCATTTATGTTAATTTTTTTTTTTTTTATATTAAGAAATGTTGACATTTTTTTCATTTCTCCATTAAAATACCAAGGTAATTCTGAAAAAGAACCCAACAAACTGTATTTACCATAAATGTTTGGACAGACAGGCATGAGCAAACAGCGAAGACCCAGATCAAACTGCTCCTAAAAGGAGCAGTTTGATCAGGGTCTGCACTGTTTGTCATTCCATCAGTACACTTTAGACAACTATGCATTCAAATAGGCTTCATCTAACACAACTCCAAATAAGAGAAGATATCCATATACAGTCGAACCTCAATGGATCAATTATCTTTGGGACCATGGTAATTTGTTCTAGATATGGGCAGTTCGAGCTACTGAGGGTTAATCACAGGCTGTTAGGAGACAAATTGGACTAATATATGGATGGCTTTTCGATCTTCTTTAAAATAATTGTACATGTATGTTGAGTGTAATAAGAAATACTTTTTTTTGAGGGGATTCTAATGAGTAGATAAAACAGACATTTTCATAATAAAATAGGAAAACTTTGTAAATATTCTAAAATATTTTTCCAACGGACTCTAAAACAAGTTCAAATTTGCCATGGTAAATGAGTCATCGTGATTGAGTCATTGAGGTTTACCGTAATACTTTTCTTATTTCTCCACAAAAACATACGTTGTGGGTACAAATTAGAAACTCCTCAGCAAGGCACTTCAAACAAGTACCTACAACATATGTTTTTGTGGAGAAATCAGAAACATATCACAACTCTTTTGTTGAAAAAAAAAATGTCTTTTCTAGCACTAGAGTTTTAAAAGGTAAGATCTAATTACAACCAAACCAAAACAACCTACCTGAAGCATCCTAAGTGGTCCTGAGAGAGCCTCTGTGAGTTTAGGGTTTTCTGATGATTTTTCTTCAAAGACAAAACAACTCATGAGAGCACAAGCCTGTTGTACTGTGAGATCATTAAATACGCCATTAAATAACAATTCTGTTGTCATCAATTCATCACCACTGGAATATAAAATATTAAAACATTTAACACTTGAAGTGCCATGCAAAAATTTCTTTTTAAGCTTGACATTTTCTTACAGTTGAAATGTCTAGCTTTATTTTCTAAGAAAAAGAGAAAATAATTCAGGGCCCAGTTGTTCACAGCATCATTAGCTTAACGAACTCGTTAAGGGTCATTTCGTTAACTGTTTTAGCAGATTCAATATACAATATTCTGATATTTTTTGCTGAAAAAATTTGAGTAGCTAGCTACTCACATTTTTTCAGTAAAAAATTTCAGCATATTTGCGTATCACTCGATGTAAATTTTAACGAATCGTTAACTAACGGCATTGTTAGCTTTGAACAACTGGGCCCAGAATGATAACAACTGCTGTTGGGCTGGTACTTTGAGGGTTAATATTAAGATGAATGATGTGTCACCAATATCAGTTTTTTTTATGCTTTTGTTTTTAATCTACCTTTAATATGCATATTCAGAGGTGATTCTAATAAATACTCACTGTATGCTTTTATGCTGATATAAGAAAAATAAGAACACTTTTCAATTTAAAATAAGTCTAAAAGTATGGATTCAAGTAGTATAAAAAACAAATGACTTGATCAGCCTGCACATTTGCATTCATTTACTGGATATGTGACAGTTCAGAATCTACAGAGCGCCCAGATGAAAAATTGACCTAACCTTGTCATTCATGAGATACTGTTCTAACACTTTCTGCATGTTGTACTTTTACAGGAGGACAAACTGGTTTTATAGCATATGCTTAGCTTCTTCCACTCTGTGAGCAAATTCGGTAGATTTCAAATCAATATTTTTCTTTTTTGCCCCCAGAAAACAGATTTCATGCAAATTGTCTCCCAATTTGTATGAAATGTCAAAACCAATTTTCTGGAAAAAATTAGAAATATTCAAAATGTTGTCTGCTGAAATTTTTTTCTCAGCATGCTATTTGAGTGTTAAAGACATAAAAAGCAACTGATCGCATCTGTTTTAAATTTTATGTTTTCTTAATTTTGCAAAAACATACCTGCTTATTTCACAAGCCACTCGACCTTTCAGTTCTATCACATCAGCAGCAGTACAATATCCTAGTCTACGTAACACTCTCTTCCGACATTTTAATTCATCCATTTGTAACAGAGACTTCTTTTTCTTTAATTCTGCCTTTATTGCTTTTATTTCATTAGCTACCTGCAGTAAGAAATTTGTACGGTTACAAAAAGACAGAAATTGACAGAATGATGTAAATTTTTCCAAGGATTTTGTATCAAGGGCAGTAACTCTTTAGAAATGCTGCATCATATAACCCAGTTTGTGCATGCGACATCATCATCCCAAGTTATAAATCTCACCTAATTTAGGAGTGCTCCTTTGGCTGGTTTAGGGGGTATGACCAGGCCCCGAGGTTATAAAACTTTTTCATGCTCAACTCAGCTAAGCATGAAATTTTTCATGCTAATAATACTCAAATTACTAACAACTGCACATTTTTACTTGCTAAACATAGCTGAGCATGAAACATTTCTCTGCTAATAAATATGAAAATGCCAACTATTGTTGGCATTTTCATATTTATTAGCAGAGAAAATTTCATGCTCAGCTGAGTTGAGCATGAAAAAAGTTTTATAACCTTGGGGCCTGGACACAGAATTTGTACCAACTGCTGTAACTATGAAATTATGGCATCACATGATACAATTTTTAAATGTCGTCATCCAAAAATGTATCAGTTCCCCAAAATATGGCAGTGCTCTTTCATATGGTCTACAAAATACATATTAGGCCATCACTGCAAGTATATTTATCTTAAGATGTATCCATTGCCAAAGTTGGCCAAGCTCCTTCCATAGGTGTAAGACAATGGATTTCATACCAAAAGGGCATAACTGTGTAAATATCACATGACCCACTCTTGCAAATGATACATCATAAGCCTAAAAAGTAGCTAAAATTTAAATTGAGTAATTCATGATGAAATCAGTTTTTCTCACCTTTGCCTTTTGTTCATACATTCCATACCATTCTTCTAACTTCGGATCTTTTGTTAAAGGATGGGAATATAATCTGTGTTCAAATGCTTCTATTTTCTGAAATCAGAAGGGCACTATGCCATGTTGTTACCATAAATAACCTAAGGGCAACTGATGCATTTTCAAGGGAGACAACTGTCACATTTGTTTTGTCTCCGTTCTGAAAAGAGGTCTACTCTAAAAGGAAATCATGTGCTCCCAAGGGGAGTAAATTCTATCCTTTTAGAGTAGACTCCTTTTAAGAAGGGGACTGATGTGCAGGAAAGCAAACAAGATGTCACAAAAGTTCTCTCCCTTGTAAACATGGCAGATAATTTTTTAAGAAGGGGACTGATGTGCAGGAAAGCAAACAAGATGTCACAAAAGTTCTCTCCCTTGTAAGCATGGCAGATAATCTATCAAGTCTATCCAGTCCCCTTAAATATTGAACTATTAGTTACTTCTTATCAATGTAAACAAGGGATGTAATCCATACAGTAAAGGGTAATCCATACTGTAAAGGGAGGGAAGTTACCTATTTGCTTATATTCCAATATGATTTGCCATCTCAAATTTTAGGCTGTTTACTGTGCCTTTTATCACCATTTCTCATGTTATCATCATCCCTTCAATATTCAAAACAAAAAAACAATACTAAATCCTGTAGGTTTTCATATCCTTTGCAAAATGAAATTAGCATATTCCAATTGAGAGTTTCAGTGAAAAACAATAGGTAAATAAACTTAAGCCTTATGATTAAATGACAAAAAAAACAACAACAAAAAAACCCAAAAAACATCAGAAGACTAAAACTCTGAATGATTCCATTATACCAAACATTTCCGCAATTTAAATAGATAGAAATACTGGTAAACTCAGATTTGACATTCTTTAATTGATACTGTCATACCATCACAACAGCATGGAAAATAATAGATTTCATTTGGACAGGACGATAACATTAGAACTGGCTAAAATTTTACAATCATTTGAAAACTCTTTTAAACAAGAGCTGTCGGAGGACAGCGAGCTCGCCTGCTGGGTACATTTTATATTGTAACATTTTTATCATTAAGCCATATAATATAGGTCACACTGACCTAGATGTATTTGTATGTAAATCATTTTGTCACTTAGATATAATAATCCAGGTATGACAATTCTCCATGAAATAGTAATAAAAATAAAAGGCAAAATCACTGAAGCATGAAATATAGGTCACAATGACCTAGATATAGTAAGTGGTCATTCATTGGGTCACATGGAACTACTATCCCAGGTGTGACATTTATCCAACAAATATTCAAGATATAAGACAAAATCACTGAACCATGAAATATAGGTCACACCAACAGAGATATATTTTGACGTCAATAATCGGGTCACAAGGAACTAATATCCCAGGTGTGACATTTATCCAACAAATAGTATTCAAGATATAAGGCAAAATCACTGAACCATGAAATATAGGTCACAATGACCTAGATAAAGTAAGTGGTCATTCATTGGGTCACATGGAACTAATATCCCAGGTGCGACATTTATCCAACAAATAGTATTCAAGATATAAGGCAAAATCACTGAACCATGAAATATAGGTCACACCAACAGAGATATATTTTGACGCAATAATCGGGTCACAAGGAACTAATATCCCAGGTGTGACATTTATCCAACAAATAGTATTCAAGATATAAGGCAAAATCACTGAACCATGAAATATAGGTCACACCAACAGAGATATATTTTGACGTCAATAATCGGGTCACAAGGAACTAATATCCCAGGTGTGACATTTATCCAACAAATAGTATTCAAGATATAAGGCAAAATCACTGAACCATGAAATATAGGTCACAATGACCTAGATATAGTAAGTGGTCATTCATTGGGTCACATGGAAGTAATATCCCAGGTGTGACATTTATCCAACAAATAGTATTCAAGATATAAGGCAAAATCACTGAACCATGAAATATAGGTCACACCAACAGAGATATATTTTGACGTCAATAATCGGGTCACAAGGAACTAATATCCCAGGTGTGACATTTATCCAACAAATAGTATTCAAGCTATAAGGCAAAATCACTGAACCATGAAATATAGGTCACAATGACCTAGATATAGTAAGTGGTCATTCATTGGGTCACATGGAAGTAATATCCCAGGTGTGACATTTATCCAACAAATAGTATTCAAGATATAAGGCAAAATCACTGAACCATGAAATATAGGTCACAATGACCTAGATATAGTAAGTGGTCATTCATTGGGTCACATGGAACTAATATCCCAGGTGTGACATTTATCCAACAAATAGTATTCAAGATATAAGGTAAAATCACTGAACCATGAAATATAGGTCACAATGACCTAGATATAGTAAGTGGTCATTCATTGGGTCACATGGAACTAATATCCCAGGTGTGACATTTATCCAACAAATAGTATTCAAGATATAAGGCAAAATCACTGAACCATGAAATATAGGTCACAATGACCTAGATATAGTAAGTGGTCATTCATTGGGTCACATGGAAGTAATATCCCAGGTGTGACATTTAACCAACAAAAAGTATTCAAGATATAAGGCAAAATCACTGAACCATGAAATATAGGTCACAATGACCTAGATATAGTAAGTGGTCATTCATTGGGTCACATGGAAGTAATATCCCAGGTGTGACATTTATCCAACAAATAGTATTCAAGATATAAGGCAAAATCACTGGACCGTGAAATCTAGGTGACCTTGACCGTAAAATGTAGGTCACCATGACCTTCACTCTCTTACACTTAAACTGATGTCACATAGTTAATTGATGTATAACCAGTTGTGTCTATAACCTGTAGGCATATAAGATTTTACAAATGTGTCCTAGATTTTGACCCCTAGCCCCACCCCAAGGCCCACCCTGAGGTATGAACCCAGGGGTATGTTCTTTTGGAATCTCAGAAGACTCGTCCAGGTACCCAAATTCTAAATATGAATGCTCTATGAGGAGTGAAAGTCAAGATATAAGAATTTGAAAAACTTTAACACAGTATTACAAAGGTGTCCTAGATTCTGACCCCTAGCCCCACCCAGGGGCATGAACCCAGGGGTTTATTCTCTTGGAATCTCAGAAGACCCTCCAAGGTACCTAAGTTCCAAATTTGATGCCTCTGTGAGGAGTGACTGTTGAGATATAAGCATTTGAAAAACTTTAACACAGTGTGACGGGAACGGGAACGCAAACGCAAACGCAAACGTGGACGACCGGGGTGACTACAATAGCTCTCCTTGTACTTCGTACAGGCGAGCTAAAAATGCCAAACAGGTGTTATCTATTTTAATACTTAAATATCATGATTAAATTCATAAAGTGAAAGAGGTTCAATGGGTCAAGAGCTTATCAATTTTGAACATATGTCTTCAGATTCTGTATCAATTTAATAGACACAATGCCACAATCCTATCTTAACTTTAATATATTGTATGTCTGGACACTATGGTCTGCAATTTAATCCAAAATGACAACCCATTCTGTATTACAATATTTAATGGCATTGCTATTCTATGCATGTAACTTATTTGCCCAACCAAAACCCATTTGAACAAGTTGCTGGTATTTTTTTAATTTCTCCAAGAAATCATCATGGCATCAGTTAGAATTACCTCTGAAGCAATAGTGTTGACAGCATGGGGAAAAGTCTGCTTACGGACACTACACAGTTATGAGAATTCAATTTCAAGCATGAAAGCTGCTTGAAGAAATATGAAACAAATTATCAGTACCAGTCTGGATATCCCTCTGATATAAACTATTTTTACACATGTATATTACACAATTTAACCCTGGTCATGCTGAATAAATTAAGATGCCACACCCACTTCTAACTGTCAGCCAATCAGATTTCTTGATCCAGATGGTTGATATAAATTCACATACTGAATGGCAAACAGTGCAGATCCAGATCAGTTGGCTTCTTCAGAAGCCAATTGATCTGGATCTACACTGTTTGCAATTCAGAAGCCAACTGATCTGGATCTACACTGTTTGCAAAGCAGGGTATATCCGAGTTCAGCAGGACAAGAGTTAAAGTGATCAGTCGTGGATGAACATATATATTGGTAATTGTGCATTAAATTATATTTGACTACCAACCTTAACTACATCTTTCATGCCCTTTTCTTTGATCCCCATATCTTCTACAGGATCTAATAATGGCAGACCATCTGGGAATCTCTTTTGTACCTCCTAAAATACAAAACAATATACCGTACTTACTCTACTCTGACAGACATGACTCGGCAAACACTGCAGACCCAAATCAAACTGCCCCTGAATCTGACACAGCATTCTGTCACGTTTGATCAAGGTCTACACTGTTTGTTCAGGCCTGTCTGTCCCAACAGAGTTATTACAATAAGTGAAAACTGTTTTTAACATAATGCTCATATATGAGCAGTAAAAACTCAAAATAGACTAAGCATTTTTTCAGTCGGGTCTGTGTGTAGCACATTTTTATGAAGCTGGTCAGGGTTTTTGTTGGTTCAGTGTCTGAATTCCAGTAACTCTTAACATTTATACTGTAAGACCAAGGCAGAACAATGTGCCAGATGTTCCCTTAACCTGCTCATATCTCGAAAAAATATTGGTAAAAATGTATTTTTATTGGTAGAAGCAGCGCAGAAACTACATCGCTTTTGTACTAAGTGGTTTGTTTATATTTTACTGCACTTGAGTTGCTTCCCTTGATGAAAATTGTTTATTGTTTGCCATTTAATCAACACTTGTACTTATTGGCACTTATTGGATTGTCACAATTTTTAGCGTGTTAGCGACTTAGTGTCAGGTGTGAAAACCCAATACCGGAATAAATTGCAACTGATTGTTTTTCTCATTAGAAGTTTTTTTTGTTTTTGTTTTTTTATGAAATTTGATACAAACTGCTCTAAGACATGTTAATGCTGCAATAATTCAGCACTTTCACTAACCTGTATAGACTTTCCAACACTCTGTCTGTTGTCTAAGGGCCGTAAATCTTGTGGTAGATATAATCTCACTGCACTAATAGCCTGTATGAGGTGTAACATCACTGGTATAACCTGTCAAACAAAAAGTCTCCACAGTAAGATGAAGTTTGCTGCAGGAAAACTACTTCTGCAGTACAAATGATGCACTTGGGCCCTTTTGCCATATGCCAGCTACAAAAGCCCTGATCAGCCTTACAATTTGTGCAGCCTTTGAAGCACACTTTAATACAGAATCATTGGAGAATAGACAGACAGTTATCAGGAAATGGCAAGCCACATTTTCTTGGAAAAACAACAACAAAAAATAGTCTTGCTTGCTGCTTTTGCGACTGGCACTTTTATGTTAAGAACATTTAATCCAGATAACTCTATAGAATTTATCTGAATCATTGCATGAAATGCTATCACAGATAAAACAGCAAAAATTATTAACTCTTTGCATGCTGGGTAATTTTGCATGCTTTTTTGTTATCTATGGATTTTTTTTTTTTTTAAATAACTTTTTTAAAAAGAAAAAAAATCTTTCAGGAATACCATCACAGTGTCAAACAGTTTGGATCCAGATCAGGCCCGACATTTTGTCGGGCCTGATCTGGGTCCAAATTGTTTGCAAAGGTTCTAAGCAGACGACAAAAGTCGCCACTAGCGGGGAAAGAGTTAATTTGATCCTTTTATCAGAAGCAGGAGGAGAAAATTCCATTAAGAAAAATCCTGTTGACTGCCCTGACTGGGGATCCAATCCAGGTCCCTTTTGACATAATACAAAGTGAACACACAACCATTAGACCAAAAAGTTCAAAACTTTTAATATCCATTGGCATTTCTGCAATATTTGTATTGCATATGTGTTTATTTAACCCTAGATATGTCCTGCCTTTGCAAACAGTGTAGATCCAAATCAGTTGGCTTCTGAACAAGCCAAATGATCTGGATCTGTACTGTTTGCCTTTAAGTATGTGAATATATATCAACACTCAGGATCAAATAATCTGATTGGCTGAAAATTAGAAGTCGGCGTAGCATCTTAATTTATTTAGCATGACACCAGTTAAGGATATTGCATGTATCATCTAGACTACATCATGCAGACCTGTCTGTCTGAGTACTAAGGGTAAATATTGTAACTTTATAAAAGAACTTTGTTTTTATTAAACTGGACAAGGACATGACATCTGAATAATGACTCCATATTACATGTGGTATCAAGAAATATCAGGTACCTGCATCTCCCCTCTTTCCCCTGGGGGACAGGGTTTGACAGCTGCTGTGTTCCTTGTTTGAGCTGACTCCTTTGTCATGTTGACTAGAATCTCTGCTACATAAACTGGACCGTCATCTGAGGCCTGGAAAACATGTTAACTTTTGTACTATACAACATTTCTAACATTAACCCATTGTGGACTGAATGAACTCCCCCACATTATATATTGGAAGATTCTAATTTTGATTTTAGGTATGTCAGGCTATGGGGAGAAAAATGGTTGAACTATTTGCAAACAGTGGAGACCCTGATCAGACACCAAATTCTGTGGTGTCTGATCTGGGTCTGCACTGTTTGCTAATTACCCTTTTAGGGCCAGTTTTTTTGGGACATGATTACAACCTAAAGGTTTTTGTCTCAAGTTATAGCAACATTTTTTCAAAGTTTGGGACATTGAAGTAAATAATCTGACTGTGTAAGTGGGTGTATTAGGTTACTAACCTAATAAAGCATGAGCTTTGTTAGATGTATAAGTATCTGGTCAGTCTCACAGGAAATGACAAAATAGAACGTAGTTTTCTAGATGTCTCCCCCTTTTGAGTACTGCTTTGTACAGTTAGTAAGGGTTAATAACTCAGTATTTACAATTTTCAAAGGGCTGTATCTGCAAAAGTAGGTAAACAAGAGTTATGGTTCTTGTGTTCTGCATATTGTCTAATGTACTATATATTTGTGTAAAGTTTCGTGAAAACATCTCTAACAGTTTTCAGGTTACAGAGCGGACTTGAGTATATGACAAAAATCACTATTTACAGTGTTCAAAGGGCCATAACTCAGAAAGTAGGAAAATCAGAGTTATGGTTTTTGTGGCGCTTTAATTTCTGTAAAGTTTCATGAAACTATCTCAAATGGTTTTCAAGCTACAGATACAATTTTGTGATGGACAGATAAAGGGACAGACCATTGGAAAAACAATATTTATCCCCATAATAAAGTGGGGAGAAATAATAATATTTATAAATGTGCAGTACTGTAAACTAACCTTGCTCTGATTGGCCTTCTTTTGAAAGTTTACAACCATACCCCAGCCAAAGTCATCCTCTCCATTCTTCACCTGATAAAAACATGACAAACAGATAATAGCATATCCAAGCAAGAAAATTAATGCATATCCAAGCAGGCCAATCAGAACTTATGCTGTCTGTCAATACATTCTACTGAGTCCAAGGGTTCTGTTAAGGGGCTTGGATACACTTGGTAGATTTTTTTTTTTTGCCACTTTTTACATGGGAGACCACTTCTGTGACTTTTTTGGACATGATAAAAAGAATTTTTGGATTAAACAATAAAAAGAAATTGGAAACTATTTACCAGATACCAACCATATCTAGACCTATGGTAAACTGAACTTGTTCAAATTTATCAACAAATATGATAAGGTTTCCCAGTATTCAGGGTAAATACAGTATGGTGTTGGAGCTCCTAGTCTTATTAAGATCACTCAATGACATGTAAAGCCTTACTTTCAGCGGCAAGGTGAAGGTTGGAAACTTCGTTTCTGATAAAGAAATTTTGCAAAATTTGTTTTATACTACATTTAGCTTGTTACGGCCTAGCACTCCTACCTTCCATTATCTGTATTCAATCTCTGACAACTGCGTCAGGGAGTCCACTCTTTGGCTCAGTGGTTAGAGCACTGGATTTTTATCCAGGCAGACCGGGTTTGCATCCCATAATAGGCGGGAAATTTTTCAGCTATGCTTCATTCCTTTGTTATGACTTTCATGTCAAAAGACACAACTCTTTACCATGCTTGTCTTACAATTTCAAGTCCATTTCACTCCCAGCTGATGTGTCTAAAAACTGCCAGATGAGTGGTAAACAGTGAAGACCCTGATCAGATGCTGCATTCTGAGGCATCTGATCTGGTTCTACAATGTTTGCTTAGGCCTGTGTCCCAAAATGCACAGTAAATACAATAATGCTTTTACCTTAACTAATCTGCCTGGCTGTAAGAATGGTAAGAGATATTGCGGTTTCTGTATAAAATGTAGGAGTTCTTTACTGAGGTGATCCAACTGTTGCCGTATCTTGTAATATGAGGATACCTGCTCCTCATTAGGTACTACGATACCATTGTACTCATCTTCCGTCTTCTTCAGTTCTAGAATAATACGAAATTCTAATGAGTACCGACACACTGTATGTATTCAGGGAGAAAAAAGACAAATAATTATCTGGATATTCCTCAAGCTTTGAGTCAGTTTGCTTTTGTATTGCTGACACCTCCTTCCTGATGTCACAAACCTGATTAGAATCTATGATTTTAACATCTGCAAGCACGGTATTAAACCAGATGTACCACTGCAGCTGCTAGTAATTATGGAATGTCCTAAAATTCGAACACTTATTTGATAATTTTTGGGCCTAAATTTTGCTTTTTATGATTTTTTTTTTCTTAAAATAATAGTGAAATGGCAAACATTGTAGACTCTGATCAGACTGCTCCTGCTCCTGAAGGAGCAGTCTGATCTGAGTCTGCACTGTTTGCATATGCCATTTTGTCAGACACTTTGGTGCATAAAATTTTAGGACATTTACTGTATTAGCTAAATAATCTATTATGTTTCTTACTTTCACAGAGGGCTGATATAGCAGCATAGTTCTGAAACTGGTAGAACATGTACATGTAAAGGGAAAATCTTTTCGAACCTGAGAAGAATTCTGTCTCAAAACCACAAATGAATCTACCACTTGTAGATCAGAAAGCATGGAACTAAACCAACTGTACTATCAGTGATCCAACATAGACACAAACAAGGCACTTTTGCTTAACCAAAAATATTGATATCTTTATTTCTCCGCAAAAACGTGTCATGGGTACTCATTAGAAGTGCCTTGCTGACATACTTCTAATGAGAACCCACATCACAAAAATAAGCCTACATAATTTTGACTCCCTTAAACCCCACTTTCATATAGTAAAACTGTGATTTACAGGGGTATACATTATTTTTCTTATTTGCCAGAAAACATAGATTATGGGTACTTGTTAGAACTGCCCTGCCAAGACAGTTCTAATCGCCTTGCCAAGACAGTTCTAATGAGTACCCACAATCTATGTTTTGAGCAGAAATATGAAAAAATATCAGATTCTTTTTATCTGAAATTTTCCTTTTTTGGTGGTAAAATTTTCAATATATTTGAATGGGTTTGTTTTCGTAATGAATGTATGTTTCTGTGGAGAAACAAGAAAAATATTTTAACTGAATATTCCTCTTGTTTAGAGCTATGCTCCAAGTGGTTATTTATTAAATCATCTGTTACAATCTCTTACTTTCACATAGGGCTGGTATAGCTGCATAGTTCTGGAACTGGTAGAATGATCTCTCCAACATAAATTCTGGGTTGATCTCCTCCACTCGTAATAAGTTCAGAACCATGTTGTATGTCAGATGGAAAGCACTGTTAAGAGGGTCTGGTTCGCCCTGCAAATACAAAATCAAACTTTTAAAGGAACTGGATACACTTGGTAGATTTTCTGCTATTTACAAAGGAGGACAACTTTTTGGCTTTCAGGGCCCAGTTGTTCAAAACTAACTATGTCCTTAGTTAATGTATCGTTAAAACTTTCATCATTAAATATGGCATATATGCTAATATTTTTGCTGAAAAAATGTGTATTTGCAAAAGCTATTCACATGTTTTTCAGCAAAAATACATGTGAATTAGATATTGTACTTACTAGAACAGTTAACATTTTGACCACTAACAAGCTCATTAAGCTAACAATGCTTTGAACAACTGGGCCCTGTTTGCCTTCCTGCACGCTTGCACATACAGTTTCTTCTTTGTGTTGAGGTTTTGCGGCCCATTCAACCCATTAGGGTCATGTCGAGCACAGTTGGTTTACTTAACCACATTTTTCTAGGTAGACTTTGTCCTCTATGCGGTTAACTAGTACTTGTGCACCTTCATTCACCAGAAACTGACATCTGCCTTTCTTCAATCAGCGGAAGGGAGGAAATGACCAAAGAAAATATGAATCGGAGGAGGGGAGGAAATGACTGGAGAAAATATTTCATGATCAATCTCCATGAAAGAATATTGCCGGACCCAGCAAAAAAAAGTTTCTTCTGAAATGGGGTCTACTCTAAAGGGTGGCAAATGGATTCAGGTCTATGTGAAGAGCCATAGCTGCAAATAAATGGAGTATCCAGATTAATATTTTTGTTATTTCGCCATAAAATGGGTACTCATCAGAAGCGACTTGTCAAGGAACTTCTAAGGAATACCCAAAACAAGCATTTTTATGGAGAAATAAGGAAAATATTCAATTTCATATTTAAAAAAAAAAAAAAAAATGCACCTTATCTGGAGGTATGGTGCATTCTGTTTTGAAGGTGCATCCATTCACCTTTATGAAAAGACAGACAGGACTGTGTTAACATATCATAGCTCTTGTTAAAATGCTTTTTTCAATCCGAAAGTATTTATATTTTTCTTATTTCTCCTTGAAAACATATGTTATGTTGTGGGTACTCATTAGAGATCTTCATTGTTCACAAATATGAAAAACTGTGTTTTTCTCAAAAAACAGTCTCAGATGTGAATATTCTTTCCAAGTAATGAATGGAATCAACAACATGATATTAACACGAATGGGTCAGTTTACAGATAGTATGTGACCCATAGTACAAGATAAGGCAATGATTATAAAGAGATAATTTAAGATACCATAATAGCCCTAAGTATGGGGACACCTTATCAATTTACCATACATCTCTTAGAATATGAAATAGTCCATTCTACTGCCTCTTGATGTGTCTAAGACATTGCTGTGTGTATGGCAAACAGTGTAGACCCTGATTGGATACCGCATTCTGCGGCATCCCATCTGGGTCTACACTATTTGCAAAAGCCCATCTGTCCAATACTAAGGGTCATTAGGTACTTCTTGTAACTTCTGCACCAAAACATATGTCTATGTAATCAACAGACATGTCCGCGCAAGATGATTCCAATAAGTACTCACAAGATATGTTGTGATGCTGTAATATATTCTACTACAGTATTCCTGATTCTGTAAGTGAACAATGAACACGGAAAACAATGTGATGAACGGATCCTTGTCATTTATGCCAACATAAACAAAGGTTCAGATCAGCCTGAGTATTCACATAGCAACAGATAGGTGCTTTTTTCATCCGAAAAATGCTGATATCGTTCTTATTTCTCAACGAAAACGTATGTTATGGGTACTCATTAGAAGCGCCTCGCCGAGGCGCTTCTAATGAGTACCCACAACATATGTATTAGTAGAGAAATAAGAAAAATATTATGTGGATACCCCCTCTTATCTGTAGCTATGATTCATGCTGCTTGATCAGGGCTTTTCTTGGCATAAGTCACAAGGACCCTTTTCCCATGTTGTAGCAGGTGTGTGTAGCTAAACAGTATTGAAACTAACCTTGACAATGAGTTTCCCAGCAGATGGGGGCATTTTTTCATCCACCATCAATATAACAATACCTCTATCATCTAGACCACGTCTACCAGCTCTCCCACTCATCTGAATATATTCACCTGAAGTCACCTAAAACAATGAAAAATAATTTTTATAACATACCTATTAATTACTTTCAAATGGTTAATTTTTTTTTACAGTTTGATCTGAAAAGCAGGATGCGCTATGAGTCTCTTTTTTTATATCACAATCTCTTTAACAAGGCTTATTCAAACTGTCAGATGTCATGAGGTCTCAGTGTCATGCACATAAATGTCTGTATCTTTAACTGTTTCAAGCACTAAGGCCAAATAAAAATTGAAAAAAAACAACAAGCAAATTCCATAGGGAATTTATGTCCCCCGCCTTATTTTCATTTCAGCTGTTAAAAATGGGTAAGTTAACCAGAGGACCATTAGTCCTGTATCACTTACCTAGGTATTGAAGCAGAAAACCAGTGATAAAAAATAATTTCAGGATTCTGAAAAAAAACACATGCATATCTTCAGACCATCCTTAAAGCACCTGTAAAGTTTCAAAAGGATCAGCTTAAAACTGTGGTAGGAGTTACTGGGACAAGGTACCTATACCCTATACGCTTCTGTAGTATTAGAACTTAAAAAATGTCTAAGTTAAAAAGGCGGAAAAAGTGATAAAAAATTATTTCAGGATTCTGCAAAAACCACATGCATATCTTCAGGCCATCCTAAAAGCCCATGTAAAGTTTCAAAAGGATCGGCCAAAAACTGTGGGAGGAGTTAAGGGGACAAGATACCTACACCCTATACACTTCTGTAATATTAGAACTAAAAAAATGTCTAAGTTAAAAATGCGGAAAAAGTGATAAAAAATTATTTCAGGATTCTGGAAAATCCACATGCATATCTTCAGGCCATCCTAAAAGCCCATGTAAAGTTTCAAAAGGATCGGCCAAAAACTGTGGGAGGAGTGAAGGGGACAAGGTACCTACTCCTTATAGACTTCTGTAATATTAGAACTCAAAAAATGTCTAGGTTCAAAATGTGTAAAAAGTGATAAAAAATAATTTCAGGATTCTAAAACAACCACATGCATATCTTCAGACCATCTTAAAAGCCCCTATTAAGTTTCAAAAGGATCGGACAAAAACTGTGGGAGGAGTTAAGGGGACAAGGTACCTACTAAAAATTCGGAACCACACACCACGAGCCACGGACCATGGAAAGCCGAAAACAGTGTCAAAACAGGGGAACAAAAAAAAAAAAAAATTGGTAGGGTAGGTATGGATTTTTTTTTTTTTTTACATTTTTTATATAAAATTATACCATAATTATCAAATATATTTGGACTTCATATATAACTGACATCAAATTTTACTAAGTCTGTTTGCGTATCCTTGTCTAAAAGTACTGATAGAATGGCAAACAGTGTAGACCCTGATCAAACTGCTCCTACAAAACTGCTCCTGTAGGAGCAGTTTGATCTGGGTCTACACTGTTTGCTCAGACCTACCCGTCCGAATATTAAGCATAAGTATTTATCCAAATACATGTAAAACAGGAAACAGGAAAAAAAATATGCTAGGTTTCTCCAGGAAAATTAGGTAGGGCAGGGTTACCCTAAGCACACACTTGTTTTTTTTTTATTTGGCCTAATGTGTATTTCTACAAGTATGGTGGAACACATGCAAACCCAAGAACATTTCTTTAATGGCTTTGGCTTATGAACAGTTTACACTGACGGTTAATTCATATTGCAGGAATAAATATGGTAAATGGTGTAGACCCAGATCAAACTCCTTTAGGGGCAGTTTACTTTGTGTCTATACTATATGCTCACAGCTGATTGGATAATTACGAATATACAGTCAACTCTCATTATCTCGAAGTCCAAGGGTCTCTCTGAAATACTTCAAGATATCCGTACCTTGACATATCAGATTTGCAGAATTGAGGAAGTTAGAGATATGAAAATATTGTGGAAAAAAGGAGAAATTGCTCGACTGTATTTTAATTCATTAACTTTACTTTTAGAGGAAGAGAATTTCAGTGACATTTTGCTACTTACCCATCTGAAATCATGACCATCAAATTTCCTGGCACTGGTGAACAAGACAGTTCTTGCAGGCATGTTTAAACCCATAGCAAACGTTTCTGTAGCAAACAAAGCCTACAAATAGATAAAATATATGAAGAGATCAAAGTGTATGAAGAGATCAAGAAAAATTCTGAACTCTAGTAAAATTTTATTTGGGTTTAACCCTTAAAGCGCCAGTCACAACTATTGTCATCTGCTTTCTCATCTGCTTGTGATTTTAAAAGTCATTTTTGCAAACAGTGTGGACCCAGATCAGACTGTTCCTTTAGGAGCAGTCTGATCTGGGTCCACACTGTTTGCCTGTATGCAAAAATAGGTTTGAAAAGTTTGCAAGAATATTCAGCAGACGACATAAACAGACGACATTTTCAGATGCAGTTTTTCTTGGCGCTTTAAGGGTTAATGTTACTTTCAACAATCTTACAAACATACTGTGATAGTATCTGTGTGTGGTGTGAAACTGGCTTCTCCATTTTAGAGTGCTGTTTCACCAAAATATCACATACACGACATAATATTCCACAGAGCTCACTTTATAATAACACTGGGGCAAGCTGTACTCACACTAAATTCTGAGCACCAATCTTTCTTATTTCTCAATAAAAACATATATTGTGGGTACTCATTAGAAGCGCCTCAGTGAGGCACTTCTAATGAGTATCCACAACATATGTATTCGTTGAGAAATAAGAAAAATATTATGTGGATACCCCCTTTTATCTGTAGCTATGTCTAGTATAATGTCTATCACCCTAGAAAATTCATATGAATGCAAAAACACAAACATTTAAACTGAGGAAAGTTCATGACATGTGAATTCTTAAATGAAAAAATAAATAACTTCAATGTCCTAGAAATACTTAACACAACCCCCCCTCCCCCCCCCCCCACTCCCCACCCCCCTGCCTCCACCCAACAAAAAAGCGAAGGAATAATTGCATGGTTTTTCGATGTATGGCATTCTTTACATATGTAATGTTGTTTCCTAGAAACAAAGGTTATTATATTGACCTATTATACTATTTATTGGTACTATCATGTTAATATAAACACAACTTATATTATCTGAAGTCCTGCTGATTTAGAATAAATCTTAATCTGAAAACTGCATTAACTTCACTCAATTTTTATCATCACCCACCTTAATAAGTCCTTCAGAGAACAGAATTTCTATAGTTTCCTTCAACAATGGCAACAATCCGCCATGATGGATTCCTATTCCCTTCTTCAACAATGGTAACACATGTTCCACCTACAATGTATAAGAATTTGGAACTTAACCCTTAAAGTGCCAAAGAAACAGCAGCAGACGACATTTTGAAGTTTTTTTTATATTATTTTTCAGGGAAAGTAAGGCTTGACATTGCATGTGAGTCTTATGCCTACAAGGCAATTACAATTTGCAAGCAATGTCAAGCCTTATTTTCTCTGAAAAATAAAAGAAAATATTCAAAATGTCTTCTGCTATAATTTTGCTTTGCACTCTAAAGGTTAATAAAGCTATCAGCTTTAAAGCAACTGCATAAAAAAGCAAACTTTAGGCCCAAAAGTACTGAATAAAAGTGTTTGAAATTTTAGGACATTTACCATAATGTGAACCACAATGAGAAAAAGGTTCTTGTCCCATCTGCAGAAAATAAAGTCTCCAAAGCTCCAGATAAGTAATTTCTTATAGTGATATTTTTCTAACTTTATGAAAACATGTTGTAGGTACTCAATAAAAGTGCCTTGGCAAGCTCTTTTAATGAGTATCCACAATACGTTTTTGTGGAGAAATGCTGTAAATATTTAATAGGATACCCCTCTTATCTGGAGCTATGAAAGGCACATTAGCAGTCTGACAAGAGCCTTCATTAAAGAAATAGATCAGCTCTAGCAGTGATTTGTTGAGTAATAAATCACTGATTGGAAGTCAGTTGTAAAGTAAATCAAATTACGAGCGCAGAGCCCGAGTGATTACTCTACTTATATCTGACCAACAAATTGTGACTTATTACTTAATAAATCATGCACAATAGCTGATCTACTTCCATTCTAACACACAGAAAATAATGAAAAAGAATTGTATCCTTCAGATTCTTCCAACTTTCTGCCATTGCACAAAGAAATCCTGCCAACAGTTTTGACTGTAATGCTGATGTTTACATGCGTTTCTTACGTTGTTGACTCAAGAAAAACAAAGTTACACCGTCTAACATCGTGGCAATGAAGACTGACATCAGCAAAGTGTCAAAATGACGTTGGAACGGCACCAAATAGCGTAGTGCGCTTCTGCCCAGGGATTTGTTCCCAAATAAATCAGTTGTTTTCTCCATTGCCTATATAGGCGTGCTGTGTAAGAATGTTCATTTGCAGAATCGTTGGATCCAGTAGCACATAGCAATGTCAGAACAGATACTAGACAGGGCCAGATTAGCTTGCACATTTGCACAATCGAATTGGTGCCTTCATTGCCTACTTACAGCATTGTTGGATACTGTAGCATACAGTGACAAACAGAGAAGGTACAAGCCCAGATTAGCCCCTGCACATTTGTGCAGTTGAGCTGTGTCTTCATTAGCCTGCTTACAGAATCACTGGATACTGTAGCATTTAATGAACAAAAACAGTCATGTTCAGACTGTGCATATGCGCCAACTGATCTTGGTCTTTGTTGGGCTTTTGTTGTTTGTACGTGGCACAGGAGCACTATTCTCACTCTGTAGCTCTTGTACTGATTGAAATGTGTCTTCTTTTAAGCATAGGCTGCTTTCTAACAGTCCAGAATGGTGCATCTGTGCTATTTCTTTGTGCAAAAAGTACCCCTATTTTCTTCCCATACATTATATAGTGAACTCTCAAAAAATGTGGTTCTTCACCTATAGACATTACGTTCATCCAAATTCATTATATTTTCATTTAAGAACTGTGATGATTTTTTTTTTAAAGTACAAAACAGAAATTATTCAGTATGATAACTGGATCTCAGTGATTTTTTTACCTGCGCATCCCGAGTCCTGTACTCACATTTTTGCTTTGGGACTCACATTTTAAATCTCAGTGAGTCCCAGGACTCACCAAGTTATAGTGGAAAATTCTGTAATGGACGCAATGATTTTCTAGTAGGACTCACTTTATATAGCCCAAGCGAGTCCTGGGACGCATAGGTATAAAATTGTAAATAAATCACTGGGATCTACATGTATTTGCTGTTAAAAGAATAACTGCCAAGTTTGACAAATTAGAGAAAAAAACATGGAGAAGTTCCTGCGATAGGTCCAAATACTAGGCAAACTAGTATGCATAAGTGCAGTTTGGCAGACAGAGAAGATAAACTATTATTAAACATACCCCCTTAGCTCAAAGTACTGCTTCTGAAAATTTTATACTTGTGATAATAAATGTCTGTGTGTAAATGTAATACAAAGCAGTTTCTTGTCTTCATATAATAAAGCATCAATGGCATAGCTGAGTTCCTGTTACAACAAAATCCTCAACTTCCAATTGTTAATTACAATTACATGGCATCAGTTTATATTTACCTGAGGGAGTTTCTTATCATCATCTGAAAGAGCATCAATAGCATTGTTAAATACCTCTTGTACTAGCTCTTTCTCTTCATCTGAAACAATCACATCAATAATATTAACCCATTTATAGCGAGTGGACTCTTCTACCACAACTCTATGGACCGGTCAATTTCCAGTAGCAGGATGTCTGGTTAGTTTT
This sequence comes from Anodontia alba, assembly GCA_964016985.1. Taxonomy (NCBI): domain Eukaryota; kingdom Metazoa; phylum Mollusca; class Bivalvia; order Lucinida; family Lucinidae; genus Anodontia; species Anodontia alba. Next base: position 98,450,245 of record OZ024825.1, on the reverse strand, counting down.
TATTATTACTATGTCTTATAGAAAATCCTATTCATGTATTTAATGCAAACAGTGTAGACCCTGATCAGATGCTGCATTCTGTGGCATCTGATCTGGCTCTGCACTGTTTGCCAATTACCCTTTTTGGGGTTTCCCGACTAAAATGGATTAATGAACCCTAACATATAAATATTACAGCTATAAGTAAGGTAAGTTCTGGAGGACCACAAATTAATTACTTCTGGTTATCCCTGAATTACAGAGCCACAAATAAGTGTAACATATTTACCCTAAGCATATAGTTAGCCAGGTCTGAGCAAATAGAGTAGTCGCAGGTCAGACGCTCCAGGGTCTACACCGATGGACTCACCCAGAGGTTTCAGATACCTCCACAGACAGTAAAAACGCATGTTCAAATTTTAGATCAAGTATGGTAAGGAGTTACTATGTCTGAATATTAAGGATAAGTATGGTATTTACATAATTTTTTCTTATGTTTTAAAGAATACATTGTGTGTGTGTATGTGTATGTGATTGTAAGGGATATCACTACAAATTAATTCCATCTCAATAGACTAACACTTAATAGTACAATTTCATTATTCGAGAGCAATTTGAAAGCCATTTAGTAAATCCACTGAGCAGCAATTAACTATTTTCTTAACACTAATTTCTAAAATAAGCTATTTTAGCTGTATTTTTCAAAGTAATTATAAACTAGTTGAAATTATAAGAAATGAAAATTATTTTTTTTTTTTTTTTTTTTTTTTTATGTGTAAATGTCGGCAAATCACTTACAAATTTAACATAATATTCAGTTTATGAGTGATTCTTCAGCATTTACATATTGATAAAATTCACAAAAACAAATTGAGCCAGAGCATGACAAAACAAACAAAATGGCATGTGTGCCCAGCAAAGTCTCAGATCAGCCTGGGCATCCACCCATTCTGATCAGTCTTTGGTGTCTGCATGAAGAAAGCTTGTGTCCTTAGCTACTCACTGAGCACCCAACCAAGACTGATCAGAATGGGCAGATGCCCAGGCTGATCTGAGTCTTCACAAGGCGCACATGCCATTTTGTTGGTTTTTTCATGCGCTGGCTGAATTTCATTTCTAAAACAGACTGCCAGAAAAATCAACAAATCTCATGCTATATTTCACATTTTTTTTTTTAATTATTATTGTTTTCAAAACTGGTTTTTCACAATAACTTTTTAAATATCAGTCGTATAAAACTTTCTTGAATAATTCAGTAGTAGAGGGAGAAAGTTGCCAACATGTTTCTAGTTCAAGTTCAATTGTTTCGTTCATGCACTATCCATGACCTACCAGTATTGAAGTCAAGTTTGGTCATCTGCATGGCATAGGCTTCACAATCCTTCTTACTGAAACTGAACACAATTACTGGCGCAAACTTCCTCTCTAGAATCATCTTCACAATCTTGAAACAGTTGGACTCTTGATCTGAAAATAACACAAACCTTTTGAATTTCACTTGTCAAAATCAAATCATAAAAAAAACACACAATTATGCCAACCATCAAGTAATTTTCAGACACACATCAACAGGTAATAAAATGGACTTGTTCAAGTTTTATAACAAGTAAGATAACAAGTTGAAGTGTCAGAATATTTAGGGTAAATATGGTACAATTTGACTGAAAAATAAAAGACACAACAAAACAACACCATTCCAAATGCTAATGTTATCTGACCTATGTCTTGGTGCTTTCTCTTCAGATTCTGGAAGTTTTGATATTATGCATGCATGTCCCCTTACTTTTGAATCCTCCTTTTTGGCCCCTCTGGTCCCCTTTAGCAGCATCCCCTGCATCTTTGAGTACTGACATGGCCGTGTTGAAATTCTCTTCTCTGAACTCTCCCTAGAAGTAAATAACATTAGCTTATTCGCAAGTCAAGGTACCTTGGTAAATACAGCTTTAGACACAGCTTCAGGTAAAACAGAGAATCGGGTAAATATGTTTCTTCCAATGAGTACCCACAACATATGTTTTCATGAAGAACAAAAATATCTGTACTTTTTGACTGTAAAAAGCACCTTATCTGGAGCTATGTTTATGATTATTGTGGCAATAATTTAGGATGATTTTGTTATTTTTGCACTAAAAATGTAGCTTGTGGGTAGTCTTGACATTCTAATTACAAATGTATCAGTAAGACCTGCTTTGGTGAACATTCATTTAATCAGGGCCCAGTTGTTCAAAACTAACAATATTGTTAGTTAACTTATCATTTAAACTTTGAGCATTAAATATGGCATATATGCTAATATTTTTGCTGAAAAAAAAAAAGTGAGTAGCTTTTGCAAATGCATTTTTTCAGCAAAAATACGTGTGGATTAGATATTGTACTTACTAGAACAGTTAACATTTTGACCACTAACGATGCTTTGAACAACTGGACACTGGATGTAAAGGCAAACACAGAAATCACATCCTCCATTTCTAGAGGTGAGCAACTATATAGCTCTAGATAAGGCACTTTTTTTCAACCAGATAATATTGATATATATATTTTTTTCTAACTTCTCCGTGAAAACTTATATTGTGGCATTAATTAGAAGTACCGTGTTGAGTGGCTTCTAATAAGTACCTATAACATATGTTTTCCAGGTGAAATAACAAAAATATTAAGTGGCAAGTGGCAATATTAAGTGGCTTATTTGGAGATAAGCAGCTATGGCCTTGATCGGACTGTATATCTATGTATTCTGACGAGCATTTGCTAGTATCTTACATTTTTGGATGCTGTCATTTGGTGAGGTACATGTACCTAAAAGAGCAAATGCTTCAGCCTGAATATTCTTGTTTCTATAAAGCAGTGCAGATCAGGCTCTGCATACTGTAGCCACAGGTAACACACCTTTCTTTTATCAAAAGGTATTGATGTTTTTCTTATTTCTCCACAAGAATGAACATTGTGGTACTCATTAGAAATGTCCTGATGAGGTAATCAGTTGTTTTGATTAAAGTGCTGACATTCTAAGTTTTTTTTTTTTTTTTGTTTTTGTTTTTTTTTTATTTTTCTGAGAAATTTAGCCTAGAAGACAAATCACTTGAGATGACAACATTGTTTTCTCAGAAAATGACAACACTGTTCCTTGTTTTCTCAGAAAATGACAGCATTGTTTTCTCAGAAAACAGTCTCCTTTTCTCAGAAAATGACAGCTTGAAAACTAGGCCTGTTACTAGACAGGATAACTTGCCTGAACTTGTACTTGTCTATCAGATCTTAAAAACTTTGACATAAAACTTTAACATAAAATTATGTGACCTTGCCGTCTAGGTTATAAGCACGGTGTGGATAGTGCTCAATAAAATTTTGGACCAACATCTATTATCATTCCAAATATAAACTAAATCCATCTGAGGATTTAGAAAAAATTAGGTCTTAAAAACTTTGACCTAAAACTTAACATTTTAGCCCTTCCTGTACTTTCGTACAGAGCTAAAAATTAGAATTTATCTGCTATAATTTTTCAATATTACATGATTAGAAACTTAAGGTGCACTGAAATTTAACAGAACTTAATTTATCTTCCTTGAATTCCTATAGACATTTATGGTCAGACAGCAGATTCAACAATTTAATTTCAAATGAAGATGTTCAAAATGTTGAATTACTTACATTTTCATCTACAACCAGATGTATACCATCACCTCCAGCAGGATAGATGTAATGTTGTAATGGTGTTGGTCTGTAGTCTGTATAAACAACATGACAGGGCTGTGAAAGAAAAATTATGTAAATAAAAACACACAAATCACAACAACTAACATTCTCACTAGAAACAATAGTTACCCTAAATATATGGATAGACAGGCCTGAGCAAACAGTGGCATCTGATCAGGGTTTATACGGCATCTGATCAGGATTTATACTGTTTGTCACTCATGAAGCAGTTTTACTCACATTAATAGAGAATGAAAAAGACTTGTTAAAATTTGAGAACAAGTGTGGTAAGCAGCTACGACGTCCAAATAAACAGGGTAATTAAGATTGATATTTCTATTTAAGACTTAATTTCAAGGGATAATCAAGATTGCAATAAGATCATTTCTATATACAACAAGAGCTGTCGTAGGACAGCGTAGCTCGCCTGCTGGGTACATTTTATATTGTAACATTTTTATCATTAAGAAATTCAAAATGTATAATAATAATAAAACACAAACCCATCATGAGTTCTTGCTCCGTTTAAAGTAATTATCCTTGGAGCAGTTAATGTTTTGCAATGTTCTCATTCAGTTTTGATTTTGTTTGTTTTTTCACTTGAGGTTTAACTTCCCTGTCAACACTGTGTAGGTTATTTTGGGAGACGTTGCATCCAATTTTGTGGGACTTTTACCCGACATTTAGATGACATGACATCTCAAGCCCTGCTGCCCAATTAAACCAATAGGATTTATATGCATGGACGGTCCAACTCGCACCACCTTTCCTGGGCAAGCTTAGAACCTCTAAGCAGCTAACCAGTACTTGTGTGCAGTTGGTTTCAGCTCTGCGTAGAAGCATCATGCAGCCCAATCTATTTCTTAAAGTCCCAATGAGCGGGTGCCGCATTCAGTTTTGAATTTAAAGTGTAATGTTATGAAGTAACAAGTTATATGGTGAAATCATTCAACCATATAATATAGGTCACACTGACCTAGATGTATTTGTATGTAAATCATTTTGTCACATAGATATAATAATCCAGGTATGACAATTCTCCATGAAATAGTAATAAAAATAAAAGGCAAAATCACTGAAGCATGAAATATAGGTCACAATGACCTAGATATAGTAAGTGGTCATTCATTGGGTCACATGGAAGTAATATCCCAGGTGTGACATTTATCCAACAAATAGTATTCAAGATATAAGGCAAAATCACTGAACCATGAAATATAGGTCACACCAACAGAGATATATTTTGACGTCAATAATCGGGTCACAATGAACTAATATCCCAGGTGTGACATTTATCCAACAAATAGTATTCAAGATATAAGGCAAAATCACTGAACCATGAAATATAGGTCACAATGACCTAGACATAGTAAGTGGTCATTCATTGGGTCACATGGAAGCAATATCCCAGGTGTGACATTTATCCAACAAATAGTATTCAAGATATAAGGCAAAATCACTGGACCGTGAAATCTAGGTGACCTGGACCGTAAAATGTAGGTCACCACGACCTTCACTCTCTTACACTTAAACCGATGTCACATAGTTAGCTGATGTATAACCAGTTGTGTCTATAACCTGTAGGCATATAAGATTTTACAAATGTGTCCTAGATTTTGGCCCCTCGCCCCACTCCAAGGCCCACCCTGAGGTATGAACCCAGGGGTATGTTCTTTTGGAATCTCAGAAGACTCCTCCAGGTACCCAAATTCTAAATATGAATGCTCTATGAGGAATAAAGTCAAGATATAAGAATTTGAAAAACTTATAACACAGTATTACAAAGGTGTCTTAGATTCTGACCCCTAGCCCCACCCAGGGGCAAGAACCCAGGGGTTTATTCTCTTGGAATCTCAGAAGACCCTCCAAGGTACCTAAGTTCCAAATTTGATGCCTCTGTGAGGAGTGACTGTTGAGATATAAGCATTTGAAAAACTTTAACGCAGTGTGACGGGAACGGGAACGGGAACGCAAACGAAAACGCAAACGCAAACGTGGACGACCGGGGTGACTACAATAGCTCTCCTTGTACTTTGTACAGGTGAGCTAAAAATAATGGTATGGTAATTGGTTCAAATTTTTGTGATGTGATTCAATGAGTACTGTAATACCCGTAATAACCCTAAATATTGGGACAGACAGGCCTAAGCAAACAATGTAGACTCTGATCAGACACTGCATTCTGCAGCATCTGATCAGGGTCTACACCATCTGGCACTCATCTAGCACTACTTTAACATATCAACAGATAGTAAAATAGACTTCTTCAAATTATAGGACAAGTTTGGTAAGGTTAAGGTGTCCCAATACTTAGGGTTAATACAGTATGTACAATATAAATGCCAAGGAAAAATGTGTCTTTTACACATCCGTGGATAGTAAAGGCTGTATCTGTACAGTCTGATCAAGTTCTTTCCTCCCCTGTGATATGTTCTACAGCATTAAATTATTCTGTAAACAGACAGCGAAGTCAATGATCAGACTGCATGTATACACCAGCTGATCTGGGCTTCCATTGTCTTGACTGGTGATGTCCTTATGTAACAAAATATACAATATACAATGGATGTATAAGTACAAAAAGAGTGTGTGAAATTGTGAAACAATAAACAATTTAAGTCCTTGCCTGATGATGTAAATGACAAATCCATTCAGCAAACTGTCTAGCATTAGGTATGGTAGCAGAAAGGAACACATAGTGTACATTGTCTGGCAGAAGGATTATAGTTTCTTCCCATACAACACCTCGCTCTAGAAAACAAAATACAATAGTGGTCAATGATATCTGTGATTGGAAGCTATGAGCAGTACTTCCCAAACCAGCAGAATGTTTTGTCTTAATAATATCAAATTTATTTGGAGGACAATCAATGAAATATTTTGAATTAGTCGTATTGGTTTAGGATAAAGGGCCAAACTATGATACATATGATGGTAAAAATGTGTCATCTGTGGACAATCTGCTAAATTTACTTTACTGCTGTCTGTATTACCTTTAATATACCACAACCTCTTTATAAACTAGTGTTGGGGTCTATAGCATAAACTGTGCTAGTTAAACAACCGTGTTATATCCAAACAAAAAAGTATAGATTATATTGAAAGAGGACCATTTATGGTCATTTTTCAAAATAATTTATACATTTTTAGGATCCATCTTTGGACCATGTTATATCCAAAACCGTGTTATAAAGACGTTGTAGTGTATTCAAAAACAATATTAAAATATCAGAAAAATAAATCTTCTGTGTCTCAATTTAGGCAACATATTGGGAAGGGTTTGTCGCTAAGTACAAACCTTTATCTCTCATGTAGTGAATTTCGTCAAATATGACCCAGCCAACTTCTCTCATGATCTCTGAACCACGGTACAACATACTCCGTAAAATCTGAAAATTAAACCATAAAGTCTTCAAAATTCTGATATATAGACTGTATAGCAGACCATGTTGTCAATGCTTAACTTTTAACCTGCCACCAGGGTCAAATAGCTGAGGATAACATAAAATATTCCTGTTTTTGTTTTTTTTTTTTTTCTTCAGAAAACAGGGCTTGGTATTCCAAACAAAATATTTCATTGAGAGGAAATTTGCAAGCAATGTCAAGCCCTATTTTCTGGAAAAACTAAGAAAAAAATAATTATGCCATCTACTGAATTTGACTATATAGTGCTAAAAGCTAAGGAATATGCAAATTGCAAAGGTAAATACCTGGATTAAGCGGAGCATAAACACATTCTCATCAAGATCTTCATGGTTTGCCTACATTAGATGCAGCAGAATCAGGTAACATAGCAAAGATGCAGGCATGCACAAGACAATTTGGATCTTCCGTTCACAACTGCTGGATACAGTTTAATAGTACAATTTCCTCCTTTTATACAAGGAAGACAACTTCTAAGACTTTCTGTTTGCTTTCCCATGTGCAACATTCCTTCTAAAATGAGGTCTACTGTAAAAGGAAAGAATTTGCTCCCAATTCTTTCCTTTTAGAGTAGATTTGACAAGAGTTGCCTTACCAGAAAGTGTACTGATTCCCCTTACTGTGGGCTTCATGCAAATTCAAGTGAAAAGGTTTCTTCAAGCATTAACAAAATTCCTAGATTCAGATAATGTATAAACCTCATCAAAGTCTTTGCTTTTCACAAGTACCTTTTACAGTGTCTAGTGGGATGCAACATGAGAAAATGTACCTTATGACTATGGTAAACATCCTAAAATTTTGAACACTTTACTCCATACCCCTTTTGCCCAAATTTTCCTCTTTATGCAGCTATTTCGTAAAATACTTAATGAAAAGGCAAACAGTATAGATCCTGATCAGACTGCTCCTTCAGGAGCAGTCTGATCTGGGTCTGCAATGTTTGCATATGCCATTTTATTGGCCACTTTGGTGTACGAAATTTTAGGAGATTTACTGTACGCTAAGTAAAGACTCAGATTAATGAGTCAATGTACATCAGTGCAGTCCTATCTATCTTTGCAGTTTGCTTGCAGAAAGGCTCCATATTCCTCAAAAATAGACATTTCAGAATCCAAGAAAGGTTTAATAAATTGATATATGGTATTAATATGATCATAAAATGTGGCATTTGACAGCCTGTAAAACTTCAGTTAGTCTCTCGTTCTTGAAATGAAACGATTTTTTATCGTATCTCTGGATTAATTGAATTGGCAACATTAATTCAAAGATACAATAAAAAATCATTTCAACTTCTGATCCAGTTCAAAAAACGAGAGACTAACTGAAATTTTTCAGCTGTCAGATGCCACATTTTATGATCATGTTAATACTATATATCAATTTAATTAAACCTGTCTTGGATAATAAAATGTCTATTTTTGAGGAATATGGAGCCTTTAAACTTGTCTTGGACAAAAAAATGTCTATTTTTGAGCATTGGGTCCTGACTGCCCCCAGAGTGCCCAGTGATGCACAGGCTGATCTGAAGCTTTGCTAGGTGTATACATAGCTACAGATAAGAGGGGTTATCCACATATTATTTTTCTTATTTCTCAATGAAAACATATGTTGTGGGTACTCATTAGAAGCGCCTCAGTGAGGCACTTCTCATGTGTACCACAACATATATTTTTGTTGAGAAATAAGAAAGATATCAGCATTTTTCGAATGAAAAAAGCGCCTTATCTGTTGCTAGGTGTATATCCAGAGCTTCTTGTTCTCACACTGCAGCTTTAGTGATACTACAAGCAGAAAAGATCCTATCAGACTGTGTGGATGTACAGACTCATCAGGGCTTCGACCACCTACTGTGATATCTTTTCAGCTGGCACAGCTCGTTACAGCAGAACTTCAATGGTTAGAACAAGCATGGGACCATAAAAATTAGTTCTAGCCAGAGAGAGTCCCAGCCATCCAAGGTTGATTTCCGCATAAAATAAATTATAGAGGCATTAGTTCTAGGTAGCCAAGGTAATGATGATTATGATAATCTGAAGTTTAAGCTGATTTATTTTTCATTATTATTTCTTTTTTATAAAATAGTATTTAGTAATATTGAGATAATGAAATACCAGTCATCAGCTAAATAGCGCCTTTTGCTAGATTCGAACCTGGGACCTTGTGATCAATAATCAGAACTGCTAAACACTTGGGTTCAGTTGTTCAAAACCTTTGTTCAAAACTTAACAAAGTTGTTAGCTAAGGTGAAGATAAAATTTCTATCTTGAAATATGCAAAAGCTACTCACATTTTTGTAGCAAAAATATCAATGTATTTTAAAATACCTTAGCTACAACAGTTTATGAGTTTGTCATAAACAAGCTTGTTATGCTAATGATGCTTTGAACAAATGGGCCCAGGACACTTCAGTCAGCTATCGTAAATGAGCCATCAGGGTTTAAGACATTGAAGTTCCACAGTACTTTTTCACTTGCTGGACTACTGTTTTTTGTCACGATTTACCCACCTCTGTGGTCATAACGAGACAGCTGGCAGTGGGATTAATTGTAACATCTCCAGTCATCAGACCAACATCCTGAAACTCTTCAAACAGTTCTCTGTATTTCTGGTTACTGAGGGCTTTGATAGGAGTTGTGTAGATTACTCTCTGTTTGTCCCGCAGTGACATGGCTATTGCATAGCTGCAAACATACAATATCAACTATATGCATATCAACAATTTTTCTTATTTCTCTATGTAAACATACGTTGTGGGTACCCTTTAGAAGTGCCTTCGTGAGGCACTTCTAAAGAGTACCCACAACATTTGTTTTTGCGAAAAAAAAAAAAGAAAAAAAAAAAAAAAAAAAAGAAAAATATCAAAATTTTTTTGGTAAAACCATGCCTTATCTGGGGCTATGTATATAGTCTTAAAAAACTTTATGCCTTTAAGCTGACTAGGTAAACCTCATAGAGAGAAACCTCTTGTTGAAACTTGCTGCAAAACTTCTCAAAGGGAGACCACCCAAGCTGAAAAGAATTGGTTTCCTTGATGTAAGAATCTGTCTCGAAGTAAGGCTAGTCTGTGAGCAAATTGTTTCTTTAAAAGAAGTCCATTTTGAGAGGGGAAACAAATACTTTCAGGTCATAACAATCTCCCTTGGCAGTTTAGTCAGTCTCCATAAGATAAGCTTTAATCCTTCAAGTTCTAATCACAACAACAGCAGACAACATTCTTAAACATCTTTTTTTTTAATCGTCAGAGAAAATAAGACTTGATTTTTCGTGTGAGTTCTCAGCCATAGTGCTTCTAATAAGTACTCACAACATGTGTTACATAACATCAGACAAGAGGGGGTCTCAGGAAAATATTTTTCTTACTTCTCTGTGAAAACATTATGTTGTGAGTACTCTTTAGAAGAGTACCCATAAGATATGTTTTCATAGAGAAATATGAAAAATATTACCATTTTCTTATTGAAAAAAAAAGCACCTTATCTGGGGCTAAGGTAATACACAGTATCTAGTGCTACGATGATGATGTTTTGTGTTTTACATACCTTTCAACATTATTTAAGTCAAACTGAGATGTAGGAAAAAAAAATGATAATGAATGGCTCTGGGCAATAAAGAACCATATAATCATGAGCTGAATCACACTCCCGCAGGATCTGAGTCTGACAAATTGTGATCCAAAGTTGGGAGGACCAACCACTCGGCCACTCGGATGCTTCATCTGGAGCTATGCAACTCCCATCTAGACCCATAGCTCTTGATAAGGCACTTTTTTCCACCAAAAAGTATCTACATTTTTCTTATTTCTCAACAAAAACATATGTTGTGGGTACTCATTAGAAGCGCCTCGCCGAGGCGCTTCTAATGAGTTCATTAGAAGCGCCTTGCCGAGGCGCTTCTAATGAGTACCCACAACATATGTTTTTGTCGAGTAATAAGAAAACTATTTACCTGATACTCACTCTTATCTAGACCTATGAGACCACTCTCAAAGTAACTTACACAGCAACAACAGTTTTCCCTGCAGATGTGTGAGCAGACACCAAGACTGACTGGTTGTTTTCCAGACACAACAGAGCCTCTTTCTGGAACGGATCAAGTATAAATGGATATGTCTTAGCTGGCTCATCTGATGTTGAGGGCTTCAGTGGAACAAACTCCTGATCAGGTGGTACAGCGACCTGTCAATCAAAAAAAATATCACATTCACCCTTAAATTTTGGACAGACAGGAAGGCTGGCACAATTAATCGGATAATCGATTAATTGATCGATAAATTCCACAGAAATGATTATCATTACTGATTTGCTAATAATTGATCATTTGATTTCTGTGTTTGCTACTTTACTGCATTTACTCTTAGTATTCAGACACCTCAACTCCTTACCATACATAATCTAAATTTTGAACAAGTGTACAATTTACTACCCATTGTTGTGTCTAAAAATAACTGGATGGGTGGCAAACAGTGTAGACCCTGATGAGACGCCGCATCGCATTTGCGGCGTCTCATCAGGGTCTACACTGTTTGCTCAGGCCTGTCTGACCAAATACATGCAATAAAGTATAACCTATGGTAAGCTCTGACAGGTAAAATTATGACCAAATCTTCAGCGATTACTAATAGATTATCAACCACAATGGCAGGACTGATAATCGATTATCTTTTCAGCTCCGATTAGCCAGCCTTACAGACAGGGTTGAGCAAACAACGCAGACCCAGACTGGCAGTTCAAACTGCTCTTAAAGGGGCTGTTTAACACTATTTCTTGGAGACAATTCGTATGAAATGTCAAATCCTGTTTTCTGGAAAAAAAAAAAGATGAAAAAATGTCACCAATTTGTCATCTGCTGAATTGGCCTAGAGAGTGGTAAAGGTTAATCAAGGTTTACATTGTTTAACATTCTGTCAAATCACCACAATTGAATCACATCATATATTCAAATGAACTTTTAAAATTTTAAGAGTAAAGCAATGAGCTGAGGCATCAAAATATTTCGAGTACATGTAAAAAGCAAACTGTTCAACGGTCAACATATTCATAAGCAAACAGAGGGGAAAGCTGTTAACTTTCATCATGGATTGAAATGCTGTCTCTCAAAATTTAAAATACATGTATGTAACAGTATAAGAGCTAATGCTTTAGTTATGTTTACAGGTAGCTGGTGAACTGGTAAATATCTTTTCCTTTCTGTGACTTTGCCGTTTATTTCCATGAAAGTGACTATCAATGGCCTTAAAATCTCAGCGAAAACACAAAAATATATCCCTTAAGGTCGTTGACATGTTTTGCTATCATAACAGCTTTCAAAACACTAGTCTGACAACTACTGTACAAACGGCCAGCTATAATGATGGTAATGACTTTGTTTTTTTTTTAGGTTTCTTTTTACAATATTGAAGTCATATTGAGACCATGAAGGGGGAATAATGAAGGTCATGAACTGATTCTGTCTCCAGTGGGATTCAAACACAGTACCTTGTGATCCAGTCAGAAAAGATAACAGTTTGGCCACACAGACACTTCTAGCAGCCTACTATACAAATTCTGAAAACCGCATTTACCCCATGTATTCAGATAGACCTGAGCAAACTGTATAAACCCAGGTCAGGGAGAAAGTGACATTTGATCAGGGTCTACACTGTTCTCTAGCAGTCATATTTAAGACACATACGGTAAATGTCCTAAAATTTCAAAAACTTTATTCCGTACTTTTTGGCCTAAATTTTGCTTTTTATGCAGTTGTTTTCTAAAATATTTAGTGGAATGGCAAACAGTGTAGTGCCAGATCAGAATGCTCCTTCAGGAGCAGTCTGATCCGGGTTTGCACTGTTTGCTTATGCCATTTTTTCAGACACTTTGGTGTAAGAAATTTTAGGACATTTACCGTAACCACATAGTAAAACCAAATTTAAGGACAAATATGTAAGGCTATAAGGTGTTTGAATACTTTAAACAAAGCCCCAGATTAAGAGGGTAGCATGTGCCTTATCTGGGGCTATGTACTTGAAAGTACATATATGGTACCTACCTCATGTAGGCAAGCTTCCACCGTCTCTACTGTATGTACCTGAATCCTCTGCATTACCTCATGGCTCAAACTGTAATGAAAAATAAGATCTGCTACAAGAAAAAACATCCAAGTTACCGGTATAATACATACAAATGGACTTAGTCATTGTAGAAAAAAGTACATGATACACTTGTACAGTCTTGTGGTACAAGCGAACTTTTTCAGCGACATGGAATGTTGACCCATCATACAGGTCGCCTATGTTTGATCATCGGCCATGGAAATGGGGATTAGAATTTTTTCACCTGTTTCATCTGGTGCCCAATATAAATAACCTTGTCTGATGGGCTTGGTGGCCTGACAGGCTTGATGGCACTGGTATGGAGTGATTACCCAAATTGCTTGAAACTTAAAATGGTGCGGGAATATGTAGCAGAGATAAGTATATGATGCACTTGTACTGTCTTGCGGTTCAAGCTGGCTTTTATAGGTAGAATGTTGGCCTGCCATGCAGACAGCCTGGGTTTGATCCTGTTAATCTGGTGTCCAACATAACCCGTCTTGATGTGATTGATTGTGTTGGGGTTTGACAACACGTCAACCCTTGAGGGTCGTCTCCCAGAGAAAGGGAGAAAAGAGATAGAAGAGAGAGTAGAGGAGATGAAAGAGAGGGACAGGGAAGAAAGAGGAACAGGAATGAAAGTGAAGAAACAGATGAAATAAAAACATTCTCCCTCTACCCTTACCCACTACAAGGATAGCAGGCCTTGCCCAACTGTAAGCCAATATCAGTTGGACGCCCCAGTGATGTAAGATACACAGCACCTTCGCACCACCCGACCACCCCCAACCGTCTGATGTGGCTGCTCAAATAGAGGTTAGAGGAAAATTCTAAAATTGGAGGGGGAATATGTAGTAGTGATAAGTATATTACATCTGCGGTATAAGCTGACTTAATAGGGAAGCTGTAGAGTGTACCGGCTGCAGGAATGGTGATTAGAACTTTTTCATCTGTTACATTATACCTTCGAATAGTGGTAAGATGACAATGTCAGATCATTTTTTATTTTTGTGCCAAAACATGTGGGTAGGTCATCAGCCAGGCACTTCTAGTGAGTACCCAGAACATGTATTTATAAAGAAATAAGAAAAAATTATCCCAGAATTGTCACCAGATACTCCTTCCTAACAAGTCCTCTGTACAATACAGATAAGGCGCTTTTTTCATCCGAAAATGCTGATATCTTTCTTATTTCTCCATAAAAACATATGTTGTGGGTACTCATTAGAAGCGCCTCGCCGAGGCGCTTTTAATCAGTACCCACAACATATGTTTTCATGGAGAAATAAGAAAAATATTGTGTGGATACCCCCTCTTATCTGTAGCTATGTACAAAGCAACCATACAAGAAGCACTCCAGAAAAAATATTTTTGTGTTTTTATGTTTCACAAAAATATTTTCATTTTATCAAAATCTTTCCAATATTCTAAGTATACACACATTTATTATTTGAATTATAATTTTTCTAATGTTAATGAAGACTCTACTTCACAAAGTTTTTCAGGCACTGTCAAATTCTTAAGATTTAATACTTTACATAATTACAATGCACTAAGCTATTAAATATGTGAGCAATTATAAGGACTTACGTTGATTCAGACACCTGTGTTTTATGCTTTTTAGCTTGCTGGTCATCATCGTGGACCTCTTCGACAGCAGGTCTCTTTCCTACTATGCTCCTGAGTAAATCTTCAGCACTGAAAAACAGAAGATATGAGCAAAATAAGGACACTTCTGAGAGGAAATACTCACTAGTAAAAAAAAATTCCTAAATAATTCTGTTAAGTTGTTATTACATCATCTGAGTCACTTAGTCTTGTCACACACACACACACACACACACACACACACACACACACACACACACACACACACACACACACACACACACTCTGCTTTGTGCATATATCAGGGTTATAAAAAGAAAGGCATATTTTGTGTGTACAGGCCAATGAAGTCTTGCAATAATAGCTAACCTACTTGAAAGCACATAACCAAATTATAATTTTTTTTTAAAAGCAGATATAAATAGACTCCACATTTACTTGAAAACAAAGAGCTCTATTATGTCAAGTCCTATTGATACATGTATGTCACTCCATATTAACTAATCAAATGTTCAGAAGACATAATCATACATTGTATATATATTTGCTAATCAAAATGATCTCAGAAAACTTCTCTTGGTCCATAGCAACAGATAAGGCACTTTTTTCATCCAAAAAATACTGATATCTTTCTTATTTCTCCATGAAAACATGTTGTGGGTACTCATTAGAAGCGCCTCAGCAAGGTGCTTCTAATGAGTATCACAACATATGTTTTCGTGGAGAAATAAGAAAAATATTGTGTGGATACCCCCTCTTATCTGTAGCTATGTAATGGTCAACATTTTGCTTGGTCAGCATTAAGTCTTTACCAGAAGAGTGTATACCAGGAATACTGAAGATACTGATAAAACACTTTTCAAATTAAAGAACTATGAAATAAATGGCTCAGTTCATAAATGGCCAACTTTCGTCTTAACAAGATGACAAATGAGAGTTGTTGTTGAAGGCGAACATTCCAAGTCAGTTTATGGTGAATCAGGGTTCCCACAAGGTACAGTCTTAGAACCGCTTTTGTTTCTGTGTCACATAAATGACCTCCCCGATTCTGTGACATCAAGTGTTTGATTGTTTGCCATAAACTGCCTGTTATACAAGATAACGGCAAGCCAAAAAGACCATTACAAACTACAAGATGATTTAAAAGCTTTTGATAAATGGGCAATGTAGTGGGGTATGTGGGCAAGAAATGTTATTTACTCATTATCAATAATAAATCATCACACTTCTATATGTTGGACAATCATATCTTGCAGCAGGTTAAAGACAATCCATATTACACCACAACCTCTTTATAACACTATTGTTGAGGTACATAGCATAAACCGTGTTAGTTAAACAACCGTGTTATATCCAAACATTTTTCAATATAATCTATTCATTTTTGGGATCCATCTTTGAACAGGGTTATATCCAAAACCGTGTTATAACAAACCGTATTATAAAGAGGTTGTAGTGTACTTATTTTATCAGATGACTTAAAATAGGGACCCCATATTCTGAAAACTGCAAAAAAAAGTGAACTCAACAATGGCATTCTTACGATGAAACCCGAAATATTGTCCAGAACACTGTAAAACATCTGCTTATATTAATTTAGTTAGCTCTGTACTTGACTATAGCTCAGTTGTGTGGGATCTGTATTATTCCCAGGACATTACAAAAACATGCCTATTCAAATATACTGAAAATTTTACCGAAAAAAAAAAGAAGAAGAAAATTTTCAGATAAAAAATCTGATATTTTTTCATATTTCTGCTCAAAAAATAGATTGTGGGTACTTGTTAGAACTGCCTCATCAAGGCAGTTCTAATGAGTATCCACAATCTATGTTTTTGAGCAGAAATAAGAAAAATAATGTATACCACTATAAACCCCAGTTAACTGTATAAAAGTGGGGTTTAAATGGGTGAAAATTATATAGGTATGTTGTTGTGATGATACATGTATACACAAAAGAATTCAGTTACAAGCAGCATGATTTTTTACTGGAAACTACAAGTTGTGAGAAGTTTCAATCAAGAACATATTAAAAGGTCTGGCTTCGAACCACTTAAAGAATGTCAAAGTTTCAACCAGCTGGTGTTTTTCTATTCTACTGCAGGAATTTCTTCAACCTGTGTGAACTAGACGAGTAGACTTCAAACTAGACCATTAAGTGAGCATATGCTCACTAATAACCCCGGCCATGGCCATCAGTGATAACATGGTTTCAATGTTTTGGCATTTGGTGCTTTGACACATAATAAATGTTATTAAGAAAAATACACACTTCAATAGCATGAATTACATTGGGAAATAACTCTAAGAGACCTGGCCTTATGGCCCCTACTTTCTTTCCACAGTACAATTAGTCATACTTGTCACCCGCAGTATATAAATGTGCATGTGTAAAATAAATTCAAACAAAATCTGGAAACAGGTATAGAAGTTATAAACAAAAATACATAATTAAATAGCCAGAACAACAAAGGGAAATAACTCTGAAGGACTTGGCCCCATGGCACCTATTTCCTTTACCACAATACAACTAGTCATACTTGTCATGTGTACTTAATTTCAAGTTTCTAGGTGTAGTAGTTCTTGAGAAATCTTTGACACAAAATAAATGTTAACTTACACACAAATAGCCAGAACAACAGAGGGAAATAACTCTAAGGGACCTGGTCCCATGGCCTCTATTTTCTTTCCCACAATACAACTAGTCATACTTATCATGTGTACTAAATTTCAAGTTTCTAGGTACAGTAGTTCTTGAGAAATCTTTGACACAAAATAAATGTTTACTCACACACAAATAGCCAGAACAACAAAGAGAAATAACTCTAAGTGACCTGACCCCACAGCCCCTATTTTCTTTCTCACAATACAACTAGTCATACTTGTCATGTGTACTAAATTTCAAGATTCTATGTAGAGTAGTTCTTGAGAAATCTTTGACACAAAATAAATGTTAACTTACACACAAATAGCCAGAACAACAAAGGGAAATAACTCTAAGGGTCTGGTCCCATGGCCCCTATTTTCTTTCCCACAATACTACCAGTCATATTTGTTTGTGTTGAGGTTTTACGGCCCAGTCAACCCAATGAGGTCATGTCGAGCATGGTCAGTTTACCTAACCACACGTTTACTGGGCAGGCTTTGTCCTCTAAGCAGTTAACCAGTATTGTGCACATTCTTTCGCCAGAAACTGACAACTGCCCTTCTTGAATCAGCGGAAGGGAGAGAATGACTGTAGAAAATATTTCATGATCAATCTCCACGAAAGAATGTTGCTGATGTATTTGCCATGTGTACAAAATTTCAAGATTCTAGGTACAGTAGTTATTGAGAACTCACAGACAGACAGAGAGACAGACACACAGAAAAGACAAAAAGTATATACATGTACCCCTTAGCATACTTTGTATGCCGGGGGTATAATTAAAGCTACCAAATTCTCAGAGTGTGAAACAACAAACACCACTGATCACCAAGTAATAAACAATAACAGGGGCTATAAAGTTGGAAAGTGTAGAATTGAACTGTATAAAAACTTTTTCTTTGTTAGAACTTCCCTTGATTGGAATCATTTGGATAACTCCTTGGTGCATGCTGAGACGGTATCCGGACATTTCCCCCCCTGGACATTTCCCCCCCTGCTCAAATCAGGTAGGTAGGACGATTCCCCCCCTATTTTTGGCAGGGTTAGGGCATTTCCCCTCCTGCAATATAATAAGGGGTGGACATTTCCCCTCCCATCTTTTTGCACAGAGAGGACAATTCCCCCCCCCCCCCTCATTTTTGGCATATGGAGGACTATTCCCCCTCCCCCCCCACCCTTTGAGTGAGTGAGCTTTACGTCCATTTTCTGCTCCAGAGCTAACTAAGAGAGAGAGAGAGAGAGAGAGAGAGAGAGAGAGACTGAAAAATACGATTCAATATATATGACAAAAGATCTCATCAATGGAATTTATTTATATATAGACATTTTGCCCATTAACAATTCCAAACCACTCATCCCCGATACTAATATGTATGCAAAGTTTGAACAAAATCCGTGAAAAAATACTCAAGTTATGGATTGGAAACGAAGTGCGGAAGGCGGACGGATGGACAGACATATGGACAGACAGACACCGGAGGGTATAACATAATACCCCGCCACTATCATGTGGCAGGGTATAAAAATTGAAAAATGAAAAGTAAAGCTTACCTGCAGGTCCGTAGTGGCAGTACCATTACACTTTAGGGACTTCCTTTTGGAACATTCCCATCGTCCACTTACTTCATTTCACAGGGGGGGAATCATCCTACCCACCTAATTTGAACAGGGGGAAATGTCCAGGGGGGGAAATGTCCTTTGCTAAATAGGAGGGGGGAATCATCCACTTACTTCATTTCACAGGGGGGGGAATCGTCCTACCCATCTAATTTGAACAGGGGGGAAAATGTCCAGGGGGGGAAATGTCCTAGATTCTGCTGAGACAGTTGAGGGCTTTAAATCAGCCGTTTGGAAATGTTATTAACTTCACTTCAGTCCAAATAAAAATATATGTGTGTTTCAGGTTACATGGAATTTTAAAATAGGGACGGTAGGTTGAAAAATATCTTTATTTTGTTATTAAAAAGCTTTTATATGAGGTTAAAGGAAAACAATATGGCCGAACAGGGAAATCCCCAAAATACCTTAAAAGAAAACTTTGGTGGTGAAGAATTAGGCACCGTTGGGTAACCTAAAACACACTTTTTATTTTAGACCTCATGCTCTCTGTCAATGCTGAAAAGCCCTACACTGTACAGAAACAGAAAAAGTAAAGGGGCTGAACCATCAACAATGATGTTCACTGATCACTAACTACATGTACTTTATTTGCAGTGTTTGCTCTTGCATAATCTATTATTATTAGGCATTTGGATATCCTTGGGTTTATTTTTCTTCTTCATTACATTACTGCTCACATGCGCAAGCTAAATTTGACCCTCCCTAATGCCAATAACCTATGCGTGTTACACACCAGTTAATTTCAACACCTCTGAGTCAGAGGCTCTGACCTAAACACTGGCGAAAGCGGCAGGTGAATTGATTAGGTTTTGATGCTAAAATTATTGACTGAAATGCTTGTTGTGGTGATTTTAGGGTGTGGTGTACTTTAGTTAAACGTTTTTATGAACAAAGATGAATTTTTCCAAATAGTGTCATAATTTTCATCAGTTTTATAAACATTCATTTTTAACATAAAATAAAATTGATCAAGAGTCAATTGGCATTACCCGAGTCAAAGCGAGTGAACATGTTTGTTTTTTTGTTGTTGTTTTTTTTACCCTCATCAGACCTAGTCCTGGTCAATTTCTTTCCTACACAGGTCTTTCAAATACAGAAATAACTTATATAGAGCTAACTGAAGCTATAACAGAAACGTTTAAAGTGTTGAATTTTATGATTATCATATATAAGTGACAAGGTTGGCAAAAAGCCGGTCAATATGAGTATTGACTGGACCCATGGTTAAAACCAGTTTTAACCAGTCATTACTGGTTGATTGGTAGTCAATTGGGTTGATTAAATCACTGGCATATATGCCTCTGTCCTGTTGATAAACTGGTCTTAAAAGCATTCCCCGCTGCATCATGTACATGAGGTTAGACTATATTTTCATCAGTGAACAAGACAACATAGTTTTTATTAATACATGTAACTAATTATTAAAGGCCTCTTTTTTTAAATCATAAGTCAAAAGACATTTTTATTGGTCAACTGAAGAGGTTGATTGGATTGACTCAATGAATTACAGACAGGTCTTTCTTTTCAACCAAACACTCTTTATTACTTCTTCTTCTTCTTCTTCCGTATAAAGGTCAGGAGTCTTCTTAGACTGTATCGTTGACCTGTTAGGAGGAAGGGACAGCCGTCCTCTTCCAGAAAGGGTTAAAAGCATTAAAAGTCCTCTATGTACAGTTAAAAACGTAAAGGGTGGTTGTTTACGGAGCGACGAAGACAGCTGCATCAGTGGCCCGGATGGCAGCTGTGAACTCCTCGAGAGTTGGACAGTCTGTTGTAGTAGCCCGCAGCCTGTTCCATTCCTGTATAGTTCTCGGATAGAACGAGTATTTGTAGACCGGCTGAGGTGCTGCTGGTTGATATATATGGTTGCCCCCTCTTGTGCGTCTGTCGTTGGTACGCAGTATGGGCCCTGGGTTGATATCTACCAGTCCTCTCTGTATCTTGTACAGCATTGTCAGCCTGTGTTCACGTCGCCTATCCACCAAGGGAGGCCAACCAAGTTCCCTGACCATACGGGATACACATATTATTATATTATCCTTTGAAGGTTAGATTAATTGTTCATATTTTGATTTACAGGAATATAAGTAAGCTGATTATAAAGGATTTATGAAAGATTTTGTTTGACAGAAAAAAAAATGTTGTACCAGATTGTACCACACAAGGTTACATCAAAAAGCAGCTAACATATAATTTTGATGTTATTGCAGAAAATTGTCACATATTGTAAACGTGTGAAATATACCTGTCATTAATCTTTAGACCTGTGAAGTAGTACATCTGTAAAAGGCTGTAATTAATTAACCATACAATGTCCGAAGATTCACTAATGACTGTAAGTATATTTAAGTATCTGCAACACCTGTAAATTGCTGTCAAAACAGATTAAAAGGTGTAAAAGCTGCCCCATGCCACTGCAGCAGGTGTGACATAGATCTAATTGCCAAAGTGATCAATCACATGTCCCTGATATTATACCTGTATTATACACTGACACCAGGCTTTATTCCTAATGTGTGAAATTTTGAGTTATCTGCAATCTAGATAGTATCTTATCTTACCATCAAGCTATTACTGAAGGTGTCAAAAATGAAACCTAAAGACCCAATTTGGAACTTCACTATTTTGGAAGATAACAAAAAACCAGTGCAAGGTGCAAAGACTGTAATATTAAGTTAGTGCTAAGGTCTTAAGACTGAAGACTTTTATACAAACATGCCTAGGCTAAAAATGCCAGAAAGTATTGCCAAGCAGCCACTTGAAGAAATAACATCTGAACCTGAAACTCTATCGAATGATCAGCCTCTAGCAAAGAGACCAAAACTTCAGAAGACTAGTTTCAGTAGGTTTGTCGTTTCAACAGAGTGTAGTATGTGGAAGCAGTTAGATGACAAATTGCTAGACTATGCCTGCAATCTGCCATAATCAATCAACCAACTGACCACCATAATCTCCAGCTGAGCACTAAAAATATTCAATCGACCAGTATTGACCACTATGGGAGTATTGACCGGGGTGGTTTTAACCGGTTAAAACCGCCCCTGGTTTTGACCGCCCAACCTTGATATGTTATCATGTTTCTAAAATAGAACAGGTAGAAAATTGGACAATAATGACAATGTCCACATTCTACAGAAATGTACTGACAAGTACTCCTATAGCCAGTGCATACAAATGATAAATATGCTAATTTTGTTATATACAGTGTTTGGATTGAGCATGTGTCATTTATATCACTGGCTGTTTTGAGTATTTACTTGTCGGTACATTCCTATGCATTATGGACATTGTCATTATTATCCAATTTTCTACCTATTTTATTTTTAGAAACATAATGAATATATAAAAACCGTAAAATTCAACACTCTAATGTTCCTGTTATAGCTTCAGATAGCCATATCCTGTGTTACAAAGATATTGATTGTTTATCGAATATTATATAGAAAAAAACTTAAAAAAACCCCAAAAAACGGAGAATGTTTGGTCTGTGGGTTTCATACCCCTTGAAATGATAAATCTGAGTTTAAAAAATAACTACAAGTCCAATCTAAATTTCCTTCTTTTTGGATAATAAACATTTAATACCTCATAGTATAAACCCAAAATGAACAAAGTTAAAACATTCTAGTCTTGCTATCCAGGATGGAAATTTTGGTCCCAGGGTTCTGGTCTGTGGGTTTCATACCCGACCATGCACCGAGTTCAATGAAAACATCCGGCAAATGTACAGCTGAAGAAGGAAAACATTGATATAGTCCAAGTCTTCTCTGACGTTTAAGTGGCTTTTCTTTACTTTGATATTTACCACTTACCGTCAGATCAATTGGTAACAAGATGTTTCACCCCAAAGACGCTTCTGCCCTGGTCGTTTCACCGCTAGTCATTTTGCCTTTATTTTTTACCATTAGTCGTTTTGCCCCCCTAATACCATTTCCCCACTAGTCGTTTCACCATAATTCATAACCTCTAGTTGTTTCATCCACAACCCTGTTTAACCGTGTCTTGTGCGTGTGTGTATGAATATAATATCATAAAATATTTATGAACATTTGTATGGGGAAAGAATACAGTTTAAGTAAGAACACAAACATCATTTTGAAGAAGGACAGTTGTCAGCTACTGGCGAGCCACAGGGCACTTAGTACATTTAGGTAGTTTAAATGCCCAAATAAAATGCATATTAAGCAAAGGCAGTTTGTGTGACATGTGTGTGTGTGTGAGAGAGACTTCGCCAGTAATCAACAAATCAACAAAAGAAGAATCATGAATAATAAAATATAATATGATCGAATAATAATTTTTTTTCCATTATTTTAATATGTGGACAAATAGAAGACAGAATGGAAAGAAAAAAAAAAATTTGTTTTGTGAATCGATGTCAGCATTCATTGTAGTTTTTAATCAAAATTAATAAAGTTTTAACTGCTGTAATCCATACCTTTAATCATCTTGTTTACGCGATTAATAGTGAAGTGTGAAAACACATGCTCTTAGCATATGACTTTTGTTATCTTGTTAGCACATTTACCTGTTTCAAATAGTGTATTAAATTGGTCGGTTGATCCTTCGACATTGTCGGTGAACAACAACGGTAAAAAGTAAAATGGAATCCCAAATTTTCATATCGGTGTCATGAAAAACGATGCTTTAAGACTTTATGATGTTATAAAATCTCCTTAAATATTTTCAATGCAGGCGTCCATGCTTTGTCAAGATCTTTAATTTTAGATACTTTCTTAATCAAAATTGCCCTTTCCCTTTGGGATTTTTTACCCTCTCACCCCAGTGTTCCTGCAGCAGAACCAAATGACAAACAGTGTAGATCTTGATGGGACAGCTATGTTTGAGTTGACCATCTGTTTCTACACAATTTGCAAAGGAATTTATTTTATCTGCAGGGCTGAAAGGGTTCATCAAATTTAAAAGGTTTACAAAAGATAAGAAATTGGAAAATAACAAAAAAAATAAACAGAAGACAAAAAAAAAAATAATAGATAAGAAAAAAGAAAGTAAAAAAAGATGAAAAGAACAAAATAAAAAGAAAGTAAAAAATAAAATAACAATAATAAATAAAGAAAAGAAAAAAATATAGCTGGTAAATGGTTACACTAAAATCTTTGAGGAAGACAATCCCAAAATTTTAGTGCAACAAGTCTTAGTCACACCTCCCAGAGTGGCCACTTTTAAGGCCCTGTGCCGGCTGGCCGGGAACTAAGGATTAGTTATCCTTTCCCTGACGTGACGTGACAGGACGATGACAGGTTTACGAGTTGTTTCTCAAATAACGTTATACAAGAATAGTTGTTGAAATATAACTTTCAAGATGTTATACTACCTAAATAGCTAGTAAACTCTATCTACGTTGTAAGGTTTAGGGGGTGAAACAACTGGGGGTGGGGGTGAAATGACTAGGGTGGCGAAACGACCAGGGAGCGAGACGACCAGGGACGAAACGTCTTGGGGGCAAAACGTCTAGGGGAGGAAGTGGAATGGGGGCAAAACGTCTCGGAACCAATTATGAATATCATTTAGCAGACAACATAAAATCTTAGAATAAACAAAGGAAACCATTTTACAATAAATTAAATAATTTGGTTCATTGGAAACTTACAAACCAGCGTTTTCACTATACCTGTCAAAGTCTACTGTTGTTGCCTAGACTGTACACAATAAAAGCCAGTTTGTAAATCGAACTATTCATTATGAAATTAAAGTATTACCATTTTTTCAGTCATAAAAAATATTAGTTTGATAATGGCTAGTTGCTAGCTACATTACACATTAACTTCCATGCCTCTATTTTGGTGGAAACCCTCATTTTAGATAGGAGAGGGAAATTCCTGATCTTCATAATAGGAGTTACTCTGATGTTAGAGTCAAATATCAATACAAAGAAAAGCCACAAACATTGATAATGCTGATCATGAGAGATGACATTATGGGCCGAGCAATTTTCCGGTTACTGATAACAACCGGTAGCTGGATCAGTGAAACATAAACTGTTATTTTCACTTTCAGTTTATTTTCGCTTTGCCAACTAACCGTTTACTACTGTCGTCTTCTGGCTCATCTGTTGTGTTTTCATCTTTCCGACTATCTAATGCCGGAACAGGTCGTGATGCCGAGGAATCTTCATCAAAAGCACTGAAAAGATCGTCGCCGAAACCGTCTGCCATGCTTTCCCGATATTTTGTAATAAAGCTAGCCGTATGAAGATCGTGCTTGCATACAGTCACCGTGCGGTTTCGAGACAGTTCTCCGACAAGACAGTTCACCGACACATAATTTGGAGATAGTTCACAGGCAAAATTGGAGATAGTTCACCGATACATTTGAAGACAGTTCACCGACAAAAAAAAAATGTTTGTGAAACTTCAAGATAATAATATGAATTTATACACTGCCCAGAAACGGGCATGGCAATTGCTTAATTTTCAGTTAGCCGAAATGTTATTGTAATTGTTGATGCAGGACAAGGTCACAATCTGTAACGATGCGGACAAAAAAAAAAATACACTAGACTGGCTCTAATCTTTATTACGATTCCCGCCGAATGTCACCATGATTAAATATTCGTTTCCAGTGGGCGTCTCTTTAATGTTGAACAACATTATTGAAGTAGTCAAAAATAGATAATTATATTTTCAACGCTTTATGTAGCGTTGAAATTTCTGCAGTTGCTTCAATTAATGAAAAGAAAGTTATAAACGAGTGTAGAAAAAATGTATATATAAATAATTTCCGTAATACAGTCTCAAAATCCGACTGGTTCTATAGCATTACGATTATCAGCAGGCGCTTTGAATTATAGCTTGGACCAATATACTGTATTATTAGGTCCGAGGTTATAGTATCTTTGCCAAGAACAGCAACAGAGAGTTTGCCAAGAGCGGAACAGAGAATTTGCCAAGAGCGGCAACAGAGAATTTACCAAGACCGGCAACAGAGAATTTGCACGAAAAGTAATTAACATACTGGAGACAATTGCTAGATGATTCTGAGAAAAGTCTAGGAGCGACAAGAGAAATATCAGATGTGACAAGAGACGATGCAAGCGGTCACTAATGAAAAGATACGAAACGGTTAATATCAAAAGAAGCTAGAGATAATTCTGCAAGCAAGGATTCTACAGGAGAAGAAGGTGATAGTACAGACAAGACTATCAAGACATGTGATATAGTGACATGATATAGTTGGCATGATGGACAGACAACACAGATGGTTCTGTGATATTTATTTGTTTGTTTAAATTATACAAATTCAGTTCATTTTACTATGATAAGCCATGTTTCATCAAGTCATTTGTTCATTAGTATTTATAAATAAATTTGTAGTTTCAGAATATTAAGATTTAGATACGAAAATAATAGCTTTGACACAGACTATATCTTTTGAAAGAAAAGGAGATATGTAATATCCTAATGCCATGTCTTTCAACAGACTATTGTGATGTTCTGAGGGCTGCGATTTGTGATTGTGGCATTCCCTGGACTTTTCTCTTACCTT
This sequence comes from Anodontia alba, assembly GCA_964016985.1. Taxonomy (NCBI): domain Eukaryota; kingdom Metazoa; phylum Mollusca; class Bivalvia; order Lucinida; family Lucinidae; genus Anodontia; species Anodontia alba. Next base: position 98,423,696 of record OZ024825.1, on the reverse strand, counting down.
TTTTTTGACGTAACGTCACATGACGTCGTTACCTAGATACAGTTTAGAATACATACTTACATAGATAGTTGTTAGTTATTAATTGTTTAGTACAGAAGCGCGTCGGCTCCTTCTGTAAGGACATTTCAATTCCTTGAAATAATGTTGGTTTTCATCATATTTAATTACTTCAAAGTTCAAGTTCAAATTTTTTAATACTGAAAGTTTGTTTGTGAACAAACTGATCTAGTTTTCTGTATTTGGTGACATTAGTGTACTTCCCCGTGTATGGATCACACAAAATCACTGAAGCGTGAACACAGGCCACACAATATCGTTGTACCTGAATTTCGTTATATCCGTGCTGCAAGGGTAGTGTCTTGTGGTAGAGACTTTAACACATTACCAAATCGAACTTCCATTCGTATCGGTTGCACAAAACGTTTGTTGTTTGAGTTTGTTGAGAGAAATGGTACGCTTATCGCAACTGGATATGGGTAGAGCTATTGCTCTAATTTTGCAGGGTCGGTCGCAACGTGACGTCGCGCAGCAATTTGGGGTGCATGAGTCGACGATATCGCGCTTAGTTCAGCGTCTTAGAGCTACCGGTAGGTTAACTGACCGTCCTAGGAGCGGACGTCCGCGCGTTACGACGCAACGTCAAGATAGACGTATACGTTTTGTACACCTTAACAGGTTAAGGACGGCGACAGAGACCGCAAGAGAAGTTATTGGAACACATGGCCGTCGTGTGTGTCCAAGGACAGTCAGAAATCGCTTGCGAGAGTTCGATTTACGTCCACGCCGTCCTTACGTGGGCCCGAACCTTACGCCGCATGCAATGGCTGCGTGCCCATGCACCAAATCGGTTTCGACTGGCTGACTGGCGGCGTGTAATGTTCAGCGATGAGTCGCGATTTTCGCTTCAGCGGTCAGATAGGCGACAACGAGTGTATCGACGTCTTGGTGAGCGATATTCTGACGCTTGCGTACGAGAAGTCGACAGGTTTGGGGGAGGGGTGTCCGTAATGGTTTGGGGTGGGATTTCTCATGGGGTGAAAACGCCCCTAGTGGTTATTCAGGGTAGTCTTACAGCCGTACGCTATCGGGATCAGGTGCTTATGCCTCACGTCCTCCCGCTTGTCAATGCTCATAATCTCACGTTTCAGCATGACAACGCGAGACCGCATGTTGCCAGGGTTTGACGCGACTTCCTCAACCAGAATAATGTCCAAGTGCTCGATTGGCCCCCATACAGTCCAGATTTAAACCCAATCGAGCACCTTTGGGATGCGTTGGACAGGAGGGTCAGGAAGCGCGTCAACGTACCGAACAACGTCGCACAGCTCCAGCTAGCTCTTATTCAATAATATCCCTCAAAGGACCATTGACAACTTAGTCGGGTCTATAGTAAGAAGAGTGAGAGCCGCGACAGCAGCCCGTGGTGGACACACGCGCTATTGATACCCATTATTCAATAACGTTGGGTGCCTGTGTTTAACGCTATTAATTGCAAACGTCGTCTGCTATACGACACTAAACCAATAGCATTTAACAGAAAATGAAATAAAGAATTAAAAAATTAAACAATCAAATGAAATCCACAATTTTCTTTAAAAATACAACCCCAGAATTAATACTTGCGTTTCTTTTTTCCGCTAGTATATATTTTAAGAAATTACAATTGATTGTGTAATAAAACGGAAAATTCTATTTGCCTGAACCGAAATCACCGCGCTGAAATCACCGCGGAAATCATCAAAATAACCAACATAGGTGCCCAATAAATGGACGATTCTTTGAAATAAAGTTGTTTTTAATCAAATTTAATAAGCATAATTTATGAAAGCGCAATCAGTTGTAATATCCGATATTACAACTGATTGCGTAATTAAACGGAAACTTTCATAAATTTGCCTGGACCGAAATCACCGCTCTGGATTCACCTAGATCGCCATGGAAATAAAACCGTCCTCTAAAACATCAAACAAACAAAAAAGTAGCCAAAAACTATGATAGGGCAGCAGGCTGTCGCATCCGCTTAATCCGATCAGGACCTACATTTTGCTTGACAGCGTTAACAGGACCTAGAAACATTTTTATGCGCAGGCTGATCTTGGTCACCATATCTTGCCCAAGAAGTAACTATTTTGCGGTTCACGAGTCTACCGGTTAATCCCATACAGTGTATGCGTACCTTATTGCAAATGCGAAAATTGCTGATCCAGACAAGTCTGCGCGGTCTGATAAGGGTACATTTTATTTATAGTGCATACTTACAAAGACGGACATTCTTTACGCACAATGTTAACAGTTTTATTATTTTGTATACCCTGCGCAGCCGATCGGGTCGCGAGTAATTCGTGTAAGATCCGTTTTTCTTTTGCAGGTCAAATTTCTAGGAACACCAGATTTTTGTTCACAGGTCATCATGTGGCCACTGTACCACTGTATCTCCGTGAAACATATGTGTTAACCTTTCCCCAATCTCGCGGGGATAACTTGGTGGCGGGGGGGGGGGGGGGGGGGAGGGGGGTGGCGGGGGGTGGTCTCCGTGAAACATATTTGTTAACCTTTCCCAATCTCGCGGGGATAACTTGGGAGGGGGGGGTGGGGGGGGGGGTGGGGGGGCAGGCAATTGTGGTACGGGCGAGCCAATATTTCGAAACCTGTCCCATTCATATACCTGGCCTTTGAAAAAAAACCCGGACCCATTCATATACTTGATCATCCGAAATGTTGACCTATTCATATACTGTCCTTTGATTTTTATACCCATTTATTGCTAGTAGTTAGACAAATATCGCAGTCAATTCATTGAATACCAAGAGAACAAGCAGTCTAAAAAATCTCGGAGCGAAAAATATACGCATTTACCGGGATGTCAGAAAAGTGGGGCCTTTCACATACAAATCAAGAACAATCGGGTCATTCATATACTTTTTGTTGAAAAAAGGGGGCTAATCATATACCTGGCAGCGCTGAAAAAGGGGGCCATTCGGCACGCACATCCGTACTATGCCATATATAGGAAGTTACCACACTGCCCCCCCCCCCACTCCCCCCCCCCCCTAAAGTTACCAATTCATTCAGCAGACAACAAATTGATGACATTGTTCTTCCTTTTTTCCAGGATACACAATTTGGCATTTCATGCAAATCGTCTCCTGAGGAGACTATTTGCATGAAGTTTAGGATCCTATTTTCTAGGAAGAAATAGAAAACTGTCATCAGTTTGTCATTTGCTGAATTTGCCCATTGCATGGTAATTAAGAGTTAACACATTAGCCGTCTAATTAATCATATACTTAGATGTCCAACATGCTTAAAATGACACCTGCAGACAGCTGGAGAAACCGTGTTAACACAGTGCATTATTGCGCATGTGTTCCGTTCTAAACGGTTTTCATGTGTTGGAAACAGACCCGGCGTGGTGGTGGTGTGAGTGTGAGGGGTGGTGGGGGGGGGGGGGGTAGATAATGTCCTATATATGGCATTGTACGGATGTGCGCCAGTGCCGAATGGCCACCTTTTTCAGCGGCCGGCCTCGGTGGCTCAGTTGGATACGCCTTCCGACTGGAGACCAGGAGGTCGCGGGTTCAACCCCCGCCGAGGTCGACAACATTCTTTCGTGGAGATTGATCGTGAAATATTTTCTACGGTCATTCTCTCCCTTCCGCTGATTCAAGAAGGGCAGTTGTCAGTTTCTGGCGAAAGAATGTGCACAATACTGGTTAACCGCTTAGAGGACTAGGCCTGTCCAGTGAACGTGTGGTTAGGTAAACTGACCGCGCTCGACATCACCCCATTGGGTTGACTGGGCCGTAAAACCTCAACACAACCTGTTTTCAGCGCTTCCAGGTATATAATTAACCCCCTTTTTTCAACAAAAGAGTATATGACTGACCCGATTTTTTTTTATTCGTATGTGAAAGGCCCCGTTTTTCTGACATCCCAGTATATGCGTATATTTTTCTCTCGCAGATTTTTTGAGGCTGCTTGTTCTATTGGTATTCATTGGAATGACTGTGTTATTTGTCTAATTACCAGCGATAAATGGGTATAAAAATCAAAGGGCAGTGTAGAATCGGTCAACATTTTGGACGCTACCAGGCAACTGAGTCACAAGGATTGGGCTTGTCCACTTCTAGTTTAAAAAGGTTTGAGAAAACTTAAGGACAATGTCCGAAAGCATCTACTACGTAGATTCTGATTTGATGCATGTGAAGAGTGAGTCCAATGGGCGCCCAGAACTTGAAGGCATTGTCACCACAACAAGATAAGAACCGGGGCACAGCATTTCCTACAAGATTGAACGTGTGTCCAGCAAAGCAACTCATATCAGCCAGTGCATAAGCGCACAGTTTGATCAGATTCTTCGCAAAGCACTCTGTGGATAGCTAAGAAGTTGACAGTGAAGAGTTTGATTAATCTGTGGAGGGCTGATCCAAGTCTTCGCTGGACATGCATGCATGCTAGCAAATGCTGTACCCGGTTCAACTGATTTTCACCAGCTTGGTAAAAGGGCCCCGCAAAGTGGAAGTACACTCAACTTGGATCCAGACTAAGATTTTAATTATTTAATGGAATGGTTTCTTATTTGGAATTTATGGGCGTTTTGCATTTCAGGTATTTTGAAATACAGTATATATTCTTATCTCAAAATAGTTTGCAGCCAAGAGCTCTAGGATTTGATCATTGAGAATCACAGTTATACGGTAAATGGAATTTTAAAAACCTGATAAGACTAATATGAGTAAAGTATTTTTTTTTTTACACCAGCTATGTGCTCAGTCGTGCAAGTCAGTCGTGCAAGCACGTGTGCATCATGGGTCCGTGGGGGCACGGTTCTCGCGCTAATAGTCAACACCGTTTGTGTCTGTAACGTAAACAACATGGCCGTCACAGTCAATAAAAAAAGTTTTATTGGTCGATATTTCTAGATAAATCAGTATAAGAAGTGATTATGGCGGACCATGTTTTAATTATTTCAATACATATATTTAGATGCTATTTGATGGGCATTCTCTGTTTGAAAGGAGTCATTTATGCGGTTAATTGTACGTTAATTGGTATTTTGTACATGTTTTCGGTGCGCATGTATTTCCGACTTCCCTGCTGAAAAAAAAAAAAAAAAATACATTTTGAGCTCTTGACTCAGAAGAGGTACATTTGCCAGCATTTGTCATGAACCAGTGCAAAATCATTTGTCTTTTGTCTTATCTATCTGTGCACCAGAAGTTTTTATTCATTGATTAAAAGAAAAATATTCTCTTTTTTGTTCCTGTAGAACAAAATGATGCAATTTATACATGAAATTGATAGAGTAGGTAGATTGGAGACAGGTTTTCAACAAATCCACGTGTTCAAAATTTCTGAAATTTCAGTTATTAAAGCTCTGTGGAGATATCTATATATGCAGTTGCATGGAAGCTGTCCAACACCGTGCTGCGAGGTTTGTGACAGGGGATTACCGCACAAGTGTATCAGAAATGATCACCAACCTTGGATGGGAAACCCTGCTACAAAGACTCACACAGGCAAAACTGGTCATGATGTACAGGATTACCCACAGCCTTATTGATATCCAAGCCCCACAGCTTCTCCACCCAGCCGCTCCCAACATAAGAGGTCACTCAATGCACTTCCCTACTGCAGGATCAATGTTTACCGGTGCTCATTCTTTCCCTCGGGGATACGTCTTTGGAACCAGCTGCCGGAGTCCTCGTCACAGCGCCAACTTTGGAGACCTTCAAGGGAGGGCTGGCCGGTCATTTTTAGCCAGCAGAGGAATGTTTTTTATCACTTTCATACATCACCACACAATAGTGGTGGGGTATTATGGTTTCACGTTGGTCGTCTGTGAGTTCATCTGTCTGTCCGTTCGTCGTATGTCTGTTCTCCGTTTTTCGTTTCTGGATGATAACTTGAGTAAACATCAATGGATTTTCACCAAACTTGGTATGTGCATTGATATTGTAGAGATCTGGTTTGGGATTGCTAATGGGCAAATTTCGTCAATTTTTGACGGAATTATCTGCCCGAGACATGCCCATTTTTTCGTTTCCGGACTATAACTTGAGTAAATAACAAGGGATTTCCACCAAACTTGCTATAAACATTGACATTAAGGAGATCTGGTTTGGGATTGCTAATGGGCAAAGTTCGTCAAAGTTTTACGGAGTTATCTGCCCACCACACGCCCATATTTTTGTTTCCGGATGATAACTTGAGTAAATAACAAAGGATTTTCATCAAACTTGCTATATGCATTGACATTAAGGAGATCTGGTTTGGGATTGCTAATGGGCAAATTTTGTCAAAGTTTTACGGAGTTATCTGCCCGCCACACGCCCATATTTTTGTTTCCGGATGATAACTTGAGTAAATAACAAAGGATTTTCATCAAACTTGCTTTATGCATTGACATTAAGGAGATCTGGTTTGGGATTGCTAATGGGCAAATTTCGTCAAAGTTTTACAGCGTTATCTGCCTGAGACACGCCTATATTTTCGTTTCGGGATGATCTTTAGTAAATAACAAGGGATTTTCACCAAACTTGCTATATGTCTTGACAGTAAGGACATCAGGTTTGGAATTGCTAATGGGCAAATTTCATCAAATTTTTACAGAGTTATCTGCCCGACACACGTCCATATTTTCATTTCTGGATGATAACTTGAGTAAATAACAAGGCCTTTTAACCAAACTTGCTATATGCATTGATATTATCAAGATCTGCTTTAGGATTGTTATCTGTCCATTGATATTATCAGGATCTGGTTTAGGATTGTTAGCTGTCCCTCTGTCATTTTCTTTCCAGATATTTTCGCAACGATAACTTTAATACATAAACAAATAATTGCTATGGCGGGGTATTATGCTTGCGGTGCTTTTAATCCATTTTAACCGGGCCCCAAACGCACCTTGTAAATAGTTACAGTGTGACGATGCTCCAGAGAGAGCCCTGCACTAATTGGAAGAAGAAGAAGAAGATGTATGTCAAAGCTCGAGAAACTGACAAATACTATTGAGTTTTCGGTCTGATGTTTTTTCTCAAACATTTACAGACTTAGCCAGTGTTGGATATCAGCAATTTTTGTAAATGTCACTGAGGATAATAGTCTGCACTAATTTTGCATAATTTTATCTTCCATTTTTTATTAGGAGGATTAACGCTGTTTGTTCAGACCTGTCTGTCTTTATGCTTAAATATGGAGAAACAATTACTTGTACAGTGTATTATTAATATTGTTATTATTATTTTTTATTTCATTTTCTTTATATATAAGAAAATAAAGAAAAACTTAGCTGGAGACCTGTTTAGTTGCTCTTTTTATACTTCAGACTGTGATCCAAATCCCTGTCAGCATGGAGTTTGTACTGAGATTGGAGATGAAGACTATTCCTGCAGCTGTGTACCAGGTAATGTTATGTTGAGACTACCAAGCTAAATTGTAAATATTGGCCATAAAATTCCATAGCTCAAGTTAAAATGGATGTCGGGTAAATATTTTTCTTATTTCTCCAGGAATACATTTGTTGTGACAACTGATTAGAAGTGTCATGCTGAGGTGCTTCTAATGAATACTGTTAAAATATGTTTTCATAAACAGATAGAAAAAGAGCAATAATTTTTGGTTGAAGAAAAAAGCATCTTATCTGGAGCTATGGATTTCCACTTGCCCTCTAACCCTGATTAGCAAATTTATTCTAGTGCAGGGCAAGCAAGTTTCTTAAAACCAGTTTCTTATGCTTTTTTTCCAGTTTTAGCAACAGAAAGAATAGTTTAGACATTGAATAGGGGCAAATGGTTTTCAAACAAATTGTCCCTGAGTATGTTTCTATGCCATTCCCTTACCATTATGTAGAAATTGAAAATTTTGTGGAAATAAGATTATGTCAACCAAGATGCATTTTGTTTATAATGTAAGACACTAATAAAAATAAAAAGAAGTACCAAAATGCAGAAAAAAGGGCTTAACCTGCTTGCTTTGCTTTGTGTGTATGTGTGTGTGTGTGTGTGTGTGTGTGTGTGTGTGTGTGCGAGTGTGTGTGTTTTTTCTAGATGATGATGGAACATGGGTATATATCTAATGGAAAGTTTACTTAAAACATAATTTAATTGATGTGATTGAATACATCTGGACGATGTTGTTGGGAGGCAGCTTTTGCAGACAGGAAGTTGCCTTGCTGATATATGTGTTCAAAACCTTGTAAAAAATGAAGTTACACTTAAAGGAAAGGATTTCATTAGCTCTCAATGAGAGGAAGGCAAATATTTCTATGACAGAGTAGATTTTGCCACTATATTGCAGTGGGAGTCAGCTTTTGCAGACAGGAAGTTGCCTTGTATATACATGTGTTCAAAACCTTCCAAAGTTGGGGCCACTCTTATACTATTGAAAAAACTCTAAGGGTATGGCAGCTCCCAATGAGAAGGTAAGCAAATATTTCCACGTCTGAGTAGTTACAGTGTACTTCCCTTGGAGGTGTACCAGTTTTCCTTAAATTTTGTTTTCACAAACCTAAGTACATGTATAAGCAGGAGTCTTGATAAGGAGGAGTATTTGATGATAATTCTGGGATAATTTTCTCCAGTTCTCCATAAAAACATATGTTGTGGGTACTCATTAGAAGTGCCTCAGTGAGGCGCTTCTAATGAGTACCCACAACATATGTTTTTATGGAGAAATAAGAAAAATTATCCCAGAATTATCACCTGATACTCCTCCTTAACAAGTCCTCTGATAAGCCTTTGCAAACAGTTAAATCCCTGATAAGAATGTGTATAAAGTACTGTCTCATCTAGGACCACAATATTGGTCATTTGGTGAATGTAATTTTGTCAATGAAACACCCCTTTAATGACCTTTGAAATAAAAGAATTATCCAAAGTCAGAAATGGACAGATAAGTCCGGTTTAGATTTTCCCTTACTCTCAGGTTAACCCTTGTCATGCTGAATAAATTAAGATGCCAAGCCCACTTCTAATTTCCAGCCGATCAAATTACTGATTCGGGTTTTTGATACAGATTCACATATTTAATGACAAACAGTGCTGATCCAGATCAGTTGGCTTCTTCAGAAGCCAACTGATCTGGATCTACACTGTTTGCTAAGACAGGGCATGTTGTGTTCAGCATGAGAAGGGTTAATATAGATAGCCTGGCAATGGTTTTGATTTATTTAGCTTCTCACATTTTTTTCTTTCCAGGCTATGTTGGCAGTAATTGTGATACTGTAGGAGACATTTGCAAGTCACAACCCTGCTACAATAATGGAATATGCCAGGTATCCATAATAATGGTATTGTCATTACAGAAAATGTGTTGTTGGCTGAAGATATAACTCTGTATTCAGTATAAGTTAACTCTTCTCTTGCTAAACACGACATGTCCTGTCTTAGCAAACAGTGTAGGTCCAGATCATTTGGCTTCTGAAGAAGCCAACTGATCTGGATCTGCACTGTTTGTCATTAAATATGTGAATTTCTATCAAAAACTTGGATCAAGTAATCTGATTTGCTGGAAATTAGAAGTGGGCATGGCATCTTAATTTATTCAGCAAGGCAAGGGTTAATCTGAGACTGTTTCTGTGTATGGTGTGGCAGAGGACTTGTTATGGAGGAGTATATGGTGATAATTCTGGCTATATCTGGGATGGTGTTTTCTATTTCTCCATTAAAAACATATGTTGTGGGTACTCATTAAAAGTGCCTCACTGAGGCACTTCTAATGGTTGTTCACAACATATGGTTTTGTGGAGAAATTGAGAAAATGATCCCAGAATTATCATCAAATACTCCTCCTTAGCAAGTCCTCTGGGTATGGTATATTTTGTCTTATTAGAATAGTGTATTGCCTTAAAAGTTGTTGAAGTGTGTTCCTGCCCATCCCCTTTGAGGGATTCCCTGCTTCCCTTCTGTGTCCCATCTCTGTATTCTCTTCATGTGAATTTATTTCTGCATTAAAATATTTAACCCATTGTAGTCGGGAGACCCATAAAATGGTAATAGGCAAACAGTGCAGACCCAGATCAGATGCTGTAGAATGCGGGGTCTGATCAGGGTCTCCACTGTTTGCAAATAATTTAGCCATTTTTCTGTAGGAATATGTAAATTTCATAGCCGGATGTACCTAAAATTGAAATTGGACTGTTCCAGTATATAGTGTGGGAGGGTCTTTTCAGTCTACAATGGGTTATAAAAAAAGACAAATATACATACAGAATGTAAACATGGTGCCAATTCAGTTCAAAAGAGGTTTTACAGTAATTTTATGGCTTACATACTTTGTTCATTCTGTACTTTTGTAATGTAATCTGCACTTTTTCCCTTCACAAAAATATATATGTGTGTTTTGGGCACTCATAAGTGACTCAAAGGTACGGCAGCATATTTTTTTGTGAATAAATGTGAGAAAAAATGTTTGTTTAAGGTAAAATATTGACTTATATGGAACAGTGGCTAAGAAGTACATGTATACATTTTACATAGGTGTGTTAAGTGTTTGCACAGTGATATATTGACTATATCCTTTAATATTTTAATTTGTATTTCTATTCTTTCAGAGTTTGGAATCCTCTTACTCCTGCTTATGTGTAGAAGGTTTTACTGGTAGACGTTGTGAGATAGAGCGTCATGCCTGTGAGTCATCACCCTGTGTCTATGGCAGTTGTATTAACCAGCCGAATGGAAAATATTCTTGTGACTGTGATTCTGGTTTTGAAGGTACATGTAATACTTGTGAATGCAAGGGAAGTTATTTTGGAGATAAAAAAAACCCCCAAAAAACAAAAAAAAAACATTTCTTTTATTTCTATAGCTCAAGATAAGATGTTTTTTTGTTGTTTTTTTTTCAACCAAAGATTATTAATATTTTTCTTATTTCTACATGTTTATTTCTGCTCTTATCTCGAGAGTTCGGCTCTGGGGTCCCCTGGGAAGACCTCTATGCTGATGACCTTCTTATCATCACTGAATCGCTTGAGTCAGGAGGCTCTTGATTTGGAAAGAAGCAATTGAGAAGAAAGGCCTGAGAGTAATGCAGGAAAGACAAAGATCATGATCTGCGGTATGGGACTGGACCTCCTGCAGAGTTCAGGTGAGTTTCCATGCGCCGTCTGTCGCACACATTAGAAGTCCCTTGCAGAAGTATTTCTATTGAGAACCACAGATACATCATAATATCATCATATTCAGATTTTTGATTAACGTGCAGGTACAGGGGCAACATCCACATCAGCGGGCCCCCTTCCAGATAGCTGGCTTGCTGCATGCATGGCAGATCTCACACCTGATCTCCAGGAAAGTCTATCATGAGAGTTGATAGCTGAGAGCTTCCACTCTCTGCAGTCCCTCTCTGTCAGCTGTTTCCATGTCATCTTGGGCCTCCCAGGCCCACGCTTCCCATCAACCTGTATGTCAAAGGCTGTCTTGACTGCACCATTGGAGCGTTCCACATGTCCATACCATCTGAGTCTTCTCTCCTTCAGAATGAGGTCCAGATCCTCAATGCCAAGCCGCACAAGTAGCTCATTGGACCTGGTGGTGACAGTGTCTTGCAGTCTGACATTGCAGATCTGTCTGATCATTGCCCTGTCATTTCGTTGCAGATGTTGGAGGTTTGTCTTTGTCAATAGCCAAGTCTCGCTGGCATGGAGCATTGCGCTCTGCACACAAGAGCTGTACACACGGCCATACATTTTGAAAGAGAGGTGGTATGAAGAGAGAACTGGTAGCAGATCCTTGAACTTCTTCCAGGTGGTTTTCACACATGTTGTGGTTGAAAGTTCACAGCCACCTGCTGCTGAGAGCATGTCTCCTAGGTAGCAGAAGGAAGCTACCACCTCAAGCTTGTCAGGTCAGGTCTGACCTGGACTTCCTCCAACCTCGGTGGCTCAGTTGGATGAGCCGTCAGACTGGAGACCAGGAGGTCACGGGTTCAACCCCCGCCGAGGTCGGCAACATTCTTTCGTGGAGGTTGATCATGAAATATTTTCTACGGTCATTCTCTCCCTTTCGCTGATTCAAGAAGGGCAGTTGTCAGTTTCTGGCAAAAGAATGTGCACAATACTGGTTAACCGCTTAGAGGACTAAGCCTGCCCAGTAAATGCGTGGTTAGGTAAACTGACCGCGCTCGACATGACCCCATCGGGTTGACTGGGCCGTAAAACCTCAACACAAACAAAACATGGACTTCCTTCTGTGGTCTGCCATCCAAGGGGCGTGCAGTTCCCTGGCACCATGTACATCTGTAGTCAGGATCTTTTTTCAAGTGCTTGAGCCCACTGCATTTCTTGTGCACCCGGTGCTTGCAGCCATTGCAGAAGATGCTGTTTCTGCCCACTCCAGTGTGACAGGCGGCGTATGGAAACTTGCCTCAACTCTGCAGGAGTAATCCAGACAATTAGTGTAGACTATAATTGATCACTAGTCACTTTTGCCTCTTGTGACTGGCTGTAAAGAACTTTGATACTCGACTAATTAGAAAATTCTATTTTTAGGAATATATTATTGTCTCACCTGCTTTAGCATTGGCGACTTAGTTGTGCAAGTTTCTGTCCGTCCATTCGTCTTTCCATCAACATTTGCCCTGGGTGTCTTCTCTTACAGTTTTATACATGTGTTTTCTTCATGGTATGTGCATGTGGTTTGGGTATAATTGTTAGAACATTTTTTGTTACTTTTTCCGCATTGTGAACTTAGTCATTTTTCACCCTAAAGACAGTGGGTACCTCTTGTGAGCGCAACTCCTTTTACAGTTTTGTACCGATCGTTTTGAAACTTTGCATATGTTTTCTTCATGGTATGAAGATGTGCATGTGGTTTGGATATAATTATTAGATTATTTTTTCTCTCATTTTTTCCACATTGTGAACCTAAGTCATTTTTCACCCTCAATATATAGACAGTGAGTACCTCATGAGCACAACTCCTCATACAATTTTATACTAATCTTTTATGGAACTTTGCACATGTTTTTTTCCATAGTCTGAAGATGTGCATGTGCTTTTCATATAATCCTTGCCTTATTTTTTGTCACTTTTTTGTACTTTTTGAACTTCGCATTTACTGACCTCAGATGAATGTACTAATCTTTTTGGAACTTTGCACATGTTTTCTCCCAGGTCTGCAGAATTGCATATGGTTTGGATATGATTTTTAAATTTATCGACTTTAACTTTGTTATTTTCTTAGCCTCAGATTTTATGAAAGTGTACAGGCTGTGGGTACTTTTTGAGCCCCAACTTCTCATGCATGATATGAGAAACTTCTCATGCATGATATGAGAAACTTCTCATGCGTCATATGAGAAAATGCATATGCTTTCAATGAAATTCCTATATTAAATTCTTCTACCTGAAATAAACATTACTTTATTTTTGGAGGGTTCGGGGAGGGGGGGGGGGGGTGGAGAGGTGGGTGTAGGTGTGACGTCAACTTCACCGAAGTTTGAATTTTTTTTTTCTCACTTTTTATTTGAATGGGCAAGTTGTAAAAATGAAATGCTAATCTGTCTATTTGGGTCATTTTAGATTTATTGTGAATAAAGTTGAAGAAATTTGATGAAAAAAAAAAAAGAGAAAAATAGCCTGAAATAAGCATAGCTCCAGATAAGGTGCTCTTTTCAACTAAAAAGTACTGATGTCTTTCTAATTTCTCTATGAAAGGAAAGGTTATGGGTAGTCCATAGCTCTTGATAAGGTGCTTTTTCAACCAAAAAGTATCTGTATTTTTCTTATTTCCCAACAAAAACATATGTTGTGGGTACTCATTAGAAGCGCCTCGCCGAGGCGCTTCTAATGAGTACCCACAACATATGTTTTTGTCGGGAAATAAGAAAACTATTAACCTGATACCCACCCTTATCTAGATCTATGGATACTCATTTAAAGTGCCCGAGCAAGGCACTTCTGATGGGTACCCACATCTTTTCATGGAGTAATTTGAAAAAAAAAAAAAAAAAATTTTTGGATACCCAAGTTATCTGTAGTTATGAATAGTACTGGGAAGAGGACTCAAATAAGAATGAATATATTTTCTACAAGTCAGCTATTACTCCATGATTAATAGAGGTGTTATGAAACATCGATATATCGATGCATCATGATAGTGACCATGACAAGTTTTTCTCTTAGAAAAAAAGTGGCAAAAAAATACATGCTCAACTGATAATTTAGCCAGATGTTTTATGGCTACTGCTCTCAGCTCTCTTACACTAATGAGTCTGTTCACAACATGTGGTATCACCAGATTTACCTGGGAGACTATTTTTCTCTGATAGCACTGTAATATATGTCTTAAAATCTTTATTTTTCAACATAGAAAACCGTTTAAAATGTGTAATTTGATTAATTTTTTATGCAGATGTAGATTTTAGAATCAGTTTTGAGCTACTTCATTGTGTTTTATATTTAAGAATTTTGTGTGGGGGTTTCTAGTTAACTATTTTTTCAGTATTACTTAACTAATTGCATAACAGAGCATCATTTTATTGGCATCTGGGCAGAGTTTTATGGTCCCAGTCATCAGAAACATATGGAAATGCAGTACCCCACTAACCTGATTTTGATTAAGTAATAGTCGGGAAGGTAGGGGTGAAATTCTCTAAGAGAAAAACATGGCATGACTGCCTTGATAGTGCTATCATGATAGTAGTTTCAACTGTTGATAACTATCAATGATATTTTTTTCAACTATTGATAGTTTTTGTCCCTGCAGATTTTCTTCAGTAATCAGATAATACGATTCTGAAGCTTTTTTTTTTTGTCTGAATTAACCAAGTATGAGAAGAGAAAGGATTTCAGCTTTGCAAAAATATTTGTTAAAATAGTAGCAAAGCTGATATTTGAGAGGGCAGTAATGTTTAATAGGTACCTTTATAGGTAGTCAGGTCTTTATAAAATGAACAAAATCCATTGAAATACTGTGTGATTTGGAGATGGTGATAGTATCATGGTGCATCGTGATGTTAGACCCTTGATAGTAATGGTATTGTGATAGGGGTTCCTCTGACAGTGATAGTATCATGATAGTCATAATTTGGCATGATAGTCAGCCCTAATGATCAGTCAGTTTTACAAACCCCATCATCAACTATGAAATGCTGACCCATTCCGACACTACAGACAACCCTGTGCCTTTTGTAGCCTTAGCAGTCTTGTTTGCATCTGTTTTTGGAAGCACATGCAGCATAAGCATGTGGTTGTCCATCCCTCTATCTTCAGTTAACCCTTAAAGCGCCAAGCACAACAATTGTTGTCTGCTTTGTCTTCTGCCGATTACTTTAAAAGTCATTGTTGCAAACAGTGTGGACCCAGATCAGACTGCTCCTTTAGGAGCAGTCTGATCTGGGTCCACACTGTTTGCCTATATGCAAAATATAAGTTTGAAAAGTTTGCAAGAAGATGCAGCAGACGACATTTTCAGATGCAGGTTTTCTAGGCGCTTTAAGGGTTAATATTGCAAAAACCCTAGTATTTAGTTTTGTTTCTGATTAACCCTTAAACTGCCAATCACAACAATTGTCACCTGCTTTGTCACCTGCTTGTGATTTGTAAAGTCATTTTTTGCAAACAGTATGGACCCAGATCAGACTGCTCCTCTAGGAGCAGTCTGATCAGGGTCCACACTGTATGTCTGTATACAAAAATAGGTTTGAAAAGTTTGCAAGAATATTCAGCAGATGACATAAACAGATGACATTTTCAGATGCAGGTTTTCTTGGCATTTTAAGGGTTAACTATAGCACAAACAAGCATCAAACCTGGCAAACACTTTCTCCTCAATATGGACTCAAACAATGCAGTATCATTTTATGACCATACATTATATTTCACAGTTTAGCCTTTACCACTCTCTGGGCTAATTCAGCAGACGACAGTCTGCTGATAGTTTTCCCAGAAAACAGGATTTGACATTACAAGCAAATTATCTCCCCTGGAGGCAATTTGCATGCAATGTCAAACCTGTTTTCTGAGAAAATACGAAAAATATTTCAAAATGTCGTCTGCTGAAAATTTTACACAGAATGCTTAGCATTAATGACTTTGCAATACATGTATTTAACTTAACCGCAGCTCCAGATAAGGTGCTTTTTTAGCTGAAAATACTTATATTTTCTTATTTCTTCTGTCATAGGAAGTGGGTACTCATAAGAAGTGCTTCATTGAGGCACTTCTAACAGGTACCCTCAATGTATGTTTTCATGTTGTGGGTACTCATTAGAAGCACCTCACAACTTCTGAGTGCCCTCAGTGTATGTTTTCATGGAAAGGTGATGCATTTTGAAAACAGTAGAATGGATGTGCTGAAGAAACCACAGGGATTGCCTGGATCCCTGATGTGGCTTAAGTAACAGGCACTAGTTTCCAGAATAAAGTTCAGCAGGAAGGAAAAAAAAATGTTTACCATTCCACTATGTATTTTAAGAAACAACTGCATAAAAAGCCAAATTTTTCAGATATTTACCGTAAGTGCAAAATGAAATGTACATTACTGTTGTGTTTATTTTAGGAACAAATTGTGACAGAAACATCAATGACTGTGAGTCTGAGCCATGTTTAAATGGTGGTCAGTGTTTTGATGGTGTGAACAGCTTCACATGTGTCTGCCCTGCTGGTACAGCTGGCAAATTGTGTGACAGACAACAGGATTGCTTTGATGGTAAGTTATTGATATTTATACAGTGCCTATCAGATGATAATTGAGTTGGCAATTATCCCCTCAAGCAACGAAGTTGTGGAGGGGATATAGGGTTTGTCCCGTATGTAAGAATGTAGTACGTATGTATGTTCATCTATTGACATCACTCCAGCGCCTACATTTATCGATGGATTTTAATTTAATTTCACACAAATGTTGGGTATGACAATATCTCGAGCAAGTTCGACTTTCAAGATCCTTGGCTCAAAGTCAAGGTCACTGTGGCTATTTTTAGAAAAACCTTGTCATCACTCTAGCACCTACATTTATTGATGGATTTTAATGTAACTTCACATAAATGTTGACTATGACAATATCTTGAGCAAGTTTGACTTTCAGGATCTTGGGCTCAAGATCAAGGTCAATGTGGCTATTTTTAGAAAAACTTTGTCATCGCTCTAGAGCCTACATTTATTGATGGATTTTAATATAACTTCTGAATGTTTACAGTACTGTAGCTTAATGTCAAGGTCTTATATGACCTTTACACTAAGGTCACAGGCTTTTTGTTTCTTCATTCATATAACTACATGTATTATATTTCCCTGTTCAGTGTTTGCCCACACCAAGCAGTCTTGTGTGAGGGGATTTGTGTCGCCTGCGATGCCTTGTTATCATTATTTTTGCACCACATATATCTTGTGGTACTCACTGGAAAGTGCCTCTGAGACAATTCCACTGAATACCCATAAAATATGTTTAGATGCAGAATAACAAAAAATATCTCTTGATTATTTTATCCAGTGCTATACATGTAAGACATACCGTATTCGACCTAATTACTGCACATATCCCTATGAGCGCACAGTCAAGCCATTTCGTAGTCTTCAGATTACAGCCAGTGTACTTTTTGTCTACTTCGTTATAAAGGCATATGTTGTGGGTACCCATTTGAATTGCATCCACTTGTCGATGCAATTCAAATGAATATCCACAACATTTGCTTTTATGAAGAAAATCAGAAAAAGAAAAAAAATACATTGCATATGCATCATTTGATAAATGCTTCGCTGATTTTTATACCCCAGGCATACGAAGTATGCAATGGGGGTATATAGTTTTTGTCTTTTCTGTGTGTCTGTCAGTCAGTCAGTCTGTCTGTTAACATTTATTTTGTGTCAAAGATATCTCAGGAACTACTTTACCTAGAAACTTGAAATTTTGTACACATGACAAGTATGACTAGTTGTATTGTGGAAAAGAAAATAAGGGCCATGGGACCAGGTCAGAGTTATTTCCCTTTGTGGTTCTGGCTATACTGATGGCCATAGCATTTATTTTATGTCAAAGATATCTCAGGAACTACTTTACCTAGATACTTGAAATTTTGTACACATGACAAGTATGACTAGTGGTATTGTGGAAAAAAAACAAGGGCCATTGGGGCCAGGTCCCTTAGAGTTATTTCCCTTTGTTGTTCTAGCTATACTGATGGCCATGGCATTTATTTGTGTCAAAGATATCTCAGGAATTACTTTATCTAGGTACTTGAAATTTTGTACACATGACAAGTATGACTACTTGTATTGTGGGAAAGAAAATAAGGGCCATGGGGTCAGGTCCCTTAGAGTTATTTCCCTTTGTTGTTCTGGCTATACTGATGGCCATGGCATTTACTTGTGTCAAAGATATCTCAGGAACTACTTTACCTAGAAACTTGAAATTTTGTACACATGACAAGTATGACTAGTTGTATTGTGGGAAAGAAAATAAGGGCCATGGGGCTAGGTCCCACAGAGTTATTTCCCTTTGTTGTTCTGGCTATACTGATGGCCATGGCATTTATTTGTGTCAAAGATATCTCAGGAACTACTTTACCTAGAAACTTGAAATTTTGTACACATGGCAAGTATGACTAGTTGTATTGTGGGAAAGAAAATAAGGGCCATGGGGCCAGGTCCCTTAGAGTTATTTTCCTTTGTTGTTCTGGCTATACTGATGGCCATGGCCGGAGATATTAGTGAGCATATTTTTTTATAAGCATACCCTTAGTATAGGTAGATACATTTATATATATTACCACAAGTTTTTCCAGTATTTAAAAAAAAATAATAAAGGCGCACAATGCGGTAATTATGTCGAATACGGTAACTGAAGAAAATCTTTAAAGGTAGATAATAGAGTTATTTTGGATATAACCTTACTTATTGTTGTCTGAAAATACAATTTTCAAATGCTGTATAGTCAAATTAGGTCAAGGGAGACAATTATAACCTTAAGGCTTTTAAAGCCTAGAGGTATATATGTACTTATATATATTTTTATGATAAGCATGTAGGGTATATTTCTTTTACAATGAGTCTGCTGAATCTTCAGAACCTCATCGAGAGCATAAATTATTATCTTAAAACTTTGATTATCAAACATTTATTCTAAATACAGTCCACTCTTGTTATCTCAACTTTGCTTATCTCAAATAACCGCTTATCTCAAAGTGAAATTCTGGTCCCTATTTGAACACGGAAATCTAACAACATGTAACAAAATATTGTGAAAAAGAGGAAAAAATTGCTCCTAAGGAACAAATCTCCTCTTTTCCACAGTATTTTTAATGTATCTTTAATTTCAGAGTCAAATTACATATTCATTTGTGAAATGTGTAGAGTTTGATTTGTCTTTTCCTCATTTTTGCAAATCTGATATTTCGAGGTATGGATATCTCAAAGTATTTCAGAGAGTCCCTTTGATTTCGAGATATCGAGGATCGACTGTAATTTAATGGAGAATAGTATAAGAACAGTCTGGGTAAATCAGTTTAGAACAAAAGTGAAGCTCTTTCTGATTGCGATTTTTGCTACATCTAAAGTAGCTCAGGTATCGACCATGAGGCAGTTGTAGGGATTAACCCAAAAGTTGGGAATAGAGAATAATACATAGCTCCTGATAAGGTGCTTTTTTCAGCAAAAAAATATTTATAGTTTTCTTATTTCTCCACAAAAGCATATGTAATGGGCTCTTATTAGACAAACCGTGCCAAGGTGCTTCTGATGAGTATCAACAACATATATTTTCATGGAGAAACAAGGCAGATATTTGTGGATACACCCCCTCTTCTCTTATATACAGTATATATAAATATATATATTTATATATATGTGAGAAACAAAGTAAAGCACAATGCAGGAAATAATATAAAGAAACAAAAATTAGCGTTCAAAAATCAGTCACGGTATATATACACACACTCCTAAATATTCAGAGGACTTTAATCCTTATCATACTTCTATTATTTTGATAAAGTCTTATTTGTCTACCTAGTGATGTATTTGAAAATGTTGTCTTTGAATTGCAAACAATGTAGACCCAATGATACATTCTGCAGCATCTGATCTATATTATCTACAATGTTTGTTGATGCCTGAATACTTCGAGTATGTAGGGTACTTCACTGTCAATGAAATTAAGTAAAGTTTATCTATACAGCACAACCTCTTTATAACATGATTCGTTATAACACTGTTTTGTATATAACACAGTTCAAAGATGGAGCCCAAAAAATGTATAGATTATATAGAAAAAAATGACCATAAATGGTCATTTTTCTTTATAATCTATACATTTTTGTTTGGATATAACACGGTTTGGATAGCTAACATGGTTTATGCTTTGGATCCCAACAGCAGTAAAGAGGTTGTGGTGTAGCTTTACTTATGGCACTTTTTTCAACCAAAAACTATTGGTATTTTCTTATTTCTCTACAAAAAACTTATGTTATGGTACTCATTAGAATTGCCTCAAGAGGTGCTTCTAATGGGTATCCACATTCTATGTTTTCATGTAAAAATAAGAAAATCATTTGCCTAATATCCACTTTTATCTGGAGAAAAAGAATGCATGCTAAAACACTATTCTGCAGTCTGACTGGATTTAATTTTCATTAGTCAAAATTTTTACAATAGCCTAGTCTGCTGTTGTCTGAACAAGGTCTGTACTCTTCGGTATTCAAACATATGTATACATTAAGTCTCATTTTTGCTTGGCTTGTTGTAGATTATGTAACAATATAATCAGATCCATATTTTATTAATATGCATCAACCAATTCTTTGTTTTAATTGAGCAGTAAAATTAAAAGCTTCTGTGTGACATAAAAGAAAAGTATTGAATACACTACAGTTTCTATGTTTTCAGAGTAATTCTCCATAAAAATATGTTGTGGGTACTCATTAGAAGTGCATTGCCAAGGCACTTCTAATAAGTACCCACAACATATGTTTTTTAAGGAGAAGTGGAGAAAATTATTCCAGAATTTTATTTAACCCTTCTCTTGCTAAACACGACATGCCCTGTCTTCTATCAAAAACTCAGATCAAGTAATCTGATCAGCTGGAAAATAGAAGTGGGCATGGCTGGAAAATGGCGTGGCATCTTAATTTATTCAGCAAGGGTTAATACTCCTCCTTAACAAATGTGCTTTGTTTATTATAGGTGACCCATGTTTGAACCATGGTGTGTGTATACACGGAGATGAGAAGAGATGCGTGTGTTTACAGGGGTTTTCTGGAGAGATTTGTGATATTAACATTGATGATTGTACTGATCATAAATGCCAAAATGGAGGTAAACATAGCTCCAGATTAGAGGTATTTTCAAGGAAATATTTTTCCTATATCTGCATGAAAACATGTTTCGAGTACTCAGAAGAAGCTCCTCACAGAGGCACTTCTGTTGAGTACCCACAATTATATCAGTTTTTATGCAGGAATAAGAAAAATAGCCATACTTATGGTTGAAATAAGGATCTTATCTGAAACTAAACTGAAACTGGGTAAAGTTAGCATGTGATGCATAATATATGAGATAAGGTACCTCATGCTAGTCAAGGGCCAGATTAGCCTGTACATGCGCAGAGGCTAATCAGGGTATTCTCTGTTCAACAATGTATTCTGCATTATCCATTGACTCTGTAAAGGGTACTGCAAGAATGATCTGGGCTCAGTTGTTCAAAGCATCGTTAGCTTAACAAGCTCGTTAGTGATCAAAATGTTAACTGTTCTAGTAAGTACACTACCTAATTCACAGGTATTTTTGCTGAAAAATATGTGAGTAGCTTTTGCAAAAGCTACTCACATTTTTCAAGAAAAATATTAGGGTATATGCCATATTTAATGATCAAAGTTTTAACAATTCGTTAACTAACGACATTAGATTTGTACAGTTTGGCCCCGGATGCTTTTTTACTAACATATATGTATGTGTATGATAAACTTCCCTTTCTCATGTCTGATCACATTTACATGGGATATGATCTACCTGAGAAAATTGTGAGTCCTTTCATCATTGAATTGACCATGTCATGCGAATTTTTTTTGGGTATATGTGGACCCATATCAGCTTGTGTATCTGTGCAGTCTAAACAGGACCTTCATTGTCTGCCAACAGAATCATTGGAAACTACAGAATGTATGAATGGAGAGCAAAGCCGGATGATAATTTTCGCAGAATTTTTACAGAGGATGGTCTAGATCTGTACATTTTACACGTACTCAAAGGCACTTTTTAGCTTGACAGGGCCCAAATTAGTCAGCTGATTCTTCCATATCTGAATTTGGAGACATCAGTGTTTCAAACAGGGATCTTTGACAAAAAATGCACAAACTCTAGGTCAAGATGAACCAATTTTTGAGAAGCTATTTACTTATATTTGTGCTAGTTTTCAAAGGGTGGTGTATTGTCCTATATAACTCGAAAAGGTTACCTTTTCATGCCAACCCAATGTAAGTTTAGCAAGCATATCATTAATTATGTTTGATTTCATTTCATTCACATAATTTCCAAAATGTTGGTTTTTCAATTGGATTAGTAGAACAAGTGAAATTTAACCAGGTCAATCTTTCCAACTGGGTTTGCAAAATTTTTAATGCCACAATCAGAGGCTCCCATTAGACTGCCTGGAATGATCAGTTGCCCTTCAACACAGTCTGATCAGGGCAATTTTTGTACATTTACAATATTTGACAACCTAAAATATATCGACAAAAAAGCATGTTCAGATTTCATAGGTGTCGATAAGAGAGGGTATCAGGCAAGTAGTTTTCTTATTTCTTCACAAAAACACATCTTGTGGGTACTAAATAGAAGCGCCCCTATTAGGCACTTCTGATGAGTACGACAACATATGTTTTTGTGGAAAATTAAGAAAAATATCAATGCTTTTTTTTTACTTTAAAAAGCGCAGTATCTAGAGCTATGAACTGTCTGATTTAAGGCTGGCACAGTTAATCGGATAATCAATTAACTGATCGATAAATTCCACAAAAATGATTATCGTTACAGATGTACTAATAATCGATATTTGATTTCTGTGTCTTTTACTTTACCATATTCAGACAGCTCAACTCCTTACCATACTTTATCTAAAATTTGAACAAGTACAATTTACTACCCAATGTTGTGTCTAAAATAGCTGGATGAGTGACAAACAGTGTAGACCCTGATGAGATGCCGCAAACACGGCATTTCATCTGGGTCTACACTGTTTGCTCAGGCCTGTCTGACCAAATACATAGAGTAAAGTATAACATATGGTAAGAGTCATGCTCTGACAGACAGGTAAATTTTGACCAATTCTTCAGTGATTATTAATCGATTATCAATCACAATGGCAGGACTGATAATCGATTATCTTTTCAACTCTGATTAGCCAGCCTTAGTCTGATTAGTTCTGACTTAATCGATACATTTTTTTTTTTACAGCATCTTTGAGGTCTCCCAAATCATCTTATATTGGAAATGTCTAATCATGAACTGTTTTATGTAGACGTTCCCATGTATCTTCCAGCATACATGTAGCTCTAGATCAGGCTTTTTTTACCAAAACAAATTGATATTTTACTTAAAGTCAAACTTCATTGGCTCAAATATCTTTGAGACCATAGAAATTTGTTCAAGACATGGGTAGTTCCAGCCACTGAGGGTTAATCATGGTGCCAGATCAGAAAGCAAATAGCGATAATTCAGGGAAATGTTTTCGAATTTTTACACAATAATTGTATGGTTAGTGTACTCATTAGAATTGCCTAAATGAGGCAAATTTAATGAGTACACTCAATATACAATTTCATGATAAATAAGAAAATTTCCTTAAACATTGTGTTTTCTTGAGCTTCAGGAAGAATTTTGTAGGGACTCAAAAATGAGTTTGAATTAGCCATGGTAAATGAGCCATCAGTGTTTGAGCTATTGAGGTTTGTCTGTATTTCGTTACAGAAATGTGGGTACTCATTAGAAGCACCCTACTGAGGCACTTCTAACGAGTACCCACAACATATGACTTGTAAAGAAATAAGAAAAAAATTATTTTTCTGGATTCATCTCCTATCTGGAGCTATAATATATGTGAATGCTTTCAGGTTCTTGTCTTGATGGAATCAACACTTACACATGTCAGTGTGATAAAGGTTATACAGGAGCTTTTTGTGAGACTGCCCTTGATCCTTGTTACTCCAGCCCTTGCAAGAATGATGCCCTCTGCAGGCTGTCATCATCTACAAAAGATGGGTACCAGTGTTACTGTTCACATTCTTTCTCAGGTACTCTCTGTCACAGGAGCTTGAAATTATTGTTTTTTATTATGAAAATGCCTATATCATTTTCAAAGAAAATTGAAGGACGGACAATCCACATCTGATAAAATATATTTCAGGTTGATATCATGGTATGCAACCTCATGCAGACAAGTTTGTACACTGTAGATCCAATATATCGTGGTGCTTGGGGTCCAAGTTCCACAAGCGTGATATATCTGGATCGCGATATAAGTGGCGGTGGTAGTTTGCTGAGACGCCGCTAATCAATCCACACCAAATGACTGTCAGTAAAGCTATCGGCCATATTTCACCATGACAGTAGGTTCAGAATTACTCAATGACAGTATATACACTGGGGAACTATGACTACCAGTTAACTTTAATCGAGACCAGCTGATAAACTACGTTTGAAAACATTTGTTCGCCGAAATGACAAATGAGGACGCCATTTTGGGTGTACTGGTTCCCTATAACAGTGAAGGGGAGCAACTCACATATCCTAAGTGCTAAGACAATTTGAGTTGCTTCCCTCCGCTTGTTACGTCTGCTTCAGGCACAAAAACTAATTTTATTTATCGTTTGATTTTTTTTTAGAAGGTGCATGGACATCGTTGACTGATTGAGCATTGAGTAGCTATAGTCAATTATGACACTGATTATGACAAGTGTGGCAATTAAAATTAATTATTTGCCAGTTATAATCAATGCGTGTACTGACTGACGCTAATTTGATTGTTTGGTCATAATGCGTGACGCGACTTCGTGTCTGGATATGCGCAAAAAATCAAGACCGAACGAATTACAGTCAGTTATCTTTTTTTCAAATTAAGTAAAAAAACAAGCATACTATAAGTTTTTTTGTTTTTTTTGTTTGTTTTTTTTTTTTGCTCATGGTAAATTTGGGGTCCATGAACGATTCGCGATATACTGGATTTTGTGGAATAACGGACCGCGATGTATTGGGTCCACAGTGTATGCATTTTTGAATGCGAATATATGCAGTAAGTCATAGCCACACTTCACAGTTAGCAAAGCCTTGTTTGTACAAAAACAAATAATGTTTAATCAAAAATGATCATTGTGATATGTAAAAATGTGTCTTTGAACACATATAGAAATTACCCTTTTGGGTCAGATAGGTCTGAGCAAACAGTGTAGGTCCAGATCAGATGCCACAAAATGTGGTGTCAACACTTACACATGTAAGTATGATAAAGGTTATACAGGAGCTTTTTATGAGACTTTGCTTGATCCTTGTTACTCAGGCCCTTGCAAGAATGATGCCCTCTGCAGGCTGTCATCATCTACAAAAGATGGGTACCAGACAAGTTTGTATGCATTTTTGAATGCTCAAATTTTAGGACAGCACAGCCCCCCTGATATGGTGCTTTTTTCAACCAAATGTTTTTCATATTTTGCTTATTTCTCCATAAAAAATATATTGTGGTACTCATCAGAATCGCCTTGCCAAAGCACATTTTTTGTTGAGTACCCACAGTATATGTTTTTATGTAGAAATAAAAAAAGTTACCTGATACCCTATGAAGCTAACCCTTAAAACGCCAATAAAAACTGCATCTGAAAATGTCGTCTGTTTATGTCGTCTGCTGAATATTCTTGCAAACTTTTCAAACCTATTTTTGCATACAGGCAAACAGTGTGGACCCTGATCAGACTGCTCCTAAAGGAGCAGTCTGATCTGGGTCCAAACTGTTTGCAAAAATGACTTTTAAAATCACAAGCAGATGACAAAAGCAGACAACAATTGTTGTGATTGGCAGTTTAAGAGTTAAAAGGCAAGTGTTGTAAAGAGAAAAGGTTTACAAATATTGAGGGTAAATATGGTAAGTCCTTGCTGTCAGACCAGGGCCTTTTCTGACCAGTGAGACCAGGGCCTTTTCTGACCAGTGCGAGAATAATTGGATACTATAGAACATTTCAATGGAGAGCAAAAGCTGTGTTGAGGCTTTGCATGAGCAGTATGATCTGAATCTAGACATTTTGCTTAACATGGCTAATGGTTTAAACAAAGATTTACAGCTTAAAATATAGCTCTTGATAAGGTGCTTTTTCAACTGAAAAGTATCTGTATTTTTCTTATTTCTCAACACAAACATATGTTGTGGGTACTCATTAGAAGTGCCTCAGTGAGGCACTTCTAATGAGTACCAACAACATATTTTTTGTCAAGAAATAAGAAAACTATTTACTTGATACTTCTCTCATCTAGACCTATGTTACAAAACAGTCTGGGTCCATTTGTTTGAAACTAACGATGTTGTTGGTTAACGTATTGGCAAAACTTTGATCATTAAATATGGCATAATGTTAATATTTTTGCTGAAAAAATGTGAGTAGCTTTTCGATTTGCAAAAGCTACTCACATTTTTCAGCAAAAATAACTGTGGATTAGATATTGTACTTAATAGAACCGTTAGCATTTTGACCACTAAGGAGCTCATTAAGCTAACAATGCTTTGAACAACTGGGCCCTGATTTACTTTATACATAATTCCAGATAAGGTACTCTTTTCAGTCAGAAAGAAGTAGTATAATTTTCATTTCTCTATGAAAACATATGTTGAGAGCACTCATTAGAAGTCCCTTGCAGAAGTATTTCTATTGAGTACCACAGATATAAAGAAAAAGAAAATATTTTCTGGATACTTTCTTATTTAGAGCTGTGAAAAATTGTTGTCACTGTAGTAAATTAGGATTTAAAAAATGTTTGCACAACTCAGCAGTCCAGGTAAGGGGAATGCATTAACATTCTGGGGTGGCCAACTCTGCCTAAACTGTTGTTTTCCCTCCTTTCTGAAAAGACCTCTAATCCTCTATCCTAGAAGGAAAGAGCCCTTTTCTTTTAATTTTTATTTTGAAATGACTGTTAATCCTTAAAGCACCATGCACAAAGCTACAGCTAACTCTTGTCCTGCTGAATAAATTAAGATGCCATGCCCACTTCTAATTTTCAGCCAATCAAGTTTCTTGATCCAGATTGTTGCTATAGATTTGCATACTTGATGGCAAACAGTGCAGATTCAGATCAGTTGGCTTCTTCAGAAGCCAACTGATCTGGATCTACACTGTTTGCAAAACAGGGTATATCCGGGTTCAGCAGGACAAGGGTTAACATTATAATTTTTTGTGCAAAGAAAATAAGGATTGACATTTCAGAAAAAAAGAAAATCTGCCTAATAGTCTATTCACATAAAATATCAAGCTTTATTTAACCTTGTCCTGCTGAACCCGGATATATCCTGCCTGTGCAAACAGTGTAGATCCAGATCAGTTGGCTTCTGAAGAAGCCAACTGATCTGGATCTGCACTGCTTGCCATTCAGTATGTGAATTTATATCAACAATCTGGATCAAGTGATCTGATTGGCTGACAATTAGAAATAGGTGTGGCATCTTAATTTATTCAGCATGAGAAGGGTTAAATGAGAATGTTGTCTGCAACAATTTGAATGCAGTTTTAATGGAGAAAAGTAACTGGATCATTTTTTGATATGCATTTATTTACATTGCAGGTGTCCACTGCCAGATCAAGAACAATTTTGCCTGTACGAAGTCTTCATGTAAAAATGGTGGCTTGTGTACCCCATACAGAGAAAACTTCAACTGCACTTGCCCCTTGACATTTGTGGGGCCATATTGTGAAATACCTGTACCTTGTGCAAGTCGACCATGTTTAAATGATGGTATTTGCTCTTCTGCTGGGACAAAAGAATACAGGTGTGATTGTAAAGATGGATTTTCAGGAGACAGTTGCCAAGACAAAATTTTATGTTTTACAAACCCATGTCAGAATAATGGAGCATGTTTAGTAGAGGACAACAGAGAAGTTTGTAAATGTGCTGAAAACTATTCTGGGACATTCTGTGAAGAGTTTTCACTCTGTGATGAAAATACATGTAAAAATGGTGGTCAGTGTGTCATGGAAACTGATCAAAATTTTAAATGTTTATGCAGTAATAGGTTTACTGGAATGACTTGTGAAACTGAAGTACCGGTAGTTAGTGTTTGTGATTCTGTTCCTTGTCAGAATAATGGTATTTGTGAAGAATTTTCAGACACACAGTTTAAGTGTGAATGTGGCAGTGATTTTACAGGAGCGACTTGTGAGACAAGAGTTATAAGGCACTGTAATAGTAGTCCTTGTAAGAACCAGGGAGTATGTGAAGATACAGATTCTGGTTTCAAGTGTACTTGTATCAATAATTTTACTGGAGTTACCTGTGAAACTGAGATCGGCCCACAAGGCTGTGATCTTTGTGTAAATATTGTACGTTGTGTCGAAGGCAGTATTGTTTTCTGTGAATGCATTAGAGGCTATACTGGGGCTTTTTGCAATATTTCTCTCCCATGTTTAAATCATAAATGTTTGAATGGAGCAACATGCTTAGACCAAAATTTGACAGATTATAGATGTATTTGCAATGATCAAACAACTGGACAGTTTTGTGAGGATGTTTTACCATGCAGTTCAAATCCATGTAAAAATCGTGCAGTTTGTTTGAACAATGAAGATCTGACATTCAGGTGTCTTTGTTCGGCTGACTATACCGGTGTCTTGTGTGACACATTTCTTCCATGTGCTAGCTCACCATGTCTGAATGAGGGAACTTGTACAGACACTGAAGAATCATTCCTCTGCTCCTGTCCTGACTTATACAGAGGAGAAAGGTGTGAAACTTACAACCCATGTGGTAGTTCCCCTTGTTTAAATGGTGCTACATGTATAACAAATGATGACAGCTCTTACAGGTGTGATTGTCTTGAAGATTTCACGGGTTCAAAGTGTCAGATAGAAAAATACCCCTGTAAGAACAGCCCTTGTCTTAATGAAGGGGTCTGCTCGAGTCCAGAAGAAGGGGATTATGTGTGCTCCTGTAAAGATACATTTGTGGGTAAAAACTGTGAATTGCAAGTACCATGTGCTGGTAATCCTTGTTTGAATAATGGTACATGCTTCAATACACAAGGTACCTATGCTTGTAAATGTGGAATAAATTATGCTGGAGGTAAGTAGTCGCTGTGGTCGTATATATGTTATAGATAATAATTGAATTTTAACCTTTTGTTTACAGAGTTGTTTAAGAGGAGTGTTTGATGATAAGTGTAAAACAGTTTGTCTTTTTTCATTTTCATTCGCCTTAAAAACATTTGTTGTTGGTACTCATTAGAAGTGCCTCACTGAGGCTCTTCTAATGAGTACCCACAACGTATGTTTGCATGGATAGATAAGAAAAAATATCCCAGAATTATCAGCAAAAAACTCCTCAACAATTCCTCTGTATACCTGTATGTTTAGGATAATAAAATTTTAACCCTTGTCATGCTGAATAAATTAAGATGCCACGTCCACTTATAATTTTCAGCCAATCAGATTACTTGACCCAGATTGTTGATATAAATTCACTTACTTAATGGCAAACAGTGCGGATCCAGATGAGTTGGCTTCTTCAGAAGCCAACTGATCTGGATCTATAGTTTGCAAAGGCAGGGTATATCTGGGTTCAGCAGGACTAGGGTTAACATTAAGCACTCTCTAGGTAAGATCTGCAGATGATGAAATAATGCTCCTTTTGTTATTTTCCCAGAAAATAGGGTTGCAGATTCTTTGTTCATTCTCTCTTCATTTGTTTGTTCTGATTTCAGTGAAATATTGTTTTATGCTGTCCTTTCATGTACATATAAGTAAACCCTCATCCATTGATTAGGAAAGGCTATGTTCCATGATTGTGGCTTTTAGATTTTTATTTTTGGTCAGTTTATCAAAGACATTTTCATGTTTTCACTGGCCTCATCGTGCTTGTATTTTTTTTTTTTTTTTTTGTCGCACCTGCGTCGTTAGCACACAGGTGCGATATAGGCGTGCCGGGACCCATCCGTTTGTCCGTTCGTCAACAATTGACTTGTGAGCGCAACTCCTCCTACAGTTTTTTGCCAATCATTTTGAAACTTCACAGATGTTTTGGCCATGGTGTGTAGATGTGCATATTGTTTGCTCATAATTCTCAGATTTTTTTTTTTTAACTTTTTCAGCTTTTATAACTTAGTCAGTTTTTACCTAAAAACCCTTATAGTCAGTGGGTGTCTCGTGAGCGCAACTCCTCCTACAGTTTTTGGCCAATCATTTTGAAACTTCATAGATGATTTGGCCATGGTGTGTAGATGTGCATATTGTTTGCTCATAATTCTCAGATTTTTTTTTTCAACTTTTTTTGCTTTGTAAACTTAGTCAGTTTTTACCTAAAACCCTTATAGTCAGTTGGTGTTTCGTGAGTGCAACTCCTCTTTCAGTTTTTGGCCAATCATTTTGAAACTTCACAGATGTTTTGGCCATGGTGTGTAGATATGCATATTGTTTGCTCATAATTCTCAGATTTTTTTTTTCAACTTTTTCCGCTTTTTTAACTTAGTCAGTTTTTACCTAAAACCCTAAAGTCAGTGGGTGTCTCGTGAGCGCAACTGCTCCTGCAGTTTTAGACCAATAGTTTTGAAACTTCACAGATGATTAGGTCAGGGTCTGAAGATTTGCATATTGTTTGCACATAAATCTCAGATTTTTTTTTTTTCAACTTTTTCCGTTTTGTTAACTTAGTCAGTTTTTACCTAAAACCCTTATAGTCAGTGGGTGTTTCGTGAGCGCAACTCCTCCTGCAGTTTTAGGCCAATAGTTTTGAAACTTCACAGATGATTAGGTCATGGTCTGAAGATGTGCATATTGTTTGCACATAAGTCTCAAATTCATTTCAGCAGAGTTAGGGGCCCTTGATTTATGCCCAAAATTGGTTTCCGCTCAATATCTTGTGAAAGAATTGATGGATTAGGATCATATTTTGCTTACATATTGTTGTTAACAATACCTAGCTTGGGATTGTCACATGACATTTTTCGTCAATTTTCAACTGAGTTACTAGCCTTGATTAATGGGCAAAAATGATATCCGCTCAATATCAATATCTTGTGAAATAATGGACAGGTTTAGATCAAATTTTGCAAGCAGATTTTTTTCAATACAAATAGGAACTTGTATGACTTAATCCCCACAGGTGCGACATCGCTTTCTTGTTTTCATTTTGATTTCTAAATGTTAGAAGCAAGATTTTCTGTTTATTTTCTTTTATTTCTGTTTTAGCTAACTGTGAAATTTCTAAAGAATGCGCAAGCAACCCTTGCTTGCATGGTACCTGTGAAAACTCCAATGACGGTTTGACCTTTATCTGTACTTGTGAACCAGCTTATGAAGGAATACAGTGTGATAGGCTGGTCTCGTCATGTGACAGCACAACCTGTATCCATGGTAACTGTGTCACTGAAGGGGAGATAACTACCTGTGTTTGTTTGGAAGGTTACAAAGGTAAATACTGGATCAGACTTTTTTGTATGTTAAGTTCGATAGAATGTTAAACTACAGATTTGCTGCTACATGTATTTGTCATAGCTCCAGATAAAAGTGGTACCCAGATATTACTATTCAGATTTCTGCACAAAAACGTACATCGTGGGTACTCATTAGAAGTACCTCGTTGAGTTTCTAATGAGTTCCCATGACATATATTCCTATGCAGAAAGAAGAAAAATACAAATATTACATGCATAACCTAGAAATACCATGATTTCTGTCAGACATAAAACTGGTATTTTCCTTGTTTTCTAAGAAGAAATATTTTCTCTTAGCCGAGGAAATAAATCTCTTTAACTGGTACTACTTTATTTTTTTGTAACATATGAACAGCCTAGATTTTGACCCTGCTGTTAATATCATTAGGATAAAAACAAAAGCTATCCTAAATATATTATTTGTTACTACGCTGACCCAAAATAGAAATGACACCGTAAACAACCTGGCAGACTAGACTTGCTACAAAAGCCTATTAAATGGTGTACTCTATTGCGGCGACATGCATATAATGTACAGTTTATTCATTTCTCCTATTTTAAATACGGGATTTATAAACCTCGGGAGGTAAAAAAAATCCGATAAAGAAACTCGTGCTTCGCACTCGTTTCTTTATCAGATTTTTTTTACCTCCCTCGGTTTATAAATCCCATATTTAAAATAGGAGAATGAATAAACTCTATATCTTTTTGGTTGGAAACAGTGACATCAGGAGCTATGAAAATTCCCTGGGATGGAAGGCCTCCAGTGATATGAAATAGGACACAATAAAAAATTTTAACATACAGCCGACTATTGATATCTTGAAGTCCAAGGGACTCTCTGTAATACTTTATGATATCTGTACCTAGACATATCAGATTTGCAGAATTAAGGAAAAAATAAATTGAACAACACATTTCACAAGTGACTATGCAATTTGATTCCTGAAATTAGAGATGTACTGAAAATATTGTGGAAAAGATGAGAAATTGCTCTGTAGGAGCAATTTCTCCTGTTTTCCACAATATTTTGTTATCTGTTATTTGATTTCTATGTTAAAACAGGGACCAAATTTTCAGTTGGAGATAAGCAGTTATTCGAGATAAGCAAAGTCGAGATAAGGAGAGTCAGCTGTAATAATTATCCTAAAATTCATGTATATCCGAATGAGTTCTGACTGAATGGCAAACAGTTGAGACCCTGATCAAAAGCTACTCACATTTTTTCAGCAAAAAATATCAGAATATTGTGTATTGTATCCGCTAAAACAGTTAACGAAATGACCCTTAACGAGCTTGTTAAGCTAACGACGCTTTGAATAACTGGGCCCTGAATATTTAGAGTAACGTAGTTCCAGATAAAAGGAGTATCCAGATAAGTAGTTTTCTTATTTCCCCATAAGAACATGTGAGTACTCATTAGAAGTGACTTGCTGAGGTGCTTCTAGTGAGTACACATGCCGGCCTTGGTGGCTCAGTTGGATGCGCCATCCGACGAGAGACCAGGAGGTCACGGGTTCAACCCCCGCCGAGGTTGGCAACATTCTTTCGTGGCGATTGATCATGAAATATTTTCTACAGTCCCTTCCGCTGATTCAAGAAGGGCAGTTGTCAGTTCCTGGCGAAAGAATGTGCACATTACTGGTTAACCACTTAGAGGACTAAGCCTGCCCAGTAAACGTGTGATTAGGTAAACTGACCGCGCTCAACATGACCCCATTGGGTTAACTGGGCTGTAAAACCTCAACACAAACAAACAAAAAAAATTAGTACACACAACATATTTGTTTTTGGAGAAATAAGAAAAAATATCAATAGCTTTTGGTTGACAAAACTGCCTTATCTGGAGATATGAAGTAAATATGGTGACCCCGGAGGGGAAGTGGCTACTGAATGGGTCATGAATGGCTAATATTCACTTAAAAACGAGTCCTGAATGTATTTTAAACTGAATGTTTTTGTTGTTTTTTTTTTGTCAGATGTGGTGTTTAAAGAGATATTTATTGTTTTCTGGTTCAAATAAGCCATGAGAAGTTGTGATAAGAGCAGGTATCAGATAAATATTCGTCTTATTTCTCTACAAAAACACATGCTGTAGGAACTCATTAGAAGTGCCTCAGTGAGGCACTTCTAATGAGTTCCAACAGCATATGTTTTGGTGGAGAAATGAGAAAAATACCAATGCTTTTTGGTTGAGAGAAGACCCTTATTTGAATATGTATACCTGAGCCATGACAAATTGCATTTCACAGGTCCCAGGTGTGATGAAGGAAAAACAGCTTGTGATTCCAGTCCTTGTCTGAACAATGGAGAGTGTAAGCCCAGTGTTGATGATTCTTTTGTATGCCTGTGTACAGCCGGGTATGAAGGAAATCTCTGTCAGAACCGTATAGATGCTTGTTACTCTCAACCCTGTGCTAATGATGCTGATTGTATTACATGTGAAGACTGTCAGCAAGGATTCAAATGTGTCTGTAAAGAAGGGTTCAAAGGTAATTTTCTTAATGACTAAATATGGGTAGGATGTTTATTTGTTAGTGTTGAGGTTTTATGGCCTAGTCAACCCAATGGGGTCATGTCAAGTGCGGTCAATTTACCTAAATACACTTTTACTGGGCAGGCTTAGTCCTCAAGGTGGTTAACCAGTATTGTGCATATTCTTTCACCAGAAACTGACAACTGCCCTTCTCGAATCAGCAGAAGGGAGAGAATGGGTAGGATGTAGTAGATGTGATTGTAAGGGGGTTGGGGAACGGAAAGCTGCAGGTAGCTCAGTATCTGTCCTTTTCATTCTCAGGTATTTGTCTATACAGTTTGTAGATCTTCTAGAAAGTGTTTAGGAAATAGTGATGGTTTGGATTAGACTGAGCGAATGTTATAATAGTTCCAGATAAGGGGTCTTTTTCTGTCCAAAAAGTACCAGTATTTATCTTATTTCTCCATAAAACATATGTTGTGGATTCTCATTAGAAATGTCTCAATGAGGGGTTACTGAGGAGTACCAGCAGCATATGTTTTTCAGGAGAAATAAGAAAAATATTTATTTGGATACCCCTTTAATGTGGAGCTCTGGGCATCAAAACAAATCTTATGAGCACCTACAACATGCATTATGGTGGCTAAACAACAGAATTATATTAAAACACCTTCACTAGAATGCCACTTTAAAAACGGTTAAAATGACATGTACTTCAACATGAAAATCATTCCAGAATTATGTCCCCCACCTATAGGGAGGGGAACATGTCCCCCACCTATAGGAAGGGGGACATATTGTTTTTGGCACTGGTGTTGGTGTCAGCATTGACATCAATGCAAGACATTTTTTTTCTGGAAAATATCTTGTGGACCAGTGGTTGGATTCTTACCAAATTTTCATGGATATATAATTGGGATATAACAAAGAACTGATTAGATTTTTGTGACCTTAACCTAATTTTCAAGGTCACAGCAGTAGAAAAACTGAAAAATCATGTTGGGGAGGGAACATCTGTTTTTTTCTGAAAACACTGTTAATAAATTCTTCTGTATTTGAGAATTGTTTTGCAATTATTTTTTTTAAGAAGTTGGTCAAAGCTAGAGACAGATCTCTTTTGCTATGCATTGTTGATGATGCAATATCATTTGAGTTGTCACAGTAAATTGTGAATCAGTTCAGGTTCAGATTCTTGTTTATCTGAGGATTTATTAAGGAGGAATATTTGGTGATAATTCTTGGATAATTTTCTCCAGTTCTCCATAGAAATAAGCAAACAATTCATTAGAAGCACCCCAGCAAGGCACTGCTAATGAGTTTCCACAACATATGCTTTTATGGTGAAATAAGAAAAAAATATCACAGAATAATCACCAGATACTTCTAATCAAGTCCTCTTGTTTATTGTATGTTTTTAGGTGTTAGATGTGATACTATTGTTCCAGCCTGTGAGAGTAATCCCTGTCAGAATGATGCAGCCTGTATAGATGATGCCTCTCCAGATAAGTACACATGTATGTGTAGACCTGGTTTCTCAGGTAAGTTTCTATATGTACATGTATAGTATGTTTTCCACATAAATAAACTATATGTATACTTGTTTTCTGAGATAAGTTTTTTATGTACATGCTGCCATCCCTCATAAATAAACTGTTTCAAAAAAGATTTTTAAGGGACAATACTGCTGCATTGATAGAAAGTCTTTCATTTATTCATTATTCTTACATGTTGTTAACGCTTTCCCATTGAGCCTAATGGAAACGTCACTGTGATCAAAGTACAATAATTCACATCATCAACGTAGTGCATGCAAAAGGGTGAATTTGATGATGTTGCATGTAAACTTTCCTTTTTGCGATGTCTGCTGCAAAAGAGTTCTTTGGGAAACATTGCAACAATGTCATTTTCCTTTCTGTATCATGTCAGAATCAAAAAATATATATATGTTTCTGTAAAAAAAGGATGTCTTTTGAATATCCCTTTTATCCAGAAACTTGTACTGTAAAACTTATATCCTCTTTATTATGCAGGTAAAACATGTGAGTCTGTGATCAACATGTGTAGCAGTCGACCATGCCATAATCAAGGGGTGTGTGAAGCAGGTGAAGCAGGACAGTACACATGTAACTGTGTACCTCCTTTTACTGGTAAGTTTGTTGGTCTTTATATAGCTCTGGATAAGATGATTTTTTACAACCAGGGCCCAGTTGTTCAAAGCTAACAATGTCATTAGTTAAAGATTTGTTAAAATTTAAATTGAGTGATATGCGTATATGCTGAAATTTTTTGCAGTGCAAAAGCTACTCACATTTTTTCAGCAAAAAATATCAGAATATTGTGTATTGAATCTGCTAAAACAGTTAACGAAATGACCCTTAATGAGCTCGTTAAGCTAACAATGCTTTGAACAACTGGGCCCAGATAGTCCTGCCCAGTAAACGTGTAGTTAGGTAAACTGACCACTCTCGACATGACCTCATTGGGTTGACTGGGCCATAAAACCTCAACAAACACAAACAAATACAACCAGAGAGTATTGTTTTTTTTCTCTTATTTCCCCATAACACTCATAATTTAAATGTATTTTATGAGTACTCTTTAGAAGCAGCTTGTTTTAGAATCACCTTGTTGAGGTGTTTCTAATGAGTTCACACTATGTATGTTTTTTTGGAGAAATAAGAGCTATATTTTGAAGTGGCTCATTTGCAAATAAGTTACACCAGAAAGAAGATGTCATCACCCATATGTGGGGACAGTGAAGGCCCAAGTCAGCCTGTGCATCTGTGCAAGCTGATCTGGGCTTTTTGCTGTTTGTTTACAGAATGCTTGGATTGAGATATATTGGGTCAAAAAAGTAACTATACCAACTTTCGGGTTGCACAGTTACCACAGGAAAGCCCACATATTTTAAATGGTGCCTGTATCTTTAGCGGCAGATGTCCAGCCTTTGCCATGAACCCAATATTGAACATTTCAACCAACCGTAAGGGTATACACATTGTTTTGTTTGTTTTTTTTCATGTGCAGTCAGTGCACATGTACATGTGGTATACATACGAGTATAAAAACTATCCCTATTGAAAGTCTTATGTGTATAAATTAGAGATAGCACCTTACAATTCATGGTTTTTAAATGGTAACATGGCGAGACTTTCCTAAAATCAGCGTTTACGAGCAGTTGGGATGGTGGAGGCCAGTTTACGTCAATATGACGTCGCTGCGCGCTTTTGTGTGACACCTGCTACGATCACTAGACTTCTTACTCGTTACAGATTGTATGGGACTGTAAATGATCTTCCACGATCTGGTTGTCCTCACGTTACAACGGCTAGACAGGATCTACATATTTTTACGTCACACCTATGTAAAGAACGCTTTTACGATGCCTGCGTACATGAGGTAGATCGCTTTGGTAGTGGAAGTGTCATGGTATGGGGGTATATCATTCAACAGCCGCATGCAGCTCATCATCATCAATGGGAACCTTAACAGGATAATGTTACCGAGATGAGATCATGGCCCCTGTGGTGGTTCCATACTTTAACGTCAACAGGAATGTCACAATCTTTCAACAGGACAATACCAGATGTCATACAGCATGTGTCTCAGTTGACTCCTTCAGCAACAGAACATTGACTTACTGCCGTGGCCTGCACGTTCACCTGACTTGTCACCCTTAGAGCATTTATGGGACGCACTTGATCTACGCCTTAGACAACATCAGCCGCAGACCCGGGTGATCTGCATAATTTTCTGGTGGAGGAATCGAACCGAATCCCTAAGCAGCAGATTAGAACATTGATTAACTCGATGGGATGTCATTGTTTGGCAGTGCGAGATGCTAACGGACCTAATTTTCAAGGTCACAGCAATAGAAAATCTGAAAATTCATGGTGGGCAGACAACTGTTTTCTCTGAAAACACTGTTACTAGCTTTTTGGTTTGTTTTGTTTGTGGAGAAATAAGAAAAGCACCAATAGTTTTGTTGAAAAAAAAAGCACATTATCTAAAACTGTATTTGATTTCTGTCTTCAGGGTCCCATTGTGAGATTAAAGTAAAGACCTGTGAGCATGAACCTTGCCTTAACAATGGTACCTGTGAGTTTGATGATGTATCAGCCTTCTGTAACTGTATGCCAGATTTCTTTGGCATATTCTGCGAACACACATCAAGTAAGTCAGCTGAATACATGTGCCTTTAACCCATTGTAGTCTGGAGACCCCTAAAAGGGTAATTTGCTAACAGTGCAGACCCAGATCAGATGCCACATTCTGTGGCATCTGATCAGGGTCTTCACTGTTTGGAAATACTTCAGCCATTTTTCTCTAAGAATAAATCTCATAGCCTCACCTACCTAAAATTGAAATTTGACTCTTCCAATATATAGTGTGCATGAGTTCATTCAGTCTACAATGGGTTAAAACACCATTCAAAATAGTCGCACCAAGAAGGGCAGTTGTCAGATATTGGTGAAAGTATGTACACAAAGTTCTGATTAACCCATTGTATACTGAATAGACTCTCCCACACAATATATTGGAAGAGTCCAATTTCAATTTTAGGTACGTCTGGCTATGAGATCTACATAATCCTAGTGAAAAATGGCTAAACTATATGCAAACAATGGAGACCCTGATCAGATGCCGCATTCTGCGGCATCTGATGTGGGTCTGCACTGTTTGCCAGTTACCCTTTTATGGGTCTCCCGACTACAATGGGTTAACACTTAGAAGACAAAGCCTACTTAGGCAAAGTGTGAGTAGGTTAACTGAAGGGCTTGACATGACCTTAACGGAGATGACTGGGCAGTAAAACTCCAAATCAAATCAGATGAAAAAAATAGTAGCACACATCTTTCTAAATATTTTTTTATTACTTTTTCAGAGAAAATAAGGCTTTATATTTCATGTGAATCACAGATGATTCACATGCAGTGTTAAGCCTTATTTTCTTGTAGTATTGGAAAAAATATTTAGAATAATTATATTGTACTGCTGTTGTGACTGATGCATTAAGATATAGTAAACCAGCAGATAGATTCGGAGACGTAGTTTACACAAATCACATTCTAACCTGCCTTTAAGAGACCACAAAAGGGACCCTAAAAAAACTGTCCTATAAAACACATACCGTATTACCACACATGCTCCTATAAGCGCACAGTCAAGCAGTTTAGAAATTTAAAAGATTACAACCAGTGTACTATTACCTACTTATAAAAAACATATGTTGTGGGTACTCATTTGAATTGCCTCGACAAGTCGAGGCAATTCAAACGAGTACACACAACATCTGCTTCTATAAAGAAATCAGAAAATAATATTGCATAAGCATTATTAAATACGCTCCTCATGAAGTCCTCTGTTGATCTTTCTTTAAAGTGTGCCCTTATTAGGTGGATATTTTACCACAAGTTTTCCCAGTGCTTTTGAAAAACCTAAGCGCACAGTACGGTAATTAGGTCGAATACGGTAGTCCTTTAGTCAAGATGGCACATATGAGCATTCTGAGTGACAGATGTCTTAAAAGGAGGCTGGTTTCAGCCATTATAAAAATATATTCAGTTCATATCCCTCAAAGTTGGCAATTTTAACTTTCAGTGATCACCAGTGAAGTTTTTAACGTCAGCATGTTCATTTAATGTACATTGAAAAAACAAATTTTTAATCTTTTAATGAAGCATTCTAGCCACCCATTTGAAGCCATTTTTACAAGGGAGATAATTTTAGTAATTTCTGGTTTGCTTTCTTATACATCTAACCCCTTCTGAATGGGTATTCTCTAAAAGGAAAGAATTTGCTCTAAAGGTGTGCGAATTCTTTCCTTTTAGTGTATAATCCATTTCAGGAGGGAGACAAAAAATTGTGACAGAGTTGCCTCCATTGAAAGTGTGTCTCTTCTCCTTAGATGTGTGAATTAAATACTTTAACCAACTTTAATATGTAGACACTGTAAGTACTTACCATACTTATCCTAAAAGTTTAACAAACGCATTTACCTATCTGGTGATGTGTGTAGAAAATGCATTTTCTCATTGTCATTATTTTTGTACTATTTCATGTATCATGTTCAGATGGTGAGCAAGTTATTGTAACATTGTTGTTTCACTCTGACACTTTATTGGTATGGAAGTATGTGGAATTCTCACTACATGGCATTATGCTGAATTTTCACCAGTTGACCTTTAGCTTGCTGTAGACAATATTAGCAGTTGCAAAGCATAATGTTATTGTTATTTTTCACAAAAAATAAAGCTTGCCTTTCCATTCATATTCTTACCAATGAGAGACAGTATGAATGAAATGTCAAGCTTTATTTTTTGTGAAATAAAAGAAAAATATTTTAACCCTTGTCCTGCTGAATAAATTAAGATGCCTTGCCCTTTTCAAATTTTTAGCCAATCAGAATAATTGCTCTAGATTGGTAATATACTTAATGACAAACAGTGCAGATCCAGATCAGTTGGCTTCTTCAGAAGCCAACTGATCTTGATCTGCACTGTTTTTAAAGGCAGTATATATCCGGGTTCAGCAGGACAAGGGTTAAAGTATCTGCTTCTATTTAAATCCAGCAAGCTAAGGGCTAATGTATCTTTCTCTTAGCACATTTAATTTAGATATTAGAAGAAAACTTCTGAAAATTGACTTTTTTCTTAAATTGTCTCCTTGGAAGATGAGATGTGTGAAATGTTATGACCGTTTTGTTTTTCTTTTTTTTTTTTTTTTAAAATCACTCATTTAGTCTCTGCTGCCTTTGTTTTCAGTGTACTAAGAATAAATACAATATCTTTATTAACCCTATTCCTGTGGCACCCAAATGTATTCGGTAGCGCGTGTGAAACGTTGACTGCTGAACCCAAAAATTTTTGGTCAGTGGGAATTTCCAGGTTGGGTGGCAGCTCATCTGACCCAATTTTTGTGGGAAAAAATAAGACATAATATCAATACAGTATGTAGTTGGCTGAATTCGCCTAGGTAGTGCTTAAAGTTTAATGCAGACAAAATAAGTGAGCAGGAAATATGATATTATGATACTTTTCCCGGAATACACTGAACCTCTTTATTAGACAGGGCCCACTTTTTCAAAGCTAACGACATGGTTAGTTAACGATTTGTTAAAATTTACATCGAGTGATATGCAAATATGCAGAAATTTTTTGCTGAAAAAATGTGAGTAGCTTTAGCAATGCAAAAGCTACTCACATTTTTTCAGCAAAAAATATCAGAATATTGTATATTGGATCTGCTAAAACAGTTAACAAAATGACTTTTAACGAGCTCGTTAAGCTAACGACGCTTTGAACAACTGGTCCCAGTTCATTATAGGAGGGTATAGGAGGGTTTCAGATATAAGATGGTTTAAAGGAGGACCCCAAAGATGTACCAAAACAAAAATGTACAGATTATATAGAAAAATGACAATTTATGGTCATTTTTATATATAGTCAATACATCCAAGCAAAAATGCATAGATTATAAGTGCATCCAACGGGAACTGTGAAGCATTTCCCCGAACCGCGCAGTGGTTCAGCATGCGGACACACTATTATAGACTACCGATGTGACCAGTAATGTGTGTGACCAAAAATGTGATGGTCCAACAAACGCTTGGGTGGTTCGGTGCTTATCCTGAAAAACAATAAGCGTTCCGTGATTTGGCAGAGACTATTGACATGGGGGCTGTGCCGATAACAGCAACAAAACAGCCAATAATGCCAAGTATTCCAATTGCAAGGGGTTGAATCACGAGACTTATGATGTCAGCCTACAAAATTTGCGATCTCCCCCATTTTGAATTTTGTCTCACTTCAAATTTTATTTCTATCAATTCTCTGTCTATTTACAAGCTAAGCATGATTCGTTTTGTGCATACACTTTGATGTAGATTTTTAGATAACACATAGACTTTACGTTCTTTTCGCATGATAAGCTTAAAAAACTTCGACACAGGTAAGCGAATGTTGTCGTTGTACCTGTCTTCGGCATACACTAGATTTCGATATTCGGAAAGCATGGCCCCTGCCCATCAGGGCCTGCAAAACAGATGGGCTGCCTAAAGCCTCCATGGCAGAGCTGCTAGTAACTAAACAGGACCCAAATTCATGTGATCAGATCGGGTAAAAGTCCCACAAATTTGGAGGCAATGTCTCTGAACTACTGAAATATTGTTGACTTGGACGTTATATCGCAATTCATGCAGTGTATTAGAAGTCAAGTGTGGTCTGAAATCAAATTCATTTAGATCTGGCCAACCCACCTATGAAGCATGTGATGATAATTTGGACGCACAGATATAGGTAGCGCCTATTAAATTCATATTATAGAAAAGGACCATTTATATGACCATCTATACAATTTGTTTGGCTACAACACAGTTAGTTAGCTGACATGGTTTTTGTTTTGGATTCCAGCAGTAGTGTTATAAGGAGGTTGTACTGTATAGAGCTTAGCACTTTATTCAGAAAAGAATGTCAAATCCTGTTTTTAAAGAAAAGGTAGAAAATTCTTTTAAACTGTTGCTTGTTAAATACATTCAGCATCAAGCCAAGTTTAACCCTTAAAATGTCAAGAAAACCTGCATCTGAAAATGTTGTCTGTTTATGCCATCTGCTGAATATTCTTGCAAACTTTTCAAACCTATTTTTGCATACAGGCAAACAGTGTGGACCCTGATCAGCCTGCTCCTCTGGGAGCAGTCTGATCTGGGTCCACACTGTTTGCAAAAATGACTTTTAAAATCACAAGCAGATGACAAAGCAGACGACAATTGTTGTGATGGGCAGTTTAAGAGTATTGCCCTGACTGTACCATAGTACAGGAAGAACCACCACACTGCCTCCAGTGAAATTTTTTATAGCGAGGGATTTTACAGTTATATTTGTCGAAAAGTTTTAACCAATATGTGAAAATGAATGTGACATTTTTATTTGAATTGCTATTTAGCCAGTAATGAATTTTATGTTGTTTGACTTCTTTATGCCCCAACCTGCCTAAGGCAGCAGTGGGGCATAAAAATGTTTCACCATGA
This sequence comes from Anodontia alba, assembly GCA_964016985.1. Taxonomy (NCBI): domain Eukaryota; kingdom Metazoa; phylum Mollusca; class Bivalvia; order Lucinida; family Lucinidae; genus Anodontia; species Anodontia alba. Next base: position 98,380,585 of record OZ024825.1, on the reverse strand, counting down.
TGTTGCATTCATATGTGCATGTTTCACGCTCATAACCAGAGTCTAACAAATGTTTAATTTTACATGTAAACACTGACATTTATATTTCTCTTGGAGGTCATAGCTTGGGTTCCATTTTATGCTAGGAAGTGTTTTTGGTATGCTACTTACCCAGACTTCCAGCTCTGTGCTAGAGTGCCCATAAAAATCTTATTTATCAAAAAAACGTGTGTTGTGGTGGGTTCTCATTAGAATTGCTTTGGAAATGGCATCATACATATCATGTTGTTGTTGTTCATGTTGTTGTTATTGTTGTTGTCTGTATGTGTGTGTGTGTGTGTGTGTTTTGTATATGTTTTTTGTGTATGATAAAAGAAGTATAAATAAAAACATGTTTTGGTAAAAAGATGCTCCATATCTGAATCCTGGCTCCGAGGTTATAAAACTTTTTTCTTCTCAACTCAGCTGAGCATGAAATTTTCTCTGCAAATAAATATGAAAATGCCAACAATGGTTGGCATTTTCATATTTATTAGCAGAGAAATTTTCATGCTTAGCTATGTTTAGCAAGAAAGAATTTGCAAGTATTAGTAATTTGAGATATATTAGCAGGACAAATTTCATGCTCAGCTGAGTTGAGCATGAAAAAAGTTTTATAACCTCGGACCTGCTCTATACCAGTTATATGCCATCATAGCTCCAGATAAGAGGGGACATAGGTAAATGTTGTTGTTTTTTCTTATCTCTCCATGGAAACATGTTGTGACTACTCATGGGAATGCCTGGGCATAGTGCTTTTAATGAGTAACCGCAACAATATTTTTATGGAGAAATAAGGAATGTGGCATTATTTATCAGTTGAAAACATATGTTGTGGGTACTAAGTTCAGCTGAACACATGTTGTGGGTACTCATTAGAAGTGCCTCTCATCAAAGCATTTCTAATGAGGACCCACAGCATGTTTTTGTTGGGAAATGAGAAAATCTTTATGTCACATGGCTCATGTTTTGACTGGTTGAGGTTCTTTATTGATAAAATTTAATTTTCTATCTGTCTTCATCCAGGTAAAAGTTGTTTAACCAGTCCATGTCAGAATGGTGGAGTTTGTTGGGGAGAAGAAGCTGGTGAACCAAAATGTGAATGTAAATACAGTTATACGGTGAGATCATACATCTCTTGGCAATAAAAACTGCCTTTATTACAATGCAAAATGTAGAAATTTCTATATTTTGCATTAGCTGAAATTTTTTCCCAGCATGATAAGCAATAGAATTGTTTTTTTGATGTCATTTTCAAGAGTACTCAAAGCATTTTTTTGGTGCAAAATGACAAAAAAATTTCTTCTGAATATCCCTTTAACTTAAGTTTAGTCCATGAAGTACTGAGATAACTGAGCTATTCCCACTGGAGAGAACCTCTGACATGCATTTGTCTGTCCATCCATTTTTACCTCACAACAAGATCATGTGTTGCAGGCAACACCCAGCTCTCAACACGACGGTCGGGTCATTTATGAAATTTGTACATATTACTTGTACAACTCTATGGCAGTTGTTTGTGTCCAGCTCATAACTTTGTGGTGCATGAAGGGGTTTTGAATTAATGTGACACAAATGTACCCTACAACAAGAGACATTTGCATTTAAAACTGGGCTCTCCCTTGATGGTCAAGATCAAATTTGAACCTCATACAAAATTGTCTATATACAGGTAACTGTCCTGCTTATGACATTGATTTTGACAGAAACGTGCTTAGCAACAAGATTATAGGTGGTATGCAATATTCAGCCCCCTGCTTTTGAAGGTCAAGGCCACAATGTTATGCATTTGTGTCAGGATCTTAACCCTTGTCCTGCTGAACCTGGATATACCCTGCTTTTGCAAACAGTGTAGATCCAGATCAGTTGGCTTCTGAAGAAGCCAACTGATCTGGATCTGCACTGTTTGCAATTCAGTATTCGAATTTGTATCGACAACCTGGATCAAGTAATCTGATTGGCTGACAATTAGAAGTGGGTGTGGCATCTTAATTTATTCAGCATGACAAGGGTTAACTTTTTCATGTATGAATGGACTTCGGATAATTAGATACAAAGCACAATACCAAATGTTGCATCAACTCAACATAGTGGAGGCAACACTTTGTGTAGATTTGTCTCTTCTTGCAGTAGCTCAGGTTTTGTCTCAAAAAAGCCTAATCTGCAGCTGTGTCATCCTTTTGAAACTGTCATGAAACATAGACACAAATCAACAGTCAAAATGGCTGTTTAAGGAAATTAATCCACACTTTGACTAAAAAGTGGTGTATATGTCTGCCAAGCAAAGAACCAGGGTATTTGTATTTTCGTAGTCTGGTCTGAGCATATCCAGTTTTCTTATGTTCCAAACTTTTGTCAAAACAGCTCATAAGATAAGAAGTGCTTTTGCAGTATACTTTTAAGAGCCGCATTAACATGAAAAAAAAAAAAAAAACATAAAAAAACAAGAACAACATTAAAAACACACACACACACACATACACACACACAAAAAAAACACACACAAAAAAAACACACAACAAAACAACAGCAGCAGCACTACCACCACCACCAACAACAACAACAAACAAACAACAAAAAACAACATTGTCTAGCTTCATTAATAGTCTTTATAATAAAAATTAGCTACCATACGGTATTACCCAAAGTTTTTGAACGCCTGAACTCCACCATACATCAGTTTGAATAAGTCCATTTGACTGCCTGATGCTATGTCTAAAATGTAGTGACAGAATACCAGATAATGTAGACCCTGATCAAACTACCCCTTTTGGAGCAGTTTGATCAGGGTCTACACTGTCTGATCTGGTCTACACTCCTTTAAGAGCAGTTTGTTCTGGGCTCAGACTGTTGGCTAAGACCTGTCTGTCTGAATATTTAGAGTAAGTAGGATAATAGCTTTTCATGTTATATTTTAGGGCACATTCTGTGAGACCTCCCTAAGAACATCCTGTGACTGTAAAAATGGAGGTATCTGTGTTGGAGACCAGTGCCTCTGTCCAGCAGGTTATGTTGGGAACCAGTGTCAGATGGTGGATCCTTGCAGTAGTAAGTATCATATCTGAAGCCCACTGTGGGGAACCATTGTCTGTTAATTTGGTTCTATGGGGAACCAGTATAAGAAATTGAATGTCTGATAGCGTCTTCCAGCTGGCAGATGATATTGAGAACCTGCATAAGACAGTTGACCCTTTGAGCTGTAAAATATAGTGTCTTATACCCATAGGACGAATGGCCCTTTCATCCCTGAATTTCTCAATAATTGGACTCTTGTGTCTTTGAATAAGCACATATCCATTGTCGCAAACAGAGGTATCGGTCGTAAATCTAGAATAATGGTAAAATTGTAGATCCTGACAAGATGGTTCACTTGGAGCCCTTTCTGGATGTACACTTGCCTAGGTATCTGTGTTTGGGTCTGCAGACTGAAAGGGTCAACTAGAAAGTATATTTTCATATATTGTCTACTCCTAAGAACCATCTCATTGAAGTTATTTCAGTAAGTACCCAAATCTTGTGTATTTGTGGGCGAGTAAATAGTTTTATTGGAATACCAGCATAGACTGTGTGACTGGTGGTAGTACTGTCTGTCTAGCAGGTTATGTTGAAATTAAATGAATATCATAGTCAGTAGATCTTGATAGGGTTAAGCTTAGTAGACGTATTTATTTTGCTCTCTGCCATTGGTTTTCATCAGTTTTCTATAGAACTTTATGTTAAATTGGAACAAAAGAGTATATTCTAAATTAAAAAATTGGAAACTTGATACTGCTTAATCTTTACCAGCTATGGCCAAATTCAGCGGACAACAAATTAATTATATTTTTTCTTATTTTTCCAGAAAGGAGACAATTTGCATGAAATGTCAAAGCCTGATTTCTGGGAAAAGATTATTTCAAAATGTCTGCTGAAATGTTAACTATAAAGCATGAGTAGTAAATTTGGTGCTTTTAACTTTCTTTTGCAGGACATCCCTGTCAAAATGGTGGCTTGTGTCAGTGGCAGGGAACCAATGATTATGCCTGTGCCTGTGAAAAAGGTTATAAGGGTGCTCATTGTGAGGAAGGGTACCATGCATGTGCTTCACAACCACAGCCTTGTTTAAATGGTGGAGAATGCTATTACTTGCCCAGTGCTATACATACACCATTATGTAAATGCTTGCAAGGTAAAATACTCAACATTTTTCATGAACTCAGCTGTAGTAACCATTGCTTCATAAACACTTAGCACTCTGGGTAAAAATTTCAGCAGACGATACTTCGAAATATTTTTCATATTTTTTCTAGAAAACAGGATCTGACATTTCATGCAAATTGTCTCCATTGGAGACAATTTGCATGAAATGTCAAATCCTGTTTTCTGGGAAAAATAATAAAAAAAATATCACCAATTTGTTTTCTGCTGAATTAGCCTAGAGAGTGGTAAAAGTTAATGTGTCCATTGCCATATTTACCCCACCTGACTCCTAAACTTTGAGCCAGCCCATTTGACTACAGCCAGTCTCCATAGTGTAGTCAGTAGTAGCCCGGTTTCATGTATTTTCGCATTACTAACGGTAAAACATTTCATCATAACTACTTACAGGGACAAGTGCTGAAAATAATCCTGAAGTCATCTAAATTATTATCTGAGCTTTTATTATATGTACAAATAATGCAGTTCTGTGGATTTGTTTTGTGAAAGCATTTGTGTAAACAAGCCAACCATATCTCTGCCTTTTTGAACCAAAAGTCATGTGACTTTGTGTTAAGGTTTCGGCGGGAAATTATCATGTGATTGTCATGTGATCTTTGCAAATTATGGCCAATTTCAAAACAAAGTACCAACTGAAAAAGTCGATTTAATAAATACAGGTGTAAATGTCATTAAGGACTGTTATCACTTTGGTCAAGATATTTCTTTTCTAAGCGTAAATCACAAAACAACAGTGTATATCTGAAAATGAATCTTGCCCACTAGAGCATGACTGTATCTAAAACATCCAGCTGGCAGGTGGCGCTGCGATTTATTTTCATGGAGAAATTTAAGGCAATATTGAATTTAACGCGAAAATACATGAAGGGAGTATACATCTGAATGCAGATTAAGAGGTGGCAAGTTTGAATCCCAGCTCGGCGTCATACCTTTTGTGGAGATTGATCATGAAATCATTTCTACGGTCATTCTCTCCCCTCTACTGATTAAAGTAGAGCAGTTGTCAGTTACTGGCAAAAGAATATGCACAAGTGCTGGTTAACCACTTAGAGGACTCAGCCTGCCAACAAAAAGTATGAGTAGGTAAAGTGACTGACTTGCCATGACCTTAACAGTGTTGACTGGACTTTAAAACTCTAACTCAAACAAAGCTGTCTGACTACTATTTGATTTATTGAAAATAGGGAATTCAAACAGTGCAGATCCCTATCAAACTACTCTTTTAGGAGCAGTTTGATCAAAGGAGCAGTTTGATCTTGATCTACATGATTTGCTTAGCCCACTTATGTGAATGCTTAGGATAAAATCTAGCTACCTACCATGCGTGTGTCTAAAAATGCTGGGTGAATGGCAGACATTAGATAACAAACCAGAACTATCAGAAGATCAGGGCCCATTTGTTCAAAACTTAACAAAGTTGTTAACTAATGTCATGTTAAAATTTCTATCTTGAAATATGGCAAATACATCGATGTTTTTTGCTGAAAAAAATATGAGTAGCTTTTGCATTGCAAAAGCTACTCACATTTTTGCAGCAAAAATATCAATGTATTTGAAAATACCTTAGCTACAACAGTTAACGAGTTTGTCATTAACCAGCTTGCTAAGCTAACAATGCTTTGAACAACTGGGCCCTGAATTTTCATCCATCCATCCATCTTTTAAAAAACATCACTATCTTATTTTTAATTTCAGCAATGACAACAAACAGTATATATAATCCCTTATGTCATATGCCAACAGCAAAGGTCCAGATCAGCCTGTTCATCCACACAGTCTGATCAGTGTCTTCTCTTTTCAGATATTCTACAGGATCAGTCCCCCCACCCACCTACCCCCACGCACACACTAGAGTCAAAATTCAATTTTAGGTATGTCAGGTCATGTAATTTTGATATTCCTAGAGAAAAATGGCTATTAAAACTATTTGTAAACAGTTGAGACCCTGATAATGCGGCATCTGATCTGGGTCTGCACTGTTTACCAGTAATTACCCTTTTGGGGTCTCCGGACTAAAATGGGTTAAGTGGGCAATTAAGTCCTGATTGGATTGTGTGAATAGGCCTTGATTGCCCACTTATCAGTATTCAATAAGTGTTCTTTCATCACATTACTCATCACAGATTTATTGTGTTTCAGGATTTACTGGGAAGAGATGTGAAAGTGTTATCAAGGACTGAAGATTTCGAGTTGACATGGGCTTTTTGTTTAAGATGGATTACAGAAAAAAAGAGGGCTCAAGAAGAATAGATAACTACTGTGACAGCTTGCTCCAACTAGACAGTTTTTACCTATCTTCACAAAGTAGGCTCAACTCTTAAAGTGCCAAGCAAAATTTGTAGCAGACATTCTTATTATTTTATTTTATTTTTCAGAGAAACTAAGTCTTGACATTTCATGTGAATCATCTGCTAAGCAGATGATTCACATGAAATGTAAAGGCTTATTTTCTCTCTCTATTGAAAAAAAAATGCTGCTGCAGCTGCAACTTGCACCTTAGGAGTTAAGAAGGGATTCATTTACCAGGGAACCAGTCTTTTCTGCTGGAGCCTCTCTTTGGAAAAAAAAATAGTACTGTTGGTCAAAAGCAGCAGCTAACCAGTCTGTACAGATTTGCAGGTTGATCCTTGCCTTTAAAATCTGTTCACCTGCATGTTATGGGAAATGGAGACAACTGAAAGAGTTTTTGTTCTGGTGCTATTTGTATGTCTATATGGGGACTATCAGGTCTCAGAAATAAGATTTGTTATAATAACTAGTACAGAGATGTCTAAAGTGAGCAAACCCTGATCAGCCCTTACTCTATGCCATCTGACCAGATAAGAGAAGGGTATCCGCATAATATTCAGTATTTAGAAAATAAGTTTTGTTGTTTTTGCACAAAAACAGATCCTATTACAGTTGCTTAACCCATTGTATACTAAACAAACTCTCCCACACTATATATTGGAAGAGTCCAATTTCAATTTTAGGTACGTACGGCTATGAGATTTACATATTCCTAGAGAAAAAAGGCTAAACTATTTGCAAACAGTGGAGACACTGATCAGATGCTGCATTCTGCAGCATCTGATCTGGGTCTGCACTGTTTGCCAATTACCCTTTTACGGGTCTCCCGACTACAATGGGTTAAGTGAAGCCGTTGCAATAAGAACCACAAGATTTGTAGCGAAAATAACAAAACACCACAATCATCCTCTTAGCTGGAACTGTGACCAGCTAGATAGAGGATATAAAGGTATACAAAGATCAAGCACTTTTTGCTTGTATTATGTAACATGGTACACTTGCATAGTGATAATGCTGCCATCTGAATGTATGTCAGTTTCACTGGGTTTACTTTCCAGTTTTCATTGTGCATTTATGTGAATTAATAAAATTAAGATATGGTTGTATATTTTGTGAATTAATAAAATTAAGATATGGTTGTATATTTTGTGAATGACAGTACTGGCAGTCTCAGCATATACATTGTGCAAGTATTTCATGTTCATGAGATTCAGGAAATGGATATAAATGAACATAAAATTATGCAAATTGTCAGATGAGAAACCCTTTACATTTCTTCTGACTGTGGAAATTCCAACAAATGTCTCATATTTAAATGCTTCTATTTAATGTCAAGAATAATTCGTAATTATTACAGTAATATGACAAGAAAAAACTGTCATTAGTGTGATATTGTTAACCCTTGTCCTGCTGAACCCGGATATACCCTGCCTTTGCAAACAGTGTAGATCCAGATCAGTTGGCTTCTGAAGAAGCCAACTGATCTGGATCTGCACTGTTTGCCATTAAGTATGTTAATTTATAGCAAAAATCCGGATCAAGTAATCTGATTGGCTAACAATAAGAAGTGGGCTTGGCATCTTAATTTATTCAGCAGGACAAAGGTTAATTCATCAAATTCCCTAATAGAAAATTTAAGGGGGCTGGATACACTTGGTAGATTTTTTTTTTTTTTTTTTTTTTTTTACAAGAGAGATAACTTTTTATTCCTTTTTACCTTCCTCCACAACTAAGCCCCTTCTGAAAAAAGAGGTCTTCTCTGAAAGGAAAGAATTAGCAAATCAGAAGGGAAACAAATCAATTTTAGACAGAATTATCTCCCCTGAAAGTGTATCTATTCCCCTTCAGGCCTTAATAGAAATTGGGTTTACATGTGAATAAGTATATATGTTTTGTGATTTTTGCTTGTATGGATATTCTTGACCAACCATAGTCACTGTACTTTTTGTATTTTACATATTATCACTAAAGTTTGCTTTATGATGCCTTCCTCCAAACTTTAAAGAATATGATGGAGTGTATTGCTTTTGTGTTGTTTATCCATTGATTTATTCAATAATCATGCTTTCAGTGTTATCTCAATAACTATTTGAGTTAGGGCTTTGAAACTTGGTGAGCTTATTGGGGCTTAGGAGTAGATCACCGGATTAGCTTTTGAAAAAAAAAAAATGGATTAATTTCGTGAGAGTTATGTTCCTTTTTAACTTGGGCATTTTTTAAGGACAAGTATATAGTTGTGGGAGCATAGTGCTTTATGATCACATTTCTAGTTAATTTTAACATTCCACTTAAACCAAGAAGAGTTTTATTGTGTGTGTGACAATCTTATTTACTTTATATATATATAGAGGCTACTGTAATAATCCTAAGTATTGGGGCAGATAGTACTTTGCAAACAGTGTAAACCCAGATCAGACACTGCAGAATGTGACATTTGATCAGGGTCTACACTGTTTGCCATACATATAGCAATATTTTAGACACATCAAGAGATAGTAGAATGGACTTTCATTAGGACAGGTATGGTAAGTTGTCCCAATACTTAGGGTTAATATGGTATTTATTTTCCCTTTTAACCTATTTTTATAGATTTAGTTTATATCATATCATATCATATCATATCAGCTGTAATTATTCTTGTGACTATAAATGTATGAATTTATATATGTATATGTAGGCCAGTAGTGTTAACCCTTCTCTTGCTGAACACGACATGCCCTGTCTTAGCAAACAGTGTAGATCCAGATCAGTTGGTTTCTGAAGAAGCCAACTGATCTGGATCTGCACTGTTTGTCATTAAATATGTGAATTTCTATCAAAAACCCGGATCAAGTAATCTGATAGGCTGGAAGTTAGAAGTGGGTGTGGCATCTTAATTTATTCAGCAAGGCAAGGGTTAAGATACTTAACTGAAATATATGTTCAGTGTTTGAAAGAGTTCATCAGACACTTATCCTAACAAATATGTCGGAAATGTTTTAACAATGAGCCAGCACACGACAAACCTACAATAGGGGTCTACTCTTAAAGGAGACTTAAAGGCTTTGACAATTCATACCTGAGGTATAAGATAATCACAATAAGACTTGTGCAACCAGTGAAGACTCACCTGCAGATCTGCACAGTCTATTCAGAGTCTTTGCTGATTACATGTGCCTTTTACAGCCTCTTGGCTATCCAAAGAGGGATAAAAAAAGAACCCCTGCCATACTGCGTGGATGTATAGGCTGATCTAAGTCTTTGCTGATCATTTCTGCCATGAGCTGTCTCAAATACAAAATTATGGAGGTCAGCTATAAACAGGTTGTAACCCAGCTACCCTAAAATACTAGAATGCCCTTAAAGTGGACCCTCATTATGATGACAGCATTTATACCAAAAGATGTTGCCAATAAAATGAATTTGCTGTTGTAAGAACCTTAAATGCAGCAAAATGATATATAAGAATTTTTATTTCATCATAGAACATACATTGTATGTTGTGGATATTTGTTAGAATTTTCTCAGTAACCCAGCTAGCATTCTTTGTAAATCCATAGCGGGCCGTTATCGGCCCGTCAGGGTATCTGACGGGCCGATAACGGCCCGCTGTAGATTTATAAAGAATGCTTACTGGGAAGGTGATTCTAAGAAATATCCAAAACATATGTGTCTTGAAGTTTTAAATCCAATATTCTTGCATTATATCTGATTAACTGTCACCTCTTGAGCAAAGGTTTCATGCCACTCAAATTATCATTACAACAAATTTTAGTCATTGTATTGAGTGTCAGTATAAAGAGCATTGACTGTATTTTTCTTATTTCTCCAAGGCATACCATATTTACCTCAAGTGTTGGAACAGACAGGCCTGAGCATACATGTAGACCCAGATCAGGTGCCACAGAATGCAGAATCTGGTAAGGGTCTACAATCTTTGTTGCATTTTTAGAGGCATCAGCTTAAAGTAAAATGGACATTTGAATTTTAGTAGAAATATGAGGAGTTGAGGTGTCCCAATATTTAGGGTAAACATAAGTTGTCATGATGTTAAATATTGAAAAAACAAACAAAAAAAAATGTGTGTACCATATTAATCTTAAGTGTTGGGACAGAAAGGCCTGAGCAACCAATGTAGACCCAGATCTGATCAGGGTCTACACTGTTTGCCACTCATCCAGCATTTATTCAAACACATCAACATGTAGCAAAAAGGACTTGTTCAAATGGTAGGAAAAGAAATTTAAGGTGCTTAGGTGTCTCAATATTTTGGGTGAATGCAGCTGAATAAATTAAGATGTCACGCCTACTTCTAATTTTCAGCCAATCAGATTACTTGATCCAGGTTGTTGATACAAATTCACACATTTAATGGCAAACAGTGCAGATCCAGATCAGTTGGCTTCTTCTTCAGAAGCCAACTGATCTGGATCTACTCTGTTTGCAAAGGCAGGGTATATCCGGGTTCAGCAGGACAAGGGTTAAATGAAAAGATTTGAAAATCTATTTTTGAAAATCCCTTATTGCTGCTTATATAGGAAAATATGGTTTGCCCAAAAGCTGGTCTCATGCATTTTATTCTTATGTGTTCAGTATTATTTTAACAAATATATTAAATGGTATATTTTATTTTGTTGCTTGTATTCTAAAAGATATTTTTGTTTGATTTATGTAATAAAATTTGTTTTAATCCACAGAATGCTGAAGTACTATCTTTCATTACAGTTTACTTTTGAACAGATTAAGGGGTATTGATACATTTGCTAGTTACATGGCCATTTTTAAAAGGGAGACAACTTCCAAAGGGAGCAAATTCTTTCCTTTAAGAGTAAACTTGTTTTCAGAAGGAGTTTGGCATGCAATAAAACAAAGAGGAAGTTAGAGAGGTTGTCTCCCTTGGGGGAAATGATGGAAAATCTACCAAGTGTATCTAATGGCTTTAATTTTTTTTCAGGTTGAATTAAACTATTAGATGACATTTTGAACTAATTCCTTATTTTTCCCTTGAGATGATTTACTTGAAATGTCAGGCCTGAGAAAATAATGCACCACTTTTGCCAAGATGCTGTCACCTTTTTGTAATAGAGTAAAACATCTTCGAAGATGTTACCATGATGTTGGAAAAGCTTCACTGTTAGCATAATATTATTTCATTGTGATATTTTTGCAAGAATCTCATATTAAAATACTTTTGATTGTTGCACAGTTTTATTTTATTTTTAGCTCCCCCCCCCCCCACACACACACCACACCCCTACTAACTTTTAACCTTTACCACTCTATGGGTAAATTCAGCAGAAAATTGGTGATAATTTATCAATTTTTCTAGAAATAGGATTTCATGCAAGTTGTCTTCCTCAAGTATGAATTGTCAACGCCTTTAAGTCTCCTTTCAGAAGGAATCTGAAAAGAGGTCTACTCTTAAAAGAATTTGCTCCCAAGGGGAGCTAGTTCGTTCCTTTTACAGTAGGTCCATTTACAAAGAAAAACCAACAGCAAGTCACAAAAGTTGACACTTTTGTAAAAATGAGGCAAAATCTAGCAAGTGTATCCAATCATCATGAAAACATACTTACATAATTTTGACCCCCTTAAACCCCAGATTTAGAAACTGGGGTTTACAGGGTATCCATTATTTTTCTTATTTCTGCTGAAAAACATAGATTGTGGGTACGAATAGGCGTGTTTTCGTAATACCTCTCAACCCTTAAAGCGCCAATTACAGTCATGTCGAGCGCGGTCAGTTTTGCGGTCAGTTTACCTAACCACATGTTTACTGGGCATGCTTAGTCCTCTAAGCGGTTAACCAGTATTGTGCACATTCTTTTGCCAGAAACTGACAAATGCCCTTCTTGAATCAGCGGAAGGATGAGAATGACCTAATGAAATATTTTCTACGGCCTTCGACGGGCGCACATGTAAGAAGGTACGTTTTCTCACGTTACGGCTGTCATAAATAATTAACTCATTTTTTCTTTTAGTAAAAACTTATCAAAAAGAACACCGCTGTCTGTACTCGCTTAATTTTTTTCTGCCCCTCCTATAATTCAACAATTAGCAACAATAAGTAATTAATATAATTTTCCGCAATTAATTCCCTTTGTGCGATGTTCGAATGATCACAGACTTTCTTCTTGTCAAACAGATTTTGTACTGGCTATCAATAGCATTTGAAACCATACTTCCACAAAACTATTCATGTGACCGAATTCCATTCCTATCAAATAATAATTGCAAACCTCACACATCCTCAGGCCTGTGCAGTCTGTTAAGGGCGTACGACTTTTGCGACTAACATCCCTCGGCATCGTAGAGCCTTTATGGGCCGTGTCTTCGGGCATATGCGGATAGAGAAGGCCCAGCGGCCTCGGTGGCTCAGTTGGATGCGCCGTCCGACTGGAGACCAGGGGGTCGCGGGTTCAACCCCGCCGAGGTCGGCAACATTCTTTCGTGGAGATTGATCATGAAATATTTCATACGGTCATTCTCTCCCTTCCGCTGATTCAAGAAGGGCAGTTGTCAGTTTCTGGCGAAAGAATGTGCACAATACTGGTTAACAGCTTAGAGGACTAAGCCTGTCCAGTAAACGTGTGGTTAGGTAAACTGACCGCGCTCGACATGACCCCACTGGGTTGACTGGGCCGTAAAACCTCAAACAAGAGAAATCCCAGATCAGCCTACGCACCCGCGCATTCTGATCAGGGTCTTCGCTTCTTTCTGTAAACAGAATAATTTGATCCTAGAGAATGATTCGAAGGAGAGCAAATGTCCGGATGAGACTGTGCATAAGTAGGATGATGTGAGTCCGCACATTTTGCGCATGCTCGAAGGCACTTTTTCGTTTGACGCAGCCTATATAATAAAGAGTGGTGGAAGGTGTTTGTATATGCGATAAGAAACCATTTCCCAAGCCGGCACATTTCTAAACATACATACTTTATGTCAGAAGCCAGTATGATATGGAATTCTTTTAGCCTCCTGACTATAGAGCAATAATCAGTCAGCTTTTTATTCATGAATTAATTTCAATCCCACCTACTTATGTTTGACCCAACAGTAGTCTTCAAGGCCTTCAAGGTTTGGACGGATTTTGTACCGTAAGTCTGAAAATATTGCATCACGTGATCCAGCTGCTGTATCAAACACATTATTATTTAAGAATTGATTTTTGTTTCATGAAAGAAAAAAACGAACAAAAAAAAAACAAAAAAAAAAACAAAAAAAAACATGCTCAATAGCGTCCTTCGTTTTTTTTTTTTTTTTTTTTTTTTTTTTTCATTCATGTCTCGGTTAAACAAACAAACCAAAAAAATCAAAAATCAATTCTTATTCTGTTTGAAAATTTCATAGATTTTTTGCTTTCGGAAATGATAAAAGCGTTTTTTTTTTTGTTTTTTTTTTTTGTTTTTTTTTTTTGCCTTTGACGCAAAAAGGTCGGTGTGCGCGAGAATATTTAATTAGGTACGGAGTTTTACCTGCCGGACGAAGCCGTAAGAGTGACAGACAATAAAACTCGTCCTTGACAGTTTGCCCATAGACCGACAGATTAAAACAATTGTGGGAGAATTGAGAATAAACAATACTATTTTTATCATACAAAAGTTTCACAACAAATTTGTGAGCAGTGACAGCTCAGATCATCCATGTGCATCGCGTAGTCTGATTAAAACTACCTCTATTCGTTTTCGTTTGCAGAATAGATACAATAGATTTCAATGACTCGAATACCGATGGCAGATTCGAACTCGTTTTAGAGTCCCTGGAAAAGTCTTGCAATGACTGAAGAAAGCAATACATTTATACAAATACTCGTATATTTAGGGATAGTTTAGGGAAATGTTTCTTATTTTACCCTATGTTGAGTGTACTCATTTAAGGCAACTCTAATGAGTACACTCAACATACCATTTTAGCAATAGTAACGTAAGCTGAGGGCACTGTGAAGGTTTATGGACTGCCCGAGGGCCAGGGCCTGGACCAACGGAAGGATATGGCACGAGCTGTAATGTCTTTCCATTGCCTTTAATGCACTGAACAGCTCTTGAAATTTTGAGTGACAACAGACAAGCACACGAAAACTGGCCACGACGTTGAAAAAGTTTCTCCAGAGATCGCGTACTCATCACGAAAACATACTTATATAACTTTGACCCCCTGAAACCTCACTTTTATATAGTAAAACTGGGGTTTACAGGGGTATACATTATTTTTCTTATTTCTGCTCAAACACATAGATTGTGGGTACCCGTTAGAACCGCCTCGCCGAGGCGGTTCTAACGAGTACCTACAATCTATGTTTTGTGCAGAAATATGAAAAAATATCAAAATTTTTTATTTGAAAATTTTCATTTTTTGGTGGTAAAATGTTCAGTATATTTGAATAGGCATGTTTTCTTAATGAATATAAGAGCCTATCAGCCTACTCAATATGCAGCCACTAAATCTAACTATCTATACATCACATTATTTTGCCCATACATTTCTGGTTCCACATTTCTCACTTTTAGTGTACAAAAAGAAAGAAACATGGAGTAAGGCCAATTTTCCATCCTAATGAAACAATTCTCAAAACATGGTTGTTGAAAGCACTCCTTGGCATTACAGTAACTACTTTATAATGTTTTGACATATATTAAGTAAACACACGAGAAAAAGTAGTCTTGTGGGCCGCGAAAATGAGCATGAAGCTGGCCAAGTAATGAGTTATACACGTATTTGTAAATACTTCACTCGTGAAAAATTCCAAGATATATCAAAGTATAGTTTGGCTGACAAAATCAAGTATTACGCATAAAATTTATAAAAACGGTTTTCTTTTCATTTTTTCATTTCTCCCTTTTTATGTCCCGCCACAAAAAAGGCGAGGATATTATGTTATACCCTCCAAAATTTTGAGTGTCCGCCCGTCCGTCCGTCCGCACTTCCGTCCGTCAGCACTTCCATCACGTGTGCGCTCCATAACTCTGATACCGTCTGAGATATTTTCAGGAAACTTCACACAAATGTAAAGCACTATAAGATGACGTGCAGAACACATGAATCGGAACTCTGGTTTGCCTACTTTTGGACTTAATGCCCTTTAAACATAGCCATTTCTACCATGTACTCGTGTCAGGTCTGTAAGTAAATTGTTTGATTGATTGTCGGGATTTAACGACACGCCAACCCTTTTGGGTCGTCTCCTAGCGACAGGGAGAAAAGAGGTAGAATAGATAGTAGAGGAGATGAAAGAGAGGGAAATGGAAAAAAGAAGAACAGGAATGAAAGTGAAGAAACTGAAGAAATAAAACATTACCCCTCTACCTCTACCCTTACCTGCTACAAGGATAGCAGACCTTGCCCAACTGGAAGCCAGTATCAGTTGGACACCCCGCTGACGGAAGATACAAGACACATTCGCCACACCCAACCACCCCTCTGTAAGTTAAAAACCGTTTAAGATATTATTATGAAATTTCTCACAAATGTAAAACACTATAAGACGACGTGCAGATCACAAAAAATCGTGACTTTGGTTGACCTACTTTTGGAGTTTCGGCCCTTTGAACATAGTTGCTATTGAAAAAGCCGTTTTCCACGATGTACTGGTGTCCGCTCTATATTTTCACGAAACTTCACACAAATGTAAAGCACTATGAAACGACTTGCAGAACACATGAAATCTAACTCTGGTTTGCCTACTTCTGGAGATATTGCCCTTTGAACATTGAACATAGCCAAAATTAACACATATATATGCATCATTGTTGATAATATTATTGAAAGACTAATTCACCTTCCCTTTGATTTTATTTTTGACAGAGTTATGACACTTGCTTGAAGTAAGTGCAGTAGCGGGGCATGGTGCAGTGCTTGCAGCGCTTTTATTATTATTTACCTTTTTTTTCACTTTTCGGGACGAAGAGACCAATTTCTTGTGGTCCTTCTGCCATGTTCAAAGGCATCATTACCATAATTAAAACAATAATTTCGACTAGTTACATATGATACAAAGCACAAAAGATAATGAGCTAAAGCTTTGAGATATCCGCCTATTATTTTTTTTGAAGTTTTACAGCGTAAAATGATTTTGCGTATATAGTGACTCAAGAAAGTTTATTGCCCCTTTCATTTTTGAATGAACAAAATCGCAGTTTTCAGTTAAAATCACGTGCCTCAGAATCAGAGCACTTTTAAATGAAAATCCACCTTTACATCTTTGGCTTTGGGGATTAGCATTACGAAAACACGCCTATGCAAATATATTGAAAATTTTACAACCCAAAATGGAAAATTTTCAGATAAAAAAAATCTGATATTTTTTATATATTTCAGCTCAAAACATAGATTGTGGGTACTCGTTAGAACCGCATCGGCGAGGCGGTTCTAACGAGTACCCACAATCTATGTTTTGAGCAGAAATATGAAAAATAATGTATACCCCTCTAAATCCCAGTTTTACTATATAAAATTGGGGTTTAAGGGGGTCAAAATTATATAGGCCTGCTTTCGCGATGGATAAACTTGGCTGAAGGGGACTTCATACACATGGTAGATTTTCTGCCATTTATGCCAAGGGAGACAACTTTTGTGACTCGCCGTTTGTATTCCTGCACAAAAAGGCCCATCTGAAATGGGATCTATTCTCTACTCTAAAAGGAAAGAATTTTTTGCTCCCAGAGGGAGCAAATTCTTTCCCTTTTGAATAGACACTTTTTCAGAAGGAAGACCTTTTCAGAACGGAACAAAAAATAATTTAACTAACCTCCTATGAAATTGTGTCCATTCACCCTATTATTATTATACTTATTATTGTTGTTATTATTTTCACGCCGAGCCAGGCAAGTCAAATTCTGCTTTCCCAATTAGGCACACTGCGTTATAACTTACACATAAATAAAACATGCAGTCTGTCAAGACAAAATTTGTATATCACTCAGGATATCAAAGTTGGAAATGTGCAGCTGTTGTGTAAATTGTCTGTATGAAAACACCCCACCCATGTTATACTTTATTGTCCAACGTACCACATGCAAAGTAAAATAATAGTTTCAACTATCTGGCTCATATAACTGTTGCTGAATTCGCGCGCGCGTTGGGGACCCACGTGGCTTACTTGACGTCACTGACCAGTCAACAGAATTGATTATTACTCAACCTACTATATGAGAAATTTGAAAACATTTTGACTATCAAACCAAAATTTACCTGTGACAAAAGCCAACCAGATTGAACTGGTTCTCAGAGAACTATCACCCGGGCTCATATTTTGGACTGTCTCCCGGTCACATGAATTACTTTGCAACTTCACCTGTGACAAAAAGCCAGCCAGATTGAATCGGTTCTCAGAGAACTGTCACCCTGGCTCATATTTTGGACTATCTCACGCTCATGTGATCAAATAGTTACCAGTATTTATTGAGCATTGCGATCAAAAGAAAACAGTTCCTTTAAAAAATGAGGTGGGTAACAAAACATCTGTTTCTAGGCGACAGTCAAAACTATCAGCCGAAAGCCGAGGGCGATAGTTCATCAGGTCGTCCACAGCACCTCGGGGCCGATAGTTTTGACTGTCGATCAGAACGGTATGAAATGGTTGTATACCATACCAAGATCATGCGAAACACCTGGCAATTGTAATTTGTTGATATCAAACGTCACGCGAATGGCGAACGTCACGAGATAATTAAACTTGCGCTTTTAAACGGCGAAAACGATAGGTTCTTCAGCATTGGTTGGATAATGAAACAGTGTTTCATGCCCGTTTTGCGGAATAGTCAATTCTATTGCACCTTGTTATTGTGGACAGTTCGATCTACCATTGACCTTGGTATTTCGGTCTTGGACAGTAGTATATCGTTGTCCACGGTACCTTGCTGCAGGAGTTCTGGGCTCAGTTGTTCAAAGCGTCGTTAGCTTAGCGAGCTCGTTAAGGGACATTTCGTTATCTGTTTTAGCAGATTCAATATACAAAATTCTGATATTTTTTGCTGAAAAAATGTGAGTAGCTTGCAAAAGCTACTCACATTTTTTCAGCAAAAAATTTCAGTATATTTGCGTATCACTCGATGTAAATTTTAACGAATCGTTAACTAACGACATCGTTAGCTTTGAACAACTGGGCCTTGATTATTTTCAAAATAGTAATGAAATAAATGTATAAAAGAACTGGGTTTCTTGTAAGTATAACTGTTTTCATAAATAGTTTCAGCTCCTTCTATAAAATATTTGAGGGTTGAACAATAATAGGGTAGCCTTTCGTGTGGTGTGCATGAAAGGAGACTCTGTTCTTGATGTGAACTTCCACTATAAGCTCAACTAATCATATAAGCCGCGCTGGAAGCAAAGACTTGATCCGGGTCAAATTGATCTCTTGATAAAGTTGATCCAGATCAAGTCTCCTGTGTGAACAAGAGATCAAGTTGAAGCGGATCAAGTCTCTTGTGTGAACAAGAGATCAAGTTGAAGCGGATCAAGTCTCTTGTGTGAACAAGAGATCAAGTTGAAGCGGATCAAGTCTCTTGTGTGAACAAGAGATCAAGTTGAAGTGGATAAAGTCTCTAGTGTGAACAAGAGGTCAAATTGATCCGGATCAAGACTCTAATCTGAACAAGTGATCAACTAAATTCAGACCAAATCTCTAGAGTGAACAAGAGATCAAGTTGATCCGGATCAATTCTCTGGAGTGAACAGGAGATCAAGTTGATCCGGCTCAAGTCTCTTTTGTAATCAAGAGATCAAGTTGAAGCAGATCAAGTCTCTTGTGTAAAGAAGAGGTCAAGTTGATTCGGATCAAGTCTCTAGAGTGAAAAAGAGATCAAGATAATCCGTATCGAGTCTGTAGAGTGAATAAGAAAATCAATTTGAACCGTATCAAGTCTCTATTGAGAACAAGAGATCAAATTGATCCATATCAAGCCTCTAGTGTGAACAAGAGATCAAGATGACCCCGTATCAGGTCTGTAGTGTGAACAAGAAATCAAGTTGATCCGGATCAAGTCTCTAGTATGAACGCGGGTATAGTGAGTGAAACCTTTGAAATATAGTGCTGCTTACGAAAAGCCTGAAATATGTTTCTTACATAATTGCTCATGTATTATATGGCTAATAAGTGCGAGCATAATTTAACACAGTTTGTCTTATTTATAGCTATAATTATTACCCTTTTAAGATTTTGTTGACCTACTGTTCTGCTAGTGCAGTAGTATGGTTCATGTTACTCGTTATTGTTCTTACTTCTACGTATCATTTATTTTACTTTTTCTTTCGTCATCGGTCAGGCAGGTTGGTGGGACGGACTACCGGTGAAACAGGCCCGGTGATTAGTGGCCTTGAATTATTAACTGAAATGAGTGTTTCTGTAGACCAGTGGAATGGCTCCATTGGTTTGCCTCATTGTTGCTGTTTTAAAAGCTGCCTTGATGTCTATGTTCTTGTTTCACAAAACTAAAGAGTACTAAACGACCTAACCAATATTGAGAGAAAATTCTGAACAGATTATACAGTGCTGCTAACGGAAAGTCTACTACTCTCTGGGCTAACTCAGTAGATGACAAATTGATGATATTTTACTTTTTTTCCCAGAAAACAGAATTTGACATTTCATGCAAATTGTCTCTATAGGTGAAATTTGAACAAGGAAATGTCAAATCCTGATTTCTGGGAAAAAATAAGAAAAATATTTTAAAATGTCGTCTGCTGAAATTTTTACCCAGAGTGCTAAGCGTTAAGATAGCATTGCTGTCCCTTCAGAACTATCTGCTGAATCTGAGGCAGTTGTTTGGCACCAGTAAAACTTAACCCCACCCATCTCCTTGTAGTTTTAACTACTGACTGAATTTACTTGAATCAAACTGTGTTGAACTTAATTTATAAATTTGATTTAAATGTTGCCAGACGACTTCAATTTAGACTTAAATTAAGTAATAGTGTGCTTAATACAATATCTTTAGGTTTTCTTAGTAGTGCTTTTTTACTTCTGTAAAGGAAGTTTTAAATGAGGTTTGCATGTCAGTCTGTCCAAATTTGTGGCACAAACTGTGGTAGAAGTTTGTAGAACTTAACAGAAATTATCAGCGTGACAAGTGTGTGACATATATTCTTATTATTACTGTTATTATTATTATTATTATTTCATCTGCTCTGGTCACTTTGTGAATGTTACTGTGTAAAAATGTTTCTGCGGGGCATTATTGATCGCTTTCTGTGATAGTTGTTGGCATTTTCAGATTTGGAACAAGTCGTGCCGACCACTTTTGGTACTAAATACATTAATCTATAAGCCTGGCATCCCTTTTGTGGGACATAGGCAAACAGTGCAGACTCTAATCAGACGCCGCGGCGTCTGATCAAGGTTTTTATTGTTTGCTTACAGGAATTTCAATTAAATATAGAACAAAAATTAAAAAAAATACACCTGGCACCCCTTGAATGACAAATGGACTCACCCAAAGTAGAAGGATGAGAAAGTCCATTAGGTTTATTTGGGTTAACATAACAAGATGTTTCTATTTAACATTTAAATATGGAAGTATCAGAAATAAAATAGATAACATTGACCCATTTATGAATAGTGGACTTCTACCATTAGCCTTTGGACCGGTCTATTTCCAATAGCAGGGTGTCTGGTTAGTTCTTATTATTACTATGTTTTTTATTGAAATTCATGTATTTCATTCGAACAGTGTAGACCCTGATCAGATCTGGATCTACACCGCCTACTGGTGTCCCTGGCTTAAATAGGTTACAGATATTTTTAGATTTTGAGTCTTATGTTTCTCTGCAACACACCTGGCTTTACACATTCCCTTTGGACCACCTTTTTTTTGTCAGATAATTACGGAAAACCCACTAGGAAAGACAGAACCTAAATATCAACTTTAGAAACAAATTCAGGGTTTCAAGAGGTACCATCATACAATGTTTATAGGTGGCAGATACTTTTCGGTTATACGCAACAAACTAAGGGATACATGTAATGATTTGAATAGTGATTTGTATTGTAACCATTTAGATCTGTCAAATATGTAGGTGTCATCTAGGTACCGAAGATGCAGTACATTACTCTTTTATCTGTCCGGCCTATTTACATGAGCGTGCTATATTTTATTGTTTTATTTATTTTTATTTATTTATTTTATTTTATTTTATTTTATTTTTCAGAATTTTTGTGGTTTCTTACCAGTTAATATACATAAATTCTTGTTTGGGATATTCACTTTCAAATTAAACCTGATGAGAATAATTTAGCAATATATACAACAGTGCAAAATTATATTAAAGTAGTAGTAGATTGTCCAATAATTAATTTATCTATGGTCGCAACACGGTTGCTACATATTGCAAGCTTACGAAACGGCCTGACAGAGCAATTTATTTATTGACTGACTGATCGATTGATCGATCGATTAATTTATCTATTTAGTTTGATTTAATTATAATAAATTCTAGATTTATTTCTAGCTTTATTTCTAGCTTACACATGCATCTATTCATAAAGGTTTTATCAAGTGTGTGTGTATGTGTATGTGTGTGTGTGGGGGGGGGGGGGGGGGGTGTTGCGTGTGCGTGTGTTTTATGATACTGACGTTGAATTTTACGATAACCATGCGATTACTTAAATTGCAATATATCCGTTGGCAGAGGTTCCTAACCCTTTTATCCCTGAGTTTCTAAGGTGGACTATCCCGTCCTTGAATTTGGACATGTCCACTGATCCAAAAAGGGGTTTCAGTCTAAATTCAAAAACAGAATGACAAAAACAGTATAGCTCCTGATGAGACGGCTCATTATGAGCCGTCTCATCAGGATCTATACTGTTTTGCAAAACAGTTTATTGGTCTGCAGTGCTGGAAGGGTTAACTATGTTATGAGAACTTGTGGCCCAACCCCATTGCATGTACAAAATACAATAAAATTAGATTAGAAGACATCAGAATATATGTACGAGCGTAGGTATACAAAATAATTTTGAGTAGTATAATATAACTACAATGTGTTGCGGTGGGGAATCCACCCATATAACATACGAAGAACGAAGACTCGGACCAATCTGTGCATATACGCATCAACACATGATCTTCACTGTTCATGCTCAAACTATGTCACTAAGAATTGACAAATGTATAATGTATAACTTCCGGCAAAGTGTAAAGTAATACGGACTAGCCTCGTCTTTCGTTTTCGCTGCGCGGTATGGGCGGTTATCTCCCGACGTGCCCTATTTTGCGCGCGTGGTGACCTTATATGTCCATGATAGGTACTATAAAAGCTTAAGAATCACGCCATTCATATGACAGAACTCCTGCTGTTTGACCTGAAATGTAAGTAGTTTATGTTGCTTATCTATTTTCTCAAGATGAATCGTTTTTTTTTCAGCTTCAAAGTTAAGGGCATACTTAAAGGGCATGCAAATTGTAGCAGATGACGTGCTATTTTACAGAGAACATAAGGCGTGACTTTTCATGTAAATCATGTTGCAAACGATTCATTTAAAATGTCAAGCCTTATTTTCTCTGAAAAAGTACAAATAAAAAAATCAGAATCTCGTCTGCAACTGCTTGTGATTGGCGATTTCAGAGCTAAAACAATTCTTTTTGTACAGGAAAATATATTTTGTGGATACTCTTTAGAAAATATATGTTGTGGGTAGTCTTGTGTAGAATATGCAGTTTCTTTATATTAAAATGTACGTATTTTCTTGTAATACTTCCGCTCTGAATAAATGTGATGTAAATCCTGTTTACTGGCTCTGTCCATGATTCCGATATTCAGTCGTTCCATCACACCGTTAATTTTATATAATTTTAGGTACAAGAACAAAATGTGTCACTATACATGCTGGAGTACTCAGTCTTGGTATACTGGCACATGTAGGTCTTACAATGAGTTGTCTGCCTGGCATTATTGCATAAAAAAGCAGTGTCGCACGTTATTAACAGCCGTGCATTAACCGGCGAAAAGCCGTGTATTAACAAGGCAATTCATGCGCTGTTAATGCACGGTACGCAACTTTCAATATACTCGTACCGGGGCCACAGAATTGCTGCCGTCACAAGATATGTACTGCCCTGCCCTAGAATGAGCATAGTCCGTGGAAATAGCGTTCGCGCGACATCGGTGAAAAGGCGAAACAAAATAATGCAAGAAATAACGCGAAATGGAGCAAACGTTTTCAGTTTTTATGCAATAATAGAGATTGAACATGGTTTTTCAATGCACTAACATTCGCCAGGTCCCTTGGGAGGTGGCGAATGTTAATGCATGAAAAATGAAAAACAATGTTTGATCCCTATATTGTGATCTTTCGTGAAGGTAGATAGTTGCTTTGCTTTTTAGCTCACCTGAGCCAAAGGCTCAAGGTGAGGTATTGTGATCACTCACCGTCCGTCGTCGTCGTCGTCCGTCTGTCCGTCCGTCCGTTCACAATCTTTAAACAACATCTCCTCCTAAACCACTGATTGGATTTTGACCAAATTTCACAGGAATGATCCTTGGTTAATTCTCTTTCAAAGTTGTTCAAATGGTTCCGGTCCATTGCATATCTAGGTCACAGGAGCTAAAAATAGATTTTTTAACTAAAAACTCAAAAATCTTCTCGTCAGAAACCACTGGACCGATTTTAATAAAATTTTGCAGAAATGTTCCTTTGGTGATCCTCTACCAAGATTGTTCAAGCCATTTGGATTCGTCAAAAAACATGGCCGCCAGGGGGCGGGGCTTATTTTCCCTATATATCTATATAGAAAACTTTAAAAATCTTCTTGTCCGAAACAACTGGACCAATTTCAATATAATTTTGCAGAAATGTTCCTTTGGTGATCTTGTTGCAAGATTGTTCAAGCCATTTGGATTCGTCAAAAAACATGGCCGCCAGAGGGCGGGGCTTATTTTCCTTATATATCTATATAGAAAACTTTAAAAATCTTCTTGTCAGAAACCACTAGACCGATTTCAATATAATTTTGCAGAAATGTTTCTTTGGTGATCCTCTACCAAGATTGTTCAAGACATTTGGATTGGTCAAAAAACATGTCCGCCAGGGGGCGGGGCTTATTTTACTTATATATCTATATAGAAAACTTTAAAAATCTTCTTGTCAGAAACCACTAGACCGATTTCAATATAATTTTGCAGAAATGTTCCTTTGGTGATCTTCTACCAAGATTGTTCAAGCCATTTGGATTCATCAAAAAACATGGCCGCCAGGGGGCGGGGCTTATTTTCCTTATATATCTATATAGAAAACTTTAAAAATCTTCTTGTCAGATACCACTAGACCGATTTCAATATAATTTTGCAGAAATGTTCCTTTGGTGATCCTCTACCAAGACTGTTCAAGACATTTGGATTCGTAAAAAAACATGGCCGCCAGGGGGCGGGGCTTATTTTCCCTTTACATCTATATAGAAAACTTTAAAAAATCTTCTTGTCAGAAACCACTGGACCGATTTCAATATAATTTTGCAGAAATGTTCCTTTGGTTATCTTCTACCAAGATTGTTCAAGCCATTTGGATTCGTCAAAAAACATGGCCGCCAGGGGGCAGGCTTATTTTTCCTATATATCTATATAGAAAAGTTTAAAAATCTTCTTGTTCGAAACCACTGGACCGATTTCAATATAATT
Source organism: Anodontia alba (assembly GCA_964016985.1). Taxonomy (NCBI): domain Eukaryota; kingdom Metazoa; phylum Mollusca; class Bivalvia; order Lucinida; family Lucinidae; genus Anodontia; species Anodontia alba. Next base: position 98,355,496 of record OZ024825.1, on the reverse strand, counting down.
ATGCAAAAATGTTTCTTTGGTGATCCTCTAGGAAGCTTGTTCAAGCCATTTGGATTCGTCAAAAAACATGGCCGCCAGGGGGGCGCGGCTTATTTTCCCTATATATCTATATAGAAAAGTTTAAAAATCTTCTTGTCTGAAACCACTGGACCGAATAAAATATAATTTTGCAAAAATGTTCCTTTGGTGATGCTCTACCAAGATTGTTCAAGCCATTTGGATTCGTCAAAAAACATGGCCGCCAGGGGGCAGGGCTTATTTTCCCTATATATCTATACAGAAAACTTTAAAAATCTTCTTGTCCGAAACCACTGGACCGATTTCAATATAATTTTGCAGAAATGTTCCTTTGGTGATCTTGTTGCAAGATTGTTCAAGCCATTTGGATTCGTCAAAAAACATGGCCGCCAGAGGGCGGGGCTTATTTTCCCTATATATCTATATAGAAAACTTTAAAAATCTTCTTGTCCGAAACCACTGGACTGATTTCCATATAATTTTGCAAAAATGTTCCTTTGGTGATCCTGTTGCAAGATTGTTCAAGCCATTTGGATTCGTCAAAAACATGGACGCCAGGGGGCGGGGCTTATTTTCCCTATATAATCTATATAGAAAACTTTAAAAATCTTCTTGTCCAAACCACTGGACCGATTTCAATATAATTTTGCAAAAATGTTCCTTTGGTGATCCTCTACCAAGATTGTTCAAGACATTTGGATTCGTCAAAAAACATAGCCACCAGGGGGCGGGGCTTATTTTCCCTATATATCTATATAGAAAAGTTTAAAAACCTTCTTGTCCGAAACCACTGGACCGATAACAATATAATTTTGCAGAAATGTTCCCTTGGTGATCCTGTACCAAGATTGTTCAAGCCATTTAGATTTGTCAAAAAACATGGCCGCCAGGGGGCAGGGCTTATTTTCACTATATATCTGTATAGAAAACTTTAAAAATCTTCTTGTCCGAAACCACTGGACCGATTTCCATATGATTTTGCAGAAATGTTCCTTTGGTTATCCTGTTGCAAGATTGTTCAAGCCGTTTGGATTTGTCAAAAAACATGGCCGCCAGAGGGGGGGCGGGGCTTATTTTCCCTATATATCTATATAGAAAACTTTAAAAATCTTCTTGTCATAAAGCACTGGACGGATTTCAATATAATTTTACAGTAATGTTTCTTCGATGATCCTCTACCAAGATTGTTCAAGCCGCCATGATTCGTTAAAAAACATGGCCGCTAGGGGGCGGGGTTAATTTTTCATATATATCTGTATAGAAAACTTTAAAAATCTTCATGTCATAAACGACTGGGACCGATTTCAATATAACTTGGCAGAAATGTTTCCTTAGTGACCCTCTATCAAGATTGTTCAAGCCGTCATTATTTGTCAAAAAACATGGCCTCTAGAGGGTGCGGGGCTTGTTTTCCATATATATCTATATAGAAAACTTGAAAAAATCTTGTCGTCAGAAACCACAGGACTGATTTCAATATAACTTCACAGAAATGTTTCCTTGGTGACCCTTTACCAAGATTGTTCAAACCGTTATGATTTGTCAAAAAACATGGCCGCTAGGGGCGGGACTTATTTTCCTATATATCTATATAGAAAATTTTAATAGTCTTTTCAGAAACCACTTGACACGATTTCAATGTAACATTGCAGGAATGTTTCTTATGTAACCCTCTATCAAGATTGTTCAAGCCGTCATGATTCGTCAAAAAACATGGCCGCCAGGAGTCGGGGCTTATTTTCCTTATATATCTATAGAAAACTTTAAAACTCTTCTTGTCAGAAACCACTGAACTGATTTCATTATAACTTTGCAGAAATGTTTCCTTGGTGACCCTCTACTAAGATTGTTCAAGTAATCATGATTTGTCAAAAAACATGGCTGCCAGGGGCAGGGCTTATTTTGCCTATATATCTATATATAAAACTTTAAAAATCTTCTTTTCAGAACCAATGGACCGATTTCAATACAACTTGGCAGGAATGTTTCTTTGGTGACCCTCTACAAAGATTGTTCAAGCCGTCATGATTCATCAAAAAACATGGCCGCTAGGGGGCGGGGCTTATTTTCCCTATATATCTATATAGAAAACTTTAAAAATCTTCTCGTAAGAAACAGTTGGACCGAGTTCAATGTAACTTGGCAGGAATGTTGCTTTGGTGACCTTCTACCAAGATTGTTCAAGCCTTCATGATATGTCAAAAACCATGGCCCCCAGGGGGGCGGGGCTTATTTTTCGTCAATATCTGCATAGAAAAATTTAAAATTCTTATTGTCACATACCCCATGACCGATTTCAATATTATTTGGCTGGAATGTTGCTTTGGTGAACCTCTATCAAGATTGTACAGGCAGTCATGATTCGTCAAAAAACATGGCTGCCATGGGGTGGGGCTTATTTTCCCTATATATCTAAATAGAAAACTTTAAAAATCTTCTTGTCAGAAACCACTGAACAGATTTCAATATAACTTGGCAGGAATGTTCCTTTGGTGACCCTCTACCAAGTTTGTTCAAGCTTTCATGATTCGTCAAAAAACATGGCCGTTAGGGCGTAGGGCTTTATAGCTATATAAAACTTTTTAAACCACTTGACCAATTTCAATATAACTTGGCAGAAATGTTCCTTTGGTGACCCTCTTTTAAGATTCAGTTCAAGTCGTCAAGATTTGAAAAAAAAACATGGCCGGGGATGTGGTGGAGGGGGGTGGGGGTGGTTAGTGCTATAAAGTTTATACAAAAATCCTAGAGCAGTGAACTGGGCTGAAACTTCAACAGTAAATATGCAAATGTTTGGTCAGGTGAGCGATATAGGACCATCATGGTCCTCTTGTCTTTTGATTTGTTATATATCGAGGGTTGAATGCAAGACTGTAGCAAGTCAGATGGTTGTTTTCCCCCAATACTTAATCTCCTCACCATGAAGACGTTATGAAGATTACAACATTTCTTTCTGTAAACAATGGAAATTTAGGTGCCATTGCTCGTATGAGCAATGACACCTAAATTTGCATTGTTTACAAAGGGGTCAAAGTTTCCCCTAAACAAGGGTTTCAAAAATATGTTTGAGTTACTACAGTCTTGCGCTCAGCCCTCGATATGTGATCGTGGCACTACCAGGCTCCTGGCTCCTAGTGTTCCCGTTATTCTCTCCATGTAATCAGTTTATATGAAAGTTTTTTCTCGTATTTCTCAGCAAATACGCAAGCCATATTCCTCAAATGTTATAAATTATTCCTTGTTTTTTTTTGTTTTTTTTTTTGTTTAGATTTCTTTAAGCTGTATTTTTGGGACATGAAACTGGTCTTATACATCTTATTCCAAAAGTTGTCAATTTTGTTTTACTCTCCATAGTTTCAACATTGCAAGATCCGTAGAAAAGTCGACCGGCGATTGAAAGGTTGACCTTCGAAGAGTGCCCTATAATCATCTTGTGAATCCGTCTGTGCGTCCGTGGTTTGTTAGCAAAAATGGCCATAGCGCTATATTTTGATAATTTTTGGAATACTGATAGAAACCGACACGATCTATCCAATACGCTTGCCAAATGCCACTTTTCTTTGACATAGCAATAAAGTGCAAATGTAAACTATGGAAATCGCCATAGGTCTTCAACCATATGGGATATTTTGATAAAATTTTGTACATCTATTAATACTGACAAGATCCAGACAAAAAAGTTGCCAAGTGCCACTTTTACTTGACCAAGACAATGCCGAGGCCAAAATGTGACAGAGTTAGCGAGAAAACCCATAACTTTTGAAACCTTAGGAATACTTCGATAATTTTTCACACACAGATTGATACCGACAAGATCTAACAAATGGGCTTGACCGAGGCAATGCCGAGGCCAAAATATGAAAATATTTTTGAAAGTAGCTGGTGTTCAACAATATGGAATATTTTGATAAAATGTATACATAATAATACCGACAAGATCTAGCCAAAGGAATCGCCGAATGGCCGAGGCTAAGAAGAGGTACATGCAAGAATGAGGCGGGCCGTGCACCTTAGCGAAGTTGATAGAAATTTCCTTTTCTCAGCAACAAACCTTCTTAGTAACCCTTGTTCTGCTGAATAAATTAAGATGCCATGTCCAGTTCTAATTTTCTACCAATCAGATTACTGGATCCAGATTGCTAATATAAATTCACATACTTAATGACAAACAGTGCAGGTCCAGTGTAACGTAGCTGCTACAAGCCTGTTGTATGAACCTGTGATCGTATAGTGTTTTCATTAAACTAAAAATTAAAAAGTGCGTTGTGTTTTCTAAAGTTTTATTTAAACTAAAAGTTACATCAGAGAATATACAATTCTCTATCAAATATTCAGGCTCAACGCACGGCTGAGCTCGGCGCACCCAAATATCGAGACGTCCTAACTGGACCACCGAAAACACCGAACTAAAGAGCTGATCCAGCCACGACTATTTATATGTTTCACAACATTCCATAAAATGTCACTCCCAGGGTTGCTCCCGGCCAAAACAGCAAATTATGCAACTTTAATGTCATATGAATATTAGTGGGTTACTTCGCAATAAGCTTGTGCAAAGGCCAGTCACCAAAAGAATGCTGTAGTTGTATATGGGCAATTCACATGAATTCCCATAAGTCTTAATTAACTGTTAATCAAACAATATGGCTTAGTTTCAGAACATTTTATAAATGTTCTGTCTATTAAAATAATTTCGAAAATACTAACTATTACCATTTTATGCTTACTTCTTTAAATTCACCATTACTCCTACAGCAGACTTTAGGTTCCTTATAACCAGTGCATAAATACATTGGACTGTGCATAAACAGCACCTGCTGTTTAATCATCACATATTTTCAAAAGCTATGAAATGTCACAGGGACTCTGTAACAAAACAATTGGCTTGTAACCTTTCAACAATCGGATTTGAATGAAGTCCAACCTAAACAATCACATGTATACTAGGTGGCTTCAGTACATTTTAACATTTTAACTGTAAAATAAATTTAATATTTCTGCAACATAAATTCGACTCAGAATAACTGTAAAAGATTCATACAGTTATTACGGCCCTACAAACATCGTTTAGTTCATCACTAAATCTGTAGTTTTTACGACCCTTAAACATCATTTTACTCATATGACAACCTGAGTAGATACTGAGCAACCTGGGTAGATACTGACTATGTTATACCAGATCAGTTGGCTTCTGCAGAAGCCAACTGATCTGGATCTCCACTGTTTGCAAAGGCAGGACATATCCGTGTTCAGCAGGACTAGGGTTGAAAGTTCTCAAAGTCTGCAAATCTTCTTGTTGTAGTATCCTGAGGTTAAACAGCAGGGCCCAGTTGTTCAAAGCGTCGTTAGCTTAACGAGCTCGTTAAGGGTCATTTCGTTAACCGTTTTAGCGGATTCAATATACAATATTCTGATATTTTTTTTGCTGAAAAAATGTGAGTAGCTTTTGCACTGCAAAAACTACTCACATTTTTTCAGCAAAAAAATTTCAGCATATTTGCGTATCACTCGATATAAATTTTAACGAATCGTTAACTAATGACATAGTTAGTTTTGAACAACTGGGCCCAGGCCTCTGCCTTTTATACTTTCTTTTATTCGCCAATTTTACTTTGTCTCCATTCAGTTAACATTACATTCTTGCACAATGGGAACTGAACACCGAGATTCTGTCATTTATTCCTTTTATTTGTCCATATTGCTTTCTGTCGATTCATTGAATATTATTGATAATTAGTGTCACAGCTTTCTCAGCTATAGATCAGGCTAGAAATTTTAAATTTTGTAAAAAGGTAGACAATGAGTAATTCAATCGTGGGGTAAAGAAAAAAAAAAAAGAAAACAACAGCTTCTTAGGTCTTATTCTTCCATATTTACCTTTCTGTCCATATTTCAGAAATACCGTGTTCGATCTAATTACCGCACATACCCAATATAAGCGCACAGTCAAGCGATTTCGTAGTCTTCAGATTACAGGTCATGTATCTACTTCTTCATAAAAGCATATGCTGTTGGTACTCATTTGAATTGCCTCGACAAGTCGAGGTAATTTAAATGAGTACCAACAACAGCTGCTTTTATAAAGAAAGTCAGAAACATATTGCGTAAATATCGTTAGATACGCATCTTATGAAGTTATCTGCTGATCTTTCCTTAACTCTTTCACTGCAAAAGACGATAATAATAGACTTTTGCAAACAGCGTAGCTCCAGATGAGACGGCTCAATGAGCCGTCTCATCTGGATCTACGCTGTTTGACACTACGCTCCAGATGAGACGGCTCAATGAGACATCTCGCTGTTTGACATTCAGTCTTTCAACTTTACATATAGACGTCTTTCCAAGCGATGGTTAATTAAAATAAAAAAGCAGACGACAAATGTCGTCTGAAATTTGGCACCGAAAGAGTTAAAGTGTATCCGTATTAGGAGGATGTCTTAATAGAGACTTTTCTAGTGATTTAACAAAAAAAAAAAAAAAAATAAAATAAAATAAATAAATAAATAAATGAATAAATAAAATAAAATAAAAACAAATAAAATAAAACTTAAGCGCACAGTGCGGTAATTAGGGTGAATATGGTAGTCAAGCTTTTTCTGAGAAACTACCCTATTAACCCAAAGTATTCGGACGCCGTAACTCCTTACTAGAACTGAAACAAGTCCATCTGGCATCTTGTTACTGATATGTCTAAAATATAGCTGGATTAACAGCAAACAGTTTAGACCGTGATCTAACGTCGCCTTGTGTGACATCCTAACAGGATCAATACTGTTTGCCCAGGCCTGTCTGTCCGAATACTTAGGGAAAACTAATTCTTGCGTTGTGGATTGAGAACCAGACTTCTGGCTTTTATTGTTTCTTGTTTATCGCTTTTCTTTCTTTCCATGTTTTTGTCACGACTTTCTCAGCAATTAATCAATGTGTGTGTGTGTGTGTGTGTGTGTTTACGAACTTTCTGTACTCTGCCAATCTTAATTTAAGGGGATTGGATAAGCTTGATAGATTTTCAGACAAGAAAGACACATTTGGTGACTTCCTGTTTGCTTACATGCACCCCAAGACTATTCTGAAAAGGGTCAACTCTAAAAGGAAAGAAGTAAAGCCTGGAGTGCATTTTCTTCATGACAATTGCTTGACTGTCTGATTTCACTGTAACTACAAGACTTTTGGCTACACGTTTAATTGCATATGAACACCTAAATGTTGTTGAAAAAATGTCCTCAGAGTTCATAGGCAATCGACGTTATTCGGTTGAAACTTTGCACGAATGCTTAGAAGTACAAGGCTTTTCCCCGAATTTCATGATTCGTCATGCTAGACAAATTAAGCAAAAATACTAATAAGGGACTGAAACTAATTATAAAATTATTTGCTCGACCACTTAACCCTTGTCCTGCTGAACCCGGATATACTCTGCCTTTGCAAACAGTGTAGATCCAGATCATTTGGCTTCAGAAGAAGCCAACTGATCTGGATCTGCACTGTTTGCCTTTCTGTATTTGAATTTGTATCAACAACCCAGATCAAGTAAACTGATTGGCTGAAAATTAAAAAAGGTGTGGCATCTTAATTTATTCAGCATGACAAGGTTTAATTCAGTTGACTCCCGTTAACTCAAACCGATAACTCAAACTACCGCTTCTGTCAAACTAATTAAAGAGCAATATTGGTTTAGTTCGCTAGATCTTTGTCATAATTGAACTCATTCTGTCTCAAACTACGGCTTTTGTCAAACTAATTAAAGAGCAATATTGGTTTAGTTTGCTAGATCTTTGTCATAATGGAACTCATTCTGTCTCAAACTACCGCTTCTGTCAAACAAATTAAAGAGCAATATTGGTTTAGTTTGCTAGATCTTTGTCATAATTGAACTCATTCTGTCTCAAACTACTGCTTCTGTCAAACAAATTAAAGAGCAATATTGGTTTAGTTTGCTAGATCTTTGTCATATTTGAATTCGTTCTGTTTCAAACAATTGATATCTCAGACCGATATGTCTGGTCCCATGAATTTTGAGATAACGAGAGTCGACTGTACAATAATTCAGGTCTTGTAACCATATTCTTGAAACTTAATTTGGCATGGATACGCCTTCAGGGGAAACAACTCTTTCAAATTTGTTTTTGCTTCCTTCTGAAAAGGGCTCTACTCTAAAAAAAAAAAAAAAAAAAAAAAAGAATTTGCTATTTGCAAATTCTTTTCTTTTAGAGTGAATTTCTTTTTAGAAGGGTCTTGATGTTCCGGAACTCAAACAGGAAGTCACAAAAGTCGGGGCTTGGTGTGCAGAAAAGCAAGTAAGAAATCATGAACATTGTCTGTGCAGAAATAGCGAAACATATGGCGAAGGATTCAACCTCCCTACCCAGCGGGCACACAACGTTGAAACAACGTCGATTCAATGTTGATTGAATCAACATTGAATCGACGTTGTTTAAACGTCGTGTATTTGCTGGGTAAAGACTTAACCCTTAGAGCGCCAAGCAAAATCTGGAGCAGGCAGCATTCTATTTTTTTTTTTTTTTTTTTTTGTGTATTTTTCAGAGAAAATTTGTATTGGCATTCCTGTGAAATGCCAAGACTTGATTTCTCTGAAAAAAAAAAAAAAAAAAAAGCCGTCTGCTGCAGTTGTGATTGGCGCCTTAAGTGTTAGAAAACTTATTTATTTTGCAGTCTGCAGATATGAAGGTTTTGGTTGTCCTAGTGTCTGTTCTGATAGCTGGTGTGATGTCAGAGACAGCGGACAAGTATAGAAAAATGATTCTGAAGCAGCATAATGATTATAGGCGAGATCAGAAAAGCTCCAACATCAACAAGCTGGTACGTTTTCTTATTTGAACCGCAACGTCTGGCAAGTGCACCCAACGACGATTCAAATCAGCCGGCACATTCGCGCAGTCTGATCAGTATTCGTTGTTCACATGAAGAAATTTTGCATCCTTGGCTATCCAAACCAGTGAAGATTCTGGTCAGACTGCTCGAATGCGCAGGCTGGCCTGAATCTTCACTGGGCGCACATGTCCGATGGTACGTTTTCCGACGTTGCGACTATTTTCGTCTCCGCGGAAGTCATGTAATTTATTCCGGGCTGGAGCCCGGCGTATCTGTTTGAGGTTGTTTTTGTAAAATGTGTATGCATTTGGAGAACATCGGTTTTCTTCCAGTTTTATGGGGCTCTTAGTGGGGTTATATATAATTATTCGCCCTCCATGTTTTATTATTTTTATTATTCAAAGTCACACTTTTGCAGCAATGTGGGTTTTGCTCATTTAAAAGAGAAATGAGCAGTTTTCCCGTAGGAGCCCCAATTTGACCATTCGACCTAAAATGAGCTTCCTGCTGTCAATATTCGTACACGTTTGAATTTTTTTTTCATTTCATTTCGTTTTTTTTTTTTTTCGTCGTACTACGAAGAAGAAAGCACTACCAGGAATTATCGTACTACAGGAACTGTCACTCAGGTTATCGATATTCCAATTTAGATCGGTTTCGATTAATTCCCTTTGACTAGAGGCCCGTAAGCGTCGTCTTACCTGTGTAGCTGGTGTGTAATCAACCCAGTGTCACACACCTACAGTACTGCTACAATTCAGATTAAATCATGTGTGGATGCATTGCTCTTGGACCCAATAATACACTGGAATAGGTCCGAGTTTGAATGAATGAATGAATGAATGAATGTCAGCAGATTATTCAGTATGATTTTCAAAAGAATATCAATTGTTTAACCTAAGAATTGATTAATAATGATAATAACAAAATATTAATTAATTGATTAAAATAAATTATTATTACTATTATTATTATTATTATTTCATTATTTCAAATTGAATAAAAAGTGTTGTATTTAGTTATAGATAATTCAATATGATTTTTAAACGAATTTAAATAGTTTAACCTAAGAAAACAAAAGCAATTAATAAATTAAAAAAGTGTTATATTTAATGAATGGTAATTCGGTAAGATTTTAAAATGAAGAACAATAGTTAATCTAAGAGAACAAATGAGTTGATTAATTAAGGTTGTATTTAATTAATGATGATAGTTTGGTACAATTTTTGAAAGAAAAACGATCATTTCACCTGGAGAAAACAAATGGGAAAATTTAATTTAATATAAGTAATTTGAAAAAATGAATAAATGAATAAAAAAAATTACTTTATGATAACCATAAACTAAAGAAAGAAAGAAAGAAAGAAAGAAGCCTATGGATAATGAATACGGGAGAAAGACCTATGTCATCCACTTCTTAACATCATAGGACAGTCTGCGTACCTCCGTTATTAAGTTATCCTAAGACATTTGTTGTTACAATAAGAAAGAAAGAAAGAAAGAAAAAAAAGCATATGGATAATGAGTACAGGGGAAAGGCCTAGGTCATCCACTTCTTAACCTCAAAGGGCAGTCTCCATACCTCCGTTATTAAGTTAGGTTATCCTAAGACATTTGTTAGTACAGTAATTAAAGCTACCTACTCTTTAAGGTGATCTAGGTAACTTATTTCACATCAGTACTATCACCACAGATTAAAGAAACCTATTAATCAGAATGCAATCAAGTGTGTTTAATCAATGCTCACCAGACACCATGATATGCGGCGTCTGATCTGGGTCTAAAGTTCTTATCTATTTGTCAATATCCCTTTTTTAGCATAAATGAGTAATATCAAATATTACTGTGTTTTAAGCAACCTTCAGGTATGTGCCCTTTGTGGACCAAGACCCCATTGCGCTTTCTGAGCAAGGTTATGCTCTTTGCTTAATGTGTGTTACAGATCTGATTGTTAAGATCAGTATGTGCAGACAGACAGACAGACAGACAGACTTTTTATTTAGACGTAAACTGTTACAGTTTCTAGTCTATCAGCATGCACATATGACAATATCGTATGGTCACAATATATATATGGCTGACAACAAATAAATACAATGTTATTCGTAGATGATTCTGATGTAAGTATCAACTACAATTGCACGGTGAAAGTCCAAAATTCAAGAATCCTGAAATCTGGGTTTTCAAATCGTGAAAAGACAGTTTTCCCTATACTTTATATAGGGACAAAAACTCTTGAAATCCTGAAATCAGGAATAATCCTGAAAACTTTCACCCATGCAGCTGCAAATGTAGATTGCGGAACATGATGTATAAAGACTAGATCATTTTTCTTACGCCTGGAGGTTGAACTCCATATTTACACAAACATAGCAATATGAAAACCAGCACTTTCATATAAATATTAACAATAAAGACAGATATCACGATGTCATAAGTGCAGATGCTTATGCTAAACAATCCTACTGGCCATTCTGTGCCTGAGCATAGTAGTAGTATTAGGGTACATACATGATTAGAAAAAAAAACAACAAAAAAACACGCAAATTTAGAGGTTTAAATTATTGGTAATTTGATAATTTAGTAGTTTGAAACCAGTCTGCGGAGCTCACACAGACCATCAGCTGGACAGAGGTGTACAAACAGGGCATTTCTTTCAAGAGAGGTACATAAATAGCTTTGGGCTATTTGTTCACAGCATAAAGGCAATTAGCTATTTCATAAACTTAGGACCCATTGGTGGCGCGAATTAGCATAGTACTTATCAGATAGCACTTTGGGTAAACGTTTTGCAGACAACATAAATATGGGTCAATTTTCTCCAGTTCTCCATTAAAACATATGTTGTAGGTATTAATTTGATGCACCTCGGTGAAGCAAAAACATGTTATTAGTACTCATTTGAAGAACCTTGGTGAGGCTCATCTAATGAGTACCCACAACATATGTTTTTATGGAGAAAAAAATACAATCACCAAATAATTATCCTGAACAATTTTCCTCTGTATGTTTTATTTTCAAAACAGATTTGACATTTCATGAAAATTGTCTCCAATGAAGACTATTTGCATGAAGTGTCAAATCCTATTTTCTAGATAAACTAAGACAATAACCACTTTATCGCATGCTGAATTAGCCCAGAAAGTGATAAACGTTTAGGGATCAAATATCACCCCCACCCCAAAAAAGGAAATGGTTTGACATTTCTTGCAAAGCATCTCCATTGCAAACAATTTGCATGAAATGTCAAATCCTATTTTCTGGGGAAAATTCAACAAATATCACCAGTTTTTTGCTGCTGAAGTAGCCCAGAGAGTGGAAAAGGTTAAGGGTTAAATTTTTTACCCCTCCCCCACCCCCACAAAAAAGAAATAACAAAAAATAAAGTCTGACAGTCCATTCAAACTGTCTCTGTTGGAGACAATTCGCATGACATGTCAAAGCCTACTTTCTGGGAGAAATAAGAATATCATCATCACTTTTCCCTTGATGCATGAACGTTGTTTAACAATCATTTAAACTTAAGTGAAAAAAAAAATAGACAAACTGTCAAAAAACGTTCATAAAAATTAATGTAGAATATGCTATTTCTAGTTTTATCTTATCATCTCAAGAATTGCAGGACCACGTGACCTGTCTCAGATAAAGGGCAGTTGTGTCAGATTATGAAAAAAGGGAAATTATGTATTAAGCAAACACTTAAGATCCAGATCAGTCTGCGCATCTGCACACTCTGATCAGGATTTTCACTGTTTATCAATATATTCTACAGTAATTAGTGTTTACTTAGTTACACGGTTATAGATGGTGCTTTGTTTGCCCATATTCCTTGATCATAGTTATAATGGTCCTTTTCAAATGTTGATGTTCATTTGATATTTTGACCACTTTGTTTTTATTGCATGAGGTATAGATTAAGCTATTATTACATTGTCCAGTGGCCTGAGGCTTCTAGTTCCCACGGGATAATAATAATAATGGTAGACAAATGGAACCAGAAAATAAACAACGTGCTGTTATTTAACTTGTATTTATATATGTTTGAACAATTTTTTTAATGCTAATATAAATGATAGTAAAATGTTTTGTTGATCGTTTCAAGAACTTTGAGATGTCTTCAAGTAACATAAGAAACAATTATGATTGAATCTTTTTCAAAAAAAAAAAAAAAAAAAAAATGGGCCTTATGAATTATGCGATCAATGTGGACCCGATTAGTCTGTGTGTCCGCTGAAATACATTGATCAGTCTATACTGCATGTTGAATACAGCTTGCACAATCTATCAAAGAAAAATGTATGCACATGCTGATCTGGAACTACAATGGTTGCTGCTTTTATTTGGAGAGACTCGTGTTATTTTTGTGTTGGGTAATTAGCAAATATGTATAAAATGTCGTTTTCCTTGGATTATGACTGTTACTACTATCCTAGATTTTTAGACAGAGAGGTCTGTGTCAACGGTGATGACCCAGATCAAATGTCACATTACGCATTGTGTGTTCAGGGTCTACACTATTTTACACTTACCAAGCAATGTTTAGACAAATCAGCTGGTTCTGTAATGGCATTGTTAAAAAGATAGGGCAAGTGTTGTAAAGAGTAGAACTTGATCGAATCATCTGGTATCCCAGGTTTGTTTTTGAAACAATTGTCTTTAGAGTAATGTTTGAAAAGGTGTGTAGTGAACAATTTTTTGAATCTGACTGAGAAAGTGGTTTATAGTATTTAACCTCGGGATTCTGATAAACACACAATAAGAAAAGGCAGTGACCCTGATCAGACATTACATCACAGAGTATCTTAACAAAGGTCTACACTGTTTGCCACTCAGATAGCGGGTATAAGCTATGTCAATAGGTAGCCAAACGGACTTGACCAAATTTCAGTATGATAGTATTTTAATGTGTCTAATAGGGTTTATACGGTAATTACCAATATTTTACCCCTAAATACGCATGTACGATAGTATAAACTGTCCATGTGGCTATTTTACAAATAAAACATTTCGAATATGACCAGCTTAATAATATTTATTCTTCGGAATTGTGATGTACAACATACTAATAATAATAGTAGTAGTAAATACTACTACTACTACTACTAATAATAATAATATCATTAGTATCATTATGTTTTAATTTCCTAGATAACCATTTTATGAAACAAAATTTCTGAAAATAATATCAATTATCATTTTGTTTTAATGTATTTTGTTTTAAATATTATATTTTCTTTATTAAATATACATATTAAAGACCGCATGTTGAATAGAGCTTGCACATTCTATCAGAGAAAAAAATGTATGCACATGCTGATCTGGAACTACAATGGTTGCCCGTCATATTTAATGCTGCTTTTATTTGGAGAGACTCTTGTTATTCACAGATTTAGAGAATGTTTGAGAGAGAGAGAGACTCAATCTCATTCATTTAGTCCTTATTTGTGTACAGGAATCTAAAATGAGCAAATCGTGTCAATTAAAGTGCTAGTTTATGCAAAAAGATCAAATATTGGATTTGATTCTGTTTGTGCAATTAAAATTGCGCATAAGCATGTATGTCAATTATGTAAAAAGTGATTTCGTTGTTTTCTTTTGTCAAGATAAGGACATAATTGGCATTCATTAGCAGTAATTGTTATTAAGAAAACATCGCAAGAGTGGCCGCGCATTTAGGTATTTTTCTTGTATCCCGACAAAGCATTTTTTTTCATCATTAAACAAACAAACAAAAAAAAAAGTAATTAAGCAGTTTGTAGTTTTCCTATGGTCAAAAGTAATTATATCAATTTTTTCATTAAAGCTTCAATAAATTGCCGAATAAAAACATAATTCGACATAAACAAAAATTAAATAAATAAGTTTATATTATCATAAATATATATCTTTGTTTTCCTTTTTGAAGCTAAATAATCTTTATAATACTATCAATGGATACCAATTCTTTTTTATTTTCCAATTCTTACAACCTCTTTTGCAATTCATGCTAGTATCATGTGTACACAAGACCTGCGTCTGTGTAATCATTACACACTTTCTCTCCGCATTTTTAAAATATAGCTATATTCTGCAACCTGTGGGCCATTTTTAGTAAAATAATTTATTCAATATTTTATTACATAACTATAGATATTAAATAGATCTATCGAATGAGAGGTTATAATGAACGGAGAAATTTTAAAAAATACGACTTTATGGCGATTGAATCAAGGCAATTTTTCATTTTTGTTGTAAAATACAAAGACTTAATAAGGAAAAACCCTTGTAGCATTCATTACAATCTGGGCCATTTTAAAATTTATCTTATTTCAACAAATTTGGTATCAAATTGAAGCAGATACATTTTCCCATCTATTGCGAGGTTATAATAATATCTTGTATTATTGAAAATAAATGATTTTATTAGTTAAATGATGGGCTCCTATATAATTCTATACATTTCCACACTAGTACCTGTCTGAGAACTAGCGACATGCTGTGACGTCACAGAAGGGACCGATTGGTGCGGATTAGTACCTGTAGTACGAGAATTCCTGCATATGGAGATTTTTCTTTGTTTACGATTGGAAATATGCATTCTCAAATCGAACGGATTATAAGTTGGTTTAATAATACAGTTTAATTTGACATTCAAGCATGGAAAGATTTGGGCCGAAAGAAAACATGAGTGGAGAAAAGAACGAAACACTGCTTATGGTGGCATATTTCTGCCACGAGATAGCTAGATAGCTATCGCGATAATATTTTTAATTTTCCAGAAATAAAAAGTTTTCCTGAAAACATTATCGCAATAACTTGAATTATCTAGATATGTTTTTTAATTTCCAGAAAATATTTTAACGCAAAATTTCGTGATACTGCTCGGAATTGACATTAGTATCTAGATAAAATTTTCGCGATAATGTTTTCATGGTAGCGAGGTAGCTATAAATAGAACACAAGCGGATATGACATTCCGGGATTTCCACGCACCAATTTGCGATTACCTAGTATAAAGTCGCTGGTAAATACCCTCGGTGAATTTCAACAGTATAAACAAAGGTATTCCGATTTCGGTTCTATCTATAGATAACAGAAAATAAATGGCAACTCTGGGCACTAACGCAAAAAATATCGCAATAATACTGTAAACTTTCGCTATAATATTTCCAGGAAACTTTAGACTATTAAGATAATCTTTTCAGGAAACTTCGAAATATCAAGATAATTATTGAAAGTATCGTGATAGCTACCTAGCTATCTCGTGGCAGAAATATGCTACCATAACTGCTACATAGATGATTACCAATATAGTATGTTCGGCCTTGGCTACAGATGGCGACATGTTATTATGTATGCGGGCTAGAAAACAGACGATCATAGTTTACGTAGCTCTGATAACGTATAATGTTTTTATCGTTGAGTATTGCGATAATTTTTATAATTACAAGCTTTCATAAATTATAACATTTTCTCACTATACTACACAAAATTTATCATAATCGTTTGATCTATAGGGAGCTAAGTAATGCATGACAGATTAGTTTCCCGGCGTATTAATGATGTTTTGCATCAATGTTTTCTTGTATTTAACTGTATTTGATAAGCAAATTGCCCAGCACCCACACGAAAGTCTAGTTTTCATATTATGGGCAGTGAAAACACTTTCAGGGACGGCAACTCCGCCAATATTATTTTCGCATCCTTCTAAAAAGAGGTCTATTCTAAAGGAAATAATTTGCTCCCCTTGGGAGCAATCATTTCACTTAGGGTAGATTCCTTTACAGAAAGGGGAATGGGTTGCAAAATACTAAACTGGAATTCACAAAATTTGTATCCCTTACAAACATTATTTTTGCCTCCCTTCTGAAAAAGGGTATACTCTATAAGGAAAGAATTTGTTCCCAAATTTTGGGAGCAAATTCTTTCCTTTTAGAGTAGAGCCCTTTTCAGAAGAGGCTTAATGTGAAGAAAACCAACTTGGAAGTTACACAAAATTTGTATTTGTAATAAATATATAAATGAATGAATAAATAAATAAATAAATAAATAAATAAATAAATAAATAAATAAATAAATAAAGCGGACCATCTGCCAAGTAAATCGCATAGCTCCAGCTATGAGGAGCAACCAGGACATTATTTCTCCACGAAAACGTATGGTGTGGGTACTCATTAGATGCGCCTTGCATATGTTGTGGAGAAATAAGAAAAAAAAAATCCATACTTTTTGGTTGGAAAAATCATCACGAAAAACATGCCTATATAATTTCGACCCCCTTAAACCCCACTTTTATATAGTAAAACTGGGATTTACAGGGGTATACATTATTTTTCTTATTTCTGCTCAAAAACATAGATTGTGCGTACTCGTTAGAACCGCCTCATCGAGGAGGTTCTAACGAGTACCCACAATCTGTTTCCGCCTCGTCGAGGCGGTTCTAACGAGTATCCACAATCTATGTTTTGAGCTGAAATATGAAAAAAATATCAGATGTTTTATCTGAAAACTTTGTTTTTGGCGGTGAAATTTTCAATACATTTGAATAGGCGTGTTTTCGTAATGGTCTGGAACTATGTATCGCAATAAAAATGCAATGTTATCGTTATAATGTTTATTAATATCACAGTGGATTAACAGTTAAAAAAATGTTTGAAAATAAATCTATGCTATAGACTTCGGGCCTACAATCTCCCCAATCGACACCATGTAATGAACGAGTAATAATGGTTACAGACGCAAAAGATGGTAAATCGAGCGACTCGCCGACAGCCCTTCCATAAATTTATATTGCGGTATGTCTAAATGACGAAAAGAAACTATCGTGCGCAGAATCACTCCCGTACCAAGCGTTACGCAGAGTAGGGTGTGACTTCGACAAGGAAACTGTCAAAGTCTCGGGTTTAAAGTGAACTTCATTTTAGGAAACTCTATTATTATATTGAAAAAAATGCAAAAAAAAAAAAAAAAAAAAAAAAAAAAAAATCTACTATTCTCAGTCGCTTATCCGCTTTTTGATGATGCTTCGTTTTATCATAGGTCTGGAGCGATAAACTTGCAAGAGAAGCGGACGCCTGGGTATCAAGATGTGACTTTAAGCACCAACAGGCAGGCCGTGGGGAGAACATAGCCATGAACACATCACCCAATGTAGAAGGTAATATAAAGCAGGCTATGGAGGACTGGTACAACGAAATACAACAATATAACTATGCTGGGAAAAGTTGTGCGCCTATGAGCTGTCATTATACTCAGGTAATTGGGGTTTTCTTTAACTTTTACCACTCTTTGGGCAAATTCAGTAGACGACAAACCAATGCTATTTTCTTATTTTTTTTTCCAGAGAATAATAGTCATTTGGCGCCAATGATTTGTCATTCTCAGGTAACTGTTTTTTCAACCTTCACCACTCTATGGACAAATTCAGCAGACTACCAACTTGTGCTATTTTTCTTATTTTTTCCCAGAAAATAGGCTTTGAAATGTCAAAGCCTTCTTTCTGGGTAAATAAGAAATAATATTTCGAAATGTCGTCCCCAGCATATTAAGGGATAACCCGACCACAAAATATCCATATCCATGCAAACTCTTAATCAATGTCAATGCGCCGGATAAACAAGGACTCCACGAGGCCAATTTGTAAAACACGTCTGAAAAATAGATCCATGCAGTAACCTTGCGTTGGGCTTGCCGGCCCAGAAGAATTTTTTTACCTATCCATCAGCATTAACTGCCGCTGCGGTTTCGAAGAAAAAGTCGTTTCAAGGTTTTACCATATATGGCCATGGTGGCCATCTTGGATTCTGGTTCCCAATGATTTTCGCAAATTTGAAGACGCTTGTCCCAAGAATGCTCCATGTGCACTTTGGTTTCAACAGGCAAAGTGATTTCTGAGAAAGCAGTTGAATCAACAACCACTTCGCCCCCATGATAAGTCTATGGTTACTGCGGCAATCAATCAAAACGACCAATTTGCATAAAATTTTGCAAAGTACTATTCAAATCGCTTCACTGCTTTCGTTTAAAAGTGTAAGCGCAAGGACGGACGAACGGGAGGACGAAAAAGACCACTGTAGCTCAACCCGTTCGTTGGATAAGAACTCAAAGAAAAAAAAATGTATCCTAATTTTTTTCGTTTAAGAGCCAGTGCTCTTTAAGGATTCTAAAAACCTTTGAAAAAAAAAAAATAAATAAAATAAAGTAATTTGCGAACAAATGGTATTTTCTGCGGCTTTGAAGGAAGAATACGTGGTATTTTTTTTTTAAAATAAAAAGAAATAATAATTTCCCTGCTCAGACAGCCCTATTAACCTGTAAAGTGCTAAGCACAACTGCAGCAGACAAGCCTTATTTTCTCTGAAAAAAAAATGTCGTCTGCTACAGTTTTGCCTTGCGCTTTAACCCTTAGCGTGCTGAGCAAAAAAAATGAAACAGGCCTGTAAGAGGGGGTACCCCTACTCGAGAAGTCATTACTCCCTTAATTTTGTCTCGATTTACATAGAATGTTCACATAATTTGCCGATGTAGGTGGCCATTTTATCGGAAAGAGGATGGTCACTTGACTAGAAAGTCACGTGATAGTCACGTATAAACCGGGAACCATTTAAGACCAGCGCCTACTGTGTACTATTGCGAATGAAACGAGTAACATACATAGGTTCTACTGTTATTCCTACTTCTTCCTCACTGGAATGATTTAGATGTTATAGGCTTTTTCTCCAGGAAATCGGGATCAATCTGTTGAAGTGGGTGCTGAAATTAATGGCAGCTTCAAATTCGGTATTCTCGGTCTTTATTAGTGTGGGTAAAATCCAGCACCCGACTATCTAATGAAAAGTGGCGTGTTTGTATGAAAGTAGGTTCACTCCTGTATGAGAACACTTGCTCTGAATGGTTGCATGTGGTGTATAGAAAGTATGACAGGCTTTAGAGTTGGCAGACCCCTCCTGTGCGCACATAGTCGCCTACAGCAGTGCAAAGGTTAACGGTTAAACTGGTGATATACATTCAGATTTGAAACACAGCGAACCACCAATTTGTATCAGACGACATTTTTTTTTCCGGAGAAAATAAGTCTTGTCATTTCATGTTAATTGTCTGCCAAAATGTCAAGACTAATTTTCTTTGCAAAATAAGAAAAATCAAAATGTTTGCTTTATTTGTGATTAGCGTTTCAATGGCTAATTATAATCATCGTTTCAAAATATTTTCAGATGGTATGGTGCAAAACAAGAGAGGTAGGCTGTGCAATGAAAAGGTGTCCAAGTCTGAATATGTTTGGCAGGCCTGTGAAAAATGCTTGGTTCTTTGGGTGTTGGTACGACCCGGCGTAAGTGTGTTTTATTATAGGAATGGTTGTCATTTTTGTGGATTGTATCGATGTGTAAACTCAGGCAAATCACTCACAAACTGAACAGAGCCCAAAGGGCTTTATATAAGGTTATGAATAATTTTCCGGCGTTTACACATCGATTAAATCCACAAAAAATAAAAATCATTTTTTCTAATAATTCCAAATGGCTCATGTTTAATATGAAATTTTTAGTGAAAAGCTTATTTTAGAAATCCTGTCTTAGAAGTTTATGATTTCTACTCAGTGACATTGTCGAAGTATAAATACAGTTTTGATTTGCTGTCGACCACTAAGATAGTGCTAAATAAGTTGAGTTGAAATTACACGAGTATGAAGCAAGTTTGAAGCAAGGCTAACTGCGATGATACCGTAAACCTAGTCCTGCTGAACCCGGGTATCTCTTGCCTTTGTGAACAGTGTAGAACCAGATCAGTTGGCTTCTGAAGAAGCCAAATGATCTTTATCTGCACTGTTTGCCATTAAGCTATGAATTTATATCAACAATCTGGATCAAGTAAGCTGATTGGCTGAAAATTAAAAATGAGTGTGGCATCTGAATTTATTCAGCATGGCAAGGGTTAACCAAGTTTGTGTGATAGGGAAGATTATTCCTTAGCTCTGACCAGATTATATATGACGCGTCAATCGGGAAAGTGCCTTCGAGCATGCAAGGTGTGGGAGCATATTGTTCATAGCAAAGCCATGCGGCATTTCGATCGGTTTAACATTCTGACAGATAAACATCATGGATTCAGAAAACGGAGATCTACCGTTAGACAGCTTATCGACACTATCCAAGGCATTACCAGCAAACTTCCGTCAGAAAAGGAACAGGTGGATGTTATCCTTCTGGGCCCAGTTGTTCAAAGCTAAGGACATCATTAGTTAACGATTCGTTAAAATTTACATCGAGTGATACGCAAATATGCTGAAAGTTTTTGCTGAAAAAATGTGAGTAGCTTTTGCACTGCAAAAGCTACTCACAATTTTTCAGCAAAAAATATCAGAATATTGTATATTGAATCCGCTAAAACAGTTAACGAAATGATCCTTAACGAGCTCGTTAAGCTAACGACGCTTTGAACAACTGGGCCCTGGTATTTTCAAAGGCCTTTGATAAGGTACCTCATCAAAGGCTTTTGTATGAGCTCAGCTTCTATTGATACCCATAAATGGATAGAAGCATTCCTTGGGCATAGAAAGCAGCAAGTTATACTGGACGGGAGCATGATCACGGCAAGCCGATGTTGTCTCTGGCGTACCGTAGGGTACCGTCCTGGGTCCACTGCTTTTCTTCGCCTTCATCAATGATCCTCGCCTCTTTGCGGACGACTGCCTGCTGTACAAACTCATCAACTGCGATGCCGATGCGGAGTCAGTTCAACAAGATCTTCGAGCCTTGGAGGAATAGGAACGAAAGTGGCAAATAAAGTTCCACCCTGAGAAATGCCAGGTCATCCGCATCATCACCAACAAAGACACGAGAGACACACTGAATAAATGCTCCATGGCCACACTCTTGAAATTGTTGACAGCGGAAAGTATCTCGTCGTCACCATCAGCGATGACCTTAGCTGGCACAAGCATGTAGACGCAGTTGCTGCCAAGGCAACTACAACTCTTGGATTCCTACGACGAAATCTAGGAGAATGCACCATGGAAGTTAAGAGCACGGCATATACCTCGCTCGTGAGACCGGTACTAGACTAGGCTTCCCCAGCTTGGGACCCTGTCAGTTCGGAAGACGTCATGAAGCTAGAGAAGTTCAGAGACAGGCAGCTCGATTTATCCATGGCAAATACTCCGAGAGGAATCCTGGGTGTGTAACCCGAATGGTTAACGATCTTGTTTGGGAGACACTCGAAAGTAGGAGGAAAAAGGACAGGGCCCAGTTGTTCAAAGCTAACAATGTCGTTAGTTAACGATTCGTTAAAATTTACATCGAGTGATACACAAATATGCTGAAATGTTTTGCTGAAAAAATGTGAGTACCTTTTCACATTTTGTCAGCAAAAAATATCAGAATATTGTATATTGAATCCACTAAAACAGTTAACGGAATGACCCTTAACGAGCTCGTTAAGGTAACGACGCTTTGAACAACTGGGCCCAGATTGGCAACGCTGTATAAAACCCGGCATGGAGCAGTCGACATGGACACTGGTGACATACTGCGACTAAACGAAAGACGCACTAGAGGTCAGCAGCGACTATACCAGCAAACAGCCACTGTCAGTACAAGAACTCCTTCTTTCCCAGAACCACCAAAGACTGGAATCGCCTCCCAGCTGAAGTTACAGACTCCCAGAACATCGAGGAGTTCAGGGTCGGCCAAGGACTACAGCAGCCGACTCCCAGAAGCTAAAGAGACAACTGTGTTTTTAATTGTTTTTAACCACCTGCTGATTTTAACTGTTTTTACCTGGAAGAGAGGAGGTTGTCTCTTTCCCCTACGCTGGTCAACAGTACATTCTGTCAAGAATTCTAACCATCAGCCGGAAGAAGAAGAAGAAGAAGAAAAAAAAAATGCGCAGCACATGCGCAAGTTCTCATCCGGGTCTTTGCTCTCCATTGATCATTACGAAAACATTCCTATTCAAATATATAGAAAATTTCACCTCCAAAAACTGCAAAATTTTCAGATAAAAAACTCTGATATTTTTCTTATCTCTGCTCAAAACATACATTATTGTGGGTACTCGTTAGAACCGCCTCAGCGAGGCGGTTCTAACGAGTACCCACAATCTATGTTTTTGAGCAGAAATAAGAAAAATAATGTATACCCTATAAACCCCAGTTTTACTATATAAAAGTGGGGTTTAAGGGAGTCAACATTATATAGGCATGTTTTCGTGATGATGCAATCTATAGTATCCAATGATTCTGAAAGCGGACATCGAAGGCACTGATCAGGCTGCGCGGATCTGGGCCTTCGCTGTCCGCATATGCCCAAAGACACGTTTTCGCATGGCGCGGCCTATATTATAGCAAAGAAGTTGCACAGAAAGTGCCACAATCACAATAGATAGTCTACCAATGGCACTAACTGTTAGAATGAACAAACTATGGCTGATATGTAATCTAACACAACGCGCCTACATAAACAATGGAGAAAACCAGTGATTTATTCTGCAACAAATCACTGGGCGGACGTGCGCGACGCTATCTGGCGCCGTTCCAACATCATTTTGACACTTAGCTGACGTAAGTCTTCGTTGCCACGACGTTAGACCGTCTAACATCGTTTTTCTCGAGTCAACAACGTAAGTAATGTATGTAAATAGCGTTACATTCAAAACTGTTGGCAGGATTTCTTTATGCGATGGCGGAAATGTGGAAGAATCTGAAGGATACAGTTGCTATTTCGTCAATTTCTATGTGTTAGAATCGAAATAGATCAGCTCTTGAGCGTGATTTGTTGAGTAATAAATCATAGTTTGTCGGCCAGTTGTAAGTAGATAATAAATCACTCGCGCTCCGCGCACGTTATTTGAAATACTTTACAAATGATCTCCAAACCATGATTTATTTAATACTCAACCAATCACTGCTAGAGCTGATCTGTTTCTTAAAGAAAACATCAAAAGCAAAGCAACTCTCTTCCCCAATAAGGTGATCACAAAGCCAGTCAGAAACTACCAATTGCAACAAAAAAAAAAAAAAAAAAAAACGCGGCGAACAGCCATAAGCGCCACTTTCGAAGGAGTAGTAATAAAAATACCGGGGTGTACTAATCAATTTTACTGGCGCCGGTTCAAATATAAAAATAAGACAGAAAAAAAAAAATACCGTATGTTCGGATCGCATAGAGCCCTACCGGATGGAGTCAGTCACAAGGGAGACGACTCTTGTGACCTGTCGTTTGCTTTTCTGCGCACACATCCCCTTCACATTATGAAAACATACCTATTCAAATATACTGAAAATTTTACCACGAAAAAAATGAAAATTTTCAGATGAAATATTCTGATATTTTCATATTTCTGCTCAAAACATAGATTGTGGGTACTCGTTACAACCGCCTCGACGAGGCGGTTCTAACGAGTACCCACAATCTATGTTTTTGAGCAGAAATAGGAAAATTAATGTATACCCCTGTAAACCCCAGTTTTACTATAGAAAAGTGGGGTTTAAGGGGTCAAATTATATAGGCACGTTTTCGTGATGAGAAAAGGGGTCTACTATAAACGGAAATTTGCTCGCTTTGGGAAAATTCTTTGCTTTTAGAGTAGACTCTTTTCAGAAGAGAGATAAACAATTTTGACATATTTTTTTCTCCTTTGAAAATCTACCTATTTCCCTTAACCCATTAAAGACTGAATAAACTCTTCCAAATTATACATTGGAAGAGTCCATTTTCGATTTTAGGTATGTCAGGCTATATGATGTAGATATTCCTAAATAAAAAAGGTTGAACTATTCGCAAACAGTGGAGACCCTGATCAAACGCCGCGTTCTGCGGTATTTGATCTGTGTCTGCACTGTTTGCCAATTACCCGTTTAGGAGTCTCCAGTCCATATTCAGATGATAGCCACTGTCTCTTGGTTTGAATGACCCTTTTGTGCATTTGTGTTTATTTCCAGAGGGAACAATATGAGTGAGTACCCTTACCTAAAGGGCCCTGCCTGTAGTCAGTGCGCCGCAGGTCAGAGATGCGAGGAGGGCTTATGTGCAGGTAACATTTTGTATTATTACCCTATTTACCCTCAGTAATCGGACACCATTCTTTCATCTCTGAGATTCTGAAGTGGACTCTTCCATCTTTTGAATTTGGACACATCCGCTGTTGCAAATGGGTATATCACTAAAAAGCAAAGATAAAATGCCAAACAGTGTAGATCCAGATGAGACGGCTCGTTACGAGCCGTCTCATCTGGATATACACTGTTTGCGTAGGTATTTTGTTTGGCCCGATGAGGCGATTTAAATAAGTAAACACGACATATAATTTCATGATGAAATAAGAAAATTTCCTTAATTATGATTTTTCTTGAGTTATCAGAAGAATTTCGTAGGAACTCAAAAACGGGTTCGAATTAGCCATAGTAAACGAGCCATCGGGTGTTCGAGCTATTGAGGTTCGACTGTGCATGGAGATGCCCAAGAAAGAGTCACACGACTTACCGAAATACCGGAATACTACCGAAATACCGGAATACCCGTGAAAAACACAGCGGTTTGCGCATCAAAGCGCCTATTCATGTTTCTACGAGGGTGGATCAAAAAATACGTGAACTTTCGTTACAGTAATTTTGTTTTTACAGATAATGAGATCAAATATACAAAGTAATTATATATCGGCATTTTTCTATATGTCTGTTAACTTTGGGTACGATAGGTCCAGTGGGTCTCCCATAGCAACCATTCTTAAATGGTTAGTGTAGTGGTACCGGCGCACGGTAACGACGTCAAGATGACGTTTCGACGTTGACTACTTACGTTGCAAGTCAGCGCTTTTCAAAGTACTCGCCTCTACACACTTCCTGTGTCGCTCCACCCACTTGCTAAACACCTTCTGATACCACGCTGAGTCGAACTGACGAATGATGCCATGTGTTGAGTATGTAAGCTCCTCCAGCGACGTAAATCTTCGTCCCTTGAGCTGTGCTTTAATTTCCGGGAAAACGGCAAAGTCCATGGGAGCCAGGTCCGGGGAATAAGGGCTGTGGTCGATAGTCTTTAATCCCATCAGGTCGAGTTCAAGCCGGGTGGTGTCCGCCCTGTGTGCCGGGGCATTATCCTGGTGAAGAATATATCTCTCGATCGGAATGCCGGGCCTCTTCTTCTGCAGTGCGTGTATCAGGTCACGTCTGAGAACCTGAAAAACATGAAATCGAATACCCAGATTTATTCATTTGAAAACAAACCTGCCGGCCCTGAAAAGAAGAACATTTATTAGAAATGTTAAATGTTTTAATTATAGTTCATTTTTAATAAAAATAGTAAGGAAAATGTTTTTTACCTTAGAATAGTAGTCGGCATTCACCGTCTGGTCCTTAGGCACGGAATGGCACAGCAGCATACCCCGTCTGTCCATAAACATGATAAACATGTACTTCCCTCCGGACCGGCTGACCCTGGCCTTCTGTGGGGGTGGGGATGAATTTCTCTTCCACACAGAGGACTGCTGCTTCGTCTCTGGGTCGTAAAACCAGAGCCACGTCTCGTCTGTAGTTATAATTCTGTCGAGAAAAGCGTCTCCGTGCCTCTCATACTGCCGTAGGAAAGACAGAGAATCTTGAACACGTCGTTCCTTTTCTGCATTTTTTTAGTAATCTCGGCACCCAGCGCGCATGAACCTTTGACATCTTCAGCTGGTTTCTCAAAATCGAGTGGACGCTGCCATAACTAACGCCTACTTTTGTTGAAATGTCACTAACAGTCAATCTACGGTCCTCCTCGATAAGGCTCTTCACTGCCGCTACTGTCCCAGCGTTCACGATTCGTTTCCGTCCTCTCCCAGTGTCGTCTTTTAGAGACTCCCTACCCTCCGAAAATCTTTTATGCCACTTAAAAACAAGAGATCTGCTTACATTTGAAGATCGATTAGCATCCTTCATCATTTTCATCGTCTCAGTTGGTGTTTTTCCTAGGTCCACACAAAACTTTATTATTGCACGGGTCTCTTCCTGCGCCGGTGCCGCCATTTTGACCTTACGATTTCCACGTACGCCTTAAGTTTACTGGCTGTATATTCTAAAGTACCCAACGGATGACGCTCAAATTTGCAACGACGTTAAATATGACGTCAACACATAAGCAGACGACGTTTAGTATAGTTTGGCGCTAATTTAGGGAGTCAAGAGAGATATTAACACTACGCAGTGCAGTCAAGAAATGGGTTGCGCCGCGGGTACCTACCCAGGACTATTAAAACTTGAATTTTGTTAAACACAAGTATAATACATCAATGTAAACCCTATGATCCTTTTAACATTTAATTGTTTAATACGTGTGCAAAATTTTATCGATTTACGTTGAGTAGTTTTAAAGTTATAATAAAAGTCCACGTATTTTTTGATACACCCTCGTACATGTAAGTCCTGCGGACCTATTAACCCCTATGTAGATTCTCATGGGTCTGCTCAGATACGCCACCGGGCGACGACACGCAGTTCTGGGACATTCTTATTTCCAGTACAGATTGCAAAAGTATGTGTAAAAATACCCAGAAAATGCAACAGTCAAATTCCCTTGCCCCGCATGAAGAAACCGCATGCTCGTTACGGTAACGTCGGAAACCGCTTAGAGTGAAAAACGCACTTACGTTCAGCGTTAAATTATATATCGTTTGTTTCGTCAGAAATGCATATGAAACGGGCCTGTATAGAACTGAAGTATTGGGATAAATAGGCCTATGCAAATTGTAGAAGATCAGGCGCCGCAGAGAAAGGGGGAAACTAGTTAGTGGAACATGTATATTTGGAAATCACTTTTAGGACAATAAGACATGCGACTAGTAAAGACTCAGCTCAGCCTTCGAATCAGTCTTCGCTGTTCGCACGAACTCCTTTGGCCTCTGGGCTTTTCAAGATCGTCGGCCGAGTATATGCGTAAAGCCAGTATTGGTTTCTTGAGTAGGTGTCTTTCATAGGTATTCCTGTATTTTTCACGGGTATTATTCCGGTCTTTCGGTAAGTCGTGTGACCGCCCAAGAAAGGCCACAGTCACGAAACGCAGCCCTCCAATGGTACCGGACAACGGTTTAATAACATGGAATGACGTTACAAAACAACACTTTATCGAGAAAAGAACGAACAAACAAAACCAGGGTCCAGTTGTTCAAAGCGTCATTAGCTTAACAAGCTCGTTAAGTGTCATTTCGTTAACTGTTTTAGCGGATTCAATATACAATATTCTGATATTTTTTGCCGAAAAAAATGTGTGTAGCTTTTGCAGTGCAAAAGCTACTCACATTTTTTTCAGCAAAAAATTTCAGCATATTAGCGTATCACTCGATGTAAATTTTAACGAATCGTTAACTAACGACGTCGTTAGCTTTGAACAACTGGGCCCAGGTGAGTGTTGAATGGCAAGAAGTGATAATACAAAACAGCATTTCATCGAGAACAGAGGTGTGTTCAGTAAAGCGAGCGCTCGCCGAGTGACCAGTTGCTCTTTTTCTAAACGCGAACACTCACCAGAGCGCCCGCGAGTGCGCCGTGTTTCCGATATGGAGAGGTACCTGATTGCAAGTTATAGGGCGCTGCTTCTTTTAAAATTAAGCCAGCGCATCAGCACAGACTCAGATCAGATTGTACATCTGCCCAGAATGGCAAGGGTTCTCGTATATCCTTTGGATAGCCCGGAGACTGTAGAAGGCAAACGCGTATGCAAAGGCTGATCTGAGTCTTCGCTGGTCGCACAAGTCTTATTCCAGGTTTTGATATGCGTTGGCTCAATTTCCTTTGAAAGGAATTTTATTGTAGCTTTTAATTTAAAATGAAAGGTCCTAAAGATGTATCTTTTTGCAATATTTACGCGTCATTTGGTTTTGTAGGTGAATGCGTTCGGCTGGAAAACGTTCCTGAGACAAGGTAGCGTATGGGCAATTTCCGAAATAAGAATCCCAAACGGCTATGCAACCAGCGAAGGCTAAGAACAAGCTGTTCACTGAACAACCTGCTCACTTGAGCAGTATGATCAGGGTTCTCATTGTGTAGCTACGATAAATTCTACTGGCGGAAAACAAAGACCCGGATGTGGTTTAATCGGGTCTCACATTTTTTTCAGCAAAAAATTTCAGCATATTTGCGTATCACTCGATGTAAATTTTAACGAATCGTTAACTAACGACGTCGTTAGCTTTGAACAACTGGGCCCAGGTGAGTGTTGAATGGCAAGAAGTGATAATACAAAACAGCATTTCATCGAGAACAGAGGTGTGTTCAGTAATGCGAGCGCTCGCCGAGTGACCAGTTGCTCTTTTTCTAAACGCGAACACTCACCAGAGCGCCCGCGAGTGCGTCGTGTTTCCGATATGGAGAGGTACCTGATTGCAAGTTATAGGGCGCTGCTTCTTTTAAAATTAAGCCAGCGCATCAGCACAGACTCAGATCAGATTGTACATCTGCCCAGAATGGCAAGGGTTCTCGTATATCCTTTGGATAGCCCGGAGACTGTAGAAGGCAAACGCGTATGCAAAGGCTGATCTGAGTCTTCGCTGGTCGCACAAGTCTTATTCCAGGTTTTGATATGCGTTGGCTCAATTTCCTTTGAAAGGAATTTTATTGTAGCTTTTAATTTAAAATGAAAGGTCCTAAAGATGTATCTTTTTGCAATATTTACGCGTCATTTGGTTTTGTAGGTGAATGCGTTCGGCTGGAAAACGTTCCTGAGACAAGGTAGCGTATGGGCAATTTCCGAAATAAGAATCCCAAACGGCTATGCAACCAGCGAAGGCTAAGAACAAGCTGTTCACTGAACAACCTGCTCACTTGAGCAGTATGATCAGGGTTCTCATTGTGTAGCTACGATAAATTCTACTGGCGGAAAACAAAGACCCGGATGTGGTTTAATCGGGTCTTCGCTGTTATATATGTACTCAAGTCTTTTTTGAACGATTCGGACCAACTCAGCACAAGCAGACTCTTTAATCACGTCAGTGAGATGATAATGTTACCAAACTATTGGACTCGTGCGCTTTGTTTTCGACCCTAAGGCAGTATATGTATACAGATTTGCAATTAAATACAGTCGACTCTCGTTATCTCGAATTCCAAGGGACTCACTGAAACACTTCGAGATATCCGTACTTCGACATATCAGAGTTGAGAGAGTGAGGAAAACAATAAATTGAACAACCACATTTAACAAATGAATATGTAATTTGACTCCTGAAGTTAGAAATATATACATAAAATAATGTGGAAAAGAAGAGAAGGAGCAATTTCTCCTCTTTTCCACATTATCATGTTTTGTTACCTGTTGTCATAGTTTCATGTTAAAACAGGGACCATTTTTTTCACTTCGAGATAAGCGGTAATTCGAAATAAGCGAGTTTGAGATAACGAGGTTCGACTGTATATCTAAAATTGCTAGATGAGTGGCAAGTAGTGTAGACCATGATCAGACGCCGCGTTCTGCGACGTCTGATCTAGGTCTACACTGTTTGTTCTTTCCTGTCTATCCCAGTACTTAGGATTATTACGTATGTTTATTTCAGGAGGCAGGTAAAGACACAACAGGATTGAATAACACCAGTGGTGGATTTTGATCAGCCCAGCCTCACTGATGGATGTTGTTGCATGTTAACTTATTTAATTTTAATAAATGTAGAAGTTTTACAAGAGATTTGATTTGTTTGGTTGGGATCATGGGGTGGGACCAAAATAAATCTAAGAGTTCTGTGGTGGTCTGGCATTAGTCTGTCTCTATCTTTTCTATCATTTTCTCTTTTGTTTTAAAAGGTATACAATCTAGTACAGCTTATAATGATATGATAAGTTATGTCCCTTAGTGGAAAAGATAGAGTCTTTTCTGCAGTAAAACAGTGAAATGAGATTAAAGAGACAAATACAACTACAAGAAGTGCGCAGTGGCTGGTTGATTTCAACGCTGCTAAAACTATTTCCCAAATCTTATCATTGAAACGTAACCCGCCCCTGCATCCACCCCTGTATATGAACGGAATACATATCACTGATGCTTCATCGCACAAGCACTTAGGCTTGACGTTCACCAATAACTGCAATTGGACTGAACACATCAACAATATCACAGCAGCCGCCTGGACTAGACTAAATTTGTTACGTTCACTGAAATTTAAAATTAACAGACATGCCCTCGAAAAAATTTATATCTCATTTATTAGACCCTTGCTTGAATATAGTGACGCAGTTTGGGACAACGCCTCTGTAGAAAGTAAAAAGCAACTAGAAGCAGTACACAACGAAGCAGCGCGAATTATAACGGGTGGAACAAAACTTTGTAGCATAAAGAACCTCCTTGATGACCTCGGCTGGGAATCTCTACAAGCTAGGCGCGAGAAGCACAAACTAATTATCTTTTATAAAATGGTAAACGGCCTTACACCTGAATATCTCCAATCCCTTATCCCACCAATTGTTCAAAATACTACTACATATAACTTGAGAAATTCCAGCGATCTTCGCAATGTTCATGCGCGAACAAACTTGTTTTATAACTCATTCATTCCATCAACAATACGTGCCTGGAATGATCTGTCTGACGAGATTAAGACCGCACCATCTGTTGCTTCGTTCAAATATCGACTTAATAATAATCTTAAAAAATCTCCGAAATATTACGATACTGGCTCTCGTATTGGCCAGATCTTGCATGCAAGACTCAGAATGGAATGCAGTTCCTTAAATGCGCATCTCTACAGGAAAAATATCGTCCCTAGCCCAATATGTTCATGTGGGGGATTCGAAAGTACCTATCACTTCTTTTTCCAATGCCCAAACTATGCAGTCACCAGAAGAAGGTATCTTTCGAACTATCTTCCTACCCTGAACACTAATCAGGCTCTTTATGGTATAGCTGATGCTTCTGTGGTAGAGAATGAAGTTTTATTTTCTCAGGTCCAACAATTCATAATACACTCTAAACGTTTCGTTTGATCTTTTAACAAAAATACACATCAAGCGGCACCAAATGATAAACTAAATACACTTTAAATAAATATGCAACGTTATTCAAAATGAAACTTTAACGGGTATTGTCGATCGACAGTGTAGAATGCTACATCGTATATGTTGAGCGAGGACAAAATTGTCGTATTTGTAACATAAATACCCTTATGAGCATTCTCCCAGTAAGCATTCTGCATAATTCTGAATCTGGCCGTTATCGGCCGATAGTGGCCGATTTGGATTTGTGAGGAATGCTGGCTGGGCTAAGAACAAATGTGCACGCTCTTCTCAAAGAAATTCTCGATATATGTACCGATGTAAATAACTAAAATATCACTATAACTATGGCATGTCCTCGCATCATCATCATCATCATCATCATCATCATCATCGTCGTCGTCGTCGTCGTCGTCGCCGTCGATATCATCATAATTATCATTATCATCATCATTATAGTCGTTTCTTTCAAGTCAATGTAGTAGATGGTATCATTAATATTATTGGTAGTTGTAGTGGTAATGGTAATGGCAACAATAATAATCGCAATGATTATTATTGTTGTGTTGTTATTATTACTGCTTTTAGTGGATTATTATTATTATTATTAGGAGTTGCAATAATGATGGTGATTGGGACGACGGTATGGCATTATTATTATTATTATCATCATCATTACTATTATTATTATTATTATCATTATTATTATTGTGTACTTCATAAACATACATCATTATTATCTACCATTCACGTATTGTAAATATGCCTTTATTTCTATTTCAGGAGATGATTTATATAAGCTTTTAGCTTTTTATCAAATCCTGTACCATATAACATTATGCGATGTATTTATGTGAAATTAAATGAATAAAATATTGTTTAAACCAACTACAAGAAGTGATAAATTAATAAATAAATAAATAAATAAATAAATAAATAAATAAATAAAAAATAATTGCAGAAACGACAGGAGCCAGTCTAGTCTGGCATACATGCCTACAAATCTATAAAGATTGCCCTAGGAAACAAAGAACACATACAAGAACGAAAATCGGGAGTCTCGGAGTTATGGAGACTCTTCATAAGAGAGCCTTCTAGTTTTGCAGGGTTGCATACGTGCCCCTCTCCCTCTCTAGCACCGGCTTGAGCGGAACTCAGATTTCCAAAATATCAGAATGGGAGCGATAATCCCAAGGAAAATGAGCCAGTGCACGACAAAATCTGCAATAAGACTTGTGCCACCAGCGAAGACTCAGATGAGCCTGCGCATCCGCGCAGTCTGATCAGAGTCTTCGCTGATCGCATGTGCCTTCTATAGCCTCCAGGCTATCCAAAGAAGGATAAATGAGAACCCTTGCCATACTGTGTGGATATACAGGCTGATCTGAGCCTTTGCTGGTTACACAGATCCTATTGTACGTAGGTTTTGTCGCGCGCTGGCTCATTGATAATAATAATAATAATAATAACATGCACTATAATATAGTACGAGGAGACTTTCTACGGCCGCCACACGGCTCTTGACACTAGCTGCATTGAGGTCAAATCCAATCTGGCAAATATATCCCACAAGATTGTGTTTGACAAGCATTGGAATCCAATCCACTAACTATGTTTGTGTTCTACTCCAATCGGGGAAGTCTCGGTGTTACATGTATGAGGCGGTCGTTTATGAATTTTGGCAGTCCTGAGTTTTTGCCGATAAAGTGTGTTTTGATGGCAATCCTATATATGCTTCACGCCGATCCTCATTCTTTCGTCCTTTCCAAAAGAAAGTGTAGCCAGCACGAACTTCTTTAACTCACCCCTTCTTATGCGAGGCGGGTTTCGCTCAGTGCCACGATCTCGATGTTTTTTCTCCCGAGATTCCTACTGAGAGTTTTTTTTGGTGGCATTTATTGGAAATGGCATTGTCATACATTCTATGCACTTATCTTCAACGATATATTCTTTCATTTTGTTCGACGGCTAAGAGACCCGCTCATCTCGGCTTACCAGCTAGGGTTTTTGAAGCAGGCAATTGTTTAGGGTTCCCTTTCTAACCCTTTCCCATGTTAAGGGAGCGAGCAATATGATCCTAAAAGGTCTGCTCTGTCGCTCAGCCGCCTGTCGAGTTCCACTAACTAGCTTCATTCTCGTTAAAAGCGACCATACAGAATCGAGCCGCCTGTGTGTTTTTGCTTCGTCATTCTAAAAGGAAAGAATTTGCTCCCATTGGGAGCAAATTGTTTCCTTTTAGAGAAGACCCTTTTCTAGTAGGGCCTATTTTAGTATGCAGGAAAGCAAACAGGAAGTCATAAAAATTGTCTCCCTTGTATAAATGGCAGAAAATGTACCAAGTGTATCTGGTTTCTGTCCGACTGGAGACCAGGAGGTCGCGGGTTCAATCCCCGCCGAGGTCGGCAACATTCTTTCGTGGAGATTGATCATGAAATATTTTCTACGGTCATTCTCTCCCTTCCGCTGATTCAAGAAGGGCAGTTGTCAGAATGTGCACGATACCGGTTAACCGCTTAGAGGACTAAGCCTGCCCAGTAAACGTGTGGTTAGGTAAACTGACCGCGCTCGACATGACCCCATTGGGTTGACTGGGCCGTAAAACCTCAACACAAACAAAATCTAGTTTCTGTAATTGACCGGCGCGCGCATCGCGCCGGTCTTTTCATATAGCTTATGGGAGCGTGTTCGATTAGCTCAGTAAGAACTTTTTTATATTTGCTGGGATTGTCAGTTTGTGACGATCCCGGCAAATATATAAAAAAAAAAATCTTATTACAAACTGTGTTATAAACAGATTAATGTCTATTTTATTTTCATTTCAATCAAGAAATTTCATAAAGCTTAATAAAAGCAAACATTAACTCTTTCGGTGCCAAATTTCAGACGACATTGTCGTCTGCTTATCTTTTTTTAACAAACTACCGCTCGAAAAGAAGTTAATACGTAAAGTTGAAAGACTGAATGTCAAACAGCGTAGATCCAGAATCTGGATCTATGCTGTTTGCAAAAGCCTATTATTCGCCTTAGGCAGAGAAAGTTAAAGAATCATATTGTTGTTCGATTTTACCTGTTACATTGAAAAGGGGCTCTTACACGGTATAGGAAATTTACATTGGTTTCTGCCCACGCTTGGAATTGGATGAAATTCTGCACAATGGTTGCCTAGGGTATAACACTGATGATTATGAGGCATTGGCTTTTAAATGTAGTTCCATTGTAAATTTATGGTGTTTTGTACGCGGCCACTACCAAATCAGGGGGTGCCCTAATATTAACCTTCGTACAGTAAACAGGATTTCATTTTTCAGATGCTGGAATGTTTTATTAATTAAGGCCATCATTAGTACATGTTTTGATACTATGAAAGGCTTTATGTACTTAGCAATAGTGTTGGAGCAATAACGTAAGTTGAGCGGTAGCCCCATATTTCAGCTGCAGGTTATGTATTCATCCAGATATTATCTGCAATTTTACCATGTTTCGATTCTTGTCAAGACACCATTTCAGCATAAAAAAATTCCATATTAGGAATAAACACATGAAATTTCATAAAAATTGAAGACCGGTAACATGTTGTTTGAACAGCCTGAATACATATAGTCCTGAGTCGGCAAAATATCAAATTACCCAATACTCATGTATAAGTAGTATTGTGTAAAGCCAACTTATCAATAGCTTTCAATTTGGATTACCATGATATAGTATGATTTGTATAAGAAGTTGATACCATAATTGTACATATTCATTTATAACCAGTTGACTGAATTGCACCTTGTTGAACACCATGTCCAAAAAAAAAAAACTTTTCGTTTACATGATCTGGACCATGCAGACACTAAGTCCAAGTTCTCTGTATCTGTATATATAGGATTTCACTTCAAATACTTGACTGTGGAAGTATTTATCAGATAATAAAAAGCAGATAACAGTCTTGTAACTGATGATGATGATGATGATGATGATTATGAAACCTGGGTCTAGCTTTAAAGTTACTCGTTCAGGCAGATAGGCATGGTGGGCACAACTTGCTTACCAAGTAATGATTACTATCCTAGGACACCTGATTAAAATCTTCATGGTCCATGTCTGTTGATTTCAACATTCAGAATTGTCAATCTTCAATGGATTTATGAGTTTGGATGAATGCTTTGGTACTACGACTTACCTAGTTTAGATCTAAATATTTATTGGTTCTGAAAAACAAAACTGGTATTTCTTTTAAACGGCTAACCGCATTCATTATTTAACTGATACACTTCATGTGCATTTAGATCTATGTTGAATTCCTTTTTGTGCCTACACAGTGGTTTATTCTATGATAGCATTGATGACTTGAAACGTTTGGCCTGTGGTAGTGGTTGAAATTTTGATTGATAAGTCAAATGCCCCAGAAAGTAAAGGATACTAGCTGTGTGTGCGCACATGCCAATGGTTCTTTTTCCAGCAGGGCACACACAGTAGTAATCCTTTACTGGATCGTTCGTGTCTTGGGCATCAACCTGATCCACACATTGTACTTCGTTTGTGATTTATGTCTTGACTGGATTTGAAGTCTTATCAGATCTTCTGAATGTTGATAATTAATTAAATACCGTAGAACTGCCAGCAACCAAATGAATGAAAACTGTTCAAAAACTCTTCAATACATCTTTTAGATTCACATTAAGACCACACAAGTTAGCTGTTTTAAACTCCAGTGTTTATTAACATATGGCAGAGTTTCAAACTAGTATGGAAGTCCTTATGCAAATGACTAAAATATGAATGTCATACAACCTTTGGAAAAATCTTAAAGCTTTAACATGAAGAACTACAGAACACCAATTTGTTGTTTAAGTCAAACTATGTGCACTAGAATAGAACTTATGCAGAACAGAAACAATTTCATATATGCTTACTGTAAGGAAGAAAGGATAGATCTGCTTTTCTGATAGCAAAAGTTAAGACCACATAAACAGTATTCTGTGCTGCTGTCATCAAAGATAACTTTTGAAACAAAGAGAAAAACTCCAGTGTCAGTGTCAATTCGATTGCAGGAAATACCGATTGAAGTGACACATTTGAACATGTTACAGAACAAGAAATCCAGTGTTCATAATTTCAAAATACAATATAGGCTTGCAAGCAAGCTATAGATATATCAGAAGTTAAGTCTATAGGTATTATTTTCTTTTCAAGCGTTCTTAGTTTGGTTAGAGTTCACACGTCCAGAAGCAAATCTCCAAAAATCCTAAAATCTGTTGATGGGGATGCAAATCCTTCTTCAAAACAAACAAACAAACAAACAAACAAACAAGCTACAACTACTTGCAATAGTACGTTTGCACATCTTCTTAATATGACAATGGAGATTATGGATCTCCCTGTTTTATGCCTATTTTTGTAATGGTGAAAATGGATACCCCTGTTTTACACATATTTTAGTTTTATGCATTTTTGGAAGTAATTATACAAAATGCTCAATGATTTGCTGACATGAATTAAAGCGTAAGATTTTGTTAAGCCTAATTTGTTAATTAGAATTTCTTTAGATTTAATTTGATATGCTGTCTACATTTGTAATAGTTGGTTTTTCAGAGTCCATATAAATAGAAGGCAAGTAATAGAAAGTCATGAAAATTTAATGGGTAGCTCAAGATATATTCATTCCGAGTTGTCTAAACTCTCTTTGATTTGTTAAGTGTTAGAAGTGTTTGATAACACTGCCTTTCTCTACTGTTTTTTATCAATGTAACAAAATAGTCAATTTTGTAAAAATCGACCTATATCCATTCAAGGCCTAAAATGACAATGTTACCGGTTTTGATTTTTTATGAAAATTGGCACAGCTTTTGAGGATATATGTAGCAAATTTTCCTGGTAGTATGAAATCTTGACAAAGACTATAACATATTAATTTTGAAAGTTTAATTTTGATATTTTTTTCATTTTTTGGTAAAAAGTTCAGATTTTTTATGATCAATTTATCAGAAAATGTTAACTTTAATTAAATATAAATGTTTTGTGGTACCAATAGAATTACTATGGTGTTCACCATTCAGCACCGCGCAAAAATCTTAAAACTAAGTTAAACTTAAGATGTATGACATACTTATTTGGAGACAGGTATCAGCTCATGGAGGGAGTGAGTCATGGTTGCGTCCTGAGTCCAACTTTTTATTATATAATTTAATAAGCACATTTTCATAGGTTGCATATGCCTAGTTATTATTATACAAAGTTTCAGAAAAATCCATGCGTGGGCAGAAATGAAAGATGCCCTTTATTAAACTTTAGTATACCCTTGACCAAATTTGCGCCGGTACTTAGACGTTTACGTCTAAAAATTTTGTCTTGTATATATCTACTGCAGCATCAGTAAATTATAATATTTTTTCATTATATGAGCCACGTCATGGGAAAAGAGCTGTAATAGCATATGCCAACAGCAAAGCATCTACTCAGTCTCGCAAATCCTTTCCTTTAAACGTTGTTCCCTTTTCAGGAGACAAAACCAATTTTGACAGTTGTCTCCCTTGAATGTGTATCCATGCACCTTAAGAATACAGTGGAACCTCTCTAAAACAGCCACCCTTGGGAAGATACAAAACTGGGCCCAGTTGTTCAAAACATCGTTAGCTTAATGAGCACGTTAATGGTCAAAATGTAAACTGTTCTAGTAAGTACAATATCCAGTTTACAGGTATTTTTGCTGAAAAAAAAATGTGAATAGCTTTTGCATATGCAAAAGCTACTCACATTTTTTCAGCAAAAATGTTATCGTATATTCCATATTTAATGATCAAAGATTTAACGATACATTAACGAACGACATCGTTAGTTTTGAACAACTGGGCCCTGGATGTTATTAGAGAGGTGGCTGTTGTACAGCAGTTAAACACATATTATTGCATAAAAAGCAGTGTCGCACGTTATTAACAGCCGTGCATTAACCAGCGAAAAGCCGTGTATTAACAAGGCAACTCACGCGCTGATAATGCACGGCTATGCAACTTTCAATATGATCGTACCGAGGCCACAGATTTGCTGCCGTTACGACATGTGTACTGCCCGGCCCTAGAACAAGCATAGTCCGTGGAAATTGCGTTCGCGAGACATCGGTCAAAAGGCGAAACAAAATAGTGCACGAAATAACCCGAAATGTAGCAAATGTTTTCAGGTTTTTATGCAATAATAGCGATCGAACATGGTTTTTCAATGCAAGGGACCTGGCGAATGTTAGATCCCTTGGAGGCCGGAGGCCGCGGTTTTCAACACCTCCCTCGGGACCTGGCGAATGTTAATGCATGAAATACCATGTTTGATTCCTATAGTAAAACAGTACTTTGTGAAGTCTGAAAGGGAAGGAGATATTATTGAGAGATGCCTATTCCACTGTATTTGCACCATTTTTTCCAGTTTTACTTCTGGTGTTATATACAAGAAGACTTTGTAAGACAGAGTATTTGATAATTCTGGGATTTTTTCCATTGCTTCATAAAAATATATGTTGTGGATACTAATTAGACGCGCCTGTGCAAGGCACTTCTAATAAGTATCCAAAACATGTTTCTACGGAGAATGGACCTTATCCCGGCAGACCAAAACAGATACCTTTACAAACAGTGTAGATCTTGACTATCTCATCAGTATCTACATTATTTGCCATTCTGTTTTTAATTATCAAACTTTATTACTTGTCCACGGACAAGTAAATGGTCAAAGTCCATTTGTCCAACCAAGATTTACTTGCCCAAAAAATGATTTCTCTTATTTCTGAAAGAAAACATGTTGTGGGTAGTCATCAGAAGCGCCTGAGTGAGGTATTTGTTTTCTTTGAAAAAAAGAAAAAAAAAAAAAAAAGAAAAGAAAAATATATCTTATAATCTGGATACTCTTCTTAGCTAGAGCCATGAAGTCCTTGTCCCAGGAAGTAAATTGAAATTTCTTATTTGTCCTCAGGGAAATTGGACAAGTTGGGCGTCGGGCATGATATTTCTACAGCCCTGCTGTATTGGCTTTCATGCAAGGCAATTTCAGCAGATGACCAATTGATAGTTTGTTTCATATTTTTCTCTGACCATAGGCTTGGACATTTTATGCAAATTGTCTCCTCAAGAGCAATCCTATGTTCTGGGAAAAACAAGGAAAATATTTCGTTGTCTGTTGAATGCTTTAGCATGCATGCTAAGCGTTAATGCGGATGCATAGGATGGTCAGATCGATGCAATTAGCATTTCTGAAAAGATAAATTTTCACTTCATGTGACCATGTTGTAAACAGTTGTATATTGTATTGAACATCTATTTTGAACTTCTTTTCCTGAACCGGAATGCCAATTGACTCGAAACATGGTAGGAAGTATCGGGATGACTTTTAGATTAAAAAAAAAAAACAAAAACAAAAAAAAAAAAAAAACAACAACAAAAAAAACCCCAAAAAACTTTAATTGTTTCAATCGGAAATCAAAGATGGCCACCATGGCAGCCATTTTGAAAACTTATTTAGAAATCCTGAACCGAAATGCCAGTTGACTCGAAACTTATTAGGAAGTATTGGGAAGACTTGTAGATCTAAAATAGCTAAACTTGTTCCGATCGGAAATCCAAGTTGGCCGCCTGAGTCGCCATGATGAAAATCTACTTTGAACTTTCTCTTGAATGGAAAAGCCATTTGACATGAAACTAAATAGGAAGTATCGGGGTGACTTGTAGATCAAAACAGCTAAAATCATTCCGATCGGAAATCAAAGATAGTCGCCATAGCTGCCA
Source organism: Anodontia alba (assembly GCA_964016985.1). Classification (NCBI taxonomy): domain Eukaryota; kingdom Metazoa; phylum Mollusca; class Bivalvia; order Lucinida; family Lucinidae; genus Anodontia; species Anodontia alba. Next base: position 98,314,969 of record OZ024825.1, on the reverse strand, counting down.
TGTTGAAAATCTATTTTGAACTTTTCTCCTGAACCGAAAGGCCAGTTGGTACATAACTTGGTAGGAAGTATCCGGGCCACTTGTAGATCAGAAATAGTCAAACAGAAATCCAAGATGACCGCCACGGCCACCATCTTGAAACTCTATATCGATTTTTTACTCCGTAACCAAAAAGCCAATTGACTCGAAACTTCAATTTAAGTATCGAGGTGACTTGTATTTCAAAACTAGCTAAACTCGTTCTCATTGTAAATCCAAGATGACTGCCATGGCCGCCATGTTGATAATCTATATTGAAGTTCTTCTCTTGAATCGAAAGGCCAATCGACAGAAAATCAGGCGAGCGATACAGGGCCAATTTGGCCCTCCTTCTTGTTTTCACATAACATATGATCACATAGCCACTCGCAAAGCGATGTTGCACAGAACGTAGATGATAAACAAATAATAATCACAAATCACACCAGCTGGAAGAGTGAACAAATGACAGGGGACTGATATCGTTACACGTTACAAACCAACTAAATGCCAAGCAACCAGCTCCTCTTGTGTGTGTAAGGGGTGTCTTGGGGGACCGGGGGGGGGGGGGGGGGAGGGGCAGGAGACGGAGGGAAGGGAAGGGAAAGGAGGGATAAATGGATTTTACTGACACTAAATCTTTGCCAAAGGTTCAAAACTGTCCACAATACATACAAACCAAATAAAGCCGTCTCTGACAGTCCAGATGCACAGGCTGGTCTGAGGTACTACTCTCTCGCATTTTAAAGCACTGAAAATTACGCATCAGCGTAAACAGTATTCGTAGCTAACATGACAAGCAAGTTCATCTAAATTACTGAATAAAACTAGTATACGTCCACTAAAACCAGATCAGACCAACACGGTGCGCTGGCTGGTCACTGTCAGATAGATGAAAGCCGAGTATAACACAATCACATATATTCTAATAATAATAATAAAAAAATCAGCTAGTTCTTTTCTCTCATTAACGTTTCATCAAAAATATAAAATAGATAAGTAAATAATGTCACGGTGGGTAGCCATAACGGATCCTGAGTGATCAAATCGCTCATAACGCCTCCTGCAGTATCAAGTACGGCTCCTGGGTGGATTGTTTTGGAACTAAAAAGATGGCTACTCAGTTTCGGGTCGATTTTTCTGAAAAAAAAAAGAGTGAGTTAAAACAAAACATTTATCACAAGGAACAGGCATAAGTTTTCAGGCAGCAAATGTTATTAAAGAAACGCATTTCTATCTGGATCTTGGAATTTATGCCGTGTGGCTTCTTGGTACCAGAACACGTGGCTTTTAAAACCGAAATTTTACTTATTAAACCATTTCAAGACAAATGACTGTTCACTAGCTGCTTCCTTACTTTTTATTCTCTTAAAAATGAAGACCCTGTTATTCCTTTATCGAACCATTATTGTGCATAATGCATTTTATTGCCGTGTTGTGGAATTCATAGAGGAACGTGTGTAATGTGATCATCTGTAACCGGATCCTATGTGATTATGTAATGTACCTTTTACTAAAGTTTGTTCGTTTTCGTGTAACGTAATCGGCTTTGACAACCAGTTCATTTCTTATAACCAGTTTTAATAGGAAATGACTAAATGTATGCACCGCACCATACCACACCAGGTAAAATACAGTTCCACTTACCCGAATCTTGCCGAACATATAAGATCGTATCTGCGGCACAGTCATGACAACCATAATACTTTTTCACAAATATGTTGTTCGTTTTTGGTAAAATATTGCTATAGATCTAATTACAAAAGAGTAAATATAAAATTATGATTTAGTTGGACAATTTCATTTTCCCCAAAAAGTTTCATTTAATGTCTTAAAACGGGCACTGACAACGCCATTCTGTTTCGTCTGGCTGATATGCAAAGGTCTGTTTCAGAGAACGCTTTGTGCGAATCAGCTCTGAACACTGTCGTGAATCGTTGAGAATCGCTTTTTGGTAACATATGCCGCTTGGATAATTTAAGCATTACAACAACGACACGTGCACAACTTCAGAACACCTACAAAGATCGGTCCACAAATTTTAGTCGCATTTTGCGAGGGTGTTGAGTACCCTGGCTTCTACAATCCTGTTTCCTGCTTCTTTTTTCAGGTAGGATGTCACATGCACATGAACAAGGGCACAGCAATTTCTACAATGTACATATGCGCCCAACGAATACTCGTTTCAGCTTGCCATCCGCTCTGTCTGATCATAGTCATCGCAGTGCGCTCTATGGATGCCCACAAGAACCCTATGCTTTTGCATGCGCCAGCGAAGACATTGATCAGTCTACACATCCGCAGGCTGATCCGTGTCCTTGCTGGAAGCACATGTAAATTGTTGGAATTGGTGTGCTCCGACAAATATGTCGTGTATATATGTTACGAAAATTGACTAACCTAAACTATAAAACTTTAAAGGCACCAAATTTATTGTTCCCCTAACAAACTATTTATTCTCCTGAAAATATGCTGCACATGCGCTGTGGTACAAAAGTCCATTCATATTATTTTTTGCTCTCTTTCCTGCGACATGTTTTTGCAAAAGAAACGCGTGATGGCAATGCAAGTCGAGTGACAGCACCTTTTCGCGCGGACTTACAAGAACTGGAGTGGATGAAGAAAATGCCTTTTTATCATAATCATAATGATTATAGGTGTATTTTGGGATTCGATTGCAAAGCGCAGACATTATGATATCTGAAACCATATTTTCCATAAATTCATAGCATCTTGAAAAATCGATGTAATTCGGGCTGTAATTGCAAGCCTCCTTTGTCAAAGAGACGTTATATGCCTCGAGGTTCTTGGACAGTTAAGTAAAACATCTTGAAAGATAAAGTAAGATTTCGTCGGGCTGTATATTTTTTCAAAATTCGTATCAATAGCTGTTCTGTTATAAACTGCAGGGAGTGCTCGCACGTAATGCGAGAGGTCCTGGGTTCGAGTCCCGGTCGGGCCTTGTGCTCCCCCTCCCCGTGACATTTGGTGGCTCAGTGTGGGTCCGTGCTCGGACTACGAGCAGCAAAGGGACAGTCTCGTCTCGTTGGTAGCTGCACGGTTCCGAGCAGATTCGGGGACGAATCTATTTAAGCAGGGGGAAATTGTCACGCATGGTATGGGAGAGCTCCTGGGTTCGAGACCCGGTCTTCCTCCTCTGTGACATTTATTCCATGACCAGTTTCGAAGTCCAAGTTATCGAAATAAACACCATCACTCAGAATTAGGTGCCAGCATACAAGAAGAATCACACAGGAGTAGGAGCCAAAATCACTCAGGAGCTGTTTCACGTATTGTCACAGTTTTTGTTTAAATACTCGGATTTGTTCTCAAACTTTAATTCGGAAAACATAAAAAAAAATGTCCTTGGTGATCATGGTATGTCTCTTGGAATAACATGTGCCTGGTTGCATGACCACAGACGTTATAAATTTCGCTTTTTATGTACGACTGATCGTTTTGCATCGGAATACCTAATAATTGTGCATCATTTGCAAAGACTTCTTTACATACTACATCACAAACGTTGCAAATAAATACTATAGTTCCTTTAAAGTCCCGTAAGATTTTAAATGTTTACCTGCCAGTTCAACGCGTGTTCCTTTTGAGGGTGAAAAGAGGTCCCTGTGTGTATGTGTAAAAAAAACAAACAAACAAAAATCCACCTAGGAGCCGGTTCTTGATCCCGCAGGAGGCGTTATGAGCGATTTGATCACTCAGGATCCGTTTTGGCTACCCACCGTGAAAGTATATAAAATGGCAACATTAATCACTGAATAATTGTTATACATTTTTTTTTCAAAACAAAAAAAAAAAACAAAAAAAAAAAACAAACACACACACACACAAAAAAAACAACCCCCCCCCCCCCCACAAAAAAAAAAAAAAAAAAAAAAAAAAAAACTATGGTCCAACCCTCTAACCATTCGGTTGTATTGCTTTTTATTATTTGGTTCTCAATAATATCTAATACAAGTTCATGTTTTTATAATTGGAAACAATGTGAAATATTAAAGGGCCTTAACTACGGTCGTGATGTTGATCATACGTTCTTGTTCAATTCAAATACCATTATAGTTTAAAAAAAGAATTCTTCCATACCAAATATAATTTGAAATTCCGGTGACATATATAATTTAATAGTCTGTTTATTTTAAACGAATGTCTTTAGACATATAAAGATGGCCTACGGTCCTTCAAAGTCGGCATTAACCCCTATGTGACTCTGTTGCCCCGACGAGGCGTTTTATAGGCTTACCAGGCCGCAGAAACAAACCTACTGGTTAACCGCTAAAAAAGAAAGAAACCTACTGGTTAACCGCTTAGAGGACTCAGCATGACCAGTAAAAAAATCGGCATTACCATAACACGAGACGCTTGAGGCAGCTACTGGTTGCTAAACCTGCCTAGTATAAAAAAAACAAAAAAACAAAACAAACAAACAATACTGGTAACCGCAAAGAGAAGTAAAAATCTAAAAGGTTGCCTTTGGAAACAAATAACACATTACAGATAGAAAATGGGAGTATCGGGTTTATTGGGACTCTTCACTCTTCATAAGCAGTAATGAAGTTTGCAACACTGCTTACGCTCTCTAGCATATACATGAGCAGAACTCCATTTTCAAAAATACAACAATGGGTCAAATGATTCCAAAGGAAATGAAAATTCAATCTGCACTATGGTGAAGTACGGGAAGACGTTCTACGGCCACCACATGGCACTAAAACCAACTGCAGTGAGGTGAAATAAAACTCTAAAGGTTGCCTTTGGAAACAAAGAACACATTACAGATAGAAAATGGGAGTCTCGGTTTTATGGAGACTCTTCATAAGCAGTAATGGAGATTGCAACACTGCTTACGCCCATTAAAAAGTATATAAAATAAAAATCGTCATGACTAAAGCGACCCGAACACGTTTAACCCTAAGGCTGCTAATTACGACTATTGTCGCGCTGGGGGGGGGGGGGGGGGGGTGAGGTGCTCTGCCAGCTCTAAAACCTGTCAAACTTACTATATACCACATGCAACCATTCAGAGCAAGTATTCTCATACAGGAGTGAACCTACTTTCATACAAACACGCCACTTTTCATTAGATAGTCAGGTGCTGGATTTTACCCCCACTAAAAAGACCGAGAATACAAAATATCAAGCTGCCATTAATTTCAGCATTCACTTCAACAGATTGATCACGATTTTCTGAAAAAAAAAAACCCATAACACCTGAATCATTTCCAGTGAGGAAGAAGTAGGAATAACAGTAGAACCTTTGTATGGCACTTGTTTCATTCGCAACAGTACACAGTAGGCGCTGGTCCCTTGTAATTTTTTTTTGTTTTAGTAGACAGTAGGCGCTGGTCTTAAACGGTTCCCGGTTTACACGTCACGTGACCATCCCTTCTCCGGTAAAATGGCCACCTATGATCGGCAAATTGTATGTGAAAATTCCATGTAATTCGAGGCAAAATTAAGGGAGTAATGACTTCTCGAGTAGAGGTACCCCTCTTACAGGCTTGATTCATTTTTTTCTTAGCAGCCTAAGGGTTAACTCCATACTATTGCTCTGTAAATAAAATACACTGTTTGGCGGTAAAGATACAAATGTGAATGTATCAGAAGGTCAGAGGGCAGGGCGTGATCAACTGAAAAGTTTAAGAATGAAATATATATGTATTACGTCGTCATGTATTCATTCAAACACCGGCACTTGATATTTGTTATTCCAGACGCAAACCAAGAAAACCAATTTTCTTAAGCATTCTTTCGTACCGTAACATTGCGACGTCATTAGTGTAACAATAGTTTTGGTGCGTATTATTTTACGAATTTCTGTTTCTGCTCATTAAGACTTCATCCACTCATGAGTATTACGTCTCTGGTGGCGGGTGGAAAAGAAAAGGCAAAGAAAAATAAGATAGAAAGAAGTATAGTGGATAGATAATAGGAAGAAAGGAAAGATAAAATTTCATTGCATTTTCGGATCTTCATTGGTTATCACACTAATCCGGCTACAGCAGCTGCCCCTGGGTTTGGTCTCCCAGCCGGCATACCTCTATCACCCTCTAAATCTACTTGCAGACTGGCCCCTACCTTGCTTAGAACTTAAGAGAGGATATCCTCTGCTCGAAGTGTACCAAGTCAGGGGCCTCAGCAACTGCTGAAAGAGTATTCCAAAAGTATAACCCTAGGAGCTGAATTTGAAGGTACAGTCGAATCTCGTTATCTCGAATTCCAAGTGACTCACTGAAACACTTCGAGATATTCGTACCTCGACATATCAGAGTTGAGAGAGTGAGGAAAACAATAAATTGAACAACCGCATTTAACAAATGAATATGTAATTTGACTCCTGAAGTTAGAAATATATATATATATATATATATATATATATATATATATATATATATATATATATATATACTAGGAAACTGTTCAGATATGGGGCATTTTTCTTTTTAAGACCTTTATTGTGGGGTGATGAAAAATTGTGGGGTATATATATTGCCCCACAATTTAGCACATACTGCAAAGCTAAGGGGATGATACTCCTGATACCTTGCATTAGGAGTTGCATAATTAGGTCCCTTGTCAAAATTATATATACCTTTTGATTTGATTGTCTCCCTTGTACTCAGAAACTTCTAAAAGATAATTATGCGGTGTAACTGTTAAACCCACATCTGGAAACGATAACATCTGTTGTTTTAACCTCATGTTTATTCTGGGGAAAGTGAAGAACTGTGGTGTTAGTTAAATACTAGTTCATAATTTTAGGAAGGATTATTAGGAACTGATTCAAGGGCAAGAAAAGAGTTTTCGATTATTTTACTTTTGAGGAACGTGCAAACAGAGGATGACCACTAGACAGTCAAAAGGGATCAGAACAGGTAAGAGCTATAAAAGTTGTGATAATAAAGCGGTTAGCTCTTTTCCTCCCTCCCGTTTTCCCCTCACCTTTGTCTCTCTCTCTCTCTCTCTCTCTCTCTCTCTCTCTCTCTCTCTCTCTGCATATAGAAAAATAGGGGAAGAATAAGAATAATTTAAAGATAGTTCTGATATAATCCATTCAACACTGTTGACCGAATCAATACGTTTGCAGAGTACATCCAGATGAGATGGCTTATAGTAAGCCGTCTCATCTGGATTTACACTGTTTGCCGTTCATTGTCGATTCTATACCTCACACTCTGTTTTTAATAAGGGACCTTCCCAATTTTAATGATGGAACAGTCTACTTTGGAAACTGAGAGATGAAAGCCAGAAATGAAGTAGTTTGATCTCTCTCTCTCTCTCTCTCTCTCTCTCTCTCTCTCTCTCTCTCTCTGACTATCTTTCTCTTCAGCGGAATTAGTTTTATTGTCATTCAATGTTATGCAAATGCTGTTTTCTTTCTCTCTCTGTCTCTCTCTCTCTCTCTCTCTCTCTCTCTCTCTCTCTCTCTTCAGCAGAATTAGTTTTATTGTCATTCAATATTATGCAAATGCTGTTTGTTTGTTTGTTTTCTTTCTTTTTTTTCTAAGTTTTCCTCACTGCTAATCCTCCAAATAAAATGCTAATAAAAGTACAGAAAGCCTGCCTTGGCGGCTCAGTTGGACTGGAGACCAGGAGGTCGCTGGTTTAACCCCTGCCTAGTTCGGCAGCATTCTTCCGTGGAGATTGATCAAGAAATATTTTCTACGGTCATTCTCTCCCTTCCGCTGATTCAAGAAGGGCAGTTGTCAGTTTCTGGCGAAAAAATGTGCACAATACTGGTTAATCGCTTAGAGGGCTAAGCCTGTCCAGTAAACGTGTGGTTAGGTAAACTGACTGCGCTCGACATGACCCCAATGGGTCGACTGGGCCGTAAAACCTCAACAAAAACAAATAAATAGTACAGTATGCAATAATAATCAGAAAATAATTTACAATATCATTATCATCATTATTTCGTCTTCTATTCTATTCTTTCTCAAATGTATACTTGCTGCTTCACACCTGATAATCTCATAAGGGGTAGCCGATAGTTATGCACTCAAAATGTTTACGCGAACTTCCGGCCATGACTTACGAGACCTCCAAATGACAACAAACAAAACAGTTCTCCTGATTAATTGATTTTTAGATAATGTCATAGACATATTTTGAAAAATCGAACAATGCTATTCCCAAAAAACTTTTATTTCTGCATCGGAAAAGATAGGTGTGAGCTTGAAAAAACAAGCTGCTAATTTTTAATTTAATTACACCCGGAGAAGGGTAATCCAATGTTCCCTGTTTTGATATTTTTCAGTGCAAAAATGAAGGTATATTCAGCCATCTGGGTTATGAAATACTTATTTAACGTATCAAATAAGACGCACTGCAAACTACTTCTACGTTGAAATATATAAGATGCTAAATATCCCAAGCATTTGTTCTAGGGAATTAAATATTTGCGCCGAACATGACGTACGAAGCCGATTACCCTGTCTTAGCAAACAGGGGAAATTAACAAGAAAACAAGAAAGCCAACTGCCAGGTGTCTGATTACAAGGCCTGATTATCCCTTATGGGAACATTAGCCATTGTCAGAATGCCCGCATTTAAAAACATGCAGATTTAAGACCAAACCCGTTTCAAAATACTCCTTTTTATGTATTACATGTGATCAATTTATTGGCTTTGTTGTCCCCGTAATGCTCCCATAATCGGCCTCCTAAATCATATTCGGCACAACTATTTCAGTTCCCGGAACAAATGCTTGGGAAATTTAGCATCTTATGTGTTTCAACGCTGACGTAGGTTGCAGTACGTCTTATTTGATATGTTAAATAAGTAAGTTTGCGGGGGAGGTTGGGTATAAAATGACTAAGTTCACAACATAAAAAAAGGGGGTTTGGGGATGGGGGGGGGGGGGGAGAAATTATTCAGAGGATCATATTCATACCGTATGGAAGTCTTCAGAACATGTAGAAAAGGTCTGCAAAGTTTCAAAAAGATTGGTTATAATCTGACGGAGGAGTTGCACACGCATAACAGCCACTCTATATATACTATTTAAGCAAACCATGACTAAGTTCACAACATGAAAAAAAGTGAAAGGAATAAATCCGAGGTGTATTCCCAAATGACATACAATCTTCAGACCATATAGAAAATGCCTGCAAAGTTTCAAAATGATCGATTTTAACTTGTGGGAGGAGTTGCGCAGACAAGACATCAACACTTTAATTACTGAGACAAAAAAAAAAAAAAAAAAAAAAAAAAATGACTAAACTCACACGTGAAAAAAAGTAAACTACATGTAGATGATCCCTAAATGACATTACTACCCTAAATAACATAACCACCTCTGCTACTACCAGTATGGCTGTTGATTTATTATTCTACCCCTGCTACTGCCAGTTTGGCTGTTGATTTATTATTCTGAACACACACACACACACACACACACACACACACACACATACACACACGACTGATATTATCAACACTAGCTAAAACACACGAACCGTACTATACCATGTGTATGAGGCGAAACTTCCTAAGCAAATCAAGGATATGTAACTCTAGCAATCAAAATTTGATCTAAGTTCACAACATGAGAAAAAGTGAAAACAAATAATAAAATAATAATAAAAAAATAAAAATAAAATAAATCCGAGGTTTATTTACAAACGAGAAAAACCTCAACAGACCATATAGAAAATACCTGAAAAGTTTCAAAATGATCGGTAAAAACTTGTAGAGCGGAGGAGTTGCGCAGACAAGACAGCCACACTATATTTACATTACAGGGACAAAAAGTGACTAAGCTCACATATGAAATAAATAAATAAATAAATAAATAATTAGATGATTCCTAAATGACATGGCTACCTCCGCTACTGATCAGAATAAACGTCCAAAAAGATTGCCTTTGGAAACAAAACAAAAAAAAAAAAAAAAAAAAAAAAAAAAAAAAAAAAACATTACGGATTAGAAAATGGGAGTCTCGGTTTTACTGAAACTCTTCATAAGCAGTAATGAAGTTTGCAACAGTGCTTACTCCCTCCAGCATATACATTAACAGAACTCCATTTCAAATATCTCACTATGGGCCCAATGATCCCAAAGGAAATGAAATATAATCTGCACCATGGTGATGTAAGGGGAGACATTCTACCGCCGCCACACGGCACTAACACCAGCTTCAGTGTAGTGAAATAAATGTCATTAAAGCTGCCTTTGGAAACAAAGAACACACCAATGATTAGAAAATGGGAGGCTCGGTTTTATTGAGTCTCTTCATAAGCAGTAATGAAGTTTGCAACACTGCTTACGCCCTCTAGCGTATACATGAGTAGAACTCCATTTTCAAATGTACTACAATGGGCCCAGTGATCCCAAAAGAAATGAATTATAATCTGCATTATGGTGATGTACGGGGAGACGTTCTACCGCAGCCAAACGGTACTAGCACCAGCTGCAGTGTAGTAAAATAAACATCAAAAAGATTGCCTTTGGAAACAAAGAAAAAAAATGGAGTCTCGGTTTTATTGAGTCTCTTCATAAGCAGTAATGAAGTTTGCGACACTGCTTATGCCCTCCTCTTTGGTCATTTGTTTTCATTGCTTGAGTTACATACCCTTAATTTACTTAGAAATTTTCACATTGCATCGTGGAATTCATGTCCCTGCAACTTCTACAGATTTCATGATATTGGTTTGAAACTTGCCCTGCAGTAGAAAAGTATATATATATATTTAGCACATGCATGAAGATCAAAGAACTCTTTTCAAAATATAATTGCAAGAATCATATGCCCTTGATATATATATTAGTTTTGGCTTATAATCATGCCATAGCAACTTTGTGTATGCAACTCCTTTTTCACATTTCATAATCATGTTCTGAAACTTGCTCCATAGCAAGAATACATAAAGCCCATATGACTTTGAAAATAGTCGAATGATAACTGTACAAAGACAGCTGGGTCATTTACCCCTCACGGGATCTTTTAGTTTTATTTTTAATTTCCATGCGATCACTGAGCACATTCAAGTATCTTGGAAAATTGGATTCTGGGGGTAAATGCAGCTTTGCAAACTCCATTGTTGCAAAATGAAGAGTCTACAAACTGGGACTTCGATTTTCATTTTCGTTATTTAATGTGTTCGAATGGTGTTTCAAAAGGCAACCTTTATAGATTGCATTTATTACTCACTTACTGAAACATTTGCTGCTGCATATATAATAATTCATGCTGTGTGGATCTGTTTTTGTTGCTTGTTTTTTTATTTTATTTATTTATTTATTTATCTATTTAGTTTTTGTAGAATAAAAATAAAAATGGAATAAAGGAAAAGAAAAACAGAAGAGAACATGAATCAATGTGTATATTCCGCTTTTGTTAAGCTCCAGATAAGGTGAAAATTAAGACTTATTTAGTGATAATCTAGGATAAGTTACTTTTTTGCACAAAATGTATCTTATTATTCATTGGAATCGCCTCACCGAGACATTCCCCTGTGTATCCACAAGGCATTATTTTGATTTTGATTATTAATCCCCTTATCTGGAGCTATGCTATTCTCAGCAGTAGGTTTTTCAACTGCTCCAAGAGTAAGACAGTGTACAAAGTGTAATTTGATAAACTCCCACTTAATGGACTTCCACTATAATCAACAACCATATCTAATCTGTTTTCATCCAGCTGTTAGGAATAAGCTGGCTTCAAAAATTCATAGGTAATCTCGGAAAAAGTGGTACAGTGCAGGTAGAACTGTATGCATCCAAGTGTGTTTTTCTCGGTAAAATGGACTGACATCAGACCAGCTTTCAATGTACCAAAAAAACAATATTTTATTATTACTGATATACATTCTTTAGAAACAAGCCCATGTTGAAGGCATAATGTTAGATAAAAGAAGATAAATTCTAGACATAGAAGTAGTGTCCTTTATTTTAGTAATAAATACCTGCAATCGTAAATACTATGAAATAACGTAACTAGAGGGCAACTTTATGAACAACCAAATAAATATCGTGTAAGCGCGGCGGAAAATCGGGATGAAGGTTGGGGCCCTGTACAAAGGTTCAAACTCCCCAGGAATTATTACTGGCCGTCCCAAGGCGGTACTTCATTGCGGCTTCATTTGTTTAATGCCTGGTGCTGTTTAACTTTTAGGTGTTTTCATTTTAGCATCTCTGTGAGCCAAAAATATTTGGTTCAGTAAAGGTACGTGTAACTGAGTTGCCACCTGTTTGGGAAAGAGCTGCTAACTCAGTTTGTCATCTGTAGTTTTGTTGTTTATTAGGTTGTATTTGTCCATATTACTCTTTCATGTTGGGGATAAGGTTTGGATTTTAGTTTGGTCAGTTCCTGAGGTATCTTTACTCATTTAATTAACCCCTAACATAGCATTTACAATAATTACAGTCAGTGGAAGTGACATTTATTAAATGCATCTGCGGCTATTTTGCGCAGTTGTAATGTCATCAACAACAATATTTTTGGAAGGAGCATGTTTGTCTTAATATCCCCCACTCCTAGGCTTCTCTTTGTGACACATGAAATATCTTTAGCTTAACAAATACATTCTCCTGTATTTTCCCGATCATTTGGGAAAACTATGATCATAAGTAACAGGGTCGTTTGTTGTCGTGTATTTTGCAAACGTTGTTCATTAAAGAAGGCAGTTCCGACAAATCATATTAGTAAAACTTATGAATATTTTTAAGACTTAAAATCTCAATATGTGGTTGAAATTCTAGAACAACGGTGATGACAGCAAGCGGTACATCGTTGTCCCTATGCTGCTATATCAATTTGTAAAGCAGCGCTATATAGGGAACCAGTGTCATGACCAATTCTTGGGGTCCTCGACAAAGCTTTACTTATATAGACCTGTCCTTAGTGACGACAGATACTGCATTAATGGAAACTCAAAGCATTTTGAATACTTCAAATTAACCTGCATGCTCGAGAATAAAAAGGGACATATCATCATATTATTTGCACAGACATAATGTTTTAGTCTTGTCGTAGCCGTCTTCACTTCGCGGTAAAAACGTATACTTTGCTATAAATCATAATTTTCTTTAAACGTTTTGCTGTTATTTTGTTTTCCCTACGTTGTTTTGTTGTCCCGACGTTGGGGTTTAGACCCAGTGTACATTGCCCGTGCTGGTATGAATTATTGCTCACTAGGTTATTAATTGACACTTAAATTGCTCACTACACTATTAATATGGCAATTGAAAATAAAAAAGAATCCTGGGAGTACAAAAAGACATTTCCGCATGGACACTCGAATGGTAAATAGAGAACGAAGAAAGTACACCTAATTTTGCACAAATCATGGTTCCGACCAAAATTCATGATGAAACCGATAATTAGAGTTCTCCGCTAATTATAGTTGAACTAGTAAAACCATATTTCAACAAAATAAACTACAAGTTATTCAGTTAAAAAAACGGAAAAAAAGAAGAAGAAAAACCCCACTTGATCGATGTGGTGCGACCAACAATTATAGTCAACTTATTTGATACTGTTTGTTTGAAAACACGCATGAAAACATATCGTTTGCAATGCCTATATAAGATCATATATTTCATCCTGATTATTATCTGTTTCATATGGAAGCGTCCTAGTGCCAGGTGAAAAAAAAAAATCTGTCCTTCGTAGGAGATAGTAACTCCTACGTAGGAGGTAATAAGTCCTACGTAGGAGTTAGTAACTCCTACCTAGGAGATAATAAGTCCTACGTAGGAGTTAGTAACTCCTACCTAGGAGATAATAAGTCCTATGTAGGAGTTACTAACACATATGTAGGAGATAATAAGTCCTACGTAGGCGTTAGTAAGTCCTACGTAGGAGTTACTAACTCCTACGTAGTAGATAATAAGTCCTACGTAAGAGATAGTAACTCCTACGTAGTAGATAATGTCCTACGTAGGAGTTAGTAACTCCTATACGTAGGAGTTAATCCTACGTAGGAGATAATAAGTCCTACGTAGGAGATAGTAACTCCTACATAGGAGATAATAAGTCCTACGTAGGAGTTACTAACACCTACGTAGGAGATAATAAGTCCTACGTAGAACTTACTTGCTCCTACAAAGGTGTTAGTAACCGCATTACAATGCGGAGAAAAACAATCTTATTTTGGTCATACTTCAGTCCATAAAATATATCTATTCAATTGATTATTATTTATTTATTTATTTATTTATTTATATAAATAATTAGTAATAGCAAAAGTGATTTAACTGTACATTTGAATTCCGAAGAATAAATATTATGTTGGTCATGTTCAAAACGTTTTGTTTTAAAAAGAGTTACGTGGTGCTTTAAAAGTTTTTGCTGCATGTGTACATAGGGGTATAATATTGCTAATTATTAAACACCTTAAATCTCTATCATACTGAAATTTGATTAAGTCCGTGTTACTATCTGTTGACATGGCTTATACGTGCTGTTTTTTTTTTTCTTTTTTTTTCTTTGAGTGACAAACAGTGTGCAGATCTTAATGCACTGCAATGTAATGTCTGATCAGGGGCCGCGTCTACTGTTTGTTAAGGCGTATCTATCAGAATACTTAGGTTAAATACTGTTAATCACTTTTCCTCTAACCACCATCTGTCAGATTCAATAAATTGTTCACACCCTATCAAACATTGGCTTAAAGCAAAGGTACTTGTTTCAAAAACAAACGACCCTTTACCACGCTTGCCCTATATTATTTACTAGGGCATTATAGTACCCACTGATTTGTCTAAACATTGCTGGCTAAGTGTAGAACCGTGTAGACCCTGATTATACAATGTGTTATGTGACATCTGATCTGGGTCTACACTGTAAGCACAGGCCTCTGTCTAGAAATAGGGTAGTAACAGTAATAACCCAAGGAAACGACATTTTTTCCATATTTACTAACTACCCAACACAGAAATAACAAGAGTCTCTCCAAATAATAAAAAAGGTAGGGTAGTAACAGTAATAACCCAAAGAAACGACATTTTTTTCCATATTTACTAACTACCCAACACAGAAAGAACAAGAGTCTCTCCAAATAATAAAAACAGGATCTAATAATATGTGCAACAATTGTAGTTCCAGATCAGTATGTGCATACATTTTATTTTCGCGAATAGAATGTGCAAGCTCTATTTGCGTGCAGTGTAGACTCTGATCATAAAGCGAACGTACAGACTAATCTGGGTCTACAGTGGTCGCATAATTCATAAAGTCCATTTTTATTTGAAAAGACTCAACCATCATTGTTTCTTATTTTACTTGTAGACACCTCAAAGTTCTACAAAATATCAACAAGACATTCTATTTTTACTTTTATTAGTACATTGTTTTATATTAAAAAGGAGGCCTCGGTGGCTCAGTTGGATGCGCCGTCCGACTGGAGACCAGGAGGTCACGGGTTCAACCCCTGCCGAAGTCAGCAATATTCTTTCGTGGAGATTGATCATGAAATAGTTTCTACGGTCATTCTCTTCCTTCCGCTGATTCAAGAAGGACAGTTGTCAATTTCTGGCAAAAGAATATGCACAATACTGGTTAACCGCTTAGAGGACTAAGCCTGCCCAGTAAACGTGTGGTTAGGTAAACTGACCGTGCTCGACATGACCCCAAGGGGTTGACTGGGCCGTAAACCCTCAACACAAACAAATATATTAAAAAGGTTGTTCAAACATATATAACACAAGTTTAATAACATCAATTATATATTTCCAGTATCTGTATCTACATTTTTAACGCTGCTAGGCAGCTGAGTCACATAGAGGCAGTATTTCCATGAAGTGTGAACCGGCTCAATACAATCTTCTCCAGAGACCCGTACCTCCTGGTTTGCTTTATCTATTTGACATAATACAGCTGAGAACCAGAAGCCTTAGGCCACTGGACAAGGTTATAGTTTGATCTATAGCCCATGAAATAAAAACAAAGTTGTCAAAACATCAAAGGAACATCAACATTTGAAAAGAACCATTACGGTAATGATCTAAGAATCCGAGCAGACAAATCGGCATCTTTAATTGTGTACCTAAAGAAACACTAGTTGCTGTAAAATGCATTGATAAACAGTGAAAATCCTGATCAGAATGTGCAGATGTGCTGTCTGATCTGGGTATTTCGTGTTTGCATAATACACAATCTCCCTTTTTCATAATCTGACACAAGTGTCCTTTATCTGAGACAGGTCACTGCAATTCTTTAATCTGTTTCTTAAGTTTGATTGGTTAACTGAAAAATGATTGTAAGGCAACATTTATGCATCAAGGACAAACAGATGATATTCGTCATTTTCCCAGAAAGTAGGCTTTGACATATTATGCAAATTGTCTCCAATAGAGACAGTTTGCATGAACTGTCAAACTAATATTTGGGGTAAAATAAGTTAACCCTTAACCTTTACCACTCTCTGGGCTAATTCAGCAGACGATAAATTGGTGATAATTGTCTTATTTTACCCAGAAAATAGGATTTGACATTTCATGCAAATTGATTCCAGCAGAGACACTTTGCATGAAATGTCAAACCCTTTCTTGTGTGTGTGTGTGTGTGTGTGTGTGTGTGTGTGTGTGTGTGTGTGAGGAGTTCCTGAATTATCGTTCACTAAATATATTACATTTTTAATTAATCAATAAGTTTTGTTTTCTTAAACTATTGATCTTCATTTCAAACTCGTATTGAATTATTTATAACTACATACTATCTCCTACGTAGGAGTTACTAACTCCTACGTAGGTGTTAGTAACTCCTACATAGGACTTATTATCTCCTACGTAGGAGTTACTATCTCCTACATAGGACTTATTATCTCCTACGTAGAAGTTACTTTCTCCTACGTACGACTTAAATAATTTTTTTTCACCTGGCACTAGGACGCTTCCATAGTTTCACACCCTATCACCAAAGGTTTCTACTGTCTACTTACACAAACTAATCTGTAGTGAGTAGTGTAAATAATTTCATTTCTTTCGGTGTTCAGTTACATATAGTAGCATTTGGCTTTTTTAAGTGAATTACTTGTTGCTTAATAATGAAAGACGAGATTAAATTATAGACTTTTGCATGTTTTTTTTTTGTTTCATTCTAGAATGCGTGTTGTCGAGGTACGTGGAAAATCCACAGATCGATAGAAAAAGTATTTGTACTTTTAACATCTGACATGTTTGAAGGAATAGATTACCTTCTCAAGAAAAGGACGAATAACAATCCGTACATATTTGGCAGGTAATCCTTTAACATAGTTTTTTTAATGCTACAACTGAAATAATTATCTATGATAAGTGCACTGGTGTACCAAAAACAAAATTTACCCTAAACATATTCTGCCATACAATTTGGACCTTGCAATAAACCGAAATACAGGTCTGGGTATGAAACGTGAGATTCCAGCATCATTGCAAGACAATGATAATAATTGCAACAACAGTATGAGTTTCAATGAGATTGCGACCAGGGTTCTTAATAAAAAAAACAGATGACTTCTGTTTCAAAGAGAATTACATAAGACACAACAGTCAAAAAGTTACATAAGATACAAGCATTACTTTAACTCGATCACTTCTCGCCAGCACTTTGAATGTACAAGAAGAAAAATGTTATGTGGTTGCATCACTGAACTCAACCTGACGTCTTCATTGTTTATCACCTTTCTTACCAGCTTTACAAACAGTTTGACATATTTGAAACAAGTGTGATTTTAACTGAGTGAAACTACCTCTGTTTTGCTTTCATTGATAAAAAAAATTATCTAATATTCGACTGATTATTTGACAGGTGTTCAAAGAGATGCTGATACCTGTCATATTGGTGAGCCCAATTACCTGACAGAAATTCATTTAACGAGACATTAATACCTGTCTTATTATTATTATTATTATTATTATTATTGCTTGATATCACCTCAGTCTTACTATATCACATTTTAAATTTTAGCAGTTCTGACTAGGGTTTATTAACATAATGATGATAATAGCAAATATGATGATAATGATGATACTTATCATTATTATACATACTATCATCATCAAATAGTTTTATAATAATGTACTATTACAGAGAAAGAAACGTAAATGAAATAATTAAAAAGAAAATAAAAAAATAAAAATAAATAACTAAAAAACATTTCTAAATAAATTCTGGAACAGAATACTTTTATGGATGTGAAAAAGTGTAAGGTTTCACATTAAAGTCTGCTGAAATATTATTTTTATGGATGTGAACAAGTGTAAGGTTTCACATTAAAGTCTGCTGAAATATTATTTTTGTGTCATTTAAGGAAGAGTATCAAGCCTTTAGGTGGATGCGAGGCAATGCGTATAGTGACAAATGCCTGCCCTGATCTAAAGCAACCCAAAAGAATAAGAACCAGACAGCTAATAAAGTACTTAGCAACTGCTCAGGTAAGCTTGGAACTGCTTTTCTAAATTTATTGAACATCGCTTGAGTTACTGTTATACAAAAAAAATAGTTAAAGTAACACACAAATTCACTATTAACAAAATATTCAAAGTCCTGGTGACAGTAAGCTATACATATGTTATCAAACTAGACCATCCTCTACTAAAGTAAGTCCAATGCTTGACGAAAGTGTTCCGTTTAACAGGATTTTGGATGTAGTTGCCTTTGTTTGACTTGATATGAATAATGCTTGCTGTGTATACTCGCATACCAACAGAGGATGGTAGTGTGAAAGCCATACACACACACACACGTACGCACGCATGCCTGCACCGATGCACGAACGTAACTGCTGTTAGTACTGTAGTTCAAAATTTGCAAAACTTTTCTGACTTCAAGAGATACAAACATAGAAATGATGTTACACAGGAAATACAACATTTAAAACCATACACCTTTTTTCGATCAACAGAAAGAAAAATAAGAAAGGGTTAGTAAAGTACGCGTTTTATATTGGCAAATAGAGAAGCACAAACGGATGCTTCTAGAGCACCGACTTCAACATTCGCTACTTTCAACAACCCGAATCTTTGGTGCATCAAAATCTTAGCTATTATCAGCTCTCTAGGGTTTGCTTTAAAGGTACGACTGATTCCTCTTTGAGTCATTCAATATATCGACCTAAAGGATATAAATTCTTTAATCAATATATATTTGATATAACCTTATTCTGATGTTCGAACGCTGGACGATTTCCAATGCAAACCGCACAGATAAATGCCTTATGAACGGAGACAGATCTAAGGGCGAGGGTTGTAGACTATAAACCGGTTAACCCATCCAGTAGTGAAATTATTGACCGTCCCAAGACGGCACTTCTGTTTACGTTCCTATTTGTTTTATGTATTGCTCATCATTTTGTTTGTGGTTGGGACTTTATTTATTTTGATAAGGTTAGCCCGGTGACCACATACGTAGGAAGTAGTTGTTCACCTGGCTGCTGCTGGTAAGTTGTTGGTAATGTAACTTTTTGTACTGTCTGTTTCCCTCATGGTGTCTGAGTGGGAAGTGAATTGAATTGCTGAGAATTTTCCTACCTACATTTGCTTGATTCACATATATGTGGCTGCCCTGCTAGGCGTTCTTAGTAAGTTCATTTCTGTTTCTCAGTCATTTGTTTAAAACACAGAACCGAAAGCAACGCACATTTATAAGCAATGAAATGCCGAAACTTTATACTTTACTAAATATTGCTTTCATATCCCACACTCATATAGCATCGTCCTTCCCATTCCATTTACCTTTACCCCCTGCACAAAATTATTTTTATGGAATTTTTATTGCATAGATAATATTATTATTATTATCATTATTATGTATTTTATGGTTGATCTTATTTTTCTGCAAATTACGAGAAAACAATAGTCTCTCAATAAGCACTCACCAAATTATGTTCCTTTATTGCCTATTGTGAAACATTACAAAAGCGGCACAGTGATCCTACTATGACTACACTTCCTGTGAAGAAAAACAGGCTTTGAAATTAGTTATATCTTGCATGTTAGGGAATATCGCAGATATCGTAAAATTGTGTCAATACCTGAAAAGTAGTGTGAACAAATTTAAGGGGATGCAGATCTTAAATGAATGCAGTTGTTAAGCCTAGCACAGAAATGAGAGAACAAACTATTTTCAGATCCTGGATATGAAAGATTCGAAGCAGAAAATGCTCACGGACCATATGGGCCATATTATCAATATTCACACTGGTGTGTATCGAATGCAGAGTTCCATACTGGAAAGAGCCAACGTTGCTTCATTGTTGAAATGGACACAATAACCAGTTTCAAGGAAGAATTGAAATGTGAGTATCTTTTCATTTATTTCATCACTTTTATTTGTAGCTCCCCTGAGCCAAAGGCTCTCTGGTGAGCTTATAGTATGACTAGTATCTGTTGTCGTCTGTAGTCTGTCGTCTGTCTACATTTTCAAACATCTTTTCCTCTGAAACCACTTGGCTGATTGACGTCAAATTTCATGTTGAGCATTCATGGGGCGGGGGAACGAAAGTTTGTTCGCGGGGTCCTGGTCACACGACCCCGCCGTCGTGCCCATATAAGATTAAAACTTTGACAAATCTTCTCCATAACCAGTAAGCCGATTGTCATGAAACTTGTAGCATTTGGGACTCAAGTCAATCATAATTTATTCAAATGATGACACTTGGATGACCTCGACCTATTTTAGGCTGAAGGTCAAATTTGTTTGCATAGACTTTTGTATGAGAAATAAGTCAAAACCTTGTATTTTTCAGAAACTATTGCAGCCTGTGGTCTGAAAATTGGTAGATGTAATGAGCTAAATAAGTAAATGAAACTACATGAGTATTCAGGGTCATTACTTGACCTTGGCCTAAGGTCATTCAGATATGAAAATTAAAACTTGTTGTTTTTTTTTTTTTTGTTTTTTTTTTTTCAAAAACTACTGAGACATTTGTAAATAAAGTTCATATGAAATTTTTTAGGAAAAAGAAAATGAACATTAATATGAGTTTGGTTACATGACCAATATGGCCTCCATGCCCATATAAGATAAAACCCTTTAAAGATCTTCTTCTCAGCTTTAAAAGTCTACTTCTCAGGAACCAGTGGGTTCATTATCATGAAACGGTATATAGCATTGGGGACTCAAAGACTTATTATAATTTATTCAAATTATGATCCCTGGATGGCCCTGACCTATTTTAGGCCAAGGTTAACTTTGGTCGCACAGGCTTTTGTACGGGAAAAGTCAAAACTGTGTATTTTTCAGAAACTATTCCAGCCAGTGATATGAAAATTTCTAGATGTAGGCAGCTAAATAAGTAAATGAAACTACATGAGTATTCAAGGTCAAGGTCATTCCTTTGGCAATATGTCATCCTGGTTGAAAATTAAAACTTGTTTTTCTCATCAGCCACTGGGCCATTTGTAACCAAATTTCATAGAAAAGCTTTTAGGAACAAGGAAATGAAAATTAAGAAATAGGAGTTTGGTCACATTAAAAATATGGCTGCCATGCCTGTATATGGTAAATTCATTTAAAGAAAATCCCTTCTACGGAACCAACGGACTGATTGCCTTGAAATTTGTATGTAGTATTGGGGTCTCGGGGCCCATCGTAGTTTATTCAAATGTTGACTGGCTTGACCTTGACACAATTTACATCAAGGTCAAATTTGGTCGCATATGCGTTTGTACGGGAAAAAAAGTGGAAACTGTTATATTTTGGAAACTATTGTTGCCTGTGAACTTTAATTTTGTATTTGCAATCAACTAAATGAGAAAATGAAGCTTCGACCTTAGCACAGAATTTTACATAATCAGCGAATAAACTCAGACGCCTGGGTTCATGATCCTAAGGAGGAGCATAAAGCCCCAAAACGTGAGCCTGGCTTCCAATAAAACAGTCTTCAATAATGATCTTCAAATTCATTTAAAGAAAAACAAATACTCAGCACTCAGGTGAGCGGTGTAGGACCATTGGTCAGCTGATTCTTTGTTTCTTCTTGTAGTGCCTTGCTAATATTAACTCAATCTAGCTTGTTGGCTAGAATAGTGTGAGAGTCGTGAAATTATTTGTTTGGTTAGTTCTTGCTATGATTTATTTTTAAAACTAGTTGTTTATTTTTTCTGCTTCGTCGAGGAATGGTTTAAAGAAAAAGCACAAAAAACACAAAAAAAACAGAAGTGCACTGTGTGAAGCACTTAGCGCTTCATACAAAGTGCACTTGGGTTTCTTCTTTCATACCTCGATGAAACAAAACAAATAACATTCAATTCTTATTATGTAATTTCTCACCACTTAGACCTGAAAAAGGAGCAAGAGAACTAAGATATCTGCAGGAAATGAACATTTATTCGGCTTTAAATTATAGTGCAATAATCTCCTTACCTCAACGCTCAGTGGAGTAATACTGTCATCGAAAGATCATCCCTTAAGAACCCCTAATTCAGGAAACAAAATAGCGCTGAAAGTTTTTGTTTTTTCATTTTATTTCGCATCATTCGAAAGTGTTTGCATATGAGGGCAAATTTTTAATCTAACGCCTGTTATCTATGTTCAGAAACAAATGACCTAACGTCAGTTATCTTGGCGTGCTCTTTAATATCACGCAGCTAAGCATGTGTACAGTGCCGGGTAAACTACTTTAACGTCTAATCTGCCTTTCATCGAGATATGAAGGAATTTTTTCAACCTATTAAATTGCGAGTAAATGCATAAACATTATGGAAATTAGTTTATATATTTGTAAAATAAATCGAGTCTCAGATCTGCTACTTATACAAGTGTTCCCACATTCAACTTATATTTTCCTTTTCAGAACTCACAGTTCCGGATGATTGTGGATACAGTCAGGTAATTACTACATATGGCAGAGATTCGATTCTTTGACTTTGTCAATTCAAAGTCATTAATAGTTCATAAGTCATTTTGAAGTATAAATCTATGTAAAGGCCTGTTTTCTAAATATGTATATTTTAAATTTCTGACAACTTAATAAATCTGTGCTTGTGCTATTTTGTTTTTGTGTTTTTCAGTCCTTTTAGCATTGTGATTACCTCGCTTGGGGAACTTGAGAGAGAGCTTATCGTAGTGCTTTTCGTACGTTTGTTTGATTTGCGCTGGTTTGGTTTGTCTGTTTCCTCTTCCTCTTGGTGTCTGGGATGGGCTGCGGCTTATGATTGTGGCACCTGGAATTTTCTTTTACCTTCTTTTTCAAGATGTTATTCATGTACCAAAGGATTTTCATGTAGAAGTTCAGTTATGGATATGTGTGGAAAATATGTTGAAACCCTCAGTCACAAATCACAGTTATCCTCAAACATCAGCTACATAATATAGGTAAAAATGTGTATGAAAAGATACAGGAAGCACAAAGATCGGGGTAAACAAGAGCATACAGGCACAATCAGAAGGAGCAACGATATAACTAAGAAACAGCCATAGCTAAAAAATATGTCTATAAAAGGGTTATCTTTTGGAGGCAAAGCCCACAAAAAAAAAAATAAATAAAAAAATAAAAAATAAAAAATAAAAAAACTGAAACTAGCGATTTTCGGCCAATTAGGCCTCATCAGTGACCCTCAAATATTTTCAAAGTTCCTCAATGGACTAGAAAATACAGTCTTTACTATGATGAAGGACAGTAAGACGTTCACACGGCCGCCACACAGACCCTTAACACAAACTGTAGTGAAGTTCAATATGTTCTACAGAAAGGTTCTCCTTTGAAAACACTCTTTGTCCTATATTCTCTCACGGGGTTGCTTAATACAATTTATTATTCCGGCAGCACATTATGATATCATACCTATGCAATATACGGTCTCGGTGGCTCAGTTGGATGCGCCGTCCGACTGGAGACCAGCAGATCGCGGGTTTAGCCCCCGCCGAGGTCAGCAACATTCTTTCGTGGAAATTGATCATGAAATATTTTCTACGGTCATTCTCTCCCTTCCGCTGATTCAAGAAGGGCAGTTGTCAGTTTTTGTCGAGAGAATGTGCATAATACCGGTTAACCGCTTAGACGACTAAGCCTGCCCAGTAAACGTGTGGCTAGGTAAACTGACCGCGCTCGACATGACCCCACTGAGTTGGCTTGGCCGTAAAACCTCAACACAAACAAACAAACCTATGCAATATAATGCTTTCTTGTAAATCGGATAGGAATAGCCGCCATTTTCGTCGGTGCTAGAAATTTATATTTACACCCCCTTATATATCCTTAAGGCTGCACAAGAAAAGAAGACAGTGTCGCGACAAATAGGATTCAACATCATTCTGACCTCACACTGATGTTAGTATTTACGCTTTGGATGAGGTAAAAACTATCTCGGAAAGAAAACTGTTGATGCGTGAAAAATTCCAGAAACTTAAGCGGGTTGTTTGGTTTTGGATAGCAAATTCCGTTCCAAGAGTATTTGTTTAGTTGGTTAGGAGGGAAAAGCTTTATCTTAACCTCATATGCATGATAAATGCATCTTATTTAAACAAATATCCGATCATTTTCTTATTACTGCCAAAAAATAAGTTTTTTGGTGATCGTAAGACCTGCCTTATTGAGGTCTAACGACTACCCTAATCCATGTTTAGGAATAAATAAGAGAAGTCATGAGAATCCTATAAACACCACTTCTCTGTATACATTGTAGGATTTAAGGAAGTGCTCTTAATATGGATTTGTTTATATTATGTTGAAGCAGGTTAAGGATACAATAAAACAAATATAATGCGCATAGCAAAAGATAAAACAACCGGGTTTTGGAAATGCAACATAAACAAAAATCTGATAGGTTGCTTTTGAATTTCTACAAAATAAAACAAAAATCGGCATCGCGGTTTTATTGAAAAAAAAAAAGAGAAAAGTCCAGGGAGTGCCACAATCACAAACCGCAGCCCTTCCCAGGCCCCAACAGGAAGAGGAAACCGACAAATCTAAACAAGCACAAACCGAACAAACGTACGAAAAGCACTAAGATTAGCTCTCTCTTCCTCAAGCGAGGTAATCGCAATACTTAAAGGACTGAAAAACACAAGAACAAAATGACACACGGAAAGACATACAACAAATCGCCTCGTCGAATAAACCACAAAGCAACAAAGAGTAAGACTAACACCGGGACCACCGCCTTAGAACGGTCGGTAGAGCAAACCATCGGGGGTTTTCAAGCACTTTTACAGCTAGCTAACTTCACCCTGGGTTACGATGCTACTCTTAATACATAAATACATAAAAATTCGGTTCGCATAAAAGCTCCCAACTCAGTCAATGCATCAAAGCGAAAACATAAAAATCAAATTAATCAATATAATAAACAAAGACGAGTACTCATGGCTAATTTTTCTGTATGCCAGAGTAAATGAAAACCAATAGTTGAACCACGGCGGGCCAAGCCAAAGACATATCGTCAAGCCCCAACCCACTGGTTAAAGTTTTACGAAGAGGCCGTCATTGAGTCTGAGGCCCGAACCGCCGTCGTGCAATTAAAGAATGAAGCATACCCATCAACAATGATTGGGTTGACAACTAGGCATGCAGTCTGCCGCATAATATCCAGGCTATAGCCAATTCTTTTATAACGGTTAATAAGTTTTCTGAATTGCTCCGAAAAGTTAGATTTATTGAATCCCTTCTTAATTAGGAGGCTGCAAACTCGCTTTGAAAACTTCAGTAGAAAACTTACAGATTTATACGTAGTAGAATTAAATGTTAGTTCTGATGCAACTCTCGTTAAAACAATAGGTAGCACCAACTGATATTAAAGATATTACTTTATCTTGATCAGGCACTTGAAAACTTTACGTTTGGGTATGTACTTGCTAAAACTAATGTCAGAATTCTATGTACTTTAAGTTTCCTGAACTTAGTATTATCTAGGCCATGATTTTTAATATCATTTTTCTGTCTAGGTGAAAAAAGAACAACGAAGAACAAGAGGAAGACAAGAAGAAAGTGGAGAAGAAAGAGATGCTAACAGTGTTGAAGAAGAAAATGATGGTAATAATAAAACAAATAAGAAAATAAAGGGCTCTGAAGCACCCCAAGATATAGTTACTGAAACAAAAAAGATGTTCTAACATAGCCGGTTAGTTCCAATGCATCAAAATAAAGAAATTTCAGTATTATATTAAGGTCAAAGAGTTAATAACAAAATTAAACTTTAACTCTATAGTTTTCTGTAAATATGTAAAAGCCAAGGGATCGGCATTATCCTTTGTGGTTGCGTTATATTCTACTTACAGATGCTCTAATATGCCTGCCTGCAATCATACGATCTGCATCGATTCGTATTTGAGTAAAAGTGCAAAATACAGATTGAAGTATAATAGAAATTAATGGGTTACACTTTGAAACTCGTTCAAATATTATGATTGTATTTGGAGTTACGCTATTTTTCAATATCTCCACACCAGTTTCAAAGCCGATACAAGTACTGGATAATGTTAATAAAGATTCTGGCTCAGTACACAAGGCAGAACCTTGCGCTAAACATCGAATCTAGGACCTTTTGCTCTTGTTGTGCTGCCAACTGCGCTGTTCCCTGAGGATCGAACCAGGGATCTTTGCTTGTAAACCATCAAATACATGTGTAAAACACCATACTTTGACTTTTTGCTTGTTTTACTTGAATTTAAGAATAATACAGCTCACGTATAGTTTTTCTCCACTTTGAAAAATTCCAGAGAAGGCGGCTGCAGGGAAACGTGAAGCATGCTGGATTATCAGTGTCTTTTCAAACAGGCTGACCCAACCGGTTGGTTAGTTAAAGCTCTTTATAGTCTCTGTTTGTCTAAATAAGCCAATTTCCAGATTATTTCAAGACGAGCATTACTGTAGAATGGCCGTTATTATAACGATTACATGGACAATGATAAAATAGCTAAATAATTGCCTGTATACACTAGTATTCAATTGTATAGAAATAGAATAGCGATAAATGTGCTATGTAACCCATAGCGGGTGTGAGTTTTGGTCCTTCGGTTGCAATTTTGATATAGCATGTATTGTATACGCTTTAAACTGATGTAAGTGAGCAAGGAAGAGTCGCAAAATAGGTTTTCTAGTAATAAATTTAAGCTAGGAAATCACACAAGATATAATATGCAGAATAAGGTTTTTGGGGCTTGACGATATGATATGTCTTTGGCCTGGCCCGCCGTAGCTCAACTATTGGTTTTCATTAACTCTGGCATACAGAAGAATTAGCCATAAGTACTCGTCTTTGTTTATTACAGTGATTAATTTGATTTTTATGTTATTGCTTTGATGCATTGACTGAGGTGGGAGCCTTTATGCGAACCGAATTTTTATGTATTTCTGTATTAAGAGTAGCATCGGGACCCAGGGTGAAGTTGGCTAGCTGTAAAAGTGCTTTAAACCCCGCGCTGGTTTACTCTACTGACCGTTCTAAGGCGGTGGTCCCGGTGGTAGTCTTTCTTTTTGTTCCTTTGTGATTTATTCTACGAGGCGATTTTTGTATGTCGTACCGTGTGTCATTTTGTTCTTGTGTTTTTCAGTCCTTTTAGCAGTGTGATTACCCTACTTGGGAAAGAGAGAGCTAATCTTAGTGCTTTTCGTACGTTTGTTCGATTTGTGCTTGTTTGGATTTGTCGGTTTTCTCTTCCTCTTGGTGTCTGGGAAGGGCTGCGGTTTGTGATTGTGGCACTCCATGGACTTTCTCTTACCTTTTTTTTTATTGAGCCTGTTCATACGATAAGGAAAAGATTGAGTAAAAATGGGTCCATAGTATATGTATCGTCTACTATTAACATAGTTTACTTCTTCGAATTTTCAGAGTCACTCATTAGGTTGAAATGAAAGAGATGGTCGGCAGATGAAAACAAAAAAAAATCTACTAGAATGGGGCTGTTTACTGAGGCAAGAAGATGCCTCCCTCCCAATCCTGGAAAAGTTATAGAAGAGCTACAGAATGAGTTGGGAAACACAAGAACAGCTGCTCAGATACGTAATAAAGTGCATAATTTAATAAACGAAAAACAGATGATCGCTTAGATATTTATCACATAGTAACATCACGTCAACCAATGCCGTCGTAATTAAAATTTTGACCCTGTTGAAAATGACCCTACTTGTCACTTTTCAACACTGAAAACTGACCTGGGTCACTTTTTAACGGAAAGGTTATCTTTTTTTAACGTTGAAAACCGACCTCTGAACCCTTAATTTAAGAACTCACCCACACGTGAAAAACTGATTCTCGTTTAATTTTGATCAATAAACAGTCGGATCAGTTTTCAACATGGAACACTGGCATGTACTACATTTTAACATTAAAAACTTACGAGCTTGATTAAAGATTAAGCTTCTGGGTCTTAGAACTGATGGAAGACTTGGTAATTATCATGCAATTCAAACATATGGGCTATAATGTAGATGTAATGTGACAGTCTGCATGCTTGGTGATTGACCAAATCAAGCTTAACAACTTTGCAGTCCTCTTTACTTGCAGTTCTTTTTCTCGGGATTCAGACTCGGTAATGGCCGCACCGTAAATCTAAATATTTGGTTAGTTGGGGCTTGACGCTTGTTTTTTGTTTCTTGGCCCACCGGGGTTCTCCCAAAGTCTATGGTGGTCTTCTTTTGATTTAGTGTTTCAGTGGTGTTATTGACGCCCTAGGGAACTCCAGGTATCTCAACGCTGCGCAACTGTCCACTCCTTATCCTTGCTTCATCGTAGTCTTTTCGTTGATTTTAATTGTTGCCCATGATGACTCCTAAATAAGCTAGAGAACCTACACGCGAGTCTTAGTTTTCACCTGTTTGGGAAAAAGCTGTTTACTCGGCTTATCACTTGTGATTTTATTGTTTGTTTAGATATATTTGTCAATCTTTCCCTTTGAAATTTGAGATGTGTGAGTTCTGGTTCAGTCAATTCGTAAGTTTCTTTACTCATTTAATTTGATAATCGGTTAGCTCATTTAAAGCTTTCTTTTGCAGCGATATCAGAGGAGATACATATTTGCTGTTTTTTAAACAGTGTTAAAGAGGTTAATAGTGTGGGTAGGTTCGGTTGGAGTATGTTTAGTAGTTATGTTTTAAACTTCTCGATATTTGTTTACCATGCTTTGAGCTTTAATATTAGCTGCATTCAGCAGCTATCACTATGTCATGGTTAAATGACTGCCATTCATCAGGTAATGTTTTTGCGTATTGGTTCAGCCCACTCACAGAGCTCTACCAACAATAAAAAAGATCAAAGTGTTTGTAACATGGTTTAGTCCAAATTTTCGTCGGTGGAGTTCAGTTATCTTACTTATCAAATATTTACAGATTAGCAGCAGACATTCTGTGGCCTTGCACATTTTTCACTGAGCTCTGAATTTTAATATTGTCCGTTCTGCTTTTACAGGTGAATTAAACATCACCTTCATTTTTTTTTTTGCTAAATCTGGAAAACAAGTAAGCACATTGGACTAGCCCACTAGTCCACTTAGTCTTCGAATGACATAGTTTTAGGTGAGAAACAGAACTTGAGATGATTTTTATTCACAGGGTAAAAAAGATGTTACACCGTTCTGAGGATATAAACCTTTAAACTGTTTCAAAACCGTGACAAAATAAACGTCAAAAAGATCTCCCTTGGAAACAAAGACCACATTACAGATTACATAATGGGAGTCTCAGCTTATTGAGACTCTTCATAAGCAGTAATTAAGTTTGCAACTCTTCTCAAGCCCTCTAGCTCATACATGAGTAGAACTCCATTTTAAAGAAACCACAATGGAACAAATGATCCCAAAGAAAAGGAGATATAATCTGCACTATAGGAGTTTGCTCAGATATCCCTGCAAGAGAAAGCCTGAAATCAACTGACTGATTACAAAGCCTACCGTCTGTTTTAACAGAGATCTAGGATCCAAAACCTTAATCTTCAATGTGCTGTTAAGTTTTTTTTTATGTTAGAATGTAGTCTGTGCCATTTTTTTCATGTTAAAAACTTACTCGACTCTTTGTGATCAAAGTTTCGCGTTTGCGTTGGTCTTAATTAACGGTCGGTTTTCAACGTTAAAAATAGATCACTTATCGTGGACGCAAGTCAGTTTTCGACGTTGAAAATTGACGCGCACGGTGTACAATATAGCTGCTTATCAAGAATATATATATATATATTTATATATAAAGTAAGGACGTAAAAAGCATAAAGATATAATTCAGACTTCTGATCTAAGGTTAAGCTTCATAGCTGGATTATTATGTTGCCATTCATATAGTAAAACTGCGCTTTTAGGATACCAAAAACTGCTGTTATAGTTTGTGGCTATTGTTGAGAGGTAACTGTTAGTTGCAGTTACACTATATTTTCGTTGTATTTTGTTTCTGACTTATACTTTAAAGCGCATGCTTAGGTAACTTTTCTATGCATACTTGGACTTTATTTGGTAGTAATATTTAATGTTATTCAAAGTGCTAGAATAGTTCAATCTAGCAAATAAAGTACAAATAATCTTTAATATAGGATATATGATATCTGATATACTAATTCAGATATCTTGTCCTGTATTAGATATCATTTATGCAATATAAGATATCTGATAAAATATATAAGATATCTTATTTCCTATTTGAGATATATTATATAGCATTTCAGATATCTTATATAGCATATTAGATATATGCCAACTAATATATCTTAATTAGCATATAAGATATCTTTTATAGCATATGAAATATCTAAATTGACATATTAGATATCTTATTTAGATAAAATATATCAACTATTATATCTATCTTATATATTATATAAGGCGTCTGATATATTAAACCAGATATCTGATTTATAGTAGAAATAGTAAAACGGCTTGCTGGTAAGCCGTTACACTATTTATTATACAGAATTGATATCTTATATATTATATCAGATATCCAACATAGGATATAAGCTATCTAATATAGGATGTTAGATATCTGTAAAAGTATATCAGATATCTTATATCCTATAATAGATATATATATATATATATAATATACATAAGATGTCTGATATATCATATTGGATATCTTATTTAATTCCACATATAAGACATCTTATTTACTATTTAAAATATCTTATTTGTTAAATAAGATATCTTGTATATTGATATAGACATCTGATATACTAAATAAGATATCTGATATACTAAATGAGGTATCTTATTTAATTGAATAAATAAGATATCTTCTATAGTAAATACGTTATCTTATATCCTATATAAGATATTTTGTATAGAATTATGATATCTTATATAGCATATAAAATATCTTATACGTAAATTTAGATATCTTATATAGCATATACCTTAACTGGCATATAAGATATCTTATTTATATAAGATATCTTATGTAATATATCAGATATACAAGATTTCTGATATATTAAGTCAGATATCTGAGTTATAGAATAAATAGTAAAACTGCTTCCCATGTACACTAGGTCAGAAGCTGTATGGTATTAAAGAAACGAAAATGAGCATTGATCCTTGTCTTCGAAATTCTTACTCTATACCTCGGGGTGTGGAGGTACTCTTAATTGGCCTACTACATAAGCTACGATTATTGTTTGAGGTTTAGACTTTTGAATTTTACTAGTTTTGAGGGTAGGAGAAGATAGACTATTTTGGGGGTATTGGCCATTTGAAAGTAGTTTTTAGTCACTTTCAAAACTGACTAATTTTGTGGGTCTATCAAAATTTTCAGTATTTTTCTGGTATTGTAAGTCTCGGGGTTAGAACCTTCTATTCAACTTACAGTTGTTTTATTTAGTTTTAACAGCTCTAATTCTGCTGTGCATTAGTTCAATGCCATTAAAGTAAAACCGGAGCTACTGTTGGAAACTATTTAAGACACTTATATTACTTATACAATCATTAAACAGGAAAAGTAATTGAAAACCACACATTTATAAAAAAAAGACAGCAATGGGAATATTTTTTAGATATGCTATACAGCTACTTTTTGTGGGGTATGGCCGATACGTATACCGTGTGTTTTTCTGGATAAACGCTAGCTGCTCGGGTCCAACCAATGTAGCAGACAAAATTCAGAGTACCCCC
Organism: Anodontia alba; assembly: GCA_964016985.1. Classification (NCBI taxonomy): domain Eukaryota; kingdom Metazoa; phylum Mollusca; class Bivalvia; order Lucinida; family Lucinidae; genus Anodontia; species Anodontia alba. The sequence continues at coordinate 98,282,988 of OZ024825.1, read as the reverse complement.
ACCCTCTCCCTCTCCTCCCCACATACACACACGGGCTCTGTACATTGCTATTAATGGTTTAGAAAGTTTAATCGGGTTTCATGGAGATGCACTCATACAATCAAACAAAAAAGTATTTCAAAATTTCCACATCTTTTTATTGATGCGACGGAACCTACACTACGAAATTAAGACGAATGAAAACTCCTCACTCTAAAATAAAATGTTTTGATTGACTTAGACAGTTAGCAACTTTATAAATGTTTACCTTGCGATGGCGTAGGTATATGGCGAATACTTTACTTAGTTTAGAAGATGCAAGATTGTTTGATGACCAATTATTTTTGAAATAGCATAGGTTTTGAGCATTATAGTTATGAATACCATTTCTTTCTGTGAAATTTGCATATCAAATTTTCGATAAAATACAATTGTGTCATATCAGCATATATGTGTTTATTGTACTTTTATTGGTAAGAAACTGCCAGGCCCAGGCGTTTAGGCTGAAAGCATCCTCTAACTCTCTCTCTCTATCATGAAGAGATAAAGAGAATACAAGCCTAAAAGTACGGTTTCGAAGGAGAAAAAAGTAAAAATATTTATGGCTTTTGGAAAAGAGACATCGCTGTTGTTTTTTTTCTGATTAGGATATTTGATTAATTTTCGCTTATTTTCAAAAGAAATTGATTGATGTTAGTATTTGCTAATATCAGAATAAGAAATGGTTTTTGAATCTAGTTATTGTCCTAAAATAAACCAAGAAAATAAAAGTGATTAGTAGGGATTTTAGCTAGTTTGTTATTAATATGACAGAATAGGCAAATATCGATTCTACTAATATTTGCTGGATGGTAACCTAGAAAGCTGATTGGCTGCAGTCATTACAATAACAAGTCTATGGAGTTAAAACCCCGGCCAACCCACTTTAAATAGCGAAAAGTGTGGTTTGCTGCGGGATGGGTTGGATTTTCTTATTTTTGTATGAAACATAGATTGTCGGTGCCCATTAGAACCCCCTCGCTGAGGCAGTTCTCAAAAGCTCACAAAATCTATGTTTGGCATAGAAATAAGAAAATAATCACCTTTTTTCTTTGAAAAAATGCAGCTTGTCACCATGGCACATAGCTTTATAGTGCATAGTTAAGTTAACGTAATCAATCTGTCAAAAGTTTTTGATAACTAAAACCTTGAAATAAAAATTCTCGTTGGCCAGATAGCAGATGTAGAAATAGGCAAACGATGTCATGTTACTCGTAGCTTAATCCCTTACTTGTCTAAAAATAAACAAGGGCCTAATTGGATATATATTTATTAATTGGATATATATTTGTTACACTGGCAAAAGGAAAACCCATTTCTTTTTGGCCATTTGCCTTGCACTGTTCTCTCTGTGCTATCACGCCACTTACTTACAGCATCACCATTGTGCCTTCTCCTTGTTACTAACAAATGCCAAATGTTTTCGGATTGAAATTTCGCTTCAATATATTCGTCATTACATTGGTGTAACTAAATACCATCTCTACCCGACCATTGTCGGGACATTTCGGTGGGGGCGGAGTGGTGCAATCTGATTTAAGCTTAATGACTTAATTTGCTATCTAAGCCTAGTCACTATAGATCCACAAAGACAGACGAACGGACACACGGACAGCCAACGTGATACCATATTACCGCGCCACAATCGTGTGGCGGGGTATAAAAAAACAAAACATACCAACATTATAAGACTAATTATACTAACTTTCTTTATGAGAATGACCCCAGGTGAGATGTCTTTTAAATAACAGGTCTTTATGTTTGGGTGCTGATTAACTTTTAAATGTTCTCATTATAACACTTCTACCACTCCAAACTACTTAGTTCAGGTAACTGAGTTGCAAACTGTTTTGGAAAGAGCTGCTTACTGGCTTGTCATCTGTAATTATTTACGCCGGGCTCCAGCCCGGCGTATCTATTTGAGGTTCTTTTTGTAAAATGTTTATGCCTTTGAAGAACATCGGTTTTCTTCCAGTTTTATTGGGTTCTTAGTGGGGTTATATAAAACTATTCACATCCCCCCCGCCCCCCTACAACACACACACATTTTTTTTATTATTATTCAAAGTCACACTTTTGCAGCAGAGAACTGTGTTATTGGGAAGTACTATGTAGAATGAATGTAACAATGTGGGTTTTGCTCATTTAAAAGAGAAATGAGCAGTTTTCCCGTAGAAGCCCCAATTTGACCATTTGACCTGAAATGAGCTTGTTGCTGTCAATATTCGTACACGTTTGAATTTTTTCATTTCGTTTTCATATTTTCGTCGTACTACGAAGAAGATACAAAAGATAGTTTTCTTTGTTTACGATTGGAAATATGCATTCTCAAATCGAACGGATTATAAGCTGGTTTAATAATACAGATTAATTTGATATTCAAGCATGGAAAGATTTGGGCCGAAAGAAAATGTTATGAGTGGAGAAAAGAACGAAACATTGCTACATAGATGATTTCGGATATAGTATGTTCGGCCTAGGCTATGGATGGCGACATGTAATTATGTATGCTGGCTAGAAAACAGACGACCATAGTTGATTTTTTACATAGCTCTGATAACGTCTGTAATGTTTCACATCGTTGAGTATTGCGGTAATTTACATGTATATAATTACAACCTTTCATAAATTATAACATTTTTTCACTATACTACAATCTATAGGGAGCTAAGTAATGCATGACAGATTAGTTTCTAGGTGTATTGATGCTTTCCATCAATGCTTTCGTGTATTGTTTATTAAGATGTATTTGTCTGTCTTTCCCTCTGATATTGGGGATAAGGGTTGGGCTCTGGTTCGATCAGTTCCTTAAGAGGTTAATATATATCGCTGACACTTTCAAAGTACTGTTATATACATGTAAATATTTACACTGATACCTGTAAATATTTACCCTGAATCCAAAGCTGATTTTAATATATGAGTCAGCACTACGGCATAATAATTTCCGAAGAAAACCAATATGTTTCTATTTTCAAATTTTCATCAAACACCCTGGGTCCAATTAAAAGAGCGTGGTTAACATAATTTGAACCATTTTTAGGATGTGGGGTATATATTTCTAGACCTTTGATATAATGGGGTATATAAACATACAAAATTTCTGGGGCATATTTAGTTGTGGGGTATATATAATATATATACATATATATGACACATAATTAGGTTTAAAAGTTGTGCCACATAATAAGGTTTTAAACCAATACCCCGTATCTTGACATATATGTGTATATATATATATATATATATATATATATATATATATAAAAAATAATGTGGAAAAGAGGAGAAATTGCTCCTGAGGAGCAATTTCTTCTCTTTTCCACATTATATTGTTACCTGTTGTCATAGTTTCATGTTAAAACAGGGACCAGATTTTCACTTCGAGATAAGCGGTAATTCGTAATAAGCGAGTTCGAGATAACGAGGTTCGACTGTATCTGTTTTGGCTGGATACTGCCGCAGCTTCTTTGCATGGAAAGCTCTGGTTCTTGATATATGTAAGTATATAAATTTTAGTTAGAGGACCACAAGGTAGAATAGTTATTTATAGCTAATTGTGTCATCCTCTTTAAACATTGTTTAAATAAAATAAAATAAAATAAATTAATTGTCGATGCCGGTGTTAGGTATGGAGCAGAGGCTACATCCACTAGGTCGTTGATGATCTTGTACAACATGACAAGCTGGAGTTTAGTCCTTCTCGACTCTAGTATTACCCATCACAGGTCCTGAAGCATATCTCTTACACTGCTTGCGTTGTGGTATCTGTTGGTACAGTACCTCGCTGCTCTTCTCTTGACCATTTCTAGTTTGTACTTCGACCGGAGTGTATGAGGGTTCCAGACAGAAGCACAATACTCGAGTAGGACGGACTAGTGTGGCATAGGCTGCTGGCTTTGTGTCACAACTTCTTACCCGAAGTATACTTCGTAGAAAGCTCAGGGTACTGTTGGCCTTTTTCACTGTCCGATCTATGTCTTTTCTAGATCCACTCCTAAGTACTTGGAGGTAGAGACGCCTTCCAGTTGTTCATTTTTTAGCCGGTAACTGTGCATGACTGGGGATCGTTTCCTAGTTAACCTCAACATGTTGTACTTTTCTGGTGGAATGACAAGCTACATGTTTCCTGCCACTGTGTAAGCTTTCAGGGTCTAGCTGGAGCTGATTGCTATCTTCCTGGGTCTTTATCTGTATATAAACAAAACAGTCATCGGCGAAAATGCTAGTCTGGAATGTTATACTGTCTGGTAAGTCATTGGTGAATAACAGAAAAAGAAGCGAATCAAGCTCTGTGCCTTGTGGGACACCACTGATGACAGGTGCTTTCTCTGATGCTGCTCCATCAACGATTACTTGCTGTACCCGGCTTGACAGAAAGGACGATCCAGGAGTGTGCCTGGTCTCTGATTCCATAGTGATCGAGTTTTCCTAGCAGCCGCTGGTGTTGCAATCGATCAAAGGCTTTGGAAAAATCAAGGATCACAAGTTTGTGGACAAGTGTCAACAGCATTGTCTCGCAGCTACGTCGGGCTCTGAAATCATGTTGACAGTCAGTCAGGATTTTGTGTTGTTCCAGGTGAGCCATGATATTACTGGTGATAAATATGCTCCTGAAGTTTATAGCATAAGCTGGTTAGTGATACAAGTTACAGGTATCAACCACAACGGCGTTAGAAGTACAATACACAAGCTGGTATTTCCTGTTGTGATCAACCTTTTGAGAAAAGGGACATTTTACACAGGTTGGTGAGTATATCTATTGGCTTTTATGGCACCGTAACATAATATAGGGTAGCTGGATCTACATATAGGCCTCTTCAAGCGAAAAAGTGCTTTCAAGCCTGCGCAAAATGTGCGGATTCTCATCATCCTGTTCATGCGCAAATTCTCATCCGGGCATTTGCTCTTTGTCTAAGCATTCTATAGTATCCAGTGATTCTGTTTGCGGACAGCAAAGGTCCTTATCAGACCGCTCATCAGCACAGTCTGATTTGGGCCATCACTGTCCGCACATGACTCGAAGGTATAATTTCTCTTGATGGAGCTCATATCATTTTCATCGCGGCAAAACTATGTATACATTGGTCCAGAAAGTCAATACCACCTGGAGAACCAGACTTGATAAACATGAAACCCTGATCAGATCTCGCTTTGAAATCCCGATTGCTGATTTGGGTGTGTATTGTTTATCAAGTCCTGAGGCATTTTGATTCTGCGGAAGGGTGAGAATGACCGTAGAGAATATTTCATGATCAATCTCCACGAAAGAATGTTGCCGACCCGGCCGGCGGGGGTCAAACCCGCAACCTCCTGATCAGGAATCGATGCACCGCCAACTGAGCCACCGACATTACGTAAACACGCCAATTCAAATATACTGAAAATTTCACCACCAAAAACTGAAAGTTTTCAGAAAAAGAATCTGATAGTTTTCATATTTCTGCTCAAAACATAGATTGTAGGTACTCGTTAGAACCGCCTCGGCGAGGCGGTTCTAACGAGTACCCACAATCTATGTTTTTGAGCAGAAATAAGAAAAATAATGTAAACCCCTGTAAACCCCAGTTTTACTATATAAAAGTAGGGTTTAAGGGGGTCAAAATTATATAGGTATGTTTTTGTGATGGAGGCCGGCTCTGAAAGCTGTTACACCATGGCCAACATTGGTCATCTACGAAGCCGATAGCGGGTTTGACCTCCGCCGGGTCGGCATATTCTTTCGTGGACTATTTCGGTCATGAAATATTTTCTTCGGTCATTCTCTCCTTGCCGCCGATTCAAAAAGGGCAATGGTAAGTTTCTGGCGAAATAATGTGCACAATACTGGTTAACCGTTTAGAGGACTAAACCTGCCTAGTAAAAGTGTGGTTAGGTAAACTAACCGCGCTCGATATGACCCCAATGGGTTGACTGGGCAGAGAAAACTCAACACAAACAAATCCTAACAAATAATTCTCTGCTAACGCTGATCACGTTAGTCTGCATTCAAACATATAAGCCTAATACACTCTGATGCTTATAAATTGCGAATAAATAAACAAAACCAAAGAAAACTTTTCTTTTTTTTATTTATTAAAAAAAAAAAAAAAAAAGGAATTTTGATTTTAATCATATTGAATACAATATTGGCGGACGAGTATAAATATAATCAGTAAAACGCGCAGAATCTACAGCCTTGGGTAAAAAGTGTAACCTGAGCCGCGGTCCTACTAGACACCGAAAAGTACCTTTTCCACCGAAAAGAACCGGAAAGGGGCTATCGGGTACCAAAAAGAACTTTATAAATATGATGTTAAAATTTACATATGACGTTTGGCACTGAAAAGAAGACTTTTATGCAGAAAATGCAAAATGTTTAAGAAAGGTCAGTAGCACATGCCTGGCTCAGATTACATATTACAAATACATTTGTATACTGTTTATGTTTTTCTTTTTTTCTTTTTTTTTTTTTTTTTTTTTAATTTCAATGTAAAGCCAAATCAGTTCTAGAGGCCAAATAAAATAAGGCAACCGCCCTCATCAGCACTCTATGTGTTTCGATTTTTCCAAGAAAAAAGTTGCTCAAACACAGTACATAGCTCCAGTTATAGGGGTTATCCAGATAATGGGGCGCTTTTAAGAAGAACCAAAAACACATGTTTTCTTGGAGAAATAAGAAAAATCCTTCTCGGTTGAAAAGAAAAAGTAATGCCTTATCTGGATCTATGACAGTAACTATATTCGTATATTCGTTTGAATATGCTCTATTCTCGAATAAATTCTCGAATATGGTATATTCGTTCGAAAATAGCCATATACACGGCGGGACACAAACAAGGATAAACACGGTATGATTAGCCGTGAGACATCGTGTTTGGTAACTGGAAGAACAGCCAACAAAGCTGATTTAGACGATAACACTCTTGGAGTTGCGCTAAATAAATGACGTATGACATGAGACGGATATAAAAACTACACAGCCCATAGCATTCTACTTCACAAGCTGCTGGTACTAGTATTTCGACTTGTGAGATAAGTATTTTCTTCTATTTTCTATGTTGTTTTGAATTTTAAAACGAAGCATGTTTATTCCAAAGTTAAAAGTTATTTTTATATTACATATCCAAAGTTATATTTCATAGTAATTTGGGAAAGAGAACTACTTTTATGGGTTAATATTTCTCCAAATTGTAAATGAATAAAAGTATATCCAGAAAGTGACAGTGATTACAAAAAATAAATAAATAAATAAATAAATAGATAACTAAATAAAAAAATAAATAAATAGATAAAAATAAATAAAAAAATAAAATAAAATAAAATAAAATAAAATACATTATCATGGAATGTTTTTATCACTCGATTCGATTAGCTGTCTGGTCAGCATCAGGCCTACGTGGCGTTATTATATGAATAAATTTTATTTTTGTGGATTTTATCGATGTATAAACTCCGGCGAAGCACTCATAAACTGAAAAAGGGCTTTTTGTTAACTCTTGTCAAGCTGAATGACTTGATATGCCACGCCCATTTCTAATTTTCACCCAATCAGATTACATGATCCAGATTGCTGATATGAATTCACATACTTAATGACAAAAAGTGCAGATCCAGATCAGTTGCCAACTTACCTTGATCTACACTGTTTACAAAAGCAGGACAAGGGTTAAATTTGTGATTGATTCGCCGGAGTTAACACATCGATAAAATCTAAATAAATAAAAAACATTTTTTTTATAAACAAAATAAATAAATAAAATAAAATAATTCCATAGTTAGTCATCAAAATATTGCAAATGTTGCCAAAAAATGACTATCTTTTGAGACAGCGAATGGAAATAGATCCAGCGGATTCCTGCTCTGAACTTTATTGAGTGTAAAACTTTGTCTTCAACCCGTCAAATTGCGTGAAATAAATATATAGACGTAAAAGTGAAATTATTCGAAAATAACAAAATGGTATCTAACAAAACAATGGCAACAGACATCTAACAATAATTCTGCGATTTTCTGACTGTTGCCAGGAAAGTACAGAAATGAGGTTATATGCAAAGTGTTTTTACAATGTTGACTGTGAACTGCACAATTTTGCAAAAGAACCTGAACTGTATGTCCACAAAAATAGTGAAACATTCTATAATGAATTATATCACAATCTCGGACATCCCACAAGAGACGCATAAGCCAAATTAGGCCTTTTGCCGTCATGTCATGAACGTTGCTATAGAACAGACTCAATTATGTCGTTTTCTGACGTAGTTAGTGTTCTTACGTTTAACCCGTGTATGCCTAGCGTCCCATAAAAGGGACATTGGTAAACAGTGTAGACCCAGATCAGACGCCGCTTAACGCGGCTTCTGATCATGGTCTGCACTGTTTGCAATAACATTAGAAAGTTTCAATGATAAAAACAACTAACACGATTTCTGTATTTGACTATACAATAAACCCTTCCAAAATTCATGATGGGAGATTTTTTGAAAATATTTAGGCGTAAATGGGTTATTAAGTTAAAAGCATAGTTTTGTGACGATTCTAAGAAAAACAATGTACTTTTACACGGACAAATAGGTACGTAATACACATTTGCTTGATATGAAAACCCTGCCACTCAGGAGCGTAGATAACTCGGTAAAAATCGTTTTTGAACTGTTTTCTTTGTTTTTTCTTTTTTTACCGAATTATCATGCTCCTTTGTAACAGATTGTTCCTTTCAGTCAAAAAAATTGTTGATTATTCTCTATTAATGAATTGGTTAATAATGATGGTAAGATTTTTTTTTGTTTTGAAAGAGCCATGTTATGACAAAATATGTCCTCTCGGGTGTACATGTATTCAAATACCACTGAGTTTGAGCTTTTGCATTGCGTTTTTGTTATGATCATCTACAAGAGCCACATTACGAAAACGCGCCTATTCTAATATACTGAAAATTTTACCACCAAAAATGAAAATTTTAAGATAAAAAATTCTGATATTTTTCATAATTCTGCTCAAAACATAGATTGTGGGTTATCGTTAGAACCGCCTCGACGAGGCGGTTCTAACGAGTACCCACAATCTATGTTTTTGAGCAGAAATAAGAAAACTAATGTTTACTACTGTAAACCCCAGTTTTACTATATAAAAGTGGGGTTTAAGGGGGTCAAAGTTATATAGGCATGTTTTCGTGATGATATCGAGCTATTGTCTTGGTGAGATACAGCAGGTTTAAATGGAATTTGATACACATGGTAGATCTTTCCGTCAGGTTTTACAAAGGAGAAAATTTTTGCCACTCCTTGTTTGTTTTCTTGCACACCAAATCCCTTTTGGAAAGGGATCTACTCTCTAAAAAGGAAATAATTTGCTCCCTTCTTGGAGCAAATTCTTTCCTTTCAGAGTAGACCTCTTTTCAGAAGGGAGCAAAAATAATTTTGACAAAGTAGTCTCCCTTTAAAGTGTATCATTCCCTTCAAGATGGCGCTGCAAATTTTCTATTTTAAAGAAGCCATGAAGTTGTTTGCTTTATTTGGAGTTCTTCTGATAACAGAAGTGACGTGTGAAACTGCTGTGGAGTACAGAGGCTTGATTCTACAGAAACATAATGACTATAGGAGACAACAGGGCGGTTCCAATATCAATAAATTGGTAAGTTACTGTTCACAAGGGCTATTCCATACGTTATATCACCTGGCAGCTAGGATTCTATTTAACGTTTAGCACTATTAGTAAAATTTTCAACAGACGACACTATGTCATATTTTTCTTATTTTCCAAAGGGTCTCAATGGAGATTAATTGCATGGAATGTCAGATCCTGTTTTCTGGGAAAAAGTAAAATATCATCAATTTGTCGTCTGCTGAATTAGCCATGGGAGTGGTAAAAGATAGGGCTGTTCCAAACGTTTAATCGCCAAGCCGCGAGGATTTTATTAAAGGGAAATGAATGGTTTCTGTCCACAAAGGCTGTTTCAAACATTATACCGCTAGAATTTTAAGGAATAAATGGTAACTATTCACAAGGGCCGTCCCAAACGTTATATCAGCTGTCCGCTAGGATTTTGCTTAAGGGGAATGTATGGTTACTGTTCACAAGGGCTGTTGCAGTCGTAAAATCGCCTGGCCGCTAAGATTCTGTTTAAGGGGAAGGAATGGTTACTGGTCACAAGGGCTGTTCCAAACATTATAGCTCCCTACCGCTAGAATTTCGTCTAAGGGGAATGACTGGTAACTTGTTCACACGGGCTGTTCCAAACGTTATATCACCCTACTGCTAAGTTTTTTTGTTAGGGAAATTTTCACAAGGGCTGTTTCAAACGTTATATTACCTATACGCTAGGATTTTATGTAGGAGAAATGACTGGCTATTGTCCACAAGGGACGTTTTAACAATTATATCACCTGTCCGCTAGGATTTTATTTAAGGCGAATGAATGGTTACTGCTCTCAAGGGCTGTTCAAAACATTAAAACACCTGTCCGCTAGGATTTTATACAAGGGGAATGAACAGTGACGATAGCTTTTCCAGAAAAATTATCACCCATATCCGCTAGGATGATATTAAGTGGAATGAATGGGTACCTTTCTCAAGGGCTGTTTCAAACGTTTCATCAGCTGTTCGCTAATATTGTATTGAAGGTGAATGAATGATGACTGTCCACAAGAGCTGTTCAAAAGGTTATACCACCTGTCCACTAGGATATTATTTAAGTGGAATGACTAATGACTGTTCGCAAGGGCCATTCCAAACGTTATATCAGCTCTTCGCTAGGATACTATCGAAGGAGAATGAATGGTTACTGTCCACAAGGGTTATTCCGACCGTTGTATCACCTGGCCACAAGAATTTTATAAGGGAAATGAAAGGTGACTGTTCACAAGGGCTGTTCCAACTGTTATATTAGTTGTCCGCTAGGATTTTATTTAAGGCGAATGAATGATTACAGTTCATAAGGGCTGTTCCAAACATTATATCACCTGGTCGGTAGGATTATATTTAAGGAAAATGAATGGTTACTGTTCAAAACGTGATATCACTGGTCAGTAGAATTATTTTAGGGGAATTAATGGTTACTGTTCACAAGGACTGTGCCAAGCGCTATATCACCGGACCACTACGAAATTAATTTAATGTGAATGAATGGTTACTGTTCATAAAAGCTCTTCATAACGTTATATCACCTTTCCGCCAGGATTATATTAAAGGGAAATGAATGGCAACTGTTCATAAGGGCTGTTTCAAACGTTATATCACCTGTCGGCTAGGGTTATATTTAAGGTGAATTAATGGTTACTGTTCACAAGGGCTATTCCAAACGTTATAACACCTGTCCGCTAGGATTATATTTAATGGGGAATGAATGGTTACTGTTCACAAGGGCTGTTCCAAACGTTATACTAGTTGTACGCTAGAATTTTTTAAGGAGAATTTATTTTTTTATTTATTTATTTAAACAATGTTTAAAGAGGATGACACAATTAGCTATAAATAACTATTCTACCTTGTGGTCCTCTAACTAAAATTTATATACATATATACAACAAGACTTAACTAACAGCTAAGAAATTCATGGGATAAAAGTAGCTTGTAGCGAAGTGAATGCTTGTATAAAGTTTTTATCAAATAAAAGTGCTAACAGGTATGTGCAAGTGATTTAAAACCAAACATGGCACTTAATTATATCAAAGACAAATCTGTATGTTATCACAGTTTTTGTAAGTGCTTTAAGATTTGACGAGCGCATAAAACCAATATCTAAAACAATTATGCTAGGTCATAAAAGCTCTCAATTCAGTTACAATAACGGTTTCAGCGATAATTTTACACATGGTATATCATTTAAAATCATAGTTAAAGACATTTTATAAGGGTTAAAATGTTGCTTTAAGAGACTGCTTAAAGGTAGAGAGTGACCCCGATGTTTTTACTGTTTGAGGTAGAGCATTCCATAGTCTTGGTGCGGAACACGAAAAAGAGCCATCAAAAAGTGCTGTCCGTGCTTTCGGCACATAAAGTGAGCCATTTTCTGATGATCTGAGGTTAAGAGTGTGTACCTCGGATACTGGTTTTAGAAGTTGTGTTATATATTCAGGGGATAAATTATTTATTGCTCGGTATGTCAAGACAGCCTTATTATATTTAAGTCTGTCCGGAATTGACAGCCATCCCAGCTGACTGAACATATCTACTGATGGGGTATCGTAATTTGCTTGCAGGATGATTCGAGCAGCGCGTTTTTGCAGCTTGGATATGCGTTCAATATTAGTTACAGAGGCTGACCCCCAGGTAACAGAGCCATAATCAATATAAGGAAGAATATACCCCTGATAGTAAACTTTTTGAATATGTGTCGGTACATACGTTGCTAACTGGCGTAATAGAGATATTTTAGATGAGATAAGGGAGCATAAGTGGTCTATATGGGCAGACCAAGAAAGGTGTTCATCGATATAAACACCAAGGAGTTTCTGTTTACTAACGGATTGAATATTGACATCATCAGCAATAGTATTTAGAGGTCGAGAGTCGTTCAAGCGTTTTCTAGCGCCAACTAGCATACAAGTTGTTTTGGTCATGTGAACATTCATTTTGTTTATCTTTCCCCATGTTTTTGTGTTACCGAATTCTCCTTGCAGATCTTCTTCAATAGCATCTATGTCATTACCATGCGTGTGAATCATCGTGTCATCTGCATACAAATCAGAGGAGCACTTTTTGATATGAAGCGGAAGATCGTTGATAAAAATGAGAAATAAGGTCGGGCCTAATATTGAGCCCTGAGGCACACCAGATTGTACGGTGGTGAAATCCGTCAACCCTTTATCACTCTCGATTACTTGTTGTCGAGAACATAAATATGATTTGAACCACTGAATGGCAGAAGGGTTAAGTTTGTATAATGCAAGTTTATTCAGCAAGATGGAGTGATCAACTAGATCAAAAGCCTTCCGAAAATCGATAAAAAGGGCTCCAACCAAGTCACCCTTATCAATACATTTCATCCAGTCATTAATGAGTTTGACTAAAGCTGTTTGGCAACTATGTTTTGGCCTGAACCCGGATTGATTGTTATGTAGAAGTTTATATTTGTTCAAATATGCCATAAGATGTTTGTTCACGTGCTTTTCGAAAATTTTAGATACAGTGGACAGGATAGAAATTGGCCTATAGTTTGAGGGGTCGGACATTTCACCACCTTTGTAAATTGGAAGTACCTTTGCCAATTTCATTTGAGAAGGAAACTGGCCGGTCGCAATGCTTTTATTGATAAGCATCGCAATCGATGGCGATAATGATTTGGCAGCAAGTTTGATGATCCTTGGCCCTATGCCGTCAAGCCCGGTCGATTTTGAAACCTCTAAGGTATTAATATGTAATAAAACTTGTCCGGGGTAATAAATGGAATTGTAAATTGTGTGTTTGTAGGCACTTTGCTATCAACAAAATCGCTGATTTTATTGGTGTCAAAGTCTAATGAATTTCCGGATGATGTGTTTTTATTCAAAAGCTCGGCAACTGAAGCAAAGTATTTATTCAGTTTGCTCGCAACAGCTTCAGACTCCGTAATGGTTTCATTTCCGATTATAAGTTTTTGAGGCAAATTACTGGAGGCAGTCTTGCTACCATTAGTCACGTCTCGCAGGTGTTTCCATAAGGATTTGGTATCTTTTGAATTTGTTATGCTATTAGAAAAATATTTACGTTTTGCTTGTCGTATGAGTTGTTTTGTTTTATTGCGGTATTTTCTATGATCACTCCATTGCTTTAATCGTTTGGTTTTATCTCGTAAAGATTGCATTTGAATTATATCTGGAGTAAACCAGTCAGGCATACGTTTAGATTTTACGCGTTTGGATTTAATCGGAGCATGATTGTTCAAGTGTTTCAAAAGGAATAAATACCAGATGTTAAGGTCTTCGTCTATACTTGATTTATCTGCCGCAAACGCATCCAAATCGTTAGCAATATCAGATATAAACTTATTTTCGTCAAAATGCTTGTAGCTGCGATAAGTAGTGGTAGTATGTTTGTCTTTTAGAAGCTTTGAGTTTACTTTTCGCGTAAAGCAAATGGGAAAGTGATCACTTAAAGATAAAGTAGAAGTAAAACAACGTACAATATTCTCTGGATGAGTCATATATACATGATCAATTAACGTATTGGTAGTTTCCGTTACCCTTGTTGGCTCTGTTACCAGTTGAGTTAAATCGAATAGATTTATAAGGTTTAGCCATTTATTATTCGTATGAGCTTTCAAATCAACATTAAAATCACCCATGAGAAGGAATTCAAGACCAGATGTCTGTGCTATGGAAAGCTCTACCTCAAACAAGTCGATCCATTCGGTTTTTGCATCGGGTGGCCTGTAAACTGTACATAAGAGAAAAGGTTTAGCATTCGGTAGCTCGATTTCAGCCCAAAGTGTTTCTAAGCTAGATGTTTCAAACTCAGGCCTGCGTTTGAACTTAATTGTGTTTCTAATGTATAATAGTAGACCACCACCAGTTTTATTTTTGGTCTCTGCTCTATCTTTTCTAAGAATCTCAAATCCGTCGATCGCCACCACATTGTCAGAGACGGTCGGTTCTAAAAATGACTCACAAATACCCAGAATATCTGGGCATGTCTTGTTAGCCATGATAATGCGTATCTCATCAAATTTAGAGACAATGTGCCTAACATTAAGATTACAAAAATGCAACCCTTTTGACTTGGATAACAAGTCCAAAGTGGTATTACTTGTGGTGTTAGGCATCAAGCAGGTAGGATCAGAGGTATGAAAGTTTGGTATAATGTTTTGATTGGGCAAAGAAGAAGTGTTAGCAAGGGAAGGATCACCGGGATGCACAGGTTCTTGTGGTATGATAATTGTTGAATCATATTCACATTGTTGTTGTGGTGAATGGTTTTCTGTGTCTGAATGAATGGTTACTGTTCACAAGGGCTGTTCTAAATGATATAATCTTACCGTTAGGATTTTATTTGAGGGGAATGTATGGTTACTGTTCACAAGGGCTGTTCCATACGTTATATCACCTTCCGCTAGGAATTATTTAAAGGCAATAGATACACTTTCAGAGAAGCAACTTTACACTAAATGGGTATTGACATGTTTCTACATGTGGAGTAGAATTAAAACTACCTGTTCTCCTTAAATTGACTGTATTACGAAAACATGCCTATTCAAATATACTGAAAATTTTACCACCAAAACAATAAAAATTTTCAGATAAAAATTCTGATATTTTTTATATTTCTGCTCAAAACATGGATTGTGGGTACTCGATAGAACCGCCTCGACGAGGCGGTTCTAACGAGTACCCACAATCTATGTTTTTGAGCAGAAATAAGAAAAATAAAGTATACCCCTGAAAACCCCAGTAACTATATAAAAAGTAGGGTTTAAGGGGGTCAAATTATATAGGCATATTTTCGTGATGAGGATGACCATTACACTGCTATTAATATTGTTCTAGGTTTGGAGTGACACTCTGGCGCAAGAAGCGGATGCTTGGATATCGAAGTGTAACTTTGAGCACCAGAATGCAGGTCACGGTGAAAATCTCGCCATGAATACAGCGGCCGATGAGACGAGTAATATTGAAGAGGCATTCTCTCGCTGGTATGCCGAGATTAATCACTACAATTATGCTGGCAAAAGTTGCGGTGCAAGCTGCCATTATACGCAGGTAATTATCACTGGGCATGTTGTGCGAATAGAACAATAATTGTTGGAGTTTAACCAATCAAATAATTCAAATTTAACATTACGAAAACACGCCTATATAATTTTGACCCCCTTAAACCCCACGTTTATATAGTAAAACTGGGGTTTACAGGGGTATACATTATTTTTCTTATTGCTAAACAACATAGATTGTGGGTACTCGTTAGAACCGTCTCGCCGAGGCGGTTCTAATGGTTACCACAATCTATGTTTTCAGAAGAAATGTGAAAAATAACTTTTTATCTGAAAAATTTCCTTTTTTTGGTTGAAAAAATTTTCAATATATTTGAATAGGCGTGTTTTCGTAATGGTTGAATCTGATTAAAGATAAATTTTCTACCAGTGCAAAAAGCATTTCAGCAGAACTGCTTTTTCGCACTAATTCTATCACTAAAATTGAAAGAGAATTCGTACACTTTCAAGGGAGGCAACTTATATCTTATTGCTTTGTCTCCCTTCACAAAGGGGTTTATTCTAAAGGGAAAGAATTAACTCCTACTCACCAAACACATTTTAAAAGAATTGCCTGCCCCTGAAATTATCATTTTGTTTTCTTAAATCGCATTAGTTATCGATTGTGTTCCCTGTCATGTTTAATACCTGTAAGTAGCACTTATTTTTAACATGACCAAAACTTTACAAGTTTCAATTTTTACCCATTTATGCCTAGCGTCCCATAAAAAGAACATTGGCAAACAGTGTAGACCCAGATCAGACGCCAGAGAACGCGGCGTCTGATCAGGGTCTATACTGTTTGCACAAAATGCAGGAATTTCTATCAGTAACATGTAGTAATCCGTTCTTTTGGAAATGGACCAGTCCTAAAACTGAGATAAAAGAGTCCATTTGGCCAAAGTGGGTTAAACCGCTTTAAAATGCTTCTACAGAACAAGAGTATTTATATCTGGCAGGAAATAATATTTTCAAGGGAGGGAATAGATGCACTTTCAGGGGATGGGAGGCAACTCTGTCAAAATTAATTTTGCCCTCTTTCAAAAACAGATCTATTCTAAAAGGAATTTGCACCATGTGGGGCCATTTTCCGCTTAGAATAAACCCTTTTTCAGAAGGGATTTTATGTGCAGGAAAGCAAATATGAAGTCACAAAAGTAGTCTCCCTTGTGAAAAAAATCGCAAAAAGTCTTCCAGGTATATCCAGTGCCCCTCATTTCGAAAACGCGACTATTCAAATACACTGAAAATTTCACCACCAAAAAATGCAAATTTTCAGATAAAAAATTCTAATATTTTTCATATTTCTGCTCAAAACATAGATTATTGTGGGTACTCATTAGAACAGCCCACTCGTTAGAACCGCTTCAGCGAGGCGGTTCTAACGAGTACCCACAATCTATGTTTTTGAGCAGAAATAAGAAAAGATAATGTATACCCCTGTAAACCCCAGTTTAACTATATAAAAGTGGGGTTTAAGGGGATCAAAACTATATAGGTATGTTTTCGTGATGAAATTCCATTTGAACAATAGGATCTGTGTGACCAGCAAAGACTCAGATCAGCCTGTACATCCTCCCAATATAGCAGGGGTTATCGTTTGTCCCTCTTTGGATAGCCCGGAGGCTGTTGAAGGCACATGCGATCAGTGAAAACTCTGATCAGACTGCGCGGATGCGCAGGCTGATCTTAGTCTTCGCTGATTGCACAAGTCTTAGTGTATGTTTTGTCATGCGCTGGCTCGTATGTAAATGCCTTTCCTATCACAGTAATAGTACGCGTTACTGGAACAAAATACTCAGATAGCAATCTTTATACACACGGTACTTATGAAATTGATAAAATGTTGCATAAAAATCATGATAAACACAAATATATACAACAGAGAACATTAGCTTGCCTTTGAGGTTGCAATACTAACAAATGTCAGATCGCTAGATAAATAGGCGAACAAAAACAAAACAAATTTCGTATTGAAATTACTATTAGAATGATATCTTTATTGCATATCTAACAACATAAAATTATGAAAAAAGCATATTTTTAAAATTATTATGAACCTTTAGTACTGAGATGGTCAAAACATATCTGCGGTGCCATGTTGTAAATGCTTTAACCTTTACCACTCTATGGGCAAATTCAGCAGACGACAAATAATTGATTGTTTCCTTATTTATCCCAGAAGATAGGCTTTGCATTTCATGCAAATGGTTTGTTAGGCATCTGATCTGGGTCTACACTATTTGCACAAGACTGGATGTTTATATTTAGTAACTTTTCCACCATTTCTACAAGGGAAACAATAGGTGATTTCCTGTTTAGTTTATTGCACACCAGCCCCCTTCTAAAAAGGGGTTTACTCTAAAACAAAGAATTAGCCCCAGCAGGCACACGGCGTTAAAACAACGTCGATTCAACGTTGATTCAACGTCATGACGTTGAATCAACGTTGAATCGACGTTGTTTTAACGTTGTGTGCCTGCTGGGAGCTGCCTGTCTTTTTAGAAGTGAGAAAAAAAAATTGACACGTTGTATCCCATGAAAATGTATTCGTTCCCCTATATTTTTTCTCAATTTTAGCTGGTATGGTATAACACCCGCGAGGTTGGGTGTGCAACGACCAGATGCCCAAGTCTGAATATGCGGGGAAGAGCAGTGAAGAATGCTTGGTTCTTTGGTTGTTGGTACGATCCTGCGTAAGTTTATTGTTTTAATAGGAAAGAAATTAGCTTTGTCAGTAAGTATCAGTTATGTGCACAAGTAGGTGCAGTGGGGGTTAGAGCCCACCGTGTCTTGGCTCTGTGGTCCCTAGCCAAGATGTGTAGTATTACGCTGTTGATATATCTGTGTTATATAGTTAGTTGAACCAAGCTATAAGCTTTAAAGGTGACGCATTCCCTAATTTCAGAATATTTCAAGATAAAGATATTGTTGAAAACCGCGTTTCAAAATCCGTATTGGTACGGAAGAGACGCGGCAAAGTGTAAACCACTGTCGACTCCCAAGAAACAAGTCGTAGTAACTTGTCTTGCTATTTATAGTTTGGTAAAAAGCTATCCCACTATGCACTAGTCTATGATGTCTGCTTCTTCTTAAAATTTCCTTCGAAATATACATATATTTTTTCATCACGAAAACATTCCTATATAATTTTGACCCCCTTAAACCCCACTTTTATATAGTAAAACTGGGGTTTACAGGGGTATACATTATTTTTCTTATTTTTGCTCAAAACATAGATTGTGGGTACTCGTTAGAACCGCCTCGCCGAGGCGGTTCTAACGAGTACCCACAATCTATGTTTTGGGCAGAAATATGAAAAATATCAGGGTATTTTATCCGAAAATTTTCAGTTTTTAGAGGTGAAATTTTCTATATATTTGAATAGGCGTGTTTTCGTAATGAAATCCTCATTATTTTTTCCAGACTACTGATTTTGATAAAATAGTCAATATTCTATTTCTGTTGAATACTTAGGCTTTATATTTCAAGCTAGCATTTCTAAATGACAAAAACTGATTTAACTGAATTTTAAAACCATTTTTTAATATAATAAATGCAAGATGCAGATAACTATGTTGGAAAAAAAAACTTATCAAGAATAAATAAATTCGTTGAAAATTACATCCCGAATGATTGTGACAAAATAAGTATAAAGTTTTAACAAAATCGCTTCAAAAAATGACATTTAAATCAATTTTAAAATTTTACTTAAATCTTATTTTGTAACGTTAAATTTCATTTAAAAATCAACATGATAATGAAAATGATTAAGCACTGCAGCGCTACATGTAAAAATGGAAGAGATCTGTTTCTCTCTTCATATATTACTCGAATATTTTCAAATTAAAGTTTCTAAAACATTTAAAATTACACATAAGAACCAATGACGTCATTGGTACCTCGTGAATATTAATGAGATGCAAGTGTGCAAAAACTTGAAATCTCAATAATTTTGTAAATATTTGGAATTTTTCAATGGGGATTTCACCACTGGACGCCAGTAATACATCTTTCTTTTAAGTATATATACAACGAAAAGTAAAAATAGGGGCTGCGTCTGGTTTCGAGGGACACTGGCGTTTGTGAAGAATTTCTTTATTATTCAAGCCTTTAAAATGTAAATATCAAAGAAGTTTCTCCATGTTAATTCTCTTCTAATCGGAGATTAACAGCAATATATCAAATGACCACATTTCCTACAAATGCGTACAGCGCAGACTCAGATCAACCTGCACATCCGCAAAGTCTGATCAGAGTCTTGGCTGTCCGCATGAAGACATTTTGGTTCGTTGGCTACCCACATAGTTCCCTACAAAGACCTTGATTAGACTGCGCGGATGCGCAAGCTGATCTGAGTCTCCGCTGGGCACACACGCAGTCTTGTAGAAAATGCTGTGCCCCAGTTCAAATGTTGAACTGTTCAGGATTTCTATACAACGTATACTTGAACAAACGCGTCTGCAGTGTATCAATGATCGCGATTTAAACGGCTACCATTAAAGCTTTAAACTAATCGCAAAACGTTAGAAAATAAATAGCAAGGAAAAGCTAACTACTGGGGCATATAGACTTCGTCCATCGTACGACCTAAGATTGCCCATTACCATTCCAATTCTCAATAGATTAATTCTATCTTTGCAATATACCACAACTAGTAGATATGACTATGTTTTAGTCCGCGCAATGTATCTATTTGCATTTGAAACATTCGCCCGCATAGGCGAAATCACATCAAATCACACAAGAGCTCCTTACGTCGTTCAGTTCTCCGACGTGTCTATGTTTGCGGAACAGGGAAGGCAGCAGGTAGAAGTAACTTTTCATCAGTTCAAGCATATTTTAATGAAAAGACCACATAGGATGATTTTTGGGAGGGGTCTGCCTGTTATTCCGCTGTAGCAGCAATATCTGAGTATCTACAGTTGAGGGGTTTGACTGAGGGACCATTTTTTGTTCTGTTGTTGGGAAACCTATTCCAAGGTCTGTTTTTGATCAGCAATTACACAGATATCTTAATTTTTGTCAGTTGGATAATGCTCGATACAAGGGTCACAGTTTTCGTATAGGACCAGATTCTATACGGTCACTTGGGCGTTGGAACAGCAATGCATATAAAAAGTACCTGAGAATGCATTCGGCATGATTTATAATCTTTGAACAAGCATGGTTTCAGGGATCTAACTTTAAGCAGGAAGAAACTGGGGCCTGCGTTTGCTAGCACCCATTAATATTATGTACATGCAAATATGTTTAGGGTAGTTCTAGTAAGGTGTATTGACCAAGTCTGCTTGCGTTTGCTGGCAGCCTCAGTCTGATTATTTTAACATTTTAATGTATAGGACCAACTTATCTTGCAGTAGGGGCTAATTGTAGGCCTCATTACTTCTATGGTTGTCTGCGTTTGCCGACTGCCTAGGATAACAATTTATACCATTAAGCTTGTTAGTTTTGTTAACAGTTCCATGCATTCATGTCGGTACTGCGATTTTACAAACTTGTCTTCTCAAACAAAATACTATATTAACATTGCCTGGTCCCTCTTGTAATCGTATAGACTGAGATTTCAGGGATGTTAACGCAGTCCGTGTTGGCCGGTTGCTGTTGGGATCTATGCATATAATAATTTCACATACTTTGATTTTCCTCACTTTATATATATGTATGGTAGTTCTGTCAAGCAAATGAAACTTATCATTTGAGGCAAATAGCAGTCTGCTGCTGCTGTTTTTATTTTATTTTATTTTATTTTTTTATGGGGCAAACCATGTCGCATATTTGCCGAAAATGGAAAGGAAATGGAGAAGTTGAGATGTTCGGCAAATAAGCGCCATGGTTGTATGGCAGTGGTGTAGCCCCATCTGCTTTCTAGATGAGGTCATAAGATTTATTTTAATTTGTGGGAAGTATCTTCACTCATTGCTATATGGAAATTTACCGTTTTCAGAACTCAAAATTTTTGTGAATCTTTGGGAAAATAAAACTCATAGATATACACAGATGTATCGACAGCAGCAGCACTGTGTTGGCTATTTTATGTTTGGTTACACATCAAAGGGCAGCATTTGCATGCAAAGGGGTCAGTTTCTCCTTCTATACCATCAGGCCATGGCCTATTTTTCGTCCGTTTTTAGGCCGACGTTGGCTTTGCCATGGTTCAGTATTGGGCCATCTGCCATTTTCCATCCCTTATGAAGACAGTTCTCTTTGTATGGAAACGCTGCTCTGGTAGAAAAATGTCGAATCAGATATCACAAGCAGTGGGGATGTTATTCCCCTATGCTAGATTGGATGTCACAGCTGAAGAGATGCTTTCCTCCTCTGTTGGGTTATCCACTTATATATGGTTGGCGGAGGCGAGATAAATAAGTATTCTCGTTAATATGTTCTAGATCATCAAAGAGAACATTTTCTGCACAAAAATATACGGTCCCAAAAATGAAACGTTGTCTTGAAATTGAGGTTGTGTAACGATTTGCACGGACATGTCATTTAATATCAGGTGCGGGAAAAAAGCGGTTGTTTGTTGACAAGCGTAAAATGGAAAGCTAAACCAACATTTTCAACCATATTTGAAATCATTACAACCCAAAGTATCGAGAGATTTATGGCTCTTGCAAGGCGACCTTTCTTTAGTATAATTACATGTAGTTATAGATTTCATGGTGAAAAAAAAAAAAAAAAAAAAAAGACCCATCTTATTAATTCCCCGGTTCACGAGTCAGTTTTTTGTTTCGCAGAGGAAATGATAGAAGTGAATATCCATTTCTAAAAGGTGCTCCTTGTAGCCAGTGCCTGGAGGGACAAACGTGTGAGGATGAACTATGTGCAGGTATATATGTCAAAGACAGTCTTCAAAAAACGCAGATAATTTGTAAATATAGTCACAATCACGGAGGTCTCTGTTCCGTGATTTTCGCCATATTTACTTTTCCCAGTACGAAAACACGCCTATTCAAATATATTGAAAATTTCACCACCCAAAACTGAAAGTTTTCAGATAAAAATTCTGATATTTTTCATTTTCTACTCAAAGCATATATTGTCGCACTCGGTAGAACCGCCTCGCCGAGGCGGTTCTAACGAGTACACACAATCTATACACACAATCTATGTTTTTGAGCAGAAATAAAAAAAAAATGTTGTATAACCCTGTAAACCCCAGTTTTACTATATAAAATTGGAGTTTAAGGGGATCAAAATTATATAGGTATGTTTTCTTTCTTTTGACTTTTTCGACATCAAAATATAACGTGATGGTTATAGAGTAATTGGTACTGATATTACAATGTATCGATTAAAAGCGAAACATTTAAACATTGCAGTTTTTGCAATTATGGCATTGCAATTTAACGATAAAGCAAAGGCATAAAAATAATCATAGGTAATAATAACATATAATGATTTCGAGTATGTAATTCAAACATTGTAGGCATTCCCAGCAGGCACATGCCGTTGCAACAACGTTGATTCAATGTTGATTCAACGTCAAGACGTTGAATCAACGTTGAATCTACGTTGTGTGTTTCAGCGTTGTGTACCCACTGGGAATATTAATTGTATATGGTATATGACTTAAAAGGTACCGTATTTAACAGTAGTATTCGCACACCTTAACACGTAATCCAATATTTGAACAAGTCCAATTTAGTGCTTACTTGCTTTTGTGTCTAAAATAGCTGGATGAGTTGCAAACAGCATAGACCCTGATCAGACGCCGCTTTCTGCGGCGTCTGATTAGGGTCTACGATGTTTGCTTAGGCCTGTCTATTCGTATAATTAAAGTTAACATGGTATAGCAAATACGGTATGTTCTTATATAGCCTCTAAATGTCTTTCTAGGTAAAGGTAAAGAGAAATGTGAGGACAAGAATGCTGATTGTCCTATGTGGGAAGCCAGTGGTAGCTGTGAAAACAATAAAATGTATATGGAGAAGAACTGCAGAATGTCCTGTGGATTCTGTGAAGGTATATAGGGCTAGATCATATTACATAAACAATCAGCACTAAAGATTTTTTTTAAATGGGTTCTGTGAAGGTAAAGCATCAAATGGCAAAAACATGTTACATAAATAATCAGCACTAAAGCAAATATACTCGTCTTAAAGAAGATTCTATGGTGGTATAGCGTCAAAGCCGTGTTACATACAACAATCAGCACTAAAGCAAAAGATACTTACTTTAAAGTGGATTGTATGAAAGTCTAGTACCAAAGGTATGGTACAAAGGGCTATAAAATAATGTAGCACAAACAATCAGCACAAAAGCAAAACTACTTATTTTAGAGTTTATCCTGTGAAGTTAAGGCACAAAAGGGCAAAAAAATCAGCACTAAAGCAAAGTTTTTTAAAGGCTCCAGATTCCTCAAAAAATAGACATTTTTATCCAAGAAAGGATTAATAAATTGATACATAGTATCAATACGATCATAAAATGTGGCACCTGACAGCCTGTAAAATTTCAGTTAGTTTCTCGTTTTTGAACTGGATCAAAAATAAAATGATTTTTTTTTATCACATCTCTGAATTAATGTTGTCAACATTAATTCAGAGATACGATAAAAAAATCATTTCATTTCAAGACCGAGAGACAAACTGAAATTTACAGGCTATAAGGTGCCACATTTTATGATTGTATTAATACCATACTCAGCGTATATCTATTCATTAAACCTTTCTTTGATAATAAAATGTCTATTTTTGAGGAATATGGAGCCTTTAAGGGGACTTGGTAGCTCTTCACCATTTTACAAGGGAGAAAACTTTTTATTTCCTCTTGTTTGCTTTCCTGTACACCAAGCTTCTTCTGAAAAGTGGTCTTCTCTACAGCAAATTCTTTCCTTGTAGAGTAGACCCTGTTTCCAGAAGCACATTAATTTTACGAAGTTGCCCCCATCGAAATTGTGTCCAGTCCTCAATTTGTTTGGCTTAGAGTTGCTATGAGGGCACCTGGTTTAACCTCAGTTACATGAGTGTTCTAAATGATGCCAAAAATAAAACGTTTATCGAGACCAATGAGATCTGGATAAACGCCCTTGGCATGTTGGCCTTTCATTGCTTTTTAATAACATTGCAGACTTCAATAGCCGCGACGTCAGAAAACGTACATGTGCGCCTAGCGAAGATTCAGATCAGCCTGCGTATCCGCACAGTCTGATCAGAATCTTCATTGGGCGCACTTTGATTAGCCACGGATACAAGGCTTCTCACGCGGTCAACGAAGACTGATCAGACTGCGCGGATGTGCAGGCTGATTTGAGTCTACATTAGGCGCGCATGCTCGAAGGTACGTTTTCTCACATTGCGGCCGATATGAATTTATGCGGTTTTACCTACCGTATTAACTTTAAGTATTAGGACAGACAGATCTGAAAAAAAAACAGTGTTGACCTAAATTGGGTGACGCAGAACGTGGGGCTTCTGATTGGGTTCTATACTGTTTGCCACTCATCCAGCAATTTTAGACACATGAACAGGTGGTAAAATGGATTTGTCCTGCAATACTTAGGTCAAATACAGTCGACTCTCGTTATCTCGAATTCTCAGGGACTGTCTGAAATACTTCGAGATATCCGTACTTCGACATATCAGATTTGCAGAATTGAGGAAAACCTAATTCGATTAACTACATTTAACAAATATATGTGTAATTCGACTCCTGAAGTTAGAGATATATTGAAAATATTGTGGAAAAGAGGAGAAATTGCTCCTTAGGAGCAATTTCTCCTCTTTTCCACAATATTTTTTACCTGTTGTTAAATTTTCATGTTTAGGCAGGGACCAGATTTTCACTTCGAGATAAGCGGTTATTCGAGATAAGCGAGTTCGAGATAGCGAGAGTCAACTGTACTTTTTTTACATAAATTTCGTTTAAATTAAAGCTTCTAAAATAAGAACTGATTAAAGGTAGACTACAAAAATAGGCACCGATTAAAATAAGTAGCCAACTTTAATTACGTACTTTCAGAAATAAAAATTGTTCAAGGGGTTATCGAATTTTGAATTAGCAGTAAGTGGGTAAACAACGGGTAGAGTTTTCAAATCATTAATGCGCGATTATTATTTCTTTTTAATTTGTGTAACTTAGTTATTTATGTCATAGCTGTACGCACGTCTTTTGTTTGGTATTTGTTAAACTCTTTCAGCACGACAGACCAACACCAATACCTGTGTAAACAGTATAGATCAAGATGGGACGGCTCGTAACTAGCCGTTTCATCAGGATCTACACTGTTTGCCATTCTGTGTTTTATTTAAGACTGAACCCCTAATTGGCATCAGTGGACAAGACCAAATTCAAGAATGGAAGAGTCCACTTCAGAAACTCATTGATGAAAGGGTTAATTGTAATCGTTGCATTAAACATATTCTGTTTAGGGAAATGAAATTTAATTTCGTTTATGTTTGTTTTCAGGGGGACAAAAAGGTAAGATTCAGCTGCTTTAAATATATCTTTATATCATTTATCACATAGTGAACTAAATTCCCAATATTCAGCATGAAATATCTCGCGATATAGATGGTCTACATGCATGCAAATGTGAGAAATCAGTTATACCATGGTTCTGCGCATATACGTGCGATAATGCACTCGCTCCTGCTTTTGCATTATCGCCTCGTACATGCGCACGAAACATGGTATAACTAAGACATAACCACTTAGAGGCGGTACAAGATAATATAATATAAGCAAAATCTATGCTGCGTTCAGTTAACCGAAACATTCGCAGTTACTCGCAAACTTTCCGTTTATCCGCAGTCTATCCCCAATTTATTCTCAAGATTCGGTAATACCGAGATTGCGAGTAAACTTTTTGTATGCTTTTTTCATACCAAAAATATAATATCAAGTCTCGTCAACGAGAATAACGGCTATTCTCCAATTTGAGGTCACAGTAGACGGGGTTAACAGTTACCGTTCAGAAGCTGCTACATAGTTTGGGAAAATCTCTCGTGAGTGATTTGTTTTACTGAACGCAGACCTGACCTATAGGTTGCAGATACGTTTTGAAATCACAGTTATGATGTTACGCGGTAAAGAGTTTCCGTTTGTTGGTAATTTGGCATTATACGCTCACACCAGTCACAGAACGATACACACATTTTTGTTTCATTTTTGCTAGATTTTTCGAGTCGCTCAGATTCTCAGACCACTAAAGGTTGTCATAGAACACTGCGAGAATGTGGCGTATGGCATGCTATCTTTTTCACTTTAATACTTAAGTGTGTATGTGTGTGTGTTGTGGGGGGTGGGGGGTGCGGGGGTGCGGGGGAGAGGTGTCATTACGAAAACACGCCTATTCAAATATATTGAAAATTTCACCACCAAAACCTGAAGGTTTTCAGATAAAAATTCTGATATTTTTCTTATTTCTGCTCAAAACATAGATTGTGGGTACTCGTTAGAACAGCCTCGCCTAGGCGGTTCTAACGAGTACAAACAATCTAGGTTTTTGAACAGAACTAAGAAAAGTAATGTGTACCCCTGTAAACCCCAGTTTTACTATATAAAAGTGGGGTTTAAGGGGGTCAAAACTATATAGGCATGTTTTTGTGATGTGTGTGTGTGTTCCTTTCAAGTCAAACCATTTAGAAGCTGTTCATAGATATAAACGCAGTCTCATAAGTCTTCACTGTTCAACTGCAGAAGATTTGGATCCTTATCTGTAAGAGGGCACCAACAAAGACGGTCCAGATTGTACGAGTGCGCAGATTGTTCTGCGTCTCATCACGAAAACATGACCCCCTTAAACCACATTTTTTATATAGTAAAATTGGGGATTACAGGGGTAAACATTATTTTTCTGATTTTGCAAAAAAAAAAAAAAAAAAAAAAAAACAACAAAAAAACATAGATTGTGGATACTCGTTACAACCGCCTCGCCGAGGCGGTTCTAACGAGTACCCACAATCTATGTTTTGAGCAGGATTATGGAAAATATGAGAATTTTTTATCTGAAAATTTTCATTTTTTTGTTGTAAATTCAATATATTTGAATAGGCGTGTTTTCTTAATGCATGTGCTCCTCATATTAATATAGGACCTTGCGAAGACAAGAATGCGAACTGTGCGGTATTCAAACCAACATGTGAAACCAACAAATCCTGGATGAAACCTAACTGTGCCAAAACTTGTGGCTTCTGTTGACTAAACTTGTAAGTGTAGGTGCAGATTGTTCATAGGTGATATTTGTATTATTTTATTTTCAATTTTTATTGAATGTACGATCCAAAAATACGTTTTATGCGGTTAATTTCGAAGATAAACGAATCGTTACCAGTTCCAGTATAGCTGTTGAAGTTTGGTCGAAAAATATCTCTGCATGTGTCTTAAAGGGAAACGCAAAGTTAGTAATGAATGCATCTTAGATGAAAGAGCACCTGCAATTCACACAAATCACGTATTTTCATGTAAATAGGATCAAAATTAGATAGAAACAAACGAAGTTTAAGGCATTTAAATATTTCAAAACCCTCTTCAAAGCAACCATTTTGAATATTTAATGAGGTTCCAAACATTTCAAAATATTAAGCAAAATCTTTTTTTCATACAAATTAATGTGATGAATACAAAGTCTTCCAGAGGGAATTGAATTCACTCTGTTTTAATATTTCGGCCCTTGGCCATCAGAAAATTGAAATACATTATATAAGACTGTTCTCACGGAAATAAACAAACTGGACCGGACGTAACGTCAAACTGCAGCGCTATGGAGCCAAACATTATCAGCGTCAGCCGCGCCCCACGAAGAGGACATTAAGTCTTCTAATGTGTAAGCTAGCAGCAAAGCCACGACGAGACCGCGCGAACGCGCAGACCGGCCCGAACCCCACCAACCGCAGCAAAAATTAACCCGGCGAGACCGCACGGAGACACAGGCCCGCCCGAAGCCCACTTAACGATAAGACAAAGACACGGGCTAGACCGCGCGTCCACACAACCCGCCGAGACCAACCACGGCAAACAATGGGGCCCGGGTGGGCCCGCGCACCCCTGCAGCCCCACCGAAGCCATCCAAACGCAATAGCAAAGATCCGGGCGAGACCGCGTGCCCGCGCGGCTCCACCCAGACATCCGCCACTGCCACAAGCGGGGCCGAGTGTCTCCGCGCAGCCCCAACTAAAGCCCACCAAACGCAATAGCAAAAATCCGGGCGGGACCGCGCGGAGACACTCGGCCCCGCTTTTTTGATCCAGTTCAAAAAACGAGAGATTAACTGAAATTTTACAAGCTGTCACGTGCCACATTTTATGATCGTATTAATACTATATAATACTATTAATACTATATATCAATTTATTAAATCTTTTTTGGATAATAAAATGTCTTGGATAAAAAAAATTCTATTTTTGAGGAATATGGAACCTTTAAGAGCAGCCCCTATGATATATTCGGAAAACAGTTAATGTTAGATGATCTCTATTTAGTGCGTAATATGCGTAATTGGAGCAACGCCTGTGTATTGCATAAATATTTTAAATCGCTAACAGTCTTTTTGTCCGTCTGTGCCTTGACAAATACTTTTTTGGCTTTATTTCAGATGAGAAATGTTCGGCTCTTTCTGACTACTGTTAATGTTTTTGTACTCAGAAGTAAATACTGAGGGAGAAGAGTAAATATTATGTTGTTTCTAGATTTTATTATCATAGCTTAGATATAATGTAAAAGCCAGGATACAGCATTTCCAACAGGATAGCTTGTGCGCCAAGTGAAGACTCAGATTAGCCTGTGTACCCAAACATTCTAAGCAGAACCGCTGTCGTCCGTCTAAAGCAAGCTTGTATGTTTGGCTACCCACAGAGCGCAAAGCAGTGGCTGATCAGCCTGCGCACATGTCTGCGCATGTGCGCAGGCTGACCTGAGCCATTGCTTGGCGGATATGCGATCATATAGAAAATGCTGTGCCCGGCTCATTTCAAATTTATGGTCGGTGCATACACATGAACATTTTGCCTTCCACAGCAAAAGGATATTACTTTTGCAAGCTATCTCACTAGTATTTGAAATCTTGAAAAATGGTACATACTCTTAAAGGTAGCAAATTCTTTAACTTAAGAGTAGCCCCTAATGAGAGGGAAGGCAACTTTTTCCATATCAGAGTCATTTCTCTTGGAGTTGTTGCATGTGTATCCATTCCCCTGAACGTGTATTAGTTGAAACAACATGAGTAAAACAGAACGGGGGAGTAATCTATATGGGAATATCAGAGCTATCAAGGTCTTTAAGCACATCTATATGTGAATATCAAAGCTACCGATTTGTTTAAGCAATCCATATGCGAATATCAGAGCTGCCGAGTTCTTTAAGCAATCCCTATGCTAATAATAAAATTACCGAGTTCTTTAAGCAATCCATATCCTAATAACAATGCTACCGAGTTATTTTAGCACCCATATAGGAATATCAAAGTTGCCGAGTTTTTAAGCAATCCATATGCGAATAACAAAGCTACCGAGCTCCTTAAGCAATTCATATGCTTATAACAGAGCTACCGAGATCTTTAAGCATTTCATATCCTAATAACAAAGTTAATAACAAAGTTACCGAGTTCTTCAGCAATCCTTATGCGAATAATAAAGTTACCTAATTCTTTAAGCAATCCATATGGAAATAACAAAGCTACCAAGCTCTTTAAGAAATCCCTAAGTTAATAACAAAGCTACCGAGTTCTTTAAGCAATCCATTTCCTAATAACAATGTTACCGAGTTGTTTTAGCATCCATATGGGAATAACAAAGTTGCCGAGTTTTTTAAGCAATCCACATGAGAATAACAAAGCTACCGAGTTCTTTAAGCAATTCATATGCGAATAAGAAAGCTACCGATATTTTTAAAGCAATCCATATGGGAATAACAAAGCTACCAAGCACTTGAGCAATCCCTATGCTAATAACAAAGCTACCGAGTTATTTAAGCAATCCATATCCTAATAAAAATGCTACCGAGTTTTTAATCAATTCATATGCGAATAACAAATTAACCGAGTTCTTTAACAATCCATCAGCTGATAACAAAGCTTCCGGGTTTATCTCTATGCAAATAATAAAGCTACCGAGTTCTTTAAGCTGTCCATATGCGAATAACAAAACTACCGAGTTCTTCAAACAGTCCCTGTGCGAATAACAAAGCTACCGAGGTCTTTAAGCAATCCATATGCGAATAAAATAGCTATTTGGGTCTTTAAGCACATCCATATGCGAATAATAAAGCTACCGGCTTCTTTAAGCAGATCCATATGCGACTAACAAAGCTGCTGAGCTTTTTAAGCTTATCAATATGCAAATTACACAGCTACCGAGATTTTTAGCACACGATTATGTGACTAACAGAGCTACCGCGATCTTTAAGGCCATCCATATGCGAATAACAAAGCTACCGAGTTCTTTAAGCTCATTCATATGCTAATAATAAGGTACTCTTTAAGCATATCAATATGCGAATAACGAAGCTGTCGAGTTCTTTAAGCTCATCCATAAGCGAATAACAATCTATCAAGTTCTTCAAGCTCACCCATAAGCGGATATTAAAGCTATCAAGTTCTTCAAAAAGGTAATGGAAAAGCTAATGCATAAGCAAATATTAAAGCTACCGAGTTCTTAAAGCTCATCCATTAGCAAATATCACAAAGATACCGAGTTCTTTAAGCTCTATGATATGCGGATATCAAAGCTACCAAGGTCTTTAAGCTCATCCAAAAGCGACAAACAAAGCTATACAGAGTTCTTAAAGTTCATCTATACGCTAATAACAAAGTTACAGAGTTCCTTACGAATATTAAAGCAACCGAGTTCTTCAAGCAATCCCTGTACAAATACGGAGGAAACGGTAATCGGGATTGAAATGTTTAAGAGACTGAATATGCATGGTAAATATTCCGCTATTTTCGACCAGGGAGACAACTTTTGGCGACTTCCTGTTTGTATTACTGCATGTGCAAATTCTTACCGTCCAGAGTAGACCCCTTTACATTTGAGCCGCAACGTCAGAAAACGTAGCTTCGCGCCCAGCGAAATTTCAGATTCCTGCAGTCTGATCAGAATCTTCGCCGGGCGCATTTTAGATAGCAAAGGATGCACAATTTCTTCATGCGGTCAACGAAGACTGGTCAGACTGCGCGGATGCGCAGGCTAATTTGAGTCTTCATGGGGCGCATGTGTCAGAAGGTACGTTTTCTGATGTTGTGGCTCATTTACATAACATTTCCTGATATGTTAAGTTTATGCACAAAATTGGCACACCATAAAACTAATGGCAGAATAAATAATGTCGTAAAGTATTTGTTGACAAATGTGACAAAGAACTGATAAATAAATGAACAATATTACACGTAAGGTTTCTTTATCTGCAAACCTGTCACCTGCGCAAAGATTAAATCAACAACAAGAAGTTTGAAACAAAAGGCGGTATCGTATTGCATTTGCAAACTGCGTATACCGTGTATAGATGCTTAGTGCGACTTATCAACCCTCGAAATACCCGTGTAACCGGTACAGCTGTTGTCCGTTTTCTGGTTGTAACTTGTAGTTTTCTGGATAGAACAGACATTTTCCAGTGTTGTTTTATTCCTACATGTTGAAGAAAACAGACATTTTCCAGTGAACTGTTTTATACCAACATGTATATTACGCAAAAGCTGTATATGTGACGCATCATCCACCATCAATACGAGTTATGTATACATTTATAAAAACGTCAAAAATTCTCCTCTCAAGGGGGTTATCTTCCATAAGCATGCAGTATCCTGTACGAATACCTGAAGTACCTGATACAACCAATGATTCTCCTTAGCAAATTATTTGAAATGCTAAAGCCTATTTTTTGGGAAAATATTTCAAAATGTCGTCTACTGAAGTTTGTATCCACCATACAGGGCCCAGTTGTTCAAAGCATCATTAGCTTAACGGGCTCGTTAGTGGTCAAAATGTTAACTGTTCTTCTAAGTACAATAACTAATTCATAGGTATTTTTGCTGAAAAAAAAATGTGAGTAGCTTTTGCAAGTGCAAAAGCTACTCACATTTTTCCAGCAAAAATATTAGCGTATGCTATATTTAATGATCAAAAAAGATAAGAGAAAAGTCCAAGGAGTGCCACAATCACAAACTGCAGCCCTTCCGCAAAGTTTTAACAATTCGTTAACTAATGACATCGTTAGTGTTTTTGAACAACTGGGCCCAGAGTGTTAAATTTACTGAATCATAGCTTATCAGTCGTTGCAAAAATAGATTGCATTTAGAATGTTATTCGGTTCTGTCATCTACGGTATTAATTCTGTTAACCTTATAATAGTTGGTTTAAACGTATTTTATTTCATTGAAATCACAACACAGTCATACATACATACAATACTCATTAGGATTTGAACGAAAGCATACTGCTTATTTAGTTCATCTCCTAATACATACAATATCTATTGTGAACATTTATGGCCAAAACATATTTATAGAGTAAGCAGATGGTTATATTAGAGACCGAAATTATGAGTAGTTACAATAGATTAGCATATAATGCTATCAACAAAATGCAGTCTAGTAAAACTGGACAAGAAGGAAAAAAGAGTTAATATAAAAGAAAACAAAATATTTCATAGCATGATCCATATAAACGGGGAGGGTGGAGATTAAGTATACCAAATGTATAGGGGTTAAGAGCATGGGTAAAGCGTACAATGCCCGGGCAGCTGATGGATATTATGATCAGTTTCTAGAGATTCTATATTATGTATACATATATATCTTTCCAAGACTAGCAAAAAGAAAAAAAAAAAAAAAAAATAGTTGGTAACGCTGCTTCCCTCTTTAATTGCACGATGACGAGTCGGTACTCAGACTGAATGACGGCGGCTTCACCTCAAAGAGCTCAATGGCAATCTGAAGCCAGTACACAAGAAAACAACAAACAGAACCACGATGGACCTGATCCACACTGATATAGAAGCACCAACCATCGAGCCTCGATTGACCTGATCCACACTGATATTTAGGCGCCAACATTTGGAGGTTGGTGCCTCTATATCAGTGTGGATCAGGTCTCTTGTGGTTCTATTTGTAGTTTTCTTGTGTGCTGGCTTACAAACAGAACCACGACTGACCTGATCAGCACTGATACGGAGGCAGTTGGCGCCTCTATATCAGTGTGGATCAGGTCCATCGTGGTCCTGTTTGTGGTGTTCTAGCTTCAGTTTGCCATTTAGCTAATTGGTATGTTTCATCAAAGTTTTTAGGATTATATGGGGTTCACTGTGTTGTTTCACTGATGCGATTGAAGACCCCTATATGGACCAAACATATGTTTCTAATATGAAGCTACATTGGAATTAAGGGCGACGTTTCGCGGGAGCAAAATTCGTTTAACTCTAGCGTGTTCCTACTTTGCGTTAAAAGGTGGTTCCTCTGTTGCAGTTCTTCTTTGTTCGTGCATCGATACTTTTATATGTGGTATTTGTTTCTTTTCGTTGTTTGTTTATCATCATTTCTTCTTTCGGTGCCTCGGGAAGGCTGTGCTTCCTGATTCTAGCATTTCCTGATATCTTCACTTATATTTTGGGTGACCACTCCTTTTAAAGTGTGTAATTCGAATTTTCGACAAGTATGGTAAGAGATTAAGGTGGCCTTATAGTTAGGGTATATAGGAAATTAAGTGTGAATCGCTCAGGATAGCGAATTTCAGGGATCTGAATATAGTTGGTTGATGTTTTGCCATTTCCGCCGAGGGAGCAACTTTTTGTAATTTCCTTTTTGCGCTACTGCACGCCAGTCCCCTTCTTTTCAAAGAAAGATCAGAGTAAATTCTTTCCTTTCAGAACAGACCTATTTTCGGAAGGGAGACAAAACCTTTCGACATATAATTTCGGCTTATATAATTTTGACCCCTTAAACCCCACTTTTATATAGTAAAACTGGGGTTTACAGGGGTGTACATTATTTTATAATGTTTGCTCAAAAACGTAGATTGTAGGTACCCGGTAGAAGCGCCTCGCCGAGTACCCACAATTTATGTTTTGAGCCGAAATATGAAAAATATCAAATTTATTTTTTTTGAAAATTTTCATTTTTTGGTGGTAAAATTTTCTGTGTTTTGAATAGGCATGTTTTCGTAATGATATTAGTTCTGCATTTATTAATAATCAAGGTGAAATAATACATGTTCAGGGGAGGCAACCCTGTCAAAATGGTTTTACCTTCTTTCTGAAAAGGGGTCTATTTTAAAAGGAAACAAATGCTATCAAGGGGAGCAAATAATTTCCTTTTACAGCAGACCCCTTTTCAGAAGGGTCTTGGTGTGCAGGAAAGCAAACAGAAAGTCACAAACACTATCTCCCTTGTACAAATTAGCGGAAAATCTACCAGCTGTATCGAGTTCCCTTAAACAAGGTTTGAAATAGGCTTTCTAGCTAAATCATTACTAGATCTATATGTACATATTTTATTGATAAGCTAACATATACTGCTTATTCTGTGTAATAGTTCCAACAAAGCTGCCAATAATATACAATTTGTTTACATAGGTAATATGTTGTCCATTAGGACCGCATAGCCATAAACAATCAATGCTTGTATGGTGACAAATAAATGCCAACATACCCTGAATATTTTATATAGAAAAAACATAACGTTAACGAACCTATGAAAGGTATTCCCCTTTGTTTCCCTATAGTATAAAGTTAAAAGGAGGGTATGCAGGGAATATACAGTATACAGTGACATTATTGGGATCGTTTGCTTTTTTTTTCCTATCTTAAACGCTTCTAATGCTTGGTAAAGATTTCAGCAGACCATTACGAAGACATACCCATATAATTCTGACCCCCTTAAACCCCACTTTTGTATAGTAAAACTGGGGTACATGGGTATATATTATTTTTCTTATTTCTGCTCATAAAACATAAATTGTGGGTACTCGTTAGAACCGCCTCAGCGAGGCGGTTCTAACGAGTACCCACAATCTATGTTTTGAGCAGAAATATGAAAACTTTCAGATTTTTATCTGAAAACTTTAATTTTTTGGTTGTAAAATTTTCAATAAATTTGAATAGGCGTGTTTTCGTAGTAGGCATTTTTTGCAGTGGTTTTCTTATTTTTCCACAAACAAGTGTCATTGGTAGGCTGTGTTCTGTATTAGGGATCTTTCTGGAAGCTTCTATACTATTTTTGAAGTTTCATGCAAATGTTCTGCATTATAAGGAATACGCTATGGCTACATTTGTATTACCTCGACAAATAGAGACAGTTCAAATGAGTACCAACAACATATGCATTTTAAAGAAAGTCAGAAAAAAAACATCGTAGAAGCATCATTAAATAATCCTCTATGAAGTTCTGTCCTGATCTTGCTTTAATCTTAACCACTCTCTGGGCTAATTCAGCAGATTACAAAATGATATTTTTTTTTCTTTCTAATTTTTTCCAGAAAATTGGCTTAGACATTTCATGCAAATTTTCTCCCGACGAGAAAATTTGCATGAAATGTCAAACCTATTTTGTTGGAAAATAAATAGGCTATAACATTTTGTGCAAACTGTCTTCTTGGGATACAATTTGCATGGAATGTCAAACCTATTTTCAGGGTAGATAAGCAAATATTTTAAGATATCATCTGCTCATTTTCTTCCCAACATGTGAACCCTTGTCCTGCTGAACCCGGATATACCCTGCCTTTGCAAACAGTGTAGATCCAGATCAGTTGGCTTCTGAAGAAGCCAACTGATCTGGATCTGCACTGTTTGCCATTAAGTATGTGAGTTTATAGAAACAATCCAGATCAAGAAATCTGATTGGCTGAAAATTAGAAGTGAGTGTGGCACCTTAATTTATTCAGCAGGACAAGGGTTAATTAAGCGTTGAATTGTGCCTTTATTTTAGGTGGATATTATACAAGACAATATTAGTGAAGATACCAATTGAATGCCACAATCACGAAATACAGACTTCCCGAGGCATCCAAAGAAGGAGAAATTAGGAACGAATAAGGGAAAAACAAACGCCACATGTGAAACCATCGACGCACAAACAGAGAAGAACTGCAACAGAGACACTGCCTTGGAAGTGGTCAGTAGGAAACCTACTGCGGGACTTAAACTAATTTTACTTGCGTAAAACCTCATCCTTAACCCATTTATGCCTAGCGTCCCATAAAAAGGGACATTGGCAAACTGTGTAGACCCTGACCAGACGCCGCTTCACGCGGCGTCTGATCAGGTCTACACTGTTTGCAATAACACCAGAAAGTTTCAATACTGCAAGCACGATTTGACGATTTCTATATAACACCCCTTGACTATACAATGGACCCTTCTAAAGTGTATGATGGGAGAATCTATTGAAAATATTCAGGCATAGATGGATTAATTCTGATGTAGCTCCAAGTTACAAATATATGTTCGGTCGGCATAGGGGTCCTCTACTTCATCTGTGATACAACACAGTGAAATCCGTAGAATCAAAAACATTGTCATAGCAACAGATAAGGCGCTTTTTTCATCCGAAAAATGTTGATATATTTCTTATTTCTCAACGAAAACATATGTTGTGGGTACTCATTAGAAGCGCCTCGGCGAGGCGCTTCTAATGAGTACCACAACATATGTTTTCGTTGAGAAATAAGAAAACTATTATGTGGATACCCCTCTTATCTGTAGCTATGCACTGTGAAACAAAACAAAAGGCTAAATGGCAGTCTGAAGCCAGAACACATGAAAACCACAAACAGGACCACGACGAGCCTTACCACAGAGATTGATAGTCAGCCGCCGACCACCCGAAACAGATTTGAAGGGAGTCGTCATATACTCTGAGCGCCAACCCAGCGACGTGCAATTAAAGAGTTTCTTAATCATAATTGGGTTGCCAACCAAACCATGCATGCAGTATGCCGCAGAATATCCATGTTGTAAACTATCTTTTTGTAGCGAGTGAAAATATCTTTAATTGTACCGTAAAATCAGTTTTGCCAACAATTTTTTTTTCTGAATTTATAGACTTAGTCG
The DNA here is from genome assembly GCA_964016985.1 of Anodontia alba. Classification (NCBI taxonomy): domain Eukaryota; kingdom Metazoa; phylum Mollusca; class Bivalvia; order Lucinida; family Lucinidae; genus Anodontia; species Anodontia alba. The sequence continues at coordinate 98,245,343 of OZ024825.1, read as the reverse complement.
CCATAAAATTCAAGTTCTGAAAGACCTTCCTGCAGAAGTGTTTTCAAATCAACGTTATATTTGGACATTAACTCAGAATGACGTCGATAAAACTTAAAAAAAATATTTTACGTAGTTCATGATAATGGTACACTTGCTTAAGAATTTTAGCAGTTAAAATTTTATTTTGATTATTAAAGTCACTAACTTGACTAGATGCTCTAGCAAAACGAAGTCACTGAGAAACATGCCAGATATATAGCATGAGGGACATCGCCATCCAGAAATGGAAAATTTATTATACCAAAATCAGTCATCTCGTTTTTCATTGAATTTAGCAGAGATTATGTCATTAGGTATTGACAGCTTTAATCCAGAAACGGTGCTTCGGTGTCAGAGATGTTAGATTTATTCAACTGTATTTCTTTTGGATGAATTGTGTCAACCATTTGTTAAAAATATTCATTACCAGTATTCAGTATGTCATTCCAATATCGAGACGTTGAACCGAAGGCTTCACTGATATAATAATGCAAGTTTTACCAGTAATTTAGAAACAACAAAACAACCAAACTAATCCCACAATACAGTAATTAGATTGAGTTTGAATACGGTACGTTCAAATTTCTGGGCCCGATTGTTCAAAGCGTCGTTAGCTTAACGAGCTCGTTAAGGGTCATTTCGTTAACTGTTTTAGCGGATTCAATACACAATATTCTGATATTTTTTGCTGAAAAAATGTGAGTAGCTTTTGCATTGCAAAAGCTACTCACATTTTTTCAGCAAAAAATTTCAGCATATTTGCGTATCACTAGATGTAAATTTTAACGAATCGTTAACTAACGATGTCGTTAGCTTTGAACAACTGGGCCCTGTTCTTTTAAGCCCCCATACTTTTAGGTAGAACGATTAACAAATATCACACTTGACACTGGAATATCCGTGACGCCAGACAATATCGCTATTTTCTTATACTTTCAACAAGTCGATAATCTTGTTAAACTGTTCGCTACAATACCCGTGCCATTAATATCTTGCGATAACAGACTTCTCAGACAATACTGTTTTCACTTTTACTTCTTTGGGAGTTACCCTTGTTTACATAAATAAGGTCTTAAAACATAAATCTTAAACACCTATTTGGAATTATAGGATTGACTGAAAGGATTATACGATATATAAGGATTGAAAGACTCGCAGTTGTAGCAAACGATTATAACAGCTGAGTAGCACTGTTTTAACATATCCTCTGTCGACTCACGCGAATTTTATTTTACTTTTGCATATAGTTAAAAAACGCATAAAAAGGAGGCAGTTATTTGGCGGTAGAGTGAAGAAAAGTGAATAAACCAATAAAATATTTGGCAGTGGAAATCCGTATTGAAATAGAATTAAAGCGAAATGACAACAGTATCAGCATCAGTTTCTATTATAAATGAACACTGAACAAACAAACAAGAATATCATCGCACTTTCAAAGCAGAGAAAAAGTTCCAGAAACAGATAAAGCAGGACGATCATCTGTCACTGGATTTTCAAAGGAAGAAACTATGGCCAGTCCCAACCGGAGACAAAGCGCCAATCTACTACGGGCAGACTCGCGAAATAGCAGAAGCCCATCTCCAGCAAATTCCACTCATTCATCAAGCAGAAGCCGTTCGCCCCGCATGTTTTCACCAACTATTGCAAATAATTGTATGGACAGACTTAGCCCTTCCCCGACATTTTCTAATCAAGCACGGAGATCGAGTACCAGCAGGCGAAGCAGTACAAGACTAGATTCGCGAAGTGTGTCGCCATTCTTTAGAGAACGCACGTGGACGGAAAAACTGCGACAGCCAGGATGCAGAAAAAGTTCATCAGTAAAAAGTTTAAATTCCGATAATGGATCATCTTTGGATGAAAACGATTCCTACGCAGATGACAGAACAAGGAAAGTGATTTCTCCCGCAAAAATATGTGAAATGTTTGGAATAGATAGGGGTAATTTGCCAACTGGTTCTGATGCTTTCAAGAAAGCCTTAAATGACATGGAAACTGATTTTGGATCTATAACTATCAAGGTGACATGCGAATAGCAGCGAAAATGGCAATTTGTTTTAACGAAGTCCATTTTACTTTCCTATTCACATATAAGTAGGGCGGAAAGTGGTAAAAGGCCATAAAGTAAAATAATTTGTGCACAACTTGAGAAAATGGTCATTATATGCGAAGAGCGAAGGCGCAGATCAACTTGCGCATCGGTTTGTTGATTTAATCTATAGTATCATTGATTTAAAATCAGGCTACAAAGGCCCTGGACTATGCTAACCTGTGTGTACGTTCCCTGTTCGCATCTGGTATAATGACCTTTGTCTAATATTGAGCATCAGTTTTGATATACATGTGTGCAAATTCATTATGCCAATTTCTGTTTTACAACATTACTTAAATGTTAGGACACCATTACTCCTAACTGTATATGGCCTAACATTTGAACAGGTCCATTTGGAAATCAGGGCCCAGGTTTACAACCATTCCTTAAGTAAATATTCACCCTTAACTTTAAGGACTTAGATTTGCAAAGTACATTCTGCCTTTTCACTTAGAATCTGCTTTTCAACGTTGAAACAAATATGTTTATTTCGATATCGACCATTGAACAAACACAAACCTATTCACTTTAAATATCTCATTACGTAAATGTTTTAAAATTCCAGATGTTAAGTTAAGGTACACCTTAATTCTGGGCCCTGCAGTTGAATATAAAATATTGTGACAGAATGGCAAACAGTGTAGCTTCCTAAAGGAGTAGTTTGATCTGAGTCTACAATGTTTGGTCCGGCATATTTCATCACGAAAACATGCCTATATAATTTTAACCCCCTTAAACCCACTTTTATATAGTAAAACTGGGGTTTACAGGGGTATACATTATTTTTCTTATTTCTGCTCAAAAACATAGATTATGGGCAAGGCGGTTCTAACGAGTACCCACATTCTATGTTTTGAGCAGAAATATGAAAAAAAAAGATCAGAATTTTTTATCTGAAAACTTACAGTTTTTGGTGGCGAAATTTTCAATTTATTTGAATATGCGTGTTTTCGTCGCGTTGTTACGACGTTGTGTATTTACTGGGAGGGCAATAATACAACAATTAACTTAAACATACGGACATTTGTTAAATTCCAACCATAATCGCATTAAAATTAAAACAAATATGTCTATTTGAGTACCTTGCCGTGTGGATATGTGTTTAGGGGCAATTTAAACTGGGGCTACACTGTTTATTCAGGTATATGTCTAAATATTTAAGGTTAATATTGTAATTCGCCTTTTAATTTAAACATCCTGGGTAAAGAAAAATTCAGCAGACGAGATTTTGAAATATTTTTCTTATTTTGTTCCAGAAAATATCCTTTGACTCTTCATGCAAATTATCTACAATTTGCATGAAATGTCAAAGGCCTATTTTCTGGGAAAAATAAGTTTTCTAATTTTTTTCAAGCTCATAAGCATTTATAATCAAAGCCTATTTTCAAGGAAAACTAAGACAAATATAATCAGTTTGTCGTCTTCTGAATTTGCCCAGAGAAGGATAAAGGTTTAATATTCCAAACGTTGCCCGTTGTGACAAAGATGCTGCTCAAACGTACTTAACCCTTGTCACACCCACTTCCAATTTTTAGCCAATCAGATTACTTGATCCAGATCGTTGATATAAATTCACATACTTAATGGCAAACAGTGCAGATCCAGATCAATTGGCTTCTTCAGAAGCCAACTGATCTGGATCTACACTGTTTGCAAAGGCAGGGTATATCCGGGTTCAGAAGGACAAGGGTTAACCCATTTATGCCTAGCGTCCCATAAAAGAGACATTTGTAAACAGTATAGACCTAGATCAGACGTCGCAGAACGCGGCGTCTTCTCAGGGTCTACACTGTTTGCATTTAAAACAAGGATTTCTATAAAACACGTGATAGTTATAATAATAATAATAATAATAATAATAATAAAACAGACAAATCTTCAATTAGAAATGGACCATTCCAGAGAATTAACGCAGAAGAGTTCATTCAGCATAAATGGGTTAAAGTTTGCCATGCGTCTGCAATATTAGTAACAAGATGCTAAGTCTTATATTTGAGAGGAATACATTACATTTCAGGGGAGGCACTGTCAAAGTTTTGTTTCCCTTCAGAAAAAGGTCTACCATAAAAGGGAAAATGCTCACAAGGGGAGTAATTTGGGAGCGAATTATTTCCTTGGAAGCAAGTCCTTTCCTTTAAGAAGGAGATTATTATACAGGAATGCAAACAGGAAGTCACACAGTCTTTCTTATCAAGTGTATTACCAGTCATCCGTAACTCTTTCAGCCCGGCAGATCAAAACAATTACCTATTCATACAGAGAGATCCAGGTGAGAGGCTCGAAACGAGCCGTCTCATCAGGAACTACACTGTTTTCCATACTGTTATTCATTTTTGACTGAAACTTCTACTTGAAACAAGCGTGTGTGTCCAAATTCATAGTGGAAGAATCCATGTCAGAAACCCGGGGATGAAATTGTTAATCGTGCAAATAATTGCATGAGCTGTGGTGTCTTCGAAGCATATGCGGACAAAAATCAAGACCCACTGTTCATCCGGTCAGACTTATCAGGACGATCGCTATGGAATTAGACTACTACAAAACGGATCAATGGAGAATGCAAAGCACCATATGCGACTCTGTGTGTGCGCAGGATGACTTGTGTCTGGGAAGCATCACGAAAACACGCCTATATAATTTTGACCCCCTTAAATCCCACTTTTATATAGTAAAACTGGGGTTGACAGGGGTATACATTAATTTCTTATTTCTGCTCTAAAACATAGATTGTGGGTACTCGTTAGAACCGCCTCGTCGAGGCGGTTCTAACGAGTACCCACAATCTATGTTTTGAGCAGAAATATGAAAAATATCAGAATTTCTCATCTGAAAATTTTCATTTTTTGGTGGTAAAATTTTCAGTATGTTTGAATAGGCGTGTTTTCGTAATGGGGCTGCGGTTTGTGATTGTGGCACTCCCTGGACTTTTCTCTAACATTTTTTTAAACTACGCATATCGTAGATAAGCGAAGAAACCTTTCCGCTTCGTTTCCGAGCGAGAAACACGAATGCTAACTCGGAAACGAAATTAGTTTAACAGAGTCAAGCGAAAAAGTGTGATCGAACATCTTCCTAAATGCCCGTACCAAAACAAAATATCAATTAATGGATGTCTTATTTGAGCACGGACGATGCATTCAGGCAGGTACATGTGCTTTTATTTATTTATTGTCTTATTAAATTTCTTTCATTCACCATGATAATCATATAATATCATAATAGCTAATGTGCTTTCGACATCTTTCAGAAAGTCGTTTTTTGCTACGCGCTTTACACAGCAGAAATAAATTTGCAAACGTTTGTAATGATTTTATGCAAACTATTTGTCGTAATTACATATGCACAACAAGTTTTATTCTAGTCATTGTTTTTTGTTTTTTTTTTGTTTTTTTTTTTTAATCAAATATTTTCATTACGAAAGCAAATTATGCAGAAATCTGTAGGGTAGGTAACTTGGAGGCAGATTTTTAACTAGTTCCGCTTGTTCATTTTTTTTTTTCTAAAATTTTCACGATATTGTTGTGAAAATCGATTCAGCAAAGAAAAGTAAGACAAAAATTCTTAGACACAAATCCAACAACCTTACTTTACTATAGATATTGCAGACCAATGTTTGGTCGTAAATTAAAATTTTGGGTAAATATTTGAGAACAGTATACACAGGAACAGAAAAGACAAATGATTTCTTATAGGATATGGACAATCAGAACAAAATATTTTCATTTAAATAAAAACTTCCGAGTGATGTCGAAAGGACAGTAAAGATATTTAACTTGCATTTTATGCAGAATTATAGACACGTTAGATATAGGTTCCCCCCAGTTATACATTGGTAGCATTTACACACACTCTCATTTCATTTATCCTAAATATTGGAACACCTTAGCCCCTTACCCCTTGTCATGCTGAATAAATTGAGATCCCATGCCCACTTCTAATTTTCAGCCAATCAGTTGCTTGATCCGGATTGTTGCTATGAGTTCACATACTTAAAGGCAAACAGTGCCGATCCAGATCAGTTGGCTTTCAAGCCAACTGATCTGGATCTACACTTTTTGCAAAGGCAGGGCATATCTTATGCTGAATAAATTAAGATGCAACGCCCACTACTAATTTTCAGCCAATCAGATTGCTTGATCTAGATTGTTGCTATAAATTCACATATTTAAAAGCAAACAGTGCAGATCCAGATCATTTGGCTTCTTCAGAAGCAAACTGATCTGGATCTACACTGTTTGCAAAAGCAGAGCATAACCGGGTGCAGCAGGACAAGGGTTAACTTCTGCGGCGTCTGATCTGAGTCTACGCTGTTTGCTCAGGCCTGTCTATACCAATGCTCAGAGTAAACACGGTACTTATCTTAACGCTTAGCACTCTGGGTAAAATCTTCAGCAGACGATATTGAAATATTTTCCTTTTTTCCCCAGAAACAGGATTTGGCATTTTATGTAAATTGTCTTCAATGGAGACAGTTTGCATGCATTGTCAAAAATTGTTTTCTAGGAAAAATAAGCAAAAAATACCATCAATGTGTCGTCTACTGAATTAGTCAAGAGAGTGGTAAAGGTCAAATTTGTATATCTGCGCATGTGTGTACAGGTAGTTTATCTAAACCATTGATGACGGACCGACAAGCGGTGCTGAACTTGATCAAACTTCTCTGTTAGAAGCAGTATATCTGGTTATACACTGTTTGCTCAGCAGAACACGGTACAGTTTGTTGAGTTGCAGTGATGAATATAAAGGAGGGCTGGTAGTTAGTTCGAAGCCGTTTTGTTGTTTAACACAGCATACTGGGTAGTTTTTCAGCAGATTGCATTTTGAAATATGTTTTCTTATGTTCCTCAGAAAATAGGCTTTGACATTTCATGCAAATTGTCTCCAATGGAGACAATTTGCATGAAATATCAAAGCCTATTTTCTAGGAAAAAATGGAGACAATTTGCATGAAACGACAAAGCCTTTTTCTGGGAAATAGGAAAAATAGCACTATGGAGACAATTTACATGAAGTGCAAAGCTTATTTTCTTGGAAAAACAAGAAAAGTATCACCGGTCGTATGTTGTAATTGCCTAGAGAGTGGTAATATTAACAGTACAAGTGAAACCATTTTCCGTTCACGTACTGTAATTATTAATAACTTTGTTTTCATTATAAACGTTATCTGTGATAGATGTACTATGTATACACTGTATTTAGTTTTACGGACCAATATTGACTGTGATATCTTAAGAGATTGTTTAAACTTGTAAAATGATAAAAAAAAATAGCCTTGTATTAACAAATAAAATGCTTACTCAAGAAAAGATCAGCTTTTCCTTTATTGCTACATCTACTATTATTAATATTATTTGTTAACAGTAGTAGTAATATAGTATAAACAGGTAACATATGACATATTAATGTAGAAATGGACACGCCTTCAGCGAAGGCACCTTCTTTAAACTGTTTGTCTCCCTTCTGCACGTTATATTAATGTTCATGAACAGACTTAGTTGTTTGCTTCCAAAATTTCTCTCGTTTAAGAATTTTGCTTGTCACTTTAAGGGTTATAGCAAGAAAGGTGGACACTACATGTACAATTACCAAAGAACATTACGAAAACATGCCTATTCAAATATACTGAAAATTTTACCACCAAAAAATGAAAATTTTCAGATAAAAACATCTGATATTTTTCATATTTCTACTCAAAACATAGATTGTGGGTACTCGTTAGAACCGCCTCGACGAGGCGGTTCTAACGAGTACCCACAATCTATGTTTTTGAGCAGAAAAAAAAAATAAGAAAAATAATGTATACCCCTATAAACCCCAGTTTTACTATATAAAGTGGGGTTTGAGGGGGTCAAAATTATATAGGCGCGTTTTCGTGATGAACACTACATGTACAATTAACAAGGAACGAACACAAAGGGACCACGACAGAAGAACCGATTCATCAGTGACCAAAACACACAAACACACACACACACACACACACACACACACACAGCCATAGCTAAAACCGAATTTTATATGGGGATTTTAATGGATACTAACAATTTACCTATGTTCGTATTTTTTATTCTTTAAACTTGTAAACTTGAATAGCTATTATTTACTCGACTCGAGACCATCGCCCACTTTATTGCTGAGACTAAGATGTAAGTACCTTCAGTATATTTGCATATATATTCATAGCTACGGATAAGAGGAAGTATCCACACAAGATTTTTCTACGAAAACATATGTTGTGGGTACTCACTAGAAGTTAAAAAGGAATGATCATTCAGAGCATGAAACATGTACAAAAAAAAAATGAAACAAAAAGCTGAAGTTTCGAATATGTTCAACAAAAGGGATACTTTGGAAACAGAACTGAAGACATCAGAGTAGGTGGTATCGAGTCTGTTCATGTGATATAATCTGCCATGCGCTTGTTCCGTGCTGAGCAGAGCTCATTTTCCTATAATAACTGAAAACTCAGTAGTCCCAAAAAGCCAGAAAATATGATGTACACAATGATATTTTCTGGGCCCGACTATCTATGCTCGGCCAATTAGGCCTCATCAGTAAACCTTGTATAAATTTTCAAAGTCCCGGAAGAGGTTTAATATCAAAGCTGACAGGTCTCTTTTATAAAACTGATGTATGTGACCTGTCTGATAGTACTTATCTATCACTTCGACTGAGATCAAAGACAGTAACCCGCGAAAATTGCAATTTAAAAGGTTAAGATTTATCTGAAGCACTCATGTCATTTGAATGCTACGTCATATATTATACTGGGCCCAGTTGTTCAAAGCTAACGATGTCGTTAGTTAACGATTCGTTAAAATTTTAATCGAGTGATATGCAAATATGCTGAAATTTTTTGCTGAAAAAATGTGAGTAGCTTTTGCAGTGCAAAAGCTACTCACATTTTTTCAGCAAAAAATATCAGAATATTGTGTATTGAATCCGCTAGAACAGTTAACGAAATGACCCTTAACGAGCTCGTTAAGCTAACGACGCTTTGAACAACCGGGCCCAGGTGCTCAAAATACCCAAATGGGAGTAAGTTGCATGTCTAACTAGGGTGTCTTCAAGGATAGGATGGGCTGAAGTATGAGGTTCTCTTAGTACTTGTCAATCACTTCGGATTAGATCAAAGCAATTAACACTGCGTTAATGATTTAGTATTGTTAGAAGTGTTGATATAAATTTCTGAGTTTATTACGCGTATTTTGAAACAGACTGCTTGAATTTAGGAATGAGAGTAAATCACACCTCTGACTTTGGGCAATTTGTACACGCTCAAACACGTAAACGAAGACTTGGGAAAGAAGCTTTTTTTATCGCAGAAATATCCCAGTTAAGGTCACAACCCATCATACAAAAATACAAGAAGACCAAGACGGCCCTGTATCGCTCACCTGATTACCAGACAAATTTCAAGAGAAGAAGTTCCATATAGATTTTCAAGATGGCGGCCACCTTAGATAGCCAATCAGAACGATTTTAGCTACTTTTGAACTACAAGTCACCTCGTTACTTCCAATAAAGTTTCGAGTCAAATAGCCGTTTGGCTCAGAAGAAAAATTCAAAAAAGATTTTCAACATGTCTGCTAGGGCGACAATCTTGTTATTCCGATCGGAATGATTTTAGCTATTTTTGAGCTACAAGTCACCCAGATACTTTCTAACAAGTTTCTATCAAGAAGAAGCGCCAAAATAGACTTTCAAGATGACCATTGTGGCCATCTTGGACTTCTGATTGTAAACTAGTTTAGCTATTTTTGATCTACAAGTTGCCAATATACTTCCGACAAATTTTCGAGTCAATTGGCCCTTTGGATCAGAAGAAGAAGCGCAAAATTGATTTTCAAGATGGCGGCCATCTTGGATTTCCGATCGGAGAGATTTTAGCTACGTGCAAGTCACTCTGATACTTTCTACTTAGTTTCGAGTCAATTTTCCTTTTGGTTTAGGACAAGCTCAAACTGATTGTCAAGATGGCCACCGTTTTTTTTCGATTTGCTAGTCACTGTGATACTTCCTACTAAGTTTCGAGTCAGTTGGCCTTTTGGCTCAGGAAAATAGAATTTCATTTTCAAGCTGGCTGCCGTGGCGGCCATCTTGGATTTTCGATCAGATTGATTTCAGCTGTTTTTAATCTATAAGTGTCCCCGATATTTCCTACGTTTCGTTCGAGCCAGTTGGTCCTATGGTTCAGGAGACGAAAGGCAAAATAAAATGTTCAAGCTGGCCGCCATGAAGGCCATTTTGGATTTTAGAGAGATACGATTTTAGTTATTTTTTTATCTACAAGTTCGCCGATATTCTCTATCACGTTTCGAGTCAATTGGCCTTTCGGTTCAAGAGATGAAGGGCAAAACAGATTTTCAAGATGGCGGCCATCCTGGATTTCCAATGGGAACAATCGTAGCTATTTTTTATCTACAAGTCACACAGATACTAAGTTTCGAGTCAACTGGCCTTTCGGTTCAGGAGACGAAGGACAACCATGGCGGCCATCTTGTATTTCAGATCGGAACAATTTTAGCTATTTTGATATTCAAGTTGCCCCGATATTTCCAACCAATTTTGGAGTCAATTGGCCTTTCGGTTCAGGAGAAGAAGTGCGAAATAGATTTTCATGACGGCGGCTATCTTGGATTTCCTATCGGAACAATTTTCGCCACTTCCTACCAAGTTTTGTGTCAATGAGCCTTTCGGTTCAGGAGAAGAAGCGCAAAATAGATTTTCAAGGTGGCGGCCATGGCGGCCATCTTGGAGTTTAGATCGGAACAATTTAGCTGACATTGACTGACCACAATAGCTCACCTTGAGCACTTTGTGCTTAGGTGAGTTAATAAGTGAAGATAACCAGGAAATGCTAAAATCACAAAGTACATCTCTCCCAAGGCATTAAAAGGACATGAAGAATAAATATAGACAAAATAAACGCCTCAGATGAAACCACCGACCATAAACACAGAAGAACTGCAACGGAGGAACCGCCTTAAAACGGTCAGTAGGGAACTTACTGCGTCAGTGTGGTGGTGTGGTGTGTGTGTGTGTGTGTGTGTGTGTGTGTGTGTGTGTGTGTGTGTGTGTGTGTGTGTGGAGGGGGAGTGGGGGGGGGGGGCTTAAATCAGTTTTACTCGCGCGAAATCTCACCCTTTATTCTGATGCAGCTCCAATTAAATATATGTTCGGTCTGCATAGGAGTCAACTACCTCATCAGTGAACTTCACAGTGAAACACATATAATCAAAACACTGTGATGAAAGAAAGAGCAAATGGATCAATGGCGATCTGAAGCCCGCACACAAGAAAACCACAAACAGGACCATGGTGAGCTCAACCAAACGGAAAATCACAAAATTTCAAATTTTTAAGACACCACGTAAGCTAGATTTTGAAATGCTGTTTGTATGTGTTACGAATTATTGTTTTACTAATTTACTAAAGGAGAATAAACACATATACATCTAAGAGAAATACATGTAACTCTTATATGAAATAGATGCCTCCCTTCTCATTTGGTATATTTTTAACCGATTTATGCACAGCGTCCAATAAAAGAGACATTGGCAACATTGTAGACCCAGTCAGACGCCGCAGGACGCGGCGTCTGATCAGGGTCTACACTGTTTGCATTAACTACAGACATTTCTGTAAAACATAGTAATAATAAAAACTAACCAGTCACCCTTCTAATGGAAATGGACCGGTCTAAAGAGTTATAGTAGAGGATCCCACCAGGCATAAATAGGTTAAAGGAAACTTTGCACCCTCTTGGAGCGTAAGAGTAGACACCGCCCCCCCCCCCCCCCCCACACACACCCCGCCCGCCGCACACACACCCCGTTTAAAATGTTTCAAATACTGGAGAGGCAAATAGTAACTTTTTCTCATTTTTTTCGTACCTACTTAAGTTGTCTGCCCTTGAAATATGGCGGCAAATTCTTTCAGGTGTATCAATCACTGACATTGCATACAAAAGTAAACGTCAGGAAAACATACCTATATAATTTTGACTCCTTTAAATCCCACTTTTATATAGTAAAACTGGGGTTTACAGGGGTATATATTATTTTTCTTATTTCTGCTCAAAATCATAGATTGTGGGTACTCGTTTGAACCGCCTGGGCGAGGCGGTTCTAACGAGTACCAACAATCTATGTTTTGAGCAGAAGTACGAAAAATATCAGAATTTTTACCTGAAAACTGTCAGTTTTTTGATAAGGCATCTTTTCGTAATGTTTTATGAGTAAAGGCCATATATATTATACTGAGAGAAACTAGAACATCAGTCATTTTGTCCAAGATCCTGATCACCATCTCACAACTTAGCGAACTTAAAATACATGCAAATACCTGTTTTTTTTGTGTTTTTTTTTTTTTTTTTTTTTTTTTTAACATTGACCACAATATATGTAATCCGCCGCACACATGTCGTAATAACATCTTTTATATCTCCGAAGTAATTCACTAAGTTGTTCCGAAATACAAATTACCTATATTCTTTCTTATTTAAGCTCAACACGGGAAAAGCGGTCCTCAGGACATATGTAGGCCGCGAAGGCCCTACCAGGCTTCGCATCCGCGCAGTCTAACCAGTGCCTCACTATTTACTTACAGAATCGTTGTAAACTATATCTTTGTATAGTAAAATCACTAATCAGTTAGCGCGCGACTTTGCTGGCTGACCTGACCTGAACTTTGCTGCTCGCATGTACTTAGAGAACCAATTTTCTCTCTGCGCGGCTCATTTGTAAGCTGAGCATCCGAAAAATTCAGGGTTCGGCAAGTCCTGTAATATTTCAGCTCGAAACATGGACGATAATGACTTTGAGACTGTTAAGTTACGCAGTTTATGGCAACAATAACGCTAACTGTTCGAGGTATTAAGTTTTAAATAAATGTGAAGATACCCACTGTTTTGCAATGAATGAAGGCAACAAAATGTTTGCCTTATTTATTATGATTACTTTGATTTTTATGTTTTCGCTTTGATGCATTGACTGAGTTTGGAGCCTTTATGCGAACCGAATTTTTATGTATTTCTATATTAAGAGTAGCATCGGGACCCAAGGTGAAGTTGGCTAGCTGTAAAAGTGCTTTAAACCCCCCCCCCCCCCCCCCCCGTCCCCCCCGGTGGTTTATTCTACTGACCGTTCTAAGGCGGTGGTCCCGGTGTTAGTCTTACTCTTTGTTGCTCTGTGGTTTATTCTGCGAGGCGGTTTGTTTTGTGTCTTACCTTGTGTTATTTTGTTCTTGAGTTTTTCAGTCTTTTAGCATTGCGATTACCTTGCTTGGGGAAGAGAGTCCATCGTCCGATTACTTGAACACTTGCGCCTAACCAAAACATTTTAATTAGTGATCAGCAGCCAATGTTAGCTTTGAAGATTTAACGATACAACTTTTAATATCACAGGAGGTAAACTTTTTATACTAAGTTTTAAATCTAGAATTGAACACGTCAAGTAAGTTTTTTCGTGTTTTTTTTTTGTTTTTTTTTTATTTATATTGAGTTTTAAATCTGGAATAAAACACGCCAAAGTTACTGTATGATCGAATTAGACAGTTGTAGAAAAATGCTGAAGGAGGTTGATGAAGGAAATACTCGGACTCAACAAATAATGAAGAGACAAGCAGTGTCAGCACCTGCAGATGTTGAAAAAAAAAACAAAAAAACAAAAAACAAAAAAAAAAAACAAAAAAAACAAAACAACAACGACAAAAAAAAAAAAAAAACAACAGGCGATTTCATCACGAAAACACGCCTATATAGTTTTGACCCCTCTTAAACCTCACTTTTATACAGTAAAACTGGGGTTTACAGGGGTATACATTAGTTTTCTTGTTCTGCTCAAAACCATAGATTGTGGGTACTCGTTAGAAGCGCCTCGCCGAGGTGGTTCTCACAAGTACCCACAATCTATGTTTAGAGCAAAAATATGAAAACTACCAGAATTTTTCATCTGAAAGTTTTCAGTTTTTGGTGGTAAAATTCTAAATATATTTGAATAGGTGTTTTCGTAATGAAAGTGACAATCACAATAGTACCATAACTTGGCTTCAGGTGACAAGTGTCCATCACAGGTCATTTGATGCATGAGGCAGTCAGACAGATGGCTGAAAAATTACAACCATTCATTTATGGCATCGAGCGGATACATAAAGCGTTACGACAATCTTTTAGTTCAATGAGAGGCGAGCGGGTTACGACAATCTTTTAGTTCAATGAGAGGCGAGCGGGATGGTGTTGACATCAAAATTGATGGACCTGAAAGACCGCTCAAAGAATGAGAGATAGTAGCAGTATTTCTATTACCTCCCTTGACAGGTAAAGTCCAAGGTAGATCAAATACTATCCAGGTCCTTCTAATTGGAATCCTCTGCTTTTATCACAGGTCATCAGTGGAATTTAACAAATTTTTAACTTTATGTTTCTTCATATCCACATGGAAGATTAATTAATATTATATATTTCATTGCACAGAAAATTTTCTTTTAAATATTTTGGAAGCTGCATTGGCATATGACCTTGTTAAAATTAGATTTATTAAGGAAAAGGAAGAGATACTTAATGGAAACACTAACGACAAAAGCAGAGGAATCCAATTAATTGGACCTGGTTATTTACAGAAAGTAATCAGGGGAGTTAACTGACTGCTTTCTCCTATTACCTGCTAGTTATGATAAATAGATATCTTCTAGATGCAGCCGGGTATTTTGTTTCCGGGATGCAACCAAGACATCTCATTATTTAAAAGGTGTAGTGGTATTATTTGTTTTCTCATGACTTCGAAACTCTAAATTTATCTAAGAGAGGTAACTCAAACATTCCGAGTATGAAGTCAGCAAAGCAGAATTACACTACCTCTCTTGAGGACATAATTGGGAGAGCTTGGTGGCACACCCCTATTAATTTCTCTATAGGCCACAACGATAAGAGTTAAAAAAAAAGTCTTTTTATCTGCTACAGTTCCATTGTCCCAAATCAGATCAAGTTTTGGTGTGATGTGATGGCCACTTGAGTCAGCAACAGATCATAGGATTTTCATGTCATCTTCACCGCTTTGAAAACACATGTCATCACGAAAACATGCCTATATAATACTGACCCCCTTAAACCCCACTTTTATATAGTAAAACTGGGGTTTACAGGGGTATACATTATTTTTGTTTTCTGCTCAAAAACATAGATTGTGGGTACTCGTTAGAACCGCCTCGGCGAGGCGGTTCTAACGAGTACCCACAATCTATGTTTTGAGCAGAAATATGAAAAATATCAGAATATTTTATATGAAAAATTGCCATTTTTTGGTGGTAAAATTTTCAGTGTATTTGAATAGGCGTGTTTTCGTAATGGACATCCCAAAAGGTCCTCCTATTCAGGGTCGCAAACTGGAATGACGGAGCCATCTAGTTCCCTATAGAATCCTTTGCTGTTTGGAATTCTTCTCCAGGAGCCTCATGTTTCCTGGAATCAACAGAACAATGCAGTCTTCTTTACCTTACACTGTCTTCACCATCTACTCCATACACTCTAATTTTAGATAGGGCTATTTTTCAGTGTACCAAAACAATGTGACGGCAATAATCGTGTGTTTCCTATATGCCAGCCATATGCAATCGGAAGAAATTTGTTGATGTTGGTTTAAACATGTCTTATTTTAACATTGGAATTAACATGCAACAAATGACAACATTTGAACAGGTGGAAGATTATTTAGTTCTCCTGACAATAATCCATTTTTACACGTAATGTCAGAATAGCAATAAAACATAAATATTTGAGTGATGCTAACATAATATAAAGTAGCGTACATTCTAATTTACAGTGGCAGAGTTTTTGGCAATTGCGTTTCGTACACCAATTTACTTAGAAGAAAGACCGTAAGGTAATTTAGCTGAGATATTAGACTTAATGTAATAATCAAGTGACTCGATGTAAAAAATAAATCCAAACAAACTGTGGTGTTGATGTTTTGCGCTTTTCAAGGCATTTACGAAAGAATGGTCCAGTAGTAGTATGTTTCCCTTCGTTTCATTGAAGAAAAGATTAAGAGAGCGATAAAATGTGTACAGAACGACTTGCTGTTGCGTTGGCTGCTAGAGTTGGGGCGGTGATCATTGGCAAGTTTCACTGATAAGTCCTTACGAGATAAAAGCAAGATAAAAACTAAGAAATGGAGCAAGAAGGGATAGGGATGATTACACACCAACATGACAGAATGACTTCAGAAAACAAAGCAAAATTCTCGTCTTCTTTGATAATGTTCCATCTCGTCAATTGCATTAAAACGGCCAAGGATGTTTATTTACTAGATACAAATCTGTGTTAACTTACGGAGTATACGATTATCCAAACAATGAAACTTAAAGAATGCAAAGGCTTTTTGAGGTATTTGGCTGTAGAAAATAAAACAAAACAGTTCAACACAACCTGTCAGTGTAATAATAATAATAATAATAATAATAATAATCTAAAAGGAATCACCGCTGAGAGCAAAGAACACACACACACACACGCACACACACAGAGAGAGAGAGAGAGAGAGAGAGAGAGAGAGAGAGAGAGAGAGAGAGCTGAACATTCCTGACTATATAGATCAGTGACTTTCATAAGTTTTACAGAAATCCCGGAATTGGCGCAGTGATCATAGACATTACGAAAACATGCCTATTCAAATACATTGAAAATTTCACCATCAAAAAAACTGGGAGTTTTCTGATAAAAATTCTGATATTTTTCATAATTCTGCTCAAAACATAGATTGTGGGTACTCGTTAGAACCGCCTCGCCGAGACGGTTCTAACGAGTACCCACATCTATATTTTTGAGCAGAAATAAGAAAAATAATGTATACCCCTGTAAACCCCAGTTTTACTATATAAAAGTGGGGTTTAAGGGGGTCAAAATTATATAGGTATGTTGTCGTGATCATAAAGGACCAGAAAATACAAACCATACCATAATGAAGTACAGGGAGATGTTTACGGCCGCCACACGACAGAATACACTAGCCGTATTGAAGACAGATTCTAAATGAAATGAACTTGAGAACTGAAAATTCCTGAACTCTTTGTTCTCTAGAGCACACTAAGTTAGTCCCCAGACTCTATGACGGTACCGACGTACACCTTTCATTTGAGGCTTAAAGTAAACTTTTAACTGGTAACTTCTTAAGCATGTATACCGGTATCATAAGTAAGTGTCTAAGTTTATAACGTAGGTTTGAAAATACATCTGCTGAACTCGAATTTTCTGGCGACTTAGTCTATAAACAGAAAGACCTTTTTTTTTTCGGAAGAATTTAAAAATATTGTCAGTCGCTGGAAAAAAGTTGATTACAAACTTTTTGAACTGTTGTCGACCCAATTCGCGTTGATAGCTTCGTTCATCTTCCCTCTCTAATTGCACGACGTGAGTCGGTCTTCAGACCACGGCTCCCTTCGCAATTTGTTTCAGAAGGTTGGCGCCTGACTAGCAATTCCTGTGGACGGGCCTATTGTAGTCATGTTTGTGGTTTTCTTGTGTTCTGGCTTCAGATCGCCCCTGAGTCCATTGTTTTGTTTCATTACAGTGTTTGTGATTAACAGATATTTCCAAATTTAAAGCTTAATAGTCCACTTTAGCAAATTAAGGGGTGAAATATTGACTGATATGCTTTACGCTGTCGGGGACCTTTGTTACAACGCAAGACCTCTCTATGTACTACAGTTTCTACGAGATCCTAATATTGTAAATTGGACACCATGATCAGACTTAGTGTACGCACAAGCTGATCTGGGTTATCGATAAGGATGTACTAGGTAACCCTTGCAGGTTCCAAGTCCAGATATTTTTTATAAGAATATCCCAGTAAGCATTCTTTATAAATCTACAGCGGGCCGTTATCGGCCCGTCAGCTACCCTGACGGGCCGATAATGGCCCGCTATAGATTTATAAAGAATGCTTACTGGGATAATGGAGCCGTGTCATGACAAAGGCGTCTGTGGCATATGCGAGGGCATTAACCAGCAAAGCCGCACAATCTGATAAAGATCTTTTGTTATGCAGCGATATATTCTACAGCATAACGGTTAACAAGTACAATCTTAAGGGGAAAGGATACATACTCACGGGAAGCAACACTGTCAAAATTGTTTTGCCTGCCTTATGAAAAGGAGTCTACTCTGAAAAGAAAGAATTTGCTCCCCAGAGGAGCAAATTCTTTCTTTTCAGAGTAGACCCCTTTTCAGAAGGGATTTGGTTTGTAGAAAAGCAAACAGGTAGTCAATACGGTCAAAATGGCCGAAAATCTACCAATTATATCTAGTCCCCTAAATTCCGTGTATTGTTAGAGATCATCGTAGACCTTTATTCAGTCTTTAGACTGATCCAATAGCGTATTTTCCTTATTCAGTTGTATGGCTCAAGGGTTAATCATTAAGGTGTGTATAATGCATGCTGTAACAACAATATGACGTAAACAGAAGACAAGAAGACATAAAGCTATTGAATGGAAGTAGTTCATGTAAATATTCTATGGTAAGAAAAAAAAAACAATACAGTCAAACCTGTGTTAGTGGTCACCTCTATTAAGCAGCCAACCTGTATTAAGCAGCCAGAAGAAAGTTGCCCCAAAATTCATAGACATATATTTGAACTGTATTAAGCAGCCACCTGCCTTCAGCAGCCACATTTTAAGCTTCCCATGGGTGGCTGCTTAAGACAGGTTTGACTGTATTTGATTAACAAAACAGCACAAGATAAATAGTTGTCTAAGCAGCATCTTCAAGTCCATATATTGTTAGAGAACACCATTTTTCTTTTATTACGCTGCACATCGATACTTCTTTAATTGACTTGAATTGATCAAATCGTAAGCATTAAGGTGTGTAGAATGCATGAGGTAATAAACATGTGCCGTAAATAGAGGGCAAAAAAGACATAAAGGTATTGAGTGACAGTAAGTTCATGTAAATATTCTACGTAATATATCAGCTGGTTAGAAAAATACAGTATATGATTATCGAAACAACACAAGATAAATATTTGTCCATTATCAAATCGCTTTTCACACATACGGTCATTATGCTTTATCCCGTCCTACGACCAGACGACAGACATTGTAGGGTATTTGAAAGTCTCCAGAAATACGCTATTCGATATGGACTAATAACAAGGGAAGCAAATACTCGAATGTCCTTCAGATAGTTGTAACCTTTAACACTCTCTGGGCTGATTCAGCAGACGAGAAATTGGTGATATTTTTTCTTATTTTTTTTTTTCAGAAAACAGGCTTTGACATTTCATGCAAATTGTAGGAGACAATTTACAATAAATGTTAGCCCATTTTCTGGGGAAAATAAGAAAATATTATAAACTGTCGTCTGCTAAAATGTTTGTCTAGCATGCTTAGCGTTAAGAATTAATTGGTGTGGGAGTTACCGTATTTAAACTAAGCATGCAGACAGATAGTCCTGAGCAAACAGCATAGACCGAGATTAGACATAGCGGCGTGTCGTCAGGTTCTATACCGTTGCTATTCATCCATAGTTTTAAGAAGCATCTAGTAAAAAGGACGTGTCCAAATTGCAGGACAAATATGGTGAGGGGTTAACGTGTCCGAATATTAGGGTTAAATGTTATAAAAAGGCCGCCGCAAAGTCGCCTTAACATGTCGCCAATATCTAGCAGATAAATATTTATATTTGAAGAAGAACGCAAGGACTTGACAGAGTCAAGTTCTAGACAAACAGTATGACAATTTTTACGAAATATTCAATATAGTACCCAGTAAGCATTCTTTATAAATCTACAGCGGGCCGTTATCGGCCCGTCAGCTACCCTGATGGGCCGATAACGGCCCGCTATAGATTTACAAAGAATGCTAGCTGGGTATGTATGAAGGACATCATACTCTGCGTCAAACTTTAGAAAATATGATCCGTATCACACTAAGACGGCCCAAGCGAAATGCGAACTGTAAAGACAAAGGTCAGCCTGCACATTCTCTAGCCCAAGAGGTTCCATTTTTCTCAGTAGAATCATATTTCTGCCAAGCGAATGTCGAAATCCCTGAACAGGTTGCGCGGATGTGCAGGCTGATCTGAGCATTCGCTCCTCGTATATGCATCCGCACAGGTCGATTTGTACCTTCATCTTTGCGTTTCGCATAATTTAATAGGTACAAATAGCGAAAAATGTTACCGGGAGAAAACTATGAAATAAGCTATGTATAAATAACTATGCCCTCTTCAATTCATAATGCTAACCCTAATGCAAGCTCATGCGTTTTTAAGAATTTAATATAAATCGTAGTGTATTAATTAATGCTACTGAAGATATACAGTCACAGCAAGTGCGGTACATACGTGTGTGTGTGTGTGTGTGTGTGTGTGTGTGTGTGTGTGTGTGTGTGTGTGTGTGTGTGTGTGTGTGTGTGTGAATACTTTGATCAATCAGCTATGGAACTAATGTTCCCTTAAGTTTAGTTTTAGCAAATATCAAACAGGCTTTTTGCCGCAATCATTGCCACTATAATCAGGTGTCTCGGAGGCATCTGCAAACAGTAAAGATTCAGATCTGCCAGCACCTGATCAGGATCTTTGCAATACACTGATCTATAAGCGGACAACATAGTGCAGTCTAATCTTCGCCTTCGTTGTCCGCATATGCATAAGACATCTTTTCCCGTTGTGCGGCACAACAGAGCCCATCTACTTGCTGTGTCGGCAAGATCTCTTATTTCTATTGGTTACAGTAGGCATTACAATGGAAATTATTGCCATGTTATTCATAGCACACTGTCCGCCTCGATTAGGAGGGTACTGGTTGCTTTGCTTTCCGCTGGTTTGTAACTTAACCCTTGTCCTGCTGAATAAATTAAGAAGCCACACCCATTTCTATTTTTCTGCCAATCAGATTACTTGATCAAGGTTGTTGATATATATAGATTCACATACTTAATGGCAAACAGTGCAGATCCAGATCAGTTGGCTTCTTAAGAAGCCAACTGATCTGGATCTGCACTGTTTGCCATTAAGTATGTGAATCTATATAGAAGCCAACTGATCTGGATCTACACTGTTTGCAAAGGCAGGGTATATCCGGGTTCAGCAGGACAGCAGGACAAGGGTTACTGTACTTTTCAAAAGCTACTCATATTTTTTCAGCAAAAATATTAGCGTATATGCCATATTTAATGATCAAAGTTTTAACGATACGTTAACTAACGACATCGTTAGTTTTGAACAACTGGGCCCAGAAAGAGACAAATTCTGGAATTCTTTATCAAGGAACTATATTCGTATAGAACCATAACCGGTGTACTGTGAGATTTAGTTATAACCATTAGGGCAGTAGCTATAAATCTTCTTTGTATTTTGCTGAACACGTTTCACTTCCAGAACTAACGCACTGCTTTAAATACTTAACTCCTTAAGCACGTATGTTTGTATTTCCACATAATATAAGTATTCGGACAGATACTAGTGAGCAAGGAATGTAATCTGCTGCTTCACGAGTTCCCAACCGTCGCTGAACAGTGAAAGCAATAAAACTGCTGTCATCTTGCAAGGCTCTAGGATCAGATGCAATACCTGCAGAGATCTACAAAGCAAGAGGAACTCCATTTGCAAAGAAAATGACAGAGTTATTTCACATTATGTGGAGAAAAGAAGCCATCCCTCAAGAATTCAAGGATGCGTCAATTATCCACCTATTCAAACGGAAAGGGAATCCTCAGTTGTGCGATAATCATCGTGGCTCTATTGTCAATTGCTGGGAAGGTCCTTGCAAGAGTTCTACTTAACCGACTGAATGAACATCTTGAACAGTCAGGGCTTCTACCAGAAAGCCAGTGTGGATTCAGAAAGGACAGAGGAACAATTGACATGATCTTCACAGCAAGGCAGCTTCAAGAGAAATGCCTGGAACAGAACATGGACCTCTAAATGACCTTTGTTGACCTAACCAAAGCATTTGATACATTCAGTTTTGAGGGTCTTTGGAAAATTATAGCGAAGTTCGGCTGTCCGATCAAGTTTATAGCAATAGTGAGGCAGTTCCACGATGGTATGCTTGCACTGGTCCAAAATGACGGTGAGTTATCTGATCCATTCCATGTGACAAATGGTGTCAAGCAAGGCTGTGTACGTACTATCCATAACTCTGTTCAGCATGATGTTCTCTGCCATGCTCACAGTTGCTTTCCAGGGTGGTGACAATGGTATACCTATTAGGTATCGTTTTGATGGGAAGCTTTTCAACCTAAGAAGGTTGCAAGCCAAATCCAAGGTGCAGACAGAGGTGCTAGATTAGTTCCTCTTTGCTGATGACATGGCAAAGGGTGCTCCAACAGAAGAGAAGATGCAAAAAGGTGTAGATCAAATATCTGATTCCTGTGACAGCTATGATCTCACAATTAGCATAAAAAAGACCGAGGTAGTTTATCAACCGGCACCTGGCAAGCCTTACAAGGAGCCCACCATTACAGTGAAAGGTCAAAGATTGTAAGTGGTAGACAAGTTCATCTACCTTGGAAGCACATTGTCAAGAGTCGTGCACATTGATGATGAAGTCAATACCAGGATTACCAAAGCTAGTGCAGCATTTGGCCGACTGCGTGGTAGTGTTTGGGATCGAGGTGGAATCAGGCTTGACACAAAGCTGAAAGTCTACAAAGCTGTGGTGCTGCCAACACTATTGTATGCATGCGAAACGTGGGCAGTTTACCAACGGCACGCCAAAAGACCGAACCACTTCCATACAAGCTGCCTTAGAAAACTTTTAAAGATCAAGTGGCAAGACAGGATTCCAGACACAGAAGTCCTGAACAGGGCAGGGATGCAGAGTATACATACTCTTCTGAAATTGGCACAGTTAAGATGGACAGTCCATGTTACCAGGATGCCTGAGGAACATTTGCCAAAGAAAGTCCTCTATGGAGAACTAGAAATGGGCAAACGCTCCCATGGTGGTCAGAAGAAGCGATACAAAGACACCCTCAAAGCCTCCCTCAAGGATTTCAACATACCAACAGAGTCATGGGAACAAATTGCACAGGACCGAGTAAAGTGGCGAGGCCTCATCAGAAGAGGTGCTAGTCAATATGAGGTAAAAAAAAAAAAAATCAGCGAAGCCGAGCAGAAACGTGCACAGCGCAAAGCCAGAGATAAGGCATCACCAACAGAGCTGTCTTGCTTTTACCTCTCTCTCTCTCTCTCTCTCTCTCTCTCTCTCTATTGTTCCATCTGCAACAGACAGTTTAGAGCTAGAATTGGTCTAATCAGCCATCTTAGAACACACAAACAGTAGCATTTTTCGCATGTGATTAAGATTGGTCATTATCATAATGACAGACGAACTTTTATTATATTAGTGAGCAAGGGTATACACTATTTGGCATTCATCCTGCAGTTTTACGCACATAAACGGGCAGAGACATGGATTCGTTCAGCTTTTAGGCCAGTGTGGTAAGGAGTTAAGGTGTCCGAATACTTAGCGTGTGGTAGTAAACAAGTTTCCTGGGCCTCGTTTCACAATCGATCCTTAAATTAAGGTCTACCTAATGTTTAAGGACCGAGATTTGCAGAGCACATTTTGAGCGTTCACATACAATCTATATTTCATACGTTAACTTTTCGGAACTTTAGTAAACTTTACCTAAACTGTAAGGAAAGACTGTGAAACTGGCCCAGACCAATCCTAAACGAAAACAATACAGTTATCTGAAAATGAGTGCATTTTGAGCGTTCACATACAATCTATATTTCATACGTTAACTTTTCGGAACTTTAGTAAACTTTACCTAAACTGTAAGGAAAGACTGTGAAACTGGCCCAGACCAATCCTAAACGAAAACAATACAGTTATCTGAAAGTGAGTGCTCTGTTTTGATTCTCAATTTAACTCTGACGTGTGACGAAACTGTTTGAACCGCAACATGAGAAAACGTACCTTCTGATATGTGCGCACAACCGGAAGGCACAAATCAGCCTGCGCATCCGTGCAGCATGATAAGAGTCTTCGTTGTCCGCAAGAAGAAACTTTGTATCCTCTCCTGTCCAAAATGCGCACTGTTAGGATTCAGATCAGATTGCGCGAATGCGCAGGCTGATCTGAATCATCAATGAGCACACATGTCCGATGGTATGTTTTCTGATCTGATGTTGCGCCTCGTTTGTTTTATGACGTACTCCCCTGATTGCAAACCAAATATAACAAAGTCGACCATAGTTTAAATTTAGCTATGTTTAATTAAAATAGCAATAAAAACAATGTTTCTGTTGACTTTATGAAAATACCGTATGTACTTTAATGGGAAGTGATACACTTTCACGGAAGTCGTACATTCCTTCTGAAAAGGGGCCTACTATAAAAGAGTAGACCCCTTTTCAGAAAGGGGTTGTTGTAGACCCGTTTCAGAAGGAGTTGTAATGCAGAAAATCGAACAGGAAGTTAAAAAGTTGTCGTCCTTACGAAAAGTGCACGAAAAACTACCAGGCCTATCCTGTCCCCTTTAATATTCAGACACCTTTATCCCTTACAATATTTGTCCTTAACTTTGAACTACTATGCTTTCGACATCCTTCGGAAGGACGTTTGTTTTCGGCATTTTATTCTAAATGGTAACATTGATTTGTGATTGACAATATCTTATCAGAAACCATTTGTCAGTTTTGTTACTGTGTTTTGTTTTCAAATATTTACCGTAAAATTAATATTACAGTCAAAAAAAAAAAAAAAAAAAAAGAATGGTTCTGACCTATGCAATTTCTATAGTAAATAGGATTTTTGGACATTTTTATTCATACATATTTTTGCTTTTCTTCATTGATTTAAAATTCATGTTCCATACCAAGCAAAAACGACTTTCCGAAAGATGTCGAAGGGAGAATAGTCTATTTCACTACTGTGATGTCTCTAAGAACTCCAAATTGATTGGCAAACAGTGTAGAACCAGATCGAACGCAGATTTCTGTGTCTACAATGTTTGTTCAGCCTTGTCCGAATGCTTAAGACCGTAGTCAATTTCACATGCGCACAAGCTGCTGAAAAACCCTGTGACCCAGCCGTCATCACTTAGGTTATTATCTTTCCTCATTTAGGGCCCGACTAAAAGCTGATTTCGATTTTTTCATTATTATAGGGGCCCAAAATTGACAAAATGACCCTTATGATAAACGCGAACAACGAAGGCTCAGATCAGCTTGCGC
Source organism: Anodontia alba (assembly GCA_964016985.1). Lineage (NCBI taxonomy): Eukaryota > Metazoa > Mollusca > Bivalvia > Lucinida > Lucinidae > Anodontia > Anodontia alba. Next base: position 98,220,042 of record OZ024825.1, on the reverse strand, counting down.
ATCCACGCAGTCTGATCTGATCCTTCGATGTCTACTTATAGAATTGCTGGATATCATAGAATATCCTGACGGACAGCGAAGCGAATGATAAGACTGATCTGAGAACTCGTTGTTCGTATATGACATATGGGTCGCGGAAAGAGCTTATTAGTCTTATGTGCTACTTGGTCGCGGCCATATATAACCCATTGTATATACTGAATAGACTCTCCCACACTATATATTGGAAGAGTCCAATTTCAATTTTAGGTAAGTCCAGCTATGAGATTTATATATTCCTTGAGAAAAATGGCTAAACTATTTGCAAACAATGGAGACCCTGATCAGACGACGTCTGATCTGGGTCTGCACTGTTTGCCAATTACGCTTTTACGGGTTTCCTGACTACAATGGGATAAAGTCTGTCTGCAAGTCAACGGTCCTATCCCTAGAGATATTTCTGCCAACGGTAAAATTTGGCAGGGTATTACTGAGAACTTGCTATGGAGGAGTATTTGATGATAATTCTGGGATAATTTTGTCAGTTGTTTTTTTTGTTTTGAGGTTTTACGGCCCAGTCAACCCAATGGGGTCATGTCGAGCGCGGTCAGTTTACCTAACCACACGTTTACTGGGCAGGCTTAGTCCTCTAAGCGGTTAACCAGTATTGTGCACATTCTTTCGCCAGAAACTGACAAATGCCCTTCTTGAATCAGCGGAAGGGAGAGAATGACCGTAGAAAATATTTCATGATCAATCTCCACGAAAGAATGTTGCCGACCTCGGCGGGGGTTGAACCCGCGACCTCCTGATCTCCAGTCGGACGGCGCATCCAACTGAGCCACCGAGGCCGGCAATTTTGTCAGTATCTCCGTGAAAAAAAAAACAACACAAAAATTAGATGTTGTTGGTACTCATTAGAAGTGCCTCGCCGAAGTGCTTCCAATAAATCAATAAATACCAACAACATATTATTTGGGGGAGGAAACAACAAAAAAGCTGTCTCTGAATTATCACCTAATACTCCTTCTCAACCCATTTTAAACTGGAGACCCCCGAAAATGTAACTGGCAAACAGTGCGGACCCAGATCCGAGGCCGCAGAATGCCGCCAATAGTTTAGTCATTTTATCTAGGAATATCTAAATCGCATAGCATTTTGACTCATTCAATATATAGTGTGGGAGAGTTCATTCAGTCTCAAATGGATTAACATAAGTTCTCTGCTATTAGTACTGATTATATTGTAAAGATATTATATAATCAAAGAGTTCATCTGCCAAGCATTATGCGGCGTAAACTTTAATTGTTTATGCACTGTGTTATTATATAATATCATTCGATCGGTAGGTAAACTGACTGTACTCTAATTAATCCATTTATGCCGAGCGGATTCCTCTACCTTTAATCTTCGGACCGATCCATTTCTAATATAAGGGACGTTCGGTTAGTTTTTACTGATACCAGGTTTTACAGAAATTCCCGTATTTCATGCAAACAGTGTAGACCGTGATCAGACGCCGCATTCTGCGGCGTCTGATCTGGGTCTACACTGTTCGCTTGTTTAAATAGGTCAATTACTGGTGGGACACGACAGTTAAAAGCGACAGTGGCATAAGATGTATCCCTTGTTAAAGGAATATAAGCTCATATATATGTACAGCAATGGTTCAGTTCAGCATCTGGACACTTATCTGTTCGTCTGAACGTTACCCAGACAAAAAATAAGTAAAGATGCCCAGGAAATGGTACAATCACGAAACATAGCTTTCCCGAGACACCAACAGAAGGAGAAAGAAGGAACAAACAAGGACAAAAGTAACGTCACATACGTACTAACAAAAGACTTGCATCAGAGAAACCGCCTTGAAACCCTGACGGTCTTCACATTTTTCTTTATATATACGTCAACAAGTCTTTATGCATGTCATGTGCCGCAAAAATAGGATTTTCTTGAAATCAAAAATAGCTAAATCCAATCCACAAACTCCTTAACAAAAATTAAAGTAAGTCGACGGTTTTAATGATGTAGAGTAGGCGCTAGCAAAAAGAGCCAGTCCAGTTTGATCATAGTCTGCATTGTTTACCATTCAGCGAATATGTTAAATACACCTATCACGAAAACATGCCTATATAATTTTGACCCCATTAAACCCCAATTTTATGTAGTAAAACTGGGGTTTACAGGGGTATACATTTTCTTATTTCTGCTCAAAAACATAGATTGTGGTACTCGTTAGAACCGCCTCGCCGAGGCGGTTCTAACGAGTACCCACAATCTATGTTTTGAGCAGAAATATGAAAAATATCAGAGTTTTTTTTTCTGATTTTTTTTCAGTTTTTGGAGGTGAAATTTTCTATATATTTGAATAGGCGTGTTTTCGTAATGATGAATAGGCGTGTTTTCGTAATGATAAAGTAATGAAATAGATGTTGTTTTGGTTTTTTTTTTTTTTTTTTTTTTTTTTTTTTTTTTAAAAGCTTTGCACAAGCAAGGGAATGATCCACATGTTCGGGTACAATTGGTACATTTCATGTCCCTGTCACACATATGGAGGAGTGGAAGAGAAGCTACGTCAGACAGACAGGTGAAAAAGAGGAACGGAGGTGCCATCTATTGTCATAAAATGCAGTCATTGTTTCCGTTATAAGAGAGAGACAATGGTCACCAATAGATGGTGCCAGTACAGTGCCACCGTTAATGTTTTTGACAAACACTTGCAGCCGGGTTCTATAGCAGTTAAATCTCTGTCAACAAAGGATCAATAAAGTAAAGATTTACACTAAGATTTTAAAGTGGTCGTGTGTTTAATCGAATCGTGCTGTTTTGACAGGACAGGTATACATTTTGTAAGTAGTCACTGAATAACATTTCTAGTTACAAAAAAAAAAAAAAAAATAATAAATAAATAAAAAAAAAAATAAAAAATAACTGTTAAGGAGAACGGATACCCTTTCTCGGGAGGCAACTATGGCAACGTCTTTGCCCCCCTTCTGAAGAATTCTGCTCTAAAAAAACATTTGCTACCTTACTCTGAGAAAATCACAAAAGTTGTCTACCTTGTAAACAAATGATTGAAATTCTCCTAAATGTATCGTCCTCTTTAACCCATTTATACCGAGTGGGTTCTTCTACTTCAACTCTTCGGACAGATTCATTTCCTATATAGGAGGTATCTGGTTATTTTTTTTTTTTATATATATATAACCATGATTTATAGAAATTTCTTTACTAAATGTAAACAGTGTAGACCCTGATCTAAAGCCGCGTTCTGTGGCGTCTGATCTGTGTCTACATTGTTTACCAATGTCTCTTTTAAGGCCACCGGGCATAAATGGGTTAAAGACCAATATTAACGAATAAAACAACATTAAAGGCTCCATATTCCTCAAAAATAGACATTTTTTTTTTATCCAAGAAAGATTTAATACAATGATATATAGTATTAATACAATCATAAAATGTGGCATTTGACAGTCTGTAAAATTTCAGTTAGTCTCTCGTTTTTGAACTGGATCAAAAATGAAATGATTTTGCATCGTCGGCAACATTAATTCAGAGATACGATAAAAAAAAATCATTTCATTTTAAGGATGAGAGAGTTAAATGAAATTTTGCAGGCTGTCAAGTGCCAAATTTTATGATTGTATTAATACCATACGTTAATTTATTATGATAAAATGTCTGTTTTTGAGGGATATGGAGTCTTTAATGAAAGAAATACGCGCTGCTGATGTTGCATCATTGTTTAGAGTGAGTAGTATAGGGCGCCACAATGAGTACCGATACTACTAGAACACTGTTCAGAAGGGTCTTAGAATGCTGGAACGCAAAACCAGAAGTCAGAAAAGTTGTCTTCTTTGTAAAAGGGCATAAACTCTACCAGGTGTATCTAGTCCCCTTAACCCATTTATGCCTGAATATTTTCAATAAACCCTCCCATCATGAACTTTGGAAGGGTCCATTGTATAGTCAGAGGGGTGTTATATAGAAATCGTCATAGTTGCTTTTCTTATTGATACTTTCAGATGTTATTGCAAACAGTGCGGACCCTGATCAGACGCCGCGGTCTGCGACGTCTGATCTGGGTCTACACTGTTTGCCAATGACCCTTTTAGGGACGTTAGGCATAAATGGGTTAATGAAAATAAAATGTCTTTTAAGATAATCGGAAATTAGTTTTATATATTTTATCAGCTTCACTAGTGTCATTTCCCAAAATATTAAAAGCATACGAGGGTCGTGCAAAAAGTTCTGTCACTAATAGGCTTCATTAGTTTTATCCCAGGTATATTTTATAATGCTTCACTGCACTTGAATGGTGTGTTGAATAGCTAACTATACCCGTTTATTTCGTGCAAATTGCTTTTCAACTGACCGAGTTATTTCAAATTGAAATAGATGCAGTCATATACACTGACCAATTTACTTGTTACATTGGAACATGGACCTGAAGACTGAAATTCGTAGCTATATTAAATGCCGCATTAGGCTTAATATTGATTCAAAGCAGATATTTAATGAATTATGTGGTATATATGGACCTCAGACCATTTCAATGCGCACAGTTTTTAGTGGGTTAAAGCTTTTAAAGCTGGGAAATTTTCTGTTGAAGATGATACCCGTCCTGGAAGGCCTAAAACCTCTGTTACCAAGGCTAACATCGCTGCTGTAAAGATTGTAGTCGAATAGGATGCGCGATTGTCTGTCAAAATATAGCTTGTTGTACTGGCATATCAGAAGGCAGTGTGGAAACAATTCTGTAAAAGCGTTTGGACCTGACAAAGGTTTGCGCTAAGTGGGTACCTCATTTGCTCACTGAGGAGCAAAAGACACAACGCCTTAAATGTGCCCGGGAACTTTTGGAAACATACAAAGGCTGCAATAGTCGAGTCATTTCTAACTTACTAACAGATGATGAAACCTGGGTGCACATGTTTGAGCCACAAAGAAGGGCTGATAATAAGCAATGGAAGCGAAAAGATAAAAAAACGCCCATGTATTACAAAATGAACCATAAGTTCGAAAAAGATGTTGTACGCAATTTTCTTTAAATCAAGTGGGCCAGCCGTTCAAGTGCCTTGTCCATCTGGTCAAACAGTCACTGGCCGATTCTACAAGAATTCTGTACTGAAGAAAGTGAAAGAGTTTTACAATAAGAAACGACGACGCAAAGGATGGTCAGGAGTCCACCTTTTACATGACAACGCCTCCTCTCATAAGTGTGAGGTTGTTAAGTCTTTTTTGGCTTCTGAAAAGGTGAAAGTTTTAAACCATCCACCTTATTCACCTGACCTGAGTCCCTGTGACTTCTATTTATTTCCAAGGCTTAAGAAAATGCTTTCTGGAAATAAGTATACGTCTAGAAGTTCTCTTGGCAACGTTATTTATCAGTGTCTCCAACAGATACTAAAAGAAGACTATTTATCTGCTTTTCGCGACTGGGTAAAAAGGTTACAAAAATGTGTTTCAGTAAAGGGGGGATACTTTGAAGGTTTGTTATAAAAATATGTTTGATAAAACGTAGCACTGAAGTAATCCGAACCCAGTGACAAAACTTTTTGCAGGACCCTCGTAACAGATTTCTCTTACCGACTTATTTGGCTACCTGTCATTGGTCCTATTTGTGTCTTTTTGTGTTCTGGCTTCATATCGCCATTCAGCCCTTTGTTTTGTTTTATCCCAGTGTTTGTGATTATATAAGTTTCACTGTTCATGCTTCACAGATGAGGTAGAAGACCGCTATGCCGACGGAACATATGTATGTAATTTGGAGCATCAGAATTATCCAAGAGTGAGGTTTTGCGCGAGTAAAACTGGTTTAATCTATCTCTATCTTCAGGCGTCAAATTACATATACATTTGTGAAATGTGGCTGTTCGATTTATTTTTTTTCCTCAGTTCGCCAAATCTGATATGTCGAAGTACGGATATCTCGAAGTATTTCAGTTAGTCCTTTGGAATTCGAGATAACGAGAATCGACTGTACTAGACTGGCTGCGTATGGGTGATATTAACTAATATTGTTGTATGGGACTATTTAACCCTCTTTCATGGGCAGGAACACCAACGTACGCCGTTGTCCTATATTTGTTTTTTTTACACTGATGCATTTGTCTATGTTTTTTCTTTCTTAATTGAATAGATACACAGTGAACCTTCGTTACAACGACAATAGTTCCCAAAGATGTTGCCATTCAAATAAAGTTGCTGTTGTTAAGAGATTTTAATGAGCTGTATGGTGTATAATAAAGGACTTGTTCCATTCTTATTTCATGTTTTGGACACATCACGAAAACATGCCTATATAAATTTGACCCCCTTAAACCCCCCTTTTATACAGTAAAACTGGGGTTTACAGGGGTATACATTATTTTTCTTATTTCTGCTCATAACATAGATTGTGGGTACTCGTTATAACCTCCTCGCCGAGGCGGTTCTAACGAGTACCGACAATCTATGTTTTGAGCAGAAATATGAAAAAATATCAGAATTTTTTATCTGAAAATTTTCATTTTTTGGTAGTAAAATTCTCAGTGTATTTGATTAGGCATGTTTTCTTAATGATTTTTAAGAATCACCTCAATGAAGCAATTCAAACAAATATACAAAAACATGTATTCCTAGAGGTATTAAATACAATTTTCTTGCATAATTTCTGTCACCTCTTGAGCGAAGGTTTCGTGCCAGTTGAATTAACGCAATAACGAATGTTGTAATCGAGACCACCTCTTTAACTAAAAATCTTAATAAAGATCAAATAAGCAGTCAAACATCAGGAGTGGATTAACTACTATATAAGCTATAGTCGAAGACCTGTTAATCTACATTACCTACGTTTGCGTAAATTGTGAACTCGTACATAACAAAGCTGTGTTGAAATTGGCAAAGAATAAAAAGACGCTCTAACTAAGAATATACCAAGGTATATTATTTTATTCGACAGTTTACTACAAAATAATACCCTGGATAATATGTTACCTCCAAAGAGCCAGTATCAAATACAGAAGACTGTAGTTCCCACCAAAAACCATGGAAAAGACAAGGCCGGTGGGTCGAGTAACCCTGCGAAAACTACCAAGGGCAGAGTAGTGCGGTTTAGAAGCATATGTGAAGAGTTCGAAGTTACACCAAGCCGGGAGGCATCTCCTGTATGTGAAATTGAAAGAGAAGATCTTCCAGGTAATTTCAAGTTTCTAATAGCAGAACATAACTGCACTAGTACTGTGAGGGATAATCATTGATATCATGGCGTCTCTGTGTGTGTGTGTGTGTGTTGGGGGTGGGGGCGGGGACGGGGTGGGGAGCTTTGAAAGATAAGGAAGTTGTGGTTGAAATAGAAAAAAAAAATCTTGCTTATTATCTTTGCGCTACTTCCATAAGAAAATCACCCTTATATAATTTCTAACACCTTATATGCCTCTTTTTATTGACTTTAGACACTCCAGTATTTTTCTAGAGCTGTACGAGAACATATTAAAACTTATTTCATAACCAAAAATGCTTAACAGATAAAACATTACTATGTACTCCCCGTTTTTGCGTCACGCATGCACATCAGATAAACAGATACCCTTTCGGTGTCTGCCTGCCGACTTGTGGGTGTCCTCGAGCCCAGCTTTATATTCGAGAACAGCTTTATATGTTCAGCTACCATAAATCCAACTTTTTCTCCAGCGGGAAAAACCAGTTTTTTGTTTTGGACAAATAACTTCTAAAAGGAATGACCTTTGAGAGCAATGAACACATTCACAGATTGAAATCAGCTGAAGCGAAAGACTGATATTTCTCCAAAATAGACATTTTATTATCCAAGAAAGGTTGCAAAAATGATATATGGTATTAATACAATCATAAAATTTTGCACCTGACAGCCTGTAAAAGTTCAGTTAGTCTCTCATTCTTGAAATGAAATGATTTTTTATCGTATCTGTGAATTAATGTTGCCAACATTAGTTCAGAGGTACGATGAAAAAAAATCACTTCATTTTTGATCCAGTGCAAAAACGAGAGACTAACTGAAATTTTACAGGCTGTCAGATGCCACATTTTATGATCGTATTACTTCAATTTATCAATTTATTAAACCTTTCTTGCATAAAAATGTCTATTTTTGAGGAATATGGAGCCTTTAAAGAAGCCCATTTTTCCTTTCTTACGCTTCGATCACTACCAAGCTCCTATGTTTGCTACCTCATGGAGGGGGGAGGGTTATGGAAGATTGTGCTTCGTGCTCAAGGCGTATGTAGCTTCTCATGTCTAACCTGCGTCTGCTACGCTCTGTGCGTCGTGTTGCTTGAGTGCTTGAAGGATACTTTACTGACTTTACCTACTCTTACTTAAATTTCTTCCAAATATCTAGGTTTACCGAAGAATTACTAGAGAAAACACAAGATTCGGTACGAGTTTTGTTTTTATTGATAAAACCTTCTGTACTTCTACTGTACAGAATTATACAGTTTCGATAACATTGTTATAATCTTACAATATAAAATCCCCGATGCACAGTATTTCCTACAAGACTGTGCGCCCAGCAACTGCTCATATCAGCTTGCAACTCCACACAATCTAAGCAGATCTGCTTTAATGTTTGGCTACCCATAAGCACGAGCCCAGTAAGCATTCTACATAAATCTGTAGCGGGCCGTTATCGGCCTGTCAGGGTAGCTGACGGGTCGATAACGCCCCGCTATAGATTTATAAAGAATGCTAGCTTGGAGAATGACCGCATTTACGTAGGCTGATCTGAGTCATTGCTTCACAGACTTGCGATCTTGTAGTAAATGCTGTGTCCCGGCTCAAATGTCGCTTGAATTATTTATTCCGCATCTTTTCTTCTTTCGATGTCTTGGGAAGGTAAGGGATAGCATATTATCATTATCTGCAATGCATAACGAAAACACGCCTATTCAAATACATATAGAAAATTTCACTTCCAAAATCTGAAAATTTTCAGATAAAAAACTCTGATATTTTTCATATTTCAGATCAAAACATAGATTGTGGATACTCGGTGAGGCGGTTCTAACGAGTACCCACAATCTATGTTTCGGGCAGAAATAAGAAAAATAATGTATACCTTTGTAAACCCCAGTTTTACTATATAAAAGTGGGGTTTAAGAGGGTCAAAATTATACAGGTATGTTTTCGTGATGGACTCATATTTTATTCAATATATTTTTCAGGCGGGTCTGCATTATTCCAACAAATATTAAAAGAGTTCCATATATCAGATGAGTCAGCAGAGGAGTGTGCATTTAGTGAAACAGAGAGTGCTAAACCACAAAACCCCAAGAAATCTATCCTGAAGCGGCGACAGGTTTCAAGATTATGCCGTCAGAAAAGAAAGTCTAAAAAGTGAGGATCAAATCCTGATGCGGGGTCACTGACCGCAACTTTCGGTAACTACGGGTAGCTTTTCATCGTCAGAGGGAAGGCAGCCATTCTCTTTTCCCGGTGCAATACTTGCCATATTAGAAACCAGGACGTGATCACAGGATGTAATCGCAGGACGTAATCACAGAATGTAATCACATTGCGTAATCGCAGGATATAATCTGATAACATGAGCCCAACAAACACACGATGGTGTCGTGTGTTACTTGGGAGATAGGAAGACGTACAAAAACGTTATAAAACAGTGCTAAATGAGAATAGTTCGATAGTGTTCTCTAACTTTACTTGTACGTATTTATGATGTCTTCCAAAAATATTTAATTGACTTGTGTTTCTTAACCCTTTCATCCCTGAGTTTCTGAAATACGATTTTCTATCTCTGAATTTGGATATGTCCATTGTTGCAAATAAAGGCGAGGGGGCGGGGTGGGGGGAGAGGGGGTCATTCATAATTCAAAAACATAATGTCAAACAGTATAGATCCAGATGAGACGGCTACGAGCCGTCTCATCTGGATCTATACTTTTTGCTAAGGTATATGTTTTGGTCTGCAGAGTTGAAAAAGTTAAGGGAACTGGATACATCTAGTTTTGGATTTTCTGTTTGCTTTCCTGTACAACAAGCCCTTTTGAAAAGGGATCTACTCGAAAAGGATCAAATTTGCTCCTTAGAGAAGTCACATAATGTTTGGGATTTTCTGCTTGCTTTAACTCTTTCACTGCTATGGGCGATAACATTAGGCTTTTGCAAACATCGTAGATCCAGATGAAACGGCTCATAACGAGCTGTCTGATCAGGATCTACGCTGTTTGACATTCAGACTTTCACCTTTACATATAAGCTTCTTTCCAATCGATAATTTGTTTAAAAAAAAAAACAGAAAAAAAAAACAAACAAACAAAAAGCAGACGACAAATGTGGTCTGAAATTTGGCGCCGAAAGAGTTAATGTACACCAAACCCCGGATCAACCCTTAAAAGAAATAATTTGCTCTTTAGAGTAGACACATAACGGTTGGGGCTTTCTGTTTACTTTCATGTACACCAAGTCTCTTTTGAAAACGGATCAACCTTTAAAGGAAATAATTTGCTCCTTCGAGTAGACACATAATGTTGGGGCTTTCTGTTTGCTTTCATGTAAACCAAGCCCATTCTGAAAACGGATTAATCTTTAAAGGAAATAATTTGCTCTTTCGAGTAGACACATAATGTTTGGGGCTTTCTTCTTGCTTTAATGTACATCAAGTCTCTTCTGAAAACGGATCAACCCTTAAAGGAAATAATTTGTTCCTTAGAGTAGACACGTAATGTTTGGGGCTTTCTGTTTGCTTTTATGTACACCAAGTCTCTTCTACAAACGGATCAGCCGGCTTCGGTGGCTCAGTTGGATGCGCCGTCCGACTGGAGACCAGGAGGTCGCGGGTTCAACCCCGCCGAGGTCGGCAACATTCTTTCGTGGAGATTGATCATGAAATATTTTCTACGGTCATTCTCTCCCTTCCGCGATTCAAGAAGGGCAGTTGTCAGTTTCTGGCGAAAGAATGTGCACAATACTGGTTAACCGCTTCGAGGACTAAGCCTGTCCAGTAAAAGTACGGTTAGGTAAATTGACCGCGCTCGACATGACCCCATTGGGTTGACTGGGCCTCAAGCCTCAACACAAAAAAAACAAAAACAAACTAAAAACGGATCAACCCTTAAAGGAAATAATTTGCTCTTTAGAGTAGACACCTAATTTTTGGGGCTTTCCGTTTGCTTTAATGAACATCATGCCCATTCTGAAAACGGACCAACCCTTAAAGGAAATAATTTGCTCCTTAGAGTAGACACATAACATTTGGGGCTTTCTGTTTGCTTTCATGCACAACAAGGCATTTCTGAAAACGGGTCAACCCTAAAAGAAATAATTATCTTCTAAGAGTAGACACACAATATTTGGGAATTTCTGTTTGCTTTCATGTACGGGGGAGTTGGAAGAGTCCAATTTCAGTTTTAGGTATGTCTGGCTATGATATTTAGATATTCGTAGAGAAAAAAAGTATTTGCAAACAGTGGAGACCCTGATCACGCATTCTGCGGCGTCTGATCTGGGTCTGCACTGTTTGCCAAATACCCTTTGAGGGGTTTCCAGACTACAATGTGTTAAGTGAATGCGCATGCTTCAAAGAGCGATTAGTCTACGCTGAAATGTTTCTTTTTTTAAGCGAGTCCAGCAGATAACATACTGTTTCCCTGGTAAGCAAATCCCTTTTCAAAGACAGTACTTTTAAAGCAAATACTCTGTAAATTACTGCTTGAAAGGAAAGACAACTAAATTCATATCAAAGACATCCCCCTTGGAGGTGTACCCATTCGGCTTAAAAGAATTAAACAACAATGACACTTTTAAGATTGTTATTTAGAACACTTAGATACATATGGCATGCATACGTAAGACAGTATTGTTTAGAAGAAACATAGTAACTTATGACTACTAACCCTTAGTGCTCTAATTCTGTACCGATTAATGGCTTTATTTCTATGCTAATCTTGGCAGCCACTGGCGGATATGGCCTTGATCTGTGATCGTTTTGGAAGTGTCCATGCGCGTGTAATTGGCATTGAAGATAAATACTTAAATCCTTTAAATGCGTATTAACCCAAGTAATTAATCATTAGTCAGTCTGATATATTTTTTTTTTCAGTCAGTGTTTCATAAGCGCATTATGCATGAACAACTTAAGGGGAATAGAAACACTTGCAGGGTAGATATCTCTTTCTATTTTTTTTCTTTTTGTTTCTGAAAAGGGATCTGCTCTGAAAGGAAAGAATTTGCTCCTCATAGGAGCAAATTCTTTACTTTTAGAGTAGATCCCTTGTTGGGCTGTGCTTCTTGACTGTGGCATTTCCTGGGTATCGTCAGTCATATTTTAGGTCGGCAGAAGAGCAAACCGGAAGTCATGAAAGTTGTCTCCCTTGTAAAATATTGAAATTCAACCAGGTGTATCCAGTTCCCTTAGTTGTTTCTATACAACGACGAGTGTATGTGAAATTATGCACGAAAGACGCAGATTTGTTAATTTATGTTACTCATTTATTGTACAGATTGCCATTTTTAGACACATATATTTATTGTAAAAAACAGGGCCTTAGGAAAAGATGCTTATGACATCACCAAAGGTATATTGGCATATTAAACTGAATTGTTGTGCCAAAGTAAACAAGACAGGAAAATAAGCTGGTGCTAACTTGTAGTAATCTTTATATGCAAATCGGTGCAGATTTTACTGTTACAAAATAGATTTTTGGTCATTGATGTATTCTACAGTATAGCAGATGGGTCTGCAAGCAGACAATGAAGGCCTTGACCAGACTGCTCGTATATGCAGGCTGCTTTTAACATTGGTTGATCAAATATATGATAAGTATCCTTTCCTCATGCAAATATACTCGTGTGATGTCACGCCATATTTTCCTAAAGCTGCCATAGTATGAATCTCAACAATGTAATTGCCCTGAATATTTGGACATGTTATCTCTCACCCCTACTGATCGTTATATTTAAGGGAAATATGGAGACATTTTCAGGGGAGTCAACTGTCAAACTTGTTTCTATCTCCATTCTGAAAAAGGGTCTTCTTTAAAAGGAAAGAATTTGCTCCCTCTGGGAGCAAATTCAGTCCTTTTAGAGCAGACACTTTTTCAGAAGGGCTTGGTTTGTAGAAAGACAAACAGAAAGTTGTCTTCCTTGTAAAATGGGCGGAAAAAGAACCAAATGTCTCCAGTACCCTTAAACAAGTGCATTTGACCGCCTGATGGTATATTTACAACGTGTTAGCTGAATGGCAAACAATGCAGATCTTTATTAAGCTGTAACACTTTCATCTGGGTTTACACTATTTGCTGAGAGGTAAATGTCCGAATATTCAGGGTTTGTAAAAAAAAATCACCTTTATAAAAAAAAACATATTTATTTATAAAACTACGCATTTCTACACTCTGTTAAATCTGATAAAAGTTTCTATTATTACATTCGTTGCTCTATTATTCCTTAAGACCCACCATGATACCAATATGGCCGGCCTCGGTGGCTCAGTTGGATGCGCGTCCGACTGGTGATCAGGAGGTTGCGGGCTCGACCCCAGCCGGGTCGGAAACATTCTTTCGCAGAGATTGATCATGAAATATTTTCTACGGTCATTCTCCCCCTTCCACTGATTCAAGAAGGGCAGTTGTCAGTTTCTGGCGAAAGAATTTGCACAATATTGGTTAACCGCTTAGAGGAATAAGCCTGCCCAGTAAAAGTACGGTTTGGTAAACTGACCGCGCTCGACATGAACCCATTGGGTTTACTGGGCCGTAAAACTTCAAAACAAACAAACCAATATGATAAAACAATAGGTCTGGAGAATAGTATAGAATATGTCCAGGAGGAGCCACAAACACAGAACATAACCTACCAATAACATTTAGAGCAAGAGTCAACAAACTACGACAGATAGCACACTTTGCAAACCAGCTCCGTCTCCCCCGACGAGGTGATCACAATTTTACACAGTACATAAAACAAAACAATATGACAAAACACTGTGCAAAGACGTAAAAACGTAGCGAGGAGCCAGCCGCAAGGCCCCACAAAGAACAAACAACACAACAATAACAGCCTTAGCATTATGTAAACACGCCTATTCAAATTATATAGAAAATTTCACCTCTAAAAACTGAACATTTTCAGACAAAAACTCTGATGTTTTTCATATTTCTGCTCAAAACATAGATTGTGGGTACTCGTTAGAACCGCATGGGCGAGGCTGTTCTAACGAGTACCCACAATCTATGTTTTGAGCAGGAATAAGAAAAATAATGTATTCCCCTATAAACCCCAGTTTTACTATATAAAATGGTAAAAGTGGGGTTTAAGGGGGTCAAAATTATATAGGCATGTTTTCGTGATGGAACGGTCAGTAGCAAAAACTACTATCGAGTTTAAATCAATTTCACTGGAGATCAGTCAGCAATTATAGCCTTTGTTACAATTGACCAAACAATCATTGTACGAGGATGTTCGAAATGAATTGCTTATTGTCCTGTAGCTCGATATCCACGTGGGGCACGATAAAAACCAATACATACCTGTATAGGGCTATTCAATATCTACACAATGGTGTATAAATGTACATGTTAGACTAAGTGTAAGACATAAAATTTGCCATTTGAATACACGCAGTCATTGACCACTGCAGTAAAAATGGTTGGTAGAAGCGTCGACAAAAAAAGATGAAATACGGGCTTACATCAAAGCTCGCTCAAAACTTGGTTGTTCTTTGAAGAAGCTGATGACTGAAATTTCTACTGCTTTTGGACCTTCTTTTATGTCTTATGACACAGTTCGGCGGTGGAAAAAGAAATCTGAGTCTGGTGTAGAGTCCATCAAAAATGCACCGAAATCAGGTAGGCCAAAATCTCGTAAAGAAATCGTTTCCAAAATAAAGGAAATCATTGAAGGAGATGCCAGATTTACAGTTCGTGATATTGCAGGAAAGGTAGGCATATCACTTTCAACGGTTCACCTTATTTTGAAGAAGCATTTGAAAGTCAGAAAGATTTTTGCTAGATGGGTGCCACATCTGTTGACTGACGAGCAAAAGAGGCAACGGGTTAAAGTGGCCAAAAAGCTGCTTCAAATGTTTCCAAAATATGACAAAAAGCAGTTTGTCAATGTCATCACAGGTGATGAAACCTGGGTCCATTATTTTGAGCCCGTCAGAAAGGTTAGCAATAAGATCTGGGCCACTAAACACAGCAAACACCCAATAATTGCCAAACGTTCTTTGAGTACAAAGAAGGTTTTGTACGCAATCTTCTTCTCTGGTGAAGGAGTCGCAATAAAAGTGCCAGTGAAAAAGGGCAAAGGCATCACCGGAAAGTACTACAAAGACGTAGTACTGAAGAAACTGAAAAAGTATTATCAGAAACGACGCCCTGCCACTGGTTTCAAACATGTCCGTCTTCTACATGACAATGCCCCAGCTCATACCTCCGCAATAGTTACGGCGTTTTTGAAGAAAGAAAAAGTAACTGTTTTGCCTCGTCCCCCGTATTCCCCAGACCTTGCCCCATGTGATTTCTTTCTGTTTCCGAAATTGAAAGCATTCCTTGCTGGGCGGAAATACCAGTCCCGACAGGCACTTGGATCTGCCATTCATCAGTACCTTATTACTGTGCCCAAATCAGCGTACCGTGACGCCTTCAAGAAGTGGATACATCGGCTGAAACTTTGCATTTCTAGCCACGGGGAGTACTTCGAGGGCATGAAATGAGTACTTTTGGGCTAACTTGAAATTTGAAGTCTCCAGATAGAAATAAGCAATTCATTTCGAACTTCCCTCGTATACTTGCATTGGCCACATCTACTTAACGATTGGCCATCTCTTCTTAACGAGTGGCCACCTCTATTGAACAAGTGGCCACTTCTACTTAACGATTGAGCACCTCTACTTAACAGAGTGGCCATCTCTACGAATGGAGATATTTTTTTTACGGACTGTTCAGCAGGAGGACTCATTGCAACAAAATATATCAGCGGCAACGTCAGAAAACGTACCTTTGGATATGTGGCCTGGTGAAAGTTCAGATCAGCCGGCGCATTTATGCAGTCTGACCAGAATCTTCACTGTGCGCATTTTGGATTGCAAAGGATGCAAAACATTACGAAAATAGCCTATTCAAATATACTGAACATTTTACCACCAAAAAAATGAAAATTTTCGGATAAAAAAAACTCGGATATTTTTCATATTTCTGCACAAAACATAGATTGTTGATACTCGTTAGAACCGCCACAGTGAGGCGGTTCTGACGAGTACCTACATTCTATGCTTTTGAGCAGAAATAAGAAGAACAATGTATACCCCTGTAAACCCCAGTTTTAGTATATAAAAGTGGTGTTTAAGGGGGTCAACATTATATAGGCACGTTTTCGTGATGTTTATCCTGTGAATGAAGACTTAATCAAATCAGACTGCGCAGATGCTTAGGCTGCTCCACGTCTTCGCTGGGCGCATCTGTCGAAAGGTATGTTTTTGGTTCATATGTAATGAAATCCGTTCCTAGGAAAATGTATAGATCAGGGCACAGTTGTTCAAAGCATCGTTAGCTTAATGAGCTCGTTAGTGGTCAAAATGTTAACTGTTCTAGTAAGTACAGTATCTAATTCACAGTTATTTTTGCTGAAAAAAAAAAATGTGAGTAGCTTTTGCAAATGCAAAAGCTACTCACATTCTTTCAGCAAAAATGTTAGCGTATATGCCATATATAATGATCAAAGTTTTAACGATATGTTATCTAACGACATTGTTAGTTTCGAACAACTGGGCCCAGGCTGCCAAATTATGCGTCTGATCAAGGTTTTCGCTGTCAACTTGCGAAATCTCTTGATACAGAACATTATACTGACAAACACAAAAAAGACCCGATCAGACAGTAAGGATATTTAGTCGAACTACTTTGGGACCACGGCATTTCGTACTAGATATATATAGGTCGAGCCATTGAGAATTAATCATAGCGCCCAGCCAGGAGGCAAATGAGAATGCTTTAGGGATGTCTTCTATGAATAATGGTAAGTTGAATGTACTCATTAAACTCGCCTCGATTAGGCAATTCTAAAGAGTAAACATGGCATACGTTATCATAATGAGGTAAGAAAATTTCCCTAAAATATCCCTAAATATTTGTTTTCTTGAGCTATCAGAAGAATTTCCTAGTGACTCAAAAATGTGATCGAATCAGTCACAGTAAACGAGCTATCGGCTGTTGGTGTTCGAGTCATTGAAAGTTTTCGTGTATTGGCTGATCTGGGCCTTTACTGTTCGCAAAATTAAGTTCAGAAGACATTTTTTTCTAATATCACGGTAAACTCTTAAAAGGAAAATAAAGAAATTCCGCTTAAAACAAATAGGTAACAGTTACCTGTCGTCCGATATGAGGAGTTGCGCACACAAGGTACCCACCATCTGTCGTCAAATGCCGAATAACTTCGACTGCAAGGAGAACCCCGACAAAAAAAAAAAAAAAAAAAAAAATGCGGGTCCGCTTATTTTTCATGCCGATGCTATATAAAATTTCAGGATCCTAGCTCTAACCACTCTTGGCCGTATTCAAAGCGTAACGGATAGACGGACAGAAATGGCTAAGTTCAAAAGTCGAAAAAAGTAACAAAAATTAAACTGACGATAATGCCAAAACCACAGGCAAAACTACTGACCTTGACAAAAGGGCATGCAAAGTTTTCAAAGTTATCGGTATAAAATTATAAGAGGATTTATGCACACAAGGTACCCACTGTAAAGCTCTTTAGTATTTAAGCCCCAAAATGGCTAAGTTCAAAAGTAAAAAAAAAAAAAAAAAAAAAAAAAAAAAAAGTGACAAAAATTGTCGATAATGTCAAAATCACATGCATATCTACAGACCATGACAAAAGAGCCTACTAAGTTTCAAATTGATCGATATAAAACTGTATGAGGTGTTGCGCACCACCGTCTGTCGTCAAATGCCCGTCGAAAAAGGGGAATAACTCCGCAAGGAGACCCCGCGCCCGCCGACGAAAAACGAAAGCATACGGGTCCGCTTATTATTTCATGCTGATACTATATATAAAATTTTAGGATCCTAGCTCTAACCATCCTGACCGTGTGTAAGTGTAATGGACGGACAGACGGACAGACAGGCGCAAACCTATATGCCCCTCCTCAACTTCTGCGAAGTTGGGGGCTGATCATGTCATCTAAACATTGATCCCAAATAGTTGGCAAAATATCAGGATCCTACTTCAAGCGGTTCTCTAGATATCGTATTGACAAGGTTTTCAACCTGCTAATGGCAAAGTCCGAAAATTGGCGATATTTTGCGGAATTTGCTAAAAAGTTTATCAGGTCATCGTAAACATTGATCCTAAACTGTGTGCAAAACATCAGTCCTAGCTCAAGTAGTTTGCTAGATATCGTGGTACAAGGTTCTCCCATTGTAAATTCTGCATTGTAGACAAAGTCAATTTTTTACGGAATTCAATCAAATTCAGGTCATCTAAACACTGACCCCAAAGAGTTGGCAAAATAACAGGATCCTACTTTAAGCGGTCCTTTAGATATTATGTTGATAAGGTTTTCTAACTACATGTACTATAATGGCAAAATCCAAAAAGGGGCAATATTTTATGGAATTCGCTCAAATGTTATTCAGGTCATCTAAACTTTGATCCTTAACTATGTTCAAAATATCAGAATCTTAGCTCATGCGGTTTTCTAGATATCCTGTTGACAACGTTTCCCAATTGTAATACATGTACAGGCAAAATCGAAAGGGGCATAAATCTTCCATTTTTTTTTTTTTTTTTTTTTTTTTTTTATGAATTTCGCGCAAAAGATAATCAGGTCATTTAAACATTGATCCGAAACGTATGCAAAATATCAGGATCCTAGCTCAAGTGTTTTTAGATATCGTGTTGACAAGGTTTTCCTATTGTTATAATAGCAAAGTCCGTAACGAGGTATAAATCCGTCAATATTTTACGGAACGCTCAAAAGTTAATCAGGTCGTCTACACACTGTTCTTTTACTATATGCCAAATCATGGGTGTCTGACGTTACATCAAACCATAAATTGGGTGGAATTTAGACTATAATCTCTATTGGTGCATATGGCGAGCGTAGCGAGCAGGGTACGAAGCCCCACCCACAAGGTATACCGTAAACAGATATCACTGTACCGACGCAAAATTCTAACAGTATTTCTTGAGATAACCGAAAGTACTAGATGAAACAATCATTCGACTTTGATTCTGCAGTGACAGCGATTTTATTGCCAGTCAAACAGGCGTCATCACTCGATTTTTTACTGACAGCAACGTCGTCAACTCTGTAAACTCCATGACGTGACGTCACTTTTTTATTCAATAACATAACTAAGTACTCCTACGTATTTAATAAATATTTTAAAGATGATGTGTGTGTTTGTCGGAAGAAACATAGCGTTTTTCGGAACAAATATAAGTACCCAGACGCAGGTAATTGTGTGAAGGAGTGTGACCTCGGTACAATCCAACTCAGATAATCCTTTGCAGCAGTAGTCTGCGTTTCTTTTGTTTAAGTCCCACCTGTAGGCCTACTATAAATCAGGGGTCGGTTGTTCAAAGCATCGTTAGTGCTAACGTTATCGTTAAAGTTAACGTTAATTTAACGATAACGTTAAATGTTGTACAAAAAATATATAGAGGATATTCAAATATTTGGAGTGAATATGACTTTTATTTCATCGAGTGAAGTGAAAAAACTGTATATTTCATGAGTGCCGAAGTAAAAGTCATATTCACTCCAAACATTTGAATTTTCTTTTTATTATATACATCACTTTCGATAGAAGAGATGCAAATCTTGCCATGACGTTCATGTTTTGTTTGATGACGTTAGATATGACGTCAGAAACGCGCATTGGACTGAAAACAATAAAATAAAAAGAAAATTTTCTCTTTTTCTGTGAATACCATAACAATTTTCACCTCGTGTAATAAAAACATGCAAATTTTAGTTCTTTGTGCCGTCCGAATAGTTCCAGATCTTATATTTTTCACTGCTCAGAGGAGTGAAAATATAAGTTTTATATTTTCACTAATGAAAATATAACTTTTTCGAATTATGCATTTTATTTCATTAATAATTCTCTATATTTCATTACTTTGTAAATAATAAAAATTCTAACGGCATGATTTAACGATAAGAAATGCCGTTAAATTTAATTCTAACACTCCTCGCCTATATAGCGCGCGACGCTATCTGGCGCCATTCCGACGTCATGTTGACTCTTTGCTGACGTCAGTCATTGTTTCCACGGCGTTAGACGGTGTAACGTCGTTTTTCTCGTGTCAACAACGTAAGAAATGCATGTAAACAACAGCGTTACAGTCAAAACTGTTGGCGGGATTTCTTTATGTGATGGCGGACAGTTCGGAGAATCTGAAGGATACAATTACTTTTACGTCGTTTTCTATGTGTTAGAATCGAAATAGATCAGCTCTTGTGCGTGATTTGTCGGTCAGTTGTATGTAGGTAAATCACTCGCGCTCCGCGCTCGTGATTTCATCTACTTTACAACAGACCTCCAAACAGTGATTTATTACTCAACAAATCACTGCTGGAGCTGATCTATTTCTTAATTCTAATAGTACCCTCCTTTAAACTTTAACAAACTCGTTAACTTGAAACAAGATGGCTGCCAACTGCATGTTTGATAACCCACAGAGAAGATAACAAGGAGAGTTTAAAGAGTGTATTGAAAGATTAACAAAACGAGAGCTAAGGGAGCGACTTAGGTTTGGGAAAGATAGTATCAACTATCTGTGTGATATATGCATGATAATTTAGAAAGACCAACAAAAAGAAAAGTCTGTCTGTCTGCCTTACAACAGATCCTTATTGCTTTAAGGTTTTATGCTACTGGTAGCCTATTTTACAAGTTGTTGGGGATTGTGTTGGAGTCGACAAGTCAACGGTAAGCAGAGTTCTAAATGATGTGACTGTCGCTTTAGCTGAATTAAGTCCACAACTTATTCTGTGGTCATCTGAACAGCAAAAGAGAGAAGTAAGAAGTGGATTTTATCAACTTGGTGGCTTTCCCAATGTTGTTGGATGTATTGGCGGGACTCACATTCGCATTCAAGCCCTATCTGAAGATGAAAAGTCGTATGTGAATGGAAAAAATTACCACAGCATGAACGTTATGGCAGTATGTGATCACAAAGGTAAGTTACCCCACCCACTGTATTTCATCTGTATTTTGTCAACAATATATAATAACACTTACCGCAGTTGTTTTGTTTGCAAAGAAAACTAAATTACATTTACCAGAATTTATGGTAGAATTTATTCCATTAAAATTCTAGTATTTATATTGCCAACATTTAGTATGATTTGAAAGATTATCGATGCATTTTTTATCAAACGCTGAACATGTAATCAGCTGTTATTTTCACTGTCGCTTACGACGTTGTGAAATAATGTAAAACGCGGGATGTGTCTTTATCGATCCTGCAATCGAGTGAGTACGTATTAAATGGTATTACCAAAAATCTTTCGAAATATTTATATGTATACATATAAGCTACTCTTAATATATTTTAACATTAAAATACGAGTAGACTCGCACCTGCCATTAGAACTGCAATAACATGGCCTATCAATTTACGAATTTACCTGCCCCACGCCTCGCCCGCATCAACTTTCACACACACAGTTAGTAAGTTAACTAATAAAAAAAATTCTCCATATGTTGTATTGTTAACTTTGTGTCCGTTTTCGCTGCAGTTAACAATACAAGTAAACAAAGCAAATCTAACATTACACCATATGGTGGAAGTTTTTATCATTTCACTTACTTGGACAAAACTAAAAATCTGGAGGGTTACATTTTTAAGAGTTTTTCGCTGCATAAAATTTAGTGTCGGACTTCCGGGTTCCTACAACAATCGATTTATTGCATAAAAACTGAGATGAGACAGATTATGGATCAGCTTGAATGACATTTTCCGATATCAGCGGGCAGGCACGCAACCGTAATATTGTCTAGTTATAGCCTTTTAATGTATAAAATATGTGTTAGTATTTATGGTTTGTCGACGAGCATATATTTTGGATAAAAAAAAACTTTCTGGGAAACAATCGGCTATTTTAATGTCCGATAAACGTAAAAAACACCACCATTCATGCCAACCCTGAGAGGTTCCGAATGATTCTGTGTTAGGACGAGTTTGTATGGATCTATAGATATACAAGCTTTTCGGTCATTTTTGCTTAGCGGTGAGGAGAGGGAACGGGTTTATTTTGACCTATCGTTAAGAAATGCAAGCAGTACTTTATCGGCTGATGGGTGTTGTACCGTCAATCAGTACTATGCTCGTACATTGCCTGTTAACCAAAGTTAACTGGTTCCCATCTCAATTTACTGTACTTTAAAAGTGGCGAAACAGCTCGGTAGACTTATATTCTCTCCGAACCACTGATATGAGCCGGGCCACAGCAATTCCTACAAATGCGCTCTGCGAAGACTAAGATCAGCCTCCGTATCTGCACAGTAATCAGTCTTCGCTGGCTGTTCTAACAAGTACCCATAATCTATGATTTTACAAGAAAAATAATGTATACCCCTGTAAATCCCAGTTTTATTATATAAAAGTGGGGTTTAAGGGGGTCAAAATTATATAGGTATGTTTTCGTGATGGATATCTTATTTTCTATCAATTTTAACTTTGTTTTTGCTCATTAATTTACCACGGTCCTTTCATGAAACTTTATCATGATATACAGACAACCCTCTTTATACCGACACTCGACACAGCGACAAAATTCGTTGTTATGACAATTTGACTGTCATGAAACCTTCGCTTACGAGGTAACAGTTAGCCCCAAATTATGCAAGAATTTTGTATTTAATACTTTTAAGAAACATATGTTTTGAATATTTGTTAGAATCGCCTAAATGAGGTGATTCTAACAAATATCCAAACATATGTTCTATGAGGAAACAAGAACAAAACAAGAACTTTCTTATATATATCAATTTGCTCATTAAGTATTCTCTACAACAGCAAATTCATTTTAATGGCAAAGTCTTTGGGAACAAATGCTGTCGTTGTAATGGGGGTTTACTGTACTTAAAAGATTTTGATAATGCATGTCTTCCAAAAATTTAGGTTCTACGATGGTGCAGTTTTATAGCTTGCTTTATACCTAGTTACCTTTTTTTTTCAGTTTTCAGGCAAATGTATGATTTCAAAATAAGTGATAAAATGTTTTCATTAGTTTCATAAAGTAGGATAACTCAGCATTCTCTGAGAGTTCTTCAATTGATTTTAATCTTAATCTTATAAAGGCTAGGGCTGAAAAGAGGCCGGTCTGATTTCAATAATTTTTAATCTGCCCACGGTTAAGTTCAAATTTTAAATACGAGTAAAGACTACACACGCATGCAAATAATTAGAAGAAATATACCATTAACAGTGTCATATTCAAAACTGAAATATGTGCGTTATTAAAGTCTTTGAGTATATTATGTTCCTTCGGGGCGTTATGATTTTGAAATACTTTGAAACATTGCATTTATTCATAGCTATGTCATTCGTAATAATAAGAACTGTAAGGGAAGCAACTCGAAAGTAATAATCTGACTGCCCATAAAGAGTTACGTCTGCGTAATAATAGCAGTCAGTATGTTGCCACCAGACATAATAATTGAGCCGAGGCGCTCGGTGCGAGTATTCATTACCAGGGAGGGCATCCATACAGTCTCGCTGAGGCCTTCCCTCTAAGCAAGCGCGGGGTGTCATTTTCGGTCGACAGGGTTGAATCATAATACATTTCTATTTCACTTTGTGTTTCATATTGTTTTAAGCATAATCTCAGTCCCGGCTCAGTCCCCGGAGTCTGACGAAAATGATCAATCTTTACCTATTCTGTACTTCGTTTCTTAAGTCCAACTTCTTTATTTTAATATACTACCCACGGTGTATATTTGTTATGGCTATAATTGTTTTTTCGGGCAGGTTTGGTCGGAGGTCCATTTGGAGCGACTACATTTTGATCTAACGTGTATATTTGGAAACTGATTTTGGAAACAACGATTTTCATAAAATGCATTCTCATTTGTTCATTCTTAAATGACACAAGTGAATATAGTGAATAATCTGTTCTGTTGATATTATGTTTGGTTTCTGTGTGTGTTTGTTCGTCCGTCTGTCCATCAATCAAGTTGTAAGATTGTCAGGGGACTAGCTTTCTTCTTCCCTCTCCCTTTCTCCTATATATCTCCCCCTTTTCTCCAGTACTCCTCCCCTTTTCTCACTTCCTCCAACCCCTTCTCCCCTCCCCCTCCTTCTACCTTATCCCCTTTCCTCCCTTCCCCTTTCTACCTCCTTCCCACCCGCTGCACCTGGCTCGTAGAATGTGTTCTGCATGGGTAGCTCTTGCAACAAACTTTAAGGTTTAGCCCTCAGATACGTCTGTAAATCATAGTGGGGAGTAAACCTCAAAAATGAATTTTGTCCGTCCACCATCGTTGAAACCGATTGTATCAGTTATGCCCATGTCGGGGAATCAATCCCGGGATTTCGCCCGGCTTCAGCGTCCCGGATGAAAAAAAATGGTGAGTTCAATCATATGGTTGGTCTATGAAATACTGAAAATTGGTTCTGTAATGTGATCTTAGTCTGGTCTACAATAGTCTTACCAGAAAAAAATGCTTTGATCACAGTTAACCAGATATTTACAGAGGAATATCGGTATTTAGCATGACCGACCATGGGCCCACAGTGGTTCTATTCGTTGTTTTCTTTAGCTCTGGCTTATACAGTGTCTGTTTTCAGAGTCAGCTATAAATCCTCTTCGTTGTTTGAACACGATATTAAGGATTATCTACTATAACTACTTTTTTTTGTTTCTATGAAGGTGCACTGATAGCGTAAGTTAACCATGATCATTGTGTTTTCTTTTGTGTGTGTGTGTGTGTGTGTGTGTGTGTGTGTGTGTGTGTGTGTGTGTGTGTTCACTAAGAATAACACCTGATCTTGCAAGGTTTGCGTGCAATAAAGGAGTCATTAAATCTCCGGTAGTAATTTGAAGATTATCACTTAAACCAAGAGTGGCTCGTAAATCTCTCTACACCCATTGGTCCACTTACATGTATATGAATATTCATGACACCATATCGCCTGCTTGTTGTCTGGCAGTGAATAACTAAATGGCTGGGTATAACTTCAGCATAAACAATTTTCATTGTGCTGACATGCCTTTGCAATATAATGGGATTTTAATTGTTGTTAAAATGAAGGAAATATTCGATGAATTGATATTTTTTATTTCTGCTCAAAACAAAGATTAAGTATACATTAGAAAAGCCTTATTGAGATGGTTTAGAGCAGAAAAAAGAAAAACAATATATACCCCTGTAAACCCCAGTTTTGATATATAAAAGTGGGGTTTGAGGGGTCTTCATTGCATAGAACTGTTAACATGATGTTGCAGTTTTATGCATCTATAGAAACAGATGCATTTCTACACCATGCAGCAACTTTGGAGAAGTATGTCACACTGTCTGTTTCAAGATTTTGATTGTGTTGGGGTTTAACGACACGTCAACCCTTGTGAGTCATTTTGTGTCGTCTCCCAGAGAAAGGGAGAAAACAAACAGAAGAGATAGTAGAGGAGGTGAAAGAGAGGGACAGGAAAGAAAGAGAAACACGAATGAAAGTGAAGAAACAGAAGAAATAAAAACACTCCCCTTCTACCCTTGCTACAAGGATAGCAGGCCTTGCCCAACTTTAAGGCAATATCAGTTGGACGTCCCGGTGACGCAAGATACACGACACCTTCGCCACACTCGACCACCTCCATAAGGGTAAGAAAGAGATCACGGGTATCTGAAGTTCCCGAGCATGGTATGATAGGGTGTTAATTTGATAAATACTACCTTAATGCATCTTCAACTTCCGAATGTGCATTTAAACTAAATTCAAACCGAGGTGGGGTGGGTGGGGGTAACATTGTGGTAAGGTTTTCGACTACTTTAATGCATCTTGACGTTCCGAATGTGCATTTAAAGTAAATTCAAACCGAAGCGGGGTGGGTGGGGGTAACATTGTGGTAAGGTTTTCGAGCCAGTATTTCGAAACCTATCCAATTCACATTCCTGACCTTTGGGAAATCGGACACATGGACTACATATATCTACTAGATTGTCTGAAATGCTGATCCGTTCATTTACTGCCCTTTGTTTTTTGTACCCATTTCTTGCTTATAGTTATACAAATATCGCAGTGAATTCATTGAACACCAAGAGAACAAGCAGCCTCGAAAAATCTTTGAGCGAAATATATATGCATATACCGGGATGTCAGAAAAGTGGGCCATTCATATACCAATCAGAAAATTCGAGAGAGTCATATACTTTTTGTTGGAAAAAGGGAGACAATCATATGCCTGGCAGCGCTGAAAATGGGACCATTCGGCATCCGTACTATGCCATATATAGGAAGTTACCGTATCCCCCCAACACCCGAGGGGGGCACTTTTGCTCTTCTGTCAGGTTTTCGATTATATCGACCGAGGTGCGCCCTTCTCCTTTTTCGTATCCAAGGTACCGGGTTTTTATTCGCAACTAACCGGTTTTAAAATTCAGTGCGTCACAGCTGTGACGTCAGCGAATGCTTTTCTCGAAGTTGGGTGCATGAAAGTAAGGTTATTGACTGTACAATACAAAAAAGCTTTGCATTATCTCACAGGAATTATGTGTATCTAGGAAACTTCAAATGAAATCAAATTCCGATCACCGACATTTTCGGTCCACTTTCCATAAAGGCTTTAACCACATTACTATAAACACAACGTACCAAAATAGTGAGTCTCATTTCGCTGCGCTTTACGATTATTATAGCGTGACGGGGAATAAGAAGTAAAGCTTGACAGTATATTCTAAAAGAAACGACTCTTGAGAGCAATTAAAACACAAAACTAAAAACAGCTTAAGTTTAAAGTTTCGTTGGCCAAACTGGACCCGCATCGACATCGACAAAAATTTAAATTAAGCATAGCTACAGATAAGAGGGGGTATCCACATAATATTTTTCTTATTTCTCCACCGAGGCGCTTCTAATAAGTATCCACAACATATGTTTTCGTGGAGAAATAAGAAAGATATCAGCATTTTTCGGATGAAAAAAGCGCCCTATCTGTTGCTATGATTAAGATCTCAAGGAAAATTAAAATCGGCGAGGCTTGTTTATGACCACCACACGATACTTGACCTCATCTGCAATGAATTCATGTTAAAATCTTTTCGGTGGATGTATATATAGACCTTGAAGTGCACAATTTCCACAATATTCAGGCTTGTTATGCGGTCTAAGTACATAAAGTTGCATAATAAATTAGCGTGCGTGTGAAAAATAACCTTGGGGCGTAAACAAGAAGCATCTTCAAAAAAGAAGATAAGTGAGAAGAAGAATAGCAAATAATTGATGGCATTTTTTCGATATTCTAATAGAGGTTCTTAAAACGAAGTCCACTTTACACCTGAACCTGTGACAGTTTCCTTGTCAGTCACAACCCACTCTGTGTAACGCTGGATACGAAGTTGATATCTAATTTCACCGCCGTTCTCATTTAAATCTATGGAATAACTGTCGCAATCCGTAAATTCCTAGGACGCCTGATTGCACCCTTGCTTTCGGAGTCCGTGTCTGTTCACCTGAACATTATGACTTGTCACTAGTTCAACATTTATGAATGTTCTATGGCAAAATGACAAGCCGCAAAAAACGAATACGCATAGAAAACGTATCTTCTGATATGTGGCCCAACGAGGACAAATCAGCCTGCGCATCCGCGTTGAAACTATGCATATTTGGCAATTCAAAATGCACCCAGTGAAGATTCCGATCAGACTGCTTCTCTGATTTTTCTCTGAGCGCTCATGTGTCCGAATGTACGTTTTTTTACGTTATGGTCCACTTACATTTTCACTTGTATTTAATTGTTCACCCTTTACCATACCATTCCTAGTTCATATTCATTACATATACAGTTAAAATGTGGTTAATAATCGGGTTTTCTTCGAGTCCCTCAGTCAACACTTTGGTAATAATAAATTTCGAGTATACAACAACCCAACTGATCTGTCGGTATAACCTATCGGTTATAAAATGTACATCACTAGTTTATTATGTACTCTCGTGGTTGTTCATTTGATAAGATATTTACCTAAATACATTTAATTTTACATACAAACGTTTTCAATTAATTAGAAAGGTACATTGTTGGAAGTCTATCATGTAAAATGGTACGCAGGTTAGTCACTAGCCTGACACTACCTCACAACAAAATGCGGCAAATCAGAAACACAGAAAATCTACCCGTTTACTGCAAAATACACACTTGCTTTATCTCCCTTCGATTGATTTCCGTTTTTGCCAACAAAGCAAAAAGCAACAACACAAAACAAACATACAAAACAAAACAAAAAAAAAAAAAAAAAAAAAAAATTATTAGGACAAATACAGTTTTTTTTTTTTTCCTTTTTCATATCAAATGGTTGGCACATAAAGCAGGCGACATATCCGATTCTCGGAATTCTAGTTTAATAATGCAGTCTATTCGATTGCTTACGTCCGCCATAATGTGATGACATTACTGTTACGTTTATTGACATCATCTCCATCCAAATTTTAAAGAGCAGTTCAAGAAAAGTTCTCCATTGTTCAAGAACTGGACACAAACTGCTCTGAATGTGTACGTTTTAAGAACAAATTAGTATTCTTGAGAAGTTCTTGAATAGTTCAAGAACGTAGTTCTAAAACTTAATTCTTAAATGTTCTTCAGCAGTTCTAAAAGTATGTTCTTGAACAGTTCAAGTACATTTGTTCTTTAATTCCTTCTTGAACAGGTCCTTATCTATGCCTCTGCCAAATATTTTCAGAATATTTCAAACCATACTTAAGAATTTGGTTTAGAAATTCATTCAGGGGAGGTGACTAGAAAACAACCACAGCAGAGATTGTACTTGTTGCATGCGACACGCCTACTGGTCCATATCTATGTCTCTATAAAACAAGGATCAGGACTTTGGGTCAATTAATGTCTGAACACTTTGTCCGAGTCTGTCAAATAGGGGCTATACACATATTGAGAAAAGCTGCATTCTCTCTGGCACTCTGCCTGCCAAACCCAACAAAGGACCACTGTTCCCAAGCGAACCAACTTTACGGATTACACATGTAATGCCAACATACGTTTCCTCTAGGCATACACACATTACTAATACTTATGTATCTCTTCTTACATGTGTAAAAGTCCTATATTAACATACAGTTCACATTGAATTTAGTAATGCTGATGGACTCCGTTTTGCGCAAAAGCACCAAAGGGAACTCATTTTTGGTGCTTAGTACAAACTCTACACTGTTGCCGATTGCTACGGAAAATAACTTACAATAAAAACAGGATAGCTTAATTTAACTTGTTCCATATCGATAAACAGTCAAAGCCGTCATAAACGCCACATGTGTTAAGCACCTGTATTTAAAGGCCGCTGTTTCGGATCTCAATGAAGGTAAACGTGGAAATTTGTCTGTATTAAACAAGTATGTGTTAATCAATTACTGTTCGGCTTTCTCGTAAGTGCTTGCTTAACACAGGTTGGACTGTATGTACCGATACTGACAAGCCTTATGTACGGTGATACTTATTTAATAATCATGTAAGAGTAGAAGAGACATCAGAACAGCAAAGAAATTGAACCAGATGTGTACCTGTAGAGTATATTCGGTCAGCTGATACATACAGTTAGACGAACACTGGAGTATTTCTGATCACAGGTGCTCCATACGTAGGGATGTGATAAACCGGCTTACTGATGGAAATATCAACGGTTCCCAGAGATGTAAAGAAATCCGCTTGGTCACTAGATAGGGTTACTGTAGCTCTCTATCTCCAACGTTTCTGCTGGTATCCTCTTGCATGGAGGGGCTAAAGACACAGAGTAACCTGATGTGGATGGGATGACGGAAGGAGACCACAGTCAGGTTATCAGCAGGAGCAGTGTCTTCTCCTCTTGTGTGGTGGAATGCCAGTAGCCACACAATGCTCCATCTGCAGGTGCTTCCTCCTTCCTCTGGGCAACCCTCTGGACAAGTAAGCTTGCATCTTCCACACAGCAGCCTTTGCCCATGGGAATTCATCTCATGCCCCTTCCATGCCAACCTGGTCTTAACTATCAATATGCAGACCCT
Source organism: Anodontia alba (assembly GCA_964016985.1). Lineage (NCBI taxonomy): Eukaryota > Metazoa > Mollusca > Bivalvia > Lucinida > Lucinidae > Anodontia > Anodontia alba. Next base: position 98,189,862 of record OZ024825.1, on the reverse strand, counting down.
ACATATAAACTGGTACACGGGCATTGGGGTATGGACTTGGCAGTACCATTACTGCAAATTCACTGTACGATAATTGAGTTCACTGCCATAGGTAGGAATGTGAGCGTGTATCCAGGCAGGATGGACCATTTTGCATATTGGTCTCGAAGGAGGAAAGTCTTAATGTGGTTACATTTGAGAGGGCTTTAGCCGATTGTGGTGGAAAACCCATTCCCGCGTCTGGTTGTGCAGTTTTATGCGGATTACGACATCTGAAAGAATTTCTTTTGATTGTTTAGGGACCAGTACATGGGCTGCACAGAGTCCTGCAATATCCGTGTTTTACTACAGGGGTGTACAGCAACACGTTTTCTCCTACTTTGTAGTACTATTTAATCTGCCTTAGCTAAATTGTCACAAGCTAAGTTGTGCACCTTTTCCATATGTTCTGAAAGATTACTCACGTACTCTGTGGGTTCGTTAGACTGTTTCGACGCGTGTTCTGGACCTCCTAAGGTCGTCTCAGAGAGGTCCGGTTCCCTGGCCTTCGTCATAATGGCTGGTGACAGTGACGTTTTATGCAATGATGCCCTATACGCTAATAGCATCAAAGGCAGGTGGTCGACCTACCTCCTTTGGGTCTGACCTGCATGTTTGCCTTGCATTTCAATCAATGTCCAAGACACCAACGGGAAAGAAAGACGCACCACAGTCAAAACATTAAAAGCAGAAAGCCAAAAAGATAGTTTCTTTCCAAGAAAAATGGCAAAACGACTTTCAAAAAAAACAAACAAAAAAAAAAAAAAAACAAAAAAAAAAAAACAAAAAAAAACACCAGGACATGCATGTAAAGACACACAATGACAAACAGTAAAAAGGGTAAGAGAAAAGTCCAGGGAATGCCACAATCACAAACCGCAGCCCTTCCGAGATACCAAGAGGAAAAGGAAACCGCCAAAACCAAACAAGCCCAAATCGAACAAACGTACGAAAAGCACTAAGATTAGCTCTCTCTTCCCCAAGCGAGGTAATCGCAATGCTAAAAGGACTGAAAAACACAAGAACAAAATGACACAAGGTAAGACATAAAACAAATCGCCTCGTAGAATAAACCACAAAGCAACAAATATTAAGACTAACACCGCCTTAGAGCAGTCAGTAGAGTAAACTACTGGGGGTTTAAAGCATTTTTACAGCTAGCCAACTTCACCCTGGGTCCGATGCAACCCTTAATACAGAAATACATAAAAAATCGGTTCGCATAAAGGCTCTCAACTCAGTCAGTGTATTAAAGCGAAAACATAAAATCAAATTAATCACTATAATGAACAAAGACGAGTACCCATGGCTAATTCTACTGTATGCCAGAGTAAATGAAAACCAATAGTTGAACCATGGCGGGCCAAGCCAAAGACATATCGTCAAGCACCATCCCTCTGGTTAAAGTTTTACGAAGAGGCCGGCATTGAGTCTGAGGCCCGAACCGCCGTCGTGCAATTAAAGAGTGAAGCATAGCAATCAACAATGATTGTGTTGACAACTAGGCATGCAGTCTGCCGTATAATATCCAGGCTATAGCCAGTTCTTTTATAACTGTAAATAAGTTTTCTGCATTGCTCCGAAAAATTAGATTTTCCTAAGGTTTTTCTATATCTGTACATTAAGCCAACGTAAAATTCTGGTTCTTGTTGCAGGTGTTTTCATTCTGACGCTATATTTTTCTACCAAGGCACTGTGTCTACGACAAAATTTCGAAAACGCCTTACGAAGTTTAAAATAACGATAGCCCTGTCTAAGAAGTTTGGCAGTAAGGGCTTTATTACGGCAGTTAAAGTCACTAAGATTTGAAGAAGCTCTGGCGAATCTAATGTTGAGATATGTATACCCCATATGAGGTACACCGGGGGTCATCGCCATCCAAAATGGGAAATTGACTATATCAAAATTAAAATCGTCCCGTTTATCATAAATATACATAGATTCAAATCCAAAAATGGTGCCTCGGTATCGGTAGAATTTACTCTATTTAATTCGAGTTCTTAGGGTATATGCGGTCCACCATTTGGTCAAAGTAAACATTGTCAATATTTAATAAATCATCAAGGTATCTTGAAGTTGAATTGAAAGCCTGATTTTCACGTGAGAGAGACTTCATGAAATCTCTCTCATAATAAAAAAGAAACAAATCTGCAACAAGAGGAGCACAATCGGTTCCCATGGGAATACCAATAGTTTGCCTATAAAGTTTAGTTCCAAATCTAATAAAATATTATCCAAAAGATAACAGACTTTTTGACATGACCATAAATTGTGATTATTGTATACATTAGAAGTGAAGAAAGCACATTCTACGTTGCAAGCCAAATATTGGGTATTCTCCCGAATAAACATTCGGTTAATTAAATCAATAAGTTTATCTTCTATAAGATGATGAGGTAACGTAGTATACAGTGTAGAAAAATCACATGTAGACAATTTAGAATCCTGAAAGTTTTTAGATTTAAATTTATTGAGAACTTCTTTGGAATTTTTAATTGACCAAAAATAGTTAATTCCGTCCCTTTCGTAAACAGTGTCATAGTATAGTTTTTAACAGCAGTAAGGCATGGAGTTAGCAGTCTGGACAAAACTGTAGTCGTACGTGAACTAGAATTAGCAATTAAACGTGCTTTATAAGGTCATTTATGAAGTTTCGGTAAACCACAACAGAAGCATCGCCTTGGAACGGTCAGTAAAAACCTTACTTGGGGGCATTAAACAATTTTACGTGGCTACAATCCTCATCCTTAGTTCTGCCATGGTATACACAAGACATTCGTTTAGTCCGCGTAACGTGTTTAAGAATGCCGAATTTATTACATAAATCAGTTATTACTACGTGTTCAAAGTGCTCAACCTGATCACTGTGAAGTATTTGCATTACACCAAACTGAGTGATCCAGTCTAGGTGCGCATCTGCTACAGCTGTTGCGGTCGAAATCGGGATAGCATATGCACTAGCCGACTTCGTAAAACAGTCGGTTAAGACAATTAATAACTGTTTGATTTATAGGATTCAATAAATGGCTCTACAATATCAATTTGATTCCGTTCATTTGGGACGCCTGATATGTACCGTTTCATTGGGGCTTTGGGAGATTTTGCTGGATTCTTCTTGTTTTGACATTGTTCACAGTATGAACTCAAACGTTTCACCAGATCAGTCAACCTAGGCTAGTACGCATGTGCCCGAATACGTTCAACCGTTCTTTTGACATCTATATGACCTGCCCAGGAACTGCATGAAATATTCTGATATCTCGGTTAGCCAGGTTTTTGGCACGACTAATTCTAAGCAGTCTCTACCAGTCGCCTCCCAGATCCACCAGTACGAGTCTATTCCACTGCTACCAATATGTTTTATAATCCACGTTGAGATGTGAGACGCGTTCCCAGTTTGACTCAGCCGTCCAGGCCACGATCACAGAAACTGTCCTATAATCGAGTTGTTCATTTATTATATCATCAGTACTCTTTGCGTCAAGCCACTGTGTCATTACTATGCGTGACTGCGTTTGACTTCTAGCAGTGACGCGCCGATATGGTTTAACATTAAGTTCATCTTGCGCTAGGGGTTCATTATAAGGAGACAGCGAGGACCCTGGTTGGTGCCTTGTTTTACTCGAGGGACTTTGGGGTCCAAATTCTTGCAAGAGCCATCGGGCTCAGAGGAATTTTGTTCTTCTTTTTTAGCTCACGAGCGTCGAGCGGCGTCAGCAATTGCTTTAAAAGCCTACTCCTCCTACACCCATGGGCCAATTGACTTGATACTTGGTAGGAAGCATCGAGGTAATCAAAAATAGCTAAAATCGTTCCGATCTGAAATCCAAGATGGCCGCCATGGCAACCATCTTGAAAATCTATTTTTCGCTTCTTCTACTGAACTGATAGGCCAATTGTATCCAAACTTTCTAGGAAGTATCAGGGTGGCTTGTAGATCAAAAATAGCTAACATCGTGCCGATCGGAAAATCTATTTTTCGCTTCTTCTCCTGAACCAAAAGGCCAATTGACTCCAAACTTGCTAGGAAGCATCGGGGTGACTTGTAGATTAAAAATGGCTAAAATCGTGCCGATCGGAAATCCAAGATGGCCGCCATGGCAGCCATGTTGAAAATCTATTTTTCGCTTCTCCTAAACGCAAAAGCCAATTGACTCCAAACATGATAGGAAGCATTGGGGTGACTTATAGATCAAAAATAGCTAAAATCGTTCTGATAGGAAATCCAAGATGGCCGCCATGGCAGCCATCTTGAAAATCTATTTTTTGCCTCCTCTCCTGAACCGAAAGGCCAATTGACTCCAAACTTGCTAGGAAGCATCGGGATGACTTGTAGATCAAAAATATGTAAAATCGTGCCGATCGTATATCCATGATGGCCGCCATGGTGACCATCTTAAAAATCTATTTTTCGCTTCTTCTCCTAACCCCAAATGCCCATTAACTCGAAACTTGGTAAGAAGCATTGGGGTGACTTATAGATCAAAAATAGCTAAAATCGTTCCAATCGGAAATCCAAGATGGCCACCATCTTGAAAATCTATTTTTTTGCTTCTTCTGAACCGAAATGCCAATTGACTCCAAACTTGGTAGGAAGCATCAGGGTAACTTGTAGATAAAAAATAGCTAAAATCATGCTGATCGAAAATCCAAGATGGCCGCCATGGGGCCATCTTGAAAATCTTTTTTTCACTTCTTCTCCTAAACCCAAAAGCCAATTGACTTGAAACTTGGTAGGAAGCATCGAGGTGACTTATAGATTAAAAATGGCTAAAATCGTTCCGATTGGAAATCCAACATGGCGGCCATCTTGAAAATCTATTTTTCACTTCTTCTCCTGAACCGAAAGGCTTATTGACTTTATACTAGGTAGGAAGCATCAGAGTGACCTGTAGATCAAAAATAGCTAAAATCATCCCTATCAGAAATCCAAGATGGCTGCTATGACAACCATCTTTAAATTCTATTTTTCGCTTCTTCTGCTGAACTGAACAGCCGTTTGACTTGAAACTTGGTAGGAAGCATTCCGATAACTTGTAGATCTAAAATAGCTTAAATTGTTTGGATCGGGAAATCCAAGATGGCCGTCATGGCGGCCATCTTGAAACTCTTTTTTTACGCTTATTTTTTCCTGAACCAAAGGGCCAGTTGATTTCGTAAGGAAGCATCAGGGTGACTTGTTGATATAAAAATAGCTAAATTCGTTCCGATCGGAAATCTAAGATGGCGACCATCTTGAAAATCTATTTTACCCTTCTTCTTCTGAACTGAACGGCTAATTGACTCGAAACTTGGTAGGAAGCATCGGGGTGACTTGTAGATCAAAAATAGCTCAAATCGTTCCGATAGGAAATCCCAAATTGCGGCTATAGCGGCCATCTTGAAAGTCTGTTTTGAACTTTTTCTCCTGAACCGAAAGGGCAATTGACTCAAAGTTCATTGGAAGTATCGAGGTGACTTGTAGATCAACAGTTGCTAAAATCATTCTGATTTATGTTTATTATATTTTCCTGCCACTGTGCTGTTTACATGTATAAAATCATGATTCTTCAGAAACCACAGGCAATTGCCACCAAATTTCACATTGATCCTACTGTTGAAATGTGATTGAGAGTTTGTTCAAATGATCACGCTCCATTGACTGTCATGCCATATATAATATTCTTCAAAATAGGATGATCTTTTCATTAGTTGCGATGACAGGATTGGAAAAATGTTGCATAACATCTGCATATCTGCAGTGGCTATGTCACTCAGGTGAGCGACCCGTGGCCCGTGGGCCTCTTGTCTTCTAGACGCGTAGAACAATGGTAAGAAGGTATTCGAGACAATCCGTCGCAATTGCCATGAAACCTGCTGGCGCGATGATGGATATCAAAGTTATATCAATATGTTGATAATACTTATTTGTCCTTCAGGATCCTTAAAGGTTGTCAAAAGCCTGCGGAGCGCAAAATGACTGCTGCGTAAAATCTAGTGCCGAAAATAGTTCTCACTTAAATAGGATATCACTAGCTCAGCCCCATGTGTCTGGGATAGCACGGCTTTAATACCATAACTACTGCAATCACAGTCGTATAAATTCTGCATTATCCCATGGGTATCCCAGGATGGGTGCGGAAGTAAGGACATGCTTCAGCTGATTAAATGACTATTCACATTCAGCCGTCCAAACTAAAGTTCACATTCAGCCGTCCAAACTCAAGTATTTTGTTTTTCTGTAAGTTTGTGTAACGGCCTCGCGATGTCGCAAAAAGATTTACAAAATTCTCTGTAATAGAATGCGGTGCTCAAAAAGGAGCATAACTTGTAGATATTGAGCGGAATGGGTCATTCTTTGACCGCTTGAACTTTCTTCGGGTCCGTACTCTCTCCTGCTTCCGACACTATATGCCCGGAAAAACTACTCATCGCTGGAATAGACTAGTCTTGTTGGGTGCAAGTTTTAGACCCGCTTCGCGAATCCGATCGAAAATATCATTTAACCGAGATACATGCTCCTGTATACTCTTCTTTGAGAAGCATATCATGTTATCAACGTAAATCAAACAGGTTGCCCAGTGTAACCCTGTTAAGATTAGTTCCACGAGGCGTTCAAAATTGGCATCCGAATTACTTAAACATACGGCGTAACATAAAATTGTACAGGCCATCAGTGTAGCAAGCGCAGTTTTGTCTTTAACATACGGGCGGACACTTAGTTGCCACTAACCCGAAGACAAATCCATTACACTGAAATATGTTTCCTCCGGGCGCATCCAAGGAGTCGTCAGTCCTGGGCAAACTATTCTTACAAGTTACTTTGTTCAGTTTGAGATAGTTTATACAGAGCGGCAATTCTTCTTCACTAATGTAACGGTCGAGGGTTGCTCTAACATTCGCTTAATTTCAATGCTAGTGGCTTCACGTGTTAAGAGCGGCAGTCATCGTGGCGCTTGCTTTATCAGTGGGTAGTTTGCTATATAAATACGGTGCTCAATGAGGTTGCAGCGGCCAATATTCCCTTTGTATTTAGAAAATACATCTGCATGCTTCACGAGTATTGAGGTGGTTGCTTCGGCCTTAGACAGTAGGGTTTTTGATGATTCAAAGCGATCTTTAAGGTGACAAGGACTGGACCCCCGCTCATCAGACGCAGAAGCCAAACGACCATATATAGGTAGATGGAACTTTTTATTTTCTCGCATTTTTGCGAAGGCCCTATATTTTCGCGTAAATCACAGTTTTGTGATTGGCTTAACACGTCAACTTTCACGGCATCAGTTGGTTCACATTTTGCTGCTAGTATACCAGAGTAAATTTTCTGAGAGTCGCTTGACATATTTGCAAAGTACAATGTTAACTCCACTGTTTTAACATTTACTAAAGATTTAGCTACGTACCAGCCGAATGCACTGAATCCCTTCTTAATATTTCCCAGTACAACTATTTTACTAATAGGCGGTACTGTTATAGTGTCACTCAGCGATACGTGAAACAATGTGGGGAGTTCGCTTTCCAGTTCACATTGCAATTGGACTCCATTTGGGCCACAGAACCATCTCTAACAATGATGCTTACTGCATTTGCATACAAAAATCATAGTTTGATACACCAGCGACATCTGTGTCAGCTGACCATTCCAGAGAAGGGCGATAATGGAACACCCAGAAGTAGACCTAAGGGCCCCATCTCCCATCCATAGTTTATATGGCTCAAGAGCGGGTCTGTGCTTTTTAGGTATGGCAAACTTGTCTGGATGAAGAATGGCGAGTGTTGACCCCGTGTCCACCAAACATTTTATGTCCACACCATAATCATTATCAGTTAAAACAAAGAATCATGACAAGCAAATCACCTTCCTTTTAAAAAAAAAGCCGATTCATGGCCCTCCGTCGGCTAGCGCCCGTTTTCCGAATAATGGTTTCCCTTACCGTGCTTAGGCCTTAAATCATTGAATCCTGCTTTATTGTTTGCATAGTTCTGTAAATTGCTGCGCCTTGCTTCGCAGTCTCTCATAAGGTAGTCAGGAGAGTTGCAATAATAACAGGCCGAACACCATTGTTTTGAAGAGTTTTCTTCTGGTAACAATTTTTCTCGAAATGACCCAGGCGTTTGCAAAAATTAGGAGTTAACGCCGACCGCTACCAATCAACCACTTGTTCTGGTTGCCTAATGAACCCCTATTTTGACTCTTGCCTTCATTAACACAATTGGCCAAGTCCTCCTGCCTTTGACTGCCAAACGTTCTGACATCTCCATAACGACCACGTCTGCTCTTTTGGAATGCCTCATACTCAAGCGCAAGTTTCAGCGCGTCTTTAACCGGTGCAGTAATCATACTAAAGACTGTAAAGAGGGAAGACAGACTAACGATTAAAGAAGATGAAGTAAAACATATGACGATCCAATGCTCCAAAAGTGTTTCTGAGTAAAAATGAAATAAAGTCATAATAATTTTGTGTTCGGTCTCAACTCCCATTATATAGCTAAAGACTCACTTTCTTAAAAAGATCAAAACAGTATTTTATTTGAATTTTCTAAGGATCAAGCGTAATTTCAACCAGTCCGTTCAACAAACAAGACAGCGATGAATTTCAGGTTTGAAAGAACTACCAGATAACATATTTGGTACTTTCGGTAAGAATCTTGCAAAGGAAAAAAAAGATGCACTTAAAGCAACGTCACATTCAAAATACTACAAGCAGAAAGCCAAAAGGACAGTTTCTTTCTCAAAAAATGGCAAAAACGGCTATCCAAAATAAAAATTCCACCAGGACATACATGCAAAGACAATTAATGACAGAAATAGTAAACCACAGCACTTTTCAGTCAGTCGTCTTGTTTTGGCTGTATATTAGGCGAACATAAAATATAGCTGTTTACTGCAACCGGACCGATTCTCTCAGAAACCTCACGACTGCATAGATCTGCTATGTCACATTCTTTTTTTTTTTTTTTTTTTTTTTTGAAAAAAAAAAAAAAAAAAAAAAAAGAGAGAGAGAGAGAGAGAGAGAGAGAGAAACGTCTAAAATCTGGTGGCTTGAATACATCAACAAAGCGTTCTAATTAATGTTTCAGAGGCAATCAGTTATTTTAGTTCCAGCGTTTTTATACAATTATTTGTACAAAATATGCGCTGGAAATACCATTAGGCCAGATATGTGCACCACATATAATTTGAGTTTATAAAAACATTGAAAGAAAAATGAAATCCTTACATACCGACCCTAATTCCTCGATAATTTTACAGTAACCATACTTCTTTCTTTATATACCCTCGGCATGCGAAGTATATATGGGTATATAGTTATCGTCTTTTCCGTAACAATGTGTGTACGTCTGTTTGTCTATGTATAAACTTTTTTCCGACAAAGGTTTTTCAGGAACTACTATACCAAGGATTTTGAAATTAGGTACAAACATTGAGTATGACTTGTTGTATTTTGTAAGAGAGAATCAGCATCTTAATGCTTATCATTCTCTTTATTTGTCTATTTTTTTTTTCTCACCAGTAAAATGTTTCGTTGCAGAAAAGAGCCAGAGTCTTAAAATTTTGTATACACCTACACAGTGTTGAAATATATTATGTTAAAGAAAACCATGATGCTGAAATTTAGTTTGCCTTCTTTTTGTCCTATTTTCTTTTTTCACATCTCTCCAGTTTTATATACAGGGAAATTTGTGTCAAACATTTCTTAGGAACTACTGCACCTAGGATTTCGAAATTTTGTTCAAACATTGAGTATGACTCCATTTTTCTTTCTCTCCAGAAAAAAGGTTTCGTCACAGATTTCTCATTTTCTGTAAGAGCTAGAGTCTTCAAATTTTGTATACACCTACACAGGATTGAAGCTTATTGTGTAAAAGAAAACCATGATGCTGAAATTTATTTGGCCTGTTGTTTTCCTCTTTTCTATCTCTCACTCCAATTTAATGTATACGGAAATTTGTGCCAAAGATTTCTCAGGAACTACTGCACCTAGGATTTTGAAATATTGTACAAACATTGAGTATTGATTGTTGTATTGGGTAAGAGAGAATCAGCATCCTCATGCTTATCGTTCTCTTTATTTATCAAATCTTTCTTTCTCTCCAATAAACTTTTTCGTCACAGATTTCTCAGCTCCTATAAGAGCCGGATGTTTTTTTTTTTTTTTTTTTTTTTTTTTTAGGTATTTTGTACACACCTATAGAGGCTTGAAGTATATTGTATAAAAGAAAACAATGATACAGAAGTTTATTTTGCCTTAATTCTTTTTTTCCCTTTTTTCCATCTCTCGATCCTATGTAATGCAGAGGAAATTTGTCAAACAGTTCTCAGGGACTACTGCACCTATGATTCTCAAATTTTGTACAAACATTAGGTTCAACCAGATGTATTGTGGAAGGGAGAATCAGCATCCTCATGCTTATAATTCTTTTTATTTGTCCATTTTTCTTTCTCTCCAAAAACTTTCTTCAGATTTCTCTGGTTAGAGCTAGTCTGAATATTTTGTATACACCTATAGAGGGTTGTGTAAAAGAAAAGATACTGTGATTTATTTTGCCTTCTTTTTCCATCATTTTTCCTTTTTCCATCATTTTTGCTTTTTCCATATATCACTCAAATTTAAGTCATAGGGAGATTTGTGTCAAAGATTTCTGAGGAACTACTCCACCGATGATTATAAAAGTTTGTACAAACATTCGATTCGACTTGTTGTATTGTGCTGGAGAGAATCAGCATCCTCATGCATATCATTCCCTTTACTTGTCCGTTTTCCCTACTTGCTTTTAGAGTCAGAATTTTCAAATTTTGTATAAGCCCTGGTATGGTAAAGTGTTTGTGTAAGAGAAAACCAAAATGCTGATATTTATTTCTTTTGCCCTTCCCTCCCATGCAATATTGAGGGAAATTTGCATCTACAAAATTGGTTCAGTATACTTCTAACAGCTATGGCCGGGCGTATGTGAGTGTGACGTCCCTCGTTGCTAGATGAACCTCTGTGTCCCGAAGCGAGTGAGGCGTGCGTGCAGGCATGCAGACAAGGGAGGGGAGTGGAAACGCTTTCTCTTCTCAAAATAGACTTCGCTATACAATAGGGAGAATCTAAACAAGACTAGCCCGTCTGCTGCCTAATCGTTATTATTCTTATATTCTGACATCCACACTTGATAAACTAGGTAATGAGGATGAAGATTAGATAAAATCTTATAACTTAGGTAGCGTAACTAAGGCTATGGATAACTTAAATTACCGAGCGACGTCTAACACACACTTATGTAAATAACATTACACAGGCTTTTACTCGACAACAACATCAGTAAGCAATCACAATGTCACGCCAGTGACAGAATTGCTAAGGAGAGGGTGTTGGGGTAGATTATGTTGTTCTGTGGGAAATGTGGTTTCGTATGTGTGTCAAGCAGTGAGTAAAATTGTAACAGGGCCAAGGGATTGGGTGTCACAAGTGACCGAGTATATTCAGGTTCCAAGCTGCAAGTTAAGGAGAATTTACATACAAGCCCACATTTGGCCAACTCTGTGTGCCTATAAACAAATAATTAATCTAAGCATTCTGGACCCAGGGTGAGGATATACATCTTTGACAAAAGTAGCCTTGCAACAAAGGTAGTCACTAGAATTTCAGTAGCCGAAGGGCGGGTCGTTATCTCATGTACCCCAATGTCAACCACCCGATGTCCACTTAGTAAAACTTAACATCCACCCATGAGCGAATCCACGGTCGCTTATTTACTTCATAGCCTATAATATCTCATGAAGCACTTCATAGCCAAAAAACACATATGAGAGTTTACAATTAGGCCTTAATTTCCCTCTTCATAGTACCAAGTACACCTATGAAGTCCAATCGGGTATAATAATCAACTTAAATGCTGAAAGTCCCAGAATGCTTTCCAAGTAAACTTTCCCTAAGATTTGCAGCTCAAAACTAAAAAACTCTTAAACAGGCCATTTGACGTTACTATAATATTACACATTTTGTATGCTCGACCAGACGGAATATACTAAATATTAATGATTAAGATTATAAATGTTATAGATTAAGATTATGGCGAATGGGAGTTGACCCGCACACAGATATCGGTACGCTAAGTTTCCAGTGGAGCGTTCTGAAACTGCAATATATATATATATATATATATATATATATATATATATATATATATATATATATATATATATATATATATATATATATATGAAACGAACCGAGGACCCATTTCAGACACTCAAGAAGAGATCTCGGCTCATCTGATCAAAACTACGAGTCCCTAAATCATGCCCGCGCATTGATTGGCTGGTTGCTAGAACTGCGCGTGATTCAGAAGTGTCTAGATACCCCAAAGTGGTCACTAGTTCCGCACGTGCATTAGGAGTCCTCGATTGCAGCAATTTCATTGGCCGTCAAATTCCTTGACCGAAAGAAAGATGGCGGCCTCCATGAAATATCAAAACATGCTTCAAAGAAGAAACATGGGACTGGAATTAAGCTTACTAGCTGGAACTAGGACTGTGTCTACGGCATATACTTAATATATGGACCAAAACTAATTTAGGAAACCAAGAATATTGCGTAACACAGGCGTTTGTGAAAACAACTGGAATGTAAACACGATAATTTTCTGTCTGACATCTCGCTGACTATTCATAAAAATAAACATTCCGGCAGGGATGTTTCACTACCCCCGGGTTCAAAACAGTTCGTCCCGAATTGAATCTTTCATAATTAGTCGGCGGGATTCAGTATCATAGTTCAACCATGGGGGTGGTCGGGTGGTGCGAAGGTGCTGTGTATCTTACATCACTGGGGCGTCCAACTGATATTGGCTTACAGTTGGGCAAGGCCTGCTATCCTTGTAGTGGGTAAGGGTAGAGGGGGAATGTTTTTATTTCTTCTGTTTCTTCACTTTCATTCCTGTTCCTCTTTCTTCCCTGTCCCTCTCTTTTATCTCCTCTACTCTCTCTTCTATCTCTTTTCTCCCTTTCTCTGGGAGACGACACAAAATGACCCTCATGGGTTGACGTGTCGTTAAACCCCAACACAATCAAAAACCTAGTTTCATCACGAAAACATGCCTATATAATTTCGACACCCTTAAACTCCACTTTTGTATAGTAAAACTGTTGTTTAAAGGGGTATACATTATTTTTTCTTATTTCTGCTCAAAACATAGATTGTGGGTACTCGTTAGAACCACCTCGGCGAGGCGGTTCTAACGAGTACCCACAATCTATGTTTTTGAGCAGAAATATGAAAATTATCAGAGATTTTTATCTGAAAATTTTCAGGTTTTGGAGGTGATTTTTTTTTATATTTGAATAGGCGTGTTTTCGTAATGCTAATTGAGCTACCTTCCAGTGAAATGCAGTTTACTTTTGGTTAACTTTAACACACATAAATTTCCCTTAGACCATCATATTGTCGACAACAAGGAGAAGGAAATATCTATCAGATAGAAACAAGTCACTACATAACATCTGCTTATCATTGGAAATATTAAAGTCGCAGCAATTAGTAGCTGAGAATATCAACTGACATCCTGTAGCAAATGGCTACTTGCCTCAAACTTACTTAAAATAGTTATACCAAAAACATAGTGATTCTAGTGCTAGGGTTTCTAACAGGCAAATTCCACGTTTCGTCTGTAAGGGGTAAAATTGACAAGGGAAGACATTTAACAGTCGCCAAATGCAATTTTCGATTTTTTCTTCTTCTATTTTTTTAAACAACTATTTTATGCATAATAACCAGATAAAAAAGGAGATATAAGCATAAATAAATTAATGGTTGGAAATGAACTTAAGATCTGTCACTGTAAAGGATGATAACTTCTAGCAACACAGAGTTTAACTTCTTTTCCAAGGAATGGAGATGAACAGCCTCCATTCTAATATGCCTATTGTTGTTACTTTAATAATTTTATAATTATTATTACTAAATAAATAAGTCGGGGAGCTTGCAGAACCCAATCTTTGCCCAAACATGTGCATGCGTCTGTATAAGCAGTCACACACACGCGTATGCATATAATGTTTGTTCCCCAACCTTCCTGATATTTAAAATGAAGTTAATTCACACTTCATTATATGTTAACTTAAATGTGAAAACCTATTCAGGTACATTTTGCATTTTAAGGAACAAGTAATAAAATTTATCACTTAATTCTAACTGTGATATTGGACTGACATAGGGCAGGACAAATAGGGAGTAGGGAAGTGGAGAAGGTAAGGTCCATTACGAAAACACGCCTATTCAAATATACTGATTTTTTTTTACCACCAAAAAATGAAAAAAATCAGAAAAAAATTCTGATATTTTTCAAATTTCTGCTCAAAACATAGATTGTGGGTACTCTTTAGAACCGCCTCGGCGATGCGGTTCTAAAGAGTACCCACAATCTATGTTTTGAACAGAAATAAGAAAAATAATGTATACCCCTGTATACCCCAGTTTTACTATATAAAAGTGGGGCTTAAGGGGGTCAACATTATATAGGCATGTTTTCGTGATGCTAATACGTATAGGATCAAGGATGGAGCGGAACATATTAAGGGAAGTGGCGAATGGAGTAGAGGCCTAATGATTGGCCTCAGGGGAGATGGAAGATCGATTCTCTAACCAACACCTGGTCAGGGAATAAACTGTCCCATCAATGAGGGTTACAGATTCTCTTTTCTTTATACACATGGCATTGAGGACAGAAAACTCTACACGGTAGCTATCGAAATTGCTTGCATGGCTCGCTCGAAATTGGCTTGCATGGGCAGGGAGTGGAGGTAAAGAAGGACTGGAAGGGGTGATTGGCTGATTGAGGAGGTTGCGGCAAGTTGAGAGGGTAGGGAAGAGCTGGGGAGGGTTTTAAATGGGATGTTGAACGTATCCAGCTTATCCACTGGGAAGAGGCTGGATACGTCCCCCAATCGCCGGCGAGAGGCAGGAGGGGCTAGGCATAGGGGTCGCAGTAGAATAATTATCAAAGTAACAGTTAATTGGCACCGGCCTTGAAGAATGTGGCGGTGCCAGAAAGATAGGTTATAATAGCATGTGCCTGTCTAGCCTGGCGGACCTTCCCTTGGGTACCTGGTAGTTGTAAAAGTCACATTTTATCTTTTCCACTTGCTTGTCCCTTATGTGTCTATTAAGTGATTTTTTCTTCTGAAATTCTTTACCACATTGGTGGCATACCCTTCGGCTCAATCTGCTAGGATGGAAGATTCTGGCTTGCTCCAGCCGGATTGTTTTTAGTGGTGGGATAGGGTTCATGACTTGAAACATGTTCGAAATGAATGGACATGTCTAACCACCCACCCCCGGTCAGTCCCCCACCTTCCACCGGGGTGGGGGGACATTCATTGGTGCATTAGAGCCATTAATTTTACATGGACTGGCTCATTAAATAATGTTATATTCTGTGTACACGCCTGCTGAGTCTGTGAAGTCCGTTTAGCCATACGTTAGTGAATATCATTATTTGTTTACCCTGACGTTACTTTAGTAAAGCGGCGTAGTTTTAATTTTTTAATTTTATTTTTTTCTTCGAATTTTAGAAGAATACCGCTATACTGATGTTCAGTCCACAATTTAACAATTCGTAGGACAGAAAGCACCTATTTCCCGCTCAATTAAAAAAAAAAAACGTGTACCAATGGCACAACTTTTATCCGGTCACATGTATTGACACATAATTTATCTGCTGCCATGCACAAATAGCATGCAGTGTCAATATTGAGCATGTAAAATATGGTTTTATTTATATCCTCAGACAAAATATCCACAAAGATATTATCAACTTACTTCTTTCTGTAATTTAAACTTAACAAATGACCCCTCCAATGACTATAAATGTGTAACCAAAGCACCGAATACCGTCAGTCGAAGCTAGTCCGTTTGTTTTATCTTTTATTCATACCATGAAGATGCATTCTACCGGCATACATAGAATTGTTTTCAAAAGTTTTGATATGCTTATGTTCCGTAGAGAGAGCGATCTAACTGTTAACGAAATCTAAAGGAATAACAACCTCACATGACCACCCTTACCAGATGTTCTTCTTTGGCACGGATAGCACCGTGATCTGGCACAAATAGCATCAAGCAACGATATTTGGAACAAATAGCATCCGTTACGGTTAGGCACCGTGATTGGTGGAAGGATTGGAGGAATTATAGACCTAGTTGTGTGATCGGCCCAGTTGTGGGACCCGGCCCAATTGTGACTACCTCATATATAGGGTTTCTTTGAGATGAGCTGAAGGCGACAAGACACAGTTTGTAGATTTTATACATTTTGTACAAGGGAAATAACTTTTGTGACTATATGTTTCTGCACTTGAAGTCCCTTCTGAAAAGGAACTACTCAAAAACGAAATAATTTGTCATAAGGAGCGAATTCTTTCCTTTAAAATTAAATCCTTTTTCAGAAGGGGATAAAAATCAATTAGACAGAGTCACCTTCCTTGAAAGTGTATCCGGCCAGTAGTATTGGGTGCCACTCTGGGTACTCCTTATGGGAATTTTGTATGACATCCAATACTACTCCGGCCCCTTCAAACCGTCCAAGCTCCTCAACATAACAGCTATGGTAGTATGTTTTACAAACACGGTGGAAATAATACAGGTATAAAATATGCCTGTCACCAGTAACATGTGTCCCCAGTGATGCAAAAAAAACAACAAAAAAAAAAAAAAAAAAAAAAAAAAAAAACAGTGACATACATTGTTTACCCTAAGTATTCGGTCACCTCAACTCCTACCATACTTGTTCTAGAACTTGAACAAGTACAAGGTACTACCCGATGTGTGTTTAAAAATTGCTGGATGAGTGGCAAACAGTGTAGATCCTGATGAGACGCCGCGTTCTGTGGCGTCTCATCTGGATCTACACTGTTTGCTCAGGCCTATATTTCCGAATACATACTCGTATGTACTCAGATTTGAGCAGTTGTCTCAGCTGCGACAGAAATGATTCATATTTCATTATCAAGACAAATCTCGAAAGGTTACCGTTAAAATGCACCGTATCTTTCTTAAATATTGGGACACCTTACCTAGCTACCATACCTGCCCGAAAAGTTAAATACGTCCAGAATTACTATACGTGTTGGTGTGTCTGAAAACTTCTGGATGATTTAACAATAGTGAAGATTCTGACCGGACTCCACAGAACGCGGTAACTCTCGATTCTTCAGGCCTGTTTGCCCGTCTACTTAACTCTCACTGCCACATGCGATGATAATAGGCTTTTGCAGACAGCATAGATCCAGATGAGACGGCTCATCATGAGCCGTCTCATCTGGATCTACGCTGTTTGACATTCATTCTTTCAACTTTATATATAAACTTCTTTCCAAGCGATAGTTTGTTAAAAAAAAAAAAAAAGCAGACGACAAATGTCGTCTGAAATTTGGCAGCGAAAGCGTTAAATACACAGTATGAGCGTTATCAAAATCCCTTGTACAACGACTTCTTTGCGGTCAGGAGGTACTATTCGTATGAAAAAAAAAAAAAACATTTTAGGGTGTATTTGAGCTTGCATATATCTTGTAAGTGTACAAGGCATAAAACAGTGAAAAAAAAGTGGGTAGAGTTGATGGTGGTATTGCATTTGAAATAAATCATAAATGCTACTCTACTATACACGTGATCTACGTTCAGTTACCTAAAAGAAACTCGGGATACATACGGACCTGCCATTTTACCCATTGTAGTTTTGAGACCCCTAAAAAGGTAATAAGCAAACCTCGGGGGAGGGGGTGGGGTCGAGTAATTTGGGGGTAATTGTGGTACGGGTGTGCGAGCCAGTATTTCGAAACCTACCCCATTCATATACCTGGCCTTTGAAAAAAATGGACCCATTCATATACTTGGCCGTCCGAAATGTTGACCTATTCATATACTGCACTTTAATTTTTATTGCTGGTAGTCACATAAATATGGCAGTCAATTCATTGAAGCAGCCTCGAAAAATCTCTGAGAGAAAAATATACGCATATACCGGGATGTCAGCTCGAGGATGTCAGAAAAGTGGGGCCTATTACATATGAATCAAGAAAAAAATCGGGTCAGTCATTTACTTTTTGCTGAAAAAAGGGAGCTAATCATATTCGTCCCTGGCAGCGCTGAAAAAGGAGACCATTCGGCACGCACATCCGTACTATGCCATATATAGGAAGTTACCGCAGCCCTCCAACCCCCCAGCCCCCTCCCCCACCCCTACGAGAAGCAAACGGTGCAGACCCAGCTCAGACGCCGCAGAATCAGGATATCCACTATTTGCAAATAGTTTAGCCATTTTCTCTAGGACTATCCGAATCACATAGCCTGACAACTAAATTGAAATTAAGAGAGAGAGAGAGAGAGAGAGAGAGAGAGAGAGAGAGGAGGGGTGGGGTCTATTCAGTCTTAAATGAGTTAATATTTACGTGTTACTTATATATAAGATCAATTAAACTGAAGCGGTGTCGGAAAAATGTCAAAATTGGCCTTAGAAATAAATTATACAAGTAATTATTAACAAAACATTGATTTCCTTCGTGTAGAATTCAAAGAATGTTAGTAAATTGATTAAAGAAGAAACTGTAAACAGAGGAATCCTAATGGCTTTCCCAAGAAAACAATATAGCCATTGACGTCACTATAATAGCTGTCGTTTTTCGTTCTTGAGTGTTGAATTTCACATACGATTGTAAACACTTTCGATCAGTCAAATTACTCGCCTTCATTTACCCATAGTATTCGGACAGACAGACCCGAACAAACACTGTAGACCTACATTAGACGCCACAGAACGGGGCGATTGCTCAGAATATACACTATTTGCCACTCACACTGCAATTTTAAACACATCCAGCGGTAGTATAATTAGACTGGCTCCAGTCTCTAGTGATAAGCGTATTTTTTTCTTATACTCTGTTTAATAATCCACTAAAATAAAACCAAAGTAATACCATGACTATAAAGGCTGGTCACTAGTGACCAGCCTTTATAGGCATCATTTTTTTACGGTTTTATTTTAGTAGATTATCGAACAGGATTATCAGAAGAAATATTTAGTCACTGGAGACTGGAGCCAGTCTATAGTAAAATGGACGTGCCAGTTTTAAAGCTTGCTCTGTTGGTAAAAAATTCAGCAGACGTGATTTTTCTTCTTATCCCCTCGCCCCACTCCACCCCCCCCCCCCCCACACCCACCCACGAAAAAAAAAAAAAAAAAAAAAAAAAAAAACAGGTTTGGACATTTCATGCAAATTGTCTCTAATAAACAGATTTTGACATTGCATGAAAATTGTGTTCATCAGAGACCATTTGCATGAAATGTCAAACCTGTTTTCTTAGAAAAAAAATAAGAAAAATGTCATCAACTTGTCGTCTGCAAAATTAATCCAAAGAGTGGTAAAAGTTAAGGACAATTATGTGGTAAGGAATGAAGGTGTCATTATATTTAGAGTAAATATTCAACATAGTATAGTAAATATGGGCCGCGTCTAACATGCGCAAATTGCACAGATTCGGATCGTCATGCGCAAGGCGAATTGTCATCCGGGCCTTTGCACTCCATTCATACATTCTGTAATATCCAACGATTCTGTTAGCGGACAGCGAAGGCCCTGATCAGACTGCACGGATGCGCAGGCTGATCTGGGCCTTCGCTGCCCGCCCATTCCCGAAGACACGTTTTCGCATGGCGTCACCCAAATATGAATTCTAATACATAATGTTTAACGTGATAAAAGAGCCCTTATTTCATACAAGCAGCGTATATCAAGGTCAGTCCACGCACCCTCGCAACAGGATTAGGTCTACTCTGTCGAGATATTTAGTACCTTTAGAGTCTTTAAAACGAAGAACCTAATCGGACTGTGCCGTGCGCATGCTGATAGCGCAAGCTGGCCTAGGGATTTCCATGCTCGTATAGTACACAAGGGTTGTTTTCTTATATCGCATCATATCCTTCTTAATATTCAGTTTTGCAAGTCAGCGTTTTTTTATTTCACATACATGTTTGGACAACCCTAGGTTGGTTGGTTGAGTTCTTGTTTTACGGCATGTCAACCCTTGTGAGCCATTTTATGTCGTCTCCCAGAGAAAGGGAGAAAAAGGGCAGAAGAGCTATTGGATTGGCGGGAAAAGAGAATACATCACGAAAACATACCTATATAATTTTGACCCCCTTAAACCCCACTTTTATATAGTAAAACTGGGGTTTACAGGGGTAATTATATTTTTTTCTTATTTCTGCTCAAAATATAGATTGTTGGTACTCGTTAGAACCGCCTCGACGAAACGGTTCTAACCAGTACCCACAATCTATATTTGAGCAGAAATATGAAAAATATCGGATTTTTTTATCTGAAAATTTTCCATTTTTGGTGGTAAATTTTCAGTATATTTGAATAGGCTTGTTTTCGTAATGGAGGAGGCTGTGGAGAGAGTTGGGTCTACACTGTTTACCCAGCGGGCATATGACGTATATACAACGTCGCATTAAGGTCGTGACGTTGCATTGACGTCAATGCGACGTTGTATAAAAGTCCTGACGTTGCACCAATGTTAATGCGACGTTGTATAAACGTCATGTGCCGCTGGATCACCACTCATCTAGCAGTTTTAAACAGATCTATCAATAGGAAATAAAATGAACTTGTTGAAATTTTAAGCCAAGTATGGTAAGGAGTTAAAGTGTTCGGATATTTAGGGAAAATCCGGTACATGACGTCATGCACAAGGACATCGAGAGCCCAGACCATACTGCGCGGCTGTAATCTTATCCGGATCCTCTTATTTAACCCAACGCGAAAATACATTACGAAAACATGCCTATTCAAATATACTGAAAATTTTACCACCAAGAAAAAAAAAAAAAATAAAAATTTACCGATAAAAAATTATGAAATTTTTCATATTTCTGCTCAAAACATAGATTGTGGGCACTCGTCGAGGCGGTTCTTATGAGTACCCACAATCTATGCTTTTGAGCACAAATAAGAAAAAAAATGTATACCCCTGTTAACCCAGTTTTACCATATAAAAGTGGGGTTTAGGGGGTCAAAATTATTCTGGCATGTTTTCGTGATGATTTTGACCCATTAAACCCCACTTTTATATAGTAAAACTGGGGTTTACAGGGGTATACATTATTTTCTTATTTCTGCTGAAAGACATAGATTGTGGATACTCCTTAGAACCGCCTCATCGAGACGGTTCAAACGAGTACCACAATATATGTTTTGAGCAGAAATGTGAAAAATATCAGAATTTTTTATCTGAACATTTTCATTTTTTGGTGGTAAAATTTTCAGTATATTATGATAGGCCGGTTTCCGTAATGATTTATATTCCAACAGCGAATGTTCAGTCTGTTTTGGGCATTCCACGCAGTCTATTCAGGACCGTCCCTATGCATCTACATGTATAAACACTACATTATTCAATGATTCTGCTAGGGGAATAAGAATGGCATGATCAGACTGCTCGAAGATAAATCAATGTACCGTGAAATATATTTACCTTGACCTCGCTACATTAAAGAACGTTATAAAGCTGACCGATTTCTTCCCTGCAGTCTAGACGTTTGCATAGAAAACTTTCTAACATCTTTAGGACCGTGGAATCGTCAGGAAGACATGCCTATATAATTTTGACCCCCTTAAATCCCACGTTTATATGCAAAACTGGGGTTTACAGGAGTATACATTATTTTTCTCATTTCTGCTTAAAAACATAGACTGTGGGTACTTGTTAGAACCGCCTCGCTGAGGCGGTTCTAACGAGTACCCACAATCTATGTTTTGACCAGAAATATGAAAAATATCAGTTTTTTGTCTGAAAATTTTCATTTTTTGGAGGTGAAATTTTCTATGTTTGAATAGGCGTGTTTTCGTAATATTTGTTCTAAATATGGGTAGTTCGAGCCACTTAAGGGTTAAATCATAGCGCTAGGTTAGCAGGCAAAGAATTTAGGGATATCTTTATGATCCTCTATGAACTAATGGTATACTAAGTGTACTTATTAGAATCGCCTCAATGAGGTGATTCTGATGAGTATACAAAAACAGACATATCATGATAAATAGGAAAATTTCCCCAAAATACCCCGAATCATCACGAAAACAGACCTATAGTTTATACCCCCTTAAACCCCACTTTTATATGGTAAAACTGGGGTTTGCAGGGGTATACATTATTTTCTTATTCCTGCTTAAAAACATAGATTGTGGGTACTCGTTAGAACCGTCTCGCCGAAGCGGTTCTAACGAGTACCCACAATCTATGTTTTGAGCAGAAATAAGAAAAATAATAGCGTTTTTTATCTGTAAATTTTCAGTTTTTTGGAGTTAAATTTTTCTATATATTTGAATAGGCATGTTCTCGTAATGATTTATTTTCTTGAGCTATCAGACGTATTTTCTAGGGACTGAAAAACGAGTTCGAGTCAGTTTACTGTTTATGTATGCACGGGGCATTAACCGGTGGTCGGTAGTCATATAATTGAGAAACACCCTCTCAGCCATGACCAGTATTTGTCGAGATGAGAACATTTAAAAAAAAAAAAAAAAAAGCTTGCATGTGACTCAATCGCGTGCGTCACTGACGAGGACGGACAGAATGACATTTATTTCAGCACTTAAAATCCTAGGTATCGAAATATTGCCATCATCACGAAAACACGCCTATTCAAATACATAGAAAATTTCACCTCCAAAAGCTAAAAAAAAAAAAAAAAAATGAGATAAAAATTCTAATATTTTTCACATTCCTGCTCAAAATATTGATTGTGGCGAGGCAGTTCTAACGAGTACCCACAATCTATGTTTTTGAGCAGAAATGAAAAAAATGATGTATACCTCTGTAAACCCCAGTTTTACTATATAAAAGTGGGGTTAAAGGGGGTCAACATTTTATGGGCATGTTTTCATGATGATGGCGAAATGCGCTTGCCTTTAAGTCTCTTCCATGTTCCTGAAGATGTTAGTGCCAGTGATATTCGTTTGTAGTCGGAATTAAAACTACTGGGATATCGACAGCTTCCAGATAGTCTTTTCTTTTTTTTTTTTTCTTTTTTTTTTTTTTTTTTTTTGGCGCTTTACACAGAAGAGGTAATTCATGATTTAATGCAAAACCATTTGTCACAACTGCATATGCACAAAAAGTTTTATTCTAAGCACCGGTTTTTAAAAAAATCAAATAATTTTCACTTTTATCCGTAGTAAAAATGTATGCAAATTACGCAGAAATCTGCAGGATAGTTAACTTTGAGGTAGATTCCAACAAGTTCCGCTTGTTCATTTTTTTCTGAAATATTCACAATATTCTTGTGGAACATCAATAATTCAAATTCAGTAAAGAAAAATAATAATACTAAAAACAATTCTTAGTCAAAAAATTCCAAAAAATCTCTTTAGTATAGAATATGTATATATAAGGCGCTTCTAATGAATACACTCAACATATGTTTTCACGGAGAAATCAGAACAGAAATACCACTCTTATTTAGAGCTATGTTATCTTCAGAAAGTAATCAAGGACCTCACTGTCCGTTGCTATAAAGTCAAACTTCAATGACTCGAACATGTTTGGGACCATGGAAGTTTGTTCGAGACATAGGTACTTCGAGCCACTGAGGATTAATCATGGCGCCAGGTCAGGACGCAAATGGGGATAATTTTAGAATGCATTTCGATCTCATATAAAATAATGGTATATTGAGTGTACTCATTAGAATCGCCTCGATGAGGCGATTCTAATGAGTACACTCAACATATAAGTTCATGATAAAATAAAAAAAAAAAAAAAAAAAAAAAAAAAAACATTCTATAAAATATCCCTAAATATTTGTTTTCTTGAGCTATCGGAAGAATTCTTTAGGGACTCAAAAACGAGTTCGAATCAGCCACGGTAAACGAGATATCGGTGTTCGAGTTATTGAAGTTTTACTGTGTTCTGTATTTAATAATCCTGCGAGCAGACGGTGCTGGCTCTGATACACTATGTAGATATGCAGACTGAAGAGCTTGCACTGTCTGCAGATTTCCCGAAGACCCTTATTACTTGATACGGCGTATACCAAGTGTTCCTACATATATTTTGCACGCTAGTAAAGATGTGTTTAGCCTAGCTACTAGGCCAATATATAAGTATGTTTGTCACTTTTTGTTTACTTATTATTTTTTTTTTTTCATTTACATTCTACTTTTTGATTCAATGTTTAGCTAGTCTATGGGTGAACTTTTCTTCTGTGGTTGTCTCTGAAATATATTGGAAATATATTAGAAATCCAGACCATATTATCTGTAGACTAGCCACAGAGCTCAATAATCCAAAAATATAAATGTATATTTCTAAGCCTTGGGCAAGGCTAAGATGTGTTATAAACTACTAATAACACTCGTACCTGTCTTTAACCCATTTAAGCCTAGTGTTCCATAAATGGGACATTAGCAAACAGTGTAGACCCAGATCAGACGCCGCAGAACGCGGCGTCTGATCAGGATCTGCACTGTTTGCATTAAATACATGGACTTCTATAAAACATGGTAATAATAAGAACTAACCAGACACCCCTTATATTGGAAATGGACCGGTCCAAAGAGTGATTGTAGAAGAGATCATTCGGCATAAATGGGTTAAACTTGAACATGTCCATTTGATCTGCTGCGTGCGCGGCTAAAAGCTGCTGGATGAATGTGCGTGTTTAGCGGCGTTTAATCTGGGTCTACACTGTTTGCTCTGGACTGACTGCCCGAATACTTTCAAAATAATTATGGAAAACAATGTTAATAGCTTCGACTCTTGGCCTTTTTATAGTCTCTTGAATATTTAAAATAGGGTGGAACAAAAAATACGGAAAAAGGGAGTGTTCGGAGCATCCGCGCAGTTTCATCTGTATCTATATTTTCCGTTGATAGGTCCTTTAGTATATAAAATATCCAATGGTTCAAAGTAACCTTTATGTATTTCATTTCTGTAAACAGACCGAGAACTGTGAAGGCCCGGACTGTGCGGATTCTCAGGCTGACGAGAGCCCTTGCCATCTTAATGGATGTACAGGCTGATCTGAGTCTTTGTTGGTTACAAGGTATTCTTGTAGTTTTTGTCACGCGCTGGCTCATATGCTATAAAATTGTTTACAATGCGTATTATTTACAAACATAGATTCCAGCAGATGCAGACCCATGCGAAAACGATTCTATGCGGCACATTCGGCGATCTGAATCTTCGCTGGGCGTATATGTCCGAAAGTACGTTTTCTGACGTTGTGGCTCAAATCATTTTGTCTCAGGAAGTACTAGTCAGCTTAGAACAAAATATTCGTACAGTAGTTACCCTTATGTAATCGGTAAAATAGGCAAACAGTTCAAACCCAGGTCAGCGATAGATGTAATCACTGGATGCATAAGTAACAGAATATTTTCAGTTCATACAGCACCAATCTCTCTGTCATTTAATAATGGGCCTGGTACTTAAGAAGCATCCAAGGCACATGATTGCAATGTCGAATGTTTCAGGGTTTTCCTTGTCCCTCAAAAAAAAGCGAGACTTGGCCTTTTTCTGTAAAATTCATTCAAGCAATCAATCCCTGAAATTACCCCATATGACTTCTAAAATATGGGTCAAAACCCTGAAATAAATTTCTGAGGGAAAACTCTGTGTTATTGTGTGTTTGATTTGGGCTTAACGTTGCTTTCAACAAACTTTCAGTCATATCGCGACGGTGTCTGGATGTGGCAGGGAGCTCAATGCTCACTTTTAGAGTGCTGCCTCACTGAAATATCACGCCCCAGACACTTTGACACGATATTCCACCCAGTCACATAATACTGACACTGAGCTGACCAGTTCTACTCAACTTACTTAATACTGAGCGCCAAGCGAAAGAGCAGCAAGTACCATTTTTAAAGTCTTTGGTATGATCCGGCCGGGGATCGATCCCAAAACCTCCCGGTCACAAAGCGGACGCTCTACCACTGAGCCACTGTGCCGGTAACTCTGTGGTGTGTACATGGGTTGGTACAACCTAGCTTTCCCCCATGCACACTTGCCTTCGGTTACCAAGAGCCTCATTTTCTGGACTCGAACAAGATTCGAATCGAGTCTGCTGATTGTAATCTTTTATATACTCCACGATATATTCGTGCCCAAGGTTTTCTTGAAAACGGAGAAGCACTCATACTTTGTTGTTCGTTTGCGGATGTATACCTGTTCTAGGGCCTAAATCCCATGTTATGAAATATGTTACAAAATAGAGTGCAAGAGGCTTAACACATTTCACCTAAATATAGGGATACAGTAGTTCATTACCATACTTGTACTAAAATCGCGTGTCTGACCTGGGTCTACATTGTTTTCTCAGGCCTGGCTGTCCCAATACTGAGGGTTATAAGGGTATTTTTTTCATTGATTTTACGCTTTTTGTTTCCTGTTAAGAAGCACAAATATAATTATACAAAATTACAGAATTGCGTGTCGAGTACTTTTGAAAGTATGCGGCCTTAACCTTAGGTTTCCTTAAAGTCATTTTTCAACATTCGCAATACATTTAAGAACAATTTAACGTTTCATTAAAAACAAACCGTTTCTGACTGAAACCATTTCGTCTGTCCAGGTTCCTACATAGCACAGTTAAACCAATCAAGACTAAAACACATCACCGAAACATGCCTATTGATCCCCTTAAACCCCAATTTATATAGTAAAACTGGGGTTTATAGGGGTATAAATTACTTTTCTTATTTCTACTCATAAACATAGATTGTGGGTACTCGTTAGTTTTTTATTTGATTTTTTTTTTTTTTTTTGAGGCGAAATTTTCTATATATTTGAATAGGCGTGTTTTCGTAATGAGTACGAATAAATATAAAGTACAAACGACTGTTCCAATGTAATCACATAAAACAGCTCGTTCACCTTTAAGTGCCAAGCAGACGACAATCTTTTATTTATCTATTTATTTGTGAAAATAAGGCTTGGCAATACAAGTGTCATATCTGCTATGCATAAAATTAAAAGTCTTCTTTTCTCTTGATATAATTATTTCAAAATATCATCTGCTGCTGTTATGATTGATGCTTTAAGAATTAAGCGCAACTTTGAATGCGGGTTCAGCGAAGACTCCGACCAGCCTGCAGGCTTTCGCAGTCTGATCAATCTTCCTTGGGCGGTTTTCGAATAGCTAAAGATTTTAGGCGGAGAGCAAATAATGATCGAAGTGCACGGATGTGCAGGCTGATCCGAGCCATCGCCTCGACGCACATGTTTAAACCCTTAAAGCGCCAATCACAACAATTGTCGTCTGCTTTGTCTTCTACCGGTTACTTTAAAAATCATTTTTGAAAACAATGTGGACCCAGATCAGACTGCTCTTTAAGGAGCAGTCTGATCAGGGTCCACACTGTTTGCCTGTATGCAAAAATATGTTTGAAAAGTTTGCAAGAATATTCAGCAGACGACATAAACAGACAACATTTTCAGATGCAGATTTTCTTGGCGCTTTAAGGGTTAAGGTACGTTTCTTACGTTGCGGCTCAAATATAGACGTTAATTTAAAATTAACAAAATAAGCCAAAGGAACATTTTAAGTTAGAATGTTCTATCTACCCGATACTTTATAATGGAATACTCTAAGTGTGACTGAATATGAGCGGGTATAATTTCAGAGGTTCGAAAGAAAATAAATCATTCAAGGGGACTGGATACGCCTGGTATATTTTCTGCCATGTTTACAAGGGAGACAACTTTGCACAGCAGGTCCCTTCTGGAAAAGGGTCTACTCTAGAAGGTAAGAATTTGCTCTCCGTGGGAGCAAGTCCTTTTGGAGTAAACGCCTTTTAACAAGGAGTAAAAGCATTTTACAGAGTTGCCTTCCTCTGAATGTTTATCCATTCCCCCTAAGTTAATAATAAAAACACTAAGATACAAGAGATATTTATCAATTTATATTGCACATCATTTTGTATTGCATGTTATATTGTAACATCATCACGAAATCACGCGTATATAGTTTTGGCCCCCTCAAACCCCACTTTTATACAGTAAAACTGAAGTTTACAGAGGTGTACATTAATTTTCTATTCTGCTCAAAAACATAGATTGCGGGTACTCGTTAGAACCGCCTCGCCGAGGAGATGCGGTTCTAAATAGTACCCGCAATATGTGTTATGAGGAGAAATAAGAAAACTACCAGCATTTTTCAGCTGAAAATTTTCAATGTTTTGGTGGTAAAATTCTCAATATATTTGAATAGTCGTGTTTTCGTAATGTAGCTCCAAACTGGAGGAGTATCCAGATAAATATTTTTCTTATTTTTCCACAAAAACATACGTTATGGGTACTCACTAGAAACCCTTTGCTGGGCGCCTCTAATGACCACCCACAATGTACGTTTCCGTGAAAAAAAAAATAAGACAAAAATATCAGTACTGATTTGGTTGAAAAAAAGAGCATTATCTGGAGCTAGAATTACGCATGAAGTATGTTAAAATTATTGTTCAAATAAAGTGAACAAAACTGCAATCTTTTCCCTTACGGTGAACAAAATCATTATGTTTCTGCCATCAACCTGTAGTCACAGGCAATTGATACAACGTTCGTGGCATGAAGTTACTGATATAAGGCATCAATTCATCGCTCACCGCATATCAACGTACCTGTACTTGACAATACTGACAACCGAACAATTTAGGATGTCTTTTTGAAACAATTCATCGCTCAATGCATACAAAAGTACATTTACCACACAATACTGGCTATACGCGACCCAAACAATCTGCCTCTTTCTGAATCTGTCCACCGCTAAAAGGCTATCAACGTATCTTCATAGTACTGGCCTCCCAACAATCTGCAGCGCGTAGCCAGGCGGAAGCTATGAAGGCTGTGCTTCAGCATAAATTTGGCAATTTAATCTTATTTTCACTTCAAACTTGTTCAGATGACACTAAATGGGCCGGGCCACAGCATTTCCTACAAGACCACATGTCCGCTAAGCAATGAATCAGATCAGCCTGCGCAAATGCGCAGGCTGATCAGAGTCATTTCTTTGTGCTGATTAGCCAAACATCTAAGCTTTCTTTAGACGAACGCTGGCGCATATGCAATCTTGTAGGAAATGCTGTGCCTCGGCTGAAATATCAGAGGTTCTATCAGCAGGCTTCATCTTCATAAAGTTCCTGGCTACCCCCCTGATCTGCATGGTCTTTCTGAAACAGTTCATCGCTCAACGCTTATCAAAGTATCTTAACTTCACAATACTGGCACTGTCTAAATCAACGTATATCCATGGCTTTTCCTTACTGACGAATGTTGTCAGCCCTTCCTCAGGCTACCGTATGGCCCGTATGTTGCATTGGGAATACTTTTGGTCGTTATTGCAGATAATATCATTAGTACTCTCAATCTTTCAAGTTGCATTTTTCTTTAATATTGACTTCAAAGGCTTCTGTCCGTTCCCAGGCTTGTGTTTATCCATTGTTTCATTTATCTCTGCATCATTTGCTATTTCTTGTAACACTTGACGAAAAGCGTCACTTCCATCCGGTATATGTTCCCTGGAATTGGCCAACTTTGACCAATTTAACCGCTTTGATTTTTGATTCAACTTGCATTTGCCTTCTTTTCCACTGTTTTCGTCATCTTTCTGCACTTTAAATGTAACACGCTTTTCAGCATAATGCATGCTTGAATCATTGCCACAATCACATTCTTCACAGCTTAAGTCCCTCCTCTGTTTTAAAAAGTTGGCTTCAAATGGTTGCATTTTGCTACCTCTGTTCTTCATATCAAGGTAGTCGAACGTTTGGTGCTGTTTCTGTAAGAATTCTATGAATTCTTATTTTGCACTAAATATTTTAACTGATCCTGTCAACTACAAAAGAAGTTGCAGGTTTCTGTTTCTGTAAGTATTCCCTTGGTTTCTTTTCCGTTATCTATTTCCTTTCATTATTTTTTCCAGCTTATTTCCTTGTCGAAGGATAAAAACCAGTTCGATCAGTTATGGTTTATCTTGTCATTGCACACGCTGCTAACCGGTTACTGAATATCGATTGTATTGTTCGCTTTATATACGCACCGCTGAAATTATTATAAAGTGAAACTCCGCCCTTTCTACTGTAAACCGGTATGTAGGTTTAATGTTTCTTCTTAACCCTTAGAGCGCTAATCACAACTGCAGCAGACGACATTTTGATATGTATATTTTGTTTTTGTACTTTTCAGGGAAAATAAGGTTTGGCGTTTCAAGTGAATCGTCTGCCTAGCAGACGATTCACATGAAATGCCAAATCTTATTTTCTTTGAAAAATAATAATAATAATTAGAATGTCGTCTGCTACAAGGTCTATGTCGTTTATGATAGGTATAATAAACAACTCAAAAGCAGGCATATTTACATTTACACCCAATAATTAAGTTTTACATGACGTGGCAATTTAAAGTAATTGCACTTCAGTTGTGGCAATTTAAGTAATTGCATTTCAGTTTACCGTGTTGAACTTAAGTATTTGGACGAACAGGCCTGCGTAAACACGATAGACCCAGATCAGAACGCGGCGACTGATCTGGGACTACACTGTGTGCCACTCATCCAGCACATCAACAACGAAATGGGGTTGTTCGAAATTTAGAATATGTACGGTAAGAAATAAAGTCTGAACATTAAGAGTAAATACGGTATTGGTTCGAACATACCGAAAATCACCAACAGTCGATCACTGAACAAATGCCCAGGCTGGGTCCTTCACGAAAACATGCCTATATAATGTTGACCCCCTTAAACCCCACTTTTATATAGTAAAACTGGGGTTTACATGGGTATGCATTATTTTTCTTATTTCTGCTCAAAAACATAGATTGTGGGTACTCGTTAGAACCGCCTCGCCGAGGCGGTTCTAA
The DNA here is from genome assembly GCA_964016985.1 of Anodontia alba. NCBI lineage: Eukaryota > Metazoa > Mollusca > Bivalvia > Lucinida > Lucinidae > Anodontia > Anodontia alba. The sequence continues at coordinate 98,158,975 of OZ024825.1, read as the reverse complement.
CGAGTATCCACGATCTATGTTTTGAGCAGAAATTTTTATCTGAATAAAATTTCATTTTTTGACGGTAAAATTTTCAGTATATTTGAATAGGCATGTTTTCGTAATGGGCGCCATGAATTCATGTCATCGGGCATATGCGGACAGCGAGGGTCCTGATCAGACTGCGCGGCTGCGCAGTCTGATCAGGATCTTCCCTGTTCGCTTATAGAATTATTGCAGCCACACTTCTATCCGGGTCAAAATCTGCCAGTTCATTTAAACTGTGTCACTGTGTACCATATTTCACTAAGTATTCGGACAATGAGGCCTGTGCAAACAGTTTATACGAAGATCAGGCGCCGCAAATGCGTCTGATCAAGGTCTACAGTGTTTGCCACTCATTCAGTAGTTTAAGACGCATTTACTGGTCGTAAAACAGACTTATTTGAATTTTAGGACAATGATGGTAAGGAGTTAGGGTTTTTGATATTTGGGTTAAAACATAAAGTTCCAGTCTTACTAATCCCGTTATAAATCAAAACAACAGAATCACGCATTCTTAAGTTTATCACATGCTTCAAACTTAGGGTACTTAATACACTTTCAAGGACAATAACTCTGATAAACCTATTTATGCTCTCCCCCATGTTCTGACAAGGGGGTTTACTCTAAGAGAATTTGCTATCCACAGGAGTTTAATTATTTTTCTTTGTATCCCTTTTAAGAAGTGGCTTGGATACAGGAAAGCATATCGGAAGTCAAAATATTGTCTCCTTTGTAAAATGGAGGATACCTACATGTAGTCTCCTTAAATTAAATTTAATAAAACTGGACCGAAGCATCACAGTAAATACTTTAATGAACATATAAAACACATAAACTCAGTCTTAATCTAATATAAAAGGTCGTGATATATAATGTCATCCTGTACTAGACAAAGATGCTAGGTCAACAATACACTTGTTCTTCTCTTAATTTCCGATGATTACTTTTTTATTGATCAAGACCAACTTCAGATGTCAGTTTGGCTTGTGGCCAAACCAGCGATAATGAACCTTGTTAAAACGACAGAAACATTTTGGACAGAGGATGGCATTTTTTGGCTGTTAATCATTACATTACTTCTAATAATGCTAATTTAAACTGTGTAAAACTTGACCATACTTGTGCCAGTGCTTCGATAGCTTGTGTAATTCGCAGATCTGTTATTGCACTTTTTCATGTAGATATCAGGTCTACGAGTACACTTGCTAAATAAGACTTAGAGAGCTTTACTAAATGAAAATTATAGTAACTCATTTTGCGTGTCGGATATCACACAACTAAGGCAACTGTCGTAGTCTTTTTTATGTCTTAAGCAGAAGAAAAAATGTACTTAACGCCTTCCGTAATCAAACAGATGTCATATCTTTAGGGTAGCAATATCTTATACAAGCTGCAAATCGCAGAGCGCGATTTGGTTTGTGATACATATATGCAAAAATGTATGTTACTTCGAGGTTGGACCTTAGATTTCCTATTCTAAATTTAACAGTTTTACTGTTTAACGATGTTGTAACTGCGGTAACTGGTCGCACTGGTGTCAGTATAATGTGACTGGTGGTAGTATCATATCAAGTGTCTGGGCGAGATAAAGCAGTGGTATTGCACTATAAAAGGGCATCAGTTCACACCGTCACATCCAGAAACCATCACAACATGACAGAAATAATTTTTGAACGCGACTTAAAATCTCAACACAAACAAAACATTTGGAGATTCAGACCCAGCTATATAAAAAATGCTGAGCGCTAAACCTAAGAGCAGGTAGTACCAATTTAACAAAACTTTTAGGTATGACCCCGCTGGAGACCGAACCCGCTATCTTCCAATCCGACGGCGACATTATACAATACAGCATTACGAAAACACACCTATTCAAATATATTGAAAATTTCACCACCAAAAAAACTGAGTTTTCAGAAAAAAATTCTGATATTTTTCATATATCTGCTGAAAACATAGATTGTGGGTACTCGTTAGAACCGGCTCGCCGAGGCGTTTCTAACGAGTACCCACATATGTTTTTGAGCAGAAATACGAAAAATAATGTATACCCCTGTAAACCCCATTTTTACTATATAAAAGTGGGGTTTAAGGGGGTCAAAATTTTGGTATGTTTTCGTGATGTTACTTCCGGTAACAGAAAGAGCAAGAAGAATTAAAGATTCGACGTGCACAATTCGACAAACCTTTTAAATAAATACCCTTTGCCATGCTGAATAAATTAAGATGCAACGCCTACTTTGAATTTTCAGCCAATCGGATTACTTGATCCAGGTTGCTGATACAAATTCACATACTTAAAGACAAAGACTGCAGATCCAGATCAGCTGGCGTCTTCGAAAGCCAACTGATCTGGATTTACATTGTTTGCAAAGGCAGGACATATTCAGGCTCAGCAGGACAAAGGTTAATATTTATTTCTCATCACAACTGGACTAGCTTGTTTTTGCCTCACCTGCACACTGCATTAGTGTATGATAATAGTTTTCCTAAAGAAAATAAAAATGATTTATTATTTTATTATTGAGCCTCGTAATCAAAAACAGCATGTCGTATTGCCCGTCAGCAAGTTTAGCCACGCAGACAGTCAAGTGCTTTTGATAATTTTCCACCTTCTTGTGCTAAACAGGAGGACACAGAGACAGTGTGGAATAAGAGACTGATGTCGGCCGTGCCATGCGAGAACAGGTCTTTGGGGTATATACGAATAGTTAAGGCCTAGATCAGCATGTGTATGTCAAAGAATCAAACGATACCGTGAAGTGTAAGAACAAAGTGCAAGGGTTGTAATGAGACTGTGAATGATAAATATGAGCTGAATCTGTTCAATTCAAACGTACAATGTACTCAGATCACAACATTTGGCTTAGCATGAAGTCCTTTCTGCTCGCTTATCGCCCATTCCCCAGTTTTCTGTGACACAGACCATATTATTACGCAGCACATAACCTACAAAGTCCTTGAGAAATGAACATAAGACAAATATTCGTAAAAGCGAAAAGGTGCCATCCAACATATGTGAAATATGCAGATTTATGTCAGCCTGCACAGCAACATGCTCTCAAGGGGTTTACTCTATGCTCTATGCTAAAACATTGTACATTATCCAGTGAATCTGTTAGCTGACAATGAAGGCCATGATCAGACTGTACCAATGCGCAGTTTGATCTTGTCATTTGCTGCCCGCATATGCAAAAGGCACATTTACGCTTGGCACTACCCAATTACAATAACACCTTAAACTTACAGTTGTAAACACTCTGACTCATTGCAGCCGCCTTCTTCGCAAAAACATTTCTGTCAAGAAGAATATAAACACTTAAGTGCGTTTGTAAATATTAGTTCTTCAGTTTTAATTGTATCGAAGTTTGCTTTATCCGTTAAGTACAAGTCATTGGCCACGCAGTATATCGACAGTTTAATTATCGCTACTAATTTGTTAACCAATTTGCAAATATTTGGCTCTCCTGACGTCATACCTGTTTTTCAGATCAAATTACCAGCCTACTGCGTCAGATAGTTGATACTTCGTCAGGTCTATGTTGTAGCAAACTCTAAAATGACGTTGAAACGCTACTAGCTTCTAAATCAGTATTTGAATATCCCCTGGTCAGAAAAGGTTAAATAAGATGTTAATATCACGGTCGTTAACGTGACCTCTGCGGGGATTACCGAGAATAGTTATTTTGGTAAAGAGGTGGCATCCATATGCATGAACCCCAGTCAAATGGCTGGAAATCTTGGCATCTTCCGCATCTTTAGATATGGTATCCCAGCAAAAGGCCCAAATTAGAAAGCATTCAAAATGTTTCTATTTTCAGTGCAAATCTGCTTATTGGTCACTTTACAACATATCATGCTGAATCTATATACGACATATCTAATCCGTTTTGTTTCAGTGCCTCTATGCGAGTTGAACAATTATTTTTGTATGAGCCAGCGCATGGCAAAGCCTACAATATGACGTGCGAGCAGCGAATACTCTGATCAGATTGCGCGGATATCCGCGCAGTCTGATCAGAGTTTTCGCTGATCGCATGTGCCTTCTACAGCCTCCGGGCTGAACAAGAATCCTTGCCATACTGAGTGGATGTACATGCTGATCTAAGTCTTTACTGGTCACACAGGTCTTATTGCAGATTTGTCGTGCGCTGGCTCATATTTTACGACATTTGATTTGGTTCCAGTGAAATCGGTTTAAGACCCGCCTTCCATCCCGGCTGTTTTTACTACCGGATGTTCTGTGGTTCTGATTTGCTCATTTTGTTAGTTGTAAATAGACCTATCTACATGTATTTGCAAAGCTGTTTACAAAAATTAACAAGGAATCTGCTATTGACGTTTCATCCCGAGGTGGCGCTGCGAAACATTATGAATCGCAGGTTAACAACACGTAAGTGAACTAACTGCATTTGTTTACTCTCCCAAAAACATCCTGCATCACATTTTATGGTATTAGTCGTTACTATAAAACTCATAAAGTAATGAACCACAGAGAAACACTACCAACATAACAGCCGATCTAATTAAAAATACAGGTTTAAGAGACAGTCCTCGAACATAATGTAGGGCCATCAAAATTCGGCAAAAAGTATTTGAAACATTTAATGTTTCGACCATTCTGGTTTATTCAGCGTTTCTTATAGAGGTTTTCCAATGAATAATACCCCATAACAATCGAAGGAAAACTGGACATACAAATCTACTAATCCCTTTGTATTTGATCAACTAACTCTTCATCATAAATTTTCATTGATGAAACCAACATCATATTTCTTTGCTCAATCAGGAGCCGGATGTGGTTTACATGCAGGTCCTTACTTAATTCAAACATATTTGGTTTCATACAGGTAGCCGAATAAAAATAATCTGTAAACCTGTCCACTTGGCAGGTGAAAATCTGAAATGTGCATAATTTTGTTTAATTGAAATGCTTTTTCTTATACTGAAAATAAATTAGGTATATAATCAACGCAAAGCATTATATAGTTTTCTTCCCTGTCAAATAATCCAAAATGGCAGAATATTTAGTGGAATGCCACCATAAGTAACAGCTTACCGTAAGATCAGAATAAAATTTGGAAGTGAAATAAAGTATACTACGAGTATATACCGTTTTGTACGACAATAAATGAGCCTGAGCACATCATCTCTATAAGACTGCATTTGCGACCAGGGAAAACCCGGATCAGCATGCGCATCCACACAGTCTGATCTGTTCGCCTGACGACACTAGATCCTTGGCTACCCATAAAGCACCACAAAGACGCTGATCAGACTATGCGGATGCTCGGGTTGATCTGCATCTTCGCTGCAATCTCATCACGATAACATGCCTATATAATATTGTCCCCCTTAAACCCCACCTTTATATAGTAAAACTGGGGTTTACAGGGTATACGTTATTTTTCTTTTCTGCTCAAAAACGTAGATTGTGGGTATCGACGAGGCGGTTCTAACGAGTACCCACAATCTATGTTTTGAGCAGAAATATGAAAAATATCTGTTTTTTATCTGAAAAATTTCAAGTTTTTGGAAGTGAAATTTTCTATATATTTGAATAGGCGTGTTTTCGTAATGTTGTAGGAATAGCTGTGTCTCGGCTCAAATAATAATGACAGCAGTGTTCCCTGCACAGCATGTAAGCTGCTAAGGTTATCTAGTTAGAAAAGAAAAATAACAACACTTTAAGTGCTTATAAACCAACAAAACCGAATTATCTACATATTGGATGACAAGTGTTTTTAAGTGATTTATCAATTTCAGTTCATTAGTTCTAGTGACGTTTGAAGTACCGTCCTGTGATTAATACTGGCATTTATACTGACGTCAAAAAAGCAACAAGAAGTGAAAAATAAAAGATAAATAATTACCGGGCATAGATTAGTCGTCTCACGCGAAATAGATAATTTGATAATTAACATGTTTTTATTAATGTACTAAGTGCAAACGCCCTGATGATTGTTATAAGCTTATTATATGCCATGTAGGCCACCATGTACTAAATAACGACTGTATAACCGTACTCATTATACATTTAAATGTACTTATTATACGGTCACCTCTATTGGAAAGTTACCGTTATAATAAGATAATTGCATTTTAAAACAGTGAGATGAGAACATTATTCAAATATACTGAAAATTTTACCACCAAAAATGAAAATTTTCAGATAAAAAACTCTGATATTTTTCATATTTCTGCACAAAACGTAGATTTTAGGTACTCGTTAGAACCGCCTCGACAAGGCGGTTCTAACGAGTACCCACAATCTACGTTTTTGAGCAGAAATAAGAAAAATAATGTATAAAATACTTAATATCTTGGAAACCAGTTTTACTATATAAAAGTGGGGTTTAAAGGGGTCAAAATTATATTGGTATGTTTTCGTGATGAACAGTTTGGAAGATGTCCAGGAAGAGCCACAATACAGAATAACAATGACAGCAAGTTGAAGAACAAATAAATCAAGACAGACAGCACACACGCCACGAACAAAGCAACAAGCTCCCTTTCCCCAACGAGGTGATCACAGTGCTAGACAGGATCCAACAAACAACAATAAGACAACCATTACGAAAACTTGCCTATTCAAATATACTGAAAATTTTACAACCAAAAAATGAATATTTTCAGATAAAAACCCCTGATATTTTTCAAATTTCTGCTCAAAACATAGATTGTGGATACTCGTTAGAACCGTTTTACTATATAAAATTGGGTTTAAGGGGGTCAAAATTAAGCATGTTTTCGTGATGATTGATAAAAGCCCTGCAGTGAGCAACACAAAGCCACATAAAACATCAACAATATCAGAACGGTCAGCAGTAACCAATAGGGGGTGGGGGAGGGGGTGTAAATCTTCATCCAAAGTTCAAATGTAAGAAATACAAATGAATGTTCGGCTAGCATAGAGTCTCCCTAAAGCAATAAGTGAAAAAATCAGGGGAAAAAAAACATGTATATCTAATTAAATCACTTGACAAAACAAGGATGAAGGCTCATAGCGAAACACCTCAGAAATGACAGCCAGAGCTAAATAAAACCACCATTTGAACCAAGGAGGTGCCGAACAAATCTGTATTTCTTTGGTAAACACATGGATCATCAGACCAAGCTTTGTCATATTACTTCTTCATACACGAAGTGTCTGAGCAAATTATTATTATATTATTGCTTTTTTAACAAGGTGCTGGAATTATTTTAACACACACACATACTCACACACACACACACACAGCCAGAGAGAGAGAGAGAGAGAGAGAGAGACGCTAATGCCCCGTTTATATGCATAAGTTTGCCCCTAGGGGCAAATTTACCCCTAGGGGCAAATATACCCCTAGGGGTAAACTTGTCATGTGAACGCATTTGCCCCTAGGGGCAAAATTTACCCACGTGGGTAAATTGCCCCAGCTCAAGGGTAGGGGCAAATATATTTGCCCCTAGGGGTATTTTACCCCTAGGGGTATATTTCGTCATGTAAACGCAATGTTTAATTTACCCATAGGGGTAAATTTTGTAAATATGTTTAGAATGCCTCAAAATACATGTATACAATGTTTACTTTGCATAAATTTTATTTGTTTATTTACTTGATGTCTGCAAATATACTTGTACCTTCTCAGTCACAAATTTATGTTTGCAAGTTGTGGTCAGAAGTGAGTTATTTGACAAGAATACTATTATGCTAGTAGCAGTTAGGATACTGATTCAAGGCAAATATGATTTATAGTTATTATGTTGCTGATCAAGTAGCACACTTTTGTGCTGATCTATTATTAAATAGTTAATGTCATCAAGAAAGTTTTCACAGTATTTTTAACCAATTTGATGACTAAAATTAATTCTCATTTCTTAACGCTTATCGTTCCCATTTCTTAACGCTTATCGCTGAGGGTAAAATTTTTAGCAGACAATAACTTGAAATATTTCCTTATTATTCCCAGAAAATAGGCTTTGACATTTCAAGAAAATGGTGCCATCCCTTTATTTTCTGAGGAAAAAAAACAAAACAAAAAAAAAAAAAAAAAAAAAAAAAAACACAGAAATACTACCAATTTGGCATCTGTTAATTTCGCCCAGAGAACCAGAGTGGTAAAGGTTGATGACTAAACAAAAATTACCAGGGGATATAAAAATGGTACCAGATCAGACTGTTGATCTGTTCAACAATCTCCGCACAGTCTGATTAAGGTCTAAGGTACTCACACACATGACATTTCAATAGTTTAATATGTGACAATTACTTGAGTACAGCCATCTGCAAACACACTAAATACTAGCAAAGGGGTTTGCAATGATCATGGACAACAATTAGTTTATCTTTATATGTAGAATCCCATTGGTAAATAGGAAATACCCTGACCAGACTGTGCAGATCTATGTCACCAGAATTGAGTTCCCTGGTATTCCCACTTTCAGGTCCTATGCCAACATTCAACATTTTCATACAGCCTAATCTGAATTATAAAAAGCGATGTCAAATAATTAATTTTTATGTATTACGAGTATTATTATCACTTTTCTTGATTATTACCAGTTAGTTCCGTTGATTTGTTTTTTTTTTTATTTGGGTTTTACGGCCCTTTCAAGAATATTTCACTTATATCGAGCCGGTCGTTCATCAAAGGTGGGCGAAAACCGGAGAACCCGGAAGTTCCGTTGATTAATGCTTGTTTCATGTCTGGGTCACATAGCTGATGTGTGGAAAAAAATAAGTACCATCTGCTTACACATCTGGTCATAATCAGGGTCTATACTGTGACAAAAGCTACAGGACACCTTCGCCTCACCGAAACAACCCCCCGCCCCCCTCCTCCCATCAATACATGTCAGTATGGTAGCATAATTGCTTTGTTTACAGCAGAATATTATAGATCCTGCCCAAACTTTGGGGGCTATACTGTCTTGCTCCTGTGGAATATTAGCTAAACATTTTGGAATACAGCAGTAAAATCAGCAACATTATATTACTGACCACGAAATAATACTTTTTTTTCCACCAAAAACTTTCTTTCCCTACTTCTGTATCTGAAGCTTGATAATGCAGATTAACGCTAAGCACCTGGGTAAAATGTTCACCAGAGGACATTTTGAAATATTTTTGTTATTTTTCTCAGTATACAGGATTTGATATCTTATGCAGATTGTCATCAATGGAGACAATTTGCATGAAATGTCAAATCAAGATCTCTGGAAAAATAAAAAAAATAACATCAGTTTGTCATCTGCTAAATATTCTCAGGTGAAAGAAACAGTGCTGCTATTATAGATAAGCTTTTAAATAAAAAGAAAACTATCATTTGCCCCTTCTTCCTAAAACACATATAAACGCAACCATTTACCCATAGGGGTATTTAACAAGGTGGGGCAAATATTTACCCATAGGGGTAAATTTACCCCTAAGGGTAAACTTAATGCATATAAACGGGGCTTAAGACATTTTAGAAACTAGAGGCTTTAGTACAGCAAGTACGGACAGCACAAATAAGGAAGATGTCTCGTAAGTAGCTAACATATGACCTATGACCCCTGTCAAGCATCCAAATACAGTCGACTCTCGTTATCTCGAAATCCAAGGGACTCTATGAATCACTTCGAGATACCCGTACTTCGACATATCAGATCTGCGGAAGTGAGGAAAACAATTAATCGAACAACCACCTTTAACAGAATGAATCTTTAATTTGACTCCCAAGTTAGAGATATATTGAAAATATTGTGGAAAAGAGGAGATATTGCTCCTAAGGAGCAATTTCTCCTCTTTTCCACAATATTTTGTTGCCTGTTGATAGATCTCTGTGAGAAAACAGGGACCAGATTTTCACTTCGAGATAAGCGATTATTCGAGATAAGCGAGTTCGAGATAACGAGAGTCGACTGTAACTAATTTGTTGCATTGCTACGGTTTTATTTAGAATTTTGTTTACAATTTGTCACAACGTTAGCAATCGCTTAATGAAAATGTCACACTTGTAGCAAAGTCAAGGTGGTTCGTTTATCTGGGCTAATTTTGTGCGCGCTAGATATCTTCCGAGACCGCAGTTGCGTCCGAGGAAGACGCTTGACGACAAGGCTTTTGTCGCAATAATCATTATGACCAGACCTTAGGAATGACATGATGGCGACTGATCACAAGATAACTAGTTATTCAATTAGCCAATTTCTTGAAGCACGTAAGGGTAGAGGGGTAATGTTTTTATTTCTTCTGTTTCTTCGCTGTCATTCATTTTCTTTTCTCCCCTGCCCCTCTCTTTCATCTCCTCTACTGTCTGTTCTATCACTCTTCTCCCATTCTCTGGGACGCAACACAAAATAACCCACAAGGTTTGACGTGTCTTTAAACCCCAGCTAAATCAGTGGACAGACAGCCCTTAGCTAACAGTGCAGACGCAGATCAGATGCCACCTTACATCTAATTAATGGATACTGTAGAATATCATAGGGAAGATAGGCATGGGACTCTTCAGGCAAAAGAAATCCTAAAAGGTTATGAAATCAGCCAGTTTGTCTCATTCAATGGAGGTGATAACCTTGCCGGTTTTCTTCGACTATAATAACCAAAGTTTAGCTAGAACATTTAAAAGAATATGTTTAGATTCATTAAATTCTAATAATGAGCATAAGAATAGGGTATTCTTTCCTACCAAAAGTAATTGCTTTTTTAAATATCTTGTCAACTTTTCAAGTTTTGTCAATTGATAAATGATTAATCTACAACGATAAAAGCCAAGGACGGTACCGCCATGGAGGGAAAACAATGACGGCTGTAACGTCAGCCTATTCGTCTTTATACTCAAAGTATTATACAGACAGTCCTGGTCTAACAGATGGTCCTGAGCTAACACTGTAGACCCAGATCGGACGCCCACTTACAGCTAATAAATGGATAGTGTAAAATACCATTTATATCCTAAGAATTGAACAGACAGTCTTGAACCACCAGTGTAGACCCAGATAAGACGCCACTTTACATCTAATAAATGGACACTGTGGAATACTGTACATACCCTAAGAATTGGACAAACAGTCCTCAGCTAACAGGGTAGACCCAGATCAGAAGCTACTTTACATCAGAATACCATATATACCCTAAGAATTGGATAGACAGTCCGGAGCTTAAAGTGTAGAGCCAGATTAGACGCTAGCTTACATCTGATAAATGGATACTGTAGAATACCATATATACCCTAAAACTTGGACAGGTAGTCCTGAGCTAACATTGTAAACCCTGATCAGATCCGACCTGACGTAATAAATGGATACTGTAGAATATCTTATATACCTTAAGAATTGGACAGACAGTTCTGAACTTACAGTGTAGACCCAGGTCAGACACCACCTTACATCTAAAAAATAGATACTGTGCAATACCATATATACCCTAAGTATTAGACAGACTTCCAGAGCTAACAGTGCAGACGCAGATCAGATGCTACCTAACATCCGATAAATGGACACTGTACACTACCGTACAAGCCCTAAATATTGGGCAGACAGTCCTGAGTTAGAATAATGTATATACCCTGTATATACCCTAAGTATTGGACAGATAGTCCTGAGCTAACAGTATAGACCCAGATTAGACGTCACCTAATATCTGGTAAATGGATACTGTACCATACCGTAGATAGCCCAAGAATTGGACAGCCAGTCCTGAGCTAACAGTGTAGACCCAGATCTGACGCCCACCCTATATCTGATAAAAGGTTACTATTGAATATCGTTTATAAACTATTGGGCAGGCAGTCTTTGGGGTGGTTGGGTGAGGCAAAGATGTCGTGTATCTTACGTCACCGGGGCGTCCAACTGAGCAAAAATCTCAGAGTGCGACCAGTTATAACAAAGGACTAGAAAATATAAACTACGCTACCAAGTTTCCATATGACGATGTATGAGGTTCCTTGCTGGAAAACATGGTACAAGATTATTCTCTGAATTATTTTTTTACTTGAATTATTATTACGTTTTGGACTTTACTGGCAAGACATTAAGGATGACAATGTTTACACGTGCCTACATGTCATCACGAAAACATACCAATAAATTTTTTACCCCCCTGCTTAAGCCCAACTTTTATATATAATAAAACTGGGGTTTACAGGGGTATACATTATTTTTCTTATTTTTGCTCGACAACATAGATTGTGGGTATTTGTTAGAACCGCCTCGTCGAGGCGGTTCTAACGAGTACCTACAATCTATGTTTTGAGCAGAAATATGAAAAATATCAGTTTTTTATCTGCATTTTTTCAGTTTTAGGAGGTGAACTGTTCTATATATTTGAATAGGCGTGTTTTCGTAATGAACCTTCAAGGCAATTCGTACTGTAGGAAGTAAAGTAGACTGGCTCCCGTCTAACTGATACATGAAGCATAAAAACTATTCATATTTTACAAAAATCCTATCTTTCGGAATGTGAGTTTCTGACTAGTAAGGGAGATGATATGTGCAGGAAAATAGTCAAAGAGGAGTATTTTACCTTTGTTAGATTAGAAATGTAAAACTCATAGCGTGGTGCCAGGCTAGAAGTAAAGCCTCTAGCAGTCTTCTTTACAAAATTTCCATAGCCCGACTTTTACTTTCCTATAATAATGACTCAAAACATGAATGTGGACTAATGGATATTTGTAACAATTATAAGGAAGTCCTAGGACTGTTCTAGGGTCATTCCAAGTGCAGTATTTCGAAAATGTAAATTTAATCGGCTTCGTTAGCAGGCCGGGTAACGATTAGTAGGTGTATATCTTATAAGAAGATCGGATGGTGTATGATTAAGTTCGATAATGTTTTTATCATGTTTATCACTTTGCACTCTGTTGGCCAAATTGCTTCGTGACTGTGGCCTTATCTGGGTAACTTCTTTATATTTGTTCTACTTGAAAATATGGCTTAGCGTTTCATACAAATATTTTCAATTGAGACTGAATGAAAGATTCAATAAAACTTCAAGAAACATTCACTATACCGTACAATGTCACCTTCTGATATTCAGCAGACGACATTTTTATGATATTTTCCTTATCTATACCAGAAACAAGCCTTAGACATTTCATGCAAATTGTTACTATTGGAGACATTTTGTATGAAATGTAAAAAAAAAAAAAAATCTGTTTTCTCAGATAAACAAGAAAAATGTATCAGTAAGTAGTCTGCTGAAAATTTTATCCAGCACGTTAGGCGTAAAGAAAATCCGAAAGTAAAATGTATTTGATACAAACAAAATGTTGAATGGGTAAAAGAGGATGGTTTTATGTTAGTAAAAATTCCTGATAGTTTGAAAACAAAACCCCATATAAGAAGACGGTTATCGCTGGGGATGGCATTAACTGTCTCTCCTGTCATCACCATAGTGGTCATCATTATATTTTCTGATCTTCTGTATTAAATAATTGTAAAAGAATTGTGAAAATTAAAACCCTGCTCAACACGTCGCTAGAAGGCGCGAGGCAATGTTGCATTATACATTACAGTTCATTAACATATTCATTAAAGCCGAGTGTGCTATTTTCGATTCCTTCGTATGTTCCGTTCAAATAAAAAGACTTTTTTTAAAGAACAAAATGACAGTTGGGATGACTTTGAATTTGATATTGTGAATTCCGCATGGCGATTTCTCTCATGCTACATCTTATGGTGTATATGTTTCTCTGTTACGCTAGAGCATCTAGTCAAATCAGTGACTTGAATAATCGACATAAAATTTTGACTGCTACAGCCTACTTCTTAAGCAAGGGCACCATTATCATAAACTGCGTCAATATTTTTTCTAAGTTTTATCGCCGTCAGTCTAAATTAATGTCCAAACAAAACGTTGCTTTGAAAACACTTCTGTCAGTCAGTCCGAAGTCAGTCCGAACCTGAATTTCATTGCAACTTGGTCTATAAATTCATAAAGATTGTTGGCAAAACTGATTTTTCAACACAATTAAAAAAGATGGTCACTCTCTACAAACAGATAGGTTACAACATGTATATTCTGTGGCAAACTGCATGTATGATAATCAACCCAGTTAAGGTTGATAACGTGCTCGCCTCTTTAATTGGGTCTGTCCTCAGACTAAATGATGGCTTCCTCCTCAATCTTTTTTCAGATGGTTGATGCCTGACTATCAATGTCTGTGGTCGGGCCCACTGTGGTCCTGTCATCACGAGAACACGCCTATATAGTTTCGACCCCCTTAAACCCCACTTCTATATAGTAAAACTGGGGTTTACAGAGATATACATTATTTTTTACTTACTTCTGCTCAAAAACATAGATTGTGAGTACTCGTTAGAACCGCCTCGCCGAGGCTGTTCTAACGAGTACCCACAATCTATGTTTTGAGCAGAAATATGAGAAATATTAGAGGTTTTATATCTGAAAATTTTCAGTTTTTGGAGGTAAACTTTTCTAGATATTTGAATAGGCGTGTTTTCGTAATGGGTTTTGTTGTGCTCGGCTTTGGATCGCTATTGAGCAGTTTGCTTTGTTTCATCACAGTGTCTGTGATTATATGTGTGTTCACTGTGTTGTTACTCTACGCGGACCGAACATATGTTTGTAATTTTGAACTGCATCAGAATAAAGGGTGCGGTTTCGCGCGAGTAAAACTGGTTTAAGACCCTCTAGTTTTTTCTACCGACCGTACTAAGGCGGTTCCCTTGTTGCAGGTCTTCTGTTTCTGTGTGCCGGTGGTTTCGTATGTGGCGTTTGTTTTGTCCTTATTTATTACGAAGACACGCCTATTCAAATATACTTCAAATTTTACCACCAAAAAATGAAAATTTTCAGATAAAAAATTCTGATATTTTTCATATTTCTGCTCAAAACATAGATTTCGGGTGTTCGTTAGAACCGCCTCGACGAGGCGGTTCTAACGAGTACCCACAATCTATATTTTTGAGCAGAAATAAGAAAAATAATGTATACCCCTGTAAACCCCAGTTTTACTATATAATCATTGGGCCCATTGTGGAATCTTTGATAATGGAGTTCTGCTCATGTATACGCTAGAGGGCGTAAGCAGTGTTGCAAACTTCATTACTGCTTAAGAAGAGTCTCAATAAAACCGAGACGCCCATTTTCTTAATTGTAGTGTGTTCTTTGTTTCCAAAGGCAATTTTTGACGTTTATCTAAGGGGGGTCAAAATTATATAGGCATGTTTTCTTATGTTGATCCTCATCTCTCCTTCTTTTAGTATCTCGGGAAGGCTGTGTATCGTGATTGTGGTATTTCTTGGTATCTTTTACATATATCTACAAACAGCTAATGTTCAGTGCCATGTGGTTATCTTAAACATTTCCCGGTCATGTACACATATCGTAACGGCAGCAAATTTCTGGACCCGGTACGATCATATTGAAAGTTGCGTAGCCGTGCATTTACAGCGCGTGAATTACCCTGTTAATACACGGCTTTTGCCGGTTAATGCACGGCTGTTAATAACGTGCGACACTGCTTTTTACGCAATAATGTCAGTTAACATGCGAAATGACAGTGTTCTCGAGTTCATCAAGCACGTTTAAATAAAGACCTAGTTTTTCTCCAATGGTTTGCCAGGCTCCAGCTTTACTATAATGTTTTGTTTTCTAACCTACATTCATTTATTTCTGAGAAATAGTTGGACCGAATGGCGATAGGTTCAAAGTTGTTAGTTAGTTCATTACATTTTATACGAATAATAAAGACAATTGCTCATCAATTATTCAAAACAAATCTACTTGTACCATACTGTTCTGAAACTTTACGTACAGGCCCATAACAATCGTTCTCATTCATTCTCAATTAACCCTTATCCTGAACCACTCCCTTGGCAAATTCAGCACACGACAATCTGACGATAGTTTCTTATTTCATTACGAAAAAACGCCTTTTCAAATATACAAAAAATTTCACCTCCAAAAACTTAAAAAATTCAGATAAAAAAACTCTGATATTTTTCATATTTCTGTTCAAAATATAGATTGTGGGTACTCCGTTAGAACCGCCTCGACGAGGCGGTTCTAACGAGTACCCACAATCTATGTTTTTGAGCAGAAATAATAAAAATAATGTATACCCCTGTAAACCCCAGTTTTGCCATATAAAAGTGGGGTTTAAGGGGGTCAACATTATATAGGCATGTTTTCGTGATGTTCTCTAGAAAATATGCTTTAACATTTCATGCAAATTGTCTCCTAAGACGAAAATTTGTATGAAATGTCAAAGCCAATTTTCAGGTAAAATGGAGATTATATTAATGTCGTCTGCTGAAAATTTTGCCCAGAATGCTTGCTAAACGTTAATGTGATTGTCACAACTGCACTAGACGATTTCTGATTTTTCACTTTTCAGACAAAAAAACAGCTTGACATTTCAGGTGAAACGTCTCCTCACAGAAGATTCACATGAAACCCCAATTCTTGCTTTCTCTGAAAAATGATAAAAAAAATAAGAATGTCGTCTGCTGCTGTTTTGCTTAGCATTTTAAGGTTTAACCATATTAAGCCCTCTAATGTCAAATGACCCGTTAAATGAATACCCAATATTTATCTTTCTAGAGACTTATATTCGTCCTCCGAAAGGAAATTCAGTTGTTTGAAAATACAACCAAAGTTTAACTTATAATACCAAAGTATAAATATTTTAATAAGATGTAGCCCACTGTATTGACACTAAATTATGACTCCTTTAAGCCTAATATCGTGTGGTTTTGATTGTTGAGTTAATATACCGTTTTGTTGAAGGAGACAAGCACAAAAATGAAAACAACAGAATTTGCTTGGTGGTATACTCGAAAATGAACCACACCTGTCTTCATATCTGATATATATAGTCTGTGCATTGCTGCTCGTTGTTTGGCATTTTGCATTCTGAAAGACGACAGGGCTGCATTTAGTAAAGCAGAACACTCGAGAAGGGGCGCGAACGTTTAAAAACTTCCGTTCAACTGTGACAGTTTTCGGTGGACGGCAGCTTATAACTGCGAACTATAATACCTTGGCTGTTTTCTGGTGCATCTAAACTGGTGGCCAATGTAAATAACATTTATATGCTTTTGTTTGTAGCAAAATATAGTTTTATAATTTTATTGCGTTGATATTATTTATGCGATCTTGTATAAACTGATAAATATTGATATAATTTATTCGATATAACTTAAAAATTAAATCCTGCAATGCCTTTCTCTTTGAGGTCTGATGAGGTGAGTTTATAATAACTATAAAAGACCGCTATGTTTTTTGTGAGAAACGTTAACAGTAAGCCATCTTTATCTGTACCATTACGAAAACACGCCTATTCAATTATACTGAAAATTTTACGACCAAAACATGAAAATTTTCAGGTAAAAAATGCTTATAGTTTTCATATTTCTGCTCAAAAACATAGATTGTGGGTACTCGTTAGAACCGCCCCGACGAGGCGGTTCTAACAAGTATTCACAATCTATGTTTTTGAGCAGAAATAAGAAAAATAATGCATACCCATGTAAACCCCAGTTATACTATGTAAAAGTGGGGTTTAAGGGGGTCAAAATTATATAGGCATGTTTTCGTGATGGCTTTCCAGCTACCTTTTCATATTGGAGATACATTGACGATATCGTCATGACTTGGCTGCATAGTAGAGAGGAGTTGGGCTCCATCATTATGTATCTCTGCTCTCCATCATTATGTATCTCGGCTGAGTCCACGATACAATCAAATGCTCGTCAGAATCCGCCGAGAATTCGTTTAAGTTTTTGGACGTAAGGGTATATAAAGATGAAGCTGGCTACACACAACCACCTGACGCACACATGTACCTACACTACAGTTCCTTCCACCACGAACACCAGTAACTAGAATTCCGAGAATTGGATGTGTCGCCTGCTTAAAGCGCCAACCATCTAATATGAAAAAAAAAAAAAAAAAAAAAAAAAAAAACAACAACAACAACAAAAAACACTTGTCCTTATAATCGCTCCTATCCCTAAAGGCAACCCTCACTACAAACATTGAATGAAATCAATGCATCCCTTCAAAAGTTATTGAGGGGAAACAATATCTTTACCTTGTATTTTACCCCCTCAACAAAACCTAAGTCAAACAAGAGGACCATGACGGTCCTATATCGCTCACCTGAGCAAACAGCTTTGCATACTTACTGTTGAAGTTTCAGCCAAGTTCACTGCTCTAAGATTTTTGTATAAATTTTTTAGCCCTGCACCCAAGCGGCCATGTTGTTTTCATGCATTATGATGGCTTGAACTGAATATTAAAAGAGGGTAACCAAAGGAACAATTCTGCCGTTATATTGAAATGGGTCCAGTGGTTTCTGACAAAAAGATTTTTAAAATGTCTTATATAGATATATAGGGAAATAAAGCCCCACCCCCTAACAGCCATGTTTTTGACAAATCATGAAAGCTTGAACAAACTTGGTAGAGGGTTACCAAAGGAAAAATCCTGCCAAGTTATACCGAAATCGGTTCAGTGGTTTCTGACAAGAAGATTTTTAAAGTTTTCTATTTAGATATACAGGGAAAATAAGCCCCACCCCTAGCAACCATGTTTTTTGACTAATGATTGCTTGAACAATCTTGGTAGAGGGTCACCAAAGCAATATTCCTGCCAAGTAATATTAAAATCAGTCAGGTGGTTTCTGACAAGAAGAATTTTAAAGTTTTCTATACAGATATATACGGAAAATAAGCCCCGCCCCCTAACACCCATGTTTTTGACGAATCATGAGGGCACAATCTTGGTAGAAGGTCGCCAAAGCAACATTCCTGCCAAGCTACATTGAACTCAATCCAACGGTTTCTTACGAGAAGATTTTTAAAGGTTCTATATAAATATATAGGGAAAATATGCCCCGCCCCTTAGCGGCCATGTTTTTTGACGAATCATGACGGCTTGAACAATCTTGGTAGAGGGTCACCAAAGAAACATTCCTGCCAAGTTATATTGAAATCGGTCCATTGGTTTCTGACAAGAAGATTTTTAAACTTTTCTATATAGATATATATGGAAAATAAGCCCCTCCCATGGCGGCCATGTTTTTTGACGAATCATAATAACTTGAACAATCTTGGTAGAGGGTCAACAAGGAAAGATTTCTACCAAGTTATAATGAAATCGGTCCAGTGGTTTCTGACAAGAAGATTTTTAAAGTTTTCTATATAGATATATAGGGAAAATAAGCCCCACCCCCTAGCGGCCATGTTTTTTGACGAATCATGACGGCTTGAACAATCTTGGTAGAGGGTCAACAAAGCAACATTCCTGTCGTTACATTGAACTCGAGCCAACGGTTTCTTACGAGAAGATTTTAAAAGTTTTCTATATAGATATATAGGGAAAATATGCCCCGCCCCCTAGCGGCCATGTTTTTTGACGAATCAAGACGGCTTGAACAATCTTGATAGAGGGTCACCAAAGCAACATTCCTGCCTAGTTATATTGAAATTGGTCCATTGGTTTCTGACAAGAAGATTTTTAAACTTTTCTATGTAGATATATAGGGAAAATAAGACCCCCCCCCTCCTCGCCACCCCTGGCAGCCATGGTTTTTGACGAATCATGATAACTTGAACAATCTTGGTAGAGGGTCAACAAGGAAAGATTTCTGCCAAGTATTATTGAAATCGGTCCAGTGGTTTCTGATAAGAAGATTTTTAAAGTTTTCTATAAAGATATATAGGGAAAATAAGCCCCGTCCCTTGGCAACCATGTTTTTTGACGAATCCAAATGGCTTGAACAATCTTGGTAGAAAATCACCAAAGGAACATTTCTGCAAAATTATATTGAAATCGGTCCAGTGGTTTTTGACAAGAAGATTTTTAAAGTTTTCTATATAGATATATAGGGAAAATAAGCCCCGCCCCCTAGCGGCCATGTTTTTTTTACAAATCATGACGGCTTGAACAATCTTGGTAGAGGATCACCAAGGAAACATTTTTGCATAGTTATATAGAAATCGGTCCAGGGCTTTCTGACATGAAGATTTTTAAAGTTTTCTATATATAGGGAAAAAAAGCCCCACCCCCTAGCGGCCATGGTTTTTTGACGAATCATGACGGCCTGAACAATCTTGGTAGAAGGTTACAAAAGAAATATTTTTGCATGTTATATTCAAATCGGTCCAGTGGTTTCTGACAAGAAGATTTTTAAAGTTTTCTATATAGATATATAGGGAAAATAAGCCCCGCCCCTTGGCGACCATGTTTTTTGACGAATCCAAATGGCTTGAACAATCTTGGTAGAAAATCACCAAAGGAACATTTCTGCAAAATTATATTGAAATCGGTCCAGTGGTTTCTGACAAGATGATTTTTAAAGTTTTCCATATAGATAATATAGGAAAAATAAGCTCCGCCCCCTGGCGGCCACGTTTTTTGACGAATCCAAATGGCTTGAACAATCTTGGTAGAGGATCACCAAAGGAACATTTCTGCAAAATTATATTGAAATCGGTCCAGTGGTTTCTGACAAGAAGATTTTTAAAGTTTTCTATATAGATATATAGGGAAAATAAGCCCCGCCCCCTGGCGGCCATGTTTTTTGACGGATCCAAATGGCTTGAACTATCTTAGTAAAGGATCACCAAAGAAACATTTCTGCAAAATTATATAGAAATCAGTTTAGTGGTTTCTGACAAGAAGATTTTGAAAGTTTTCTATATAGATATATAGGGAAAATAAGCCCCGCCCCCTGGCGGCCACGTTTTTTGACGAATCCAAATGGCTTGAGCAATCTTGGTAGAGGATCACCAAAGGAACATTTCTGCAAAATTATATTGAAATCGGTCCAGTGGTTTCTGACAAGAAGATTTTTAAAGTTTTCTATATAGATATATAGGGAAAATAAGCCCCGCCCCCTGGCGGCCATGTTTTTTCACGAATCCAAATGGCTTGAACAATCTTGGTAGAAGATCACCAAAGGAACATTTCTGCAAAATTAAATTGAAATCGGTCTAGTTGTTTCTGACAAGAAGATTTTTTAAATGTTTAGTTAAAAAATCTTTTTTTAGCTCCTGTGACCTAGATATGCAATGGACCGGAACCATTTGGACAACTTTGAAAGAGGACCAACCAAGGATCATTCCTGTGAAGTTTGGTCGAAATCTAATCAGTGGTTTAGGAGGAGATGTTGTTTAAAGATTGTGAACGGACGGAGGGACAGACCGACGACGACGCCGACGACGACGCACGGTGAGTGATCACAAAAGCTCACCTTGAGCCTTTGGCTCAGGTGAGCTAAAAAGGACCATAACTTGACCAAAATTTTGCGGATGATTACCAATATCGAACTTGACCTGTATTTTACAATGATATATCATTCTGCAAACTTTCAATAAAATCAATGCATCCCCGCAAAAGTTATTGAGCGGAAACCAATATCAACACACCAACAAAAAGTCGAAAAAGGGCCATAACACAGCCAAAATTTTGTAGATGATTACTAATATCGAACTTGACCTGTATTTTACAATGATATACCCTTATGCAAACCTTCAATAAGATCAATGCATCCTTGCAACAGTTATTGAGCGGAAACCAATATCATCACACCGACAAAAACAAAGCCGAAATGGGGCCATTACTCAGCCAAAATTTTGCGGAGAATAACTAATATCGAACTTGACCAGTATTTTACAATGATGTATCCATCTGCAAACTTTCAATAAAATCAATGCAAAAGTTACTGATCGGAAACCAATATCAACACACCAACAAAAACTAAGTCGAAAAAGGGTCATAACTCAGCCAAAATTTGGCGGATGATTACAATATCGAACTTAACATGTAATTTACGTTGATATAAAGTTCTGCAAAGTTTGAATGAAATCAATTCATCCCTTCAAAAGTTATTGAGCGGAAACGAACAACAAAAACTAAGTCAAAAAACAGGGCCGTAACTCAGCCAAAATTTAGCGGATGATATAAAGTTCTGCAAAATTTGAATGAAATCCATACATCCTTTCAAAAGATATTGTATTGAACGGAAACGAAAAGTGTGACGACAACACAAGACGACGCCGACGACTACGCCGCCGACGAAGCGGACGGAGAACATGATCCCTATGTGTCTGCCACGCTACGCAGGCGACACAAAAAGCCACCCCATACAGCTAAAATATATGTGTAGATACCTGAAAATGCCACAAAGCCTTTGTGATTTAATTACCCTAATATCCCAAGAGGATCCTCGACCATGCAACCCTTCGTGCATAATTTGTACTTTCGGTACCAAAACTAATTATTGTCTTCTACAACAAACCAAACATACAAAATCCAGGGAAATTTCAAATGCAAAACCAAACAAGCAATTTACTCTATCATATGTGCTGCATGCAATACACAATGCGTGGGACAAACACGCTATACTGTTAACAAACGTATCTGAGGCCATCTAACTGATATTCCGTCCGGTAATCAATTAAATCCAGTCTTCAAAGTAAATTTAGTGAACTTCAAGCACTGAGTGGCGCCAAACAATTCGATTGCGATTTTGCAATTGCACAAACAACATTACGCACAGCGGAATCGTGGATCAACGCCCTCAGAACGAAAGAACCTGGCAGTCTCAACCTAATATAAGTATAATGAGTGTGAACAAACATTTCTATGCGGAGAATGTGGAAAGTTTATCAAAAACCTTATTAATTTCAAGCGCCATGTAAAACTACATCAGGATTCTACTGCATCCAGTTTTTTTTTTTTGTTTTTTTGTTTTTTGTTTTTTTTTGTTTTTTTTGGGAGGGGGGGGGGGGGGGCGTGGTTTCTGCACCACATTAAGAAAACAAGACTATTCAAATATACTGAAAATTTTACCACCAGAAAAAAATGAGAATTTTCAGATAAAAAAAAATCTGATATTTTTTCATATTTCTGCTCAAAACATAGATTTTGGGTACTCGTTAGAACCGCCTCGGCGAGGCAGTTCTAACGAATACCTACTATCTATGTTTTCGAGCAGAAATAAGAAAAATAAATACACTCTGAAACGACATTCTATTGACGTTCATGGTATATCAGAAGTACGTTTCATAAATACATCAAAACCAAGAAAATATTTATTGCCAGATATTCAGACTCCGCGACCTTGGGCATTTTTAGGACGTGAAATCTTCAGAATCAAACCGTCTCCGAGCTGCGTATCTGGTCGTCCCTAAAATTCAAATAAGTCAGTTGAGTTTCTTCTGGATCTCTTGTGTACATATGCCATGTACGCTGTGTTCTGTTTTGTATTTTCTGAAAGGATTTATACAAATAAAATACTGTTTAAACCAAAATAGCAAACTCAAAATACCTAATCAACCTAACCTCATCTAACCTAACAGAACATTAGCTCTAAAGTACCTAACTTATCATACCACAATAGCATAACTAATTTACCTAACGTTATTTAATAGCTAGGTATTTTAGTGTTTCACCAAAATACCTAACTCAACAATGACGTAACGTCACTTGACGTTTATTACATATGTCAGATGACATTAGTTAATTATGGATGCTCAACGGAAGCAAAAAGATGAAACATTGTCGGAGGCTTATGTTCAACCAAAAGGAAACCAGTGCAGCAAAGCCTTTATTTAATACGAAGTAGACACCAAGCCTTACCAACTGGAGAAGCTAAAGCGTTTGTAGATGCAGAAGATTATAAGTGTCCCTTTTTCACCAAAAAGATTTGTAATGTTCAGTGCATTCATCTGATAATTGGAGTCTTTCTACCTTCGTAAAAACAAAATTTTGAGATTATTGCATTTTTATTTTTTTTTCAAATCTCTCTAACGATGATATACTACGACGATAAAGAAACGCCGGGTAACCTTTACAGATAGTTTTAAAGTATTTAATGTAATGTCACATTCATTTATTATTATTATTATTATTATTTTATAACCTTTCATCTTTATTGAACAAATTGACAAAGTTTTATTCGATTTTCAGTGACTATTGTGAGAAAAAATACACCCTTTTGACAGTACCCCTATTTGTGTAGTGCAACACTGACTGACACGTCAGTATCTTGTGTATTTGTTATTTGTTGTATATACTATGTGCCCAGCGTTTCTTTTTTGTCCTAGTATATAAACATACTTAATTTTCAATATTTACGCTAGATTTTTGTTGTATCTTTTCATAATGTGGAAATGGGAATCCATTCAAACTATTTGGCTAAAGCGAACAGCAAGAATGGCGATCAGGTGGACATCGATGGTATAATAATACTAGGGCGGATATGCCGAAAGGAAACCCACGAGTAACAAAAATTGTATTTTTATCTGGAAACTGAAATGGAATAAATAAGGAGTTCAGGAAACATGTATTCTGTCAGATTAATAATATTGAGGGTCCATACATATAACACTATATGGATAATGGAAATACATCAGTACCAAGAAGCCATAGCAACTCAGTTATATAAATAAAGTTGTACTTTCGTACTCACCCTTCAGTAGTGGAGAAACGTATACAAGAGTCAGTAGAAAGAACCTAGTCGATTACATAAAGAAGAAATAGCTCATACGTATGAAATAAATGTTGTTGGTGAAGCTGTACTTAACCAAGAAACAAAGCAATTAGAAAAAATAAGTAGCATAAAAAATTAGACCTGTCTAAGCAGGGATGCCGTATATACTCAATGCACAAAATATGGCATATGAATTAACAGATTATGTGCGTTAGTTTATCACCTTTCGTTACCTAGTTATTGTGACTGGTATAAAAGAACTTTTTTTAAAAGTTGGAGGCACTCCTGCTGCAGAAAGACAAGAATCAACTGTTGTCGTATTATACAACTTTCCAGTGGAGACCATTCTGTGTATCTGTGCTGTTATTTTGACACATACTATCCAAAGAGAACCCTGTCATGATGGTTGCATTTTTGAAACAAGCCAAGCGACAAGATACTCATGAAATACTGCTTTCTGTGATAACATAAAAATAAAGTATTAATAAAAGATGTGCCTATTGCAACCTATGAAGAAGATGCCTTTGTAAATGTTGTTGCAATAAAAGAAAGCCTCCATCGCATTTACGTGCGAACATCAAGGTACAAAACAGGACAGGCGTTACTATGTTGATGAAGTAATGACTCTGATAGAGTCTGCAAATTAACAAAAAAATTCATACAGCATACATTAAGAAACAACAAAATTTCGTTATTTTCATTATTTTAAACTTCGTAAGGCGTTTTCGAAATTTGCGTTTACGTGCCAACATCAAGGTACAAAACAGGACAGGCGTTGCTATGTTGATGAAGCATTGACCCTGATAGAGTCTGCAAATTAACAAAATATTCATACAGCATACATTAAGAAACAACAAAATTTCGTTATTTTCGTTATTTTAAACTTCGTAAGGCGTTCTCGAAATTTTATCGCAGACACAGTGCCTTGGTAGTAAAATATAGCGTCAGTCTGAAAACACTTCTCCAAAAAAGTATATCGGAACGAGAATTTTACGGTGGCTTAGTGTACAGATTTAGAAAAATTGTAGGAAAATCTAACTTTTCGGAGCAATTCAGAAAACTTATTAGCCGTTATAAAAGAATTGGCTATAGCCTGGATATTATGCAGCAGAATGCATGCCTAGTTGTCAACCCAATCATTGTTGATGGCTATGCTCCACTCTTTTATTGCACGACGGCGGTTCGGGCCTCAGACTCAATGACGGCCTCTTCGTAAAACTTTAACCAGTGGGTTGGGGTTTGACGATATGTCTTTGGCTTGGCCCGCCGTGGTTCAACTACTGGTTTGCATTTACTCTGGCAGACAGTAGATTTAGCAATGAATACTCGTGTTTGTTTATTATAGTGATTG
The DNA here is from genome assembly GCA_964016985.1 of Anodontia alba. NCBI lineage: Eukaryota > Metazoa > Mollusca > Bivalvia > Lucinida > Lucinidae > Anodontia > Anodontia alba. The sequence continues at coordinate 98,133,175 of OZ024825.1, read as the reverse complement.
ATTTTTATGTTTTCGCTAAGATGCATTGACTGGGTTGGAGGTCTTTATGCGAACCGAATTATTATGTATTTCTGTATTAAGAGTAGCATCGGGACCCAGGGTGAAGTTGGCTAGCTGTAAAAGTGCTTTAAACCCCCCCGGTGGTTTATCACTGACCGTTCTAGGGCGGTGGTCCCGGTGTTAGTCTTTACTCTTTGTTCCTATGTGGTTTATTCTACGAGGCGATTTGTTTTATGTCTTACCTTGTGTCATTTTGTTCTTGCGTTTTTTCAATCCTTTTAGCATTGCGATTACCTCGCTTGGGGAAGAGAGAGCTAATCTTAGTGCTTTTCGTACGTTTGTTCGATTTGTACTTGTTTGGATTTGTCGATTTCCTCTTCCTCTTGATGTCTGGGAAGGACTGCGGTTTGTGATTGTGGCACTCCCTGGACTTTTCTCTTACCTTTGTTTTTTTAGAATGATGGCTTCAAAAGTCAGTTCTACCTAGAATTTTCACCACTAGCATCAGGAAAATCCAAAAATTGTTGGACTTCGATGTTAGCAGTGGCAGCGTCACTAACCAGGCAGAAGGGTTTAATTTCCTGTTGGCTCCAAGGATATTATCTCAAAGAAATTTTACGAGGAAAGATAAAGACATATGGGTAGAAATAAAAGAGAAATGCAGTTTCCCACCTATCTCTCAGAAAAGATAACAGTCTCTCATGAATAGGAAATTAGAAACAGCTTCTTTGGAAAACTAATCACAGGATTCATTTATATCAAGAAATGAGGGTTTAGGAGGATTCAACCTTAAACTGTTACGAGGGTCAAATCAGGTATACTTTACATATAAATCCAGATAATCTAAGAGCTCATGTTGAAAATGCCATAGCAAAACTTGTTCATGCAAATACGACTGTGTTGTCACTCATTTTTGAAACCCCAACGGCAGAAAAATAGTAGAGACTGTGAACTGTGTGCAGTTGCAAATACAACAGAATAAGCTTTTAATGGAGATATTTGTACTGTTAGATATGCCAGTGGTGACATTATGCGGTTTCACCTGACTGAATGCAAAAAAAATGAACAAAATAAATTAAACCTTTACCAAAAGTAAGCATGCTTGGATATGTAAACCAGGTAAAAAGTCCAGGAAGTGCCACTATCACAAACCGCAGCCCATCCCAGACACCAAGAAGAAGAGGAAACAGACAAAACAAAACAAGCGCAAACTCTTCCCCAAGCGAGGTAATCGCAATGCTAAAAGGACTGAAAAAAAAAAAACAAGAACAAAATATCACAAGGCAAGACATAAAACAAATCGCCTCGTAGAATAAACCATAAAGCAACAAAGACTAAGACTAACACCAGGACCACCGCCTTAGATCGGTCAGTAGAATAAACCACCGGGGGAGTGTGTGTGTGTGTGTGTGGGGGGGGGGGGGGGGGGGGGAGGGGAAGGGTTAATCACCTTAGACTTTTTCCAAATAAATCTCCGATACTTCTAAAATATAAGAATCCGTATAAAAGGAACAGTATGTACCCTAATATTTCTAAGTGCAATGCCAAGAGTTGCAACTGCTGCAATCATTTAATTTGTCGGTCAACTATAATTTCCTCAGTTAATCATAGACAATTTTCAGTTGTAAACAACTCTGAATTAGACTGAAAATCAGAGGATGTTATATATGTTCTCACTTGCAGCGAAGGAGGCTGAGGAATGCAGTATGTCGGACAGACCAAACGGGCCCTTAAAACAAGGTTTAAGGAACATTTGCTTAAAATCAAAAAATCAAAGAAAATTGATACGTTTCTTTATCAACATTTCCGGAGTACTGGTCATTCATGATCATCTAGTAAAGTTTTGGTTCAACCTGTTGAAAAAATTATACACAAGTCCAATTCTAACGAAAGATTCAAAAACATTTTAAGACATGAACTTGAACTTAAATGGATTAAACGTTTACAAACCCCTTTTCCACTTGGATTTAATGATAATATTTACCATGAAGGAAATATTTCTAAAATGCCGGATTTCGATGCTTTTTTCCTTTTAGATATTAAAAAATGTAATAAACGATCCCATGGTAAGCGCAAAAATGGCATTTTAAACGAAAACATAAAACTGTTTTATCTCTTTTTGATTTAAATATTCTCTTAAATTCTGGAGGTCATCAAATGCTTTCTAAACTAGCTTCACTGTCTGTTTCTTCATTACGTAAGTTAGATGATGAGGCGAATAAATTTTATGATAGAAAACATAATTTGTATGAAGCAGCTCTCTTTACTAGATGTTATACTCAACATGCTCTTCGTCCTTTCACTGATTCTGAAATTAACCACATTAGACACTTCATCAAAATTCCATTCATTAATAAAGGTATTGAATTCATAGATTTACCTAGCATATTTCGAGATAATAATGTTATATCAGCTATACCTTCATATTTCGAAAACACGGATTTTCCTATTATTTGTTATAAATATAACAAAACTATCCGTAATACTATACTTAATTTCAATAAATTAGTTTCTGATCTTGATATTGAAACTAGTTCCCCTGATTTTTGAGATTGTAAAGATTCTAAATTTTGTTATCAACCAGCGGGTCATATTGTCACTGGTAACTTGAAGATTATAACTGATTCACGAATCCGTTCAGTTATTTCAAAAGGACCTAAATATAGATTCTCAGCCCACATTGATTTCAATAAATGTCGGAAAACAATTGCCAGTGCTTTAAATGATTATTGTACGCGTTGGTGTAAACGAGAGCATGTTGAGTCTAATGCTTTAAATAATTGGAAATTAAAGATTTTTAAGATCATTGATGAACGTGTGTTATTTTACTCTAATAACCTTGATCTTCTCCCTCCTAAGCCTAAATTATCTTTTCGATATTTGAAACAAGGTATCCAAGAATTTCATAGGAAGTATGTTTTGGCTTCAGCTGATAAAGCTGCTAATAATGTTGTTGTTGTGTGACGACTTTATTATATCAATACTCTAAAACAAGAACTTGGTAGTACCAAAACATATGAACGGATTTCTACTGACGAGAGATCTATTGTCAATACCCATTCTATCGATATTACTGCTAAGTTTGCAGTGAGTATTAAAGAAAAGCAAGACAGACTTCCTACGTTATATTGGTTACCAAAACTTCATAAACGACCTTATAAAGCACGTTTCATTGCTAATTCTAGTTCTTGTACGACTACTGTTTTGTCCAAACTGCTAACTTCATGCCTTACTGCTGTTAAAAAACATTGGATTAGATACTATGATACTGTTTACGAAAGGGACGGAATTAACTATTTTTGGTCGATTAAAAATTCTAATGATGTTCTCAATAAATTTAAATCTAAAAACTTTCAGGCTTCTAAATTGTCTACATATGATTTTTCTACACTGTATACTACGTTACCTCGTCATCTTATAAAAGATAAACTTATTGATTTAATTAACCGAACGTTTATTCGGGAGAATACCCAATATTTGGCTTGCAACGAAGAATATGCTTTTTTCACTTCTGATGTATATAATAATCACAATATATGGTCATGTCAAAAAGTCTGTGATGCCCTTGTTTATTTTTTGGATAATATTTTTATTAGATTTGGAACTAAACTTTATAGACAAACCATTGGTATTCCGATGGGAACTAATTGTGCTCCTCTTGTTGCAGATTTGTTTCTTTTTTGTTATGAGAGTGATTTCATGAAGTCTCTCTCACGTGAAAATCAGGCTGACATTATTGAGGCTTTTAATTCAACTTCAAGATACCTTGACGATTTATTAAATATTGACAATATTTACTTTGACCAAATGGTGGACCGGATACACTCCAGAACTCCAATTAAACAGAGCAAATTCTTCCGATACCAAGGCACCTTTTTTGGATTTGAATCTATGTATATCTAATAGTACAGTTTCCACCAAAATTTATGATAAACGGGACGATTTTGATTTTGATATAGTCAATTTCCCTTTTCTGGATGGCGATGTCCCCCGGCGTACCTCATATGGGGTATACATTTCTCAACTTATAAGATTCGCCACAGCTTCTTCAAATCTTAATGACTTTAAGTACCGTAATAAAGCCCTTACTGCCAAACTTCTTAGGCAGGGCTATCGTTATTTTAAACTTCGTAAGGCGTTTTCGAAATTTTATCGCAGACACAGTGCCTTGTTAGTTAAAATATTGTGTCAGTCTGAAAACACTTCTGCAACAAGGTATATCGGAACCCGAATTTTACGGTGACTTAGTGTACAGATTTAGAAAAATTGTAGGAAAATCTAACTTTTCGGAGCAATTCAGAAAACTTATTAGCCGTTATAAACGAATTGGCTATAGCCTGGATATTATGCGGCAGACTGCATGCCTAGTTGTCAACCCAATCATTGTTGATGGCTATGCTTCACTCTTTAATTGCTCGACGGCGGTTCGGGCCTCAGACTCAATGACGGCCTCTTCGTAAACCTTTAACCAGTGGGTTGGGGCTTGACGATATGTCTTTGGCTTGGCCCGCCGTGGTTCAACTATTGGTTTTCATTTACTCTAGCTTACAGTAGAATTAGCCATGAGTACTCATCTTTGTTTATTATAGTGATTAATTTGATTTGTATGTTTTCGCTTTGATGCATTGACTGAGTTGGGAGCCTTTATGCGAACCGAATTTTTATGTATTTATGTATTAAGAGTAGCATCGGGACCCAGGGTGAAGTTAGCTAGCTGTAAAAGTGCTTTAACCCCCCGGTGGTTTGCTCTACCGACCGTTCTAAGGCGGTGGTCCCGGTGTTAGTCTTACTCCTTGTTGCTTTGTGGTTTATTCTACGAGGCGATTTGTTGTATGTCTTTCCGTGTGTCATTTTGTTCTTGTGTTTTTCAGTCCTTTTAGTATTGCGATTACCTCGCTTGGGGAAGAGAGAGCTAATCTTAGTGCTTTTCGTACGTTTGTTCGGTTTGTGCTTGTTTAGATTTGTCGGTTTCCTCTTCCTCTTGGGGTCTGGGAAGGGCTGCGGTTTGTGATTGTGGCACTCCCTGGATTTTTCTCTTACTTTTTTTTAAAGCACTTTTACGGCAGCCAACTTCCCTCTGGGTCCCGATGTAACTCTTAATACAGAAAAACATAAATTTTGGTTCGCATTAAGGCTCCCAACTCAGTCGCATCAAAGTAAAAACATAAAAATTAAATTCATCACTATGATCAACAGACGAGTACTCATGGTTAATTCTAATGTTTGACACAGTAAATGGAAACCAGTAGTTGAACCACGGCGGGTCAAGCCAAAGACCAATCGTCAAGCCCCAACCCACTGGTTAAAGTTTTACGAGGAGGCCGTCATTGAGTCTGAGGCCCGAACCGCCGTCGTGCAATTAAAGAGTGAAGCATAGCCATCGACAATGATTGGGTTGACAACTAGGCATGCAGTCTGCCGCATAATATCCTGGCTGTAGCCAATTCTTTTATAACGGTTAATAAGTTTTCTGAATTGCTCCGAAAAGTTAGATTTTCCTACAATTTTTCTAAATATGTACACTAAGTCACCGTATGAGGTACTCCGGGGGACATCGCCATCCAGAAAAGGGAAATTGACGATATCAAAATCAAAATCGTCCCGTTTATCATAAATTTTGGTGGAAAGTGTACTATTAGATATACATAGATTCAAATCCAAAACAGATGCCTCGGTTGATCGGATGTAAACTGTAAGAGGAGTTAGCCGGAAACGAAAAAAAAAAACAAAAAAAAAAAAAAAAAAAAAAAAAAAAACGGACAGACGGACGGACGCACGCCAGACCCCGTAACATATTACATCACGTTTTTCAAACGGACTATAAATCGGCTAAAATTTTGCGGTAAGCGTGCCAAAGTTACCAGTCTCGCGAACTGAAAGCTGGCGAGAAACCTATTTGTTTTCTTAGTTTTTTTTTCTTTTCGTGAATCTTCAAAGGTGTTTGTTGTAAATGGCAAGAAAATATATACATGCCATTTTCTATAAATAATGCGAAAATAAAAAAAATAAATAATTAAGAATAAATAATAAAAATAAATAAATAAATAAATAAACAAAAATAAAAATGAACGACCAGTGGGTTGGGGCTTGGCGATATGTCGTTGGCTTGGCCCGCCGTGGCTCAACTATTGGTTTTCATTTACTCTGGCATACAGTAGAATTAGCCATGAATACTCGTCTTTGTTGAGTCTGCTAGCGACAGCTAGCAGGCTCTTTGCAATCGCATGGGGTTTTACGAGCGGATTCTCATCACAGCTATTTATGCATATATTTATACGCGCACTACTTCTTAATCAGTCGCAATGCGACACTTTTACGGTGAACTGAATGTAAAGCAGCGGAATTTTGTACGGCTTTTTTATTTCGCTAACATAACTGTAACTGAAATCGATTTAGATAATGCAATTTGAAACATAGACTTCAAAATTCGGTGTAGTAATACACGCGCTACTTTTGTCAAGGCGTTAATTTGGCACAGGGTCCTACTAATCACCTCATGGCACCCCACGACACCCCAAGGCACCCCACGGTACTAAATTATTTCATTGTATTTGTTAACTGAATACTGAAATTACACCAGGGTATTAGTTTTATGTATCCAAATTTGTTTTGTGATAGTTTAAGACATTAACCTTACTTCAAGCGATTATCTCGGGGCGCCTAAACACCAAGATTCAAACTGACGCTAAAATATAGCAAAGAGACCAATGGTGTAAGTTGATAGTCTATCAAAAATAAGTTTTAACTTAAAATTACATTTTATATTCAAGTTCAAACACAAGTCATCAGTATAAATACTCTGTTTATTTAGATAGAGACAAGTATTACAAAACTTTTACTTGTCGTCTAAAACCAATATTTTATGGTAAATATACATATATTTTGATGCCATGGGGCGAAAAATTACGAGAGTTTTAGACATAATATTATAAATCAAACACAAGTCATCATCATCAATATAAATCTCTGTTTATTAAGATGAAGACGAGTATTGCAAAAGTATACTTGTCCATCTATAACATATTTTATGATAAATATCCATATAGTTTGATGCCGTGGGCTGTCATGGGGTACCGTGGGGTGCCATGGGGTGATTAGTAGGACTGCTCGCCATCTTTGATGTTGTGCTTAGCAACGGAAGCTGAACGAAAAGAATTTACATAATCAGTATTTACATAATCAGAATCTACTTATTCGATATTAAATATAGCAAGAAATCAGGCATTTAATTCATTCGTTCTACATGAAATTACTTTATTCACACCTCAGTGACACGGAGTTGTTTTACGACTGCTGGCCCATTTATAGGTTTATGACCTTTCCTTTTTGGACATCTGAAAATCTCTTGAAAAGGGTAGGCATAGCTGGTCGGGCTAATCTGTTGACGCTTAGGTGAAGCACTAGCAAATGACAATCAGTTATTAACGCTTATCTGGACTGAACATAGCCATTTCAAATTTATTTAATCTGCTCTTGTCTTAATAATAAGTCGATTGAGTAAATTTATAAAATTGTACTAGAATAATCATGGAGCTACATCAGGTGTTGAATTTGTATGAACTGGAGCATATCTAGAGTTGAACTTTAATGATTCTAGAAATTGAAAATTGCTGCTGGAGATACACTCATTTGGAATAATCAGGTTATAAACTTCATTGGAAAATAAAGAGGTTCATTACTCCAATCACTGCATTGGCCTATATATGCAGATTTTGTTTGTGTTGAGGTTTTACGGCCCAGTCAACCCAATGGGGTCATGTCGAGCGCGGTCAGTTTACCTAACCACACGCAGGCTTAGTCCTCTAAGCGGTTAACCAGTATTGTGCACATTTTTTCGCCAGAAACTGACAACTGCCCTTCTTGAATCAGCGGAAGGGAGAGAATGACCGTAGAAAATATTTCATGATCAATCCCCACGAAAGAATGTTGCCGATCTCGGCGGGGTTGAACCCACGACCTCCTGGTCTCCAGTCGGACGGCGCATCCAACTGAGCCACCGAGGCCGGCCTATATATGCAGATAATAAAATGGATTTTTTGTGAAGAAAGAAACAAAACAGAAGAGAAATAATTGTATTTAGTTTTTCAGTACATGGTTAGATTATATATGTATTTCTGTTTTACACAGATGCCTCAGTAAAGACCCATTCTTATTTATACATTAAAAAAAGTAGAATGAATTTCCATCTGACTTATTTTGAGAAAATGACAGTGAAAGCATGTAGTACAGAGTGTTCATGTTGGTTGTTTTTCAAGGAATAGTAAAATTTCTCACAAAGCCTTGTCTCTGAATGTAAATTTGATATTGGATGAAGCCACTGGTTGTAAGCAAGTGTGAAAATATGGATATAGAGCAAAATCCAGGTCCATCAAATCATATAAATCTACAAGAATATGCATCTGTATTATTGCAAGGAGGTATCCATCAAACAGATGAGATATTTAGTCATGATTCAAGAGGGCGTCAATGCCTACCATGTTGTTTAGTATTTTTGGTGAAAGCTGTACAGAAAAGGAGCTGTACTAACATGTGGAATGTGAACAACATGAATGAAATTCTGTTTGCAGGAGATAAATTATACGAGTATCCTTTCCTTGATTTAGAGACAACACTCGCTATGACTTTCTCATTCAACCCATATGCATTCTTCGCTTGACGTACATTTGATAGTGTTTTTAAAGAAAGTCTTCTTTTCAGGAAGTACAATGCCCAGATGCTTGATATATTCCATAGAGCTCCATCTTATGGTGTAGTATTGGTAGCATTGGAATGCCACGTATCTTCTTTGCATGTATTGTGTTTTGCATAGAAGATACACAGCACTCCATCAATACTTTACAAGCTAGCAGACTCTTAGGACTATCAGTCCTTTGATTTATTATAGTGATTAATTTGATTTTTATGTTTTCGCTTTAATGCATTGACTGAGTTGGGAGCCTTTATGCGATCCGAATGAATTTTTATGTATTTCTGTAATAAGAGTAGCATCGGGACCCAGGGTGGAGTTGGCTAGCTGTAAAAGTGCTTTAAACACCCCGGTGGTTTACTCAGCTGACCGTTCTAAAGCGGTGGTCCCGGTGTTAGTCTTACTCTTTGTTGCTTTGTGGTTTATTCTACGAGGCGATTTGTTTTGTCTTACCTTGTGTCATTTTGTTCTTGTGTTTTTCAGTCCTTTTAGCATTGCGATTACCTCGCCTGGGGAAGAGAGAGCTAATCTTTGTGCTTTTCGTACGTTTTTCGGTTTGTGCTTGTTTGGATTTGTTGGTTTCCTCTTCCTCTTGGTGTCTGGGAAGGGCTGCGGTTTATGATTGTGGCACTCCCTTGACTTTTCTCTTACCTTTTTGGGGTACATAGTAAGACCATGATGTGGAGCAGCGCATATTGTTTCAGGGTTACAGTCCACCAAATATTAGCAGAGTTATGCCCCTTTGAAAATTTCTGTAAACTTTTCGTTTACGTAACTCCTCCTACACTTTACATCCGCTCAAGCTGAAAATTCATTTATAGTTAGACCATGATGTGGAGCAGCGCATATAGTTTCGAGGTTACAGTCCATCAAATATTAGCAGAGTTATGCCCCTTTGAAAATTTCTGTAAATTTTTCGTTTCCGGCTATCTCCTCCTACAGTTTACATCCGATCAAGCTGCAACTTGGTTTATAGTAAGACCATGATGTGGAAACAGAATATATTGTTTCAAGGTTACAGTCCACCAAATATTAGCAGAGTTATACTCCTTTGAAAATTTCTGTAATTTTTTCGTTTCCGGCTTACTCCTCCTACAGTTTTATATCAGATCAAGCTGAAACTTCTTAAATAGCTACACAATGATGTAGAACAGCACATAATTATTTCGAGGTTACAGTGCACCAAATATTGGTAGAGCTATGCCAGTTTGAAAATTTTCGTAATCCTTTTTCAGCGAATTGTTTAGAGTTAATAGTGTGCAAATTTTATTTTATAATAGGTATATTTTTTGCAAATAACTAAAGTTGTGGCCATATGGGCAAGTTATTTATTTTTTTTTTCAACTTCTTTTATTAGATTTGCATTTATAAATAATTTTATTAAATGATATAGAATAAAGAAGTTTGACAAATAACTAAAACTTATAAACATAATTCTTTTTTAATTTTTTAATACTCTTCTGAGTTGCCTCCCTTGAAGGAAGAACAAACTAAAAATAAGTATAAAACAAGTTGAAGCTTTACAAAAAAAACTCTTGCAGCATTTTCTTTCTTTCTTTTTTTTTTTTTTTTTTGGTTGGTTGGTTATATTTGTTTTGTTATTGTTTGGTCAGATATTGAAAAATAGGAAAAACAAATCAGCCAAAGGCTTATATGAGCCTCTGGCGTACGCCCTCCGTCCGAAAGCACTCTCCCTAGACGCAGCAAACTTCTCCTTATTTTCCCAGGAGGGAGAGATCACTTCTCCCTAAATATCTCTGGGCAAGCTTGGAACCTTAGGTTACAGTTCACCAAATATCAACAGAGTTATGCCCCTTTGATTTTTTTTAATTCTTTTTGTTTCCAATTAATTTCACTTACAGTTTACATCCGGAGCACTGAATTATACAGGAGTCAGTTTAATTAATTTCACTTACAGTTTACATCCGGAGCACTGAATTATACAGGAGTCAGTTTATGTGCTACAACTTTTTACTTGCCACGGGCGTATAATGTCCCGCTTGCGGAGCTCTTGTTTTTGTTTTTGATGTGTTGATAATTGTGGTTTCCGCTCTATAACTTTTGCAGGGATGCATTGATTACATTGGAAATTTGCAGAAGGATTTAATATTATAAAGTACAGGTCAAGTTTGATAGTTGTAATCATCCGCAAAATTTTGCAGTTATGTCCCTTTTTCGACTTAAGTTTTGTTGTTGTATTGATATTGCTTTCGCTCTATATAGAACTTTTGCAGGGATGCAATGATTTCATAGGAAATTTGCACAAGTATATTTCATTGTAAAATGCAGGTCAAGTTCGATATTGGTAATCATCCGCAAAACTTTGGCCAAGTTATGGCCCTTTTACGACTTAGTTTTTAATGTTGGGGTAAAATACAAGGTAAAGGATTGCTTCCCCTCAATAACTTTTGAAGGGATGCATGCATGGATTTCATTTGAAGTTTGCAGAACTGTATATCGTTATAGTATAGAGGTCAAGTTTTAATTTGGTAATCATCCAAAATAAATTTCGATTTAGACAAAGTAGTGAGGGGTTTCCTTTTAAGATAGAAGCTATTATTAAGACAAATACAGTGTTTTTTTTTTTGTGTGTGTTTTTTTTTTTTTTTTTTTTTTTTTTTTTGTTGTTGTTTTTTTTTTTGTTTTGTGTTTTTTTTTTTTTTTTTTTTTGTTTTTTTTTTCATATTAAATGGTTGGCTCTTTAAGCAGGCGACACATCTGGTTCTCGGAATTCCAGTTTGAAAGTCTTTTGTTGGCAATGACAGCACACGAAGCTGTCATTTTTCCTCACACTTGTCTCTTTTGTACAGTAGCTTACGTGTAGCCAGTGACCACACATGTCACAATGACCCAATTAATTAATTTCATATATGGGCGGTTGTTTTGATTTGGTGGCGAAAAACTTTTACAAACACACCAAAGCTCAGTATCGTCTTATTCGCCATTTGTTTCCTTTTGAAAATCTCTGTTCAAAGGTTGCCCTTTATTACTGTTGTAGATGTTAAGGCCGCTAGTAGATGGTGTGGGCTCATGTGTAGTTCATAGAATTCTGAAAGGATTTTTTTCTTGGTGTATTTTAGAGGTTTTCTTTGACTTAGAAAAGACTGTTTTCTGTGTTTAACTTTTATACTGTTAGATAGGTTAAGTTTCTCTTTTTCTATCTGATGATCCGCAAACTTTGCTGAAATAGCCTGGCCACCCGGCTTTGGTTTCAGATTTGATGGCTCCTTTTGAATTTGACGTGTGCAAATGCTCTTTTCTCCATCTTCTCCTGTAAATAGGCTGTAATTGCCTCTTTACTTGACTTGATGGCTTGTACTTTTTGAGGGGATCACCGTCTCTTAAACATTTACTTGGGAAAAGTTGTTCTCTATTGATAGCCTCTCTTGAGCAGGGGTAAATTCCAGTTTTTTGAACCCAGAAATGATAACCTTGGGCAACAGCTATCGTATAAGCCCTGTTTGCCATCTCTCATATCGCATACCTTATGATAGTCTGCCAAATGTTTGTCTTCATGTAAGCAGCACATTCACTGTAGTAGTACCTCTTAAAAATTCTAAACGCAGATACATTAAGTAGTTGTAACGGATGAGAAGTGTGGGCCGGCAGCACAAACAGGATCAGCTTGTTGGTGTTTGCCCATTCAAAAAAGAAACTGGTTGCTTGTCATCACTAACCCTACGCACACGTTTTAAGAAATATTCCTCTAGATACTGCCTGAAGGCTTGGCTGTTTCATCATCCAGAGTCTGAAATAACTCCCTTTGCCCCAGGGTTTGCGCCTTTCTTTAGTTCCGGATTGATTTGTTTCCTTTGAAAACAATATAATGCGGTATAGCATTTCAAACAGAATTTACGCAAGCTACTAGCAGTGGTGGTTGATCTAGGTGATGTGATGTCTTGTTGTTTGCTATTTACAGTGCCAATTATATTTGATGGTCTGTGCTCTGGCTGGATACTAGTCTCATCTAGGTTGTAGATAATCTGGGGCTTTAACAAATTATGTGTCTAAACCGCGGAAGAAGTAAGCACGAGGATTGTGGCCACGTAAAATCGATTTAAGCCCCCCAGTGAAATACTTTTCACTGACCGTTCCAAGGCGGTTCTTCTGTCATGGTTTATTTTTGGTTATAGTTCGTCTTTGAATATATGTGTCGCTTACATCTTTTTGTTTTGGATAGCCATTTGGCCACTTTGTGGGAAAGTAACTGCCCATTTGGCTTTTTGCTAGTGATGTTTCCATTAGGGTCTAGTAATTTTGTGTTTGTGTTTCTTTCCCTTTGATGTCTCTGATGGGAGATGTGGGATAATCGTATCGATTCCTGATCATTGCCTTCCCTTCTATTTTGTCTTGTAACTCAAATTCTCTTATATTTTCTATAGATTTTCGTAATAGCTGTCAATTATCTCAGGTTTTGATGATTTGGCACGGCTGCTTTTTAGAGATCTAGGTTTCAAAGAAGAAATGCAGTCACACAACAACTATAAAACCAGTTACTAAGAGCTTTACTTGAAGGTCTCTTCCTTAATGCATATGCTTACTCAACAGCAAGGTGCTACAGCAGCACATTACTATGACCATACCCAAGTTCTGCATTGCTTCAATATGCTGTATCAGGGTCAGTTCCTTCTTTTGGTTGAATACAGTCTCACCCCCTAGATGCAGGTTTTGTGGATCAATATTTCCCTTGACTCATTCCTAAGTGTCTGGACTGGAATTATGTACTGAAGTACTGTCCTGTGTACAGACACACCTTTCGTTTTCATAGCCACATATTCCAGGAACATTGCCTCCGATGAATACTTGTATTTCCTGTCATTCCTGATGGGATTGATCTGAAAATTTCAACCACTAAGCCATTCTAACTGACGTATTCTTACAGACAGTGGAAGCTGGGGAAGACATATTTGAAACAAAATTACTGCAAAGTGTCATTATCAATGCAAATGTTTGATTTGTTTTGTATTGTTTTTGTTTTGTTTTGTTTTGTTTTAGGTTGAGATATAAAGTGGTTATACTTTCAAGCTATTTCTTAAAGTAGACACTGATCAAATATTTTCAATTACATAGTTTAAAAATCATACTTGGCTTTTGCTCATACCCTCGGCGTTAATTGGACAGCAGAAGCACTAACGCAACCACTGTAAAATATTCTGTTCTATTCTATACAAAGACGTCTCAGTGACACAGATCAAGATGGGTCACGTGACAGCCCGTTTTTTATGTTGTAGACGGACCAAAATCACCAATCGGTTTGACATCAGTTTAATATTTTTAGCACTTGTCTATTGCTTAAGAAAGCACGGCTGCAAGAAAGTAATGGATTTCATGTGCAGTGACAGTTTACCCACCTTTACAGTAGATACTTGGACTGCGTTCAACAAAGCAAAACGTTCGCGGACACTTGCGAACTGTTGCGACCTGTTTCAAACATTCCGATCAGTTGTGATATTTTTCGGTGGACGGTAGCGAGTATCCGCGAACTATGTCTTGAGCTATCTGTTGGCGCAACTAATATGATGGCCTATGCGAATAAAATTTATGCATTCTTATTTCAACAAAAATATGGAAATGTTTACAGAGTTGATAATATTTATTCGACCCCTTATAAAATTAATAGTTATTACTATAAATTCAATCTACAATAACATTTCAGAAGATGCAACATAGATTGCAGGAAACATTCACAAGTGTTCTGTTTTCTTGAAAGAAAAGTGTTCGTGAACTAGTACAAACTTTTCGGTCATTTGTGAGTTTTCGGCGGACAGGGGCGAATATGCGCGAACTATAAATTCAGCTGTCTTTTGGCGCAGCCAGTATGACGGCTTATGCGAACAAAATTTAAGGATTCTTGTTTATAACAAAACATGAAAAGGTTTATAGCGTTGATATTATTCAGTTGATCCAAAATAAAATAGATAACCAACGGTAAGACCAGTCGACTAGTAATAGCAATTTGACGATAGATGGCTATTACCAGTCGACTAGCAACAGCGATATTACAATAACATTGCTATTACCAGTCGACTTGTAATAGCTTATTAAACAACAACAATCATAAAACAAAACGCTGTTACCAGTCAAGTAGATAGTTTACCAGCAAGTCGTTATTCGAGACTTTAATTTGTTAAAATCACCTCTTCTAGGGAAGACGAGCTGGTCGTTTTGCCGTTGGTTTTGTATGTTACTCGTATTGTCATCTAGTCATAAGTCCTCTTCATGCATTACATGGGCTATCTTCTATGGTTTCGGCTCTTCCTGGGCCACTCACATTATCTACCCCTTTTTTGAATTGTTTGTCATATTTCATATTTAGGAATTTTACAGAATCATGACTGAAACTAAATCCCTGCAGCCGTGCACTGATATAAAAAAAGGTAAGAGAAAAGTCCAGGGACTGCCACAATCACAAACCGCAGCCCTTCCCAGACACCAAGAGGAAGAGGAAACCGACAAATCTAAATAAGCACAAACCGAACAAACGTACGAAAAGCACCAAGATTAGCTCTCTCTTCCCCAAGCGAGGTAATCGCAATACTAAAAGGACTGAAAAACACAAACACAAAATGACACACGGAAAGACACACAACAAACCGCCCCGCAGAACAAACCACAAAGCAACAAAGAGCAAGACCAACACCGGGACCACCGCCCAAGAACGGCCGGCAGAGCAAACCACCGGGGGGCCCAAAGCACCCCTACAGCCAGCCAACCCCATCCCGGGCCCCGACACCACTCCCAATACAGAAACACACAAAAACCCGGCCCGCACAAAGGCCCCCAACCCAGCCAATGCATCAAAGCGAAAACACAAAAACCAAACCAACCACCACAACAAACAAAGACGAGCACCCACGGCCAGCCCCACCGCATGCCAGAGTAAATGAAAACCAACAGCTGAACCACGACGGGCCAAACCAAAGACACACCGCCAAGCCCCAACCCACCGGCCAAAGTCCCACGAAGAGGCCGCCACCGAGCCCGAGGCCCTAACTGCCGCCGTGCAACAAAAGAGCGAAGCACAGCCACCAACAACGACTGGGCCGACAACCAGGTACGCAGCACTGTTTACACATCGTAGATGAAACCATTCATAGCACTATATCCATTTAGCCGTCTCGCTATCATAAAGTCCTTTGCAAAAGCAGAACATGTCCTCTCTTAGAGGGACTGTGTTTGTCTTTTTCCAATTTTAATTTATACTGAAAGGAAAAACTGGACCATGCCTTTGTCCATTTTGTGGAAACTGTTCTAGTAATCATGGCATCATCTTTTGTGGTATTTCTTTTCTTTCAAAAAAGTTGTATTTTTCGAGCCTTTTATTGTCATTACCTTAAGCTACTTTTCGGACGATTCAAATAATCAGTTGCTTTTTTCTTGTTTGACTTTATGATGTTAGAATTTGAAAAGTTCCTAAATGGCTTCTTTGTACCCTTTGGGTGGCCTCGACGACCTTTTAAATCATTAATTTTTAAAACTTATTTCTTCCAAAATATTGAATTGTGCAAATTCTTAAATCAACAGAAGAAATTAAAATAAGCTTTCCCTTCTTTGTACAAGATTTAATGATATTATACGATTTTGTTGTTGTTGTTTTTTCTTGTTACCTGTTTAGCCTAAACATGATTCAAAATGGCAAAAAATGCGAATTTTATATTAACCCTTGAAACACTAATCACACCTATAGCAGACGGCACATTGAAACATTTTTTTTTCTAATAACACTTGAAATTTCATTTGAATCAATTCACATGAAATGCCGTCTTATTTTATCTGAAGATATAATCAATGTAAGAAAGTCTTGAGCTACAAATTAACTTAGCGCTTTCACGGTTAAATGCACCATGAAATCGAAACTGTGTCGTAACTGCTAACATCAAGGGACTGCCTGTCATTATCTGAAAACTAAGTGGTACCGTGATTACTGCCAGTATTCAGACACCCCAATTAACTTGAGCGGCGCCATGCGAAAATATGACTGTAGGGGCATATTTGCACAGTAATCCACATCTGCCGAAGACAAATCATAATTAGCCATTGTCAGAAGTGCAAGTTACTCGCGAGTGTTTTGCCCTGGACCCCTATTCCTGTTGGCGTCATTAGGTACAGGGATCCAGGGCAAAACATTCACTATCACTTTGAACGCAGCCCAGATGAGGACATTTGCTATAGGGTCATTTCAGGTAAACCATGACATCAGGTTTTGGATGCAGCCCAGATGGGGACATTTCCTATAGGGTCATTTCAGGTAATCTCGGACACCAGGTAAACTCGATCACTCGGAGTTTTACCGGTTGTAAAGATCTTTATTAATGCGCGTAGGTGTTTATTTTTCCAATTGCCATCTTTACTCTATGGCAGTCAGTATTATATTACGTAGCAGATCTGTTTAAGACGTAGCAGATCTGTTTAAGACGTAGCAGACCTGTTTTAGAACAATTTAAGTATACTTAATTATATTATTTTTATGCCATATAGACGTAGCAGAGCAGGCCTGTTTTAGAACAGTTTAAGTATACTTAATTATATAATTTTAATGCCATATAGACGTAGCAGAGCAGACCTGTTTTAGAACAGTTTAAGTATTCTGAATTATATAATTAAGTATACTTAAACTGTTATAAAACAGGTCTGCTACGTCTAAAACAGATATGGCATTAAAATGATATAATTAAGTATACTTAAACTGTTCTAAAACAGGTCTGCTACGTCTAAAACAGATCTGCTACGTCTAATACAGTCTGCTACGTCTAAAATAAAACAGGTCTGCTACGTCCAAGGGAAGACTGGCGGGCTATGCTTCGTAACAACATACATAGCTTAAAATTAAAGTGAACTGAAACGTGCTCAAAGGAAACCAACCTGTCATGGAAGTTTTACCTCTTCTTCCTGCGCGTATTTATTTATTTTTTTTATTATTATTATTTTTTTTTTTTTTTTTTTTTTCGAAGAAATGAAACAGCATCAGTGTTCGAGTTTACCTTCTTCCTGTCCGAGTTTAACTCACTCAAGGGTTTGGCTCTTAGTCTATTTATTATGGCAAAATATGCACGTAAACAGTTGAAATTTGATATAAAATAACGTGTTTGGTTCTGTCATTATACAATACTGTGAATGTGCTAAAGAGTCGGAGTAAGGGACAACAACAACAAATATAACGACTCCACAAAAACTGTCCGAGTTTACCTGAAATGGCTGCATCGATATATTCTTCAATACCTAATGATAAACTTATTAGCTTCCATAAAAAAAGCTTAGTCTACGCTTAGCTCCCAAAAACTATTAAAAACTGACAGCAAAATGTCAAGTTCCATGAACATCCATCAAGTAGTCTCTAAAACTATAATGACTAGTGATTGGACCTTGAGATAGCGTAGATTATAAGCGGACAGTAAATGTACATTGTGAACAATTTTCACCCTATTTGATCTGGTTAAAGCGATGTATGGTCAGATTCAACCGCCTAGCACTCTAAAATTCAGAATTTGCAGTATCTGCTATTAGTCTATATACCCGGCAACCCGTCTTAAAACTGCTTGCAAGTATCGCAAACAGTGCAGCCCCTCGAACTATTCAGATAATTTAAGGTCTGTATGGTTATCTATCTTCTGTTTTTATTGTACCACTTATTGTACCCCTTATATTTCCTTGTTAGGTATCATTTACTACTGTATTACAATAAACCAGTTTAAAGACTACACTTTGTCATTGATTTATTGATGTATTGACAACACTTGAAGACCAAACGACGCCATCGAACTGCTTAACACTTTGCATGCTGGGTAAAAATTTCAGCAGACGACACTTTGAAATATATTTTCTTATTTTTCCTAGAAAAGAGGATCTGACACTTCATGCAAATTGCCTCCTTAGGAGACAATATGCATGAAGTGTCAGATTCTATTTACTTGGAAAAATAAGAAAAAAATGCCATCAGTTTGTCGTCTGCTGAATTTGGCCATAGCATGATAAGTGCTAATCTTCACCCATTGTCAGATAGGGACAGGCAGTACCAAGAGGAGGTACTGTCTATCAAGAAGCAAGAGAGGGAGAGCAAATATAATATTCATCAGTTGTTTTGTTTTTTTTGTCAGCCATAGCAATTCAGAGGGTTTTTCACGTAGTTTGTTGCTGCGTATTAATCAGAGCCCGGTTGTTCAAAACTAACGATGTCGTTAGTTAACTTATTGTGTAAACTTTGATCATTAAATATAGCATATACGTTAATATTTTTGCTGAAAAAATGTGAGTAGCTTTTGCTACTCACATTTTTTTCAGCAAAAATAACTGTGAATTAGATATTGTATTTACTGGAACAGTTAACATTTTGACCACTATCGAGCTCGTTAAGCTAACGCCGCTTTGAACAACTGGGCCCTGATTTCTTACATTCAATTTACAGGAAAGTCTATATATATGTGAGGAGTTCGTGATCAACAGATTCTTAAATGTGCTTTAGCCCAAAATATTGTGTAACCTTTATGATTATATAAGACATCAAGTAGCTGTTACTTGGGGCTCGCCATATGGAAAAAAAGTATATTCGGGGACAAAGCGGAGAGAAAAGATTGATCGACCTGTGTATTCAGCCACGATTTTACTCACAACTTCGTTTTCCCATGCCTACATTTATTCTAGCGGCTTTTTTTCCTTGGAGTTCAGCGTAAGGAAATTATAGAGCTAAGAATTATTGACGAGCGTCAGACTATTACCCTGTATAATTTTACAATATCACGCAAAATTGCTGTCACTGTCAATTGCTTAGGGATCCCGTGAAGCTAGCTTAAGCCCCCCGTCCTCACCCCCACTCGCACACCCCATTAATTTATTATTATTGACCGGCTCAAGGCGGCACTTAGTTTGTTTGTGGTACTTTTTGTTATATGTTTTCAATTGTTTATTTACAAATGTTTTTCTTTTAACAAGTATGTAAGTTAAAGATATATATCCAGCTAAGTTTAGGTAACAGAGCTGCCAGCTCTGCTTGCCATAAGTTCTTTTTGTGGCTGTTTCATTGTATTTGTTTGTCTTTCCTTTTGATGTTGAGAACTTGATGTGGCTCTGATTGTACCAGTTCCTGAGTTTACTTATTTACTTTGCCCTTGCTCGACTAGAAAATGGACAAACGGATACTTGGTGAGAGACAGTGACACTTCGTATACATGATCGAACAATGCAAGCATATCTATACATATACAATGCTGAGCGAATATAACAGAAGTACTGTTTAAACTAGATTTTAAAAGGAATGACAACTGAGCACAACGAACACACTCACAAAACTGAAACCAGATGAAGTGCCCATTCATCTGGGCACAGAATACTGCGATCATTTAGCCTATTCTTTTGGATTCGTGGGGTTGCAAAACGATCAATAAAAAATGACATATTGCACCAAAGTACTGGGAGTTTCATCTCCTAATGGATTTCCATTATCGCAGTATACTCCAATGAGTATGGCAAATTTTAACTCTTTCCCCGCTTGTGGCAACTATTTTCGTCTGCTGATAACAATTGCAAACAGTTTGGTCCCATATCAGACCCGACCAATCGTTGGGCCTGATCTGGATCCAAACTGTTATACACTCTGATGGTATTCCTGAAAGATACAACATTACGCAGTATGCAAAGAGTTTAATATTATAAGCTAATGCACTCAACGTGACAAAACTTCAGATCATGTTACTGTAGTAATGATGTTTATATACATGGGTTTTTGGTATATGTACGACTGTATATTAAGTGCCTCGTAATGCAAAAAACGTTCCAGTGCTCACGCGAACATCAAATCTGCAGAGGTCATTATAGAGTGACACGGTTTACATGATTTCAGAAAACTTGTTAAGCAATGATTGGCATTTATTGTGCAATTATTTTAACTATGTTTCAATTATTTATAAACGCATCCATAGCAGTTGCATGCATCTTGACATGCAAATATGGCGTTTATATATGCGTTTGCAAAAGATTTGATTATGTCAGCAGTGCATTTCTTGATATTGTTATATTTCTTACTGAATATAGAAAGATTTGCACAAGCTTTTAGCGTTCTGTCGCATCCCACCGAGAACATAAATTTTGGATTTATTTATATAAATGAAAAGTGCAGTGTAATGTGAGGCATCAAATCAAATAACCAATCAGCAACGCATATGGGCTATTTTCCCTTTGACATTATTTCAGTCATTGTAGGACGACAATGAAGTGCCAACAGAATTAATCATTAGTTCAATGCAGCAGTCTTAATGTGACTTTCACAAACTTAAATTGGAGGGGAGGCAACTATGTCAAAATATTGTGCCTACCTTCTAAAAAGGGTCTATTCTAACACGAAATTTGCGAGACTGCGAATTCTTTCTTTTATAGTAGATCCTTTTTAAAAGGAACCTGGTGTGCAGGAAACCAAACAGGCAGTCACAAACCTTGGTTCTCTTGTGACAACATGTCGGTACAACTACCAAGTATATCCAGTCCCCTTAAAACAGAATACAGGACGCTCACTCTTCTATGTTCTGTACAATATTGTGCCTGGTTTAGTAGCAATTTTTGTTCCAAAATATTTCAATCGACCAAGTTATAGATCCATCGCTAACCTCTCTTAAACCTGCATATTAAATACTCTTATAATCCTGGACCCAGTTGTTTGAAGCATCGTTAGCTTAACGAACTCGTTAGTGGTTAAAACGTTAACTGTTCTAGTAAGTACAATATCTAATTCACAGGTATTTTTGCTGAAAACTTTTTCAGCAAAAATATTATCGTTTTTGCCATATTTAGTGATCAAAGTTTTAACGATATGTTAACTAACGACAGCGTTAGTTTTGAACAATTGGGCCTAGTTGTGTGTACTGTTAATCTTTTACCAATTATATAAATATTAGGATACCTAGGAACGGCCACAATCACTGAACACATTCCTCTCAAGGCATCACTTAAAGCATCACAGAACTACATTCTAACGAAACCCTAAGTGAGTTTTATTTTGAGTCAGCTAGTATATAACAATACAATATAAGCCCTTACTGTGCTTTTAGACCGACTATGAGATACCTGTTGTATAAAATCAACAATTGTAAAACAGTTTAAAGACGTATGGTTAGATAAGTTTATGAGATTAAATGGCATAGTACTATGCTTTATAAGAAAGCAAAATGAAGCTAAAACTCAGAAGCAAAATTAGAAAGCAAGAGCACTTTGATATTAAAAATAACAAAAGGATTACATCGCACGACATCCTAAAATATGCATATTGAGTCAGCCTAAATGAGAAAGCAAGACAGTTACGAGGGTGATCAGAAAATACGCGGGAAAATTCTTTAAATTCGTTATCATATTATTTTTCTCGCTGAAAATTTATGTGAATGTACATTGAATCAATTTACATTATACTAAAAAATCGCGTCAGTATCTTGCACGTGTTAAAAATTGTTATTACTATGATAATGCCACCGAGCCAACGCCGGCCCAGCACAACATGACGTCATCGTGGACGTACCTCATCATGATACATGTTCCGCTAAAAGCGCTCAGTTCTTTTCAAAATACTTTTCATTAATGAGATCCACTTCCTGCACCGTTCAAGCCGTGACTCGACAAAACACCGCCTAAAAGAATTCAGTTTTATGTTAGTTATAGCCACCTGCAATGAAATTAGAAAAGTCATGAGTGTCATCAAAGGTAGGTCTTCATTACCGGGAAAAGAAAGAAGTCACAGAGTGATAAATCCGGGCTGTACGATGGGTGACGCTGAAGCTCAAACCCTAGTTGGCGTACAGCGGTCTGTGTTGTTTCTACTCGATGAATCGGGGCGTTGCCATGGTAAAATATCACGTATAGTAAGAGTGTGGATCTCTTTTTGCGCATTGCAAGCATGAAATCTCGTTTCAAAACCTGAACATGTTAGCAAATTGTAAATATTCATAATTCACATCTCTGCAAATTTATTTCATGTAAAATTTTATGTTTAAACTAAGTACGTGTGTGGTAGGTAAAAATATTCTAACTTACCTTCATATAGTATGCGGCATCAACATCTGTCCTTGGGGAACTGCACGGCCAGAATCAACCGTTTCGCGTCGAAGAGTACCACTAATACCTTTCTTGACGCGTTGGTTCATTTTGGATTTCTTGGGAGATGGCGATCCTGGGGTTTTCCACAACGTTGACTGTGCCATGGTCTCTGGTGTGTATAGGCTAATCCCTGTTTTGTCAACAGTGGCAATTCTTTCCGTAAACTGTTCGCTTCACAATCGAACCTCTTCAGAAGCTGTTCACAACTTCTTTTCTGTAGCATTTCGGTATGCACTTTGCAGATATGCAACGCATGTTTAAACTGATTATGAATAATACTAAGGAGCGATATCGCCTCTTTTTCACAATATTTTCAACATATCTCTAACTTCAGGAGTCAAATTACATATTCATTTGTTTAAAGTGGTTGTTCGATTTATTGTTTTCCTCAATACCGCAAATCTGATATGTCGAGGTACGGATATCTCGAAGCGTTTCAGAGAGTCCCTTGGACTTCGAGTTAACAGGAGTCGACTGTATTTAGAGAGGGCTAAAACCTGATTTTACGTGTGCTCAACCCTCTCCCTTAATCCTGATACATTTCTAGCTACAGCTACACAAAATTAATCTGTCTGCAAAGAGGATAATTGGCATTATAACTCTCCTGACTATCAGGATTAAGTGCGATGGTTGATTGTCCACAAACCAAGTCTATACTGCTGGCTATGCCAAATATATAAATGAAGTTACTCAGCAAAGGCTAGTCCCAGTAAGCATTCTACATAAATCTATAGCGGGCCGTTAT
Organism: Anodontia alba; assembly: GCA_964016985.1. Classification (NCBI taxonomy): domain Eukaryota; kingdom Metazoa; phylum Mollusca; class Bivalvia; order Lucinida; family Lucinidae; genus Anodontia; species Anodontia alba. Next base: position 98,109,674 of record OZ024825.1, on the reverse strand, counting down.
CAGCCCGTCAGGGTAGTTGACGGACCGATAACGGCCCGCTGAGATTTGTAAATAATGCTAGCTGGATAGGCACGTAGAAATGAGGAACAAACAATGATCACAAATGACACAGTTGCAATAATCATCCCTCGCCTTAGAGAGAGACAGAGACAGAGAGAGAGAGAGCTACAGCAGAGGAGCCGTCTTAGAACGGTCAGCAGATAAGCCACTGGGAGTCTTAAAAGTAAAGCTTCCACAAAATTAACATACGGCAGGCAGTTCTTTCCCAAACAGGTGGGATGTTACCCAAACTTAACTGATGTATAATCAAATTACATAATTATCAAAAGAAAAACATTAGAAAGCGAAACACTACATACAATTTATAAAGTCACACAATGAAAGTACCGCCTTGGAACGGTCAGTAATGAATTACTGGGGTGCTAAAAAGCTAGGTTTACGGGATCCCACCCCTCGCCCTCAGCTACCATAGTGGGAGAAGCATATATTTGTTCGGTCCGTGTGGAGGTCTTCTAATCCATGAATCATTTCGGGCAACACAGATAAAGGCTATAATGAAGCAAAGGAAAACTCAACAGAAACAACGTGTTGCGGCATTTGGAGATCTATGGTTTGTCAAACAACACTACTGGAATACTGGAGCAAAAGAAGACCACCAGTTAACCCCGGTGAGCCCGGAAAACCGACATCAAAAGCTCCAGCCCAGACCATCTAATGAATAGTTTTTTTTTAGTTTTGGCTATCACAGAGTCAGAACCCCGACCCACCGGATTGCAATTAAAGAGGTAAGGAAAGTGGTCAACCGTTATTGGATTTACTTCTAAGCAAGAAGACTCTTTTATGACATCAATGTTATACCCCTTTCGTTTATAACATATGACAGTTTTACTAAAATTGTCAGAAAAATCAGAAAATTTCCTACATTTTTACTAGTTTTGTTCGCTCGAAACCTCATCCGTATCTCCTTTAGCAGCTCCAGACATTGACAAAAAAAAAAAAAAAAAAATACAAATGAACGTACAAAACGAAAGAAAACAGAACACAGTGTGCAGAGCCATTTGAAAAAATGACAAGAAGACATTATGTGTAAAAATTTATCAGAGCAGTGGTTGAATGTCCACAAACCAGGCTTACTCTGCTGGTATGGCTGTTTAATTGTATTTCTCTGTCTTCCTCTTTGATGTTGAGAAAGTGATATGATTGTATCAGTTAAACAAAGTGGGTAACCGTACAGCGGATAAATATGTCGTCAAGATGTCGGCAAATGGGATTTGTATCAGAATTGTCTTGAAAAGGACAGTTATATTGACCACTCCGAGGTTTAAACTAAGTTTTATTGAAGCGAAACATCACCTCAATTCTGATGCAGCTCTAAATTGGTACCCATAGAGATATCATATTCTAATACGGGGGCTAGTTGCCTCTGTCCTGAATTACTTCTTCCAACCCACCAAGAAGACCGAGGAAATGACATGAACATCCTTGGTTTGTGTGTATTCTTCATTCCAAGGACATAATGACCCAATGTCTTCTTTGAGGTAAGAGGTGTATTGACAGTACCGCAACAACTACAAATAGTTTACAAAGCAGCACTTTTTACAGTTTGGCCTTCGTTGCCATATTTTCGACTTCAAGACGTCATTTTTGTACCTACCCTAATTGTTAGGTTACCTTAATTTATTACCACATTATAAAACACGCCTATTCAAAATATATTGAAAATTTCACCACCAAAAGAACTGAAAGTTTTCAGATAAGAAATCTGATTTTTTTTTTCTGCTCAAAACATAGAATGTGGGTACTCGTTAGAACCGTCTCGGCATGTTTTTTGAGCAGAAATATGAAAAATCATGTATATTCCTGTAACCCTGTTTTATTTTATAAAAGTGGGGTTTAAGGGAGTCAAAATATAGGTATGTTACATGTCGATTCGTCTGCCTGATGATGTGTCAAAAACTCATGAACCTTCAACAGACGCTGCCTTCCATGACTTCTGATCTGGATATACTCTGTTTATTGCGGCTTATCAGCTCAATACCTTTGTAACCACGGTATTTCCTTTTCGTCTTCACAGATGCATTAAGAATTGACATTAAAGGTTTCAATAAAATATTCAAACGTCTAGTTCAACCCAATAGTTTTCATTACATATACGAATATCGACTGCAGTTTGTAGTCGGGATATATGTTTCTCAAATAATAATGTTTACTTTTATTATAAGAGATAATATGGATCAGTATAAGATATGATCATAAGTACTTGGCAAGTTCATAACTGTGGCTTTTTCAATTGCACGACAGCTTTTGCAAGATTTCATATTCTTAGACGTTAAATGGCAAAATAACATTCATTATATTTAGTAAAAGATAATGTCTGTAATTTGAAACGGGAAGTAATGGATGGTGATCACGATAAATTAGTGTTCATGAATAGAGAAATTCATGATTTTCTATTCGCAGTATACATTCCTTTAAGTAAGTGGTCTAGCTGGAACGCATAGAAAAGAGAACAAAAATGCTTTGACCCTTAAAGCTCCATGCAAAATTCATACCTGACGACATTCTACATTGTCTTTGTTTTCAAAGAAATATAAATCTTGACAGTTCATGTGAATCATCTACTTGTCAGGCGATTCACATGAAATGTCCAAATACTTTTTTCTTTGAAAATAAAAAAGCAACAACATTTCACAATGTCGTCTGCTGCAGTGATTGGTGCTTTAAAGGTCAATCCTCAAGTGCCAACCTTATTTGCCTGTGTAGTCGAACAGACATGCCTAAGAAAACGGTACAGAATTAAATCAGATGCCGCATAACGCGTCATCTGATCGGTATCTACACTGTCTCCCACTCATCCTGCAGTCTTCTGATACATCAACAGTTATAAAATCATCAGGAAAACATGCCTACATAATTTTGATCCCTTTAAACCACACTTTTATATAGTAAAACTGGGGTTTACAGGGGTATTCATTTTTTTTCTTATTTCTGCTCAAAAGCATAGATTGTGGGTACTCGTTAGAACCGCCTCGTTGAGGCGTTAGAGCGGTTCTAACGGGTAACCACAATCTGTTTGTAGCAGAAATATGAAAAATATCAGAATCTTTTATCGGTAAATTTCATTTATTTTGTTGTAAAATTTCCAGTATATTTGAATAGGCATGTTTTCGTAATGGGACCTCTTTCTATCTTAGGACAAGTATGGAAAGGAGTTAAGATGTCAGAATACTCAGTGTCAATACAGAATACATTAAAGTTAGCATGTTTATTTGCAATTCACGGGGCGGTAAAGTACGTTATACTGGACAGGTTTGCGCATGTGGACCTTATCGTGAGAAAATGAATGATCCTGATAATATACAAACTCTGTGGCTCAGAGCAGCATGATCAGGACCATCTCTCGTCCGATGACAGAATCGTTGGATACGGATATCACAATGACTAGCGAATGCCTTGATCAGACTGCACATATGTGCAGTCTGATCCAGCCTTCCCTCTTCGCATATATAATGACACTTTTCGTGTGTTCCCTATCATTTAGTATAAGCACTCGTTGACGTCAAAGTAAAGGCAGAATTTATTATCAATTGACGTTTAAGTACTACTGATTACTCTTAACAGGGTCTACGCATATGGGCAATCTGATCAAGGACTTCTCTGTTCGCATATGATATAATGACCATTTCGTGTGTTCTCTATCATTTAGTGTACGCACTCAATGACGTCAAGGTAAAAGCGGAATTTATTATCAATTGGCGTTTAAGTACTACTGATTACTCTAACAGGATCTAGAAAATCAATCATAGTAGAAGAAAATGTCAAAATTGAATGTCAAGAAACCCACTAAACTGTTATTTATTGTGAAAGATTCCTTTGAGCATGGCCTTATCATAATGAGCCATTTAAATACTCCGTCTACTTATATTGCATTTGTAACACTAGATTATTGGCAAACTTTTGTAATGGTCCTCCAATTTCTAAACATGCTGAATATGTATTGCTAGCAGAAACAATATCTGAAAGTACTTCCTTTTCCTAAAAACTGAGCTAGAATTCATTTACATTCATTTCGATCGCTTTTATAAGTTTTAAGGACAATTCGAATAATAACTCAGCCTTTTCTGGGGGGTATAAGAAATGTAACTGTCATTTGTCGCTATATAGCTAATTTCTCCTGTGGTCATGCTAAAAGAAGGTCACTGCCCTAAATTGTGAATAATGTATACTCTTTTGCAAACAAGTTAATACGTTGAACTGACATTTCCCGCCTGTATTCAGTTTTACCTACTTATTTTTCACTAACCGAATACACCATGTTTCTTTACATGCACTTCTAACCCACCATTGTTTCGTGCATTTTGTCAGTCACTTAACCATCAACATTTATATTTTACTTTTTCTTGATTTACATTAAAACAACAACAACACCGCCATTTTTATCACTTTAGTTCTGTAACGTTAACAAACGATTCTCTCTCTGTGTGTGTGCGTGTGTGTGTGTGTGTGTGTGTGTGTGTGTGTGTGTTTTGTTTTGTGTGTGTGTGTGTGTCTAGCTTATACCTATTTACCAATTGTAGTCTGGAGACCCCTAAAAGGGTAATTGGCAAACAGTGCAGACCCAGATCAGGCGCCGTAAAACGCGGCGTCAGATCAGGGTCTCCACTGTTTGATATAGTTCAACCATTTTTATTTAGGAATATCTAGATCACAAAGCCTGACATAGCTAAAAGTAAAATTATAATCTTCCAATATATAGTATGGGGGAGTTCATTCAGTCTACAATCGGTTATTTGAAGCATTCGGTAGCAGTGCATGTGAGTTTTGCTAATTTAGCGCAACTGCGAGACCCTAACCACGAAAAACATGATGTCAATGTCAAGCATTCCGATATTTATAATAAGCCTGCAGTATTATAGCCATTTTTAATTTGTGATAAGCACCACAGTGTAGAGATGTATATGTCTTCTGTGTTGATCCGGCGATAAATTAGGGGAACCTCTGCGTGGACCGAACAATTTTGTTAATTTGAAATGCATCTGAATTAAAGGCAAAGGCTGAGCACTCGTAGGTGGCAATTCCAAGGCAGTGTTTCGTTAGATGTTCAATGTCATTTAACTTTTTCCTGTGCCTTGGAAGTTCTGTTCCGAGTTTATTGCCATTTTCGGGTATCTCCATACTTACGTTTTAGGATATAATGTAGATATTATTCGACAGGTTGACTGCTTAGTGGTTAACCCAGTCAGTGTTAACAGCTTACAAAGTCAGGGTTAGAACTTATGCTGCATCACGAAAACACGCCTATTTAATTTTGACCCCTTAAACCCAACTTTTATATAGGAAAACTGGGGTTTACAGGGGTATACATTAGTTTTCTTATTTCTGCTCAAAACATAGAATGTAGGTACTCGTTAGAACCGTTCTAACGAGTACCCACAATCTATGTTTTGAGCAGAAACATGAAAAAGATATAAGAGTTTTTTTTTTTAAATTTTTCATTTTTTGGAGGTGAAATTTTCTATATATTTGAAAAGGCGTGTTTTCGTAATGGCATTCTTATAATACACGATAGTTGGTCTAGCCGCAGACTCTGTGACAGCTGAAACCTAAATGATCCGCAACTTGAGAAAACATACCTTCTGACCTGTGCACTCAACAAAGACTCAAATTAGCCTTCGCATCCGCGCAGTCTGATCAGTCTTCTTTGTCCGCATGAAGAAATTTTCGACCCTTGGCTATCCAAAATGCGCTCAGTGAAGATTCTGATCAAACTGCGCGAAGGTACGTTTTCTGACGTTACGGCTCAGATTTTTTCTAGACGGTTTGTGTCCGCCAATACTCGTCTGTGGTCGGGCTGATCGTCGTTTTACTTCTTTTCTATTTTTCCGACTTCCTGTTTTTAGCCGAGCCCTCCACTTTGTTTCATCATAATGTTCAAAGTTAAGTTATATGTTTTGCTGTGTTTATCCACGGTTGAGTTAGGGACCCATACACGGACTGAACAATTAAGTTTAGCTTAAGGCATATCAGGAATAAATGCGAGGTTTGTCGCCACTAAAACCAGCCTTTAGCCCCTGAAAATCTATGCTCTTGACCGTTCCCAGGTAATGTTCCTGCTGCAGTGATTTTGCTTTTCAATGTAGTGCCGATTTATGATACCGTTTTATATCTTTCCCGGTGCTTGCGAGAGCTGCATTCCGTGAATGTGGCCTTTTCTGACTATAGGGATCAAACATGGTTTTTCATGCATGAACAGTCGCCAGGTCCTGTGGGAGGTTTTGAAAACCGAGGCCGAAGGCTGCGGTTTTCAACACCTCCCAAGGGACCTGGCAAATGTTAATGCATTGAAAAAACATGTTCGATCACTATTATTGCATAAAAACTGAAAACATTTGCTACATTTCGCGTTATTTCTTGCACTATTTTGTTTCGCCTTTTCACCGATGTCTCGCGAATGCAATTTCCACGGACTATGCTCGTTCTAGGGCCGGGCAGTACACATCTAGTAACGGCAGCTATTCTGTGGCCCCGGTACGAGCATATTGAAAGTCACGTAGCCGTGCATTAACAGCGCGTGAATTGCCTTGTTAATACACGGCTTTTCGCCGGTTAATGCACGGCTGTTAATAATGTGCGACACTGCTTTTTATGCAATAATAAAGTTTAAAGGTTAAACAGTCTTGAAGAGATGAAAACCTGCAAAAACAAATCAAAGTTTATTTCCTGTGGTATTTAAAAGTCCAATTGTTAATGCACATAACACACTATTTCATGAAGCATACAAACATTTTTTTTTTTTTTTTTTTTTTTTTTTTTTTTTTTTCCAAATTAGGAACATCCCAGCTAGCATTCTTTATAAATCTATAGCGGGCAGTTATCGGCCCGTCAGCTCTGACGGGCCGATGTCCCGCTATAGAATTATAAAGACTGCTTACTGGGATATAGTATAAGTTCGCTCTTCTTTAATTTGTTCTTGAACATTCAAAGAATGCTATAGAATAGAATTATTTTTACATACACCGCCATAACTAAATTGTTTGAAGTATAGTATAGAAGTTGTACAGGAATAGCATTATGAAAACACGCCTATTTAAATGTATAGAAAATTTCACCACCAAAAACTGAAAGTTTTCAGGTAAAAATTCTGATATTTTTTCATATTTGTGCTCAAAATATAGATTGTGGGTACTTGTTAGAACCGCCTTGACTTGATGAGGCGATTCTAACGAGTACCCACAATCTATGTTTTTTAGCAAAAATAAAAGAAAATTTATGTATACCCCTGTAAACCTACGTTTTACCAGATAAAAGTGGGATTTAAGGGGGTCAAAATTATAAAGGTATGTTTTCGTGATGTACAATCACAGAACATAGCCTGTCAATGACACCATGAGGAAGAGCAAACAAACCAAGTCAGACGGTACACAAACCAAAGACACAAGCCACAAACCAAAGACACAAGCCACAAACCAAAGATACAAGCCAAAAACCAAAGATACAAGCCACAAACCAAAGAGACAAGCAACAAACCAAAGACACAAGCCACAAACCAAAGATACAAGCCACAAACCAAAGACACAAGCCACAAACCAAAGACACAAGCCACAAACCAAAGACACAAGCCACAAACCAAAGATACAAGCCACAAACCAAAGATACAAGCCACAAACCAAAGACACAAGCCACAAACCAAAGATACAAGCCACAAACCAAAGATACAAGCCACAAACCAAAGACACAAGCCACAAACCAAATATACAAGCCACAAACCAAAGATACAAGCCACAAACCAAATATACAAGCCACAAACCAAAGACACAAGCCACAAACCAAATATACAAGCCACAAACCAAAGATACAAGCCACAAACCAAAGATACAAGCCACAAACCAAAGACACAAGCCACAAACCAAAGACACAAGCCACAAACCAAAGATACAAGCCACAAACCAAAGACACAAGCCACAAACCAAAGACACAAGCCACAAACCAAAGATACAAGCCACAAACCAAAGAGACAAGCCACAAACCAAAGATACAAGCCACAAACCAAAGACACAAGCCACAAAGCAAAGCCACAAACCAAAGACACAAGCCACAAACCAAAGACACAAGCCACAAACCAAAGACACAAGCCACAAACCAAAGATACAAGACACAAGCCACAAACCAAAGATACAAGCCACAAACCAAAGATACAAGCCACAAACCAAAGACACAAGCCACAAACCAAAGATACAAGCCACAAACCAAAGAGACAAGCCACAAACCAAAGAGACAAGCCACAAACCAAAGACACAAGCCACAAACCAAAGACAAGCAAAGCAACTAGATCTCTCTTCCCCAACAAGGTGATCACAGTGTTAGGCAGGAACCACTTAACACAACAATAAGACAACGAACAGAACAAAACACCAAAACAGCCCGACAGCGAGTAGCCACATGCCCACACAATGAACAAACAATACTAGAACAACCGCCATAGAACGTTCAGTAAAAACTACCGGGGATAAATTGCTACGAGGAAGTATGTTTGCTTTGTAATTTGTTCACTACAAAGGCGGTGTAGGACTTATTTGTTTGTTTGTTTGTTTGTGTGTGTGTGTGTTTTTTTTTTGTTTTTTTTTTGTTTTGTTTCGTTTTGTTATTTTATTTTTATCACAATTTAAAATACGCCCATGAGCGATTTACTTATATACTGACAAGACGCTTAACTGGTGTTTTGGAAAAATAGTCGACTCCCGTTATCTCGAAGTCCAAGGGACTGTCTGAAACTCTTCGAGATATCCATACCTCGATATATCAGATTTGCAGAATTGAGGAAAACATATATCTAACAACCATATTTCAAGAATGAATATGCAATTTGACTCCTGAAGTTAGATATATTGATAATATTGTGTAAAAGAGGAGAAATTGCTCCTTAAGAGCAATTTCTCCTCTTTTCCACAATATTTTGTTACCTGTTGTTAGATGTTCGTGTAAAAACTGGGACCAGATTTTCAAGATAAGCGATTATTTGAGATAAGCGAAGTCGATATAACGAGAGTCGACTGTACTTATAGCTCTACTTAAGAGAGCACCAGTAAACGCACATACATTCATTATGCGTTTCCTTTTAAATACTCGTTGTTTTTCGACCATTTCCACGAACGCATGTGCCGCTGAATCAAATAACGGATGCTTACACTCACAGGCTGTTATTTTGAGGCGACACTGACACGTTATGTAGACAATACACTACGTTTAATTTTCACAACATATATGCCTGTAGGCTTTGCACCTTTCTGTATTTTTCTTGTTTTCTTGATTAAGAGCGCCATTAAGCCCTTGCTGCCTCTCTTCATGGTGCATCTGATTATGCGTTTTTCACTTTCACTCGTGAGGTTGCGGGCCGAACACATGTTTATAATTTGTAAGTACATCAGAATTAAGGGTGAGGTTTTGCGCGAGTAAAACTGGTTAAAGTCTCAAGTTTTTTTTTCTACTGACCGTTTCAAGTCGGTTCCTCCATTCCTGATCTTTGCTTGTGGCGTTTGTTTTGTCATTCTTTGTTCCCCATCTCTTTTTTTTTTTTGTGACATGAGGCGTTGTTAAGTATTTTTGCGCCTCAGCTTGCCTCGAGAAGGATGTGTTTTCTATATGTGACTTTTCCTAGATACAGTCGACTACCGTTATCTCGAACTCGCTTATCTCGAATAACCGCTTATCTCGAAGTGAAAATCTGGTCCCTGCCTAAACATGAAAATCTAACAACATGTAAAAAATATTGTGGAAAAGAGGAGAAATTAAATTTTTCTCCTCTTTTCCACAATATTTTCCAAATATCTCTAACTTCAAGAGTTCAATTTCACATATATTTGTTAAATGTGGTTAATCGAATTAGTTTTTCCTCAATTCTGCAAATCTGATATGTCGAGGTACGGATATCTCGAAATATTTCAGAGTCCCTTGGAATTCGAGATAACGAGAGTCAACTGTAAATACATATATTTTTGTTCCAAACCCAGTCGGCAAAACCATATCCAAAATACATCGTGGACAGCTACGATTTCAACCCAGCAAACACACAACGTCGCAACAACGTCGTTACAACGTCGCTGCAACGTCCCCGGTAACGAAAGCGGGGACATATTGTTTTTGCCCTGTCTGTTTGTTGGTTTGTTGGTTGGACAACTTTATTATTGGTCTTAACTTTTGAACCGTTTAAGATAGAGCCTTTATATTTGGCACGTAGGTTTCTTGTGACAGAGGCTTCTCACTCATACAAAAAAAATTTGACCTGTGACCTTGACCTTGACCTGTGACTTACTTTAAAGAAACAATAACATTGGTCATAACTTTTGAACCGTTTCAGATAGAGCCTTCATATTTGGCTTGTAGGTTTCTTGTGACAAGGGCTTCCCAATCATACAAAATATTTTGACCTATGACCTTGACCTGTGACCTACTTTAAAGACAAAAATGACCTTGACCCGGGAACATGTTCGTGTTTCACAAACACATCTTGTTCGACGTTGTGTGTTTGCTGGAAATACACAAAGATTCATGCCATCCGGTCCAAAGTTCGATCGAGTAAAAAATGTCGAGTAAACATACATAAAATGTCAGTGTACTTCAATTTACGATATCGACTCATCAAACATTCATGGAGTACTAACTACTTGTTATTTATCTACTTTGTCAACGCAGGATTGGGAATCATTTAGGTAAGTGTGAAACAATTCATCAGTATAGAACTTAAGGTGACTGGATACACTTGGTAGAACTTGGACAGCTTATGTGACATCCTGTTTGCTTAAAGCCCACCAAATCCCTTCTGAAAAAGGATCCGCTCTAAAAGGAAAGAATTCGCTCCCCATGAGGAGCAAATTCCTTCCATTTAAGAGTGGGTTTCTTTTCAGACGGTAGCCAAAACAGTTTTGACAGTTATTTCTCTTGAAACTGTATCATTTACTCTTAAACGAAAGTGTCCGTAATTACCACACGGGGGATTAGAAGGAAGTTAAGCGCAATCCAAAATGGCGACATTTTGATTAGAAATCTTAACAAATGCTGTTGACAACGTCCTGAAAAGACAAACAACTGTATCAAACAAGATAAAAGCATCGAGATCAAAGCTGTAATGTATAATGCATAGATCTGTAAAAGAGGAACAGAATTCTAATAGGAATAGTGAGCTGTCAAGTGAATTGTATTTTGTCTCCTCGACATTAAAACAGTGTTAAACTGTGTTAGCTTATGGATCTTACACCGCTAAGCATAACTTTCAAATTCAAAGTGGGCTTATATCTTTAAACAAACTTATCATGCAAAAGGCGATATAGGACAGTTCATGTAATGCGCAATGGTTAATTACGCCGTCAATATATATGTGATCTAAGTGATATTTAATAGAAAGGTTAGAAACAAAACTCAATTTGCATTCTTGAAAGAATGTTGAATACACCATGTGGAAAGGAAACGCCATTTGCACTGGCGCTAGATTTGAAATTCATGGATGACCCATGGGATACACAGTCCACAAGGAGTTTATGTCCGGGAACAACCCCGACTCCTAAACCAACTGTTAAATATACCTTACCATGCGGGTCTGATGATTTTCAAGCTGTTCTGCAAGAGATGTATGCAGAAATAGAGAGGGAGAAAAACGCAAAAGCTAAGACGGGAAAGAATGCAAAGCGTGGGCCCGGAGGAAAAACAATATCAAGAATTCCAACTAGAATTAATTTACAGACAGCGAACCGCGTAAATGTGTCAAAGCGGAAAATTAAAACTGAACAAGAGGAAGACACGCGGAAATAGATATGAACGTTTTCTGTTTGTCATTGTAGTGATTGTGACTGAGATTATTCAAAGAGACAGATGATGAAATTTGTTGAGATCAGCACAATGTTCATTCGATACACTATCAAGGGGGCCACTGTGAAAACTGTATTTGCAACCCTTCTGAAGAGATGTCTAGTCTAAAAGGAAAGAATTTTCTCCCCTTGGGAGCCAATTTTATCCTTTCAGAGTAAGACGCTTTTCAGAAGGAGCTTGGTGTGCCAGAGGGCAAACAAGAAGTCACAAAACTTGTTTCCTTGGTAAAATAAAATGGCAGAAAACTTACCCGGTGTATGTAGTCACCTTAAATTTGGAAACTTCGGTATTTTTATGATTATGGTTCTTTTAAATACTGCTAAATCATCACAACACGCCTATATAATTTTGACCCTATTAAACCCCACTTTTATATAGTAAAACTGGGGTTTACAAGGGGTATACATTGGTTTTCTTATTTTCCTAAAACCATAGATTGTTGGTATTCGTTAGAACCGCCTCGCCACCGAGGCGGCTCTAACAAGTACCCACAATCTATGCTTTGAGCAGAAATATGAAAATATCAGAATTATTTTTTATCTGAAAAGTTTCCTTTTTTTGGTTGTAAAAATTTCAATATATTTGAATAGGTGTGTTTTCGTAATGTGTTCGTTTTAGAAAATATTTGTAAATGGAGATGAGACAAAAGGATAGTGCAATATATAATACACGTGTTCAACTTTCTGAAAACTATGCTTTTATTACTGTTTTACAGGATTTTAGTAGCGAATACGAAGCGTCTTGGGCCGGGTGGTTGGCGCTCCGCCTTAAAATCACGAGGCACCGGGATCGAATCCCGCTGGAGGCAGAATTCAGCTTATGACTGTACGGTACTTTGTTACGTCTCCCCATAGTGCAAATTATATTTTTATTTATGCCCCCGCCATTCGGAGAATGGTGAAAAGGGTATATAGTGTTACCCTTGTCCGTCCGTCCGTCTCTGTCCGCGTCCGGCGTTGGCAATTTGCTTTAAGTTTTTCAGGCGGGGGCAACCGTGTCCTTTGAACACATTTCTAGTTTCCTTTGGGATCATTGAGCCCATTCTGGAAACTTCGAAAGTGGAATACCACTTAAGCCGGTGCTAGTGGGGCATATACAGCCTCGCAAACTACATAGCTGTATATGAAGAGACTTGATAAAACCGAGTGTCCTATTTTCGTTCCTTTGTGTAGTCTTTGTTTCCAAAGGTCACCTTTTATATTTTTATTTTACTTCACTGCAGCAAGTGTTGTGCCGTGTGGCGACCGTAAAACGTCTCCCCGTACTTCACCATAGTTTAGATTATATTTTATCATTGAGCTCATTCTGCTTACTTTGAAAAACGAATAGCGCTTAAGCTATGGGGGAGGGGGTGGCGGGAGGGAGTTTACAGCCGCTCAAACTACATAGCTGTATATTAAGAGATTTAATAAAAAAAAGAGTCTCCGATTTTTAGTCTTTTGTGTTTCTCTGTTTCCAAAGGGAACCTGTTAGATTTTTATTTTATTGCAAAGAGTCTTTCATTATCATCATTCTGTCTTCTTGATAAGACTTAAATAATGTTGAAAGTGACATCAAATCATCATCATCACAGTAGCGCATACAGTTCTTTCAATACCCAGTTTAAGTATGCATGTGGACAGACAGACCTCGGCATACTCAGAAGACTCGGAACAGACGCGGCGTTTTTGGTCCTGTGTTTTTCTTAATGAGAGAGCAAAACGAGAAAATAATAAAACAAAAAAAATCGAGTTTTTTTCTTCACAATGTTTAAACTTTGTTCCCCAGTGCATAAAATTAAAAAAAAAAAAAAAAAAAAAAAAAAAAAAAAAACAATGCAGGAGCTTGAAACAAACATCTCTGAAATATAGGAAATGGTTACTGACGTTACATTGTATTAGTCCGAGCTGACAATGCATTCGTGCCTGACGTCACGTTGACACCTTTTCATATATTTTAGTTTATAATAGGGTTGTAATACAGCTCTGTTGAACCGTATTTCTCACGGAACGGATTCCTCACGCCGGTGTGATAAATTCGACCGAATTTTTCACATTCGGAAAAAGGTGAAGAATATGTTTTGCGGATTTAAAGTTTTTAACCCAAACGAGTTTGTCACACATTAGAATTTCTATTGCTTGCACACCAGTAAACAAATTTTTAATGAATGGAAACATTTTCGGTGAAATATAGGTGTGAGAAATTCGGTCGAAGTTTTCACCTGTCATGTATTTGGTCAAACATGTCATAACTAAGAATAATTCGGTCGAATTATTTTTACAGCAGGGAAGTTTTCGATCGAATTTATCACGTGCCAGATATATTTGGTCGGATGTGTTACATGTGACACACTTTGGTGAATTATAGGTGTGAGAAACTGGAATGTATTTTTCATACGTGATGTTTTCGGTCAAATGTGTCACAATTGTGTGGCGAATTAAGTCTATTTTTCCATAGTTTCACAGCTGTAAAGTATTGGATCGAATTCCTCACAAGTGACATATGTGGTCGAATTTCTTACAAGTGACACATTTTGGTAAAATATAAATGTGTGAAAATTCGGTCGGATTTTTCACATGTGATGTATTCTGCTGAATATGAGATAACTTTGTCGAATTTGGTCAAACTCTTCACATCTGTGAAGTATTCGATCGAATTCCTCATGTTTGACCTATGAAGTCGGATATTTTACATTTGATATTTTCGGCAAATATAGGTGTGAGAAATTCGGTCGAATTTTTCACATGTGATGTATTCTGTCCAATATGTCACATCTTGTATGAATTCGATAGATTTTTGCCACATATGTGCAGAATATCATTGAATTACTCACGTTTGATATAATCGGTCGAGTAGATTACACGTGGCATTATCGGCGAATATATGTGTGAGAAATTCGGTCGGATTTTTCACGTGATGAATTCTGTCTGTAAATTTTGATACCTTTCTTATTTCTCCTCAAATCATTAATTGTGGATACACGTTCGAAACGCCTCAGTAACTGCCTCGCTGAGGCGGTTTGAACGAGTACCCACAATTTTTATAGCAGAAATAAGGAAATAATGAATAGCCCTGCAACCCTCACTTTTTCCTATATAAAGTGGGGTTTGCCGGGGTATTCATTGCATAGGCTTGTTTTCTTAATGTATAATTCAGATCATTTGTGGCTTTTCACAATCACGATTATCAATTACAAAAATTAATCCATTGTTACAAACAATTCGCATTGATATCTTAAAGTATTAAAGTCGGGCTGATTTATACCAATAATTTACATTTCAAGTTTAAGATAACAATATAAAGACTGATTTTTAGATATCGATTTTTCAAAATAAAATATTCACCAATTGGGTATCAATATACGTAATTATTAATATCCATAATTAATTATAGACATCAATAAAACTCTTTACAGATATCCATAATTAATAGACATCTTTACAATTAGAATATTTGATATCAGTACCAACAATCTTATATCTATAAGAAGATTTGTCGAAATCTGTACAAAATAAGGGATGATTGATATTATTGAACAAATCCATAGATATCAAGAAACAGATATGACATTTCATTTATTTCATTTTATGATATCCAATAATATTCGAAGTTAAAAATAATAATACAATAAATAATAAATCTATCACTCGATTAAAAGATATGCATGATAAGAAAAATATATTACCTCGAAACTGCATTAAATGGTTAATTGTATGTTTTATATCATAAGCTGTGACAAATACGTTTGTGAGAAATCCGTGCATGAAAAAAAGGCACTTTTTCGAGGTTTTTTTTTTTTTTTTTTTTTTTTTGAAAGGTGACAAATACGTTTGTGTGCTATATATAAAACTGATACCGAACGAGTTTGTCACAGATAGGTGAGGAATACGTTCGGCAGCTGTGAAAAAAATCGGTCGAATTCTTCACGCCGCGTGACAAATCCGACCGAATTTTTCACACGCGTGAGGAATCCGTTCCGTGAGAAATACGGTTCAACACAGCTCTGCTGAGATTGAAGATAAAACAGGCGTTCTCTTCAACAATCAAAACATGTTTGACATATTGGGGTATGCAAAGTAAATAAATGAACTCAGGAAAGGGAAAGACAGACAAATACAATTAAGCAGCCACAAAACGAGCAGATAACAAGCAGAGCTGGCAAAACTCTTTCCGAAAAAAAGTGACAACTCTGTTACCCAAACTTAACTGAATATAGCCGAATATAGCTTAAACTTACACAATTGTTAAAAGAAAAAAAAATAGAAAGTAAAACAGTACATAACAATTAACAAAAAGTACCACAATGAAAGTACCGCCTTGGAACGGTCAGTAATGAATTACTGGGGGGAGGTGTGGGGGGGGGGGGGGGGGGGGGGCGGGGGCTTAAGCTAGCTTTATGGGATTCCAACCCTTGCCCTCGGCTTCCATAGTAGTAAAATCATATATTTGTTCGGTCCGTGTGAAGGTCTTCTAACTCATCTATGAATCATTATGGGCAACGAATAAATCACAGATAAAGCCTATAATGAAGCAAAGATGAGGACTCAACAGAAACAACGTGTTGAGACATTTGGAGATCCCGGGGTTGTCAAACAACGCCACTGGAATACTGGAGCAAAGAAATCCACCAGTTGAACCAAGGTGAGCCGAGAAACAGGCATAAAAAGTTCCGACCCAGACCATCTAAATAGTTTTAAGTCGGGGCCATCATAGAGTCTGCCCACCGTCGTGCAATTAAAGAGGTACACAAAGAGGTCACCCCCTGTGACTGGATGAACCAGTCCGGCTCACAAGGGTCTGAGAGTGTGCAATATTTTCACAATGACCTTTCCAGAGCTATCTTGGTATCAATCATTACTAACATAAGCCAGATTCCCATAATGGTCCCTTTTATCAGTTTATATTTCAGAACTCCTTCCAGTCTTGCAGTAAAATAAACAAACTTTCATTCAGATTCAGAAGTGCTGTTTATACGAGGGTTTCTTTTTGTCGAGTGTCAAGTATCGAGTTGTAAAAGTTGAGTATCAAGTTAAAACTGTCGAGTATCGAGTTGAATTGGTCGAGTATCGAGTTAAAATTGTCGAGTATTGAGTTAAAATTGTCGAGTATCAAGTTGAACTGGTCGAGTATCAAGTTAAAATTGTCGAGTATCGAGTTGAATTGGTCGAGTATCGAGTTTAAATTGTCGAGTATCGAGTTGAATTGGTCGAGTATCAAGTTAAATTGTCGAGTATCGAGTTAAGTTGGTCGAGTATCGAGTTAAAATTGTCGAGTATCGAGTTGAATTGGTCGAGTATCAAGTTAAAATTGTCGAGTATCGAGTTAAGTTAGTCGAGTATCGAGTTAAAATTGTCGAGTATCGAGTTGAATTGGTCGAGTATCAAGTTAAAATTGTCGAGTATCGAGTTGAATTGGTCGAGTATCAAGTTAAAATTGTCGAGTATCGAGTTAAGTTAGTCGAGTATCAAGTTAAAATTGTTGAGTATCGATTAAAATGATTGAGTATCGAGTTAAAGTGAAGTTTTCAAAAGTAAAACAGATTTGGAATCAACGGATGTAACACCCTGCCCTATTTTTGGCTGTTTTTTTTTTGTTTTTTTTTTAGAATGGGTAAGATACCTTTTTTGGTGTTAGTATTTAATGAACACCTGCACAAATTTCTGGGAGAGCAACAAGGAAAATTGTACTTTATAACCTGTGCAAAATACAGATGACCAAGACCAGCCTGCACATTAAATATTTGTGAAGGCACTCTGTTTCTAGGTCCTGCAAACTCTGTCAAGTAAACTGCGTAAGTCCTGATCGGAATAAGTGGATGTGACACCTACCGGTATATTTTTTTTTTTTTTTAGAATCGGTAAGTTACCTTTTTTTTTTTATTTTTGGTTGAAGTACCACCTGTAGAATTTTACGGGATAGCAACAAGGCAAACTGTACCTTATAACCTGTGTGAAAAACAGACCTTGATCAGTCTGCGCTTAAAAAACAGAATTCTGATTTGTTTTTGGACTCTTTGGAATCAGTTTTAAAAATTACAGTTTCTCAATTGACTGCGAGGATTGCGTCAGCCCGGGTGTGTTGTTCACTGTTTTTGTCAGTGGCATAAGCAGCTAGCAAGGTACTAATGTTGGTGAAGAATTGGTGTCCTCTCAGTGAGGCTGTTACATAAAAAAAAAAAAAAAAAAAAAAAAAAAAAAGTAATAATAAAAAAAAAAAAAAAAAAAAGGTGCAGCAAAGACAGGAGCTGCAAAAAGTATACCAATATGAAAGGGTGAATATGATTTATAGCCTTTCAACAGTATTTCAATCATACATTAACAAATGAACAAAAGGATGAAAGGATGAATATGGCTCACAATAGGGTGAATATTATTTATGGTTAAAGTCTTTCAACAGTATTTCAGTCATATGTGGACAACTGAAGGATGAACAAGTTATACAAAGAAACTAACATTATTCAGTGATCAAAGTCACCAATGATTTTGTTACTAAAGTGAATATTTTGGGACGCAAAAAAATCTCCCTCTTTTAGACCAGGATCTCCCTCCTAAAAACTGCAGATCTCCCACTTTGTGTACCAGAACATATCACATGTATGATGGTTGGTCGGTCATTGGATGCCCGGTGACCAGTGACCATTAGCCAGTGGCCGGTGGACTTGTAGTCCCTTGGGTACAAGTACCCAGGGAGTTGCCACCAATATGGGTCTTACCCCGGGCAGCAAGGCCACAAGGGGCATTGTTTCCATGTTTCTTTCATTTCGTCTGATGAAACATGCCACCGATATGGGTCTTACCCCGGGCAGCAGGGCCATAAGGGGCAGTGTTCCCATATTTCTTTCCTTTCCTCTGATGAAACAGACACATCTAGAGACTACTTCTGTTGGACATGACTCTCTTTCTGGAAGAGTAAGTTCTTCTCTTTTGCAAGTTCCATGCAGATGGAATTAGACCAGCTGCTACACGTGGAGCAAGTAGATTCTCTGGAACAATGAGAACAATTGATACATTTTATGATTATCCAAATGCTATTTTATATGACCACAATTACCGCGATGAATAGTCATGGAACTCGCGAAAACTCATTACGACGAATGAGTGAAGAATAATTTCAAGAAATCGAACAGTTAGATTTAAACAAATTTAGCAGGAAGTGAAAGGTATGATAAAGGATCATAAGAAAGAACAAAGAATTAAATTTCAACCAGAGGAAAAGCAAGAAAATACAAGTTTTTTCACCCAGATAAAAAGTCCCTGTTTACTTTCTTTGTTCTACAGAAAAGAAACTGACATGTGAATAAAAGATCGGGAGTGACGTCACACAGGTGACTGCCTGAGGGACTTTTGGATTTAAGACTGTATGGGATGACGTTCCTGTCATTTTTTCTGAGGAAGGTATGGGCAGAATAGAATATAGCACATTATCTATAGGTTAATGTATTGTGCAGTTAAAAATGTCGAGTATCGAGTTAAGTTTGTCGAGTATCAAGTTAAAATTGTCGAGTATCGAGTTAAAATTGTCGAGTATCGAGTTAAAATAGTCGAGTATCGAGTTAAAATTGTCGAGTATCGAGTTAAAATAGTCGAGTATCGAGTTAAGCCAGATGTTTGATGAATTGCTCTCTAACACATATGCACAACTCCACTGAGGGCAATTTATTACTCTGGAAGGGAGCAATTATGCAATGTTTAGGTTGGAATTTGTCAGCTAGTATTTGAAAATTTTCAGAAAACATGCTCAAGTTTGGCTCATAAAACTATGCTCAGTTTTTGACCAGCCTGTGCATGTCTCACTCCAGGATCTAGCTGTTACATATATATCTTCTGATAGCATGCACAATACATATCACTCAAACTAGGTACAGTGAAACCTGTCATATTGGTCACCTCTATTAAGCAAGCAACCTGTATTAAGCAAGCACACTTTCAGTTCCATAAAAAAAGCAATTACATCAAACTGCACTTGTATTAAGTAAGCATCTGTCTTAAATAAAGCAAGCACTTGCTTGTTCCTAAGTGCTTGCTTAATACAGGTTGGACTGTACATCATCTCTGAGCAACCCCGCACACCTACCCCCCCCCCCCCACCCCCCACCCCACCACCACTACCACCACATACCTTTCATATACCAGGACAAAACTGGTGCTCATAACTTCATATTATCCCAGGCCTGTTTTTCACACTAGGTCAAGGTAAGTACCATGTTTGATCAGCCGAAACATTGAGCACTAGGACCAATGATTTGGATCTGCCTGTGCATCATTTATAGGAAGCTATAATATCACTAACCAAGGCAGTTCTAATGCCATGACACAATCTGTAATTCAATAAAACTATGGCATTCTGGCAGAGTATCAGTGAAATATTTTTTTTTTTTTTTTGGGGGGGGGGGGCGGGGGGGGGGGGGGAGGGAGGGGCTATCGCTTTGCTTGCCATTGCAGCATGGTGGCTTTTACAGAACTTTGTATAGACCTATATTGGCTTTTATGGAAAATTAGCCCCACCAATGGCTGCCATGTTTTTATGCTAATCAAGCTTGTTTTAGTTCTTTTTGTTAAGGTCCAATTACTGACTATTTTAGATTCTGGCCATATGTTGCATAGGAACAGACTTTTGAAGTTCCTTACACAGGCTTATATGGAAAATTTGCCCCGCCAATGGCGACCATGCAAGAAACATTTCTGCCAAATTATTTCAAAATCAGGCAGGGGTTTCTGACACAAAGATTTTCTAAGATTTTGCCATGTGGTTGCCACAGCAACTAAAGTTCTGCTTGGATTCCATATCTTTGAAGTATTTTCAATCATTACCTCCTAAGAAACATTCCTTTGAAGTGTGGTAAAAATTGACCCAGTGGTTTAGGAGGAGATGTCGAATGTTGACAGACAGACGGATGACAGATAACATAAGATGGATGCCGGATCATCTGCCTGTCAGAATAGCTCACATGAGCACTCTGTGCTCAAGTGAGCTACAAAGTGACCCAGGTCATACTATTTTTATTATCAGTATATGACCCCTCTTTGCGAAGTTAAATGACGATGCGAAGAAGAAAATAAAGCCTACCCCATCCAAAAAAAAATATATAATAATAATAATAATAATAATAATGATAAAAAATAAATAAATAAAAAATAGTAATACCAGTAGCCTGAAGTAAATGTTCATATTTCATGAATTTCAGCTTGACACTTATTAAAATAGTGAACAAAGTTAGCTTAAAAACACACACACACACACACACACACACACACACACACACACACACACACACACACACACACACACACACACACAAAGATAGAAAGCAGCTTGGCTGGTGTTTGAGAACAGATAGCCCTGATGGCATCAACCCTTCATAATTCTATGTCGCACCACTATGGCTGTAGAATTGATAAAAGACCGATTCGCTCTTTTAACTTTGTTATTTGGGCATGAAGACACTGCTTCAAATAAAGTATGCAGTATGATTAAACTGTCTAAGAAGCACCAATACTCAGAAATTTTGAATGAAAATGCAAATAATCCAGCAAGTGTATGGAAATTATTTAAGGAAATAGGGGCAAGTAAACGGAAAGGGAGTGCAGACATATTTTCTCTTAAAACCAGTGACAATGTCACTGAAAATCCAAAAGATATTGCTAATGAATTCAATAAATTTTTTGTGACAGTAGCATCAAAAATCAAGGAACCTATTGAGACTTCCAATTTTGATAAGCTGCAGAAGTTTTGTAATGAAAAAATTCCTGCAGACACCTATTTTTCAATACCAGATATCTCCTGTGAAAAAGTAGAAAAATATCTAAAAAATATCGACCTCACAAAATCTACTGGTTTGGATAACATTGGGCCAAGATTATTAAAGCTAGCAGCACCATTTATTTCAGATAGCTTAACATACATTTGTAACCAAAGCATAATTAACTCTACATTCCCAAACAAATGGAAAGAAGGCAAAGTAAGACCTTTGCACAAAAATGGCCCTAGGGATGATACAAACAATTATAGGCCTATTTCAGTCCTTCCTGTCTTATCCAAGCTATTGGAGAAGCATGTTCATGTCATTTTTGATCTCACATTATGCACTTCATTCAACACAATCTGGTTTCAGACCCAATCATTCCTGTGAAACTGCCCTTCTTCAGACGATCAATAAATTCCATGAAGCTATAAATAATGGCCAAATTATTGGTATGGTCATGGTGGATTTTAGGAAGGCTTTTGATTTAGTGGATCATACACTCTTGCTTAAAAAACTCAGGCATTATAAAATCTCAGATGAAACACTTCTCTGGTTTTCCTCTTATTTGTTAAACAGAAAACAAAAAGTTGTCATTAATAATATTGAATCGACAACTGAAAATATTGTTTGTGGTGTACCTCAAGGCACAATTTTGGGACCTTTGTTATTTTTAATGTTCATAAATGATTTACCACTTTACACAGATAATGTTTATGCAGATCTTTATGCAGATGACACCACAATATATCAGATCAGCAACTCGCAGCATTTCATTGAACAAGATCTACAGATGGCCTTACAAAAACTTTCTGTTTGGTGTAAACTTAATGGAATGCTTTTAAATACTGAAAAAACCAAAGTAATGTTAATCACCACTTCACAGAAACACCTTCATTTACATAATAGTATTTTGAATTTAACATTTAATAATGATAGTTTAAAAAATATTGATGATGACAAAGTCCTTGGAATCTATATAGATAATAATCTAACATGGTCAATCCATACACAGTTCATTGCTAAGAAAATTTCTTCAAACTTGTGGCTTTTATCAAGATTGAAAGATTATTTATCCCTTGAACACAGAGTCCAATTTTATAAGACATACATTCAACCCCACATTGATTACTGTTCCACAGTATGGGGAGGAACAGCCCATTCTAATCTTGACAGAATCCACAGGTTACAAAAGCGTGCTGTAAAGATCATTTTAGATTATGAGTATTCTGTCATTGCATGCAGTATGAATGACCTTAAAATTCTGAACATTTATGAAAGAATATTTCTAAGAAAAGCAAAATTTATGTATAAAATTTCAAAATCTATCACACCATCTTATATCAATGCAATGTTCACTTTCAGACCTATAAATGAGACTCTTCTGTCTCTTAGATCAGTAAATACATCAAATTTTCACACTCCAAGGCCACAGAAAGAAATTTTCAAGCAAAGTTTAATCTACTCTGGGCCAGTCATATGGAATAATCTACCAAACTGGTTGAAAAATTCTGACTCTGTAGATTCTTTCCATAAACAGTGCATAAAATGGATGAAATGTTCATCATTGAGTCAGCCTTGAATATTTGTAAAAATACCTATTATGTTTTTTTTTTGTTTTTTCCCAGCACAATCACATTTGTTTGTCATATGTTTACAGTGTGAGAGATGGTGTATGTATAAATTGGTACATGTATATCTTTTTTCTCTCAATTACATTTGTTTGTCATATGTTTGTGGTATGTGAGATCATGTATGAAAGACTGGTACATGTTTTTTTGTTTGTTTTTTTTTTTTTTTTAGTAGTTTAAGGTTTAAATGCACGTCCTTGTGAATTTCTGTATATGTACATATCTGTAGTTAGTGAGGGCCTCATGGAAGATTAGTTGTTGCTAAATGTGTCACCCTCTTGAAATAAAGTCTATTATTATTATTATTATTATTATTATTATTAAATAAGAGTAATCCTGCAACAAGTTTCGGGGCGAATTTTCCAGGTAAACAAGATCGTGTAAGAGTAATCCTGCAACAAGAACTCGAAATCTGGACGATGCATTTGAGAAATTCTGTTGGTTAGACATACATTGGTATGTTTTCTACTATTTTTGTACCTTTGTACATTTTGTTAAGGTTTCCAAAATACCTCGTCTGTTTTTATTTTGAAGACTTATTTATATGCTGTGAAAAAAATGGTTAAAACCAAAAAAGAAAAAGAAACAATTGTGTCCTATAACTGAGACACATGGTGTAAACAGACAGATTCTGATGCCTGATTAGGTGGGGGCAAGGAGCTTATGACAGCTTATGTGATGAGGTCTTGGTAGTAGGCAATATTTGACAAATCTCATCGAGAGGGTTATAATAATGGGAGTCATTATTTTATACAGAAGGAGTTATTCTATGGTCCTGGTGGTTATTCTATGGGATATCATCAAGGGGGTCATTAGTTTTGTAAGGGCAGTCAGTATTTTTTAGAAAAGGGGTCCTTTTTTCTATAGAATAATGACCTTGGGGTTGTTATTCTGTGGGGGGTCACTTTACTTTGTTACACCAGCACACAACAAAACCAACAAATGTCCTGTGCGCCTGGTCTAATCAGAGTCTTCACACCAACTCTCTGGATAGCTTAGGATCCAAAGCCTCTTCATGCCTAGGCTGATCTTTGTCTTCTCAAGCCATACAGGCCATTTTTGTCATGAGCTTGCTCAAAAAATAAAATTCACCTGCTCTTCCTATTTTTTTTTTCTGTGGAATATTTACTGTGTTCACACCACATTCCAACAATGATCAGCTGATCAGTGAATCTTTCATATAAAATAGCCATAACTGATAAGCCCCAAGGTGATCAGTGTAAAAACCTATTAATAAGCCCCCTGCTGCAGCAGACTAATATTTGCCATGTAACAGGCAATAAATTAGAAATAATGGAATCCCACTGTAGGTTTGACTGCAAGCATAAATATTTGGTTTGAGAGGCTTTGACCACTTTCATCTGCCCTAGATCAGCAAAATTAGCTTGTTGAAAAATTGATGACATATTTTAGGACAATACAAACACAAAATAGGTTCAGGTGACTGAATTATAGATATTGCTGATTAAATATTCAAATAAGACCTCACACAGCTGCATTGTCATGCTGCTGAAATATGTTAAACCATGTAAATTCATGCTCATTAGGTACCTAAACTTGATGTATTACATCTGTGACTCAAGGCTCCACAATCTAAACTTAACTCGATACTCGACAATTTTAACTCGATACTCGACCAATTCAACTCGATACTCGACAATTTTAACTCGATACTCGACCAATTCAACTCGATACTCGACAATTTTAACTTGATACTCGACCAATTCAACTTGATACTCGACAATTTTAACTCGATACTCGACCAATTCAACTCGATACTCGACAATTTTAACTCGATACTCGACCAACAACTCGATACTCAACAATTTCAACTCGATACTCGACAATTTTAACTCGATACTCGACAATTTTAACTTGATACTCGACCAATTCAACTCGATACTCGACCAATTTAACTTGATACTCGACAATTTTAACTTGATACTTGCAACTTTACAAATCGTGACACTCGTTTATACTTGCTTTGTCCTGAATTTACAGAGTACATTATTCATTTCATTTTCAACTCTCATACATGTAGTTCTTCTTATTTGCTTGTTGATGCTTTTAAGTTGAAAAAAAAAATAAATAAATAAAAAAATATAAACAAAAAAAAAAACAACAAAAAAAAAACTTTTATTTAACTTTTTGTTATTGTAATATGTTTCACTGTGACTAGAACTGTTCTGAAAGCATATGATAGCAGTCTATGATGCAAGACACACAGAAGCAATGATAAGTTATTTTCTTATTGTTTTATTACTTTATTTCAGCAGACAGAAATGCAACACTTATCATGATATGAAAGACTCGCTAACACTCAGCAGGGTTCGAAATTAACAGTAGCAAGTAGCAAATTTGCTACCTGAAAATTCAGTTTGCTACCTGGTCAAACTGTTGGTAGCAAAAAGGTGCTACCTGGTGTAGTGCCCCGAACACTATCAACTTTGTGTTGTGAATGTCTTCAGTGCAAATTAGACGTGACATTTCATATGAGTCATCTGCCAAGCAGACAATTCACATGTAATGTCAGGCCTCATTTTTGCTGAAATAAGAAAAAAATACTTTGAAAATATGTCTGCTAAATATGCTTAGTGCTTGAAGGTTTAACCCTTTAACTGCCAATCTCAACAATTGTCGTCTGCTTTGTCATCTGCTTGTGATTTTAAAGGTCATTTCTGCAAACAGTGTGGACCCAGATCAGACTGCTCCTTCCTTTAGGAGCAGTCTGATCTTGGTCCACACTGTTTGCCTGTACGCAAATATAGGTTAGAAAAGTGTGCAAGAATATTCAGCAGACGACATAAACAGACAACATTTTAAGATGCAGGTTTTCTTGGCATTTTAAGGGTTAATTAACCCATGGCACGGGAGCATTGTTACACCTTTTTCTACCACGTAGATGCATTTTGCTACCTACTTTCAGACCAGGTAACAACTACTTGCTACTTGCGAAAAAAGTTAATTTCTAAACTGTAACATCATAACTTTATCCGCTTTCCTGCAAGTGATGTTGGCAAAAAGTGCGTGGGTCCTGATCATAAATGGTAGAACGTAGTGTATGATCAAAGCTTGTATGCACTGTTTGCATTGTAATATATAGTCATTTCTGATAAAAAAAAAAAGAAAAAAGAATAAACCTGTAAATATAAAATTTGAAAACTTAAAACTTACATCTTGTTAAAGTTATAAGAGGGCGGGTGTTATTAGGTGTAAATTGGTTAATTACTCAATATCACAAGGTGAAATGTAATCAATGTTCAGCAAAGTTTTCTCCAATAATTATTACACATATAAAATAGATCATGGTAATCAGAATCTCCAACAAGTGGCCTTTAGATATGAAAGTTACAAAACTTTTCAAAAATTCATAATAAAATAGCCACATGTATAAGATCCTCTGCCCACCCCCCTTCCCCCACCCCCCCCCCCCCCCACCTCCACCCTCCCGCGCGCTTACACATATGTCTAACGATACAATTTCTCCATTCCAACTAGATCAATCAAAGCGCCAAAGGCACTGAAATGACAGATTCTATCAGATATTCATCAAAAAAAAAATCTTAATTTGTATAAAACCTTTACAAGAAGAACGCCTAACGGCATTATGGACGGGTGTATCAGAAAGGTTAACCAAAAGGTAAATCGGCAAATTGATTCCTCTTTTGAGACAATTTGCATGAAATGTCAAATTATGTTTTACGGTAAAATATCTGCTAATTTTTGACACGCGGGCCATGAGGCAGCGCCTGTCCTATTAATAGCTAACAACAAATTGCGCAGATCAACCTTACAACCTATCTAACGCACTCAGATAATATCGAAGAAAACACATTGCAACATGATTATGAGCACAGCCGTTTTTTCCTTTTAGTATCAAACATAAAAAAATCTTCAGAATCTATATTAAATTTGGACAGTAATCGCTGATTAGACAGTGTTTATATTGCTGGTAACAGTAGCTTACGGTCTAGTTTCTCGCGCCACGTCTTTAGTCCAGCGCAGGCTAATTGTTACACAAGTATGTTGATATGTTAATCCTTAAATTGCATACTACGACTGTAACAGAATACTGATGTCAATTTCATTTTTTCTCTTATTTAATCAGAGAATTTTATGCGATTCATCCGCTGGCAAATAGTTCATATGAAATGCTTAGTCTGGTTTTCTCTGCAAAATAATGGAGAATTCTGAATGTCGTCTGCTTTAAAATTTGCACGGCGCTATAAAGATATTACTAGCATCGGACTACATTTTGAGCGGACACATATTTCAGTGGTAGTGAAGGCAGAATGCAACTTGAAAACGCATATGTCAGCAAGGAATGACAGATTGAATCTGTCATTAAAAAGGGCCCTAATTGGGCATGCAATGCTATGATACTTTTGCACTGCCTTTAATGCAAGAATATATAGAGGAATTTTCTTTTTACATTAAATGAATTGAAAACACAATTTTCACGAGTGGCAGCAGTTTTCAAAACATGTGATGAAATATGAATGAACTGAAAACATCAGAATTTTCATGAGTGCGTAGCACAAGTTGAAATTCTTCTGTTTTCAATACGAGACGAAATATCTTTGGTATTCGCCTACAAAAATGTATTTTTCTTTATTTCTTATGTTTTAAGTAGAAATTACGCACGTCAGAACATGCTTCAAAATTATCTCACGTCATCGGTTCAAACTAGTATGTGTGGGTATCTGGAGCATTACTTTTGAAAAGTGTTCTACATATTAAACCCTTCCAAAACCATTTTATCCTAGATTTTTTTTCAATGTTTACTAAAGTGAAAATATAAATCATCAATCAGATGTGAATTGATACAGTATCTTTTAACTTGTGACTGATATCAGTTTTATTCAATTGATATTCAGCGTGATTTCACTTCTTCTAGGTATAAAATAAAATGATGAACTCATTACTAATGTTTGACAACGACACCATCACTATCAATAAGGACTGCTTTGTAGGCTGCATGAAAGATTTGTATTGTCCAAAGAAGTTTGACTCAGACACTTTAAGCTTTGATCAGGTCAGAGCCTGAACAATTGGCAAGAAGAGTTCAGTTTCCATTACTGGGTAGACTACAAAAGACCCAAAAAGATGGCTTCCACCAGAATCTGCTATCTCCGGTTGGCTGACATTGTTCAGCTGCAGATCGATTATCTGCTGATTGCAGGTTTTCATGAGAAAGAGCTTCCAGACCTCAGTTCCAGACTTCCTTGGCAAAGGCTGTCTGGTGAAAAAAGATGGCCACATTGAATATGACTTCGGGCCAGATGCTCATTTTTCATCCATAGAGACTTTACCGGTGGTCTCCGAGATGGTAGAATCAAAGAAGAGAGGAAATGAGGATACTCCTCAGGCTGGTGCCAGAAGGAAACGACCCTTAACATCAACACCTGCGAAGAAATAACTAATAATAATAATAATAATCAACTTTATTTATAGAGGGTAACACATTTAGTTAACTAGTACTAATCTTCCATGTGATCCTCTTTTTTCCCGGATAGAAACCAGTTCTAAGCAATGTGGATAAAGTTTCTTGCTCAAGGAAACCAACACTTGATGTTAGTAGGGATCGAACCCGGTACCTCTCGATCTCGAGTCCGACGCTTTACCACTGCACCACAGCGCTCCACTTACCACTGCACCACAGCGCTCCACAAAACATTTAACCGTTAAAGACAGGCTAAAATGGAGAGAAACTAGCTCAAAGTTATCATTTGTGCCCCAACGACCCACAAGGTTAAAAAGAGAATGAAGTGAAGTAAAGTGGAGCAACTAGTATCTGGCTAGGAGAGAGAGAGAGACATTCAGAGTACATACATCAGTTTTAATGCTCAAATCTTGAAGATAATGTACATCGATACAGTAAAACAAATGATGTTTTTGTTGAGAATTTGACTTGTGATTGGGCAAAACAGAATTTGATCATTTGGATTTCCGAAATTTGGGTAAAAAAACTACTTATTCAAAGTCGTATGATGATTCTAGAAATGGTCATCAACAGACATCGTACTTAACATGTAACTGGCAATGCAGGCCAGTGCACGGATGCATTTTTGTAAGGGTGGAGATTGGTGTTGATTTAGGATCCACTTAGTTGGGCAAGTTATTTCAAAATCATGGAGTTTTTTCACCAGAACTGAGTTTACATCCCTAAAGTTAGCCTCAAAATCCATTTTTTTTTTTTTTTTTTTTTTTTGTTTTTTGATTATTTTTACTTTTTTTTGTGGGGGAGGGAGGGGGCAAAGGGGGAAAGGGGTGGAGGGTGTTTTGTTTAAGCATTTTTGAAATTACCTAAAAGATGCACCCAATTAAAGATTGTGCACAGGCTTTTACGCTTTTACACAAGCTCATTTAAGCACAGTCAATACCCAAGGACCCTTTTGCATGGTGCCTCTCAAAAGCGAATTGAAAATAATTTTATCATGCAAGGTATTTACATTAATTAGTGTTCAGTATGTGCTGGCCTTTCTATAGCCTAGCTACTAGGCCAATATATTAGTATGTTTGTCACTTTTTGTTTACTTATAATTATTTTTTTTTTTTCATTTACATTCTACTTTTTGATTCAATGTTTAGCTAGTCTATGGGTGAACTTTTCTTCTGTGGTTGTCTCTGAAATATTAGAAATCCAGACCATATTATCTGTAGACTAGCCACAGAGCTCAATAAGCCAAAAATATATACGTATATTTCTAAGCCTTGGGCAAGGCTAGCCTTTCTATTAAGTGTTTTATAGAATTTGAGAGGTCATGTGGTTTTGCAGGTCTTGCAGTATTACATGCAATAGTCTGTTGCAAATATTATTGTGCATAGATTCGTATATATTAGCAATCCATACTTTAAAAAACTGCCCAGATATATACATGTCACATAAATTTCAGTAATCTAGTTGCATTTAACACTGAAGACTACAAACCAACCAAACTGAACCTTTTTATTTTTGACTTTAAAGAGTAACAAGGGGAATTGACCATTTTATGCCTAGCATCCCAAAAAGGGGCATAGGCAAACAGTGCAGGCCCAAATCATATGCAGCAAAATGTGACGTGTAATCATTGATTGCATGAAAAAAAAAAAAAAAAAAAAAAAAAAAAATCTGCAGTTAATGATAAAATGACATTTTCCTTATTATCTCAGAAACAAATAATGAAATTTTTGCAGAGTAAATGGCATTTGTATTTTTATCTTGTACATAACTAATTCCATTTACATTTTAGGATAAAAAAAAGATTTTTTTTAAAAAAGCACGCTTTGGTCAGTTTTGCCCATTTTTTTTTTAATGGCAGTATATGTATTTATGTAATAGCCACAGAATGGTTATTCTTTACCTCTGCACATGGCAATTTCAATGATTATTTGCCTTATGAATAATTGCATACATAGAGGATATTTACTCTTATGCTGTGAATACCATAAATATTGTCATCGAGTGTAATGAAAAACATCAGTATTTTCACGAGTGCGAAGCACGAGTGAAAATTTGAATGTTTTCATTACACGAGATGAAAATTTTATGGTATTCACTGAAAAAGAGTAAATTTTCATTTTATTTTACTTTTTACACGCCACTGCACGTTTCTGACGTCATATCTAACGTCACCAAACAAAACATGAACGTCATGTCGTCGACGTTCAGTGCTTAACATGCGAAACGCTGGAGAGACAAAATCAAAAAGTTTCGGCAAATCAAAAAAATATTGATACCAAAATGTTCCTTACATTCTAACTAAGAAAATGCATACCAACACTTGATACTTTAGTTAAGAAACAAAGAAGTTAGAGGTGTTCAAAAATCTGAAGTGGAGGTAAGATCCACATCTGAAACAATGAAGAAAACCGAAGTCGCCCAAAGCGAGGAGTGAAAATATAAATCGTATCAGTCACTATAGTGAAATGATACGATATCATTTCACTAGTGATTGATACCACTTTTATTTTCACCAGATATACATTGATTTCACCGCTAACAATAAAATAAAAGCTTTTGTGTAAGTGTAACTTTGCAAATGTTTTAAGCAGCATATTTTTTCCACACTGCAGTGAATAGGATTAACATAGGTATATACATGTAACTAAATACAGTGGAACCTCTACTAAGCAGCCACCCAGGGGAATGGTCAATTTTGGCTGCTTAATGGAGGTGGCTGCTGAGCAGAGGTACTCACTCATGGGCAGTTTTGAGACAGCTGGAGGACTGATATAGCCCAAATGGTGGGCTGTTAGTGAATACACAATATGATTATGATACTCATTCAGCATAGTGGTATCTATCTATATATAGAGGATATTTATTCTTTTGCTGTGAATACCATAAATATTGTCATCGAGTGAAATGAAAACATCAGTATTTTCACGAGTGCGAAGCACGAGTGAAAATTTGAATGTTTTCATTACATGAGATGAAAATTTTTATGGTATTCACTGAAAAAGAGTAAATTTTCTTTTTATTTTATTGTTCACACGTCAATGCGCGTTTCTGACGTCATAAATAACGTCACCAAACAAAACATGAACGCCATGGCGTCGACTCTCGGTGCTTAACATGTGAACCGCTGGAGAGACAAGAAACAAAAAGTTTCGGCGAATCAAAATAATTTTGATACCAAAATGTTCCTTACATTTTAACTAAGAAAATGCATACCAACACTTGATAGTTTAATTTAGACACAAAGAAGCTGGAGGTGTTCAAAAATCTGAAATGGAGGTAACATCCACTTTTGAAACAGTGAAAAAAAAACCGAAGTCGTCCAAAGCGAAGAGTGAAAATATAAATCGTATCATTCACTATAGTGAAATGATACGATATCATTTCACTAGTGATTGATACCACTTTTATTTTCCTCAGATATACACTGATTTCACCGCTGACAATGAAATAAATATATTTATTTTATTGTCAGCGGTGAAATCAGTGTATATCTGGTGAAAATAAAAGTGGTATCAATCACTAGTGAATTGATATCTTATCATTTCACTATAGTGACTGATACGATTTATATTTTCACTCCTCGCTTTGGATGACTTCGCTTTTCTTCACTGTTTCAGAAGTCGATGTTACTTCCACTTAAGATTTTTGAACAGCTCTAACGTCTTTGTTTCTGAACTAAACTATCAAGTGTTGGTATGCATTTTCTTAGTTAGAATGTAAGGAACATTTTGGTATCAAAATTATTCTGATTCGCCGAAACTTTTTTGTTTTTGTCTCTCCAGCGGTTCACATGTTAAGCACTGGGCGTCGACGCCATGACGTTCTTGTTATGTTAGGTGACGTTATTTATGTCAGAAACGCGCACTGACGTGTAAACATTAAATAAAAAGAAAATTCACTCTTTTTCAGTGAACACCAAAAACATTTTCATCTCGTGTAATGAAAACATTTACATTTTCACTCGTGCTTCGCACTCGTGAAAATACTGATGTTTTCATTACACTCGATGAAAATATTTTTGGTATTCACAGCAAAAGAGTAAATATCCTCTATTTATTTATTACCTGTAACATGCCAAATTGTCCAAAATAACAATTATATATTGTTTATTCTGATCAATTTTTAGAATAAAAATCACTGTTTGCTCAAGAAGTATTCAGAAGTATACAATAATAACACTAAGTATTGGGATAGATAGCCCTTTGCAAACTGTGTAGACCCAGATCAGATGCCGCAGAACCCAACGTCAGATCGGACGCCGCAGAACACAGTATCTGATCAGGATCTACGCTGTTTGCCATATTTCATCATTTCTTCGAATTATGAGCGACCCACACCAAACTCTTCGGCGACTTTCCCCGAGTACTTCAATTTTCATCCACCTTACAGATTGGATCAACTCAAAATAATTGAAATAATCCTGAAAGGGCTGTAAATTGCAAATAAATAAATTTTTATAGTGTTTTGTATTCAACCTGAAATCAGGCATTTGATCTTTTTCTCTTGCATCGGTTCAAACACTAGAAACATTTTTTTTTTTTTTTTTTTTTTTCATAAAAATGTTTCTGTATTTCTGTACATGTTGAATATAGTAGTTTGCCAAGTGCATAAAGACAGAACAAAAGGTAAAATATATGTGATGATATAAGAATATATGGAATAAATTCTATGAATTTCTTTACATGTTTTTTTTTTTTTCTTTTTTCTTTTTTTTTTTTTTTTTTTTTTTTTTTTTATTTTATTCCTGTCTTCCTCACACAGTGGCAGTTACAGCCTCTAGTCAACAAATGCTTCGCTGCAGATCTGATAATGATCCTTTAAGGTAGTATATGCTAACAGTTGTAGAGCAGAAATCTCATTAAAGTATTCCAAAGATATGAGAAAGTGAAGCTATTAATGTACAGTTATAATAACACCCCTGAATGATGAGGAGGTCAAATGATTCTGGAGCTTTCTGAACCTTGTGAGCCGGACTGGAACCGCTAAGCAAGCAGACTGTTTTAAGACACCAGTGTTATACCTCTTTCGTTTATAACATATGATAATCTGACTAAAATGATCAGAAAATTTAGGTTTTCCGCCATTTATTCTAAACCTGTACACTAAGTTACCATAAAATTCAGTCAGGTTCCGATAGGCCTTGCAGCAGAAGTGTTTTAGTCCGTTATCCGGTATCGTATTTAGAAACCATTACGTAGTCATCAAGAAAACATGCCTATGTAATTTTTACCCCATTAAACCCCACTTTTATATAGTAAAACTGGGGTTTACAGGGGTATACATTATTTTTCTTATTTCTGCTCAAAAACATAGATTGTGGGTACTCGTTAGAACCGCTTTGGCGAGGCGGTTCTAACAAGTACCCACAATCTATGTTTCGAGCAGAAATATGAAAAATATCAGATTTTTTTATATGAAAATTTTCAGTTTTTGGAAGTGAAATTTTCTATATATTCGAATAGGCGTGTTTTCGTAATGGTAGTAAATCCGTCATGAACTGCCTGGTTTATAAAATTCTTTCATTGGATAACCTTTGTACTGCAAATAGTTATCTTTAGATCTTTAAGTAAATGGATGCACAGGGTTTTCCTTGACGCATTTTGGCAGTCCCCCCGCCCCCCCCCCCCCCCCCCTCCCCACACACACACAAAAAAAAACTTAGGGTCAGCATTCTACGTAAATCTATATCGGACCGTCATCGGCCCGTCAGGGTAGCTGACGGGCCGATGACGGCCGGATGTAGATTTACGTAGAATACTAGCTGGGAGGGTCCTGAATGATGCATGCATAATCAAATCCAAAATACATTTTATTTTATCTATGGTTTTGTATTTTAATATATTTATGCTCTTAAGGCCAAGAATTATCAATATTTAGGCAACAGTTAACTGATAAAGCACAAAGCAAATTGAAGCATATGACGTTCTGTAATTGATTTTATTTTTCAAGAAAATAAGACTTGACATTTCATGTGCTAGGCAGACTAAGTGTGTCTAATGCAGTTGCGATTAGTGCTTAAAGGGTTAACTTCTTTAAAACAATAAACCCCTAAATCTTATAAAAAAAAAAGACCGCTGGGACCCTCACATTAAAACCCAGAGTGAAAACCCTGGATACACTTGGCAGATTTTCACCCAAATTTTTGTCATTTCCTGTTTGCTTCCCTGTATACCAAGCCCCTTCTGAAAAGATGTCTACTCTAAAAGGAAAGAATTTCTCCTAGAGGAAGCAAATTCTTAACTTTTAGAGTAGACCCCCTTTCAGAAAAGAGAAAAACAATTTTAACAGGGGTTCTTATCTCCATTGAAAGCGTATCAGTTCCCCTAAATTAGATTTTCTGTGGAAACGTTACTTATCATCAACATTCACAATCTTAGGAGCACATCTACTATCGCTAAGGTGCACGACCAGCCTCAGCCTCTACTTAGCCTCGGGCTTCTGTCGGTTCCGTTGGCGAGATCTTATAAATATTAATATCTATGAAACATTTTATCAAAATATTCCATATTGTCGAAGACCTATGGCTGTTTTCATATTTTTGGCATATCGGAGCTGTCTCGGTCAGTGAAACTTTGGCATTTGGCAAGCCCATTGGCTAGATATTTTTCGGTACCAATCTGTGTGCGATAAGTTATTTAAGTATACCCGTTTCAAGAGTTAAGGGTATTTTCGCTAATTGTCGCTTTTTGGCCTCGGCATTGCCCCCGTCATTGTCTGGTTCGTGTCAATATAAATGTGTTTATTTATCAAAATATTCCATATAGTTGAAGACCTATGGCGATTTCATTATTTTCATTTTTCTTTTTCTTTTTTTTTTTTTTTTTTTTTTGTGTGTGTGTGTGGATCAATCTCACCCTCGGGTAGGAATTTCAGCCAGGGACTCAGAGCCATTCCATGCAGGATAGGGAAATCTCACCCTCGGGATAGGAACTTCAACCAGGGACTCGGAGCCAGTCCATGCAGGATAGGGAAATCTCACCCTCGAGATAGGAATTTCAACCAGGGACTCGGAGCCAGTCCATGCAGGATAGGGAAATCTCACCCTCGGGGAAGGAATTTCAACCCGGGACTCGGAGCCAGTCCATGCAGGATAGGAAAACCTCACCCTCGGGATAGGAATTTTAACCAGGGACTCGGAGCCAGTCCATGCAGGATAGGGAAATCTCACCCTCGGGATAAGAATTTCAACCAGGGACTCACAGCCAGTCCATGCAGGAAAGGGAAATCTCACCCTCGGGGTAGGAATTTCAACCCGGGTCTCGGAGCCAGTCCATGCAGGGTAGGGAAATCTCACCCTTGGGGTAGGAATTTCAACCAGGGACTCGGGCTCGAGTGGGGGTGAGGGTGAGGGGGGGGGGGGGCGTATGCAGCCTCGCAAACTACAGTGTTGTATATGAAGAGACGCAATCAAACCGAGTCTCCGATTTTCGTGATTTTGGGTGTTCTTTATTTCCAAAGGCAATTCTTTTTTACTTTTATTTTGAACTCATCATCATCATCAGCTTGTTGAAATCGTCCCAAGAATAACCGAAAAGCAGAATGATCATTCATACGTATGTACAATGAAAAATAAATGTCTAAAATATTTACGATATATTTACGATGTGACTATAACTCGCGAGGTTGTTTGGATAGTATTTCCTATAAGTACAAGAACAAAGGTCAGTTTACTGACCAGGGTCTACATATATTTGCCAATATACAGTGACAAAATCGGGTTTATCACTAAAATGTCCTTTATACTTTCTGGTCATTTGTGGTCATTGAGCTCATTACGGGATTTTTAAACTTTATATGAGGATTACTGATGAGGCCTAAATGGCCGAAACGTTTACGAAAACATGCCTATTCAAATATATTAAAATTTCACCACCAAAAACTGAAAATCTTCAGATAAAAAAAAAACTCTGATATTTTTTTATATTTCTGCTCAAAACATACATTGTGGGTACTCGTTAGAACCGCCTCAGCGAGGCGGTTCTAACGAGTACCCACAATTTATGTTTTGAGCAGAAATAAGACAAATAATGTATACGCCTGTAAACCTCAGTTTTACTATATAAAAGTGGGGTTTAAGGGGGTCAAAATTATATAGGCATGTTTTCGTGAAGCTAGCCAGTGTGGCTCAGAAACACTGACACTTCAGCTGTTTTTTTAGTTTTGTGAGTGTGTTTATAGCTCTCAAGAAGCATTCTGTCTACAATCTATTCTCAAGCGATCTTTGCAGATACTGGTTTTTCAAACGTGTTCTCATCACTGTTATTTATGGTATTAGTCTGAACTATTATGTAGTTTAGTGGAGATAATCTTCTCCATTTAATATTTCAGTAGTATATCACAGTGCTGTCTTTTTGTGTTGTAGTCTGAAATATACCCAAGGTGCAGATTAGAACGCATCATATGTATAAGCCGCGAGGTCAGAAAACGTACCTTCGCGCCCAGCGCATTCGCGCAGTCTGATCAGAATCTTCACTGGACGCATTTTAAAACCAAGGATGCTAATTTCTTCATGCGAAAAACCTAAGGCAAGACTTAATAATGATAATAATATGTGGAGCTGCCCCGATTATAATTCCAATAAAGTGATGGTGCAAATTATATGAACCATATTTGTTACAATGTTAATTAGTGATATGGGAGTCCAGTGGACACTTACAAAATGACAGCCCTGTCACAATACAACTCATATTAAGTCAAACGGCCTTTAATTACAAGAGAAAATAAATCCTGTTTTACTAGAAATATCTTGATTTATCAATTTACATATGATACATAGGCATTAATTAATATATGCTTATTAATAACTAACTAAAAACTGACTGTTAAAAAAAGGTAAGAGAAAGTCCAGGGAGTGCCACAATCATAAACCGAAGCCCTTCCCAGACACCAAGAGGAAGAGGAAACAGACAAAACCAAACAAGCGCAAATCGAACAAACCTACGAAAAGCACTAAGATTAGCTCTCCCCCAAGCGAGGTAATCGCAATGCTAAAGGACTGAAAAATACAAGAACAAAATAACACAAGGTAAGACATAAAATAAATCGCCTCGTAGAATAAAAGAGTAAGACTAACACCGGGACCACCGCCTTAGAACGGTCAGTAGAATGAACCACCGGGGGAAGGCGGGGTTTAAGCACTTTTACAGCTAGCCAACTTCATCCTGGGTCCCGATGCTACTCTTAATATAGAAATACATAAAAATTCGGTTCACATAAAGGCTCCCAACTCAGTCAATGCATCAAAGCGAAAACATAAAAATCAAATTAATTATAATGATAAACAAAGACGGGTACTCATGGCTAATTCTACTGTATGCCAGAGTAAATGAAAAGACTAATTTCTTTTTCCTTCTTCGGCTAGACCCCCCTCTCATGATCGCCCCCAATATACAGTCCTGATAACGGAGTGCACATCAAAGGCTTATCTTAACTAAGTGATTATGAAGTGATTATAAGGATGTTAAGTCTCCCTAGGTGCGCCCCAAATAAAGCAACTTTATGAGAATAACTACCTTATTAGATACTCAAAATGGCGGTGGCAATTCCACCAATGTTAAAATATTCAATTGTCTATAATTTACTTAATTTTCCACCGATTTTGATCAAATTTATGTCAAAATACATTGTTTGTAAAGTTCTTTACTCTAAAGCACAATACCTTTTAAGGTTGCTTTCCCCTTTCAGATAAATGGCTAACCCAATCAATGTTAACAATTTTGCCGCCCCTTTATTGCACAGCTGTGGGTCAGGCCGCAGACGCAATGACAGTGTAATGTGGTGGAGCTAACCATGCCACTGCTGTCGATTTTCTTTTGCTCTTACTTTCGGTTTACAGTCGAGCCCTCATCTTTTCTTTCATGTTAATTTATATGTTCATTTTTTGTCTGTGGTGATCCACTGATGAGTTAGTCCGTGCGGACCGAACAATTACTTTCAGCAGGAACCGTTTCAGGAATAAGGGGAAGGTCGGATATCCATAAAAGTAGGTTTAAGGGGAATGAAAACATCTAATAGGTCTTCTATTATTTTTTATAAGGCAGACATTTTTTTATAACTTCCTGTTTGCTTTCCGGCACACCAAGCCCCCATCTTAAAAGCGGTCTAATATGCAAAGTCATTCCTTTTAAAGAAGACCGAATTGTAGAAGGGAATAGTGCACATGGAAGCAAACAGGAAGTTACAAAATTGTCTTTTCTTGTTAGCGGTAAAATTCAAATAATAACCCTAGGTTGACCTTTGACCTTTTTACGGCAACGTCAAATTTGCGTCCCTATGCATTTGTATGGGGAAATATTGAAAAAATCGTTTTCTCAAAATGTATTAAAGATTAATGACTGAAACTTACAATGTAAGATTGAAGTAGCAAACCCTTTTAGTTACAATCAAAATTTTGTCCTCCAAGGCTATCTGCCCCTGTCCCTTTGCTATATAAATATATAAAATTGCGTAATCTTTAATTGTCTTCTTTGAAGCCGCTCGGTGAATTTTCACCAGATTTCACATGGGACCTTCTGTTGAAGGGGTATTGTTAGTTTGTTCAAATGGTTCTGTACCACTGAACAAGATGGCCGCCATGCCCATATATGGTAAAAAAAACTTTAAAATTCTTTTTTTTTCAGAACAAAGAAAGCTTTGAGGCTGAGGTCTACCAAGTTTGTTCAAATGACCTTTGACCTTTTACAGCAAGGTCAAATTTGCATCACTATTCATTTGTATGGGGAGATTATTGAAAAATCATTTTCTCAAAAATCTATTAAAGATTAATGGCTGAAACTTACATTGTTTGATCAAAGTAGCAAACCCTTTTAATTCAATCAAAATTTGTCCCCCATGGTTATCTGCCCTTGTACCTGGGCTGTATACATGTATAAAATCACGTACTTCTTCGCTGAAACAACTTTTCACCATATTTCACATGTGGCCTTCTGTTGAAGGGGTATTGTCAGTTTGTTCAAAAGGCTTTGCACCACTGAACAAGATGACCGCCATGCCATAGTAAAAAAAAAACATTTAAAACTCTTCTTCTCCAGAACCAAGAAAGATTTGAGGCTGAATCTTGGGTCTAATAATTTGTTCAAATGATGATCCTAGGATGACCTCTGACTTTTTAACTGCAAGGTCAAATTTGCGTTCCCAAACTTTTCTATGGGAAAATGTGAAAACGTAATTTTCTCAAAATGTATTGAAGACTAATGCTTGGAATTTACAATGCATGATTGAAATAGTAAAACATTTTAGTTACAATCAAAATTTTGTCCTCCATAAGTTATCCGCCCTTGCCCCTGGGTTTATACATGTATAAAATAGTGTAGTCTTTAAACGTCTTCTTTAAAACCGCTTGACAAATTTTCACCAGATTTCACATGGGGCCTTCTGTCGAAGGGATATTGACAATTTGTTCAAATGGTTCCATACCATTGAGCAATATGGCCGCCATGCCTATATATGGTAAAAAACACTTCAAAAATGTTCTTCTCCAGAACCAAGAAAACTTCGAGGCAGAATCTTTGTATATAGCATTGGGGATGCAGTCTACCAAGTTTGTTCAGATGGTGATTCCAGGATGACCTTTGACTTTTTTTACGGCGAGTCAAATTTGTGTCCCCTTACAAAATTTTAAAAAATCATTTCCTCAAAATAATTCAAAGACTAATGTCTGAAACTTACAATGTATGATTAAAGTAGTAAAATTTTAGTACAATCAAAATGGTGTCCCCTGGGGTGGTTATCTGCCCTTGCCCCTGGGCTATATACATACATAAAATCGTGTAATCTTTAAATGTCTTCTATTCTGAAACCGCTTGACTAGTTTTCACCAGATTTCACATTGGGCTCTGTGTTGAAGGGGTATGGTCAACGTTCAAAATGTTCTGCACTATTGACCAAGATGGCCGCCATGCCCATATATGGTCAAAAAACACTTAAAAATCTTCTCCAGAACCAAGAAAGCTTTGAGGCTGAATCTTGGTATATAGCATCTGGGGCGCAAGTTCTACCAAGTTTCTTCAAATGATGGTCCTAGGATTACCATTGACCTTTTTATGGCACGGTCAAATTTCTATCCTACTTAAATTTCTGTCCTACTTGCTGTGGCAACACCGGAGGAATGTAGCATGGCATCTGCAGATAAGCAATGGCTGTTTTAATATGGTGAGCGAATCGTGGCCCATGGGCCTCGAAACAACGTCGATTCAACGTTGATTCATTGACGTTGAATTTACGTTTGAATCCGCTGCGGGTGCTGGTTGGATTTCCATCAATAGATTCTAAGAGGAATGACTCCTGAGAATAGTGAACATAAGCATATACCTATATAAACATTCCTGAAGTGTCCATGTTTTGGACTAGCTAGTTTCGGCCAATTAGGCCTCATCAGTGACTCAATATAAAGGTTTAAAGAGTCCCGAACGCCAAGTTACAACCTCAAAGGGTTTACTGTTGTCCATTAAAAAGAGATATTACTGTTGTAATTCATCACCAGCTAGCATTCTATTGAAACTTAGTTTGGATCGCCATCGGTCCGACAGGAACGATCCGATATAGATAGAAGTTGAATGATGGCTGGGTCCTTTTTCGTTCTCTTTTCGTTTGTACATTCTGTTTTGTGTTTTACATGTAATTAAACCCCTTTCAAACACATTTCCCAGCGGGCAAACAACGTCGATTCAACGTTGATTCATTGACGTTGAATCAACGTTGACTCGACGTTATTTCAACGTTGCGTGCCTGCTAGGTTTGGAGGGCTTTTCTTAAGTGTCTCCATATTAAGTTTGTTTGTAGTCTTTTTTTAACCATTAATCTTTATTGATTTTAATTACACTGTTACATTCTTTATAGCTGCCAGTAATCCGACAGATCCATTTGAAGCATGTGAATATGAAAATAATTGAAGACATTTTTTTTTTCAGATTCTATCAACTAATATATTACACTAAATCCTGAATGCCTAAAAGGCGGTTCACGGTATCTCTAATCAAAGATCCCTTCCATTTTAGAATACACAGAAATACGCATATTGATAAGTTGTTTACCCATAGTGCCTCAGTGATTTTGCGACGTGTTCTCTCTCTCTCTCTCTCTCTCTCTCAATAAAATATATTTATCATGATTGTAAAACTCATGAAGTGGTAAATGATTATCCTAGTCCAAATGTATGTTACCATATTCGTCTGTTACCATAAATGTTACTTTTGGATTAAGTCTGCCCACACCACCCACCCCAAACCCCGCCATTATGATGTTGTGAGTACTGCACAATGTTGTTTACGACCACCTCTAAAACATCATTACTGTGTTCACAATGTCCTTGTGTACCAGAAAATAGACAACCTTAAATGTATCGGTGGTGCGCCCCAGCGACCAACAAGTTTAAAGGACTGAAGTTAAGTGAAATAAAAATGTCATAATCTTAATTTTTACTATGTGTTATATGAATTAATCTATATAACTCACTAAGCTTATTCAGAGGATGACAAAATGTTAATTACTTTTCGTATTTGTCCCAGAAAAATAATCATTGACAGTCCTTGCAAATTGTCACCTTAAGGCATAATTTGCATGGAATGCCAAAGCCTATTTTCTGGGAAGTAAGGAGACAATTTGTATGGAATGCGAAAGGCTACTTCCTGGAACAAATATCAAATAAAATAGTTCAAAATGTCGCCAGCTGAAATTTTACCCAGAATGCTGTGCGTTGGATAAAAAAGTGTCTTCTTGTCTGTCAAATAATATTCAGTCTATCAGGTTTGAATTCGGTCTATCATCTCCAAAGGACCTAGATACAGATTTCCTTGTCATATTGATTTAAAAAAATATCGCTTACAAATTGCAGAAGCTTTACGGGAATTCTGCAAACATTGGTGCAAACGAGAGTATGGTGAGCCTTAAATGTGCTTTAAATGAGTAGAAAATTAAGTATTTTCAAAACAATCTGTTCACGTATTTCATTTTACTCAGACTAATATTTCAAACCTGTTACCACGTAAACCTAAATTTTCTTTCCGGCATTTGAAGCAAGGTATCCAAAACTTCCATAGGAAGTATGTTTTGATTCCAGTTGGTAAGGCAGCAAACTATGTTGTCATTGTTTGACGTTTGCAGTATGTCAATACTTAAAAAAAGGAGCTTGGCAGTATTAAAACGTACATGCACACTTCCATAGATGAGAAGTCACTATTGACAATAATGGTACTCAGTCTGTCAGGTTTGTAGGACCAGGAGAAGCTTCCTACTTTTTATTGGTTACTGGGCGCAACGAGACCATACAAAGCACGTTTTATCGCAAACTCTAGTTTGTACACTACACAGGAACTCTAGAAATTATTGACTTCTCGTCTTACTGCTATTAAAAAGCATGTAGTTAATTTCTGTGAGACAGAGTATGTAAGATCCGGTAATATATTTTTTGGTTTATAAAAAATTCTGATGTGGTTCTCGTAGACTAAATTTTGATGTTTCCGTGCATCTAGTTTGTCTACATATGATTTTTCCACGCTTTACACAGTACTGCCGCATACGCCGTTTAAAGATATGCTTCTTGATTTAATTGAAAGAATCTACTTATTTTCACTTCTGAGGACCACAAACATTATACGTTGTGGTAATGTCAGACCGTTTTTGAGGCGCTTTCGTTTCTTCTTGATAATATTCTTATGCGGTTTGGTACTAAATTATACCAACAAATTAATGGTATATCTATGGGTGCAAATCGTGGCCGCTCTCCCACCCTTTATTGCAGATCCATTTGTTTCATCACGGAAGAGACTTTATGCTGTCCGTTTCTCAAGCAAATTAGGCCAATTTTATCGAAGCATTCAATTCAACGTCTCGATACTTGGACGACTTTCTTAGTATTGGTAATAAATATTTTGCATAGGTCATTAGGTTGTATCAACCGGGTTGATACACTTGTATCAACCGGGTTGATACACTTTATTCAGAAGAACTACATTTAAACAAAACAAATACCTCTGACACCGAAGCATTGTTTCTAGATTTTAATTTATCAATATCGAATGACATAATCTCTGCTAAGAATTATGACAAACGGGACTCAGTCGGATGCGTGTCCGACTGATGATCAGGTGTTCGATATCTTCCTGTCCCGGCAACATTCTGTCGTGGAGATTGATCATGAATTATTTTTCTACAGCCATTCTCTCCCTTCCACTGATTCTGCAAGGCATCACGAAACATACCTATATAATTTTGACCCGCTTAAACCCCAATTTTACATAGTAAAACTGGGGTTTACGGGGGTATACATTATTTTTCTCATTTCTGCTCAAAAACATAGATTGTGGTACTCGTTAGAACCGCCTCGGTGAGGCTGTTCTAACGAATACCCACAATCTATGTTTTGAGCAGAAATATGAAAAAAAATCAGAATTTTTATCTGAAAACTTTCAGTTTTTGGTAGTGCAATTTTCAATATATTTGAATAGGCGTGTTCTCATAATGGATAGTTGTCTGACGGAATAATATGTACAAGTACTGATTAACCGCTTATAAGCTGGAGCCGAATTTTTCAGTGCCGTTTGGATGTACTTGTGCAATCATCAGGAAAACTTGCCTATATAAT
Organism: Anodontia alba; assembly: GCA_964016985.1. Taxonomy (NCBI): domain Eukaryota; kingdom Metazoa; phylum Mollusca; class Bivalvia; order Lucinida; family Lucinidae; genus Anodontia; species Anodontia alba. Next base: position 98,065,443 of record OZ024825.1, on the reverse strand, counting down.
TTTGACCCCCTTAAACCCCACTTTTATATAGTAAAACTGGGGTTTACAGGGGTATACATTATTTTTCGTATTTTTGCTTGAAAACATAGATTGTGGGTACTCGTTAGAACTGCCTCGTCGAGGCAGTTCTAACGAGTACCCACAATCAATGTTTTGAGCAGAAATATGAAAAATAGCAGAGTTTTTTATCTGAAAATTTTCAGTTTTTGGAGGTAAAATTATCTATATATTTGCGTATAGGCGTGTTTTCGTAATGGAAACAAATCTAACAACTCGTAAAACAATTCGTTCAGTCATTCAGCAAATAAAAAAAAACTGTATAGTTTTTTCACAGCTTGCTGCGAAGTTTGGTTAGAATGTTTGCATCAATACAAATTGGGTGCCATTATTGACCACTGTTGTGAACTTTTGACACCATCTACTCCCGTTTCTGGAGAAGAATTTATTCTACTAACGTAACAGTGGTCATCTTGAGAAACGCATCAAATAAACTTTCATGCCAACTTTACCAGAAGACTCCACATTATGTTTGGTGAATATGCGCCGTGCGGTTTCAAAACAAGCATTTGCTGTAAGTTGCGGATGGACAGTGGACGGATTATGCTTACAACAGCTCATCGTGTGGCTTGATGACTAAAATGCATGACTGCAGCGGTCAAGGACATGGTTCTACATGATAAAGTTATCTGAAAGTGAAGAGCAAAGATTCGCGCGGACTCGCTTCTCACTTGTTATAAGGTACATTTCCTCATTACCCTAGCTTCAAAATTCATATTTCTGCCACCGTGTTTACCCTACATATTCAAACAAATATGTCTGAACAAGCAGTGTAAACCACAATCACAGGCGCTTGAAGTTTATCTCCGCAATCCTCTTAAATAGACATCTGAAACCTGAGAGATATAAAAGCAATATCGATATTGATTTTGAATACCTCTTATATCAAGATAGTTTAAGGATTGATTGGCAGAACTTCAAGCACTTGTTTTTTGGATTGAGCTGAGGTCATGTCGAGCTGGTCAGTTTACCTACTCACTCTTTACCTGGGCAGGCTTAGTCCTCTAAGCGGTTAACCAGTATTTGTGCTCATACTTTCACCAGTAACAGACAACTGCCCTTTTTGAATCAGCGGAAGGGGAAGCCCAGCTAGCATTCTACATAAATCTACATCGGGCCGTCATCGGCCCGTCAGCTACCCTGACGGGCCGATGACGGCCCGATATAGATTTACGTAGAATGCTGACTGGGAGAATGATCGTAGAAATGATTTCATAACCAATCTCCACGAAAGTTATGTGGCCGACCTTCTCACTTGTTAAAAGGTACATTTCCTCATTATCCTAGATTCAACACCCATATTTCTGCAATCATATTTACCCTAAATATTCGAACAAATATGTCTGAACAAGCAATGTAATCCTAGATCAACGCTGCTTAAGGAGCAGTTTAACCAGGGTAAAACGGTTTGCCATTTTAGATGTACACTTTAAATACATCACCGGAGAATTAAATGGACTAGTTTAAACGTTTGCGTGGGCGGGGTGGGGGGACGGGGGTGAATACATACAGTATACAACAGTTTGTACTTTTCTCATCATGTATAAGAAAGATATAACCTAATTGGGTTACAAAATTCTGTCTGAAAACCGATCTACACTAAAAAGCAAAAAAGGGGAATAGATTCTTTCTTCTTAGAGTATATTCCTGTTCAGAAGGGGTTTAGTGTGTAGGAACGCAAACAGAAAATAATGAAATTTATCTCCTTTTTTTAAAAAATGTCGGAAAACCTACAGGTGTATTCATTTCCTTTAAAACATATATATGAAGGCTAGATTTTAATGCATTTTATTTATGAATATAATAATATACCATTGTTTACTGATATATATATAATAGTTCCAAGTTATGTTATACAAGTACATGCTATATCCATCGACAGTCACAGACACATACATATACATTAATAAACACATTGAATCTATATTAAGCTCAGCTTCTAGAATTATCGGAATAATGAGAAAACTGAAATATGACTTTTCCAGAAGAGCATTGAACCAAATATATATTTCATATGTTCGGCCACTTTTAGAATACTCTAGCATTGTCTGAGATGGATGCACAATTGAACAATCCAGTAGTTTAGAAAAACTTCAAAATGAAGCAGCAAGGATTATTACTGGTTTAACTAGGTCAGTATCCCTTGAGCGACTTTATAAAGAATGTGGCTGGGAGACATTAAAGTCAAGACGACGCAACCAGAAACTGAAATTTATGTATAGAGCAGTTAACGGCACAGTGTTGTCCTATATATCTGTGTTAATTCCACCTACTGTCAGTGAAGTTTCACATTATAATCTAAGGGATTCCAGTAACATTACAATTCCGGTTACACGTACGGCTACGTTCAAACGATCCTGCATTCCCGCATCTGTAGACTTGTGGAATAATCTTGATCATACTACACGCCAGAAGCCCAGTTTGTGTTCATTTAGTTATGCCTTACGTTCACATGTGATATCGAATATAGTTCCAATTTATTGTATACAGGGAAACAGAAAACTGTCCATCCTCCACGCTAGATTGCGTAATCATTGCAGTAACTTAAATTTAGATCTCTATAATAACCACATTCGAGATAATCCACTATGTGATTGTCTTAGAAATGTCGAAAGTGCTGAACATTTCTTTTTTGAATGTACACGTTTTGTGGCCCAAAGAACTGTTATTTAATAGTACTAGACAGTTCCATCCTCTAAACATAAGTACTTTGCTCTATGGGAACGAAGATCTCCCGCTTGAAAGTAATTTCAATATTTTTACGTCTGTCCAAAAATTTATTAAAGATTCAGCACGCTTCGCATGAGAAATTAGAATTAAAACAACAAGGTTAAAAGTATGATATTTTATAAATTTTCTTCTTTTTTTTTTCAGGGAAAAAAGCAGATGCCCGTGCCTGTTCCGCCCCATTTATGCTGTACAAATATAACAATAGCAATAACAATACTTGTCTGTACAACTCTCTCTCTCTCTCTCTCTCTCTCTCTCTCTCTCTCTTAAATGATGTATGTCTTATATGTGTGTTTTGTGTTGCCATGTTAATGTTATGTATTATGTTGTAGGGGAAGGGCCGTAACTAATGTTGTGAGAACTTGTGGCCCGACCCCGTTACTATTATAGAGGCAATAAAGTATGCTTAACTTAACCTAACATACATATACATACGTCAGTCCATTTGTCACGTATTTATCGATGATTACACTGAGCCTCAACGTCAGAGAGCGTTCCTTCGGGCATGTGTGCCCAACGAAGATTCAGATCAGTCTAGGCATTTGTGCAGTCTGTTCAATATCTTCCCTGGGAGCATTTCGGATAGCCAAGAATGCAATGTTTTCTTCATGCGGACAACGAAGACTGATCAGACTGCATGGATGCCCAAGATGATTTTATTTTGTTTGTTTGTGTTGAGGTTTTACGGCCCAGTCAACCCAATGGGGTCATGTCGAGCGCGGTCAGTTTACCTAACCACACGTTTACTGGGCAGGCTTAGTCCTCTAAGCGGTTAACCAGTATTGTGCACATTCTTTCGCCAGAAACTGACAACTGCCCTTCTTGAATCAGCGGAAGGGAGAGAATGACCGTAGAAAATACCATGATGATTTTAGTCAATCTGAAACGCAACTCACATGGAATAGGCGGTCGGTTTGGGTAAGGCAGTTTATCTAGTGTTCTTGTAATTAAAATTGCGGTTAGAATCGAAACTAATCCATCTTCTTGTAGCAGATTGTATGAATTTTTGACATATTAGGATAATTTTACTGATTCATTTCCATTTATGTCATACTGACCATCTTACATTTTATCTTCGGTTTTCATTCAGTAAAAACCAGCTTTCTCATGCAAATTCCAGAGTTCTAAAACGATGTCCTAAACAATTTATATGTCTATCAAAAATGAATGTTGTCCCTACATAAACGTTTACTGTCAAGGGAGCTAGGAATGGACAAAGAGCTTAGGGGTAGGAACAACTGGCTATCGAAAACGATATTTCCAAAATTCAAATGCAGTTACGCAACTCATGGCAGTCGACGCCCGAAATGACTTGTTTCTTAAATTTGCTTATATTTCAACATTCTACGAAAACAAATGGATGGTTTCGGTCTTTTTGGTTTTCAATTTACGTACAAGACATATCAAATGAAAATAAATGATAACTGAATCCATTTACAACTGAAAACTCGAAACAAGTTCACCTCACATACCATGCTATCAAGGCACATGGTAGGTCTGTTACAATTTCCTCCCTGATTAATTAGACGCATCTTCTAGTTGCTTTTAACCGTGCCGACACTGATGACGCAGTCCTTATGCTACTCACAGTCCGAACACGGCTTACGCTTAGCAATCAAATATCACAGGGAATAAAAACTCGTGGTCCGACTGGGACTCGAACCCAGGGAAACTCGCAGATCAGCAAGACTGGCCGTGCAACTGATTTATACTGCTTTATAGCTTATAACATTGTTACAGGCTAACCATGTGACAGTATATCAGACGGCATTCCGATGTGCAAGAGTTCCTAGGTTGGAGTCCCAGTTCGGCAAATTTTCTTTTTGTCTCCCTGTTACATTTTGTGGCTCAGTTTTTCGTCTGTCCTCGGACTGTGAGCAGTAAAAGGGACTGCAATGTCGGTTTAGGGCATGGTTTGAATCAGATCTGGGGACGAATCTAATTAACACACCGGGTAGGCGGCAATCAGGAACTCCCGCGGCAATCTGAAACGCAACTCACTTTAGCCCCGCTATGTTCCTGCAGTTGTCACGCGTGTATTACAGCTTGCTGTACTCTTAAAACCACGAAAATGAGGAGAAATATGGACAATTTAGTGCATTTTTTCTCTTTGAATGAACAAAAACAAATTTATTCATCGATTGCCATGCAGCTTTTTGCGTAGCGTTAGTCGATTGCCATGAAAGTCGTTTTCGAATGCCGTCACTCTTTACCCTGCGCTTATTAAATGGATGCTACATTGAACGTGAATAACAACAGGTCGATTGAATCGTCACAGATTAGCCACAAATAATTGAATTTTATCTGTCTGTCACTGAAATGATCAAATAAGACCACAAAATATGAAAAATCTGCCAGGTTTGTTCGATTCTCAAGAAGAAAAAAAACTCAATCTCATGTTCCGGGTTATGTTACGGTCAACACGCTTTAGATTCCAAGATCAAATTTAGTTTGGTACATCCTTGATAAATCTTTATATCTCCGGCAAATAAATGAGCTGTTTACTTACCTAAACCGACCGCCTATTCCACGAGTCGCGTTTTAGATTACCGCGGTAGCTCCTGATTGCCGCCTACTCGGTGTGATTTTAAACACATCAAGAAGTAGTTTCAAAGTCTCAGATAAGTATTAGTGGCAAACAATGTAGACCCTTATCAGAATGCGGCATCTGATCACAGAGTCTACATTGTTTGTCACTCATTCAGCAGTATCTTAGACACAATAGTAGGTAGTAAAATGGACTGGTTCAAATTTTTTGAACAATTATGGTAAGGAGATAAGGCCCCGATGTTATAAAACTTTTATTCATGCTCAGTTCAGCTGAGCATGAAATTTTCTCTGCTAATAAATATGAAAATGCCAACAATAGCTGGCATTTTCCTATTTATTAGCAGAGAAATTTTCATTCTCATCTATGTTTAGCAAAACAGAATTTGGCATTGTTGGTAATTTGAGATTTATTAGCATGAAAAAATTCATGCTCAGTTGAGTTAAGCATGAAAAAAGATTTATAATCTCAGGGCATGGTGTTCAAATATATACATTAAATATTCGCAGAGAAGGCATCTGCACAATCTGGCATATGTTCTCCCCAGTAGATTCAAGAGCATCCAAGCTTCGGTCAGGCGATTTGCAAATGCTCTGCGGAGGACTTAAAGGCTCCATATTCCTCAAAAAATAGACATCTTATTATGGCAGAAAGATTTAATAAATTGATATATGGTATTAACACAATCTTAAAATGTGGCACCTGATAGCCTGTAAAATTTCATTTAGTCTCTCGTTCTTGAAATGAAATGATTTTTATCGTATCTCTGAATTAATGTTGCCAACATTAATTCAGAGATACGATAAAAATAATCATTTCATTTTTGATCCGGTTGAAAAACGAGAGACTATCTGAAATTTTACAGGCTGTCAGATGTCACATTTTATGATCGTAATAATACTATATATCAATTTATGAAACCTTTCTTGGATAATAAAATAATGTCTTTTTTTGAGGAATATGGAGCCTATTTCATGATGATTTTTTTTTTCTTTTCTTTTTTCACCCTAAAACACATGTTTTGGGTACTCATTAGAAGCGCCTCTCTGAGGCGCTTCTGATGAGTGCCCACCAAATTTGTTTTATGGAGATTTGGAGAAAATTAGAATTCCAAAATTCCTATCAAATACTCATCAACAAATCCTCTGGTCTAATAAGACTACGTGGATGTGCATGATGATCTAGGTCCCTGTAAGCTCCTTTCTGTATAAAGTAGCTCATAAGTCCATCCAAATATTCACCGATAATCCAGCATACCACAAATTTAATGACAGTTTTTAGAAGATCTCTACAACTTTTTATGTCTTACTTATTCGGACAGACAATACTAAACAAACAATGAAGACCCAGACCAAATGCAACAGAACATGGCGACCGATCAGGGTCTATACTGCCACTCAGCCAGCAGTTTTAGTCACATTGACATGTTTTTAGTAATATCCCAGCTGGCATTGAACTTAAATCTACATCGGACGATAACGGTCCGATATAGATTTGAGTAGAATGTCAGCTGGGATGGAGGTGTTCTAATTTTGGGATAAGGATGGAAGGAATTACAATGTAAGATGTCTGAGTATTTAGAGTTTGATGTAAGAGTTTTGCTGGATGACATATTTACAAAGACATCGTTGTGTAATACTATTCCACTAACTTGTTTAGCTTGCAAAGATAGGTCAGAAAAGCGTGGATCTTGATCAGACTGCGTGCATGCGCACATTATCTCAATATTCGTTAAACACATGTGTACTTGTCCTTTTGTTTGGTACAGATTTAACGTATTTACTAATAATCCAACACATTAATGCTGTTTCTCAAGATTCAATTGCAATATGTTCTAACAGAAGTTCTCTGCTTGATTTTGTTTTAAGCAACAGTTTCCTCGATGGCATTCTCACAAAAGCACCACTATGTCCACCACTAACTGATGCAGTCCTGCGAAAAGACTGGACACGTGGTCTTCCTGGCTCTTTAATATTTTTAACTATATCATCATCCTCATCGATTGTGTTTTGAACATGTTTTTCTTCTTCCATTTCCTTGTATATTTCTTGAAGCACTTTTTGAAACACAGTTGAACCTTTAGGCAACTCAGCTCTGTTGCCCATTGCTGTACGCCCGCCTGTAACTACCTTTGAAAGGGCAGTTTGTTTTTCTTTCAGGCCTCTTCTTACCTCCGTTGCTAACATGTTTTGTTATTCTTTTTTTATTCCAAATACCTGTAGGTCATTTGTTATCCGTATCAGATCGACACGTTTTCTTTCTTGTATCACATTGTTATTGCCTTTTACTTCAATGACATTTTAAGCTGCAATCGATGATCAAGAATTGTTCAAAAGAAAGAGCTAGCTGTATAAACGGAAGAAAATCATGTAGCTATCCATTTAGGAAAGAACAATTTTTGCACCGGAACGAATCGATATAGAAACAGACTGCTTTATAAACAGAAGAAAATCATGCAACTCTCCGTCTAAAAAAGACCAATTTTTACATCGGGATGAATCAATGTATAATTTCAATTCACTTTTTCTTGACCATGTATTCCAAGTTCATCAGTTTATTTATATATTTAGTTTTGATTTTTTTTATAACCTGTTTCAAGTTTGTGTTCACATTGAACTATCTGCTTATGTTTAACTCTTTATTGTACAAAAATTATATTTATAGAAAGTTTTAAGGGAAAATGATACACTTTCATGGAAGACAACTCTGTCAAAAATGTTTAGTCTCCGTTCTGAAAATTTGGGAGCAAATTCTTTTCTTTTAGAATAGATTCATTTATAGAAGAGGATTAATGGAAAGGCAAACAGAAAATCACAAAGTTGCCTCCCTTGTAAAAATGACAGAAAATATACCAAGTGTATTGAGTCCCCTTAAATCATTCATCTTCTTCACAAATCATTGTATGTATATTTATATGAAAAACTTTAATTAAGTTATTTTAGACCACAGTATAATTTGAATAAAACTGTTATTGGAAAGTGTTTACAACAAACCTCCAGCCATAATATATAACATTCACTTATCTAAAGTTATCTAAAAGTATTCTTTTGCCGCCATACAAAGTTCGCTACCCCGTCATACAATGAAAGCATTGTGAGTGTTTTAATGATGTACACAATTTAAGCATAAATACTGACGACGCAAAAAGGTTTAACCTTCAACGATTCTATGTGTAATTCCTTCTTTGTTAAAAATTTCGAAGTTGCTAAATGCTCTTAACTTTATTTGGAAATGTCCCTTAAATTGTTGATAAAGATATGTTTTTAATTAAAGGGGCGCTTCTCATGTGTACCAACTCCAACGTTCACTTATCGCTGAGTGCATGTACGTAAGAAATTTATCTTTATCTTTCTCTCTCTCTCTCTCTCTCTCTCTCTCTCTCTCTCTCTCTCTCTCTCTCTCTCTTGTGCGTGCGTGTTTGAGATAGGGTTGAACCTACAAGCTGATACATACGTGCGCACTGTTTAGTGAACGTTGGGGTTGGTACACAAAAGGGACGCTCTTCGATGAAATTGATAGGACATTGTTTCAATGTAGTGAGTCAACTGAGTTACGCTAAGTAATGCAGGCGCGTAGCCAGGCGGAAGCTGTTAAGCCCGGGCTTCAACATAAATTTGGCAATTTAACCTTATTTTCACCTCAAACTTGTTCAGATGACATCAAATGGGCCGGGCCACAGCATTTCCTACAAGACCACATGTCCGCTAAGCAATGACTCAGATCAACCGGCGCAAATGCGCAGGCTGATCAGAGTCATTTTTTGCGCTGATTAGCCAAACATCTCAACTTTCTTTAGACAAACGCTGGGCGCGTATGCAATCTTGTATATAGAAATGCTATGCCTCGGTCGAAATAAAGATTCTATTTGCAGGCTTCATCTTCATAAAGTTCCTGGCTACGCCCCTGAATTTATTAGTATACCTTAGATTCATTACCGTAATTGTCCTTAAAATTTGAACAAGTTCATTTTACTACCTGTTGATATGCCTAAAAGCTGCTGAATGGGTCGCAAACAGTGTATATCCTGATCAGATGCTGCATTCTGCTACGTCTGATCTGAATCTACACTGTATGCAGACTTCTCTGTCTGAATACTTAAATAAAGAATGAAAACGGTGGATATCAAGAAGTCCCACCCCCGACAATAACATCCTGGTCACTTATCCGCTTGGAAAAGAATGTTGCATGATATTTCGGTATATTTTCATTCTGCTGTTGAGCAATTTGCCAAAGACTATAGCAATATTTTGCTTAGAAAATACCCTATTCGAGAACAGTGTGAAGTTTTGTTAAAGTCAGTTTCAGACCAGTTAATATAGGTGAACGGATACAATTGGCAGACAGTCCGCCATTTTGTACAAGGAAGATGGTTCTTTTGTGATCTGTTTGCTTCCCGGTCCACGATTCCCTTCATAGAAGAGGTCTACCCTAAAAGGAAACAATTTGTTCTTCTTTTCTTTAAGAGAAGACCCCTTTTTAGAAGGGAACAGAAACAGTTTTGAAAGAGTTACCTCCCCCTGAAAGTGTACTCATTTTCTTACCATGGATAAGAACAGCCCCTTAAATATGTAATTATAGCAAAGTACAGCAAATTGTGTAGATTTCAATTATTGAATTTTTAAAATTAATAGGTAATTCTACCCCCAGTGCTAAACAACATTAGTAGATGCGAAAGTTCACGTAACTGTCAAATTTGTTAATTGAGTGTATATTATTAAACGAGGCGAAATGTCACAAACTGTACTGTCGAACATGAGCGCCCAGCGAAGATTCAGATCAGCCTGCGCAGAATCAGAATCTTCACTGGGCGCATTTTCAAGAACCAAGGATGCAAAGTTGTTGTTTTAATGCGGACAACAAAGACTGATCCGAATGCAGGCTGATTAGAGTCTTCGAGGGCGCACTTGTCCGAAGGTATGTTTTTTCACGTTGAGCCTCGAATGATGAAAGGCAAGAAAAAAGCTAATATTTTAGGATACATTTTGCTCATTTTCAACACAGTAGAACAGCTATGGAATGAAACAGCCCAGCAGGCACATAACATCAAAATGACGTCGTATCAACGTCGATGCGACGTCATCACGTCGCATCGACGTTGATACGACGTCATTTTGACGTTATTTGCCCAATGGGAGTTTGGGTCAGTGCAATTTAGGTGCATGGTCATAAGATCGCAGATTTGTACAATTTGGTCCTGAACTCCTTCCAATACCACGTGAAATTTCTGTTCTCTGTTCTGAGGTCTTCTGCCTCTCAAGAGACTTTCGCCATGAAAGTACGATAAGCTGGTAAGCAGGAAGCGACAGAGATATGTATACTCAGCGGTATTTACTTAATGAAGTATGAATTATGAGTAAGTTTACATAGTAAATGCAACGGGAACGGACTGAAACTGATATTTGTAATCATTACTTGTTCAACAGAATTATCAATAACTATTTTATCTTCCATGGAAGTCACTATAAGCCTTTTTTCGACATTGAAGATCGCTCTAAAAACGCCTCGGAGTGTGTGTGTGTGTGTGTGTGGGGGGGGGGGGGGGAGGGGGGATTGGGAGGGTAACTTGGGGGTAATTGTGGTACGTATTTCAAAACCTACCCCATTCATATACCCGGCCTTTGAAAAAACAGACCTATTCATAGACTCGATCGTCTGAAATGTTGACCTTTTCATATACTGCGATTTTGATTTTTATACCCATTCATATAGAATCTACTCTTCGCTGCTTGCATACATATTTACAAATAAAAGTTCACAAATTAAACGCCATTTAACTATCATCTTGTACACTGGCACGCAGGTGTCTAATCCGGTTATTCAGGCCCTCCCGGCGGGGGGGTGTGGGGGGGTGGGGGGGGGTACCTGTTGCCTGATTCCACTGAACAAAATCGGCATTTTCCTTTGTTCCCCCAAATCAAAATCTTGATTTTCTATGTTCGCTGTTCCCCAATTTTTGCCTTTGTTCCCCTGTTCCCTTCAGTTTTAGACTTTTTTCCCTTGTTCTCCGGAAATACATAGCCTTATTCCCCTGTTCCCCAAAACCCCTGGGAGAGCCTCTATTTCTAGTGGACTCATCTATCTTTATCACATGGACGAGTCTATTCTTTGGAAAATTGGGTCTTTCATATACCAATCAAGAAAAATCGGGTCAGTCATATACTTTTTTGTTGAAAACAGGGGGCGGCTATTCATATACCTAGCAGCGCTGAAAAGGGGGCCAATAGGAAGTTACCCGCACACACCCACCTCTAGAAAAACGCGGGGCCTTGGTGGCGCAGTTGGATGCGCGTCCGACTGGAGACCTGGAGGTCGCGGGTTCGATCCCCGCTGAGGTCGGCAACATTCTTTCGTGGAGATTGATCATGAAATACTTTCTACGGTCATTCTCTCCGTTCCGCTGATTCAAGAAGGGCAGTTGTGCCTACCCAATAAACGTGTGGTTAGGTAAACTGACCGCCCTCGACATGACCCCACTGGGTTGACTGGGCCGTGAAACCTCAACACAAATCGAGAAAAACGCAACAAAACTGACACGATTTCGTTCGATTTGCATAATGCATTATCTGTCTCTGCCACATGACTGTACCGTGTCACATGTTTTTCTTTGCATGGAAGTTTGAAGTTCTACTCTCGTAAGTTGAGTTCGCAGAGAGAGAGAGAGAGAGAGAGAGAGAACCATGAAAACATGCCTTTATAATTTTGCCCCCTTTAAACCCATTTTTATAAAGTAAAACTAGGGTTTACAGGAGTATGCATTATTTTTATTATTTCTGCTTAAAAACATAGATTGTGGGTACTCGTTAAAACCGCCTCGTCGAGGCGGTTCTAACGAGTACCCACAATCTATGTTTTGAGCAGAAATATGAAAAATAACAGAGTTTTTTATCTGAAAATTTTCAGTTTTAGGAAGTGAAATTTTCTATATATTTGAATAGGCGTGTTTTCGTAATGCAGCGAAGCTTTTGTTGTCACACTGTCCCGGGCATGCTATAGCTTAGCAGTACCAATACATCCCATCATTCCACATTCGACCTTCGAAGTGTGAACATCACTAATTAACGAATAACCATGTCTGTGTCCGTTATGCCTGGTGTACTCCTCAGGGCCTCAACGAGTACAGTTTTGTCGGCACTCCATTCTGGAGGATGTCCGACGGGAAGGATCTAGTTCGCGTTGAACTAACCTTCCATAATGCTCTACCAACTAAGCCTTATTACAAGAGGAGGGCTGAAAGCAGGAGGCAGCCTTTACCCTCTGCTGGCGAGTGGCCTCGCCAGCCCGTTCCTGCTTCAAGACCGCCGCCACGCCGAGAAACGACGCAGATAGAGAGGGAGACGCTACCACCACCACCACAGATTACAACACAGACTCCGCAACAGATCGTCAAACTACGCTACAAGAATACAGCTACCATCACCGCATCACCGACTACCATCAGACCAGCACCAACATCTCCCGAGTCACCGCCTCGAAGAAGCCAAGAAAAAAGTCTCCAGAACCAGCGAAAGACCGCCCAATCCTGTGCTGCTACGATGCCTATGAAGAACCTTTCCTGATCCAGGAGAAGTATGCCGTCCAGGATGCTCTCAGCAACAAGCTCCATGGAAAAGACGTTGCCATCATCAAGGCCCAAAGACTCCCGCGAGAAGAAGATGAGATGAATATCGACTTACCAGCCTACTTTCTTCACCGACCATGGAAACAGGACTGGCTATTCATCAAGGGACCAACGTCGAAGTACTTCCACGAGGAGTTCTACAACAAGATGGAGGAGCTAGCCGAATCAGGAAAGTCGCAGTTAAACATCATATCCTGGTTCGGTTTCCTGGAGCGTACCGGCAGCGACCCATCGGGAAAGTACAGATACGTCAGAGTAGCACCACGGTAGAGACTTGGGTGAGGACACCCTTCTGGCTCATGGGTGAGGACACCCTTCGATACTTAATAACTTGGGTGAGGACACCCTATCAGCGCTCTGGGTGAGGACACCCCTCCCCCCCGCCCCCTCGGCAGCCTAGGTGAGGACACCCCTCCGGCGACTCCCTTTCTCGGCTAGTGTCTGAAACTTCTGCATGACTCGTGCTGAGTACCTAATGCACTACGCAGTCGGAATTGACACGAAATAGGTACGAGATTAAAAGCTCAATTTTTTTTGACCGATTGTCAAAATTCTGCAACTAACAGGCTGGACTACTACTCTCGCACGAGATCTGGACACGCACAAGGTCTGGACGTGCACGCACTCCGTGTCTGGGCCAGGTGACCTAGTTATGAATTATAACTAGGCACCGTTTCAAGCCAACCCAGTAGTCCAGTAAAACTAATCCAGATTTATCTGGCGCTGCCTCTTTGTGACTCAGTTGCCTGGCAGCGTTAAAAATCTGAAAACTGAAAACTGATCAATACATCCACCCACTTTAAAAGTAGAATTGTCAACATTAAAGGCTCCCATACATGCTATAAGCTGTGAACTAAAATCTGTGAAATAAGGCAAAATTTTAATGAAAATTTGAAAAAGTCTGAGATTTTCTTAAACATCACTTTGGAGCTTCCCCAATATAGTCTAGTCTTTTTTTTATGTAGGAAGCTTGGGAAAACCACAACAGTGTGTGATTTATGTTTATTTCTTCATAAAAGCTGTTGAAAATGGTCTGTAAATTCTGTGAGATTTGAATTTTTTATGGGAATTGCCTTCCAGATGGGCCAAATTCTGTGAGATTTTATCTCACAGTGTGAGATATGGCATATATGGGCTCCATATTCCTCAAAAATAGACATTTTTATCCAAGAAAGGTTTAATAAAATGATATATGATATTAATACGATCATAGAATGTGGAGTCTGACAGTCTGTAAAATTTCAGTTTGTCACTCATTCTTGAACTGGATCAAAATGAAATGATTTTATCGTAGCTCTGAATTAATGTTGCCAACATTTATTCAGAGATATGATAAAAATCATTTCATTTTTGTATCCTTTTTTTTTTTTATCTTTATATTTTGCATTATGGATCTACATTTGATTCACTTCCATATCCAAACCTAACTGTGTGTTGTCTACAGCCAAGATCCGATTTAGCCATTTACCAAACTCGTCCAAGATTTCATCTATGTCCACCTTATCTGCGTTTCAAGATAATCCGATCAAAACTGAATGAGTAATGCTGATGACAAAGTCTTTTTTTCAGCAATCAAGGGGACGTAATTCTAAGATTAATGATCTGATCTGGCCAGTTACTCATTCGAGATTTCATCCATGTCCAACTTATCTGCAAGTTTCAGGAACATCCGATCAAAACTGAACGAGATGCGGATGACAAAGTCAAACAGAGGCTTTTTCAGCAATCAAAGGATAATACTCTAAGATTAATGATCCGATCTAGCCAATTTTCGAACGTTCGAAACTTAATCCATGTCCACCTTATCTGCAAGTTTCAGGAACATCTGATCAAACATTGGCGGAGTTGTGGTGATGACAAGCATTTTCCCACTGTAAGTCTATGGGGCTTTGTGGTTGCCATAGTAACCAAGGTTTTCATTGGATTTCCATAAAAAGCTTTTTTATGTCATCGATGCCCCACCAGAGGCATGTTATAGATGAGAAATGAATTACATCAGCCTACAGACTGTGGAGGTATAACTGGTCAAAGGTGTGGACGGACGACAGATGGTCTACCATCCTTCGGCCCAGGTGAGCTAAAAAAGGTGTATTCTACATAACAACAACATAGAAACTAGGTCCACTTCACTCTGCGGAGGTTGTCCCTTGTGGGATGGAAAAAGATGAAGAACAAGATAATCAAGATGGGTTGAGTACACG
Source organism: Anodontia alba (assembly GCA_964016985.1). Classification (NCBI taxonomy): domain Eukaryota; kingdom Metazoa; phylum Mollusca; class Bivalvia; order Lucinida; family Lucinidae; genus Anodontia; species Anodontia alba. The sequence continues at coordinate 98,050,289 of OZ024825.1, read as the reverse complement.
GATAAAAAAAATATCAAAAGAACTGTGTTGCTGACAGTCGCTGGGGTGACTCGTACGATATATACCAGGTGACTGGCCAGGCATACTACTATGATAGATCACATAAGAAAGGAGGCAATGCTGATCATTGGCACTTACATGTACTAGGATAATGATCACACACACACACACACACACACACACACACACACACACATGCACGTTTGAGTATTGAAAACATCATGTGGCAGTTCGTGCATACACTGAGATGCATATCAGAAAATCATTTACATATACCAGGCCCCATTACAAAACATTTTTGCGTGGTCAGCTCAGCTGAGCATGAAGTGTACTGCTTATGAATCACAAATTTAAAAATACTGAAAATTGCAAATTCTTTCTTGCCAAACATAGCTGAGCATGAAAATTTCTCTACTATGGGGCATTTTCATATTTATTAGCAGACAAAATTTCATGCTCAGCTGAGTTGAGCATGACAAAAGTGTTATAACCTCGGTGCCAGCTGTTTAGCAAGAAAGAATTTGCAGTTATTAATAATTTGAGATTCATTAGCAGGATAAAATTCATGCTCAGATGAGTTGAGAATGAGAAAAGTTTTATAAACTTGAGGCTGAGTATATCAGAAGGCTAATCACTTTTCACTTATTCCAGAAACTGTGGTGGTAACAATATTAGCCGGGCCGATTGTACCAAACAATGAGCACACAGGTGCTGGTCATGTATACAGAAAGCTCACACACACACACACACACACACACTAATCACAAACACACCTGATATTAATCACACAAATCTGCAGGCAGATAACAAATATGCATGAGTAGAGGAGTTAATGCCCTGACCGTATTATACTTTGGTCAAGATTTCTAGCCTTTCCAACAGTGGTTCTTCTCATCGGTCAGATATAATTGAAATGCTTAAAAGCTGTTATATCAATCAAGCTGATCACATACACCATAAAGCCTTTTCCTTGATGCCCAGCCTCAAATAACTTTAAACATGCAAAGGGATATAAATGAATAAACACAATATTTTTGTACTTTTTATAGATTTCTTTTCAAAATGTAGCCATATATCAGATCAATGTAAAAGACATACAGATCATAATGTCACAATACTATCATATCAAAAGCCTACTTGCGTAACGAAAAAAAGAATACAAAATACTTTGTTATATCTAAATTACATACTAACGCTTGTGTCTGTCATTCTGTTATTAATGATGTATGCAATGACACCAACAAAATTACATAAAGCAAGAAATCAGTAGAATACAAACACTGATCCTAGGCTAACTGGTATTCAACATTTACTATAAGGCCTCATTAATACTTAGCATACTGGGTAAATTTGAAGCAGACGACACTTTGAATTATTATTATTATTTTTTCCAGAGAAGAGGCTTTGACATTTCATGCAAATTGTCTCCTTAGGAGACAATTTGCATGAAATGTCAAAGCCTATTTTCAGGAAAAAATAAGAAAATATCCTCAATGTGTCATCTGCTCCATTTGCCTATACAGTGGTAAAGGTAAAGTCCCTATCTTTTGCTGTATTCTGTTTTAAGTTTCCATTCAAATTTTGAAATGATACATAAAATTATGTCTTATAAAACGAAATTGTGCAACAACATAACTGACACAAGCTTTACTATGTAATCAACAAGTGAGCCCCTCCAAACTGAAAAAAGATCCTATGACATATGAGAATAACTCCCTTTATTATGGGAGACAAATACTTCCAAGACAGAGTGATCTCTCTTGGAGGGATATCGATTCACCCTAAGGTTGGTTTAAACCTGGAGAGGCCCAAGTGCTGACTGACTGGATTACATAGAATCATGACATTATATATAGCAGAATGAAATGAAGCACGCTGGGAAAAACCTACCATTATCACATGTGACCCAAGTGGGTGTGAGGCATATGAGAACAGCAAAGGCCCAGATCAGCAACACTGTGTGCACACTGGGTTGTTACTAGAACTGCAACAAATGAATATTGCAAGGACAGACTCTGATGCAAAGAAATACATCCCAGTCAGTACACAACGTTAAAACATTGTATCAACATCGATGCAACCTCACGACATTGCAACGAAGTTGATGCCACATTGTATAAACATCATCTGCCTGTTGGGATCTATGAATAGCATAGGACTTGATATTGGGATCAAACATGGTTTTTCCTGCATTAACATTCGCCAGATCCCATGGGAGGTGTTGAAAACCGCGGCCTTTGGCCGCGGTTTTAAACACCTCCCAAGGGATCTGGCAAATGTTAATGCATTGAAAAACCATGTTCGATCGCTATTATTGCATAAAAAACTGAAAACATTTTCTACATTTCGCGTTTTTTCTTGCACTATTTTGTTTCGCCTTTTCATCGATGTCATGCGAATGCTATTTCCACAGGCTATGCTCATTCTAGGGCAGGGCAGTACACATCTCGGTACGGCAGCAATTCTGTGGCCCCGGTACGAGCATATTGAATGTTGCGTAGCCGTGCATTAACAGCGCGTGAATTGCCTTGTTAATACATGGCTTTTCGCCGGTTAATGCATGGCTGTTAATAACGTGCGACACTGCTTTTTATGCAATAATAGGACTAAATAGACTAGCAGCTAATTTTGGCGCTAGCTGCTCGCACATGCCTTCTAGATGTAGTCTCCCACTGACTCCAGTCCTGGGTGCATGTCTTCACCATCTGTACACACAATGTGGTAGGTTCTGGGTTTCCCATGGTATGCATCACATGACTGAATTTGTACAATGTAATAAAATGAATGGTATTGCACCTTGTAACAACTTTGGTATACAACTACTTTAATGTATATATAAAAACAAAACTTCTTTAAAGAGACTGTTCCACTGTCAGTAAAATATCTCCTCAGATTTGATTTTTAGGTAAAATGTACTAATAAACCCTAAAAAACATTTGCTCATTTTTCAACTCATTTTGCAAAAATAAACTGAGCAATGTCATACATATGATCCTCTCTGACATTACGAAAACATGCCTATACAAATATACTGAAAATTTTACCACCAAAAAATGAAAATTTTCAGATAAAAAATCCTGATATTTTTTATACTTCTGCTCAAAACATAGATTGTGGGTACTCGTTAGAACCGCCTCATCGAGGCGGTTCTAACGAGTACCCACAATTTATGTTTTGAGCAGAAATAAGAAAAATGATGCATACCCCTGTAAACCCCAGTTTTACCATATAAAAGTGGGGTTTAAGGGGGTCAAAATTTTATAGGTATGTTTTCGTGATGGAAGAGAAACCAACTGTATAACATATGTAATCAGTGCAGATCCAGATCAGCCTGCATATTTGCACAGTCTGGTTAGGGTCTATGGTTATTTCAAAAGAATCTCTTAAGTCCATACATTATGTTAAAACCAATGCAGACACTGATCAGACTGCACGGATGTGGAGGCAGATCTGAGTCTATGCATGTCACATATCATATGCATCACAAAGACATGCCTATATAGTATTGAGCCCCTTAAACCCGACTTTAATATAGTAAAACTGGGGTTTATAGGGGTATACATATTTTGTTGAAAAACTTAGATTGTTGGTACTCATTAGAACAGCCTCACTGAGGCAGTTCTAATGAGTACCCACAATCTATGTTTTGAGCAGAAATATGAAAAATATCAGAATTATTTACCTTAAATATTTTCCGTTTTTTGTTGTAAAATTTTCAATATAATTGAATAGGCATGTCTTCGTAATGATTGCTTTGAAGAGCCTCATCACTATTAAGCACTGTTTTTGCATGAAAGCCTCAGCTTTATGATGTATTTACAGAATGCATGTAAATGCATTTATTTGTAGGTATTAAAACATTATATGAAGTTCAAAAGAAATTAAGTAAAAAAATGTAAAAGAAAAGTAAAAGTAGCATAAAATAATAATCTTTTTTTCTGATTCTTTAATTCTCTAATCATTTAATTTTTTATACAAATATACTCATGAACAGAGAACAATTACACAAAAAGTATCCCATAATTTTAGATAAGAGGTATACTCAGAAAATTATTTGTTCTTATCTCTCTATGAAAACATAAGTTGTGGGTACTCATTATAGTACATCATTGAGATGCTTCTAATGAGTACCCACAACATATACTTTTATGGAGAAATAAAAAACAACTGTAATTTTTGGATGAAAAAGGTATATCTAAAGTCATGCATCCTCACAGCTGCAAAAGACTATAAAACATGTATTACAATGATTAACCCATTTATGCCGAATGAAATCTTCTACCTGAGGTTTTTGGACAGGTCCATTTCTAATAGAAGGGGTGTCTGATTAGTTTTATTATTATCATGTTTTATAGAAATTCTTGTATTTAATGCAAACAGTCTAGACCTTGATCAGACGCCGCATTCTGCGGCGTTTGATCTGGGCTTAGACTGTTTGCCAATGTCCCATTTATGGGACACCAGGCATAAGAATAGCAGGCAATAAGGTTTCAGGAAATGCATTCTATATCTATTTACCCTAAGTCTGGGACAGTCACTGAAAAGTTAAAATATATTATAAACATTAGAAAAAAATACACACTGAGGGTACTGGATAGACTTGGCAGATTCTCTACCATTTTGTGACAAGGGAGATAACTTTGTATCTTCCTGTTTGCTTTCTGGCACATCAAGCCTTATCTGAAAAGGGATCTATCCTAAAAGGAAACAGTTTGCTCCCAAGCCAAGGGGAGCAAATTCTTTCTTTTTAGAATAGATCCCTTTTCAGAAGGGAGACAAAACAATTTTGATAGAGTTGCCTCCCCTGAAAGTGTATCCGTTCCCCTGAAGTTCACTAACAGGCCGGCGTGACTCAAATATGAATGATTGCTAGCTATCATACTGAATATGAGGCCTCGTTATAATGTAATGAGATGTAACGGCTTGCATTTTTCGTTAATTTACCCATAATGTTCTTAGAAACATATGTTAATACACATAAACCAACTCTATTTTTAAAATGAAAAATATCAACTTTTTTCCTTATTTCATACACTAATGAAAATACATTGCAGGTATATATTAGAATTGTCTCAGGGGATGAAATTCTCATGAGATCCAACAAAATATACTCTCGTGGACAAAATACTAAAATTTTTTCTCAATATCCATGTATCCATGACAACTGGTGCAGTGATGAATCTGTGAAGCCAGTAGGAACTCTAATACTGCTGACCTAAACCGTGTTGTGTACATCAGAAGACCTGATACACTTTGTAGTTTGCCATTTTGTGCAAGAGGGACGAATTTCTTTACTTTTTGTTTGCTTTCCTGCAAAACCAACTTCTTCCTAAAAGGGGTCTACTCTATAAGTAGACCTTGGAAGTAAATTCTTTCCTTTTAGAGTAGACCCCTTTTCAGAATGAAGGAAAAACAATTTGGATAGAGTGGCCCTGTATCCAGTCCCCTTAACTCTTTGCATTCTGGGTAATTGTGCACACTTTTTTGTCTTCTGTGAAATATTTGTTAAATTGACTTTTTTCAAAAATAATCTTTCAGGAATACCATCAGAGTGTCAAACAGATTCGATCCAGATCAGGACCGACAATTTGTCGGGCCTGATCTGAGTCCAAACTGTTTGCAAAGGTTATCAGCAGACAACAAAAGTTGCCACCAGCGGGGAAAGAGTTAAGCAAGCATGCTCTTCAGGACAAAACCAACAGCTAGCAGGCTTATAAAATTTTCACTACAATAATATCAAAATAACCTTAAATGTGATACATTCTTGATTTTGTAAGCTTCAATGCCTTTAACATACAGAAAAAAAAATAAATAAAAAAGACATTCTCTAGTTTTGATTTAAACATGAGGTAAAACCATATTTTCTTTAAGTAAAGAAAATGAAAATTTTCTTTAAGTAAAGAAAATGAAATAAAGCCAAAATTGCACACATTGCTGAACTGTATAGCAAAGACCTTTATTAGATTGTACAGCTTTCCTGACTGAATAGAATCTTTATTACATCACGAAAACATACCTATATAATTTTGACCCCCTTAAACCCCACTTTTATATAGTAAAACTGGGGTTTACAGGGGTATACATTATTTTTCTTATTTCTGCTCAAAACCTAGATTATGGGTACTTGTTAGAACCGCCTCGGTGAGGCAGTTCTAACGAGTACCCACAATCTAGGTTTTGAGCAGAAATATGAAAAATATCGGTGTTTTTTATCTGAAAATTTTCAGTTTTTGGAGATGAAATTTTCTATATATTTGAATAGGTGTGTTTTCGTAATGATTAGCATATGACCCAGTTCCGTCTGAGAGCAAATTCTTTCCTCTAAGTGTATCCCTGATTTCAGAAGAGATACTAGGGAGATTTTTTTTTTTTCTAGATTTTTCCTGATTTTTATATAAAAATGATTCTTCCACACCAGATAAGGAAATCCTGCATTTTACCCTGGGATAGAAATTCTTATCCTACCCAGGGTAAGATAAAAATTGAGAATTCTCAAGTGTTTTGATATACACTGATTGTATAGGACATCAGGTATGCTATCGTTAAGGTTGACGTCAGTGAACCTTATGATGTCACTAAATATCACTTAAGATTATCACAATATGATGGACATCTGCAATCAAAGTGACTGCATTACTGAAAATTCACATTCAGAAATGAAAGGTATGCAAGAAAAAGAATCCATCATGGGTGTGAAGGTTGACAGAAAAATCCGTCCCTCAGGATCACAGTCGGGCATCATTCGGCAAGCTTTGTGATGCCAGACAGTGATCCTCGGGACGGATTTTTCTATCTATCCCTCACATCCCTTGATAGATACTTATATTCCATTCTAGCTAAGATACTGATCTGCTTCTGTTAAAATGCAAAGGCTCACCTGGAGGCAGAACTCTAGATTCAACCTTAAAATGTTGATATGTTTGTTATTTCTTCACGAAAAAAAAATGTTGTGGTACTCATTAGAAGTGCCTTGCCAAGGCACTTCTAATGAGTACCCACAACATATGTTTTTGTGGAGAAATAACAAAACAAAACAAATATATATATATATATATATATATATATATATATATATATATATATATATATATATATATATATATATATATATATATATATATATATATATATATATATTTGTTTTGACAAAAAGGTCTTATCTCCTGCTATAATAACCTCACTTTTTATTCTGAGCTTACATACAGGCAAAGCTAACTTTTATCAAGGGTCAAAATGGGTAAGGGATACAAATGGGGAAGTGGTATAAAAGGTGAGTGTAAGTTAATCACAATGTATAAACAAAAGCAGTCATAAAATCCATTGACTTACACTTGAGTGCCAATAAATTAAGAAAAAGAATTTAATTAGACAAAATTCATTAACAATATTCATAAAAAGAAAGAAGACAAATATAAACAAATAATCTCTAACATTTAATTGTATAACACAGATCTAGTGTGTTTTTCACTCATTTTTGATAATAAATACACGAGTTCACCAAGTGAAAAGTAGAGACAACTTCAACAATTCAATGTATACAATTAGGATTTAAAAGAAAACAAAAAAAAGTATAAAAGAAGACACCAATTGTAAGTTTTATGCTCTTAATGCATAGAATGCTGGGTAAAACTGTCAGCAGACGACATTTTGAAATACTTTTTATTATTTTTCCCAGAAAATAGGCTTTGATATTTCATGCAAATTGTCTCCAATGGAGATAATTTGCATGAAAGCTCAAAGCCTAATTTCTGGTAAAAATAAGAAAAATATTATCAATGTGTCGTCTGCTGAATTTGCCCACAGAACTGTAAAGGTTAAGCACACCATCTCAGAATCTATTAACAGAAAACATAAATTAAGATTAAATTAAAGGGAGAGTATTTTAAATGAGTACCATATTTATCCTAAATATTTATTTGGACAGACCTACTTAAGTAAACAGAGCAGACCTACACCAAACAGTTTAATCTGTGTCAGCAAGGTTTTTCCTAGTCAACCAGTACTTTTAAGACTCAGTTCCGAAAAGTTAAATGGTCATTCAAATTTTAATGCTTAGCATGCTGGGTTAAAAATTTCAGCAGACGACAGTATGAGATATATTTTTATTCTTCCCAGAAAATAGGCTTTAACATTTTATTTAAATTATCTCCTATGAAGACAATTTGCATAAAATGCCAAAGCCTATTTTCTGAAAAAAAAAAAGAAAGAAAAAAAGACCACCATTATGTGGTCCGCTGAATATAAAGTTCTTCAAGTTCATTAAAATTGAAAAAATAATATTGACCTAATTCAGGAGAAGAAAAAAGAAGTCTGTAAGCAACATCACAGAAAATAAATGCAACAAAATGAAAATCAAATTAAGATTAATAACTCGTTAACAGACTTCAAGTACAAAATTGGACTAAGGAGATTCACTATTTATGTCCTAACCCTTAAAGTGCCAAGTGGCAAAACTGTAGCAGACCATAAGACTTGTCATTTCCATTTCATGTGAATGAAGACAACTCAAATGAAATGTCAAGCCTTATTTTCTCTGAAAAAATAATATAAAAAGTTTGGATGTCATCTGCTGCAGTTTTGATTAGTGCTTTAAAGGTTACCAATATTTTCTACCATGGAAGTATCTCTAGGCCTTAACATGCTAGATTAAAATATCAGCAGACAGAAGTTTTGAAGATTTTCTCATTTTTTCACTGGAAATTGGACTTGACATTTCATGCAAATGGTCTCCTGAGGAGACCATTTGCATGAAATGTCGTCCTATTTTCAGGGAAATATAAGAAAAACATTACACACCTCTGGGCTTCCTATTTCATTATCGGCATGCTAATGGTTAAGGTGTCTTATTGTGTTGTAAACACTATAAAGCGCAAAGCTGCAATAATACCATATGCATATGTAAGCTACGTTATTTTAACCTTCAGCAGGCTACAAATAACCCTGTATACTGACTTCACCATTCAGCAGAAAACATTTTAAATTTTTTTGTTATTTCCAGATAATGTGACGATGTTTCACATGCATCATTCATTAAGCGTCAGTTGGCAAAAAATCTCAACATTCAAAGTAGGAAAAATAGAAAAAAAAATTATTGTCTTCTGCTTATCTCACCTTCAGCATGCAAAGTTTATATTCCCATGAAACTTACAGGATTACAAATGTATGGTGTTTTTCTTAATTTTCCCCAGAAATTATATCTGTCATTTCAGTTTACCCTTAAAGTGCCCGTCACAACAGCAGCCGAGGAAATAATAATTATTATTACATATTATTATGATTTTTTTTTTTACTTTTTTTTTTGTTTTAGAATAAAACTTGGCATTTGATGGGATCTGTCTGCCAGGCAGACTAGCAAACAATTCACAAAAAAATGTCAAGCCTTATTTTCTCATGTATAAATTTATATTTTAGCATGTTGTCTGCTACATTTTTAAATGGTGCCCTAAGAGTTAGAACATCCCTAATGCCGACAACTGAAATGCAAAGCCAAGCCAAAGATTTTTTATTATAAAAACAAGATTGACATTTTAACCGAGTTATCTCCTTTGACAACATTCCCAATGAAATGACAAGATTTATTTTATGGGAAAAATAAGCAAATCAACACTCATCTGATTTCTGCCAATTTCATTTTCAACATGTTAAAAGTTAAAATCAGGCATAAAACAGAACAAACAAAAAGAATCACAGAAACTTTTACAACTGTCTATACTTAGAGATAATACACTTTCAAGGGAGACTACCCTGTCAAAAATTGTTCCGTCTCCATAGACAAAGTAGGACAACTCTAAAAGGAAAGAATTTGCTCCCCTTTGGAGCAAATTCTTTTTTTAAAGAGTTGTCCCACTTTTAAATAGAGTTTGGTGTATAGAAAGGCAAACAGGAAGTAACAAAAGTTGTCTACCTTGTCCAAAATGGCGGAAAATCTACCCAGTGTATTGATTCTCCTTATTTCCATTATTTGAGGCACATCAAGCCAAAAAGATGCCTTCTGCATATCGAGGAACTCAAACATATTTTTGAAACCCTTGTTTAGGGACAACTTGTACCCCTTTGTAAACAATGCAAATTTAGGTGCCATGGCTCATACGAGCAATGGCACCTAAATTTTCATTGTTTACAGAAAGAAATGTTGTAATCTTCATAACACCTTCATGGTGAGGAGATTAGGTTTGGGGAAAAACAACCATCTGACTTACGCTAGTCTTGGGCTCAACCCTCGGTATGTGACAAGAAAAAACACGGAACAGTCTGTGCATCAACACAGAAAAAAATCAGGACCATCACATTTTACCAGAATCTAACCATAAAAGAGCCGTTCAAAACTGCAGCAGTCGACATTCTATTTCTTATATTTTTTTTTTTCTGATTTAAATAAGGCTTGACATTTCATGCAAATAATCCTCGTAGATGATTCACATGAAATATAAAGCTTTTTTCAATACAGAATACTACAAAAGAAAACATTTTAGAATTTCGTTTGGCTCTGCCACAATTTCTTATAGTGCACTTTAGGACTAACAGTATCAAATGGTTCTGCAGGTGAAATGCAAGTGACCTGATCAGACTGTGCAGATGCACAGACTGATGTGTACCTTAGCTGTATGCATGTAAGTACCTTTTTTGTTCCAATGTGATTCATCCTCCTTTGAAACTTTATTTTGGGAGTCATAGCTATTGATAAGATGGAGCATAATATACTCAATTATTTTTCTTATTTCTACATGAAAACATGTTGTGGGTACTCATTAGAAGTGCCTCAGTGAGGCATTTCTAATGAGTACCCACAACATATATTTTTGTGTAGAAATAAAAATACCAAAACGTTTTTGTTGAAAAAAAAGTGCCTTAATCTGAGCTACAGGTGGAACAAACAAAATAAAGCAACTTTCTAGCCTCTTTTCTCATATTTCATAGCTCCTTGAGTGTTGAATAAAATATCAGCAGGCAATGTTTTGAAACATGTTTATTACTTTTTTCAAAACATAAGTCTTCACATGTCATGTTAATCATCTCCTCAGAAGACTTTCATGAAATGTCAAGCCTTGTTTACTAGTAAAAGAAATCAATCATTTTTTGTATGCTGAATTTGTCTGCAGGCAAAGAGTTAAAATCTCTCTATTTTGCGTAGTTCCCAAAATATAGAATTTTTAGGAGAAAAAAATAAGCTATAAACATAAAGATGTAGTAATACAATGACTGCACCAAGTAAGCACATATTACACAATATCCTTCCACCAAAAAAATGAGGAAGGACTGCTCTTTTTCAATTTTTTTAATATTATCTTCCCACGTACAGGAAAAACATATCTGAGTCATGTCATAGGAATAGGTGTCTGCAGCACATATGTAAACAGAAAAGGCACAGATAAGCCTACACAATCTGCACAATCTGATCAGGGCCTTTGTCGTCTACTTACAAAATCAACAGATACTGTATGACCACCAAATATTTGGCCATCATCACTCCTTATCACATTTATCTTATAATTTGAATTTCCAATTTACTACCTTTTAATATGCCTAAACACTGCTGGATGACTGGCAAACAGTGCAAATCCTGATCAAATGCCTCTGATCTAGGTCTAAACTATTTGCTCAGGCCTTAATGTTTCAATAATTATAGTAATTACAATATCTACTTCAGTAACAAATAAAGCGCTAATCACAACTGCAGCAGACGACATTCTGATTTCTTCTTAGGCATTTTTCTGAGGAAATAAGGATTGAGATTTCATGTGAATCATCTGTTAGGCAGATGATTCACATGAAATGTCAAGCCTTATTTTCTCTGAAAAATAATAACAAAAACATTAGAATGTCACCTGCAGCAATTTTGCTTAGCGCTTCAAGAATTAATTCTAAAAGCTGATTGGTAATGTCCCCATTACAAAAACATACCTATATAATTTTGACCCCCTTAAACCCCTCTTTTATATAGTAAAACTGGGGTTTACAGGGGTATTCATTATTTTTCTTATTTCTGCTCAAAATATAGATTGTGGGTACTTGTTAGAACCACCTCGCTGAGGCAGTTCTAACGAGTACCCACAATCTATGTTTTGAGCAGAAAAGTGAAAAATTTCAGTTTTTTTATCTGAAAATTTTCAGTTTTTAGAGATGAAATTTTCTATACATTTGAATAGGCGTGTTTTCATAATGCTATAGATTGTACAGATACATAGGCTGGTCTGGGAATTCACTGATCATACATGCCCATAGACCCATTTTTTTCCATAGCAAGGCTCATTTTACACAACCAGATATTTTACTGATCCTTCCTAATAACTGGAAAGATCAAATATCATACAGGCCAGAACCATATTTACCCTAAATATTCGGACTCATTAACTCCTATCCTTACTCATCCTAGAAGCTCAACAAGTCCATTTAACTATCTGTTCTTGTGTCTAAATAATTGCTGGATAAGTTGCAAATTCTGCAGCATCTGATCTGGGTCTACACAGTTTGTTCAGGCCCATACACCTGAATACTAAGGGCAAATGTGGTAATATTGTTTCAGACTCATAGCAATTGATACATTTCAAAACAACAGTAACAGTGAAAATATTATGAATTCAAAATTGGACATCTATTCATTATGGCTGCAATGAGAAATTCTATGGCAACATAACATGGCTGTTTTGTACCTAGTCACACTTTTTGTATTAAATCTAATGAGTTTAACCTTAACTTGAAAAATGTACAAAATTCTAGGTAAGCACCGTAATCGTGGAAGAGCTGTACACAGAAAACCCTATTTAAAATCATATGGAGAGAATAAAAAGCCCAGGACCCAGCTGTTGAAGGATTTGTTAGCTTACTTAACCTGTTAAGCAAAGTTTGATATTTTTTGTGTTTGACATAAAACTATTTAGATACACTGGTATATTTTTTATGAAAAATATAATGCAAGAAAGTTACTGACATTGTCCAAAAATACGAGTGAATTTAATTTTTTATAGTTCAAAGTTTAACCTTTATCACTATCTAGGCACATTCCTCAGATGATAAATTGAAGATAATTTTCTTATTTTCTCATTGTCATTTCATGCAAATTATCTCCTGAGAAATTTCAAAATGTTTTCTGCTGACTTTTTTACCCAGCATGGTAAATGTTAAGCCTTAAAGCGCCAATCACACCTGCAGCAGACGACATTTTGATTTTTTTTTTTTTTTTTTTTTTTAATTTTTCAAAGAAAACAAGTCTTGATATTTCATGTGAATCGTCTGCTAGCAGACGATTCACATGAAATATTAAGACTTGTTTTCTTTGAAAAATTAAAAAAAAATAAAAATAAATGTGGTCTGCTACAAATTTTGCTTGGCGCTTTAAGGGTCAATGACTGGTAGGATTTAATCATAGTTAAGCTAACAACACTTTCAACAACTGGGCCCAGAATAATTTGCTCAACTGAGGGGAGTATTTGTTAAGGGGGAGTATCTGGTAATAAAAAACATTGTTATGGGTACTCTCATTAGAAGCACCTCTGTGAGGTGCTTCTAATGAGAGTACCCACAACATGTCTTTTTTATGGAGAAATAATAAAAATAAAATTAATCACCAAATACTTTTCCTTAACAGGTACTCTGATCTCAAGATTTTATAAGTGGACAGTGAAGGCCCAGGTCAGACTGACGCACAGACTGACTTAGATCTTCATCCCCCACATACACCCACAAGAACATCTTTTGACATAAAGTATTACATAGGATTTTCTGTGCCCTAGCCCAAATTTTGTAGTTTTCAGATTTCTGCTGTCCTTGGATCTGGAATGTAAGCATTTTGTGACATATAGCTGTTAAAGCGGTTACAGTCATTGTAAGCCGGTGGCAAATTAACAATATTTGAATTCTGTAAGTTATTTGCTTTCATTTTTGTAATAGACGATCCAGAACTTGATCCACTAGCTACGGAGTCTGTTTCCTGCGGCATTATTTTAGCAGGTCCATTTGTACTCATGTTAAGCTGCGCATTTTTCATATTCTGTTGCTGTAGTTGATTATTTTGCTGCTGTTGTTGTTGTTGTTGCTGTATACTACTTAAAGCACTGAAAATTTGTTTCTGGCTGGGCATGCCTTGAAAGGTGACGGTGACTGGCTGTGGCTGAAGGGTTGTGTTTGGCATGTAACCAATAGGCTGGGGTGTCAAGTTGGGCTGGTTGTATGGAGGTGCTGTTGCAGGAAGCTGACTACACTGTGATGGGTCAGAATTATTACTACTGCCAGTCAGCCCGGTCATGGCAGTTGTGTTGCTAGGGCCAGTACTGCCCTGGTGACTAGGACCACTCTGCACTGAACTTTGATGAGAGCTTGAGTTTGCAGATTGACTCTGTGACAAACTCCAGTGTGGATTCTGCATCATCATTTCACTCTTCCAGGCTCGCAGTCGAGCATGAACTTCACGAAACAGTGGTCGACGTGTTGGCATTTCATGCCAACATTCAACCATTAGTCCGTACATTCTTGCCGGGCAGTCCTCGGGACTTGGCAGAATCTGTCGAGAACGAATCATCTCAATGACCTCTTGGTTCGAAAAGCCATAATAAGGCTGAAGTCCATAGCTGAATATCTCCCACAAAACAACACCAAAAGACCAAACATCACTCTCTGTTGTAAACTTTCCATACATGATTGATTCAGGTGGCATCCACCGCACTGGCAATAACGATTTACTCTGCACTCGATAATAGTCTGACGAGTAAACATCACGTGACAAACCAAAGTCTGAAATCTTTACTGTTAGATTGTCCCCAACCAAAATATTCCTAGCTGCTAAATCACGGTGCACAAAATGATGACCAGCCAAATATTCCATTCCAGCTGCAATCTGAGAGGAAATGTGTAACATATCTCCATAATCAAGAATTGCTTTCTGAGACCCATCCTCTTCACTTATGACAGACATATCGGAGTGAGGAGAGTGTGTTATAAGATATTCATGCAGGTCACCTAATGACATATATTCAAACAACATACACATGGGTTCTTGTTTCATCACAACACCTAACAGACAAACAATATTTGGATGCCGCATTTCTGACATTAGGTCTACTTCTCGGCGAAAGTCATTTTGCACTTTAGGTGCAGCATTTTCTTTTAACGTCTTTATAGCTACTTTCGAAACAGTATTATCACCAAACAACCCTATAGCTTCACCTTTATAAACCTTTCCAAATGCACCTTCACCCAGTTCTTGTAAAAATCGAACAGAAGATATTGGAAAGTCTTGAACACGATTTGACATGCCCTTTGCTGTCAGGGGACACAACTCCATATTCTGCTGTTTGTTAGTAACAGCTTTCGTCTGTGCAGCGTGGTTTTTCTTTGATCGTTGACAGAAGCAGACTATAGCAAGCAGGAGAGCAAGAGCCAAAGGAACAATGATGCCAGGTACCAGGATGAACATGAGCTTGTTGTTGGCTGGTTCCGCTGCAAGGAAAAAAATACATATGAGAAACCAGACTGTGTGCTGGGTCAAATTTCAGCAGAAGACATTTTTTATTTATTTATTTTTTTTTTTATTTATCCCTGAAAATAGACTTTGACATTCTATGCAAATTGTCTCCAAAGGAGACAATTTGCATGGAATATTAGGTCTATTTTCTGGAAATAATAAGAAAATATCATGAATTTGTCGTCTGCGGAATTGACCCAGAGAAAGTGGTAAATGTTGACTTTCACTTCAATTTCCTCACAAAGAGCATAAATCTTTGTTCAAACAAGCTACTCTGGCAGAGAAGATTTTGACTCCCTGGCATATGACTCCCTTCTCAAAGTAAGTCAACTCTTTAACTCATTGTAGACTGAATGAACTCCCCCACACTATATATCAGATGATTCTAATTTCAATTTTTGGTATGTCAGGCTATGTGATTTACATATTCCTAGAAAAGATTGGTTGAACTATTTGCAAACAGTTGAGACCCTGATCAGATGCTTCATTCTGCGCAGTCTGATCTGGGTCTGCACTGTTTGCCAATTACCCATTTAGGGGTCTCCAGATTACAAGGGTTAAGGGAAGGATTTGTTCCCCTTGGGAGTAAATTATTTCCTTTAAGAGTAGACTCACTTAGAGAAGGGAAACAAATAAATTCTGATCAGAGTGATCTCTCTTGGTGGTTTATCCATTCTACTAAACATCATTTACCTGTTTTTGGTACTGGGCTCCATAGACCAGTCGGTAGCCCATCTGACTGCAGATTCAAGGATTACAAGTTTGAATCCCAGCTCAGCGAAATAACTTTCATGGACATTGATCATGAAATGATTTCTAGGGTCATTCTCCCTCTCCTGCTGATTCAAGATGTGCAGCTGTCATTTACTGGTGAAAGTATGAGCACAAATTACTGGTTAGCTGCTTGACTAATCCTGCTCAAGAAAAGCATGTGTAGGTAAACTGACTAGCTCTATATGACCTTAATGGTGTTGAGTGAGCCATAAAACTCCACCTCAAACACAGAAATAAACCTGTCTGTGGACAGCATATTCCCAGTTTTTTTATATGAAAAAATCAAAATGTTTGGGAGTATTCCATGTCAATCTGACGATTACAGGACATTATCGGATATCATTTTGAGATAACGAGTTCTGACATTCCCATCGGATCCTAAGAGGCCAAACCAATTTGCATTAATGAACTTGTCCTAAAATGACTGAAATACTGTTGCAGGACCATAAAACCAAAACCTCAAAAACAGACCTAAATATAAACCACAGGAGAACTTTGATAACTGGAACAATGATGTAATCAAATACCCTGGACAACTAGAACTAATATTAAGTCCCCACCAGTCATTTCCTACTGAACTGTATCCTAGATATTAACTGGAACAACCTAGAACTAATATAAAAGATCCCCTGTCTGTTCCAGTTATCCAAGTTCCACTACACTTACCACACACAGGTACGTCACAGAGTTCCTTGTATTTGAAGGCAGGGTCTGTGTAACACCATGGTGCCTGCATACTGCCATTTGGGTTGCGGCATAAATTATGATTGCCTGAAACACAAACATGGGACATGTCATGAGAAATCTTGCCTAAGCATAGCTCCAGACAAGATGGAGTATCAGGTAAATATTATATATTTTTTTTCATTTCTCTCTGAAAATATATGTTAGGGGTTCTCATAAGAAGTACCCACCCAAGGCACTTCTGATAAATACCCACAGTATCTGTTTTCATACAATATTATGTTGTGGATACTCATTAGAAACACTCATCTAGGTGCTTCTAATGAGTACCCACAACATGTTTTCATGGAGAAATACAGTCGACTCTCGTTATCTCGACTTCGCTTATCTTGAATAACTGTTTATCTTGAAGTGAAAATCTGATCCCTGTTTTAAAATGAAAATCTAACAACATGTAACAAAATATTGTGGAAAAGAGGAGAAATTGCTCCTAAGGAGCAATTTCTCCTCTTTTCCACAATATTTTCAATATATCTCTAACTTCAGAAGTCAAATTACATATTAATTTGTTTAATGTGGTTGTTTGATTTAATTTTTCCCGAATTCTGCGAATCTAATATGTCAAGGTATGGATATCTCAAACTATTTCAGAGAGTTCCTTGGACTTTGAGATAAGGAGAGTCGACTGTAATTAAAACATCAATGTTTTTCTGGTTGAAAAAAAAAAACACCTTATCTGGAGTTATGCTTATCCTATATATTTATCCTTGGCATTTAGACAAGCAGGTGAGTAAACAGAGTAAATCTAGATCAGATGTTGCAGAATGTGACATCTGATCAGGAATCACTCTTTGCCACTAATCCCGCCATTTTTAGACATAACAAGAAGTAGTAAAATGGATTTATTCCAATTTTACAGTAAGTATAGTAAAAACTTCTGTTGCTTGAATATATTTAGAAATACTGAATTCAGTCAGGAAGGCCCAAGCAAACAAAAATCAGATGCTGCAGAATGTGGGGTCTGATGGGTCTACACTGTTTGCCACTCATGCAACAGTTTGTAGGCACATCATCATGTAGTAATATGGACTAGGCCAAAGTTTAGGACAAGAAGTGTGAAGTATTAACAAGTCTGACTATTTAGTGTAAACATGGTAACATTTATTAAAATGCTCCAAAGTGTACATACATAATCTGGATGAATATGCACATGGGTACTTTTTTTTTTAAGCAGTGGCAAAACTTTTATTTTTGAAATTCCACATGTGTACCATCTGCCTAGTGGATGATGCACATTTATTTTTGAGTCTTTCTTAGGAAAATGACAACACATATTTTAACCCATTGTATATGGAATAGACTCTCCCACACTATATACTGGAAGAGTCCAATTTCAATTTTAGGTACACCCGGCTATGAGATTTACATATTCTTAGAGAAAAATGGCTAAACTATTTGCAAACAGTGGAGACCCTGATCAGATGCCACATTCTGCAGCGTCTGATCTGGGTCTGCACTGTTTGCCAAGTACCCTTTTGCGGGTCTCCCGACTACAATGGGTTAAAAAATGTCATTGGCTATAATTTCAAATGGTGCTTCAACCTTTACCAAACAATGGGCAGATTTAGCAGACAACAAACTGATCATATTTTTCTTAGATTTCATAGAAAGTAGGCTCTGACATGTCATGCAAATTGTCTCCAAAGGAGACAATTTGCATGAAATGTCAAAGCCTATTTTCTGGAAAAAATAAGAAAACTATTTCAAAATGTCATCTGATGAAATTTTTACCCAGAGTGCTAAGCATTAAGTGTTAAATGCTGACTACAAAAATAAAACTTCATTTCATAAAGTTATGGTAGCAAAGCATACCTATAAGCTCTGGATAGTGACCAGATGGGAATTCTTTATTATCTAACCAATTCTCACAGGTTTTCCCACTCTTTGTTCTGTCATTCATTCCTTTATAATTCTTTCCATTGCCTGTATAACACTCGTCTGAAAGGATAAAACATAATAGGTAAGTGTCCTAAAATTTCAAACAAATTATTCCATACTTTTTTTGCCTACAGTTTGCTTTTTATGCAGTTATTTCTTAAACTACCTAGAGGAATTGCAAACAGTATAGACCCTTATCTGGGTCTGCACTGTTTGCATATGCCATTTTGTCAGAAACTTTGGTGTACAGAATTTTAGGACATATACCATACCATTTATTTAAAAAGCATTTATAATATGTTAAGCATTAAATAGTGTTATGGGTGTATGCTTACAATGGCTAAAAAAAGTTATTGTAGTAGCTTTAATGTGCAGAAGAAATTCCTTACCTGTGAAACCTTTCACAGGGACTCCAATTCTGAGGCACTTGTCCCCATCTGGAGTACCTTTAGGGGCCAACAGATGACATTTTGGTAAAACATCGTTATCTAGAAATAAAAACAAGATAAGGTATATTCATTTTCACATAATAAGAAGAGGCAGAAACTGAAGCCTCAATGCAAAATGTAGAAATCTGCAAAATGTAGATTTCTATATTTTGCATTGTAACACTGGAGTCAGACCCATCACTGAGCAGTTAAAGAGGGAAGCAAAGGCATTAACCTAATTTTTAGTGAGATATTTTAGCTTCAAATGTTTTATGCACTATCTCACTAATTTTGTTTTATAATTAATGTAAAATTAGAGATCTCACTTATTTATTTATATATTTATTTTTTAGAATCTCACAAATTCTTATTTTCAGAACTTAATGTAACTGCAAGAACTGACTCTAGGTGTTTGAAGAGATATGATTCTGAAGCTATGAAGTCACCTGAGGCTTAAAACCATAAAATAAAGCTAGTCTTAAAACTTATGCTTTCATGTTTCAACTAATAAAACAGTTACAAACCTATAAGTGTGTGTTGCTGAGCAACAATATATTCGTTCTTGCAGATGTCTTGTTCCAGTTTCTCGCACTCATCTTTACATATCTGCCTGGGTCTAGGTGTCTCTGATGTCTCATCACATAGTGGGAATGTATAATGGCACAGAGAGCGTACAGCATATTTATGACATCTTTTTGACAAGTCATTGGTATGAGCAATCACACCCATAGCAACTACAATGAAAACAAATGTGCCATGATGAAAGAAAATTTACCTTATGTGGAATGGACACATTTTCAGGGGAGATAACTAAATCCAAATTGATTTAGTCCCCTTCTGAAAGGGGCCTACTCTAAAAATCTAAAAAGGAAAGAATTTGCTCCCCTTGGAGCAAATTCTTTCCTTTTAGAGTAGACCCGTTTACAGAAGAGGGTTGACATATTTGAATGCAAATAGGAGGTCACAGAAGTTAGCTCTCTTGTAAAAAAAAATGACTGACAGTCTACCAGGTATAGCCATTCATCTTATGGCAGGTCCTGTGAAGAATCAGAGTAGCCTGCTCATTTCCTGCAGTCTGATCAGGACCTTATCCAGTCATCATTATATTCTACAATAATTCCAACTCAGCAGGATTACAGGTACACTTTTCATCACGAAAACATGCCTATATATAATACTGACCCCCTTAAACCCCACTTTTATATAGTAAAACTGGGGTTTACATGGGTATACATTATTTTTCTAACTATTTGCAAACAGTGGAGACCCTGATCAGACACCGCATTCTGCGGCGGCTGATCTGGGTCTGCACTGTTTGCCAGTTACCCTTTTACGGGTCTCCCGACTATAATGGGTTAATGCACATTTTCAGCAGAAAGTTGAAAGTCGGAATTATAAGAAATGAACTTTATTTTTGATGATTTTATCAATGAGACAATGCTGTCAAATCACTCATAAACTTAACATGAAGTCCTTCAGGCTTTATTCAGTTTATGAGTGATTCACCGGTGTTTACACATTGATAAAAACCCACAAAAAAGGAATACATTTCTATATGATCATACAAAGTCTATGGTTTATTGATACTCTGTCTTCAAAGAAATTAATGTTGCCTTGATATATATATAATTTTTTTGGGGGGTCATTTTTCACCATAACACAATGTATATGGTTGGTACAGCCTTGTTTACATGGGCAACATTTCTTTGCAATACTCATGTTAATGTGATTCTTAAGTTATATAATGTGACGAAATATTTCCATACCAAAGGTACATCATTTCCACAGGAGCTTGAAGTTCAGTCAGAAATGCATGTTAAAATGGCCCAGATCGACTATCCTATAAGGTGAGCTAAAGGTGAAGCCATGCATGTTAAAATGGCCCAAATAGACTATCCTATAAGGCGAGCCAAAGGCGAAGCCGCCTTCTGCTCGCCTTATAGGATAGTCGATTTGGGCCATTTTAACATGCATTTCTGACCGAACTTTAAGCTCCTGTGTTCTTTTCAAGGAATGTTCATTCCATAATCAATCTGCACATTAATGCTGACCTGACAGCTCCCTACTTGTTTGTCCCTATTTACCTCCTGTTTTGTCCTCTTTAAGGCCCTGTTCATATCTTGATTTGACGTAAATACTTCTGTTACCGACATGAGTTGAACAAACAGTCCCTTTGAAGATCTGACAGAACGGTTGCTCCTCCTCCGATGGCTCGTTCATCTCATCATCAATTCTGAAAAAAAATATGGCCAAGCAAATTACTAAGTGACATTGCTCCAGATAAGAGGGTATCCAGATAAATATTTTTATTTCTACATAATAACATATGTTGTGGGTGTTCATTAGAAGAGTCTCTGTGAGATAATTTGAATTGGTACCCTTAATATATGTTTTTGATGCAAAAGTAACAAAACTTATCTTCATTAACTGCCACAATCATCTTATCTTGACTTCTCCCTAATATAAATGCCCACCAGGGGAAGCAACAAGCAGTCAGCTTGAGAGGCTTAAACTGAGCAGAGTAAATTCCCTTGCCATACAGCAATATGCTTTTCTGCCGACAACACACTGAGGATATTTTTTTATTTTATTTTTTATTTTATATTTATTATTTTTTTTTTTTTTTTCAGAAAATAGTCTTAGGAGACAATTTGCATGAAATATCAAAGCCTATTTTCTAGTAAAAATACAAAAAATCATTACGAAAACACACCTATTCAAATATATAGAAAATTTCATCTCCAAAAACTGAAAATTTTCAGATTAAAAAACTCTGATATTTTTCTTATTTCTGTTCAAAACATAGATTGTGGGTACTCGTTAGAACTGCCTCACCGAGGCGGTTCTAACGACTACCCACAATCTATGTTTTGAGCAGAAATAAGAAAAATAATGTATACCCCTGTAAACCCCAGTTTTACTATATAAAAGTGGGGTTTAAGGGGGTCAAAATTATATAGGCATGTTTTCGTGATGATTTCTCAAATTGTCCAGAATGCAAAGCATTAATATGCTGTAGCAAACCAGCATACTGTGCAGATTGAATATATCTCTGCACACTAAAAGTGAAATTATTGGTCACCGAATGAATGTCGTTGTTTTTTTTTTTCCCCCCTATTTCCCAGAAAAAAGCGCTAAGCAATTTCTCAATAATTGTCTATCAGATGGAAGTCTATTTTCTGAGATTAAAAATAACTCGTAACTCACCGGATGACATTTTGAGATATATATATATTTTTTTATTTTTCAGAGAAAATAAGGCTTCAAATGTTAATTGAGCCAGCACACAACCAAACCTGAAATAAGATTTGTGCGACCAGCGAAGACAGATCAGCCAGCGCATTTCCGCAGTCTGATCAGAGTCTTTGCTGATCGCATGTGCCTGCTATAGCCTCCAGGCTATCCAAAGAGGGATAAACTAGAACTGTCGCTATACTTGGTTGATTTACAGGCTGATCTGAGTCTTTGCTGGTCACACAGATCTTATTGTAGGTTTTGTCATGCGCTGGCTCAATTCAGAGTGCAAGAGCTATGTAAACAGTGCATACAGAGATACAGTGTATCAGAGTTACCTTAAGTATTCAGACAGACATGCCTGAGCTAACAGCATAGACCTAGATATGATCTTGTCTGCTTTTTTAACCCATTTATATCGAGTGGACTCTTCTACCTCAAGTCTTTGGACAGGTCCATTTCCAATAGAAGGGGTGTCTGGTTAATTTTATTACTATCATGTTTTGTAGAAATTTCTGAACTTAATGCAAACATTGCAGACCCTGATCAGACGTTGCATTCTGTGGCATCTGATCAGGGTCTACACTGTTTGCCAATGTCTCTTTTATGGGAAATGGGTTAAAGACATATTTACAAGTATCAAAATGGAATTGTCTAAATTTTAGGACAAGTAAGGTAAATAAGTTAAGGTTAACATGGTAAATAAAAAGCTGATGACACTTACCGTTGGTTAGGGTCGTATCTTCCATTAAAGCTGAAGTAAAGTAATAAAATAAGGGTTAGTTTGTTGTTTGATTTGGGCTTAACGTCGCTTTCAACCTTTTTCAGTCATATCGCGACGGTGTCTGGATGTGGCAGGGAGCTCAATGCTCACTTTTAGAGTGCTGCCTCACTGAAATATCACGCCCCAGACACTTTGACATGATATTCCACCCAGTCACATTATACTGACACTGAGCTGACCAGTTCTAGCTCTACTTTCTTAATGCTGAGCGCCAAGCGAAAGAGCAGCTAGTACCATTTTTAAAGTCTTTGGTATGACCCGGCCGGGGATTGAACCCGCAACCTCCCGGTCACAAAGCGGATGCTCTACCACTGAGCCACTGTGCCGGTAAGGGTTAGTTTGACTTATATGCAACTGTGCCATTGGAAAATAGGGTTGCCATTTAATTCAAATAATCACTTTAGGAAACAGAGTCTGATCAAAACAGCAATTCCTATTTTCAAGGAAATAAGAAAGAGAATCTTAAACGGAATGGATATACAGTCAGGGAAAGCAACTGTCTCTATATAATTTTGACTCCCTTCTGAAAAAAAGGGGGTTTACTCTAAAAAGTGATTCTTTCCTTTTAAAACAGACCCCTTTTCAGAAGGGGATTGATGTGCAGGAAAGCAAACAGGAAGTCATAGAAGTAGTCTCCCATTTAAGAAAATATTAGAAACAACAGTACATATTAACACTTGTCATGCTGAATAAATTAAGATGCCTTGCCCCTTTCTAACTGTCAGTCAATCAGATTACTTAATCCAGATTGCTGATATAAACTCACATACTGAATTACAAACAGTGCAGATCAAGATCAGTTGGCTTCTTCAGAAGCCAACTGATCCGGATCTACACTGTTTGCAAAGACGGGGCATATCCAGGTTCAGCAGGACTAGGATTAGTATTGTGAATCATTTGAGTTGCAAAGTGAGACATTGTATATAAAGACATGTGCACCCAGCGAATACCCAGCCAGTTCTATCATGTGGTCTGATCAGTCTTCACTGTCCAGCTGAAGAAACATTGGATCAATGGCTATCTAGACAAGGCTTGCACAAGCTGATCTGAGTCTTTGCTGGGTGCACATGTCTGAAACTAGAATTTCTTGCATTTTGGCTCAGCTGATGTTCACAACCAACATTTTCCTAAATAACAAAGAACCTGACCAGTCTACCTATCTGCACCACAATAGGATCCATCACGAAAACATACCTATATAATTTTGACCCCCTTAAACCCCACTTTTATATAGTAAAACTGGGGTTTACAGGGGTATACATTATTTTCCTTATTTCTGCTCAAAAACATAGATTATGGATACTCGTTAGAACCGCCTCGCCGAGGCGGTTCTAACGACTACCCACAATCTATGTTTTGAGCAGAAATATGAAAAATATCAGAATTTTTATCTGAAAATTTTCATTTTTTTGGTGGTAAAATTTTCAATATATTTGAATAGGCATGTTTTCGTAATGTTTTCTATACTGACAAATACTCTGACTAGATTTCCATATCATTACTATACACATGTGAAAAAAAAAAGTGGAATCATAAAAATGGAACATTTGTGTTTGACAAATGTTTCATTTTTATGTTTCTTCATTTCAAATGTCATCTAGTCATTTTCAGTGCATCTATTTTCTAAAATAGAACTCTCTAATGTATTAGTTCTTTTGAACTGATATTGGTTTTTACTAACACCATAGTTACCCTCAATATTTGGACACCTTAACTCCTTCTCGTACTTATCCCTTCTTGAATCAACTGAAGGGAGAGAATAAATGTAGAAAACATTTCATGATCAATCTCAACGACAGAATGTTGCCATAAAATGATATAAAGGTGGACCCCAAGTGTTGTCCCCAAACAAAAATGTGTCGATTATCAATGCCATGGCCATATTTTTATGTAATTCACATATTTTTGTTATTGTTGTATTGAAACAAAAATATATAGATTATATAGAAAAATGACCATAAATGGTCATTTTTCTACATAATCTATACATTTTTGTTTGGATACAACATGGTTGTTTAAGGAGCATTTACCAGCAATAGTGTTATTGAGAGGCTGTGGTGTACTTTCTGAATTTGTAGGATATTTAACATACCTTCTGTCACCATTTTTCAATGAAGAAGTGTCATCATAATCTTCTCTCCCTGGAAGGCCATCAGGAAACAACTGTGTTTCATCTGTATTATATTCTGTGTCTACATTTGGTTGAAGCTCTGAAAAAGTAAAAAACTCCCACTGTTTTTATCCTAACTATTAGGATGCCTTAATTGCCTTACAATACTTGTTCTAAAATGTAACCCATTTACGTCGAGTGGACTCTTCTACCACAACTCTTTGGACTTGTCTATTTCCAATAACAGTATGTCTCATTAGTTTTTATTATTACTATGTTTTATAAAATTTTCTATATTTAATGCAAACTGTGTAGACACTGATGAGATGCCACATTCTGCAGCATCTGATTTGCCAGTTCCCTTTTGGATGTTTCCCGACTAAAATGGGTTAAAGATGTCTGTTTGATTCTATAAAACTAGGAAAGGCAACTCTATCCAAATTGGTTTTGCCTCCCTTCTGAAAAGGAGTCTACTATAAAAAGAAAGAATTTGCTGGCTGCAAATTCTTTCCTTTTATAGAAGACCACTTCTCAGAAGGGGTGTGGTGTAAAGTAAAGCTGAAGTCACAAAAGTTGTTTCCCTATAGACTAGAAATGCATGTCAAACTTGAAAAGGGCATATTTCTCATAAAATATGTCTGATTGTTTTTTTTTTTTCAAAAGTCAAAAAGGCAATCTATTCCTCAGCCCCAATATATCTGCCAAATATCAAAGCCCTTGCTCAAATGCTTTTTTTAATATCTTGTACATACAGTCAAAAGTAATGAATGGAATAAGGAATGAATGGACAAATAGACATACAAAGTAAAAGCAACATGCTCTCTCAATGTTGGCATAAAAATAGTGGAAAATCAATGAAGTGTGTCTTGTCCCTTTAACCTCTAGCACTAACAGCATATGATAAATGAGTTACATTTTTCATTCTTTTTTTTTTTCTTTCTTGAAAAATAAACCAACTTTTAACTCTGAGCATGAACTTACATAAGTTAACCCTTGTCCTGCTGAATAAATTAAGAAGCCACACCCACTTCTAATTTTCAACCAATCAGATTACTTGATCTAGATTGTTCATATAAATTCACATACTTAATGGTAAACAGTGTAGATCCAGATCAGTTGGCTTCTTCAGAAGCCAACTGATCTGGATCTACACTGTTTGCAAAACAGGGTATATGCGGGTTCAGCAGGACAAGGGTTAACAGGAATTATTTATGCTGTTCGGAAATTTTCAAGCAATGGCAGGATATTAGACATTAGAAAAGTTTACCACGAAGCCGACTGATTACACTTGCCACCTGATGTTATTCATTTTCCAGGAACATTCAAAAAATGCTAACTATGAACATTCTAAAAATGTAAACCATTACTTAACTTTAACCACTCTTTGGGCAAATTCAGCAGACATCAAATTTTCTTATTTTTTGCAGAAAATAGATTCCATATTTCATGCAAATTGTCTCCTAAGGAGACAATTTGCATGAAATGTCAAAGCCTATTTTCTGGGAAAAATAAGAAAAAACATCTAAAAATGTTGTCTGCTGAAATTTTTACACAGCATGCTTATCTTAAAAATAAGTCTGCACTAACTTTGTTGGTAATCTATTCGATCTAATCTTGACTTGCACTAAACTTTTACAGCACAACTAAATTTGGCACTAAGTATGTGGGGTAAAAATTTCAGCACGCAACATTTTTAAACAGTTATCTTATTTATCAGAGAAAATAAGCTTTGAGATTTCCTTAGGAGACAATTTGCATGAGATGTCAAATCCCTCTTTTTTCTTTTTTTTTTTTTAAAGAGAAATATGAAAAATTTTCATTCTTTTGTTGTCAGCTGAATTTAATAAGGGAGTGCCAGAGGTTCATTTTGACACACAGGCCAGGGAAAAAATATTTCACCATCTGTGAACAGGAAAGATCCAGATTATTCTATTCATTTGTCTTTTGAGGCAATTCCGACAAGTAACCCTCAACATGATCTATGCCTCCACTGTTTGAATATAGCTTATGAACCTTTTTCTCGTACTGCATCTCATATTCTGTATTCGATCAAAAATGTTGTTGGCTTTCCTTATTTCCCTTTGCAAGCATATATTCACAGATATAGAACTGTCTTGTGAAACCAATTCTAAAAGGCAAGTCATGTCTAATAAGTATCAATGACATAAATTTTTGTGGAGGAATAAGGATGGGATTTGTTTTGATACCCACTTATTTCGATCACTGAGCTTTGATATAATATACTAGGATCATCATCTATCAGTTTTAATGAGCATTAATGAACCATACTAGACAATTTCTGCTTAGTTACTTAGTAATGTTCGTTAACATGTTTCTTTAACTTATAATTTGTGTAAATCTAATGAACAAGTTTATTCCAGCAACAATACCTGTACTAACAGAAAGCAACAGAAAACAGAAAACTCAGAAATTAACCTTGTCCTGCTGAACCCAGATATACACTGCCTTTGCAAACAGTGTAGATCCAGATCAGTTGGCTTCTAAGAAGCCAACTGATCTGGATCTGCACTGTTTGCCATTCAGTATGTGAATTTATATCAACAATCTAGATTAAGTAATCTGATTGGCTGACAATTGGAAATGGGCATGGCATCTTAATTTATTCAGCATGACAAGGGTTAATGCCTAGCATCCTCAGAAAGGGAAAGGCTGTCTGGATATACTCAGCTGGTTTGGGCCTTTGTTGCCTAAATACCATAACTATGCTAGGTATTTAGACAGGTCTGTTTGTTTGTTTTTGTTAAGATTTTACAGCTCAGTCAACCCAATGGGATCATGTCTAGCGTGGTCTGTTTACCTAACAACACTTTACTGGGCAGGCTTAGTCCTCTAAGTGGTTAACCAGTATTGTGCACATTCTTTCGCCAGAAACTGACAACTGCCCTTCTTGAATCAGCAGGAGGGGATCAAATCTCAATGAAGAATGTTGCCAACTGAGCTGGGGTCGAACCCGCAACCTCCTGATTCCAGACCAACGTACATTCAGACAGGTCTGAGCAAACCGTGTAGACCTAGATCAGATGCCACAAAATGTGGCATCCGATCAAGGTCTACACAGTTTGTCATGCATCCAGCAGTTTTTAGACATACAAACAGGCAATAAAATGGACTTGCTCAAATTTTAGAACAAATATAATAAGGAGTTATGGTATTTGACTATTTAGAGTAAATGATGACGATGATTTGGTGTTATTCTTTTTGAGTACTATTTAACCCTTGTCCTGCTGAACCTGGATATACCCTGCTTTTGCAAACAGTGTTGATCCAGATCTGGATCACCTCCCCCCCACATTTAGTATATGTTTGCCATTTAGTATATGAATTTGTATCAACAAAAGTAATCTGATTGGCTGAAAATTTGAAGTGGGCATGACATCATAATTTATTCAGCATGACGAGGGTTAAGTCATATCGAGATGATGTAGAGGTGATAATGAAAGGGTCTGTGCAATAAAGTGCCATAAAGTCATGAGGTGAACTCCACCTTCAGCAGGATCTGAGCCTGGATCATTGTGATCCAAAGTGCTAACTGCTTGGCCACCCACTTGCTCCTTTACCCCATTGTAGACTAAACAGACTCTCCCACACTATATATTGGAAGACTCCAATTTCAATTTCAGGTATGTCCGGCTATGAGATATACATATTCCTAAAGAAAAACGGATCAACTATTTGCGAACAGTGGAGACCCTGATCAGATGCCATGTTCTGCAACATCTGATCTGGGTCTGCACTGTTTGCCAAGTACCCTTTTATGGGTCTCCTGACTACAATGGGTTAAGGTAAACAAAGTATACAATAAGGGTGCTGCTCTCATGTTGCAATGAATGAGTCGCAATGTGAGAAAACGTACCTTCTGAAATGTGCACTGTTGAATCATCAACACAGTCTGATCAGAGTCTTTGATGTCCACATGAAGAAACTTTGCATCCTTGGCTATCCAAAATGTGTCCAGTGAAGATTCTGATCAGACTGGGCAAATACGCAGGTTGATCTGAATCCTCACTGGGTACACTGTCCGAAGGTATGTTTTCTGATTTTGGGGCTTATATTATCTGAAGCGCAGATGAGTTCATTAGCTCATCTCAATTGATCCCATTTAATCTGATCTGATACCTATATTGAGTGTGGTCTGATAATATGAACCACTGGAGAAAACCTGCTTATGGCATGTTTCAAATGTTATGTGAAAAAGGGATCTATTCAGTATACATGGATCTTAATAAGGTACTTGTTTGCAATCCAAAAGTTTGGGGGGGAGGGGTGCGGGTGCTCTTTTTTTCAACCAAAAAATGTTGTTGTTTTTTTCAATCAAAAAGTGCTTTTTTTTCTCAGTCAAAAAGTACCAAAACTTTCTTATTTCTTTACAAAACATTCCTTATGCACTTCTACGACATATGTTTTTTATGGAAAAAATATATACCGATAGTTATACGGTAAACCTTCAATGACACCGATGGCTCGTTTACTGTGGCTGATTTATGGCTCATTTTTACCGCGAATGATTTGTTTTTGAGTCCCCAGGAAATTCTTCCAGCAAGTCAAGAAAACAAATATTTAAGGATATTTTCTTATATTTTATCATAAAAATGTATAATGTATGTATTCATTTTAATGAGTACACTTTACATACCATTATTTTATAGAAGATTGTAAATATATCCCTAAATCATTCCCATTTGCCTCCTGACCTGGCCCTATGATTAACCCTCACTGGCTCAAGCTACCAATGTCTAGAACCAATTTCCATGGTCCCAAAGATGTTTGAGCCATTGAAATTTGAAGTTTGACTATATATTTATCTGGACACCCTCTCATCTTGTGTTATGGACTATAATGAGGATAGCAACAGCCAAGATTGGCCAATGCATCTGCCTGTCTGATCTTAGTTTTTCAAAGCTCCAGATAAGAGGGAGTATCAGATATTTGCTTATTTCTCCATGAAAACATGTTGTGAGTGCTCCTAATGAGTACCACGAAATATGTTTAAGTGGAGAAATAAGAAAAATATCAATACTTTTTAGCTGAAAAAAAAAATCACATCTGGAGCTATGACCTTTAATATATTCTGCAGTTTTCATGACTCTGTAAGGAGACTTTATATGGACATGGAGATTAATCTGAGCATTCCCTGTTCAACAAAAAATCTAAGGTACAATACATTCATTGTAATGTTCTACAAGGTACAAATATTTTTGGCATACAAAATTCTGGGCCACAGCTGTTCTTTTTTTAAAATGCTACCAACAAAATATAACAGATCTTGTTACTACAGTCAAACCTGTGTTAGTGGTCACCTCTATTAAGCAGTCAACCTGTATTAAGCAGCCAGAGGAAAGTTGCCCCAAAATTCGTAGACTTACATATTTGAACTGTATTAAGCAGCCACCTGCCTTCAGCAGCCACATTTTAAGCTTCCCATGGGTGGCTGCTTAAGACAGGTTTGACTGTAGTTATTTTATACCTCATGTAGATATAACTCCACAAAAAATATCTGAACTTATTTTTTATTTTATAAAACCCATAAAAAATATTAAGTATTTGGTAACTTGAAGCTTTGGGAAAACAGTCATATGTCATGCGAGTCACGCAAAGTGAAAATGTGTCTATTGGCATATGCAGACAGTGAAGGACCAGTTTTCCCCATAATGCTCTTCTTTCTTTTCCCAAAATAATACCACCAGTATGGATTGAGTTAGTATCTCTGTACATAACAGTAAAAAAATTTAAAAGAAGATAACATTAACTGCTGTATATAGTCACAAATTTGTTGGTGGCTTAACGCTTCACATGCTGGGTAAAAATTTCAACAGACAATTTGATATATTTTCTTACTTGTCAGAAAATAGGCTTTGACATTTCATAAAATGCAAAAGCTATATTTTTTGGAAAAATATGAAAAACATTATCAATTTGTCATCTGCTGAATCTGCCCAGAGAGTGGTAATGCTGAATTCAGTAAACACACAGTCATAACAATAAGTAAACACGGAGATTCACAGGAAAAACCATAACCACAGAACAGAGCCATCCCAAGCCCCTGGATTAGGGTTTAATCCCTGTTTCGTTGTTTGCATCTTACAAGCACTAGCGCATACCGTCTCTCACAGCTGTGCGCATCATATTACGCTCCCTAGGATTGTCAAAGGTCGAAGCCTGTTTATCCACGAGTAAAGATGCCCATGTAAGCTGGCAGTTTGACTGGGTGATAATAATAATACTGGTATTTCAAACAGAAAAAGTTGATGATGGATTTCCTACCAATTCAAAATGGCATTGGCCATTTAATATTGTGATTTAGTGCCAATTTCAATGGTTATTTTGAGCAGTAACACAGTTGAATTAGGTTTATTTTCTGGACATATTGAATAAATATAGACTTGGAAATAACCGTTACAAGTCAGTTTACATGAAATATTGGTGGCAAAATAAAAAAAATGAAGTTGATACCAGAACAACAGCCAGATGTTTGGAGGATGGGGTATGGTGAGGTGGGTGTGCTAGTACAAAATCACTTGAATAAGTGAATAACTATCCCACTTATAACATCTCAGAAATCAACTAAATCTACATGAGCAACTTATCAGAGCCTTGGAGAATACTGCTTACCATTCTTGACTTCTAGGTATCCCGTTGTGTTGACCTCACCAAATGAATTCCTTGCCCAACAAGTATAGTGGCCAGTATCTCTCGGCTCCAGTGATTTGATGCGCAACCTGAAGAGATAATATGGGTAAATGATGATTATGTCATTTGACTGATTATTAAATGATCTTACTTTTTCTACACGTGCATTATGCAAACACCTAAAAAATATACAGGTAAATACTGATGTCATTTAACCCTTAAAATACCAATCACAAATGCAGCAGACAACATTTCAAAATATCTTTCAGAGGAAATAATACTTGACATTTCATGTGAATCATCTGAAAAATTAATAATAATAAAAATGATAAAAGATTATTCTACTGTCTGCTACAATTCTGCACAACACTTTAAGGGTTCATCAATTTCATATGTGCCAAAGCAAGTGAAATAGTCCGAGTCTGAAGTCCCTGAGCCTGCAGTCTGATCAGAGTCTTTATTTTCTGCTTATACAATCTTTAGTTACCACAGAAATGTGCCAACAGAGAGAAAAGGCTCTAATGCGATGGTCTGACTGTGTGGGATGATCATTCTAATCTAGGCATCTTCAATATGCTTTAATCACAACTGCAGCAGATGACATTTTTTTTTTTTCTGCATTCTTAAGAGAAAATAAGGCTTGACAATTCATATGAATGTTGTCTACTGCAAAATTATTTAGCTTGAATGGTTAAGACACATTTTAGAGTACATGTCAAAGTGTGCTAGGGTTTAAACTAGCCGACACACAGCTCTTGATATGTGCTTTTTTTCAACCCAAAAGTATCTATAGTTTTCTTTTTTCTCGACAGAAACATATGTTGTGGGTACTCATTTGAAGCACCTCGCCAAGATGCTACTAATGAGTACCCACAACACATGCTTTCGTTGAGAAATAAAAAAAATATTTACCTGATACCCACTCTTATCTAGACTTAATGCCAGCATCTAACTATCTGACAAGGAAGCCTGCAACAAAGAGGTAAGAGCCACTGTAGGAAGCCACCCAAAAGCTGATGGGTGCCTGATCCCACAGCTAATGGACCCCAACATATATCCTCAGATATTTCACAGGTGAAATTAAAGCCTACTGCAAATTGTACACTCTATGTATTAAATATCTTCTTACATAAGTTTAATTATATACGTAAATCATGTTGGTCTTTTTGAGCTTTTGTTTTCTAAGTGCCTTTTAACATTATAACAATTTAATCAAGTATTTCATCCTCTCCTCAACTCTTAGCATGCTGAGTAAACATTTTAAAATATTTTTTCTTATTTTTCCTAGAAAATAGGATTTGATGTTTCATGCAAACAGTCTCCTTAGGAGGCTACAGTGCATGAAAGGTCAAATCCCACTTCCTGGAAAAACAAGAAAAATATTGTCATTTGTTGTTTGCTGAACTTTTTATCCAGCATGCAGAGCATTAACCCTAGTCCTGCTGAACCCTGATATACCCTGCCTTTGCAAACAGTGTAGATCCAGATCAGTTGGCTTCTAAGAAGCCAACTGATCTGGATCTGCACTGTTTGCCATTTCGTATGTGAATCTATAGCAACAATCAGGATCAAGATATCTGATTGGATGAAAATTAGAAGTGGGTGTGGCATCTTAATTAATTCAGCAGGACAAGGGTTAAAGATATTGTTACCCTATTTATGACTGCTCTACAAGGTATTTCCTCCCAATGACATTTCAGATGACAAAATGGTTTCATTCCAACATGCACATGTTGATGAGTAATGTTTTGCGAATATAACGCTTTAATAATTCTGGGATGAGGACACGGTAATAGCCCCAGATAAGACATGTATCAAGATACATCATTTTGGGAACTGTACCATGCTTCCTGTACTTCATGTTTCATATACCGTATTCGATCTAATTACCGCACATACCCCTATAAGCGCACAGTCGAGAAATTCCGTAGTCTTCAGATTACAGCCAGTGTACTTTTTCTTTACTTCTTTATAAAGGCATATGTTGTGGGTACTTATTTGAATTGCATCGACTTGTCGATGCAATTCAAATGAGTACCCACAACATATGCCTTTATAAACAAAATTAGAAAAAAAACGCATAATTATCATCAAACAAGGCCTTTTCTGACCTTTTTTTAATAGTGTATCCTTAGCAGGTAGATACGTATTTTACCACAACCGAGTGTTCCCTGTAATTTTGAAAAACCTAAGCGCACAGTGCGGTAATTAGGTCGAATACGGTACTTATATAGCCCTTGCATCCTATATGGGTATAAATCATCCTAGAATTTGATGTTTGTTCTTTCCAAAATTATCCATTTCCAACGCAAACTATTTTACTACGAGAAATTCATATTTTCTAACCTTGATCCCCAGGGTGTGATACGGATGGCCTTCCTATCAACAGCATCTCGGAGGAGCTTGCCATCTTTGAACCAGTGATATCTTGGCACAGGAAAACCTGTAATCTCACAGCGTATTCTGAGGTTCTCTCCTTTGTACTTTGTCAGGTTCTTCATCACTTCATCCAGCCGGACAAAACCCGCTGAAAAATACAAATATCCATATTATAGTTTCCTTTTCAGAAAATTATCATGAATACCCTAAATACTTTACCAGAGCAAACAGTGTAGACCAGATCAATTTACTCCTAGGAACAGTTTGATAAGGGTCTACATTGATTGCAATTGTGCTATCACTTTTAAAAACCATATTTACCCTAAGTATTCTGACACCTTTACCATATTTACCCTAAGTATTGGAACACCTAATCTACTTACCATACTTGTCCTAAATTTTGAAATAGTTAATTCAACTACCTCTTGATGTGTTTAAAATATTGCTGTATGTATGGCAAATAAATAGTGAAGTCCCTGATCAGACGCCACGTTTTGCGGATCTGATCTGGGCCTACACTGTTTGCAAAGGTCTATCTGTCCCTATACTTAGGGTTATTATGGTAATCCTATCATACTTGTCCAAAAAATCGAACAAGTCCATTTGACTGCCTGTTGAGTTGTCTAAAAACTAGTGGATGATTGGCAGAAAGTGTAGACCCTGATCAGACACCAAGTTCTGTAGCTGTGACACTGTTGCTGTAATATTGCAGCATGTTCTGGGATCTTTGGTTATCATAATGATTAGACAACTCAAATGGGATTCCAGAAAAAGTACTTTTTCTCTACACATTATGGGAACTGCTCCATAAAACTTATAATATCGATTTCCATTGCTTTATGATATTTTTCTGGGTACATTTCATGCCAAGCCTCATTTTTTTCTTTTTTTCAGAAAATAAGAAGTATATTTTAACCCTTGTCATGCTGAATAAATAAGATGCCACACCCATTCCCAGTTTTCAGCCAATCAGATTACTAGATCCAGGTTGTTGCTATATTTGTGTTGTGTTGAGGTTTTACGGCCCAGTCAACCCAATGGGGTCATGTCGAGCACGGTCAGTTTACCTAACCACACGTTTACTGGGCAGGCTTAGTCCTCTAAGTGGTTAACCAGTATTGTGCACATTCTTTCGCCAGAAACTGACTACTGCCCTTCTTGAATCAGCGGAAGGGAGAGAATGACCGTAGAAAATATTTCATGATCAATCTCCATTAAAGAATGTTGCCGACCTCAGCGGGGGTTGAACCCGCGACCTCCTGGTCTCCAGTCGGACGGCGCATCCAAATGAGCCAACAAGGCCGGCTTAGGTTGTTGATATAAATCACAAGCTTAATGACAAACAGTGCTAAAGAAGCCAGTTGATCTGGATCTTCACTGTTTGCAAAGGCAGGGTATGTCAGGGATCAGCAGGACCAGGGTTAAAATGTTGCTGCTACAATTCAAATTGGTGCTTTAGGGTAAAATGGTAAATGTCCTAAAATTTTGCTGACAAAAGTGTCTGACAATATGGCGTATGTAAACAGTTTAGACCCTGATCAGACTGCTTCTTCATACAGATCCTGAAGGAGCAGTCTGATCAGGGATTACACTGTTTGCCATTCCACTAAGTATTTTAAGAAGCAACTGCACAAAAAGCAAAGAATATGGAATAAAGTGTTTGAAAGTTTAGGAAGTTTGCACTTACTAAGCTGAAATGATTCCCAGGTGATTTAATATAGAATGGAGAATGTTTATTGCACCCACAATAAAATTGCAAACTGCTTCATTTCATTTTTTCCAGAAGATTTGAGTTCATAAAATACTTTGATTATGTCTATGCAAGATATTTATTTGAGTAATGTTTTGAAGATTAAATTTAACACATGATAAAGTAAAGTTGCCTAAATTAGTCAATAGATTTTTCTTATTTTTCTTTTTATGATTTATTTTGGCCTTTTTTCTGTCTTATTATTTGTTTGTTTGTGTTGAGTTTTACAGCCCAGTCAACCCAATGGGGTCATGTCAAGTGCTGTCAGTTTACCTAAACACAGGTTTACTGGGCAGACTTAGTCCTCTAAGCGGTTAAGCAGTATTGTGCACATTCTTTTGCCAGAAACTGACAACTGCCCTTCTTGAATCAGCGGAAGGGAGAGAATGACCGTAGAAAATATTTCATGATCAATCGGGGGTCGAATCCGCGACCTCCTGGTCTCCAGTCGGATGCGCATCCAACTGAGCCACTGAGGCCGGCTTCTGTCTTGTTAGGACTCATGTTTAAATCCAAAGGATTTGGAAAACTCAAGCTGTTTCCAAACTTTCAGGCAAGAAATTCAGGGCAAGGTGTCAATTTACTGGCATAGAGTGGGTGTATAACTGTAAGCCCCAAGCATTTCTACGAGGGAAAAAAGAACATTCTATTGAATACAGAGGAGCTGAAATCAAATTTTTCCCTGGTCCTGCTGAACCCGGATATGCCCTGTCTTTGCAAACAATGTAGATCCAGATCAGTTGGCTTCATCAGAAGCCAACTGATCTGGATCTGCACTGTTTGTCATTCAGTATGTAAATTTGTATCAACAACCTGAATCAAGTAATCTGATTGGCTGAAAATTAGAAATGCATGTGGCATCTTAATTTATTCAGTATGACAAGGGTTAAGGGGAATGGATACACTTGGTAGATTTTCCACCATGTTTTATAAAGGGAGATAACGTTTGTGTTACAGAAGACCCCTTTACAATAGAAAGGGAAAAACAATTTTGACAGAGTTGCATCCCCTGAAAGAGTATCAATTCCCTTTAACCCTTGTCATGCAAAATAAATTAAATTGCCATGCCCACTTCTAATTTTCAGCCAATCAGATTACTTCATTCAGATTGTTGCTATAAATTCACATACTCAATGGTAAACAATGCAGATCCAGATCAGTTGGCTTCTTCAGAAGCCAACTGATCTGAATCTAAACTGTTTGCAAAGGTTGGGTATATCCGGGTTCAGCAGGACAAGGGTTAATATAGATGCATCCTATAATGCAGAGCAAACAGGAGGGCGCTGCCTCTATGTGACTCAGTTGCCCGGTAGCGTTAAAAATCTGAACAGTCAGTCATTCAGCAAACAGGAGTCCCAAAGGTAAAAGCTTACTTAAAACATGTCATAATTACTTTATTAACCCCTTCAGCCAGGCAGACCTAAATAAATACCTACACAGTGTATGCTAGACTGGCTCCAGTCTCCAGTGACAAAATATTTTTCTCATATTCCTGTTTGATAATCCACTAAAATAAACCCAAAAAAATATCATGCCTATAAAGGCTGGTCATTAGTGACCAACCTTTATAGTCTTGACATTTACTTTGGTTTTATTTT
Organism: Anodontia alba; assembly: GCA_964016985.1. NCBI lineage: Eukaryota > Metazoa > Mollusca > Bivalvia > Lucinida > Lucinidae > Anodontia > Anodontia alba. The sequence continues at coordinate 98,012,505 of OZ024825.1, read as the reverse complement.
AGTGGATTATTAAACAGATAATAAGAAAAAAAAATATTAAAAATATTTAGTCACTGGAGACTGAAGCCAGTCTAAGTGTATGCAGATGAGAGGGCTTGTAATAGGCTGTCTCATCAGGATATACACTGCTTGCCTTTCTCTTCTTGAGTTTTAACTGATATCCCTATTTGCAACAATGGATGAGTACAAATTCAAAGATGGAATGGTCTACTTATAAATTCAGGGGTGAAAGGGTTAACCCTATTGCAAGGAAGATAAGTAGGTAAGATTTCCAATGGGATGATACTGATTTGAATACTTCAAACAGAGGAAACAATCCTTCTGCTGTTCCAGATTTATTTTTTCACAATGCTCAAATTGTGAGTGAGTAGTCAGTCATTATGAGTAGGAGATCTTTAGACAAACAAGGGAAATGAAATCATAGGCTTAATCCTAGTCCTGCTGAACCTGGATATGCCCTGTCTTTGCAAACAGTGTAGATCCAGATCAGCTGGCTTCTGAAGAAGCCAACTGATCTGGATCTGCACTGTTTGTCAATAAGTGTGTGAATTTGTATCAACAATTTGAATCAAGTAATATGATTGGCTGAAAATTACAAGTGGGTGTGGCATCTTTATTAATTCAGCATGGCAAGGGTTAAGTTTTGTTTTTTTTCCAAATTTGAGCTTAACATGCGTATTCTTATGCCCAACAGTCAACCAAAGCAACTGAATTTAGCCTGGTTGCCTGACTTGTGTCCCCCCAATAAGAAATGGTCATTGATTTTCTTTCTCTTCCCTTCGTTAAGCAATTATGTTTGGAAGCCACAATTTTCTAACATAAAAAGCTAAGTAATTCAATCAGCAATTCCTAAATTCTCAAAGGCCTGGTCTTCCATATAGTGTGATACCATATTTATCCTAAACATTAGTGTACAGTTACTTATCATACTCAGCCTAAAAATTTGAACAAGTCCATTCTGGTGATGAGTCTAATAAGTAATGGATAAATGGCAAACAGTGCAGACTCTGACTAAAAGTTTGATCTGGGTTTACACCATTTGCGCCGGTATGTCTGTCGAAATATTCAAGGGAAATATTGCAGCCAATTAAGTAGAAATAGGTACCAACCAGTAATCAAACAAACGCTTAATTGAGCCAAGTCACAGAAAATGGTACCTTAACCCTTAAGCACCCATCACAACTGCAGTACATGACATTCTGAGATACATTTTTTTTTCTATTTTACCAGAAAAATTCACATGAAATGTGAAGACTAACATTCTATGAAAAATAAAGCAAAACAACAACAACAAAAAACAACTTTAGAATGACGTCTGTTATAAATTTGGCTTGGCGCTTTAAGCTAAAATTTTGCAAAACTCTGCCTAAACAAAATATGTTTTATTTTATTGATTAATTCAACAGTTAAAACATATTTCATTTTTTCCCCACAGTCAAGATTGATGTAAATCATGCAGGTATCAATGGGGTAGGTATTTTGGCAGCAAGTTTTCAAAGAGTTCTATGTTTCAAAATTGGTGAATTTTTGGACAATGGCCTCAACCAAGAGCTTATTAGAGGAGATCTCCTTATGTGCTACTTGCCTCAACAAAATGTATCTTGTGGGTACTAATTCGCAGTGCATCATGAAATGCCACAAATAGGCAAATTCAGCAGATATCAGATTGGTGACATTTTTCTTATTATTCCCAGAAAACATGATTTGACTGTTCATGCAAATTGTCTCCACTGGAGACAATTTGCATGAAATGTCAAATCCTGTTTCTGGGGAAAAACAAGAAAAATATTTCAATATGTCATCTGCTGAAAATTTTACCCAAAGTGTTTAGTAGTAACAACCTTTTTTTTTCTTTTTTTTTTTTTTGATCTGGAGCCACAAGTATGCATAAAATGGGGAGGACTTTTCTCATGACCTTACACAGTTAATTTTTTCATTAAAGCCAAAAAACAATTACCAAGCAACCAATAGGCTACAAAGTACAGTAGGAAGAAATTAACCCTTGTCCTGCTGAATCTGAATATATACTGCCTTTTCAAACAGTGTAGTTCCAGATCAGTTGGCTTCTAAGAAGCCAACTGATCTGGATCTGCACTATTTGTCATTTAGTATGTGAAATTGTATTAGCAATCTGTATCAAGTAATCAGATTGGTGGAAAAATTAGAAGCGGGTGTGGCATCTTAATTTATCCAGTATGACAAGGGTTAACCTTTACCACTCACCAAGCAGATTCAGCAGACAACAAATTTGTATTTTTCTTATTTTTACCACTGGTATACTGCTAATATACTGGTATACAAGTGGTATACTGCTGGTATACTGGTATACCAGTGTTCTACTGCTGGTTATTTTCAAGCGGTTTACTGCTGGTTTATCAGTATACCAGTGATTCAATACTGGTATACCAGTATACCAATGGTTTACAGTGACTTACCACTGGTATACCAGTATACCAAAGGTTTACTGCTGGTATACCAGTGGTTTATTGCTGGTATACCAGTATATCAGTGGTATACTCCTGGTATACTGGTATTCCACATGTACCAGAGGTTTACTGCTGATATACCAGTATACCAGTGGTATACTGCTGGTATACCACTGGTATGCTGCTAGTATACTGGTATGCAAGTGGTATACTGCTGGTATACTGGTATACCAGTGTTACTGCTGGTGTACCAATATACCAGTGGTTTACTGCTGGTATACCAGTATACCAGTGGTTTACTGCTGGTATACATGTGGTACTGGTATATCAGTGGTATACCAGTATACCAGTGGTATACCAGTAAATTTTTCCCACTGGCTTCCAATGGAAATATCAGTAGTATTCCAGTGATATTCCACTGGTAATTCTCACTGGGAAGTGTAGGAAAATTACTATACCAAAGGAAAGTTACCAGTACTCAAAGAGTCCCCTTGCTGATGTACCAAAACAAATAGTGTGGTACTCCTTTCTACTGCCTCAGAGAGGCAATTTTATTTAGTGCCTATACAGAATTATCTTCAGAATACACTTTTATCTAGAGCTATGCAAGTACACTGTCATTCCTAAACCAGTATGAATCATTCTGGCACTTAAACCTTAAAGTGCTATGCAAATCTGTAGCAGACCAGTCTAAAAAATTTCAATATTTTATTTTTCAGAGAAAATAAGACTTGATATTTCATGTGAACCATCTGCTTGCAGATGGTTCACATGAAATACCTAGTCTTTATTTTCTCTGAAAAATAATAAAAAAAATCAGAATGTCATCTGCTGCAGTTGTGATTAGCATTTTAAGAGCTAAAACTCATTATTATTGCTGCCACTAAAGGTATGACAGCTCAAAAAGTAAACACTGTTTTCAAAGATCTGATTTCCGTTATTTGAGGAACTTGTAGAAAAAGAATGGGACTATTGCATGACACAAAGCCGAACAAGTAAAATGAATCAAACTGAGAACATTTGAAGTTATTGACATGCCATTAATCTATTTCTCCAGTAACACGTATATTGTGGGGAAGGGAACTCATATTGGTCTGATGATGATACAAATAAGAATATTACAGGGAAATACAGTCAAATCTGTCTTTGAGCCTGTCTGTATTAAGCAATCACCTGTAATTAAAGACCGATTTTTCAGATCCCATAGAAGGAAAATAAGTGTAAATTAACATGTATTAACACTTATAAACACTTTAGAAGCATCATCATTAACTGAATTATGTTGTCAGATGATATTAATTTTGTATTTTTACCAGAAAATAAAGTTTTTAATGAAATGTTAAGACTTATTTTCTTGCAAATCTAAAAAATGTTGTCTGCCAATATACTTTTATTCAGCCTGCATATGCAAAGATTAAACTGACCCAGAAAAACAGAAGCCTATCCACTGGCTAATGATAAAAGGCATTTCAAAAGAGCTCAGGTAATTTGCAGAAACAGATTCCATTTTTACCAACATTAAACATTCATTAGACTATTTCCCAGTAGATTTAGATATTGGATTTCACCCTAGGTGAAAACAAACAAGACATGTTTGTCTAAAAACTGAAACTTGCATCAAACATTAATCTGTCACAATTTTACAACAATCTGTCACAATTTTTATTAATATTAGCAATTAGCATTCACAAACTGGGCCACACACTCTAAAATTATGAATGGTTAAGGATCTCATGCCAGTTCTGTTGCATGTTTAGGCCACCATATATAGTGGACCATATGGTGGAGAAAATCATTATCTAAGTACCTTATTTACTGTAAAAACCCTAAGTATTGGGACAGATAGGCTTTTGCAAACAGATCAGATGCCACAGAATGTGGCCTACACTGTTTGCCATACATACAGCAATATTTTAGACACATCAAGAGGCAGTAGAATGGACTATTTCAAATTTTAGGTCAAGTATGGTAAGTAGAGGTGTCCCAATACTTAGGGTAAATACTGTACCCTAGATATTCAGACACCATAACTCCTTACCATACTTAACCCAATGTATACTGAATAAAATCTCCCACACTATATATTGGAAGAGTCCAATTTCAATTTTAGGTACGTCTGGCTATGAGATTTAGATATTCCTACAGAAAAAAGGCTAAACTATTTGCAAACAGTGGGGACCCTGATCAGACGCCACATTCAGTGGCATCTGATCTGGATCAGCACTGTTTGCCAATTACCCGTTAGGGTTCTCCCGACTACAATGGGTTAACTGAAAATATGATGAAGCCTACTGGACTACCCGATAGTGTATCCAAAAAGTGCTGTATTATAGGCAGATGATTCACATAAAATGTCAATACTTTTTTCTATGAAAAATAAAAAAAATATGTATATATTTAAAAGTGTTGTCTGCTGCAGTTTTGATTGGCACTTTATGGGTTAATATGAATAAAAACTGCTGAGAAAATTGGTGCCACATATCAAACTTCTGTGACAGAAGATTTTTTTTCTTGGAACCAGTGACAACTGACTACATCTGGTTCATTTTACCCTTTTTTTCCCTTGCCTGTAGACAGAAGTCATACTGCGAATAAGATGACTTGTTAAGGATGACTATTCAATGACATTTTGGGATAGTTTTCTCCAGTTCTCAATAAAAAACATGTTGTGGTACTCATTAGAAATGCCTCAATGAGGCACTTCTAATGAGTACCCACAACATATCTTTTCATGGAATAATCAGAAAATTTTTCCTAGAATTATCACCAAATATTCATCCATAACAAGTTCTCTGGAGAACTGATAGTTCATTATGAGATAATATGAGCATGTAAAGCTGCAAACATTGGAGACCAAGATCAGTCAATCAACTGCACACCCTCATCAGGACCATTGTTATTTTTTTTTATATTATACAGTATCCAATCATTCTGTATATCATATAGAAGGACCTGATCAGACAATGTTACACCGAAGACTGAGTGAGTTTTGGCCCCCTAACTACCGTAATAATGAGCTTTGCCCCCCTAACTACCGTAATAATGAGGTTTGCCCCCCTCACTACTGTAATAATGAGCTTTGCCCCCCTCACTACCGTAATAATGAACTTTGCCCCCCTAACTACCATGATAACCCTAAGTATTGGGACAGATGGGCCCTTGCAAACAATGTACACCCAGATCAGATGCCGCAGAACACGGCGTCTGATCAGGGTCTACACTGTTTGCCATACAAGCAGCAATATTTTAGACACATCAAGCAGTAGTAGAATGGACTTTTTCAAAATTTAGGACAAGTATGGTAAGTAGATAAGGTGTCCCAATACTTAGGGTAAATACAGTACATATGTCCTAATAGAGGATCTTACATGAGTGGTCATTTCATATGAAATGTATGAAACGAGCCTTTGGCGAGTTTCATAAATTTCATATTAAATGACCACGAGTGTAAGATTCTGTTTATCATATGACCCTTTTAAATTGGATTTTATCGCCTTTAAAGTTGACAATTGTTCAACAGAAAATGAATGGTTGACATGGACGTCGTCATGACGTTACTTGTTCCCGCCTTAGTGTTATATAACGTGTGGTTATACGATTTTTATAACATGATGTTATCCACTGAATAACAGCGACGTCATATGATAAAGAACCTTTTTACACTGCTGCAGCATATATTATGGGCTGCGCCATGCGAAAATGTGTCTTCATGCATATGCAAACAGTGAAGCATTTTGCAGTCTGATCATGGCCTTCAATGTCCAGTAGCAGAATCATTGGATATATATTCCATTGCAGACTGAATAGACTCACCCATACTACATATCTGAAGAGTTTATTTTCAATTTTAGGTATGTCAGACTATGAGATTTAGTAATTCCAAGAGAAAAATGGCTGAACTATTTGCAAACAGTGGATACCCTGATCAGATGCTGCATTCTGCAGCATCTGATCTGGGTCTGCACTGTTTGCCAATTACCCTTTTAGGGATCTCCAGACTACAAAGGGTTATAGAATTTATCAATTGACAGCAAAGGCTCGGATGATACTTTGTGCCTGTGCAGGATGATCTGAATATGGCTGGAAGGCACTTTTTCGCTTGACATGACCCATATGAAGAATAAAGGATAAACCTGAGCCTTCTGGAAGTTTTCCGATCCATTTTGATGGTTCTCATGGGAAATTTAAAAGATTGGAATATATTTAGAAGAGAGTATACAATGTTACATTGAGTCACTATATTTCGGTAAACTCTTGTTGGAAATTTGAAGGAAAATGAAATTTTAATGTTTTACTTTCTAGGAAAAGTAAAGCATTATGATAGATCAATACAAGAGAATCTCATCATATTCTTATCATGATTTAGAGCAAGGGGTGTCAGCAGCAAGAAGTGTTTTCAGCAAGGAGTTTTATGGTCCAGTAAACACTGTTAAGGTCATGGTGATCACATCCTTATCATGGTTTACACAGGGTGTCAGCAGCAAGAATGTTTGAGTTGGAGTTTTACAACCCAGTCAACACTATTAAGGTCATGGCAAACTGGTCGATTAACCTACTCACACTTTTTCCTGGGCAGGCTTAGTCCCCTAAGCAGTTAACTAGTACTTGTGGACATACTTTTGCTGATAACTGACAAATGCCCTTATTGAATCAGCAGAAAGAGGCACAGAAATGACTTCATGATCGATCTCCATGGAAGTTACGAGGTAAAGCTGGGAACCAAACTTGTGATCCCTGGATCTGCAGTCAGACCCACTACTGACTGCGCTGTGGCGCCCAGCCAGCTGCCAGAAGATCATTGTCTTAACCCATTGTAGACTGAATGAACTCCCCCACAATATATATTGGAAGAGTCCAGTTTCAATTTTAGGTAGGTGTGGCTATGAGATTTAGATGTTCCTAGCGAAAAATGGCTGAAGTATTTGCAAACAGTGAAGACCCTGATTAGTCTAAAAATAAATTAAGAAGCACTTGATGTTATCAATTTTCTGAATGATCTGCTGGACCACCACCAGACTGAACATTATTACTGCAGTTTTTCCTTTTTATTATTTTCTTATAAAGATACATTTTTTTATGATATGGGTTCCTGCAGTTTAGATTAAACCCTGCTGTTAAAGTCAAGGAAAATGTTAACCCTTAAAGTGCTGATAACAACTGCAGCAGACAACTTTTTATTTATGTCAGTGTGTGTGTGAGGGTGGGGGTGGGGGTGGGGAGAGGGGTGGGGAGGGGAGGTGTAAGGAGGGAAGGGGAGAGAGTTTACTTATCAATTTTCAAAAATGTAAACCCTTTAACTGTTTATAACAATGTGTGTGTGTGTGTGTGGGGGGGGGGGGGGGGAGGGGGGGGGAGGACCAGGGGGCTGGGGGGGGGAAGGGGGTGGTTTACTTTCTTCAAATTTTAAAAATAATTCAAACTGTTGCAACAGTTTTAACCTTAAAGTGCAACCCACAACTGTAGCAGATGTCACTTTGATTATTTATTTATTCATTGATATTTTTTTTCTTTTTCAGAGAAAATAAGGCTTTAAAATTTATGAAATATCAAGTCTTGTTTTCTCTGAAAAGTACAATAAAAACATGTTTTCTGGTACAAATTTGCTTAGTGTCTTAAGAGTTAACTTTTGTTATTACATGCCTGCTGACTGTGCAATAATTAACCCTTAAAGCGCCAATCACAATTGTCGTCTGCTTTGTCTTCTGCCCGTTACTTTAAAAGTCATTGTTGCAAACAGTGTGGACCCAGATCAGACTGCTCCTCTAGGAGCAGTCTGATCTGGGTCCACACTGTTTCCCCGTATGCAAAAATAGGTTTTAAAAGTTTGCAAGAATATTCAGCAGACGACATAAACAGACAACATTTTCAGATGTAGTTTTTCTTGGCACTTTAAGGGTTAATAACCTCAGGGCTGTGCAAACTGCTTTCCCTATTATGTCCTGCTTTATATTTCATTTCAAGACAAAAAAGTTTTTGAATCAAAGCTGAAGCAGTATAAAGCCCAAAACTGCAGCAGATTTAATGCCATTTTCAATTAGGGAGGGAGACAACTTTTATGACTTCCTGTTTTGCTTTCCTGCACAGCAAACCCTTCTGAAAAGGGTCTACTCTAATAGGAAAGGAGTTGCTCCCATGAGGTCCCCTTTTCAGAAGGGAATAAAAAGCTTTTAAGAGTTACCTCCCCCTGAAGATGTATCCATTCCCTTTGAGAGTTTAGTGTACCTTCCACACTTTTGTACCAATAAATTGTGAGACAGATACAGACGAAAAATATATAAATATACATATTGTTGTTTTTGTTATGGGTTAAGAGGGGATGTGGATGTGGGGTGCTGAGATTTTTCACAATAAATGTCCTAGTATTTCATACACCCAAGTTTCTGACAAAATGGCATGTGCAAAGGAGCAGTCAGATCAGGGTCTACACTGTTTGCCATTCCACTAAGTATTTTAAGAAACAACTGCATAAAAAGCATACTATTTGCCTCTTGATCAAATACTTGCCACCATGATGTGAGGGGTATTTTCAGTACATCTTTATTTTTTTCTTTGTCAGACAGTTGGATATCTAAGAAACACTATAAATTTTCTGTAGGCAGCTGGCATTAATTCATCATTGCCTCCAAAAATGTCAAGATTATAAACCTGATCTGGCAGCAGTAGAGTTTGAAAAACTTCTTGAACCTTTGCAGGAAACCCACCCACTGTTCAACACTGGGACATATGACAGACCAAACACTCAAACATTACACAGTTACATCTAAAATTATACAATATTTCCAGATAGGATAAGAAATAATCGGGCTTCAGACAAGCAGGGTAGCCAAATAAATATTAGAAAATATATTTATTGGCATCTGAAAAGAATATTCTAAAACAAGTTATCTTTTTAAAGTCATAAAAACTTATCCTTCATCATGCTGAATAAATTAAAGATGCCATGCCCACTTCTAATTAGAAAATTTTTAGAATCAGAATATCTACTTGTCAGCCAATCAGATTACTTGATTCAGGTTGTTGATACAAATTAATGCACATACTGAATGAATGACAAACAGTATAGATCCAGATCAGTTGGCTTCTAAAAAGAAGCCAACTGATCTGGACCTATACTGTTTGCAAAGACGGTGCATATCCTGACTCAGAAGGACCAGGGTTCCATTACTTTGTGGCTAATTGAGGTTTGCACTATTTGCCACTCATCCAATAGTTTTTCAGACACATCAAAATGTACTGAATGGACTTGTCCTAATTTTAGGACAGGTATGGCAAGGAGTTATTATGGTGTGCCAATATTTAAAGTAAACATGGTAATTTGAAAAGTTGGAGCCATTTATTCAAGTAATCATGTTATCCAATGACAAGAGGAAATGCTAGTCATGATGTGATACCCTGATTTCTGAAACTGATACCCTAAATGTCAGATCACAATGTGACTTTGACAAATGTAAGGCCAACATGAGGCAAGTCTCCCTCTGACAGTAAGACTGTGGCTGTTGTCTAGTGTTGGCCAGAATTTCATAGTCGATTATGATTATCTCAAAGCTGATTGATCATTGACTAATAGTGGACAAGTGGAAAATATATTCATTCTTCTTTTAGCCCTTTTCCAAGTACTTATTCATAGCTCAAGTTAAGAGGGATAGCCACACAATAGATATATATATATATTTTCATATTTTTCCATATAGGACCTTTTTACCTTGATATGTCACAAATGTTTTCAATAAGTTATCAATGTTCCTCCAGGTCAAATACAAATGTTATCAGCAGTCACAGGAAAAGGTCCACCAGTTCTAATACAGATGTTATCAGCAATCAAAGAGCAAATCTTTCCAGTTCAAATACAAATGTTATCAGCATTCAAGGCATAGCTGCTCCTCCAGTTCTAATACAAATGTTATCAGTATTCAAAGAGCAAATCTTTCCAGTTCAAATACAAATGTTATCAGCATTCAAGGTATAGCTGCTCCTCCAGTTCTGATACAAATGTTATCAGTATTCAAAGAGCAAATCTGTCCAGTTCTAATACAAATGTTATCAGCATTAAAAAACTAAATGATTTTCAAGTTCTAATCCTTTGCTATTTCACTGTATTGTATAGCCTCACAAAAGTCCTTTGCCTCAAGGATCTGACAGAGTATGGTTATTTCTTAAATAAGTTTCCAGTAGCATAAAAACAATAGAAAATTCTTAACTCTAACTATGCTAACAACAAAATTCGCAGACAACAAATGATAAATATATTTGTAAATTTTTCCAAGAAAATAGGACTTCACATTTGATGCAAATCATCTGCATTAAATGTTAATTCGAATTTTATTGGAAAAATAACAAAAAACATTTACAATATTATTTGCTAGTATTTAAATTTAAGATAACATATAAAGAGTTAAAAGTACTTTAAAGTTTTGGCCATTGCAAATCAGTAGAACGCCTCTTATATAACAATTATAATCCCTTATAAAAGCTCTTTAACCCATTGTAGAAGGAATGAACTCCCCCACACTATATATTGCAGGATTCTAATTTTGATTTTAGGTATGATCACTCTGCCTGGGGCTGGTAAGGGTATGGTGAGTGGAAGCTCCCTCCACAGATTGTCTGGGTTGATATAACTTGTTCTTTGTTAATCAGTTAAAGCTGTAGATGACTAAGGCCAGATGTTCACAAAACTTTTCCCAACAAGAAAAATTGGACTTCTGCTAATGCCCAAATAGCCAAAATAGTTTGGTGCCATCAAGGTTTTTGGTCATTACAGGGGGTGATTAACCCCAATCATCCTCAAATGACAAGCAAATGGAAGAAATTGGGATTAACATTCTAGTAAATGACCATCTGTACTTGGTACAGGAGATGAAAAACAGATGTGTAAACACCTTTATATTGGATAAAAAACAACATGATCACTTACTTAATGGAAGAAATCCAATAAAACAATTATCAGAAATAGGGAAGTGATCAATGGCAGATTAAAACAACAAGCACACACTGCCTAACTGATGCCATTAACCCATAAAGCGCTTAAAAAAAATGCAGCAGATGAGATTCAATTTTTTTTTAAATTATTTTTCAGAGAAAATAAGACTTGCCATTTCATGTGAATCATCTGCTGGGCAGATGATTCACATGAAATGGCAAGTCTTATTTTCTATAAAAAAAAAAAATCAAAATGTCTTCTGCTGCAGTTGTGATCAGCTTTTTAACAGTTAATATTCATAAAGTTCTCCAGTTATTGATGATGGGACAAGACAATGGTCCTTGCAGGTTTTGTAATGGATTTGGAAAAATGAAAAATAGACTGGTTCTAGTTACTTTTAATCATTTTTTATAATGAAAAATAGACTGGTTCTAGTTACATTTGTTAATTCTTTCTGATGAAAAACTGACTGTTCATGCTTTCTAATGAAAACTAGACTGGTTCTAGTTACTTGTATTCATTCTTTCAAATGAAAAATGGTTCTAGCAACTTTTGTTCACCGACTTTCTATCATTTAACTGTATTCTGTAGCCTTATTTTTGTCTCAAATCCATATCATTTCACAGGTACATATAACATAAACTGACACTCATTGCTCTAGATAAAAGGGGGAATGTGTATTTTTTTTTCTTATTTCTCCAAGAAAACATATGTTAATTAGAATGTCATTTGCTACAGTTTTGCTTAGACTTTAACAGTTGAATATACCAATAACCTAAATTATCATCTGAATGTTACACTTTATGAGAAGCCATGAAATTACTACATTTCCATTTTTTTTTTTTTTTTTTTGGGATAGTTCATAATTTGACTGTTTTGCAGAAGTTTTTTGAAAACAAAAAAAGAGTAAAATATGGAAAGTTCTTATCAATTAAGTAAGAATAAAGCAAGTCAGAGCAGTTGACATTTGTCACATACAAATTATGTAGAAACTGGGAATAATGGCGAGGTGTCAGTTGTCAGCGACATTATAAATATAGTGTATGACAGTCATTATGACGCATATTGAAGTCTTTTATGGCAATTTTATAGTAGGGATAAGAGCCTTAACCTTTAAAGCGGCAAGCAAAATTTGTAGCAGAGGACATTCTTAATTCTTTTTTTTTTTCTGAGAAAACAAGTCTTGACATTTCATGCAAATCATCTGCCAAGCAGATGATTTGCATGAACTGTCAAGACTTGTTTTCTCTGAAAAATAAAAAAAAAAGATCAAAACAGTAAATTTTGCTGGCACTAAAAAAGGGTTAATGTCAACTTAATCATAATAAAACATCTGTCTTCAGAACAACAAAATGTGTAATAGATATTTCTTTTCTGTAATTTTGATGATCCAGTCACAAAAAAGTGGTGAAAAAAAATGATAAATCCCATCATTTACAAGCGCCATAAATCATTCGCATATTATAAATCATTACTATTATTATCACTTCATAAAGATGACGGTAAAATGAAGTCTTAAAGATAATTATTAATTTTGCTTTACTTTTTTATCAACCTCATTAATTTTAAAATGTCAGATTCATTGCATTAAGTCCTTATTACATCACCTGGGAACCATACCTCACTCAAAGCCCACACAATAGGCTCCAAATCTGATTGGAATCTCAGTTTGCTAATCTAGGATTTTGAATAGAAATTACCATATTTAGTCTAAGTGCTGAGACAGCCAGGCTTGAGCAAACATGTAGACCCAGATCAGATGCTGCAAAATGCAGCATCTGATCAGGGTCTACACTGTTTGCCACTTGTCCCGCATTTTTCAGATATGTAAACCGGTAGTAATATGTACTTGTTCAAATTTTAGGACAAGTATGGTAAGGAGAAGAAGCCCCAATATTTAGGGTAAATGCACTAAACAGGATCCTTAATGGAATAAGCCGCAACACAAGACCAGGACTTGTGTCATGTCCAGGCAACAAAGGCTCAGATCAGCCTGCACATTTGAAAAGTCTGATCAGAGTCTTCATTATTGCCTACTGAATCAATGAATACTGCAACAGAATCATGGATATTGCGGAAAATATTGAACAGAGAAGGTCCTGAATCCTGATCAACACAGGCTGAAATGGGCCATTGACATTCAAAATGACATATAAGGGCTCTTTTTTTACTTCTTGGCTAAAATATTCCTAATGGTGTGTGCAATTCCTTTCAGAATATTAATAGAGCAGCCATTAATTTCGCATTGTCGAGGACAAATATTATGTCATATTTGCATCAATACCTATAATTTATCTCACAAATGCCAGATAGGATTTTTTTTTTCTGATGAAAAAGTATAGCATAATAACCCCAATTACTGGGACAGACAGGCCTGAGCAAACAGTGTAGACCCAGATCAGATGCTGCACAATGCAGCATCTGATCAGGGTCTACTCTGTTTGCCACATGCAGTAATTTTTAGACAGGTCGACAGGTAGTCAAATGGGTTGCTCAATTTTTAGAAGATGTACATTAAGATGTTAGGGTGTCCCAACATTTAGGGTAAATACGGTATGATGTAAAGTGCATGTACACTCCATGAAAAGAACTCTTATGCCATAATACAGGTAATGAAAGCCCAGATCAACCTGCATTTGTCTCACAGTCAGATCAGCCAATTTATTTGCATTAAGGCATAAGGACCATTCTGCATGTTACTCCTTTTTTTTTCTTACTGAATTTTCCTTCTTACTGCCATGCTGAATAAATGAAGATGCCATGTCCTAATTTCAACCAATCAGATTACCTGATCCAGGTTGTTGATAAAAAATTCAAATCAATGACAAACAGTGCAGATCCAGATCAGTTGGTTTCTACAGAGGCCAACTGATCTGGATCTACATACACAGACAGGGGCAAAGACAGGACTTATCTGGGTTCTGCTGGACAAGGTTTAATGTTGTGCATAATCCTAATCACTGCTTCCCCACCCCCACCCTTGGCAATATTCTAATGAGTACCAATGAGTACCAACTACCAACAAATCATGTTTTATGAAGCAATTAGAAAAATATTTGGTTCCCATATTTACTCTCAGAATTCAGACAGACTTGACTACACTGCCAAACTAGACCCAGATCAGATGCCACAGAATAAGTGGCAAACAATGGAGACCCTGATCAGATGCCACATTCTGTGGCATCTGATCAGGGTCTCCATTATTTGCCACTCATTCAGCAGTGTTTAGGCACATCTATATGTAGTAAAATGTTCAAATTTTAGGATAGTTTGGTAAGGAGGTGTCTGAATATTTAGGGTAACTATGACACCTATATTGTCTAGAGCAAGACAACACTGGGACTAACAGGTGCAGCATCAACATTGTTGTTACTGTTCTTAACTCTAAACTCATTTTGAGCCATCTTATCTGGATCTACACTGTCTGCAAAGCCTGCAGTGTTGATATAGCAGTAAGCGGGGAGAAATCATTTTGATGTTTGGAAAATCAAGATATGTGTATATGAAAACTTGTTTTTTTTTCTTCATTTTATTGCTTCAAAAGTGATGGAACATTAACATTAGTTTACACTGTTGTGCAGAAAAGTGTTGGTAATATTTACCCAGCAGAGTCTCTAGTTTTTATGGAGCAAACCTAATGCAATAAATGTAAAATAATCAGCCCTTTAAGTAGATTACCAGCTTCTCAGGTGGATTCACATTCTTAACTCTTTCACCCCTGAATTTCTGAAAAGGACACTTCTATATCTTAACCCCAGTCCTGCTGAAACCGGATATACCATGTATTTGCAAACAGTGCAGATCCAGATCAGTTGGCTTCTGAAGAAGCCAACTGATCTGGATCTGCACTGTTTGTCATTAAGTATGTGAATTTGTATCAACAACCTGGATCAAGTAATCTGATTGGCTGAAATTAGAAGTGGGCATGGCATCTTAATTTATTCAGCATGTCAAGGGACTCTTTCACCCCAAAATTTCTGAGGAGGACTTTTCTATATCTTAACCCCAGTCCTGCTGAACCCGGATATACCCTGTATTTGCAAACAGTGCAGATCCAGATCAGTTGGCTTCTGGATCTGCACTGTTTGTCATTCGTATGTGAATTTGTATCAACAACCTGGATCAAGTAATCTGATTGGCTGAAAATTGGAAGTGGGCATGGCATCTTAATTTATTCAACATGACAAGGGTTAATTTGGACATGGTCACTGTTGCAAATAGGGATGTCAGTCAAAAATTAATCAAAGCCCTGAAAGGACTACAGTTGTTTGGTATGACGGAAAATATGGCAATGTTGACCAAATTCATGGAGAAGATAGACTGAAATGCATTTAAGATAGCCATGCATTTCAATTTAAGATGGTCATGTCTGTGTGATGTTTGTCCAAAAACGGTTCATCAGTTATTTTTAGCATGACAGCATCTTTCGAATATCGTACACAAACGCTATAGATGTATAGATGAACAAAATCATGTAAGATATGTCTAAGATAAGATAGAAAAAAAACAAAAAAAAAAAAAAAAAAAAAAAACATTGGTTCACTTTTTCTGTAAATTTCTTGCTTCATAGCATCGTATACACAACAATTGTAAATTTGAATATTTTGCTTTCCATTTTTAATTCATTACCATTTAAATACTACAGAAATAAAGCATTGGGAAGGAGAAAAAATTATCAGGTTTGCAATTAAAAGAGTGAACTAATTTTTTTGTTTGTCTCCAGAAAAAGATCACACTATTGCTCGTGCTGAACACACTGTTGTTCGTACTGAACAACAAAGTCAGGCTGGCAAACAGTGTATATCCAGATGAGATGGCTCATTATGAGCCATCTCATCTTGATCTACACTGTTTGCAAAGGTATATGTTTTGGCCCGCAGTGTTGATATAGTAAATGAGTGGGGATAAAATTGTTAATTTCAATGTTTGGTAATTTGCATATTTTTGCAGGTTTTTTTTTTGTGTATTTATTGTTTCAAAAGCAATGAAAAATTATGATTAGTTTACACCATTGTGCAGAAAGTGTTGGTAATATTTACCCAGCGGAGTCTCTAGTTTTTATGGTGAAAACCTAATGCAGTTAACGTAAAACAATCAGCCCCTTAAGTAGATTACCGACTCCTCAGGTGGATTCTAAATGAAATTATGAGAAAAAGATGGCAAATTACAATGGATTTTCTTCCTGGCCCTGATGACAAGATGAAAAATATATACTTGAGTGACTCAGGATGGTAAAAAAAGCTAATTAATTTCTGAAGCTGAAAGAGAAACAAAATTAGTGCTTAACAAGCTGAATTTAAACATTAGCAGACACTTTAAAAAAAATTTTTTTTCATATGTTTTCCAAGAAAATAGGGCTTGACATTTCATACAAATCAACTCCTTAGGAGATGATTTGCATAAACTATCAAGCCCTATTTTCAAGGAAAATTAGTTAATTAGTTAGAAAATATTTATTTGTTACCTGCTAATTTTCTTGTCAGCAAAAAAGCAATAAATACCATCTGAAACTATCTGGAATCAGACTGTACAAGAGGCTTATTTGGAAATTGTGTTTCCATATGCAAGGCTCCAGATAAAGTTGAATTTCAGACATTTCTTTTGTCATTTTTTTTTTTTTTTTTTTTTGTGGTTACTCATTAGAACTATCTCAGAGGGATGATGTTGATTTCAACATTATTTAATTAACCCTTGTCTTGCTGAATAAATTAAGCTGCCACATCCATTTCTAATTTTCAACCAATCAGATTACTTGATCCAGGTTGTTGACATAAATTCACATACTTTATGGCAAACAGTGCAGATCCAGATCAGTGGGCTTCTTCAGAAGCCAACTGATCTGGATCTACACTATTTGCAAAGACAGGAGATGTCCGTGTTGAGCAGGACAAGGGTTGTCAAACTGAGACAATGGAAGCATGTTAATGAAAGGCTCTGTGCAATGTGCCATATAGTTATGAGCAGAATTCTGCCTCCAATGGGCTTCAAACCCAGGACCTTAAATTGTGTTCCAACGTCAGGAGTGCTAACAAATCAGCCACCTGGACATTTCTGTCTCAGAGGGTATGTGGTCTAGTGTGCCTGGAGTTTGTGGCATATGAGAAATATTTGTCTTCCTACTAAGTTCTGTAAAAAGAGATCCTTTGACAGCAAGTAACACATCAATGAATTGAAAATAGCAGACTATGTGTTACTGAGTCTATTCATGAACAGTAATGTTTTTATTCTCATTTAACCGTTCTCTTGCTGAACATGACATGCCCTGTCTTAGCAAACAGTGTAGATCAGATGGCTTCTGAAGAAGCCAACTGATCTGGATCTGCACTGTTTGTCATTAAATATGTGAATTTCTATCAAAAACATGGATCAAGTAATCTGATTGGCTGGAAATTAGAAGTGAGCGTGGCATCTTACTTTATTCAGCATAAGGGTTAATGATATATCAAACCCCTGAATTTGAATTGTCTCCCACAGAGAAAGAGGGACACAAAGAGCTTATAGAGAGGATCAAAGAGAGGAATAAAGGAGGACAAAGGAAAATGTGAAAGCGTCTCTTAACATGGTCCCTTCTCCTATCTGCTGTTGGTACATCATGCCCTTATCACCATACTACCATCCACATGAATAGTAATGTGTGATACTGCTCACACCCTCTCACTATATGTTGAGCAGACTTCTTTTCATGGGGTCTGCAAAATTTACATTTCTGATCAGTACAACATTTTTTTTACCTGTTCATACTAATGTTAACATTGCTATAATCAAAATTCTGCAGAAGCAAACAAAATTATATTATATAAAACAAAATATCATGTAATCATATTCTATCCAAAAAATAACTATACAGATTCTATTCTGTTCAGATCAAACCAAACGAGTTTCATTCATATACACTGGACATCATTACAAGATGGTTTAGGGTATAAAATGGTTTAAAGATTGACCACGTAAGTGTGGTAGCCAAACAAAAATGTATAGATTATATAAAAAAAATTACCATTTATGGTAGTTTTTTCTATTTAATTTATACATTTTCGTTTGGATAAAATATGGCTGCTTAGTTACCATGGTTTTTGCTATGGACCCCAGCAATAGTGTTACTAAGAGGTTGTGGTGTATAAAAAGCAGAGAATGTAACCGACAGTCAAAGGCAACTAATTTGACAACATGGACAAAAAAAAAAAAAAAAAGAGAGAGAAAAATCTCTCCCTTCAAATGTCACCAAAGTCCTGGTATTACCACTGTACCAGTATAAAACTATACCTTTGCACAAAAGCATAGGCAACAATACATAAGAGATAGCATCCATGACTGTCAAGAAAACAGAAACAGACAGCGGTATAAAGGTAGCAAACTTGTAAGACAAAGAAAAAAAAAATATATATAAATTTACCATCTGGATCTTGTCTCTCTCCAAATACTCCCGAAAAATAATCCATATCTGAAGATGGTTCTAAATCCAACTTTAATCCATCATAATCTGAATCATCAAAGTATTCCAGCTGACCATGGGAAACACAGAATAAGTAAACTCCAGAAAATAGGAACCAAAACATTAGTCCAGCTGAGAACCAGTGGATAAACAAATCAGAAAGGTTGCTCCATTTTCAAAAATATGTTCAAAGATACTGTATTCCTGTATGTATTCCTGTCATAGCTCCTAATAAAGGCACTTTTTTCAATAAAAAAGAGTTCATATAAAGGAAAATTTTCAACCAAAATAAAGTTCATATTTTTCTTATTTCTCCACGAAAACGTATATTGTGGGACCCATTAGAAATGCCTCTGGGAGGCATTTCTAATGGGTACCACAATATACGTTTTCGTGGAGAAATAAGAAAAGCATCCATCTGAATATACCCTTTTTTCTCCAACAATGCTAGTTAGCCTCAAAACACCAGGATTTAAATGGAAACTTTCTAAATTTCCCCAGAAATATATATATATAAAAAACCTTTATCTTTTTCATTCCAGAAAAACACTTGAATCATGCTATAAAGAAAGACATAAAAAATACTGCAGGTTCAACCTGGGCAGTGCTGATTGGCAACTAACAGCAACTAACCTCCCAGCATATGTTGCTTGGTATATAGACATATTTTTATTGCCGACAGCATGATATGGCATCTAATTTCCTCCTCAAAGAGTCCTGTCAGTCAAGTCACGCTTACTTTCCCAAGAATCCAAACTCTCGTCAGTCCAAATAAAACCCCCACAAATCAAATAATATCAACGCCTGCTTTGCTTAAATCAATGACATTTTTTCTATTTTTACTTCTGAAAAGAAAAGCAGGAAAGATTTTTTTTAGTTTTAGAGCCATGAGACCTTTAATCTGATTAAAGAATATTTTTATTTTTTATTTTTCGTTCTGAAAAAAAAAAATGCAGGTAAGATTTTTTTCAGCTTTGGAGCCAAGAAACCTTTGATCTGATTAAAGAACTTTCTAAAAAGAAGCAGGTTTTCGAATCTCTGACGAAACAGTTGCAACACACAGAAGTAAATTGAAACAAATGTTCCCCACAAATTACAGACCAGCCCTTCCATATGACTGAAGATATTCATCATTGAGGTTCCAAAAACATTAAAATACCAAATTCCAAGTTTTATGATTTGTTTTTATCAAAATCTGAGTAGATTTTGATGATATACCATCCAGTCATGATAGTTTTATGATTCCACGCATAACTTGCAATAACCAAATTGACAAAAAATTTTCCCTTGCCATGTGGATTACTTCAACTGCATTACAAGTTCCCTAACTCCAGCTAACAGAACTGTCCAGTTTAATATTTTTCTTATTTCTTCATAAAAATATATGGTGTGGGTACTTATTGGAATTGCCTTGCTGAGGCAATTCCAGTGAGTACCCACATCATATGTTTTCATGGAGAAATAAGAAAAAATATCAATACTTTTAGCATCTTATCCATATACCCCAATTTTCAGAGCTCCGGAGCATATTCCATTACAGGGTTTGTAACTTCAGCAACACTTTATGATCATTTTTTGTATTTTTTCCACCAATCTATACATTATGGGCATCCATTAGAATCCCCTCTGTAAGGCAATTTTGAAGAGTACCCATAATGCATGTTTTAGCGCATAAACAAAAATTAGGTTTTGAAAACCTATTATCTACAGCCTTGCTGAATCAGGCATCTGTATAACGCTTAGCACTCTGGGTAAAATTTTCAGCAGACGACATTTTGAAATATTTTTCTTATTTTTCTCAGAAAACAGGATATGACATTTCATGCAAATTGTCTCCTAAGGAGACAATTTGCATGAAATGTCAAATCCTGTTTTCTGGGAAAAATAAGAAAAATATCATCAATCTGTCGTCTGCTGAAAATGCCCAGAGAGTGGTAAAGGATAACTGATTCCAGATAATGAAGATTCCCCATGCAACAGACACATAAATATTATGGCTTCCATAAATGATATTTGAAAATGCATTTGTGGGTATTAAATCATCTCAAAGAAGGCTATTCATTACAATGATTATATTATGAAACATGTGATTTAACATAAGACTTTCATAAGTTTGTAGAAAACAGGCTAAATTTTATTATTCGATGGATTTAATGAAGATTACAAAATAATTAAAACTCATTTTTTAAAAGCCTTAAAACCTGATGAAAACTCAATTTGAAACTGCAAGATCTCCATTAATATGATTAAAGCAAATTAACCTTTACCACTCTCTTGGCTAATTCAGCAGACGACAAATTGATTATATTTTTCTTATTTTTCCCAGAAAACAAGATTGACATTTCATGCAAATTGTCTCAATTTGCATGAAATGTCAAATTCTGTTCTCTGGGAAAAATGAGAAAAATATTTCAAAAAGATATCTGCTGAAAATTTTACCCAGAGTGCTAAGCTTAAATTACAGGTTATTTATCATAAAATGTAGAAAGTTATTGGAAATTTTCATGGTTAGAAAAGTTCCATCTTGATAAAATATTGTCAGTTGCTATCAAGAAATTTATTGACAAGGATAAACTGATCTCAAACACCACCTGATACAACAGTTCAAAAGATAAGGCACTCTTGTGGTAATCAACAGAATCAATATTTCTAGTTCTTCAACAAAATTTATAGCAATAGAATTATTCCGAGATCCACCCAGACTCTCCAATCTCATATCGTCTACAAATATACGTTGTATAAAAACCAAATCCACACTGCATAAAAACCAAATCCACACTACATAAAAACCAAATCCACACTGCATAAAAACCACACAATTTGCACCTTTATCAATGGAGCATTTCAGAATCTTGATAAAAATAACCTAATTTCTCATTTTTGCCTTGGAAACATATGTTCAGGGATTGTAATAAAAGATTGTCTCTGAGATCATATTCCAATAAAGACTGGAGTGTATGTTTTTCATCAAGAAATAAGAAAAAAATATCCATATATTTATCCCCAAACATAACAAGTTATCTCCAGCCTGGGCATCTGCAAGCAAGACAACCCTTACCTTAACCTTTAACCTGCTGAATTTAACAGCTGAGTGTATTTTCACATATTTGTCTTATTTTTCACAGAAAATGAGGCTTGTCAAACCTTATTTTCTGTGAAAAATAAGAAAAAAATCACTCGTGCCATCTGCACATTTCGCCCAGAGAGTGCTAAAGGTTAATCAGATGCAGACAATACTGATGTTGTGTTCAGATACCATGGCCAGATATCCAGATGAAGTATAAGTGATATCAAGTAATCCAATCTGACAGGTGAGGCAAGGGATACCTGGGTTAAATAGCCAGATTAACTGATGAATGAGATGGCAGAAATATTTCCTAAAACACTTGTAGATGCAGATGTTAAAGCAAAGTGTATAAGTTTACATTTCGTATTAGACTACTTGAGTGAGTACTTAAAATTAGTAATGTGTACACTGTTATGCCAGACTTTCTGACTGAAGTTCATTTAGCGTTGGCAAGTCCTGGTGCCACCATTAAGTCCACTTAACCCTTTTCTGCCTGGTACAACAAAACAAATATTTATGCAAACAGTGTAGATTCAAATGAGGGCTCGTATTATCCATCTCATCAGGATCTACACTATTTGCCATCTGGTTCTAGATTTGAGTGATGTCCCTATTTGCAATAATGGATGTGTCCAAATTTAAAGGTGGAAGAGTCCATTGCAGAAACGCAAGAATGAAAGGGTAACTTCTTATATTATGAACCTCAGGTGTTGCAGAAAATAAAACCAACATACGGTATTCAACCTAATTACCGCCCTGTGTGCTTAGGTTTTTCAAAATTCCTCGGAACACTAAGTTGTGTTAAAATATGTATCAACCTACTTAGGGTACATAATAAAAAAAGATCAGAAAAAGACTTATTTAATGATGATAATGCAATTTTTTTTAATTTTTATTTCATAAAGGAATATGTTGTGGGTACTCATTTGAATTGGATTGACAAGTCGATGCAATTCTAATGAGTACCCACAACATATGCCTTTATAAAGAAGTAGACAAAAAGTACAATGGCTGTAATCGGAAGACTATGGAATTGCTTGACTGTGAGCTTATAGGAGTATGTGCGGTAATTAGGTTGAATACGGCAATAAGTGTGATAATGAAAGTTTTCCAATCATGTGAGTCAGCTAGGAGATACCAACAAATGACCTGGGCCATTACAGAACCAACAATATGAAATGATATTGTATGACCAGCATAGACTCAGGCCCCAAGGTTATAAAACTTTTTTCATGCTCAACTCAACTGAGTATGAAATAATCTCAAATTACTAACAATGCCAAATTATTTCTTGCATAACATAGCTGAGCATGAAAATTTCTCTGCTAATAAATATGAAAATGCCAACTATTGTTGGCATTTTCATATTTATTAGCAGAGAAAATTTCATGCTCAGCTTAGTTGAGCATGAAAAAAGTTTTATAACCTCGGGGCCAGATCTGACTTCATGAAGAAGCCACACATGAAATCTGATGACTATTCAAATGCACAGGCTGATCTAAGACTTTCCTCCTTTTTTGCATCATTTCTTGCAGCTGTGCCATTGTATCTTGTTATTGTTTGTTTCTTATCTCTTCTTCTTTCTAAGCCTCAGGAAGGCTTGTGATTGCGTCATTTCCTGGGTAACTTCAGGGGTCATCTTAGAGCTTTCAGAGAGGGAGAAGTTTTGCACAATTTCAGATTTCAGGGAAAAGTTCTGGTCCAAATTTTGGATTTCCCTATGTATTCTATACATTTTCACTTCTCCCTCAGCTCAAGATAGGGAGAAGTCAGCCAGCTTAGGGAGACTTTTTCTCCCAAATCGCCCTCTCGGATGACTCCTGTAACTTCATTAATATTTTTGAACTGAGATTTTAATATTCCCAAATTCCACAATGTTGGTTATTCTCAGTCCAGCTCAAATACATGTAGTTCCTTCAGTTAAGTCAAGCTGAACAAAATGACTTAAAATAAGTTAGCTTAGAGAATGTTTTGTTCAAAGACTTTGAAGAAGAAGCCATTAGAAAAAGACCAAAACGTGGTCTCCCTTTTCAGTTTATACATGTACATCTTTTCAAGACATTTAAAATCAGTACAGATGGTGTAGCATTCTTGTGCCTTGGGTAAGACATCTAAGCAAACCTACAGAGTAACTTATACTTTCTCATCCAACTAGAACTGATTACATGGCCCATATGTTTTAAGCTAAAGGTGTTTGATTGTGGTGGGTTGGGGATTGGTGCACCCCTCTATAGGTGTGGTTCAAGGTTTGGACATGTGGAATCCTGTTTTCAGAGTCTGTCTTGGACAAGGCTATGTTGTTAATAATGAATTCTGTGAAGGGGTTACATATGTAAATTTTGCCTGGAAAGGCTTGTCTGGACATCTGTCTCAATTCACAGAGAGTGGCTGCAGTTTGTAACGAAAATTTGGCAGTTGCTGCTCTGACTTTTCCCAAAGAGACTCACTCACAGCAACCAATACAGCATGGCTTATAAGCAAGAAATATACCAAGAGTTTGTGCACCTCATGGTTCCAATTAGGATTTATTTCTATTACCTTAATAACCCTTGGTATTGGGACAGAGAGGCCTGAGCAAACAGTGTAGACCCAGATCAGATGCCACAGAATGTGGCATCTGATCAGGGTCTACACTATTTGCCACTCATCCAGCAGTTTTATAAATGTACCAACAGGTAGTAAAATGGAGTTTTTCAAATTTTAGAACAAGAATGGTAGGGAGTTAAGGTGTCCCAATATTTAGGGTAAATACGGTATTCCATCTACAGTTGTAACTGTCCGGGGCAATTAGGATCACTGATAGTCTGTCTCACCTATGTTTTCATACATATGTCTGCAATCTTACATCAGACAAAAACAAAATGATGATAGTGTCCAAAATAATTATATGAATGACATCATGATCTTCTACCTGAAAATGATACACATAACTACCTTCCAATTCACCATTTCAGATATGTATTTGAGTCACAATTTGAGAAAATATACTTTCTGACATATGCACCCATAAATGGTCATTTTTCAATATAATCTATTCATTTTTGTTTGGACATAACACGGTTGTTTAACTAACACAGTTTATGCTATGGACCCCAAGAACTGTGTTATAAAGAGGTTGTGATTTTTTTCATGGCAGAATCAGAAAATCACCAAATCATTTTTAAATGGCATTTTAACATTGTAGCCTTTTTGGATGCCATTTTGTTACTTTCTAATATTGTCACATAAGTGTAATGCTGATGATGTCATATTTGGACAGAGATGAAATTCAATTATTTGGGAATTAAGCTGTTTAGTGTACCAGTACAGGATCAAATACAGAAACAATTCTTTTGTCAACTTACGTTTAGTCAGGAAACCCCAAAAAGGGTAAATGGCAAACAGTGCAGACTCAGATCAGACTCCATAGAATGCTGTGTCTGATCAGGGTCAACACTATTTGCATTAAATACAGGCCTTGAATTTCTATAAAACAAATAAAAAAAAATAATAACAAGACACCCTGCTATTTGGAAAAGATGGGTCCAAAGAGTTGTGGTAGAGGAGTCCACTCGACATATAAATCTATAGTCAATGTAAATTATAACTCTGAATCTGACTTTAGTGCCTTTCCAGTCAGGAACAAATTCAAATCCAAATGTTTTAGATTTTCTATAAATTTTAACTTTTTCTTTTTTTTTTGCCATCCCATTACTTTCAGATCTAACACCTGTACCATATCTTAGACAGAAAAAAATAAAGCAGCCTATAAAGACTGTCTAAAAGAATTAACTGAAAAGCAGCAAAAGAGTATTCAACTTCAATTTACCTGTTCAATTAACAATTTTGGTGCTGAATTTAAATTCTATACCACAAATTCTGAGAAAAGAAGTGAAAAGCTATCAGAAATGAATACTTGAAGAACTTCAACTGAAGAATTATTGCGTTTCAAAGAGCGAGTTTTTGCAAAAAACTGCCTGTCTGTTTTCTATCACTAAATTCAACTCCTACATTATCTCTGACTATCAGGCAGCTTGAGCAATGAAAGAGAAAAACATAAATAACTTTGATAAATGGTAAATAAATACATTTTCAAGGAAACCCAAAAATATTGACACATTAATGACTATGACATTCTGAATTCAAATACTCTATCAAACACATGTTCAAAGTTTAACATCTAATCTGCTGAAGTTATAAATAGCAAAAAATGTCATTTTAAAATATTTTATCTTCTTCTTTTTCTACAGAAAATAGGGTTTGACTTTTCATGCAAATTGTCTCCATAGGTGAAAATTTGCATGAAAAGTCAAACCCTATTTTCTGAGAGAAATAAAAAATGAAAAATAGGACAAATCTGACAACTGGTTTACCCAATCAATGCTAAAGGCTGAAGATGACAGTAAAGTAACACAGAAAACTACATCACTCCAAGCTGCTAGAGCACTCATTGCCAAATATATGAAATATGTCTTTCCTGGTGCCAAATACTAAATACCATCTTAACTCAGAATAATAAGCATAAATTACTGTAATTATCCTAACCCTTGTAACATCATTTTTAACATCATTTGACTGCAAGAGAACCATGTCATCAGAAACTGCAAATTTTAGGACAAATTCATTATAAACCCATTAAAGACTGAATAGACTTTCCCACACTATATATTGGAAGAGTCCATTTTTGATTTTAGGTTTGTCAGGCTATATGATATAGATATTCCTAAAGAAAAATTGTTGAAGTATTTGCAAGTAGTGGAGACCCTGATCAGATGCTGCATTCTGAGTCTGCACTGTTTGCCAGTTACCTGTTTAGGGGTCTCCAGTCTTCAATGGGTTAATATATATAGACTGTGAAGGTGCAGATATGCAGTTCAATCACATTTGCTATCATCTTTCAAATTCACCAGTAATTGTAGAATTTACCAACAACAATTTCCAAGTAACAATTAAGCAGTATGGAAACACTTTCAGGGGATGAAATTCTGTCAAAACTATTTTTGCCTCCCCTCTGAAAAGTAATCTACTCTAAAAGGAAAGAATTTGCTCCCATTGGGAGCAAATTCTTTCCTTTCAGAGTAGACCCCTTTTCAGAAGGTGCTTTGGGTACAGGAAAGCAAACAGGAAGCTGCAAGAGTTTGTCTCCTTATTCTAAAATGTGTGACAATGTTTAATAAATGCTGAATGAGTGCAAATATTGTAGACCTCTCTGGAGAAGTCTGATCTTGGTCTGCAGTTTAGAGTTTAGAAACTGCCTGTCAGGGTATTTAGGTTAAATATCTATATGGGTGAACTATGACTAATATGTTACTCAAATCAATATAGTCACAACAAATGCTACAATAGAAGAATTGAATCATAAAACTGATCTAAAACATCCATTCTTTTATTAGAACAAAGGTGCCAGAGAAACAAAAAGCCAGAATATGACCTACAAATTCAATTATTTATCATGTTCCTCATGATTTCAATAATCCTTTGTTTACAATAAAATCATTAATGTTCTTTGTTGGCGATTACTGATCATCTCTAGTTACAAACATCATTTAGATGCCATGTCTTTTAATTGAAATAATTATAGAGCTGTCCAAAAAATCAATATGATTCTTAAGATTCTTGAATATGTAATGGGTAAAATTATTCTCCATTTATTTCATTCCCTGACAGATCTGAATAATGTTTTCTGACTTCAAACCCCTGGGGATGCTCCAATTTCAGAAAAGCTTCCTAAAACTGCTGTCAAAGGGCTTTATTTTGACACATCTGGAGACAACATTCACATTGTTTTCCTAGAGGGGAAGTCCTTTGCGACTCATTAGATTGCAGTTTCATAATGATGAAGAATTAGTCAAAGCAATTGTTCCTGAAACCACAACTAACTTCTTTGCAATGCTTCCTAAACCACAGCAAACTTCTATCTAGCACTTTCTAAACCACAAGCCAACTTCTAAGCAATGCTTCCTAAAGCCACAACCAACTTATATGCAATGCTTCCTAAAGCCACAATCAACTTCTATGCAGTCCTTCCTAAAGCCACAACCAACTTTTATGCAGTCCTTCCTAAACCACAACAAACTTCTATGGAATGCTTCCTATACCACAACAAACTTCTATGTAGTGCTTCCTAAACCACAACAAACTTCTAGGCAATGCTTCCTAAAACCACAGCTAACTTCTAAGCAGTTCTTCCTAAAACCACAGCTAACTTCTAAGCAATGCTTCCTAAAACCACACCTAACTTCTAAGCAATGCCTTCAAAGCACAACCATCTTCTATGGATTGCTTCCTAAAGCCACAAACAACTTCTAAGCAGTGCTTCCTAAACCATAACCAACTTCTTCCTGTTTGGTTGTACAACAATCACATTCTGGAAAGAGGTCCACTCTAAGAGGAAGCAAATTCATTCCTTTTAGAGGAGACCCCTTTTCAGAAAGGAGCAAAAACAATATTTTGACAGCTGGTTCCCTTGAAAGTTATCAATTCCCTTTCAATGAAATTCTTTAACCCTGATCCTGCTGAGCCCAGATATGCCCTGCCTTTGCAAACAGTGTAGATCCAGATCAGTTGGCTTCTGAACTGATCTGGATCGGCACTGTTGTCATTTAGTATGTGAATTTATATCAACATCCTAGATCAAGCAATCTGATTGGCTGACAATTAGAAGTGGACATGGCATCTTAATTTATGCAGCATCACAAGGATTAAAAATAACCTAATATAATATGAAGTAAAGATACAGGTCAAACAAACAACTGCTTATATTTTTATTGAAGGTCATGAGATATGTGAAATTTCTTTTTATTAAGTTCATTTAACAGGTCACAGATATGTAAGACTATAGTAAGTATGTAATAAACATAAAATGTAGGACATGATTGACACATGTCATAAAATGAGGAAGCTCAATTGAAATATCAAAGATGGTGACATAATAGCTAGCAAAATCTTTACCAGGTCAAGAACCTACGATTTTCAAAAATATTAGGGCAAGGAAAATAAATGTTTAGGTATACATATATGTGTATACAATGATAATTCTGATTTGGTGTTATACACCTCTTTCAAAATTATTTAAATCATAACAAGATGATGAAGGGATGATAACGAAAAGCTCTGTGGCAGTGCCATACAGTTTCATGTAAGAAGAGATATAGAACACAAAAATACAGATGTAGTTACTCAGAAAAGACAACAATCATGAAGCACATCCTACCAAAGGCACCGAAAGAATCAGAGATAAGGAACCATGAAAAAAACAAAATGGCACACCTGCATAACTTTTTAACAAACAATACAGCCATTGAATAATTACCTCATAACAGGATTACTTCTTTATAGTGAAATTTGAGTCAATTGCTCTCTGACTTTAAAGGTTTTCGCATTGATATGATCAAGGCAGACAGCTTGAAATCCAGTCCCAAATATTTTTTGCAAACTTGAACCATCCATGTTCCAAAATAATGCTACATAAGAAGTGTTAGCATCCACACCTGTGACAATGCATCTTCATATTGTATGTTTGATTTTGATTAGGTCTGTACAAAGATTAAAAATTTTGTATTCACTTTGTTGAAAGAATTAAGGGTCAATATGTGAGTAAGCTAACTTAACCCTTAAAGTGCTAAGCAAAAGTGTAGCACACAGCATTCTATTTTGTTTATATTTTTTTCCAAGAAAATAAGACATGGCATTTCATGTGAATTGTCTGCATAGCAGACAATTCACATGAAATTCCAAGTCTTATTATCTCTGAAAATACCCCCAAAAAATCAAAATGTCATCTGCTGCAGCTGTGATTAGGATTTCAGGGTTAACAATCTTACCTGGAAATAATAAAGACCAAGCCTTTAGTATACACATTTATAATTATATTAGATCAATTAATATACCTTGACTCTTAACATTGGGAGTAATTAATATCATAATAACCTCCCATAATCATAAACATTTGTAAACAGTATTGTAAGATTAGATTGCAAACCTGCTGATTTACATTTTTTCCTACGAGAAGTTTAAGCTTTAAGATGCCAGTCTAGTATAAAGCCTTTGCTACCATTTAACCATTTAAGTAAGTAAGTAAGTAAAAATTTTATTTTTCCTTATAATATTATATAACGTGAGATTCTTCAAGGTCATCATTTGTTTTTTTTTTATTTTACTTCACCTCCTGGAAGGATTCTTCAATGTACATTGCATTGCAGATAATGACATGATGCTAACTGATAACTGAATACTGCAAGCAAAGTTGTTTGATTACATAACCTTATGTTATCTATCTTCACTATCCTGCTCCCTCATTGGTAGTCACTACTTTGGAGACTGGTCATTTGATTGGCTAATTGACTGTTACTAATAATAAATATCTAACTCAATAGGGCAAGGTACTGAATATATGAAGTTTATTCAGACCTTGCTGAGGCAAGATGTACCTTACCCTATCGAATAAGAACAATTGTCCAATCCCTGTGATTTATACTTTTACATGAAGTCATGAGTTCACACACTTAGAGGATCTATAAATAGACATTCAGGTACTACCCAGCTAGCATTCTACGTAAATCTACATCCGGCCGTCATCGGCCCGTCAGCTACCCTGACGGGCCGATGACGGCCCGATATAGATTTACGTAGAATGCTGACTGGGTATGCATGTATATTTTCCTGCAAACCAAGTTTCAGCTAATGGCTGAAGGTTCTGGCGTCTGTGGAATTTTATATGCAAGATATCTTTTCTGATTTTTTCTGTGTGCATTATTCCTCTTGTAACTGAAATGCCAGGGTCTGTTTGGAATAAATGTGTACTTTCAGCCAACAAAATTTATAAAGAATGTACTTACACTGGTTTTTCCCTGCCAAGGCATCATCGAAAAATTCTGGCCTGAAAAGAGAAAAAATAACAAAAATAAGAAAAAAATGAAATGGAAAGGTAACTTAAGAACTGCATTACCACAAAAACCCTAAATATTCAGACAGACCTGCATTTAGTTGAGACCCAGATCAGTTCAAAGGAGCAGTCGGATGATCTGATCATCTGAATAGGGTTGAGATGTTTGTCCATTCAACAACATTTTTATACACATCATCAATTAGTCAAATGGACTTGTTCAAATTTTATCTGAATATTTTGGTTAATCCTTAGCACTATGCATGCTGAGTAAAAATTTAGCAGGCAACATTTTGAAATATTTTTTCATATTTTTCCTTGAAACTAAGATCTGACATTTCATGCAAAATGTCTCCTCAGGAGACAATTTGCATGAAGTGACAGATCTTATTTTCTAGAAAAAATATTTCAAAATGTCATCTGCTGAATTTTTCCATAGCATGGTAAGTGTAAGAGCAACTTTCAAAACTGTGGCAGATGACATTCTAATATGCCTTAACCCTTTCAGCCCAGCAGAGATCAAGACAGATACCTGAGCAAATAGTGTAGATCCTGGTGAGATGGCTCAAAATAATGAGCCATCTCATCAGGATCTACACTGTTGGCCATTATACTTTGATTTCTGACCAATGTCCCTATTTGCAACAATGGACATGTCCAAATTCAATGATGGAAACGTCCATATTATAATATCATAAAATCAGGATGGAAAGAGTTAACTCCTTGGCATACTAATTGGTATCTTAAGCAGACGACATTCTAAATTTTTTTTATTATTATTTTTCAGACACTCAGGTAACAGCTTACATGTAATGTCATGCCATCTACTGCAGTTGTGACTGGCACTTTAGCTCTTTCAGTGCCAAATTTCAGACGACCTTTGTCATCTGCTTTTTTATCTTAACAAACCATTGCTTGGAAGGACATTTATATGTAAAGTTGATAGAGTCTAAATGTCAGACAACATAGATCCAGACGAGACGGCTCATTGAGCCATCTCATCTGGATCTATGCTGATTGCAAAAACCTATTATCATCCCCTGTGGCAGTGAAAGAGTTAAGGACTAACTATTTCTGTTAAGGTGTCTAAAACTATTGATGGAATGGCAAACAATGTAGACCCTAATGATTGAACTACTCATTTAGGAGCAGTTTGATCTGGGTCTACATTGTTTGCTCAAGCCTGTCTGTTCAACTAATTAGGGAAATGATACTAAATATGGTAGTTTAATTATTTTTACAAATGGAAAATGCCACTCTCTGGAGTCAATATCTATTACACTTTCCAAAAGATTAACCTGTAAAGCACTAAGCAAAATTGTAGCAGACAACATTCTATTTTTTATTACCACACCACAACCTCTTTATAACACTATTGTTGGGTTCCATAGCATAAACTGTGTTAGTTAAACAACCGTGTTATATCCAAACAAAAATGTATAGATTATATTGAAAAATGACCATTTATGGTCATTTTTCAATATAATCTATACATTTTTGGGATCCATCTTAGAACTGTGTTATATCCAAAACTGTGTTATAACGAACTGTGTTATAAAGAGGTTGAAGTGTATTATATTTCAGAGAAAATAAGACTTGACATTTCATGTGAATCATCTGCTAAGCAGATCACATGAAATGCCAAGCCTTACTGTCTCTGAAAATACAGACGCAAAAAATTAAAATGTTGTCTGCTGCAGTTGTTATTAGCACTTTAAGGTTTAATAAATATTAATGACATTAACTGATTGATTTCTATGCAAACATTGTTGATGACTTCTTCAATTTTTTTCAATGAATACTTAACGGATGACATTCAACCCAGAACAAACATGAGGAGTTCAATCATGAAAGTGGTGTTTATATAGCACTTTCATGCTTAACGCTCAGCATGCTGGGTAAAATTTTCAGCACACGACATTTTATATTGGTTTTGAAAATAGGTTTTGACAATTCATGCAGAAAATAGATTTTGACATTTCATGCAAACTGTCTCCCATTTGCACGGAATGCCAAAACCTGTTTTACGGGGAAAAAAATCTCATCATTGTCATCTGCTAAATTTGCCTGTAGTGTGCAAAGCTTTAATAAACCTAAACATTTTTTTTTTTAGAAAGAAGGTACTTCTTTGGAAGCTTTTAGACTGACCCTTTAGAGTGATAACTAACGATCTGTACACTGTAGTTCCACAAACCTCTTTTATAAGGTTCTGTAAAACCCAAATATTGTGATATTTATGATTATAAATATTGGAACACCCATAACTTTTACAGTAGCATGTGCAAGCTGAAATGTACAACTCAGTTTTGTCAAACAGCAAGGATCTAGGCCAGTCGCCAGTGTATACATCTGTGCGCTCTGGTCAGGAACTTTGCTGCTACAGTAATTACCCTAAGTATTGGGACAGCCAGCCTGGGAAAACAGAGAAATATCAGATGCTACAGAATAGGGTATCTGATCAAGGCTTACACTGTTTGCCACTCATCCAGCAGTTTTTGGACATACAAACAGGAAGTAAAATGGCCTTGTTCGAATATTAGGCCAAGTATGGTTAGGAGTTTAGGTGTCCCAATGTAATAGGGTAATTGCTGAATTTATACAACACGACCAATTTGCATACAGTATATGTCCTATAATTTTGAACGCTTTAGTCCATACAACTTTGGCCTTAACCCTTGTTCTGCTGAATAATTTAAGATGCCACACCCACTTCTATTTTTCAGCCAATAAGATAACTTGATTCTGGATTTTGATACAAATTCACATATTTAATGACAAACAGTGCAGAACCAGATCTACATTGTTTGCAAAGGCAGGGTATATCTGGGTTCAGCAGGACAAGGGTTAATTTTGCTTTTTATGCAGTTGTTTCTTAAAACACCTAGTTGAATGACAAACAGTGTAGACCCTGATCGGTCTACCAATTGAGCTACTGTGCTGATAGATGACGAAGCCATAGAGGGTTTTTGCTGGATGACTGACAAAGAGTCAGTCTACACCCTGGTCATATGCAAATTCCGCAGCATCTCATCTCTGGGCCACACTGTTTGCTAAGAGATGTCTGTCCAAATAGGGAAAACAGGGTATCTTAATGGTTTTGTGTTGGGGTTAACGACATGTCAACCCTTGTGGGTCATTTTGTGTCATCTCCCAGAGAAAGGGAGAAAAGAGATAGTAGAGGAGATGAAAGAGAGGGATAGGGAAGAAAGAGAAAGATGAAAATAAAATAAAGTGAAGGAACAGAAGAAATAACATTCCCCATCTGTCCTTACCTGCTGCAAGTACAGCAGGCCTTGCCCAACTGTAAGCCAATATCAGTTGGACGCCCCGGTGACAAAAGCTACAGGACACCTTCGCCTCACCCAACCACCCCTTATAAGGTATCTTAATGGAACAGTCTCAATATACAGGTCCTAAATTGTCCAATTAAACCAATTCTGTTTTTGCCAAGAACCTTCCTGCTCTCTAAATTCAAGAAGCTTTGATCTCTCTTCAACAAGAAAGGAATGACATCTAACTGACACTAATCCTATCATTAAAGGAGAGAGATGAATTCTAAGCAAACACTAGAAAAATTTTGGCTGCCATTTTGGCTGCAATCATGAATGATTATGAAAACCATGTGTCTCTAGAAACATCAATATTTACACTGCAAATACACAAATGTTGCCTGTATTGACTCACTTCCCTCCCCAAAATATTTGTACAGTATAATTTTAAGAGCAACAAAAGATTCACCAATATCAGGTGTGTTGAATTAGTGGCAGAGGAAGAAAGAAAACTGAAGCCTTACTTCCTAACATTATTAACTCATAGCACTTTATTTCTCCTAAATATTTTGACAGGTATCCTAAAGATTAACCCTTGTCCTGCTGAATAAATTATGACGCCATGCTTCCTTCTAATTTTCAGCCAATCAGATTACTTGATCTGGATTGTTGCTATAAAATTCAAATACTTAATGGCAAACAGTGCAGGTCCAGATCAGAAGCCAACTGATCTGGATCTACACTGTTTGCAAAAGCAGGGTATATCCGGGTTCAGCAGGACAAGGGTTAAACAAGTCTATTTGACTCCTCGATGGCAAACCATGAAGCCTTACTTACTAAGTTATTAATTCATAACAATTACTTTCCTCTAAATATTTTGACAATAATTTCATAGCTCTTGATAAGGTGCTTTTTTTCAACCATTAAGTATCTATATTTTCTTATTTCTCGACGAAAACATATGTTGAGGTACTCATTAGAAGCACCTCGCTGAGGCACTTCTAATGAGTACCCACAACATATGTTTTTGTCAAAAAATAAGAAAATTACTTACCTGATACCCGCTCTTATCTAGACCTATGCATATAGCTACAGATAAGAGGGGTATCCACATAATATTTTTCTTATTTCTCCACGAAAACATATGTTGTGGGTACTCATTAGAAGCACCCCAGTGAGATGCTTCTAATGAGTACCACAACATATGTTTTCATGGAGTAATAAGAAAGATATCAGCATTTTTCGGATGAAAAAAGCGCCCTATCTGTTGCTATGCCTATGGACATGTATCCTAAAAATTTAACAAGTCCATTTGACTACTTAACAGTGAGGTGTTTGAAAAATGCTGTATGAATGGCAAACCATGACGCCTTTCTTCCGAAGTTATTTATTTCCTCTAAATAATTTGGCATCTACTGGTATCATTATGAGCTGTCGCAGACTGCGTAGCTCTCTTGAATCACACTTTGTCTCTAAAAACTTTTGCCAGAAGCTTTAACATAAAGTCTTGGATCCCAGCAATAGAGTTATAAATGTTGTATCCAAACAAAAATGCATAGAGTATATAGAAAAATGAACATTTATGGTCATTTTTCAATATAATCTATACATTTTTGGTGAGATACAACTTGGTTGCTATGTTAACACAGTTTTTGTTTTAGACCCTAGCAACCGTATTATAAAGAAATTTTGGTGTACTATTTACCAAAGCTAAATCTCTCACCTTGTCATGCTGAATAAATTAAGGTGTCTAATTTTCAGCCAATCAGATTACTTGATCCAGATTGTTGCTATAAATTCACATACTTAATGGCAAACAGTGCAGATCCAGATCTGTTGGCTTCTTCAGAAGCCAACTGATCTGGATCTACACTGTTTGCAAAGTTAGGGTATATCTGGGTTCAGCAGGACAAGGGTTAACACAATTTTTGTTTTGAATCCTAACAATAGTGTTCTAAAGAGGTTTTGATGCACTGCTTATCAAAACTTAGACTCTCACCAGGTCCAACTTGCAAGACAGCAAGATGCTTAAAAATTGCCCCAACTCATTTGAGGAAATGCTTTTTTCTCATAATGGGCTTTATTTGATAACATGTTGTACTTTATTACTTCCTATTTTCTCACTAAAACTGCTTGTTTGTCGCTTTTCAATGGAATCTCACTAATGAAGCTGACAATTTTCTACCTGGCTGCCATGGTAACCACACTGTTGAGGAAACAGCCAAGCCAATTAATCTAACAGTTGATCTTGCAATCAGACGTAATGTGATCTTATAGATAGAGGGACATTAAAAGGTATAGTTGAGCCAAGCCATACAGAAACCAACCGTATCAGGTATGTGACCATCACAGACCTAGCTTGCAACTTGGTTAGGTTGCCAAGGAAACTCTTTAGGTTCATCAAACAAAGAATGGTCAAATGTCACCACCCCTGAGTACCAGATGTGGAGGTGACAGCTTCAGTTTTTATCACAGGTGGCTATTATGTTTGGTCATTCATAAGATAACTTCATTACTTGCAAAAAAAAAAAGTTATAAAAATTTTGAATTTAACCAATAAATTTTAAGTTCTCAAAAGGGTTTTTATTTATTTTCATTTTTATTCCTAAGATCTTTTGATCCAAAATTGGCATTGCAAAGCAGTGGAACATGTAGCATTTGGTCATGTGATCAGAAGTGATAACAACCTGACTTAACTAATTCACAAATAAAAGTCTGATCAGCAGATCTTAAAGAGTCTTACTGTGTATTCACCCTAAGTATTCAGACAGCCAGGTCTGAACAAACAATATAGATCCCAATCAGATGATGCAGAATGCAGTGTTTGATCAGGATCTAACCAGATTGCCATTCAGCTATCAGTATTATAGATACACCAACAGGTACAGTCAGTTGGACTTGTTCAAATTTTGGATCATGTATGGTTAACCCTTGTCCTGCTGAACCCGGTTATACCCTGCCTTTGCAAACAGTGTAAATACAGATCAGTTGGCTTTTCTGATCTGATCTGCACTGTTTGTCATTCAGTATGTGAGTTTATATCAACAATCTGAATCAAATAATCTGATTGGCTGAAAATTTGAAAAGGGTGTGGCATCTTAATTTATTCATCAGGACAAGGATTAAGTAGTTAAGGTGTCTGAATACTCAGGAGTAAATACTGTACTCATCCAGGTGAAGAGTACAGCGACTACAGTCTGTTTGAATGTTAATGCTTGTCACTTGTTTGTATTCAGGTCTAGCAAAGCTTTTATTTTCAACCTGCTGCTAATAACAGAGCTTTGACAGTTTATAAGAATTGTTTCTTTAGTTTAGGAGACAATTCACATAAAATGTCAAACACCATTTTCAAAAGAAACAAAATATTATCTTCTTGCTGTCTGATGATTTTACCAGGGCATGCTAAAGATTAACTCTTTGCATGATGGGTAATTTTGCATTCTTTATTTTGTGGTCTGTGGATTTTTTTTTTTAAACTTTTTCAAAAAACTCTTTCAGGAATACCATCAGAGTGTCAAATAGTTTGGATCCAGATCAGGCCGGACATTTTGTCAGGCCTGATCTGGGACTAAACTGTTTGCAAAGATTATCAGCAGATGACAAAAGGGGAAAGTTAAACCAAAACTATTACAAAAATTCCATGAATGGGCTTCATTTTTTGGTTTGTTTACTTTAGTTTTATTTGAGGGAAGCAGACTGTGCCTTTCAAATTGTAAGTTATCAAAGAAATGACCTTTAGCACTCTCTGTGGGTTAAAATCAGATGACAAACGGACAATACTTTTCTTATTTTCCCAGAAAATAGTGTTTGACACATCATGCATATTGTCTCCTGTCCACTAAGCAAACAATTTGCATGAAATGTCAAACTGTTTTCTAAAAATAAGAAAAACATTTCACAATGTCATAGGTTGAAATTTTTACTCAGCATTCAAAGTTTCATTAATTGTATTGTGTTACAACTGTGAAATCCAGGGTATTGTCACCTAATATCTGGACCAATATATCATATTTTAATTTAAACAAAACAGGGTTGCATGACTAAAATTTCAAATTACCATAAAAAAATTCAATCAAAACTGAATCTTTTTCAAAAGTAGGTGAAGTTCATTGCCAGGGCTACCCATTTGAAATTTTCTTTAACCCTTAAAGCGCCCAGCAAAATTTGTAACAGATGACATTCTATTTTTTTTTTTTTTCAGAGAAAAGAAGTTGACATTTTATGTGAATTTTCTGCGACAAATATTGTATTTAACCTAAATATTAGGACACCTCAACTCTCTACCTTACTTAACCAAAACATTTTTAAACGTCCTTTTGACTGACTATTAATGTGTCTAAAAAACTGCTGCTATTTTTACAAGGGAGAAAACTTTTGTGACTTCCCATTTGCTTTCCTGTGAATCAAGCCCCTTCTGAAAAGGGGTCTACTCTAAAAGGGAAGAATCTGTTCCCAGATTCTTTCCTTTTAGAGTAGACCCCTTTTTAGAATTGAAGCAAAAACTAATCTGATAGTTACCTCCCCTTGAATGTGTATCAATACCCCTAAAGCAGTGGGATATAAAAAGGCCGGTTAAAAAAACTGTGCCACAAAACATTTTTTTTTAATTTATGGAAATGAAAATGATTTATATATGAGTTTAACTTAAAGTTAAGCTATGCTGACTTGAGTTCAATGTTAATTTACTTTTCTATCTATTATAAAAGCATAAATAGTGGTGTCAATCTTTTCAAGAAAAAATAAGACATACGCCAAACTGATGGATAACTGTGTCAACTGCCATATCTAGATGTGGAACTTTTTACAACAAAAATTATTGAGTTTTCTTATTTTTTTTATGAAAACATGCAGCAGCATATACACAATGAAAAATGGGAAGGCCTGTGACTTTCATGCTTCATTAACCCTAGTCCTGCTGAACCAGGATAAACCCTGCCTTTGCAAACAGTGTAGATCCAGATCAGCTGGAAGCCAACTGATCTGGATCTGCACTGTTTGCCATTAAGTATGTGAATGTATATCAACAATCTGGATCAAGTAATCTGATTGGCAGGAAATTAGAAGTGGGTGTGGCATCTTAATTAGGGTTAAAAAGAAGTCAGGCTGCACAAAAATATTTTATATAATTGTATCAAAAATTATTTTTTACCACCCAATTATGAGTATCACAAATTATGGGTAAAACATATGATTTTTTATCTAAACAATATTAAAATTTAATCTGAATTTATTTTTATGAATGGTGTGATGTGTCTAAAATTGGAGGTCAGGGCCCAGTTGTTCAAAGCGTTGTGTAGCTTAACAAGCTCATTAAGAGTCATTTCGTTACCTGTTTTAGCGGATTCAATACACAATATTCTGATATTTTTTGCTGAAAAAATATGAGTAGCTTTTGCACTGCAAAAGCTACTCACATTTTTTCAGCAAAAAATTTCAGCATATTTGCGTATCACTCGATGTAAATTTTAACGCATCGTTAACTAACGATGTCGTTAGCTTTGAACAACTGGGCCCTGGACTTCCTGGCATCCACTTATGAAGTCCAGGACCAGTTCACGGGGGTTCTCTGACTCCTGCTACATATGTTGTAGTACTCATTAGAAATGCATCACTGAAGCACTTCTGACGAGTACCATGAAAACCATTTCACCGAAAAATAAGGAAAAACATCTTGAGACCCAACCTACCTATGAAATTAAATCTGGAAAAAGGCTGAGTCACAAAACAGCAGCCATTCCTACTAGACATGTTATTTCAACCAACATTATTGAAGAAGAAAAAAACAACAGCAGCAGTATCAGTATTTTCTTCCCAATGTTAACACATAAGCATGCTCTGGATAAATTCAGCAGACGGCAAGTTGATGAATTTTTTTGAATTTTTTTTCCCCAAGAAAATGGAATTTGACATTTCATGCAAATTGTCTCCTAATTTGCATTAAATGTCAAATCCTATTTTCTGAAGAAAAAAAAATAATAAAAAAGTATTTCAAAATGTCGTCTGCTGCAATTTTTACCCAGCACGCAAAGCGTTAATGTCTGATCTTACTTTATCAAGATTTTATTTATGTTCACCATATTGAATCCCTCCAATATATTCTGACAGGCGGAGATATAAACTACCATCTTATTGCATGGTTCATCTACAGAGAAGCATAAAGAAAACATTAATAATTGTCAATCACTTGGTTTTATCGGAACCAAACCCTATGATCCAAAATAAACAGTATCCCAGGATATTCAGAAATCGCTAAAAGCTTACACCGTTTTCCCTTATACAGTTTTCTCCTTGATTTCATCAATTTGACTCAATTTTCTGGCTGGATGTCTACACGAATTTGCATAAGATTTCCCTACTATATATACCCTAAGCATTCAGATAGGCTTGAATACAGTGTACATGTCTAGTTAGACTGGCTCCAGTCTCCAGTGACTAAATATTTCTTTTCTTATAATCTGTTTAATAATCCACTTCCACTAAAATAAAACCAAAGTACCAGTAATATCATGACTATAAAGGCTGGTCACTAGAGTGACTAGCCTTTATAGTCATGATATTTTTTTGGCTTTTTTTAGTAGATTATCAAACAGGATTATGAGAAAAATATTTGGTCGCTGGAGACTGAAGCTAGTCTAACGTCTTGTTTAACCTTTTCTTGCTGAATAAATTAAGATGCCACACCCACTTCTAATTGTCAGCCAATCAGATTCCTTGATCCAGACTGTTGATCTGGATCTAAACTGTTTGCCTAGGCAGGGCATATCCTGGTTCAGCAGGACAAGGGTTAATAAAAGTCAAAAAGATTGCCTTTGGAAACAAAGAACACATTACAGAAAGAAAATAGGAGCCTCGGTTTTATTGAGACTCTTCATACGCAGTAAGGAAGTTTCCAACGCTGCTTTCGCCCTCTAACGCATACATGAGCAGCACAATACCAGCACTTTAAGGGTTAAAAATAAATTAAGGGTGTTGAATGTTACCCTGCCCATCTATAGCTTTCCTAATGCTCAGTAGTAGTATAGGCTGTCGCCTATACTACTCTCAGTTTTCAAAACTGCACTGAAACAAAGTAAAGGGCTCACTGGCAATCTGAAGCTAAAGCAAAGGAAAATCATGTTGAACCACAATAGACCGGACCACAGACAGGAGTAGTCAGGTGCCAATCTAGACTGGCTCCAGTGTCCAGTGACTTAACATTTTTTCCGTAAAATCCTGTTTGATAGTCCGCTAAAATAAAACCAAAATAATATCATGACTATAAAGGCTGGTCACAAGTGACCAGCCTTTATAGTCATGATATTATTTTGGTTTTATTTCAGTGGATTATCAAACAGAACTGTCAGGAAAAATATAGTCTCTGGAGACTGGAGCCAGTCTGGCGCCAATCTTCTGAAACAGATAGGAAGGAGCCCTCATTGAGTCTGATGCCCATCATCATGCAATTAAAGAGGGAAGCAAAGTTATTCACCATAACCCAGTTAAAAACCAAATGTGATGTTTGCTGCATAACATTCCTGCTATGTGCTACAACATTTTTTTTGAAATGACTGACAATTATTTTTCAACTGTTCTGAAAAATCGGTATTGTACCACCAATCCTGAGTTTATAGACTATGTGGCCATAAAATCTGGGCTCCAGCAGACATCCCAGCAGAAGTGCTTTCAGGACAGTGTTATACATTACGAAAACACGCCTATTCAAATATATAGAAAATTTCACCTCCAAAACTTGCAAATTTTCAGGTAAAAACTCTGATATTTTTCATATATCTGCTTAAAACATATATTGTGGGTACTTGTTAGAACCGCCTCAGCGAGGCAGTTCTAACGAGTACCCACAATCTATGTTTTTAAGCAGAAATAAGAAAAATAATGTATACCCCCGTAAACCCCAGTTTTACTATATAAAAGTGGGGTTTGAGGGGGTCAAAATTACATAGGCGTGTTTTCGTAATGTTTGGAAATAAATTGCGAATGACAGCAAAACCTGCTTAATTCATTGTAATTTATATTAAGCTTACATAAATAACTTGCTGAAATTTAATATAAAAACCCTTCCTTTGCAGAAGCTTTCAAAGGAGTTGGACCAATAATGAACTGACAGTGCAGAAATGCAGAAATGCTGACTTCAGGAATGTCAGCATGTGCTAGTGAAGATTAAAGTACAAAAAACAACAACAAAAAAACAATCCTTTGAAGTGTCAGGATGAGGCTGACATATTGCCCAATTAACTAGCATATGGCAAACATCTATTAGTTATCTGTGATAAAATGCATCCATTGTTAGCCTTTACCACTCTGGCTAATTCAGCAGACGACAAACTCACGCACAATTTTTTTTTCCAGAAAATAGGCTTTGACATTTGCCTTATCACATCTTATTCCTGGGAAAAAAAAAAAGAAAAATATTTTAAAATGTTGTCTGCATCCCTCCATGATTCCAAACTATCTTGTGACTTTTAGAAGCATGATTACCTACTGATTTTTAAGTTTCTCTTTAACAATCTAAATCATGTTATTTGTAAATTTTCTTTCTTATGTATTCTTATAGTGAATATGCTTGAAAACTTCAGAATTACAAATACCTTTCCACTCACATTCATCTTCTGTGAATTAAATTAAGAAAATTCAAGCAGCCAATCAGAACTTTAGCCCAGTTATATCATACCTGACTGACAGAAGATCAGGAGAAAATACTGATAAAATAATTCAAATTAATCATGATATGTCACAAATTTGTATTTTCATAAGGTGGGAATCTTAATAACATCTATCCAGAAAACAAAAAATATGAATAAAACAGAGCATCTATTGTATGTTATATAAGGACTATCAATGGAGATCTTTATTGCAATTACAAATCAAAGCCTTGTGCTCTTTGCAATTTAATAACAAATCAGAGAGACTTGTGTACTTGCTTTAAATCAATTAATTTTTCTCTGGCAAGTTCATTTTACACACGGAAACAATTAGTCTTTTTTCCACCAAAAAGGCTTGATATTTTTCTTATTTCCCCATGAAATACATATATTGTGCATACGCAAGGTACTTCTGATGAGTACCCACAGCATTTGTTTTCATGGAGAAATAAAAAAAAAATGTTTATCTGGATAATTCTCTTATATGGAGCTATGCAAATATACTGGCCCAAAAAGGAAATGCAACACTTCTGTACTGTTAAGAAAAGTAAAATTAATATCTTATTTTTTTCTGTTACAATAAAAAATTATTCATATGTGCTGGCCCACAATTTCTTGCATGCATACTTTTTATTACTGGATCTGTTTTACAATTGTATGTTTTACAATCATATGGTATTGGACTATTAATTTGTCTTCCTTCTTTTTGCCATTTAGTAGCGTTGCATTTCTTTATTTAGGTTTGTATATTTTAAACCATATTACCCCTTAATATGGCA
Organism: Anodontia alba; assembly: GCA_964016985.1. Taxonomy (NCBI): domain Eukaryota; kingdom Metazoa; phylum Mollusca; class Bivalvia; order Lucinida; family Lucinidae; genus Anodontia; species Anodontia alba. The sequence goes on along the minus strand of OZ024825.1, from coordinate 97,969,110 downwards.
ATCACAACTGCAGCAGACAACAATTTTTATGCATTTATTTATTTTTTTTTTCAGGGAAAATAAGTCTTAACATTTCAAGTGAATTGTCTGCCAAGCAGACAATTCACATGAAATGTCAAGACTTATTCTCTCTGAAAGTAAAAAAAAATTTAGATTGTTGTCTGCTACAAATTTTTCTTGGTGATTTAAGGGTTAAAAGACTTCAAGCCATATAATTCTTTTACTTCTTTTGTACGCTATCAGCTATTGTATCGACACACACTGACACGAACAGCGGAAAAACATGGTCGTATTTTCCAAATCAGAGCCGAATTACATGCTATTCTTTATAGCAGAACAATGACGACACGACATTGTCATCGAAACGGGATACTCTTTTATCAATAGTGTTAATTTATGACGTTGGACAATGGTGACAACGTCGCTTGACTGATACCATGAATCAGTTTTGGAATGAGAGACGCAACATTTATCAAAAGCAATGAGGGCAAAACATTTCTAAGGCTTTAACGCTTAGCATGCTGGGTAAAAATTTCAGCAGATGACATTTTGAAATCTTTTTCTTATTTTTCCATGAAAACAGGATTAAACAGTTCATGCAATTTGTCTCCAATGCTGACAATTTGGATAAAATGTCAAATCCTGCTTTTGGGGAAAAATAAGAAAAATATCATCATTTTTTTTTTTTTTTTTTTGTCTGCTGAATCTATCCAAAGGTTAATCTCATCTTGATTTATTAATTATGCTGAAATAATAACTACTGTCTATACAAATTAAACACTTAGCAATCTGGGTAAAAATTTCAGCAGATGAGATTTTGTTTCTTATTTTCCCAAACATGTTTCAACAATTCATGCAAATTGTCTCCAATCAAGATAATTTGCATGAAATATCAAATCCTGTTTTTCTGGGAAAAAAGAAGAAAAATACTGCAAAATGTCCTCTGCTAAAACTATTATTCAGCATGCTAAGTATTAAACCTTGTCCTGCTGAACCCGGATATACCCTGCCTTGCAAACAGTGTAGATCCAGATCTGTTGGCTTCTGAAGAAGCCAACTGATCTGGATCTGCACTGTTCGCCATTAAGTTTGTGAATTTATAGCAACAATCTGCATCAAGTGTTTTGATTGGCTGAAAATTAGAAGTGGGTGTGGCATCTTAATTTTTTCAGCAGGACAAGGGTTAAGCTGTCAGAATTAACCTTTCAGGTGTTGAACAAATTCGTAACAAACAACATTCTAAATTGTTATTATTAATATTTTTTGGAAAAAATAAGACTTGAAATTTTGAGTGAATGCCCTGCTAGGCAAATGATTCACATGAAATGCCAAGACTTATTTTCTCAGAAAAATAAAAGAAATCAAATTGTCATCTGCTGTGATTAGCATTTTAAGGGTTAACCTGCAGAATTAGATATTTGAGAAAGAAGAAATCTGAGAATCTCTGATATAGGCAGCAGGTGTCACACAGCTATCTAATTAAATTGATTAATATATTGGGAAAAAACAATGACATAAAATCTTAATTTTCTCTATTTTTTTTTTTTTTTTATCTTTTCATTTCCATATTAAACTAAAGAACTGGGACACACAGACCTGAGCAAACGACCAGATACCTCATGGCACAGAATGTATCTGTGCCTACTACTGTTGTTTTTCTCATCACGAAAACATGCCTATATAATATTGACCCCCTTAAACCCCACTTTTATACAGTAAAACTGGGGTTCACAGGGGTATACATTATTTTTCTTATTTCTGCTCAAAAATATAGATTGTGGGTACTCGTTAGAACTGCCTCGGCAAAAACATAGATTGTGGGTACTCATTAGAACTGCCTCACTGAGGCAGTTCTAACGAGTACCCACAATCTATGTTTTGAGTAGAGATATGAAAACTATCGGAGTTTTTTATCTGAAAATTTTCAGTTTTTGGAGGTGAAATTTTCTATATATTTGTACAGGTGTGTTTTCGTAATGTTATGCCATACCTTGCTTACTGTCTTTCTTAAACTAAAATATTTTCAAAATTTTCAGCAAATGTCCTATTCCTCTCTTATTTCAAATAAGGAAGAAACTAAAAATATAAATTTTGCATCAAAAGATATCTTGTGGGTTCCTGAAATTGCTAGTCTGTCTCCAGACTCTATCTTTTCTCTCATTTTCTCTTTTCTTTTTAAAGGTATACAATCCAGTACAGTTTATATGATTTATTCATTTATGTCCCTTAGTAGTAAACTGTGAAAAGGGATTAAAGAGACAAAATTTGCCGCAGCTACAGAAATGACAAAAAACAATTGCAGAAATGACTGGAGCCAGTCTATGAAATTGCCTCAGCGAGGAGATTCCAATGGAACCAACCAGATGTATTTTGATGCCAAAATAATAGCAACTGCCATAAATAGTATCCACCATTCTTTACAATATAAACATTCTAAAATTCTGAACACTTTAGTAGTCTATACTGTTTTTTTTTTTTTTTGTTTTTTTTTGTTTCTCCTGAATTTTGAGTTTCCTGCATTTGTTTCTCAAAATACTTGGTGGAATGACAAAAAGTGTAGACCCTGATCAGAAAGTTCCTTCAGGAGCAGTCTGATCTGGTCTGCACTGTTTGCATTATAGCCCATTTTGTCAGAAAAGTTTAGTGTATAAAATTTTAGGACAATTACTGTATTCGAGAGCTATGGTCTCTAAATATAAAGAAAATCGATGTCTCAGACCTAACTAGTCTGCAGAATCTATGATCAAAATAGTGCTAAAAATCATGAAGTTAATCAAAATGTAAAACTAGTTGATGCAAGGGCTTAACTTGTCAATCGAAGAACTTGTAAATAACCCTTGAAAACAGATGAGTCTGGCATGGTATCAACTTCATATTGGACTTTGTCAAAGGCAACAATAAGCAAGACTTATACAATGCAGAGAGAAGTATTTGATGATTATTCTGGGATAATTTTTCTTGTTTCTCCATTAAAATGTATGTTGTGGGTACTCATTAGAAGCACCTCTGTGAGGTGTTTCTAACAAGTATCCACAACATAATTATGTTTCTGTGGCGAACTGGAGTTAATTATCCCAGAATTATCATCAAATATTCCTTCTTAACAGGCTTTCATCAGCCCCAGAATGCTACTGTATGAAGAATTGAATAAACAAACATCCTTTCAGTACAAAACAAAATAAAAAAAAAATGATGCTTAAAAAGAATTTATACACTACTGTAATCCTTCACGGAAACAATGAATTATTCTGTAAGCTGAGAGTTGGACTGTGAATGTGCAGGTTGATCTGTAATGCCACTTTCCTGTGCCAAAAGTCCAACTTCCTGATCATGTGACACATGTACTGTTAACCCTGGCCCTGCTGAACCCAGATATGCCCTGTTTTTGCAAACAGTGTAGATCCAGACGAGTTGGTTTCTTTGAAATCTGCACTGTTTGTCATCAATTATGTGAATTTGTATCACAACCTGGATCAACTAATCTGACTGGCTGAATACTAAAGTGGGCTTGGCAGCTTAATTATGTTCAGCATGGCAAGGGTTAAAAATTATCCTTTCATGCCAGTAACCAGAAAAAGAATTGAAGGGGACAATGTAAGATGAATGGATACATTTTCAGGGGAAGCAACTGTCTAAATTCTTTTGCCTGCCTTATTTAAAGGGGTCCAGTCTAAAGGAAAGAATTTGCTACCTAAATTTCCCTTTTCAGACAGCCTCCCTTATTTTCTCTGAAAAAAAAAAATGATAAAAAAGGGTTGTCTGCTGTGCATGCAGTTGTAATTAGCACTCATCACAAAAACACATCTATTTAATTTTGACCTCCTTAAACCCCACATTTATATAGTAAAACTAGGGTTTACAGGGGTATACACTATTTTTCTTATTTTTGCATAGATTGTGGGTACTTGTTGGGACCACCTCACCAAGGCAGTTCTAATGAGTACCCACAATCTAAGTTTTGAGCAGAAATATGAAAAATATCAGAGTTTTTAATCTGAAAATTTTCCTGTTTTGGTTGTAAATTTTCAATATATTTGAATAGATGTGTTTTCGCAATGAATAGGATTACAGCAATTATGGTAAAAAAAGTTTCCTTCGTCTGCTGCAGTAGCTCAAGAGGCTGACATGTTGTAGTAATTGTTTTGGTTTACTGTCTGTGAAACAATTCATTAAGTCATTACCCACTGTTTTATTCCATCAACAGATACCACACAAGTGGGGCGGAGAAACTGGCAGAAACATCTATTTTTTTCGCCTCACTTGATAACATTCCTCAACAAAAATCAGTCCTTTAATTAATCAAAACATACTTAATTACAACTGCTGTCTCTTCTTTACTTGGTGTTTTCCCCTTCTTTAATAATTTTTTTTCCCCCTACTGTAAATACTCTAGTCTAACTATTTGGAAAACTTAATTCCTTACCATACTTGTCTTAACCCTTAAAATGCCAAGAAAACCTGCATCTGAAAATGTTGTCTGTTTAATGTCGTCTGTTTATATCGTCTGCTGATTATTCTTGCAAACTTTTTAAACCGATTTTTGCATACAGGCGAACAGTGTGGACCCTGATCAGACTGCTCCTAGAGGAGTCATCTGATCTGGGTCCGCACTATTGCAAAAATGACTTTCAAAATCACAAGCAGATGACAAAGCAAATGACAATTGTTGTGATTGGCCATTTTACTACATTTGTACCTGTTGATGTATCTAAAATTTGTTGGATGAGTTGCAAGTAGTGCAGACCTTGATCAAATGCCACATTCTGCACTGTCTGATCTGGATCTGCACTGTTTGTACAGACCTGCCTGTTGGAACACTTAGGGCAATTATGGTATATTTTTTCAGTCTTCTAAAATTCAAGGGCAGATCTAGTAGCAGGTTGTTTGGTCCATCACTAAATATTTAAAAGGGCATTTTCAGAAGACAATTTTTGTTACTTCTATATCAAAATAATGTTGTCTGCTGCAAAATTTGTATGGAGCTTTAAGGGTTAACTCTAGTCCTGCTGAACCCAATATTCCCTGCAACTGCAAACAGTGTAGATCCAGATCAATTGGCTTCTGCAGAAGCGAACTGATCTGGATCTGCACTGTTTGCCATTTAGTACGTGAATTTATATTAAAAATCTGGATCAAGGAATCTGATTGGCTGACAATTAGAAGTGGGCATGGCATCTAAATTTATTCAGCACAACAAGGGTTAATGTTCTGTCATGTACTACCAGCAATCAAAACTTTGAACATGTCTGTTTAGGAACAAGGGAACCTGTCAAAAACATGCTAGCTGAATGGCTCATGCATGTCTGTCCAAATATTTCTCAAGAAACATGAATGATTCAGTGACATCATTCCACCAAAATTTATGGAACTATTTGTTCGTTTGTGTTAAGGTTTTATGGCCCAGTCAACTCATTGGGGTCATGTCGAGCATGGTCAGTTTACCGTACACACTTTTTCCTTGGCATGCTTAGTCCTCCAAACGGTTAATCAGTACTTATGCACATTCTTTCGACAGAAACTGACAAATGCCCTTCTTGAATTTGCGGAAGGGAGAGAATGACAGTAGGAAATATTTCATAGTCAATCTCCATGAAAAAAAATGTTGCCAGACCCGGCGGGGATCGAACCTGCAAATAGAACTGACATCATACTTTGCGGATCCAACAATAAAAAGGTATTTTATCAGACCCATTTTATCATTTCAGAAATTTTCAATGGCTGCATGATAAATGTTGTTCTACAAGAATTTTTTGTTGCAAGTTCTAATCCGAGACAAAGTGGCATCAACACAACAACTGTTGCATCCAGTTAATCATTTCTTTGCCCCTTTTTTATTTTAGCTTCTTTCTTTTTTCAACCTCAAGTTGTTCCTGATGATGCCAGACATATTATTAACACTTAAAGCGCTAATCACAACTGCAGCAGACAAGATTTTAATTTCTTTTTTTCTTTTAGTATTTTTCAGAGAAAATATGGCTTGAAATTTCATGTGAACCATCTGCCTAGCAGATGATTCACATGAAATGCCAAGTCTTATTTTCTCTGAAAGTAATAAAAAATAAAAATGTCATCCGCTACAATTTTGCTTTGCGTAAGGATTAATGTTCCACAACTATGCAGTTCAAGTTTAGGGGTAGGGGCGTAACTAATGTTGGTAGAACTTGTGGCCAGACCCATGATTGCCTGATGTAATGATGCAATAAAAATGTTTATACTATGCAGTTCAATGTCTGCATTGTTTATATTTACTCCATGAAAACACACACTAGTGAAACTTATGGTCTCACAAATATAGTTTTTGTAGAGAAAAAAAAACAAACAGATCTCTCTGAAGCTGGGTTACACACTGAGATTTTATTTGTTATTTTAGTATCAAAACATATATTGTGGGTTTTCGTATGTATTTGGATAGCCTCCATCCTTGTGTCAATGGACAGAGTACCTACAGATATGCTGAGTGCAAAAAACTTACAATTATTATACAAAACTATCACTTCATCCAGACATGCACGTCTAAGCCATCTCAGAAGTTAAACATATTTCGACATGTTTTGAGTTGGAAGTTTTACAGCCCAGTCAACCTGTTAAGGTAATGTTGAGCACTGTGTTTTATCTGCATGTGTTTCAGATGTCATTTGTTTAATTTTTGCATAATTATTTATGGTTATTATTAAATCATTTACAAAAAATGGCAGTTTCCATGACAGCATTTTCTTAACCCTTGTCCTGCTGAAGCTGGATATTCTCTGCCTGTGAAAACAGTGTAGATCCAGATCAGTTGGCTTCTGAAGAAGCCAACTGATCTGGATCTGCACTGTTTGCCATTCCGTTTATGAATTTATGTCAACAGTCTTGATCCAGGCATCTGATCTGCTGACATTGAGAAGTGGGCGTGGCTTCTTAATTTATTCAGCATGACAAGGGTTAATCTTCAAAGCCCAATAAATCTTGTAATTTCTCCACTGATTTTGATTAAATCTGCACTGAAATGCTCAGTCTGAAAGCCTTTTTATTATTCAAATGTGTTTATAATTTGATGAGAGTCTTACTTCAGCACTTAGCATAGTCTGGCCCCAGACCCTTTCTTTATTTTTCTTTTCTTTCTTTTTCTTCTTCTTTTTTTGAGGGGACACAACACTTGTATAGCTTGTAGAATTTTTGTTTACTTCAGTCCCTCGGCTAGTTTTTGTTCAGCCATAGGTAACTTGAAGTTGGATCAAAGAGGATCATGATAAAAAAATAATGTAGAGAAAGAGAGAAATAGATATAAAACAAAAATGACTGGAGCCAGTCTACACTTAGCATACTGGGTAAAAATTTCAGCAGACAACCTTTTGCAATGTTTTTTCTAACTTTCCCAGAAAATACATGTAGGCTTTAACATTTCATGCAAATTGTCTCTTTAGAAGACAATGAATTGCATGAAATGTCAAAGCCTATTTTCTAAGAAAAATATTTCTAAGAAAAATATTATCAGTATGTTGAATTTGCCCAGAGAGTCGTTAGGTTAAAGCAAAATTTCCTTATACATGTACATGTACAACTTAATCATTTTGGCCATATTCAAGATGGCTGACACTAACCTGGCAAGTGAAATACCATGGCTATTTACTGATGAAAATAATTCCAAATGTCTGTTAAACTTGTAGCAGACAACATTCTATATATATATATATATATATATATTTTTAGAGAAAATAAGTCTCGACATTGCATGTCACATGAAATGTCAAGTCTTATTTTCTATGAAAAATGAAAAATAAAAAAATAGAATGTCTTCTGCTACAATTTTTTCTTGGTGCAATATTTTAATGCAGTGAGCTAATGGTTAATCTCACGGCAATCTCTATTGCTGCAACTAAATCTGGAGCTGAAACACATAAATCTCTGGGAGATTGAAAAGAACAACAGATCGGAAGCACCTGCTTAGCACTATCTACCATGGCAAAGACAGATTATTGTGCTAAATCTCCAATTAACCCTTAAAGTGCTAGGCAAAATTGTTGCAGGCCACATTCCAAAAGTAGTTTTGTTATTTTTCTCAGAAAATAAGACAACATTTCATGTGAATTTTCTGCTAGACAGACAAATCACATGAAACGTCATACCTTATTTTCTCTATAAAACTAGAAGAAATTTGCCAAACGGCTATGTTGTGGCTGCAGGTGGTATTCAAGAAACATAGCTAAACAGACAGACTAAACATTATTCAGTCAAGCATGAAAAGTAGGTCAAGATCAGTAATGGTCGATGGCAGGGTACAACATGGTGGATGTGTGTATGAAGTTTCATTATAGCCTTTATGCCTAGGTGTTCAATAAGTGGAGCTAACCACACAGACTTTACATTGTTGAGACTGATGCCAACCCAACCCTGTAAACTGGCTCCAGTCTCCAGTGACTAAATAATTCTCTTATAATCCTGTTTGATAATCCACTAAAATAAAACCAAAGAAATATCATGACTATAAAGGCTGGTCAGTGACTAGCCTCTATAGTCATGATATTATATTTGGTTTCATTTTAGTGGATTATTAAACAGGATTATAAGAAAAAAAATATTCAGTCACTGGAGACTGGAGCCAGTCTACCAAGTACCAACCCTGCTACCACCATTGTAAAATAATCCCCTTTCAATATATAGTTTCCAATATGTAGCGTGGGGTGTGTGGGGGGGGGGAGTCTATTCAGTCTACAATGGGTTAGAACATACATTGTGGGTAGTGCCTTAAAGGATACCCACAATATGTTTTTATTGAAAAATTAGAAAGTTATCCAGTACCCCTCAAATCCTCTGACACAGGGACACAGATCGTGTAGTCCATGTAGTCTGGTCAGTACCTCTTGTCAACAGAATCATAGCATCAGATAATAGGGATATCCAAGCAGCAGATAAGACTTATATGCCACTCGGGATATATTATTACCAAAACATGCCTATTTAAATATATTGAATATTTCACCACCAAAATGAAAGTTTTCAGATAAAAATTTTGATATTTTTCATATTTCTGCTAAAAACATAGAATGTGGGTACTCGTTAGAACTGCCTTGCCAAGGTGGTTCTAATGAGTACCCACAATCTATGTTTTTGAGCAGAAATGAAAATAATGTATACCCCTGTACACCCCAGTTTTACTCTATAAAAGTGGGCTTTAAGAGGATCAAAATTATATAGGTATGTTTTTGTGACGTGGATAATTTTTTTTCTACAAAACATATGTTGTGTGTACTCAGTAGAAGCACCTTGCCATGTCATTGGTACTCATTAGAAGTGCTACACTGAGCTACATCTAATAAGCAATGACAACATGTTTTCATGGAGAAATAAGAGCAATATTCTCAATATGGAGGAAGAGTAACAGAATGCAGTAACCACTGATTCTGTAAACCGACAATGAAGACCTGACTGCTCAAACAAACAGGCTGATCTGGGCGGTCATTGCCAACATATGTGATAAGTGACCTTTATCATTGTTGCATCACCAGTAAATTGGCTGTTGCAGGAAGCTTTTGGATAATGATTTCATGCTTAGTGGAAAATAAGGTCATTTTTGAATTTCTGAAAAGTATGCAGAATGAAAAAGTATGCAGAATGAACTCTGGATATAACTTTGCTCAAGGGATCACACTTTGTGGCCTGATTGAATTTAATTACATAAAGTGCTGATCAATGCCTTTCTCAGTGGCATGGCTTATTGGTTCATGTTACTTTAAATAATGCAGAATTTGCAGATTTATGAAGTTGTTGAAAAGTGAAGAAAAGCTCAGGTGTGAAAACTTAATGCTTTGTATATTTGATTTATTGATATAATTCATTTTTCACCCAGAAAAGAGAGCTTCACATTTCATGCAAATTCTCTTTCACAGTTTGCAAATGAGTAGTATTTACCTCATTCCTCCACAAAAAAAAAAAAAAAAAAAACATATGTTGTGAAATTTTAAGAAAAACATCAATATGTTTTGATTAGAAAAAGGTTCTTTTAAATATTTAGAGCATTGAAAGGTCCACACATGCAAATGCCAACAGCATATATACAGATTTGTTTTACTGCCCAAGATTCTGTATTTAACCCTAGTCCTGCTGAATCCTACTGAACCAAGATATATTCTGTCTTTGCAAGCAGTGTAGATCCAGATCAGTTGGCTTCTGAAGAAGCCAACTGATCTGGATCTGCACTGTTTGCCATTCAGTATGTGAATTTACTGCAACAATCCAGATCAAATAATCTGATTAGCTGAAAATTAGAAGCTGGGCATGGCATCTTAATTTATTCAGCAGGACAAGGGTTAACTACAGAAGGGCTGACCATGCTAAAGTCCCTTGATAAAATAAGGACGTATAGAAGTTACACAAGCTGATTTGAGCCTGCTTTTCACAAGTCTACTTAAGCTCCATTTTTACTCAGTTGAGGAGCATCTTAACCCTTTTAGCACTAATCACAACTGCAGCAGACACCATTTTTGTCCCAACTGCTTTTGCAAGCAGGAGTGCCATAGGTCCAATTTCAATTTTAGGTATGTCCGGCTATGAGATTTAGATATTCCTAGATAAAAATGGCTAAACTATTTGCAAACAGTGGAGACCCTGATCAGATGCCACATTCTATGGCATGGGTCTGCACTGTTTGCCAATTACACTTTTAGGGGTCTCCAGATTACAACGGGTTAATGCAGAACTGGGTAAAATTATTCCAGAATTATCACCAAATACTCCTCTTAAACAAGTCCTCTGCTGTGTCGGACCTTAATGCTTAACGCTTAGCATGCTGGGTAAAAATTTCAACAATAAAAAATTTAAAACATTTTGCTTTTTTTTTGCAGCTATTTTCTGGGGAGATAAGAAAAATATCATCATTTGTCAACCATGGAACTGGTTAAGGTTAAGGTATATTTTCTCAGGCTCTGCATCTCTTTATCTCTAGAGAGACTTTCAAGCTGCCAATATCAATTTGTCATAATTTCCTGATCAATACTGAAGTTATCTTAGGCCAATTTATCTATAGTATTAACACAGTCTTGGAACAACTAATGACATCTAACAGAATGTCTCCTCTCATCTATATCAACCCTTCCTTCAAACACACCTGGCTCCAGATAACAGTGGACATCCATACAATATTTTTCTTATTTTTCCATGAAAACATATGTTCTGGTACTCATTAGAAGTGCCTTAGCAAGGCACTTCTAATGAGTACCCAGAACATATGTTTTCATGGAAAAATAAGAAAAATATCAGTGCTTTTCAGATGAATGACGCATCTTACCTGGAGCTGTGCATACAGCTTCCATTATGTACATGAGGACTGGTCATTAAGTTTGGTACCTAACAGTCTGCTGGAAACATCTTCCAATCAATGTCACACAAAATATACATGTACATTCATCTTTTGTGGTCTGGAGATGAAATTAGGAGTCATAAAATATTAAAGTAATCTCATTTGTATTATTCCCTGAAAAATAGGGTGTGATATTTATTCCAGTCTCATCTGAAGATAATCTGAATGAAAAGTTAAGCAATATATTCTGAGAAAAAAAAACAAAAACATTTACCTAAATCATGTCACTTTCCCAGTAACAACATAGGATAGGCTAATGGAATAAAATAAAAGTCAAAAAGGAATGCCTTTGGAAACAATGAACACACAAAGTCATGAAAATCGGAGACTAGGAACTTGGCACACACTTGTAGCAGAAGAAGGGCAAATGAAGGAAGTGAGCCATGTAGTATCTGACCTTGGCCTATACTTCATGGGTCACTGAACTGAAAAATTTCTTTTGCCTACTGCATTTAGGACTAATTCTCAATAATCCATAAGGCCAATGGTTCTCATAGTTGGACCATAGTTCCATCTAGGGGAGAGCAGCTGAAGCCTTGGCCATGACCATGACCTACTTTTCATGACTCATTGACATTGTTAATTTTGTGTTCATCAATATAGCACTTTGACATACTTCTTTCTTTTTTGTTTACCCTGTGCATTTAGATTAGTTTCTTAGTAACAATAATGGTGAAAAAAGGACTTGATATTTCATCAGAATTGTCAACTATGTCAAGCATTATCATAACTGGGTTTACCATAAAATTTTTAATAAAAGAATAAAAAATATAAGCTCCAAAGTATTTTGATTCTTAAGAAAAGACAATCCCATAAATTTTAATTTGTTTCAGTCAAAATTTAACCTTTAAAATGCCAAGCAAAACTGTAGTAGATGACAACCTATTTATTATTAGTTTTCTGGGAAAATAAGGATTGCTATTTCATATGAATTGTCTGCCTAGGAAATGATTCAGATGAAAATGTCAAGCCTTATCTATTTTTTCTGAAAAAAAAAAAAATAATTTTAAAAAATTAAAAAAAAAAAAATTAAAAAGTCATCTGCTGTAATTCTGACTGGCATTTAAGGATTAACATCAGATTTTTCCAGTTGAACAACATAAAAATGCATAGTCATGTTCTGAATTTATTCCCAAGCATGCACAAACAAATACATTAGATCTTTGCTCTTAACACTTAGCATGCTAAAGCAAAGTCAGATGTTGGCATTCATATTTTCCCAGAAAATAAGCCTTGGCCTTTCATGCAAATTAAGGAGACAATTTGCATGAAATGCCAAGGTCTATTTTCTGGAAAAAATAAGAAAAAATGTTTCAAAAATGTCGTCTGCTGAAAACCCAGCATGCTAAGCATTAAATTCTACAGCTTCATTCACACTGGAATCTGAATCAGATTCAACAACCAGTTGTTGCATGCCACTCGCAATCAATCTAATATTCTCTTCTTTTTTTTCTTTATTTTGTTGCCGATATCATAGTACAATGATTATTTGCCAATCATTTGCCGGATTTTACATGCATTATTGATGCGAGGAGAGCTACTGGGAATTCGTACATTCTTCTACATAACAGCAGAGCTCTGTAACATAACCGATTCTGGTTGTGAATGAACAAAATGATGTTGGAGTCAGTTCGAGATTAATTATTGATTGTCCAAGCTATTTCCAAATATGTTTTACGTCTCATAAAGTTCCCATTTCTGTTGGCAATTATTCTAGACCTCGAAGCAGAAACAACTAAATAAAGATTTTATGGGCAATATCTTGTATGGGGCCTGATTCAGATGCAATGGTACTGGCTACATTCATCCATAAAATTGGAGTAAGTTGATGAATTAGAAGATGACAGAGGAATGACTGATACATTTTCTTATTTTATTCAAGGAACTGGGATCTGATCTGCTAAGCCCAATTTTCTGAAAAAGAATTTCATAGCTCTTGATAAGATGCTTTTTTTCAATCCAAAAGTATTGATATTTTTTTTACATTTCTCCACAAAAACATATGTTGTGGGTAATCATTAGAAGTGCCTCACTAATAAATACCCACAAAATATGTTTTCATGGAGAAATAAACAAAATATTTACCTGATACTCACTCTTATCAATACCTATGATAATATTTTTAAAATTAGGCATATTGAATTGGAATTCATTGAGCTGCAATTGGTGTCAAGCTGATTTCAGGGAAATAACTAATCAAATATAAAAGTTTTAACCCTTAAAGTGCCAAGAAAAATTTGTTGCAGACAGCGTTCTAAAAAAAAAATGTTTTTCTTAGAAAATAAGCCTTGAAATTTCATGTGAATCATCTGCTTGGCAGATGATTCACATGAAATGTCAAGACTTATTTTCTAAGAAAAATAAACAAAAAAATATTTAAAAGTGTTGTCTGCTGTACATGTAGTTGTGATTGGCGCTTTAAAGGTTAATTACTTGCTGAAAAAATATCTTGTGGTCATTTGACTAACTAAAAAGTATGTCAGAACTGAATGTTAAAGTGTCTGTTTTGAAATTAGGTTTGGATGAAAGTAATACATTTGTAACTGGAGAGTTTTAAGGTCATCCAAAATTTTGGAGATGAACTCTGGCTTTCCCTTTTTTTTCCCAGGAAAGGTTAGTCTGCTCAATATATTCTCAGGAGCCAGATCACAAAGCTCTTTTAATTGCTAGAAAGTCTTTTGTTTCTCTCTCTGTCCTTTCACTCTTTTACCTCTTGCCAAAAATTTAAACCTTGAAAGCCTCCTTTATTTCATCAATAAAGTCACTAACTAGATCAGGCATATCTAGAGAGACATGAGCTAAGTATATCAGAGGATTCCCTCTTAATGCTTGGCATGCTCGGTAAAATTGCAGCAGAAAACAATTTGAAATATTTTCTTATTTTTCCCAGAAAATAGGCTTTGATGTTCCATGCAAATCATCTCCTAAGGAGACTATATTCTGGGAAAAATAAGAAAAAATATCAAACTGTCTTCTGCTGAATTTGCCCAGAATGTGGAAAAGGTTAAGTAAGCAAGGCATTTCTTACATTAATTTGTTTATCAGATTCCTAAATACAGTTTCTGGTAATTTGGTCTGACATTCTAGATGTATGATCTATTTAGAGGTATTAATTAAAACCATCAAACAATCCTTACATTTCTGAGGACTTTCTCCTCTGTAGGTAGTCTGATATTCCTGTTTGTAGTTTATGGTTCCCATTATCATAAAGATCATAACTGTGATCCTGATTATTAGCCCTTGTCCTGCTGAATAAATTAAGATGACCCTCCCATTATTGTCAGCCAATCAGATTACTTGATCCAGGTTGTTGATACATATTCATATACTGAATGACAAACAGTGCAGATCCAGATCAGTTGGCCAACTGATCTGGATCTACACTGTTTGTAAAGGCGGGATATATCCAGGTTCAGCAGGACAAGGGTCAGTACTTAATATGCTATGGGCAAATTCAGCAGACGACAAACTGACGATACTTTTTTCTTATTTTTCCTAGAAAACAGGATCTGAAACTTCATGCAAACTGTCTCCTAAGGAGAAAGCTAGCTTGAAATGTCAAATCCTATTTTCTAGGAAAAATAAGAAAATATTTCAAATGTCATCTGCTGAAATTTTTACCCAGCATGCAAAGTGTTAGAAGCAAGAACTTTTATTTTCTGAAGTATATAATACCCATCCTTTACTATCAGGCTACAACATAGAGTAAAGTGGCTGAGAGAAAGCCAATGACACTGACAATGATAAATCTTACACTGCTGGTGCAGACATCTGATGCACAATCAGAAATTTAGGAATTGAGTGACTTCTTGTAAGGGTAGATGAAATAATGCTAAAGGTTTTTGTCCATTCGCTTTAACATGAGCATCATTACCAGAAACTTTGCTAGTACAACAAGTTAATATGTCCATACAGTGAGTCTTGGCAAAATCATCTGCCATTTCCTTCATATTGAAAATTCTTCCCTGGGTGCAATGACCTAGATAGATTGATTGAGTTGGGGTTTAACGACATGTCAACCCTTGTGGGTCATTTTGTGTTGTCTCCCAGAGAAAGGGAGAAGAGAGATAGAAGAGATAGTAGAGGAGATGAAAGAGAGGGAAAGGGGAGAAAGGAAAATGAATGAAAGTGAAGAAACAGAAGAAATAAAAATATTCCCCCTCTACCCTTACCTGCTACAAGGATAGCAGGCCTTGTCTAACTGCAAGCCAATATCAATTGGACACCCCGGTGACACAAGATACATGACACCTTTGCCTCGCCCAACCACCCCCACTAGATAGAGAAAGGGTTTGCATGTACTTTCTGGGATGCTGGGCCCTTCTTCACTATGAATGTATAATACAGTTTTCTACATGACACTAATTCATATAAATGGCAATGCAGCAGCATGTTGTGGAGCATGGAGAGCATGACAAGGCACAAAAGAAGTCATGGTCATCCACTGCATCTGGGCTTAGCTCCAGATGTCCTGACACTGTCTTGCCTCTGGATCCAGCTAGGTCAGGATGAGAGAGTGAGGTTGACTCTGCATGCCTCTCCCTCACTATAATCCTATTCACAGCGCATGTCATCTTAATCAGCAACACACATTCTTAGAAAACTTCTAAAGATCAAGTGGCAAGACAGGATTCCAGACACAGAAGTCCTGAAAAGGGCAGGGATGCAGAGTATACATACTCTTCTGAAATTGGCACAGTTAAGATGGACAGGCCATGTTACCAGAATGCCTGATGAACGTTTGCCAAAGAAAATCCTCTATGGAGAACTTCAAGCAGGAAAATGCTCCCATGGTGGTCAGAAGCGATACAAGGACACCCTCAAAGCCTCCCTTAAAGACTTCAACATACCAACTGAGTCATGGGAACAGATTGCACAAGATCGTACAAAGTGGCGAGGCCTCATAAAAAGGGGAGCTGGTGAATCGAAGCAAAAAGAATCAGCGAAGCCGAGCAGAAACATGCACAGCGGAAAGCCAGAGCTAAGGCATCACCAACAGAGCTTTCTTCCTCAGACCTCTCTTGTTCTATCTGCAACAGGCAGTTTAGAGCTAAGATTGGTCTCATCAGCCATCTTAGAACACACAAATAATAACACATCACACAGTTGATTAGGATTGGTCATTGTCAGTAATGACAGACGAACAAGAATTCATATAAGGATTACACACAGTTTTCATTAATCTGACATAAGCTTCTCTCAAGTGAATAATCATGCCAATGAATTTAAATCATCCTGGATAATATCAAATTTTTGTCTTTCTAAAGAATTCAACATCACACCACAATTCACAGCTCCCAAGAATGGATACACCTTCAAGGAAATCACTGCATTACGAAAACATGCCTATTCAAATATATAGACAATTTCACCTCCAAAAACTGAAAATTTTCAGATAAAGAAACTCTGATATTTTTCACATTTCTGCTCAAAACATAGATTGTGGGTACTTGTTAGAACCGCCTCGGCAAGGAGGTTCTAACGAGTACCCACAATCTATGTTTTTGAGTAGAAATATGAAAAATAAGGTATACCCCTGTAAACCCCAGTTTTGCTGTATTAAAGTGGAGTTTAAGGGGGTCAAAATTATATAGGCATGTTTTAGTGATGGTTACCTGGAAGTTTTTACCTCTCAAAACAAAACTACTCTTACAGGAAAAAAAAACTGCTTCCCTTCGGAAAAAAGCATACAATATTTACCCAAACTATTCTGACTACCAGATTTGTAGTCTGCCCTAAGGACTGGGTATGGATCCAGTACTAGGCCCAATACAGACACTTCCTACACACAGACACATACACACAACAACAACAATAACAATAACAACACATTTAATTCACTTACATATACCATACAGAATACATTATACAGGAAAAAAAGTTTTATTATATACATGTACTTGATAAACCTGTCAGGACTACTGATGTCTAAATTATTAGTTTACTCATTAAGATGTTTACAACTTACATAATTGACCAGTTATCATTTATCCTCTTGTTCCACACCATGGTGTTTGATAGTAGTTATCTCATTCAGCCTGTTCTTAATTTTATTCCAGATTCACCAGACTTCTAATGATTAGTATTCTCAGAAAAAATATCCAAATCACACTCCCTTCTTCTAAACCTAATGTTTGCCTATCCAGTATCTATATTTCTGAGTTTTACAGTTTTTTACTAAGTGACTGAAGGAAGTTCAATAGTAATAAGGAAGTAACTGTAGAGTTTGTGTCACTAATTAGCACTGACCACAGAGGTAATTGACTGTTGGCACATTTTAGATTTATCAGTTAGAATCCCTGCTGCTCTCCTATATTCATGAATTCTTCCTATGAATATTTATTTGCATCTATTTATTGACTAGCTATGACATAAGAGCCTATTACTGAGATTGCAGACAGCAGGAAAGGGTTTATCTATTCACTACTCATCTAGTTAATCTGGTTTACAAAAAATGATCCCAAGGTGTTAGCCAAGGTGACAAGCTTAGTCCCACTCTCTTTAATAGCACTCTGCATTAAAGTATGATGTTGTTTTAAGCTGTTATGCCATAGACTTATGTGGAATTTGTTGGATTATTTTTATCATTTACAAGATAAAGTATTCGTAAATGGGCCTTAAAATACCTAGTTTTTAAAAACCTACAGAGACAAAAACTACTTAACCAATGAGTGCTCTATCACAGCTTTTTCTGCCTGGTCTTTTCAATTCTTGTTGTGCAATTTTGTCACCTCTATTTAGCCAAACCTATCCACACTTCATTGGCAGATAGCATAAAAGGAAAAGATCAATAATTGTTGATTTAAGGCCCTTAACTATCAAAGAGGTGTGAAACCATATTCACACCCTGAAATAAAAAAAAAAAAAAAAATGGAAATACAGTACTAAAATTATTATCAAAAAAAAAAGAATAAAAAAGTGTGCTCTGCGTGTGTGTGTGTGTGTGTGTGTGTGTGTGTGTGTGTGTGTGTGTGTGTGTGTGTGTGTGTGTGTGTGCTCTAAAATTCAGGAGTTAAGTAGATATCAACAGTCAACCTAACCCTGTAATCAGGATGTGAGGTTGTTCAGGGTGTGGGGAATGCATCATGCTATCCATTTGCTCATGCTCTGAAGTGGTTCGCTTGAATATCAACAGCCATCTACAACATAATGGTCATATTCTCAGTTCAAGAACAAAGTGGGTCTATGGTCTAATGTTATCAACTCAATCTAGAAACATATTCTACTGATACAGGGGCTGAGAACCTATCCTAAATATTGAGACATCTTTACGTCTTACCATACCTGTCCTAAAATTGGAACAAGTCCATTTTATTACCTGTTGGTGTATCTAAAATACTACTGGATGGAAAGCAAACAGAGCAGACCTAGATCAGATACAGCATTTTGCAGTGTCTGATTCGGGTCTACAAGTTTTGCTGAGGTCTGTCCGAATACTCTGGACAAATACGGTACAATTACAAGAGTGATTCATTCTCATTATTCCTAACTTATTCATGACCAACACGGATTCCCAGAAGTACTGCCACAGATTTGTCAATATTAGGATTTTTTTAAGTGACATGAAAAATAGATATACAAGAATAATGATACCATAATTACCTTAAGTAATCAGACAGACAGGCCTGAGCAAACAGTGTAGACCCAGATCAGATGCTACAACAGCATCTGATCAGAGTCTACACTGTCTGTCACTCTTCAAGCTATTTTTAGACACAAGGACAAGCCATAAAATGGACATGTTCAAAATTTAGGATCAATATGGCATAGAGAAGTATCCCAATATTTAGGGTAAATACGGTAATACAGAAAACTATGACAGCAAAAAGTGAATACTCATTAATAAAAACAAATGATGGTTGGGAAATGTATTCATGTACCCAAGATTGATATCAAAGTGACAAGTTAGCATACATTGACAGTTGATCCCTGTGGACAAGGTCATTGGACAGTTGTACCACAAACATGTCTATAGTTCATTAACTACTGAAATATCATTAATCATTTCTAATTAGAGCAAACATAAACATAAATGACACAGCATGATCAGTAGATATATTTGCCTTGTAGCTATAACATTATAAAACAAAAACGAAAAAAAAATCATAATATTTATGCTGATCTGAAAGGGACATGTTGATACAGAGCACATTATGAAAACACGCCTATTCAAATATATTGAAAATTTTACAACCAAAAAAGAAAAAAAAAATCAGATAAAAACTCTGATATTTTACATATTTCTGCTCAAAACATAGATTGTGGGTATCATTAGGACTGCCTCATTGAGGCGGTTCTAACTAGTACCTATAATCTATGTTTTCGAGCAAAATTAAGAAAAATAATGTATACCCCTGTAAACCCCAGTTTTACTTTATAAAAGTGGGGTTTAAGGGGGTCAAAATTATATAGGTGTGTTTTCGTGATGATACCTATAAGCCATGTCATGCAAAAAAAAAAAAAAAAAAAAAAAAGATGATCTCAGCACATTGAAAGCTCCAGATAAGGCACTTTTTTCAGCCAAATTGTATTGATATTTTTCTTATTTCTTCATAAACCTTATAGGCCCCATATTCCTCAAAAATAGACATTTTATTATCCAAGAAAGGTTTGATAAAATTGATATATGGTATTAATACAATCATAAAATGTGGCACCTGACAGTCTGTAAAATTTCAGTTAGTCTCTCATTCTTGAAATGAAATGATTTTGTATCATATCTCTAAATTAATGTTGCTAACATTAATTGAGAGATACAATAAAAAAATCATTGCATTTTTTTTCTCCAATTCAAAAACAAGAGACTTACCAAAATTTTTCATGCTGTCAGATGCTCAGAGGTCAGATGCCAGATTTTTATGATCATATTAATACCTCATATATATATCTCATTAAACTTTTCTTGGATAAAAAATGTCTATTTTTGAGGAATATAGAGCCTTTCAGTTGTGGGTACTTATTACAAGTTCCCCACTGAGGCACTTCTAATGAGTACCACAACATAAGTATTTATGAAGAAATAAGAAAAATATCCTGATACCCCTTTATCCGGACTTTTTTTTATTTGTTCAGAGCAAAGGTCCAGACTAGCCTGCAAATGAAGTCTGATCACAATCTTTACATGTTTTAGAGTTGATTGCATGTACAGGGGCAACATCCACATCAGTGGGCCCCCTTCCAGATAGCTGGCTTGCTGCACGCATGGCAGATCTCAAACCAGATCTCCACATATTTCTATCATGAGGGTTGATAGCCGAGAGCTTCTACTCTCTGCAATCCCTCTCTGTCAGCTGCTTCCATGTCATCTTGGGCCTTCCAGGCCCATGCTTTCCCTCAACCTGTATGTGAAAGGCTGTCTTGACTGCACCATTGGAGCCTTCCACATGTCCATACCAGCGGAGCCTTCTCTCCTTCAGAATGAGGTCCAGATCCTCAATGCCAAGCAGAGCAAGTAGCTCATTGGACCTGGTTGTGACAACGTCTTGTGGCCTGACATTGCAGATCTGTCTGATCATCGCCCTGTCATTCCGCTGCAGACGTTGGAGGTTTGGTTTTGTCAATGGCCAAGTCTCACTGGCATGGAGCATTGCGCTCCGCACACAAGAGCTGTACACACAGCCATGTGTCTTGAAAGAGAGGTGGCATGAAGAGAGAACTGGTAGCAGCTCCTTGAACTTCTTCCAGGTGGTTTTCACACATGTTGTGGTTGAAAGTTCACAGCCACCTGCTGCTGAGAGCATGTCTCCTCGGTAGCAAAAGGAAGCTACCACCTGCAGCTTGTCAGGTCAGACTTGGACTTCCCTCTGTGGTCTGCTGTCCAAGGGGCGTGCAGTTCCCTGGCACCAAGTACATCTGTAGTCAGGGTCCTTTGTCAAGCACTTGAGCCCACTGCATTTCTTGTGCACCCAGTGCTTGCAGCCATTGCAGAAATATAAAGCAATCTTATCTTATCGTGTATTTAACCCTTAAAGCGCCAAGAAAAACTGCATCTGAAAATGTCGTCTGTTTATGTCGTCTGCTGAATATTTCTTGCAGACTTTTCAAACATACAGGCAAACAGTGTGGACCCTGATCAGACTGCTCCTAAAGGAGCAGTCTGATCTGGGTCCACACTGTTTGCAAAAATGACTTTTAAAATCACAAGCAGATGACAAAGCAGACGACAATAGTTGTGATTGGCGCTTTAAGGGTTAACAGTAGTCAGGCTTCCTACTGACTGACAGCAAATATGCTGATCAAAATGCCCTAGAGGGCAGACCAGACTGGGCCAAGGCAGTCCATATATTCAATAATGTGCTAACACTCCTGTGAATGATATGGCTCCTGTTATATCTACAGACAGAAGCAGAACATATCTGATAACATATTTTTGCCTTTTGGCAAATACTAAAACAGGTATCTTCACTAAGCAAAATAATTAGTCATTCTTGAGACAATTCAGTACAATTTTGTCAGTGTCCTTAGGGGTATTACAGTAATATTTTTATACCCTATAAAACAGCATTCTATTACACATGTTGGTTGTTTTTGGTTTAAACACATTTTATTGTACCATATTAAACGACATCTTAACCCTGGTCCTGCTGAACCCAGATATGTCCTGCCTTTGCAAACAGTGTAGATCCAGATCAGGTGGCTTTTGAAGCCAACTGATCTGGATCTGCACTGTTTGCCATTATTAGTATGTGAATTTATATCAACAATCTGGATCAAATAATCTGATTGGCTGAAAATTAGAAAGGGACGTGGCATCTTAATTTATTTGGCAGGACAAGGGTTTACTCCATCGTCCATACCATACTTGCCCTAAAATTTGAACTAAACCAACTTTTCTGAGTAAAGTAGGGCTTGACATTTCAAGTGAGCCATCCCAATATCTGTTTTAATCTTTATCACTCAATGGGCAAATTCAGTAGATGACAAAACTGATATTTTGTCATATTTTTCATTCTCACCTCAGGAGTCAATCGATTTGCAGATTTGCACAAAATGTCAAAGCCCATTTTGGGAGATAAAAATAAGAAAAAGTTTAAAGTTTAGTCAGCTGAAATTTTTACCCAGCGTGCTAAGTGTTAATCTATTATATGTATATAAAAGAAAACAGTAAAAGGATAAACCCCATTACATATATTTTTGGTAAGGACATAAAATACCAGTTATAATGTTACAGTCATACATCATACAAGACAAGCTGTGAAACTCCGATCCTATCTCAGTGACCTCGCCAAGGAGACAGAAAAATCTAAAGTAAGCGGTGCAATACTGCGCTTATTTCTCTGCAAAAACATATATCCTGGGATCTTTATGGTACACTTACCTCAGCAAAAGGATTCTACTGAGATCCCAGAACATACTTTTCATAGCTCTAGATAAAAGGGGGTATCCAGACTAATACCTGTTTTTAATTTCTCCATGGAAATGTATGTTTTGGGTATCATTAGAAGCGCCTCACTTAGCACTTCACTGAAGTGCTTCTAGTGAGTACCCACTATGTATGTTTTCCTGGTGAAATAAGAAAAAAATTAAAGTTTTTTGGTTGATAAAAAGGCACTAGGTTTTCTGATAATTTCAAAGAAAAATAAGAAAACAACAAATTTCTTCAAACTTATCTGGAGCCCTGGTTCAGAAAGCATGTCAAGTGTCCATATGAATTACCATTAATACACTGATGGTGAAATTTGCAGACAACAGCTGAAAGACAATTTTCGTATTGTCAAGAAAAGAGGACTTGTCCTTAGATGTGGAGCAGCTCCTATATTTGGAGACAAGTCACATGAAAAGTTAAGCCCTGTTTTCTGTGAAAAGATAGAAAATACTTAAAATGCAGTAGGTTCAGGGTTAAACACACATAATCTGCATTTGTGATGCTGAATTAAATCTGAATTGCCTGAACCTTTAGCATTCACTCGGCAAATTTAGCAGACGACAAATTTATATTTTCTTTTCATTATTGCCAGAAAATAAGCTTTGTTATTTCCTTCGGAGACAATTTGCATGAAATGTTAAAGCCTATTTTCTGGAAAAAAAATAAGAAAAACGTTTCAAAATGCTGTCCGCTGAAATTTTACCCAGCATGCTAGCGACTATCATAGATTTTTCTGGGTGTTAGATTTTGAAGTGGAGGACTGGCCACATCTGACTTGAGGAAAATGTACCCAGCTGCATGATCAGCATGAAAGAAAACATTTATGGTCATTTTTCTATATTATCTATACATTTTTATTTGGATAAAACATGGCTGTTTTGCTAACACCGGGCTTTGCTTTTGATCCCAGCAATAGTCTAGTAAAGAGGTTGTGGTGTGCTCTTAATAAGAAAATTAGTAAGAGTGAATAAATCATTGTCTTGTTTTATATAGTAAAATTCATCAAGCAGGAAACTATGCTTTATAATGATGTAAGAAAAATTTAAAGGGGGGGAAAAAGCTAAGAAAACAAGTGACACTCAGTACCAAAGTTTAACCTTTTCTCATGTCATTTAAAATGAATGTAATAAATTTGTGGATTCTATTATTAATAACTTTATATTTAATAATTTATATTTATTAAATATTTAATACTGATATTCAGTACTAACCAACAATTTTGTTTTCAAATTTGCAGCAGTTGTGCTCTCAGGGTAAACAAGAGAAACAACAAAATGAAACAAATGTGAGACTTTAAATATAACAAATTCATGTTATTTCAATCAAAATGATTGCTAGACCTGTTTTAAATGGGATTAGAATTTCTTTGATGTTTTTAAGAGAGAACCAAGTGACAAAACCCATTGTAAAATTGGCCAGAATAAAATTGTAAGTTGACACCCTCAGTATTAAGTATCACTGACCCCTTGATCCCTAAGGGTCCTCTCACAAGTTTGCCACCAATGTGTTAAACAGATGTTCAAATTGTTACTTCCACTTGCCCGTTTAAATTAGCCAGAACAGAACAGAACAGAACTTCACTGGTCTATTTCTCAGGCCTCACACAAGAGGAGACTGGAGCCTGTCTACCTATTGTACCCTAGTCAAATAAGCCATAAAGTGAAAGTGGAGCTAGCAGCAGAATGGATTATACTTTACCCTTGTCCTGCTGAACCCAGATATACCCTGCCTTTCAAACAGTGCAGATCCAGATCAGTTGGCTTCTTCAGAAGCCAACTGATCTGGATCTGCACTGTTTGCCATTACGTATGTGAATTTATATCAACAACCTTGATCAAGTAATCGGAAAATTAGAAGTGGGCGTGGCTTCTTAATTTATTCAGCAGGACAAGGGTTAACCCGAAAGCAGCCAACATTTTTATTTTTTTCATGCATATATTTTTCATTTTTTTTTTTTTTTTTTTTTTCATTCAAGTAATACTCCAAGGCTGATATACTGCCAACCCTGTCTTGAAACATTAATGAAAACCATGCTACCATATTTACCTTATGTATTCGGACAGACAGGTCTGAGCAGACAGTGAAGACCCAGATGAGACACCGCAGAATACGATGTCTCATCAAGGACTACACTATTTGCCACTCATCCAGCAATTTTTAGACAGAGAATCAGGTAGTAAATTGTACTTGTCCAAATTTAGTACAAGTATGGTAAGGAGTTCCAGTGTCTGAATATTTAGAATATATTGGTAATTTTTTATGTTAAACCCTTAAAGTGCCAAGATGAACTGGGGCTAAGGAGTACCCACAACATATGTTTTCATGGAAAAATAAGAAAACAATTTATTTCCATACTTATATTATCTGGAGATATATTAAGCCTAATTCTGTAGTAAACCAAAAGGTGCTGAAACTTCAGTTGGGAAACAGCAGCCTCAATTAGAGATAAATTAATGAGTTTCAGTGGTGGATGTAGATAAACTCTGAGATTGACAGACAGACATGCTCCATATCAACATGATACAGTGCTGATTATCAGACCTGGCTCTCAGCTCCACTGATAGGCTCTCTACCATTCTTACCCTAAGTATTCTGACAGCTTAAATTATACATAGCGCTTTTTTCAATCCAAAAGAATTGATATTTTTCTTATTTCTCTACAAAAACATATGTTGTGGGTACTCATAAGAAGTGCCTCACTCAGGTGCTTCTAATGAGTACCCACAACATATGTTTTCTTGGAGAAAAAATATTTACCGCATACCCTCCCTTATCTAGACCTATGATTATATCATGACTATCATTTTGTTTCAAATGAAAAAATGTGATACATGCATTTTTCTTATTTCTCCATGAAAACATATGTTGTGGGTATTCATTAGTTATCCATTCATCCTGTAGCCCTTTCGACACAATAACATAAAGTAAAATTGAATTTTAGAACAAGTATAGTAAGAAGCTGTAGTACCCTAAAACTTAGGGTGTATATAAAAGAGAAAAGATCACTATTACAACCCATTAAAGAGTCCATTTTCAATTTTAGGTCTGTCAGGCAATATGATGTAAATATTCCTAAAGAAAAATGATTGAACTATTTGCAAACAGTGGAGACCCTGATTAGATGTCGTATTCTGCAGCCTCTGATGATTTTGGTCTGCACTGTCTGCCAGTTACCCATTTAGGGTCTTCAGTCTTCAATGAGTTCATTGAAAGTAACACATAGTATTTACCTAAATTGGACACTTTATCTTATTTATCCTAAAATTTGACAACCTGATAAAGTGCCTCATATGCTGAGACAGAATGGCAATTAGTATAGACCCAGAACAAATTGCTCAAAATATTTAAGGTATATATACAAGGAGACAATTGTGTTTTTTTCTTGTGTGTGTGTGTGTTTTTTTTTTTTTGTTGTTTTTTTGTTTACAAAATGTCTTCTGCTGGTGTGATAATTAGTGTTTGAGGACTAGCTCTTTCACTGCCATAGGCGATAACAAATTATAGGCATTTTGCAAACAGCGTTGATCTACACTGCTTGACATTCAGTCTTTCAACTTTACCTATCTTTCCAAACAATAGTTTGTTTAAAAAAAAAAAAAAAAGGCAGACGACAAATGTAGTCTGAAAGATGGCACTGAAAGAGTTAAGGTGTCCCAATATTTAGGGTAAATATGGTAATCATAATGCGGTGGGGAGGTGGGGCTAGCCTTGCTTATCAAGATCTATCTGACAAAGTCAATATGCTGGCTGCATGTTTCCCCTGGTCACTCCTAGATAACATTCCCAGAATGGAGATAAGCTAGGGAGGCACACTCAATCAAAATTATGGCCAATTTGGCAAAAAATGTGGAATAAAATGCAGACCTTCTTTGATCAGATCTGCTGATGAAATTAGCTTTTAATTACATGTGAGTGTAGGTACATACCAGACCCAATTTTGCAATCTGCCAAGGCAAAACGCATAGCAGAAGACAATCTGCATGCATGAAAGGTCCAAATAAAGGAAGCACTCCAGAATAGCAAAACTGTGGCAGATGACATTTTAAAAATTTTAAATATTTTTTCAGAGAAAATAAGATAACATTTGGTGTGAATCGTCTACTAGGCAAACAATGCACATAAAATGTCAAGTCTTGTTTTCTCTGAAAAAAAAAAAAAAAATAAAACAAAAAAAAAATAAAAATTTTGTCTGCTGCAATTGTGATATGCATTTAAGGGTTGAAATCCCGGGAGTTGACATCTGCAGTTGCTGATGTAAAAATAACAATAATAATGATTCTGCCAAATGTCAAGTTTTATTTTCTCTGAAAAATACCTCCCCACTCCTCCACCCCCCTCCCCCCTTCCTTCCCCCACCCAAAGATTCAAAATGTTATAATGTTGTCTACTGCAACTGAGATTTGCACTGTAAGGGATGAAACCTGCAGTTGTTGATGTGAACTGTTGTGGCCAATAATAATAATAATAATGATAACAATTCAGCAATAGCTAGAAGACTAATCTTGCTGGTAACTGGGTAGGAAATGGTTTATTTATTTTAGGAATACCAGAGAGCCAATTTTGACATACCAAGGCTGAAAGTGTTTTTACAAGGAAAGTACATCTTTACCCACAACCCAACAATTAGCAAGCTAAATATATGTCAATAAATACAATAGCCCCCACTGTATGCATAAAGCATCAGATAACCATGGCAACAGAAAGCTAACTAATCCTTTCTTTGTTGACAGATAACAATCTTCACATTTTCATCACTCTACTAACTGACTAGTTAATGCTTATGACAGTTTGTCTTGAATCTGAATAACACTTGTCAGGATGTATACAAGCTTGAGATTTTTTTTTTAATAACCAGATACCCATATTAAAAAGGTTGCTCTAAACATTGCTTTGAGTTCGAGTTTTACTGCCTGGTCAACAGTTACGATCATGTGGAGCTGGTCAGTTAAGCTACTCACATTTTTCCTGGACAGGTTAAGTCCTTAATGTGGTTAACCAGTAAGTGCACACATACTTTTGCTAGTATGATTACTACCCTTCTTGTATTAGGAAAAAGGGGAGAATGACTGCAGAAATGATTTCATTCTTGTATCAGGAAAAAGGGGAGAATGACTGCAGAAATGATTTCATGATCAATCTCCACAAAGAGTTAACTGGATGAGCTGGGATCTGATTTTGTGACCCCTGGATCTGCAATCAAACATGCTACTCATCACGAAAACATACCTATATAATTTTAACTCCCCTTAAACCCCCATTTTTACATAGTAAAACTGGGGTTTACAGGGGTATACATTATTTTTCTTATTTCTGCTAAAAAAACATTAACTGTGGGTACTTGTTAGAACCATCTCAATGAGGGTACTTGTTAGAACTGCCTCAATGAGGCAGTTCTAATGAGTACCCACAATCTATGTTTTGAGCAGAAATATGAAAAATATCAGAATTTTTATCTGAAAACTTTCAGTTTTTGGTGGTGAAATTTTCAATATATTTGAATAGGCATGTTTTCGTAATGTGACTGTGCTATGAAGACTGGCAAGAAAATGTCAGGGAAGCTGCCATTTTTGTGAGTAAGTGACATCATAACTACCAAATTAAATACCGTATTTGCTCTAATTACCGCACATACCCCTATAAGCATACAGTCAAGCAATTCTGTATATAATCTCCAGATTAAAACCAGTGTACCTTTTTGTCTACTTTATAAAGGCATATGTTGTGGGTACCCATTTGTATTGCATCGACTTATCAACATATGCTTTTATCAAGAAATCAGAAAACAAATCGCATAAACATCATCAAAAAGTCCTTTACTGATCTTTTTAAAAGTGTACCCCTAGTAGGTAGACTGGCTCAAGTCTCTAGTGACAAAATATTTTTTCTTATAATCTATTTGATAATCCACTAAAATAAAACCAAAGCAATGTCGTGACTACCAGTTCTCTCTTCTGGCTGGTCACTAGTGACCAGCCTTTATAGTCATGATAGATTTTTTGGTTTTATTTTGGTGGATTATTAGACAGGATTATGAGAAAAATATTTAGTCACTGGAGACTGGAGCCAGTCTACCCTAGTAGGTAGATACATATTTTAACCTAATTTGAAAAACCTAGGTGCACAGAGTGGCAATTAGATCAAATACCATATGTTAGTTTATTGCCTAAAGATTGATCTACATGTAGTCCATTTCACTACCTGTTGATGTGGGATGAGTGGCAAACAGTGTAGACCCTGACATTGATACTCTGCAGCATCTGAGTACATGGTCAGTCGAATACTAAACAAAAAAATATGATAGTTAACATTAAGACATATTTTTCTTCTTTTTCCCAGAAAATAGGATTTGGCATTTCATGCAAATTGTTTCCTTAGAAGACAATTTGCATGAAATGCCAAATTCTATTTTCTGGGAAAATTACAAAAAATATCGATCTGTTGTCTACTGAATTTGCCCATAGCGTGCTAAGTGATAACATTGTCAGTAATGGATATGACAAGCTACTTCCTAAAAATTAACAAAAAATTGCTTATTTTATTCTTGGTATTTTCTTGCCCTATTACCATCTTTTTATATTGATGTCTCACAGTAGGCAAGGGCAAAGAAGAAATAATACAACAGTATGTATGCCAAGCTTTTCACATTCCAGCTTAAAAAATCATAGCAAGAATTTACTAACCTTCTGAACAGTGTGCGGTACAGCCATCCCAGCTAGCATTCTTTATAAATCTATAGCGGGCCGTTATCGGCCCATCAGCTACCCTGACGGGCCGATAACAGCCCGCTATAGATTTATAAAAAATGGGATATTATAAGCAAACCATACCCCAAGTCAGCAAAGTTATGATGTGAACCTTGTCAGATACATCTAAAACTGTATGATGAAAAGAAGAAAAAGAAAAGAGCTGAGAGCTGCTGGCTGAGTTCTCAAATTAGCCCTTAAGTGCCAATCGCAACTGCAGCAGACAACATTTTGAAATATTTTCTTCTTCAGAGAAAATAAGGCTTGACAATTTGTGTGAATTATCTCTCTCATTTTCCCTGAAGAATAAAGAATAGAGAATGGCATCTGTTACAATTTTGTATGGCATTTAAGGACTAATTTAAAAACAACTTTATTTTTTTGTTTTTTACTTCGTTTCACAATAAGCTTTAGATGTAACTAAAAAGGTTCACACCATAATTTAGCTGACAAGGTTCACATCATAATTCTGAGATCTGAACTGAAAAAGACAGGAATTATTATTTTAATATTCAAGGAGGAATCAAATAGACAGCACACCTTTAATAGTTACATACTTGTAGAATAATACACAGATGTTTTAAAACAACTCTTCAACAACAGGGAATTCAAATACAGTCGACTCTCGTTATCTCGAACTCCAAGGGACTCTGTGAAATACTTCGAGGTATCCATACTTAGACATAAATTCAGATTTATGGAACTGAGGAAAACAATTAATCGAACAAACACCTTTAACAGGATGAATATGTAATTTGACTCCTAAGTTAGAGATATATTGAAAATATTGTGGAAAAGAGGAGAAATTGCTTCTAAGGAGCAATTTCTCCTCTTTTCCACAATATTTTGTTGTCTATTGGTAGATCTCTGTGTTAAAACAGGGACCAGATTTTCACTTCGAGATAAGCGGTTATTCGAGATAAGCGAGTTCGAGATAACGAGAGTCGACTGTATTATTAAATTGTTTCTACTGAAATGGTGAAGTTCCAATTTTAATATAGCCTTTCCTCAAATTGAAAAAAAAAAAAAAAAAAAATCAGTTTTGAAAAGAAATTCAGTCACTTGAACAAAATAAATTTGGCAGTTAGTTGATGAGTGGTATATTTCTTGTTTATCCCAGAAAACTGGACTTGATACACTACAACCTCTTTATAGCACGGTTCGTTATAACACGGTTTTGGATATAACACGGTTCAAAGATGGATCCCAAAAATGTATAGATTATATTGAAAAATGACCATAAATGGTCATTTTTCAATATAATCTATACATTTTTGTTTGGATATAACACGGTTGTTTAACTAACACGGTTTATGTTATGGACCCCAACAATAGTGTTATAAAGAGGTTGTGGTGTATTTTGTTTCAGAAACGTTTTCTTATTTTTATGGGGGTGATTGTTTACAATTCAGCCCTAGTATACAAACACCAAAAATTCCTTAAGGTAGTTGTCCACGTGATTATCACTGACCAATGTTATCAAACTGTGTGTTAGACAAAATCCAGGTAACTGTTATTTATAGCCACACTATTCTTGTTGTCACCTCAGAGTGCTGTTGATAGAGGGAAACTTATCTGTAAAACCTAGCTTGGGACATTTGGGACATTGGCAAACAGTGCAAACCCAGATCAGATGCCACAGAATGGGGCATCTGATCAGGGTCTGCACTGTTTGCTTAAATTACAGGAAATTAAGGGTTAAATGAAACAGTTTTTAGTCCCCTTTCGGGACCATTTTCCCAGCCTACAGTCAGACAATCGACCCAGCAGTGCTGTCAGTGCTTTGATTTCTTTTCTCAGAAAGTAAGGCTGATATTTTATAAAAATTGTTGCCAAAGCAGAAAATTTGCATGAATGTCAAACCCTATTTTCTGGAAAAATAAGAAAAAATATCGCTAAATTGTCATCTGCTGAATTTACACTGATAGTGGACCAATGCAGTGAAGTTACCATTTTGCAAAGGGAGGCAATCAAATTACCTCCCTTTTCAAATTTAGCTAGTTGTGTGTACCATTTTTTTTATTGACAAAATGTTTAGGATATTTAGGGTAAAGTAACCGGAAACTAGTCAGAAACAGCTGTCTGTATTTCTTACAGCTCACAGAACCTATTGTTTATTCAAAGACACATATATTGATTCTAAGACAGGCAACATATTCTGCCAAAATGAAATTACAAACAATTTCCTGTTAGAAAGGGTACTTTCAGCCGATATAATTGATTGTTCCAACCTGTCACTTCCAATGTCTTCCAGAGAGAAAATATAAAACCCAGTATTAACTCTATATAAGCATGCTGGGCAAAAATTTCAGCAGATGACATTTTAAAATATTTTTCTCATTTTCCCCGGAAAATAAGATTTGGTATTTTATGCAAACTATCTCCTCCGGAGAAAATTTGCATGAATCAAAGCCTTATTTTCTGGGAAAAATAAAAAAAATAAACATGATCAATTTGTCATCTGCTGAATTTGCCCTTAGAATGCTGTGTTCAATAAATTTATTCTCAAGAATAACAGAAACATCTCTCAAAAAATTTAGAATTCGGAGCAAAGGGAGAAACCCAGGAGCCAAAATAATAAGACAGCACTCTTTATTTTTATGCCAAAATACTCTTATTTTATGCGAAATTACTCTATCTTTTTATGTCAGATATATACAATTTACTACAGAAGAAACAAAGAAACAAGTGACCCATCTGTGAGCTAGCCACAGAGCATCACATGCTGTTTTGTGAACCACTCGTCTTTTGAGGAATCATGTAATTGTAAAAAACTGTTCTTTTTTCTGTTTTTTTATTATGGAATTCTTTAATTTATTTCTTCTTAATGTGTCAAAACAGATGAAGAGAAAATAAATGAGATTTGAAAGGCTTGCCAAAATTGCAAAATTCATTTGGATTTTTATCTCAGACTTGACATGTATGGTTCTGCCATTATATGGTAAATGCCCTAAAATATCTAACATTATTTCACACTTTTTGGGCCTAAACTTTGATTTTACGGCTTTGGTACCATGACCACAACTACTTTTATGCATTTGTTTCTTAAAAAAACTTAGTGAGATGACAAACAAAGTAGACTCTGATCTGACTGCTCCTTCAGGAGCAGTCTGATCTTGCACTACACTGTTTGCATTTGCCATTTTATTGGAAGCTTTCTAGTACAAAATTTTAGGACATACGGTAAATTTCCTAAAATTTCGAATACTTTATTCCATACTCTTTTGGCTTCATTTTTGCTTTTTATGCAGCAGCTTCTTTAAATATTTAGTGGAAT
Source organism: Anodontia alba (assembly GCA_964016985.1). NCBI lineage: Eukaryota > Metazoa > Mollusca > Bivalvia > Lucinida > Lucinidae > Anodontia > Anodontia alba. The sequence continues at coordinate 97,936,387 of OZ024825.1, read as the reverse complement.
GGCAAACAGTGTAGACCCTGATCAGACTGCTCCTTCAGGAGCAGTCTGATCAAGGTCTACACTGTTTGCATATGTCATTTTGTCTGACGCTTTAGTGTTCGAATTTTTAGGACATTTACCATATGCAGAATAGTGGCCTTATCACATAGCCGAACTTGGACTCCAGTTTCTCTCCTTACCATTCAATTAAATCAACAGACAAGTTCAAATAAGGTCATTTTCATCTTTCAGCCATTTCTAAACCAGACAATGTATGGTGATTTCACAAACTCCCCTGACCCAGGGAAATTTCCAATGAATAATTGGGAAATAAAAGAAAGTTATCTACTAATGCAGCTTGTAGGATTTCAGTGACAGAATCAATAGTAACCTGTCTTCCTATATGGAAGGAAAAGCAAGAAATGAATGAGCAACAAGTGAAGGTACCTTATCAAACATTCAAAATACTCTGATATAAATCAGCCTCTGTATGATATATTCCTTTTGGACCAAGATCTGTGCCTACTGTATGTACAAGCTCCAAGCCCTCCAGAGTGTATCAGTGAACAGTGCACATTTGCAGCCTGACTAGTGTGCAGACACAAGTCCAAGCTGGTCATATATGTGACGTTTTTGCCTCGTTTTTGTTTGTCATGGTTTAAACTGAAGACAGTTGATGGCAATACCAATTATATGAATACCTACCATAGAAAAGCTCCAAATTAACCTTTTCCAATCTCTCCGCTAATTCAGCAGATGATAAATTGATATTTTTCTTACTTTCCCCACAAATCAGGATTTCATATTTCATGCAAACTGAAATGTCAAAACCTGTTTTGGGGAAAAATAAAAATATTTCAAAATGTTGTCTGCTGAAAATTTTACCCAGAGTGCTAAGCATTAAAGGCAATTTTTTTCAACTGAAAAAAAGGTCAATACATTTGTTGTGGGTACTTATTAGAAGGGCCTTGCCAAGGCACTGCTAATGAATACCCACCACATGTTTTTTTGTGAAGAAATAAGAAAAATACCGCATTCGACCTAATTACCGCACATACCCCTATAAGCGCACAGTCAAGCAATTCTGCAGTCTTCAAATTAAAGCCAGTGTACTTTTTGTCTACTTTTTAATAAAGACATATATTGTGGCTACCCATTTGAATTGTATCGACTTGTCGATGCAATTCAAATGAGTACCCACAACATATGTTTTGATAAAGAAAATCAGAAAAAAAAAAAAAAAAACTCGCATAAACACCAAATAAGGCCTTTACTGATATTTGTTTTTTAAGGGTATCCTTAGTAGGTAGAGTCATATTTTGAAAAACCTAAGCGCACAGTGCCGTAATTAGGTTGAATACAGTATTATCCTGATACACCCTTGTATCTATAGCTCTGCCATAACCTGCACTGCGCACTGCACAGTAGATAATAAGAGTAACATGCCTAATGAAGGTGCTTTTAAAAAAGTACAGTCGAACCTCAATGGCTCGAACATCTTTGGGACCGTGGAAATTTGTTCGAGAGGTAGTTCGAGCCACTGAGGGTTAATCATGGCACCAGTTCAGGAAGCAAATGGCAATAATTTAGGGAAATATTTTCGATTTTCTACACAACGTTTGTATGTTGAGTGTACTCATTAGAATCACCTCAATGAGGTGATTCTAATGAGTACACACAACATACAATGCCATGATAAAATAAGAAAAAATCACTAAATATCTGTTTTCTTGAGCTATTGGAAGAATTTTGTAGGGACTGAAAAACGAGTTTGAATCATCCACGGTAAACGAGCCATCCGTGTTCGAGCCATTGAGGTTATACTGTACTCACAACATAATCAAGTTTTTTAATGAAAAATAAGAAAAATACCCCAGAAGTATAATCAAATCCTCCTTAAGAAGTCCTGTGCATGCTTGTAAAGTACACTTTACTATCTGTTGATGTGTCCCAAATGGCTAGATATGTGGCAAACAGTTTAGACACTGATCAGATGCCACATCTTAGTCTAGATTATTTGCTCAGGCAATACTTCGGGTAAATATCAATCAGATGTCACATTCTGAGGCACCTAATCCTGGTCTACACTATTTGCTTAGGCCTATCTGTCCCAATACTTGGTGTAAATATCAATCAGATGTCACATTCTGAGGCACCTGATCCTGGTCTACACTATTTGCTTAGGCCTATCTGTCCCAATACTTGGTGTAAATATCAATCAGATGTCACATTCTGAGGCACCTGATCCTGGTCTACACTATTTGCTTAGGCCTATCTGTCGCAATATTTGGGGTAAATATCAATCAGATGTCACATTCTGAGGCACCTGATCCTGGTCTACACTATTTGCTTAGGCCTATCTGTCGCAATATTTGGGGTAAATATCAATCAGATGTCACATTCTGAGGCACCTGATCCTGGTCTACACTTTATGCTTAGGCCTATCTGTCCCAATACTTGGTGTAAATATCAATCAGATGTCACATTCTGAGGCACCTGATCCTGGTCTACACTATTTGCTTAGGCCTATCTGTCCCAATATTTGGGGTAAATATCAATCAGATGTCACATTCTGAGGCACCTGATCCTGGTCTACATTATTTGCTTAGGCCTATCTGTCCCAATATTTGGGGTAAATATCAATCAGATGTCACATTCTGAGGCACCTGATCCTGATCTACACTATTAGCTTAGGCCTATCTGTCCCAATACTTGGGGTAAATATCAATCAGATGTCACATTCTGAGGCACCTGATCCTGGTCTACACTATTTGCTTAGGCCTATCTGTCCCAATATTTGGGGTAAATATCAATCAGATGTCACATTCTGAGGCACCTGACCCTGGTCTACACTATTTGCTTAGACCTATCTGTCCCAATATTTGGGGTAAATATCAATCAGATGTCACATTCTGAGGCACCTGATCCTGGTCTACACTATTTGCTTATGCCTATCTGTCCCAATACTTGGAGTAAATATCAATCAGATGTCACATTCTGAGGCACCTGATCCTGGTCTACACTATTTGCTTAGGCCTATCTGTCCCAATACTTGATGTAAATATCAATCAGATGTCACATTCTGAGGCACCTGATCCTGGTCTACACTATTTGCTTAGGCCTATCTGTCCCAATATTTGGGGTAAATATCAATCAGATGTCACATTCTGAGGCACCTGACCCTGGTCTACACTATTTGCTTAGGCCTATCTGTCCCAATATTTGGGGTAAATATCAATCAGATGTCACATTCTGACACCTGATCTTGGTCTACACTATTTGCTTAGGCCTTAGTCATCTGTCCCAATACTTGGGGTAAATCACATTCTGAGGCACCTGATCCTGGTTTACACAATTTGCTCAGGCCTATCTGTCCCAATACTTGGGGTAGATACTGATCAGGCATCACATTCTGAGGCATCTGATCCTGGTCTATCTGCATATATTCAGGTATCCATTTCAATTGGATTCTGTCCCACAGTTTTCTGTCTCTGATCTGTCCTATTCACACACCTAAGAAGATTTATAACATATAGTAAATGGCCTAAATTTTCATACACCAAAGTTTCTAACAAAATAGCATATGCAAACAGTGCAGCCCCAGATCACACTGTTGACCAGGGTCTACACTCTTTGCTTTTCACAAAATAATTTAGGAAACAACTGCATTAAAAAGCAAACTTAAAAAAGTATGAAAATAAAGTACCGTAGTCAAAATTTTAGGACATTTACCTCACTCAATTTCTATTTGCTGACCAGGGTCTACACTCTTTGCCATTTTAGGATATAACTGCATAAAAAAAGCAAACTTTAGGTCAAAAAAGTATGAAAATAAAGTATTTAAAATTTTAGGACAGTTAGCTTACTCAGTTTCTATTTGTGATAAATAATAAAACATAAAAAAAAAAGTTATATTAATGATAAATATTGTAGCAGTCATAGATGACAACTCTCATCCATTGTTTCTATAGTTTAGAGCAATCTTGTAATACCTCAAGGATATTAACCTTTACCACTCATGAGTCTAATTCAGCAGACAACATTCTAAAATATTTTTCTTGTTTTTCCCAGAAAACAGACTTTGACTTATCATGCAAATTGTATCCTTACGTATTTTTCCCAGAAAATAGGCTTTGACTTATTATGCAAATTGTCTCCTACAAAGACAATTTGCATGATAAGACAGCCTATTTACTGGGAAAAATCAGAAAAATATCTTAAAATGTCATCCGCTGAAATTTTTACCCAGCATGCTTAGCATCAGCAGGAGATATTAGGTACATTTACATCATTTTGCTGGAAATTATTTACAACTTTTTGCTTTAGTGAAACTGGCATACTGGTCGAAACTTTTGCTTCCTAGTATTTTAAATGTTACTGTGACTTTGTGACCACCCTATTCCAAAACTGGCATTTTCTAAATTTCTTGAAAGGTCACACATAACAATGGCCACCTTCTTAAATTTACCACTTTTCTAATTTATCAAATTGTTATTTTATTATGTACATGTGTTTAACCTCTCTAAAATAGCCACCTTCCTACACTTTCCTGACTTCCAGTGGGTGGCTGTTGTAGGGAGTTTACAATGTATACTGTATTTGACCTAATTATCGCACTGTGCATTGCAGGTTTTTCAAAATTACTGGGAAAACTTTTGGTAAAAAATGTATCTACCTACTAAAGGTACACTTTAAAAAAAGATCAGCAAAGGACTTTCTTGATGATGTTTATGCAATTTTTTTTCTGACTTTCTTTATAAAAGCATATGTTGTGAGTACTCATTTGAATTGCATCGACAAGTCTATGCAATTCAAATTGATACCCACAACATATGCCTTTATAAAGAAGTAGACAAAAAGTACACTGGCTGTAACTTGAAGACTACGGAATTGTTTGACTGTACGCTTACAGGGGTATGTGCGGTAATTAGATTGAAAATGGTACGTTTTCACAAACATATTTATCTAGATACCCCAGTATCTTGATAACTATGACGTTAAACAAAAATCAATCCCAACCAGAATGTGCAGATGCACAGGTTGGGTTGCGTAATATTCTGGACTGGTCTCATTGCTGTTCATATCTCATTTGTGTTCATATCTGCAATAAACAGGCAGATGGTCTGCCGCTCTGTAGAAAAATGTCTGATTTTTTTCTCAGATACACCAGATTTTGAAAGCGGTAAAAGAAGAAGTCTAGACAAAGATTATAAAAAAATCATTGCCGGTTTTAAAAAAGAGGTTGTTGCAAAATTTCATCTTTTATTTATTATTCAGAATGAAATCTACGAGTACATTACAACAAAAGCTGTCTTGACGTCTTGATGCTTAACATGCAGGTATTAAAACTTTCAGCAAACTACATTTTGAAATATTTTTTTCTTACTTTCCCCAGAAAATAGGCTTTGACATTTCATGCAAATTGTCTCCTAAGGAGACAATTTGCATGAAATGTCAAAGCATGTTTTCTAGCAGAAATAAGAAAAGTGTCATCATCAATTTGTCGTCTGCTGAATCTGCCCAACTGGCCATGCTCGCATGAGATTGTGAACCAGACTATATGTGGACAAAAACTGGTCTCATGTAAATTGGCCAGATAATCGTCTCCATTCTTCAGACTTTCTTTTAACCTTTACCACTCTCTGGGCAAATTCAGCAGACGACAAACTGACAATATTTTTCTTATTTTTCCCAGGAAACAGAATTAGACTCTTCAACCAAATCGTATCCTAAGGAGAATGTCAAATCCTGTTTTCTGGGAAAAATAAGAAAATTTGCTGTTTGGTGAAATTTTTACCTAGAAGGCTAAGCATTAAAGTGCCAACCAATCACAACTTAATACTTTTTTTTTCTCCAAAGAAAATAAGGCCACTCTCCTGGCAGACAATTCACATGAAATTTCAAGCCTTGTTTTCTCTGAGTACTTTCAGTGTATATGTCAAAAGAGAAGGCCCACTCAAACTGCAATCTGTGCAATCTGATCTGTGCCTTTGTGTTCACCGCTATCAGAGATGTATCTAGAATACATGTATTTTTCTTATTTCTCCTTAGAAATATATAGGCATGTATGAACTCGTTAGAAATGTCTTCTCTGAGATGAAAAAATACAACACACGATTTCATGGAGAAACAAGAAAATATCAATACTTTTTGACTGCGAAAAGAGAGTGCCCTATCCAGATCTTGTCAGATATTTTCTAGAGTACGGTAAATTTCCTAAAATTTCGAACACTTTATTCCATACTCTTTTGGCTTAAATTTTGCTTTTTATGCAGCAGTTTCTTTAAATATTTAGTGGAATGGCAAACAGTGTAGACCCTGATCAGACTGCTCCTTCAGGAGCAGTCTGATCAGGGTCTACACTGTTTGTATATGTCATTTTGTCAGACGCTTTAGTGTTCGAATTTTTAGGACATTTACCGTATCCCATGACAAGTACAGCCTGAAAGATCCTGAGCAGGCATGTAGATGCCAAGGCAGATATTGGCCTGGGATGTCTGCCTATGCCCTAAAGATCCATTGTTTTTACTCAAGGCATGGCTCATGTACCATCGCATTTAACGCTTTGCATTCTGGGTAAAAACAACATAAGCATATGACGTACTGAAATATTTTTCATATATTTTTCATATAAATATCACAAGTTTGTCATCTGCTGAACTTGCCAAGAGAGTGGTAATGCCGAGCATTAAATAACTTCCCACCATTTCTTACCAAGACTGCATAGCTCAAGATATGAGGGGTCTCCAGATAAATATTTCTCTTATTTTTCCACACAAACTTTCGTTATGGGTACTTAATAGAACCTAATAGAGGTGCTTCTAATGAGTACCCACAACATTAGTTTTTGTGGAGAAATAATAGAAATATTAATACTTATTGTTTGAAAAGATGCATTATTTGGAGCTATCCAAAAAACGTCTTTTGACTGCCAAGAGCAAATCTAGACAAATCTAGATCTCATTTGCAACAAAATTCCTCAAAACCTGATGACAGGCTCAGCTATAATAAGGTTCCCCTCACTATAATTGTCTGAGCAGCACAGTAGGAAACCAACCATCTCCAAAATGCTGTGAAAGCTCCAGACCACTTCAAGCATCAACACAGCCTACCTAAGTTTTCCAATGTTCACCTAGACAAAATCTGGACCATACAGCAAAGCTTGAAGACCAGGCAATGTAAATGTGAAAACTGCTCCAGAGCTTGGCAGTTTGCATGGCATAAGTTGGCTTTCCTACAGCAGGAATAAGTCCAGGTTCCAGAAAAAAAAACACAAAAAAAAAAAAACACAAAAAAAACAGCATAGCTGCATAGCTCCTGATAAGGCATTTTTTTCAATCAAAAAATGTTGATATTTTTTCTTATTTCTCCATGAAAACATATGTTATGGAAACTCATTAGAAATGCCTCAATGAGGCACTTCTAATGAGTTCCCATAACATATGTTTTTATGGAGAAATAAGAAAACTATTTATCTGGATACTCTCTTACCTGGTGCTAAGAAAAAACTCTTGAGAATTTCTTATGCCATACTTGGCACCTGCATCAGTATTTATCAAGTGGTGAAAACTGTATTGCTGTAGATAAGATGTTGTTTTTTGTTGTTGTTTTTTTTTTTGTGTGTTGTTGTTGTTTGTTCTTTTTCAAATAAAAAAAAAATGTTAGGAGGTTTCTCCACAAAAATATGTGTTGCAGCACTCATCAGAATTGTCTTAGTAAGGTGATTCTAATGAATACCCATAACATATGTTTTTGAAAAAAAGTAATGCTCCTTTTATACCTGAAGCTGAGATGGAAAGATTTTAAATAAAACAGATTCAAGGAGATTTCATAACCAACAGAAAATAAGCGCTGTATTTAAATATTGTGACATTTCTTCAGGTTGTGTGTGTGTGTGTGTGTGTTTTGTTATTATTAAGTTGTTGTATGAAATGGTAAATTGTAATTACGGTGAAGAGACAAGTCATCATTTAGAAAATGGAGACAAGTACTGCAGACAGAAAGTTACCTCCTTTTCAAAAATTGGAGATTATCTTAAAGGAAAGATTTCTGCTGACAGAATTTTTGCTTGGAGAATTTTTTTTCTCTTTAAGAGTAGCCCCTTTACATCCCCTCTCACATAAATGAGTAAGGAGGTGACAAATATTTCCAGGTCAGTGTTATTTCCCTGGGATGTCAACTAACTCAACAATAAATAAATGGGTACAAACTGCAGCAGACAACATTTTGAGACATTCTTTTTATTCTTCCAGGAAAACAGATGTTGACCTTTCTTGCAATTTGCATGAAAGTTCAAAGCCTATTTTCTGAAAAAAATAAGAAAAATATTTGTCATCTACTGAATTCACCCATAGAGTGGTATTAAAGGTTAAAGGGCAATTTTAGATTTTACCAGGTTACTACAATCCCCCACCCCTATGCCAGACTGTCAATATCATATTATGCAGCAAAATTCTTCTGATAAATATTGTAGAAGTAATAGATTGTAATTATTTTGGCAAGTACTTGAATTTAAATGGAAGTAAATAAAACTTTGCATATGTAAATAGAAGCACAGGAAAATATAAATAAATGTATCTACAACCCCAAAAATAAGACTGTATACATGAAAACATACATTTTTGGCACTCATCAAAATTACCAGATTTTATTTATTTATTTTCTTAGTGTGGGTCGAGGTGAGGGGAAAGGAGGCATATGAAAAATACCAATAATAGTTATAATATTTGACAGAAAAAAAAGACCTTTATCTGGAGCTACCAAATCTGCTAATTTATCTTAAATCTAGGTGGAAATGCCACACACTCCAAACAAAAGGCTTGTGTGGTTTTAAATGGTCTTTTTGTTCCCATATCTAAAATAAAGCAAGAAAAGATTGTTATGATATAAGAAAACTAAAGGTTAACCTTCTAATGGTTTGATAAAGGCCTCTGATAAATGTTAATTTAAACTTGACAGCTTGTTACAGAAGGTTAAAAGTTATGAATTTAACCCTTAAAGCCCTAAATCACAACTACAGCAGATGACACTTTGAAATATTGTTTTATTATTTTTCAGAGGAAATACAGAAGATAAAAAATTATCGAATTTAGCCTTTAAAGCCATAATCACAACTACAACAGAGACACTTTGAAATATTGTGTTTTGGTGCTTTTTTTCTGAGGGAGGGGTGTGGGGAGGGTTTACAGAAGATTAAGAATTACTGACTTTTACCTAAAAGCCCTTAATCACACCTACATCACTGATTTTTTTTTTTCAGAGAAAATAAGGTTTGACATTTCATGTGAATCATCTGCCTGCTTTCAGTTTTAGAATGTTTTTTTACTAAATCTGTAGCATTTTCAGGGTTAAAGGTCGTCACTGACATAAAAAATGGATAACATAATAACTCAAAATATTCATGTATTGGGTCAGAAAAGCCCAAGCAAACCAGTTTAGACACATATAAGATGCTAAAGAATTTAGCATCTGATCAGGGTTTACACTGTTTGCCATACATCCAGCAGCTTTAGACACATCAACAGGTTGTCAGTTATTCAAATTTTTAGGTGAAGTGTGGTAAGGAGTTAAGGCATCCCAAGATTTAGGGTAAAGATGGTATTACATAAAATGCCTATCATGCATAACTTCAAATCAGGAGCTTTTTCAACAAAAAAAAATGTTGGCAGTTTTCTTTTTTCTCCGCAAAAATATATACCGTGCTTGACCTTATTACTGCACAGTGCGCTTAAGTTTTTCAAAATTACTGGGAAAACAAACTTGTGAATCCATGTATACTAAGGGTACACTTAAACAAAGATCAGCGAAGGACTTATCAAATGATGCTCATGTGATGTTTTTGTGTATTCTTATTCTCATTTTTTGACGTAGTCATTTAAGCTCATCGTCTTGAGCAGCTGTATGAAATCACAAATATGCCATACAAATGAAAAGAATCTGCACAACGACCTTTTCTGTTATTACCGTAAAAGGGCACGCCATGTTAGTCACTGAACATTATGCTTTGAAAAGTGTTTTTCAAGATCACAGTAAAACTGCGAGGTTAGGACAAACCTAAACAGGAAAATACTAAAAAATAAAAACAGGATACTTATAATTCTTTTCGAACGATACTGTACTCTTTGTCCTTCCATACGCACATTATTGAGTTATGTTTATTTTCAGCTGTAGAAAACTGTAGCTGCTTAGCAATATATAATTAGTTTTTGGGCGGCACCGAAACAGCCCCCATAGCTCAGTCAGGAGAGGGTTCACCTACCACGCGGAAGGTTGCGGGTTCAAAACCCAGGATTTTTTTTTTTTTTTAATGAATCTGTCCCGTTCCCTTTTTTCATTGATATAAGTATGTAAATATACTTTCGTTCCTACGTCATGTATCTGTTTTTTACAGTATTATTTGTCTTTATATAAGTATATGTTGTGGGTACTCATTTGAATTGTATCGACAAGGCGATGCAATTCAAATGGGCTTTTATAAAGAAGTAAACAAAATGTATTTTGGCTATAATCTGAAGACAACAGTATGGCTTGACTGTGCGCTTATAGGGGTATGTGCGGTAATTAGGTAGAAAACTGTATTGTGGGTACTCATAAAAAAGCACTTCAGTTTTTTAGAAACACCTCACTGAGATGCTTCTAATGAGTACCCACAACACACATTTTTGTGGAGAAACAAGAAAATATTTTATCTGAATACATGTACCTCTCTTATCTAGAGCTTTGTCAGATACTGTGAACTCCCTATCTTCTGATCTGACATAATCATAACAATCAATCAGACAAAAAACCTTTTTAAACCAATATTGGTGATTATTTCTGTTATCTTTGTTTCATTTCTTTCTTTTTCATTCCAGTTTTGACTCCTACACTGCCCTATTTACCCGAAATGTCCGGACAGACAGTCCTGAGCAAACAGTGTAGACCAAGCAGACTCCTCTTCTTTTTAGACTGTTCCTCCCACTCCCTTAAGAAGGGTAGTTGTCATTTTCTGGCAAAAAAAAATGTGCACAAGTTAAGCCTGCCCAGAGGAAAAATGTTAAGTAAAAACTGACCAGCTCTACATGACCTTAACAATGTTGACTGAGCCATTAAACTCCAAACCAACCAACCCTCCCACTTCCAAATACAGGACTGGTTCAGTTCTTGAATTCATCAAAATGTTATCTATCTAACTGACAAGTGGTGAAGCCTATATTTAGACAGGAATTGCAGGATTAACCTTGTCCTGCTAAGCCCGGATATACCCTGCCTTTGCAAACAGTGTAGATCCAGATCAGCTGGCTTCTGAAGAAGCCAACTGATCTGGATCTGCACTGTTTGACATTCAGTATGTGAATTTATATCAGCAGTCTGGTTCAAGAAATCTGATTGGCTGACAATTAGAAGTGGGTGTGGCATCTGAATTTATTCTACATGACAAGGGTTAAATTGATCAAACAAGTTGCTGTAAATAAATTTTCCAAATAACTTGTTACCATATTTACGCTAAGTATTTTGAGTAACAGGTTGAAGCAAAAATGTAGATCTTGATCTAACTACTCTAACGGATACACATACAGGGGATACAACTCTGACAAAATTCTTATAAAAAGCGATCTAATCTGTAATGAAAGAATTAGCTGCCTAGCTCTGGGAGCAAAGTCTTTCTTTATTGAGTAGACCACTTTTCAAAAGGGGACTGGTGTACAGTAAAGCAAACAGGAAGTCAAAAAAGTTATCTCCCTTGGCTGAAATAACAAAAAATCTACCAAGTGTATCCCTGCATTGTTAGCTCCCTTTAACCCATTGTACACTGAATAGAATCTCCCACACTATATATTGAAGAGTCCAATTTCAATTTAGGTACGTCTGGCTATGGGATTTAGAAATTCGTATAGAAGAAAGGCTAAACTATTTGCAAACAGTGCAGACCCTGACGCCATGATCCGCGGCATCTGATCTGGTTCTGCACTGTTTGCCAATTACCCGTTTAGGGGTCTCCAGACTACAACTGGGTTAATTCTAAATACCAACAGATAGTCAATTGGCTCAAATTTACCGGTAAGAAAAATGATGAGTTACCATATAGTGCCATATACACCCTAAATATTAGGACACCTCAACTCCTTACCGTACATGTCCTGAAATTTGAACAAGTCCATTTTACCACCTTTTGGTGCGTCTAAAATTGCTGGATGAATGGGAAACAGAGTAGACCCTGATCAGATACAAGATTCTGTTGCATCTGATCTGGGTCTATATTGTTCGCTCAGGTTCATCCATCCCAATACTTTGGGTTTATTATGATATGTTGTCCAAATATACTGGAAAATTACGGTATATATATCTTACAGGCAGAACATGATGAGGATAGAAAAAATAACAGTAAGTTACTCAAAATCAACATGAAATCATTTCCTTTCAACAAATACACAGTCAATATTGGGTGATCCATTATTATTATTACATAAATAGATATTGTTGTAACCATATTTTCTGCTTCCTGTACAAACACAGACCTTTTACTGACAAAACTAATGTGTCCATTTCAGGTTATGGTAAAGTGGATGGGTTACTGTTTAAATATATAAGTATATACCGTACTTTAAAATTGTTCTAAAACCTTACAGTCACCATTGCAAAGTTTTATACTGAGCCTTTTTATTTAGTTTGAAGGAGCCTGATTCAATTTTCTGCCTATTAAGAAACAGCTATGCCCCTTTCATTAAATCACTAAATAACAAGTAACTAAACAATTAAGAAAAAAAAAATTCAATCAATAGTTAATTCAAACAGCATGCTTTCCAGACCAGGCTTATTTCACTTAATTTTCAACAATCTACAAGTTTTTCAAATATTGTCATACCACAGACGAGAAAATCTGCCACCAAGTGCCAAATTATATTAAAATTTTAATACCAGGAGCGAAATATTACTAAGTAAGATTTATATAAGATTTACACAGACTTGAAATTAAATAAACTCACAGTCCGCTTTTGTTATAATTCATTGCACAGTTTTATTTTATAGCAGTTTTATCATATTCACAATAATCTTGTTGTCAAATACTAACTTAACACTTGGCATGCTGAGTAAAATTTTCAGCAGACAGCACTTTGAAATACTTTTCTTATTTTTCCTGAGAAACAGGATTTGACACATCATGCAAATTGTCTCCTTCCTTTGGAGACAATTTTCATGAAATGTCAAATCCTGTTTTCTGGGAAAAATAAAAAAAACAATATTGTCAATTTGTTGTCTGCTGCAATTGCCAAGAGAGTTGTTAAGTACTTAATTTCTTTTTGCATTAACACACCCAAAACATCATATTTCATAAAATAAAAAATGACTTCTGTCAATTCACTGCAATTAATAAATATACATAAAATTATTTCATTAGGTTTTTATTCAATTCCAGATGAAAGAAATAATCATTTCTTCAATTCTTTTTTTCAAGGCATACCCTATTAGCCTTTAACCCTTGTCCTGCTGAATAAATTAAGATGCCACACCCATTTTTAATTTTCAGCCAATCAGATTATTTGCTCCAGATTGTTGATATAAATTCACATACTTAATGGCAAACAGTGCAGATCCAGATCAGTTGGCTTCTGAAGAAGCCAACTGATCTGGATCTACACTGTTTGCAAAGGCAGGACATATCTGGGTTCAGCAGGACTAGAGTTAAGTATTCAGGCAGACAGGTTTGAGCAAACTGTGTAGACACAGACCAGATGCCACAACACAAAATGTGTCATCTGATCAGAGTCTAAACTGCTTGCCTTGCATCCAGTGTTTTATAAGCATGTACAGGGAGTAAACTGGACATAGTTAAAATTTTAGAACAAGTACAGTAATGAAGGAGTTACCCCTTGTCATGCTGAATAAATTAAGATGTCACGCCCACTTCTAATTTCCAGCCAATCAGATTACTTGATCCGGGTTTTTGATAGAAATTCACATATTTAATGACAAACAGTGCAGATTCAGATCAGTCAACTGATCTGGATCTACACTGTTTGCTAAGACAGGACATGTCGTGTTCAGGAAGAGAAAGGTTAAGGTGTTTGAAAAATTGCTTGTGTCATATCTATAAATGTGTGAGTGCCAGCCACTGAGGACAGGTGAGCGAGTGAGTGAGTGAGTGAGCGAGCATGTGAAGAGTGAGCTTAAGAAATAGTAAATGCAGATTCTGCATGGTGCTATTTTGTGGTCTGTCATCCAATCAGTGCTTTCAGTCAGAAGGAACTGACTCATTAAATATTAGCAAGTAGCATATAAGAGACTAATAAGCTTTTGATATAAGCAAATACCATTTAAAGGTATATCTTTCAGGAAATAGGATGACATTTCATATGAAGTGTACCTTAGGTAATGATCACCTAAAATGTCAAGGTTTACTTCTTTATCTTGAGAAAAATATCATTTTGCTGGCTGCCAATTTTGTATGATAAGCATGCTATAGGTTAATACAGCATGCTGGGTAAATTTTCAGCTGACAGCATTTTGAAATATTTTCCCCAGAAAAAAAGGCTTTGATATTACATGCAAACTGTCTCTTAAAGAGAAAATTAGCATGAAATGTCAAAGCCTATTTTCCAGGGAAAAAAATAAGAAATATACATGTATGATCAATTTGTCCTCTAGTGAAATTGCCCAGAGAGTTGTAAAGGTTAAGTTAATTGCTGGCTAGTCAATCAACAATTTTACGCCCCATTAATATTAATTGGAGCCAGGTATGGAGGCATTGAGACTTTGCTCAATGTTAAGGTCAATATATTTTCTGTCAATGCTTACTTACAGTCATTGTTCCAGATAAGAAGGTATCCAGGTAATGTTTTTCTTATTTCTCCATGAAAACATATGTTATGGGTACTCATCAGAAGTGCCTCACATAGGCTCTTCTAATGAGTACTACAACATATATTTTTGTGGAGAAACAAGAAGAATATCCCTACTTTTCAGATGAAAATGGTGCCTGATCTATGCATACTTAGTCATTGATTAAATTGAAATTTGAGAAGCTGGGAGATGTTAATCTAAGTATATAAATCCATAGTTCTAGATAAAGTGTTTTTTTACCACACACCCCTTTCCCCTACCCGAAATAATAATAATAATATTCCTTTTATTTTATACATTAATTGAGTATACTCATTAGAAGCACCATGACAAGACATTTTAATGAGTACACACAAGATATGTTTTCATGGAGAAATAAGAAAATTATATTTATCTGGGCCCAGTTGTTCAAAGCTAACGATGTCGTTAGTTAACGATTCGTTAAAATTTACAGTGATATGCAAATATGTTGAAATTTTTTGCAGAAAAAATGTGAGTAGCTTTTGCAGTGCAAAAGCTACTCACATTTTTTCATCAAAAAATATCAGAATATTGTATATTGAATGCGCTAAAATAGTTAACAACGAAATGACCCTTAACGAGCTCGTTAAGCTAACGACGCTTTGAACAACTGGGCCCTGGATACCTACCTTCTAAAGCTATGCTAAATCATGTTATATTTGGCCTTCCTAATGTTTACCATATTTACCCTGTCTTCGGACACCTCAACTCCTTACCATATTTGTTCTAAAATTTGAACAAGTACAATCTACTACCGGATGTTGTGTCTTAAAATTGCTGGATGAGTGGCAAACAGTGTGGACCCAGATGAGACGCCGCTAATGCGGCGTCTCATCTGGGTCTACACTGTTTGCTCAGGCCTGTCTGTCAGAATACATAAGGTAAGTACATTGTATATATTTACTTGCTAGTGGTAAAGAAAATTAAAAAAAAAAAACATTAGACACCAAATGTTAGAAAACAAATATAGGCCAAAGTGGAGGAAGAGGAGGCAAGATAAACTGTAAAACATAGTTTGTATTTATAGTTAATTAAATAATACAATTTAACTGATCAAAAAAGGCACAAATTATGTTTTGGAAAAAGTAGGCTGACCTGTAACCTATAAAGCCAGGTCCTAAATAAGATGCCATTTAAAATAAAGTATTTTTCCAAGAGGCCAAGCATTACGAAAACACGCCTATTCAAATATATAGAAAATTTCACCTCCAAAAACTGAAAAATATTCAGATAAAAAACTCTGATATTTTTCATATTTCTGCTCAAAACATAGATTGTGGGTACTCGTTACAACCGCCTCAGCGAGGCATACATTGTGGGTACTCATTAGAACCACCTCAGTGAGGCAGTTCTAACGAGTACCCACAATGTATGTTTTTGAGCAGAAATAAGAAAAATAATGTATACCCCTGTAAACCCCAGTTTTACTATATAAAAGTGGGGTTTAAGGGGGTCAAAATTATATAGGCATATTTTTGTGACGGAAGTTTCAAAGGTCATTAGAATTGTCTGCACAACTGGAGTCCTTATTTAATCACAATTGCAGCAGATTATTTTGTACTTTTCAGAAAAATAAGGCTTGAAATTACATGCAAATCATCTGCCTAATCATCTGCCAAGTCTCAGTTTTCACTGAAAAAAATATATAAAAAAATTAAGTATGTCATCAGCTACAATTTTGCTCAGTGCTTTTAAGTGTAAATTAAAACCAAGACAAGCAAAAGATACTTTTCTTATTTAAATTTATATAAAATAAAGAACCAGTTTACTATAGATATTTCACAGGTTGGCCATAAATTTAATTTGAGGGTAAATATTTGAGAACAAAGAAGAAATAGAAAAGACAAAATTAATGTTTCCGAGTTTCTGATGTGTAATGTCAAACAAAACAGAAATTTTTCATTCACAGAGGACTTGTAAAGGAGGAGAATTTGATGATATTTCTGGGATAAATTTCTTTATTTCTCCATAAAATCATAAGATGTGGGTATTCATTAGAATCTCCTTGATGAAGTGCTTCTAATGAGTACCCAGAGTTTATGTTTTCAATGACTGAGAAATAAGAAAAAACAGCCCAGGATATATACCAAATTGGACCCCACCGAACATGAGGACTTAACAGCAAGACATTCATAAAGGACCAAGCTATGCTTAACCTAGACTGGCTCCAGTCTACAGTGACTAAATATTTATTCTTATAATCCTGTTGATAATCCACCAAAATAATATATCATGACTATAAAGGCTGGTCACTAGTGACCAGCCTTTATAGTCATGATATTATTTTGGTTTTATTTTAGTGGATTATCAAACAAGGTTATAAGAATAAATATTTAGTCACTGGAGACTGGAGCCAGTCTAGGTTTAACCCTAAAATGCCAGTCACAACAGCAGCGGACAAAATTCATTTATACTTGTATTTTAATTTTAATGAGAAAACAAGGCTTTGCATTTCATGTGAACTGTCTGCTAGGTGGATAATTCATGTGAAATGTCAAACCTTATTTTCTAGGAAAAATAATAAAAAAATATTTTAGAATGATTTTGAATGGCACTTTAGAGTCAGTATACTATACCCAGCAACATGTTGGAACATTTGGGAAGACAGGCCGGAGGAAACAGCACAGACCCAAATTAGAGGCTGCAGAATGTGGCAGGTCCACAAAACTATAATCTGATGAAACTATAATCTGATGTAGCAAGGAATTCCCACGTTTTTTTGGATTGAAATTTTAGTATTCCCCATGTGACTTAATGGTCATTAAATATTCATTTGTTTATGCTTTGCTTCTTTTTTTTTCTTTCAATGTACATAAAAAACTGTAAAAAGATACCAAACAGACTGAATGAAAGAAAGAAAAAAAAAAGAAGTAACAAAGGATTGGAAATAACACCTGTACATATCATCGGCCAATGTAATTGTAACCTTTTTTTAAGCGCCATTCAAAATTGTAGCAGATGACATACTAAACTATTTTTTTTTTATGTTTCCTTTTTCAGAGCTACAAGATAGACAGTTCACATGAAATGTAAAGCTTTAGTTTCCCTAAAAAATCATATCAAATATTTAAGAATGTCATCCACTATATTTTTAAGGGCCAAACCAAACATCTGAAATACAGCATTATGTCGGCCCTATCAGGAACCTACTAAGTTTATCCAAATTTATTATTACTTTGTAATTAAGTATTTTTTTGTCATCAGAAATATTTTTTTAAAAAATGCATCAAATATTTCTATCATTCAAATAGTTTTACAGATGAAATGTGTACCAGTAATTTATTGTGAGTATAATGCTTTGCATGTTGGATAAAAAATTCAGTGCACAAAATTTTTAAATATATTTCTTATTTTTCCTAGCTTTGATATTTCATGCTAATTGCATGAAATGTCATTCATTAGACAAATACTATCATAATTTGCCTGCATTACGAAAACATGCCTATTCAAACATACTGAAAATTTTATCACCCAAAAATGAATATTTCAGATAAAAAATTCTGATATTTTTTCTTATTTCTGCTCAAAACATAGATTGTGGGTACTCGTTAGAACTGCCTCGCCCTGTAAACCCCAGTTTTACTATATAAAAGTGGGGTTTAAGGGGGTCAAAATAATATAGGCATGTTTTCGTGATGTGAGCAAAACCTGCACTGACTCTCTGCAAGAGATGAATTACATGAAAACAACATAACACTTTGCACGCTGGGTAAAAATTTCAGCCAACAACATTTTGAAATATTCTTCTTATTTTTCCTAGAAAACAGAATTTGACACTGAAGTGTCAGATCCCGTTTGCTAGGAAAAATAAGAAAAAACATCAACAGTTTGTCATCAGCAATCAGTTTGTCGTCTGCTGACAAATTTTACCCTTGCATTAATTTTACTCTGTATTATCTTTAAACGAGTAACTGCTTTTGGCCACTGAAGATATTATTACCTTCAACATTTTACCAAAATGAGTATCAAGATGGAAACAAACAAAAAGGACACAAATTTAATTATATAAAAAAAAATACCTACCAAAAGTCAGAATCCAGATACGACATTTGTATTTCTGCAACGAAATAAACTCCAACGAGACACAGAACTATTTTCCACATTTGGTATCCATTTTCCAAGCACACTATTTACAAATAAAAATTAAACACTTCCTCTAACAAATTAAAATTCAGCAAAAATAAAATTTTGACAATTAAAACACCTGAACCAGATTCATTTTTACTTGTTAATATTTCCAAACATCATATAATTCTCTTCTTGCATGTCATTGTTAAATTTTTCCCTTTTGGACGAACATTAATATCCTCAATATGTTTGTCGGTGAGTTTGCAAAAATATTAATACAGGTGATTTTAATTTACTTTAATGGTAACATCCTCTGTCTGCTGAAAGCAACTTCAAATCGAATACTGCTTGCGTGTCATAGTCCAACTTTTAACTGTCACTTGATACAAACAACTAAATCTTCTAATACAATAATAGAGAATGTAGGAAAACAAGTGGTTACTTAAGCATGCAGGAAAAATTGTCAGCAGATGACATATGCATTTTTTTTCTTATTTTTCTCAGAAAATAGGCATTAATATTTCGTACAAATTGAGACAATTTGCATGAAATGTCAAATTCTGTTTTCAGGGAAAAATAAGAAAAATAATTTCAAATGTTGTCTGCCGCAATTTTTATCCAGCATACTAAGCGTTAACCAATTTACATCCTGTGTAGTCTGACATCTTGACTGTACTGTATGTTGTACTAGTACTAGAAAAACACCAGTCAGCTATTGTTGATCCAGATCCAATATATGATAGAGCAAATAATTCTGTCCAATACAGGAAAACAACTGTTTTACTACAAAAAGTGACATCACCATTTGATTGACTCCGCAGAGTAATGAAAAACACCAATACGTAATCTGATTTTGCGCAAGGAAATTTCCGAATTCATAAACCGCCTTTTCTTTTCACTGTATTGTATAATTTTTCTTTAGTTATTGCTCCAAATTTATTAAAGCTTGCCTCTCCTGTTTTGCTTTATTGTATTATTTGTCTTATATTCCTGATATTCTCTTGATTGGTTTCATTTAGTTATCAATCTTTCTTTATCCACATGACATTCTACCAATCGAAATATTTTTCATCATTCAATTTTTCCATTAAATTAAAAAAAATAAATAAATAAAATAAAAATGTTCATCCTTAAAGCACTTATCACAATTGTAAAAGGTGACATTGATTGTTTTTTCCTGTTTTTTTTGTTTGTTTTTTTTTTTCAGAGAAAATAAGGCTTGACATTTATTTCAAGTGAATCATCTGCTAGACAGACACTTCACATGAAATGCTAAGATTTATTTTCTCTGAGATATAGTAAAAAAAAATAGAATGCTATCTGTTATAAAATTCCTAAGCACTTTAACAGTTTTTTTCTTTTATGTAATTTTTTTATTATTGAAAAATGAAAATGAAAACAAAAATTAAAAATGTCATCTACTAAAATTTTGCTTAGCATTATTAATAATGATTAAAAAAATAAATATTACTACATAAAACCCATGAAAAATTCTGAGAGTGCCCTAAAAAAGACCACCCCAGATCCACAAGCTCCAATACAGTCCGGCTCACAAGGGTCTGAGAGTGTGCAATATTTTCACAATGACCTTTCCAGAGCTATCTTGGTATCAATCATTACTAGCATAAGCCAGATTCCCATAATGGTCCCTTTATCAGTTTATGTTTCAGAACTCCTTCCAGTCTTGCAGTAAAATAAACAAACTTTCATTCAGATTGAGAAGTGCTGTTTATACTTGCTTTGTCCTGAATTTACAGAGTACATTATTCATTTCATTTTCAACTCTCATACATGTAGTTCTTCTTATTTGCTTGTTGATGCTTTTAAGTTAAAAAAAACAACAAAAAAAAACAACAACTTTTATTTAACTTTTTGTTATTGTAATATGTTTCACTGTGACTAGAACTGTTCTGAAAGCACAGGATAGCAGTCTATGATGCAAGATACACAGAAGCAATGATAAGTTATTTTCTTATTGTTTTATCACTTTATTTCAGCAGACAGAAATGCAACACTTATCATGATATGAAAGACTCGCTAACACTCACTGCAGGGTTCGAAATTAACAGTAGCAAGTAGCAAATTTGCTACCTGAAAATTCAGTTTGCTACCTGGTCAAACTGTTGGTAGCAAAAAGGTGCTACCTGGTATAGTGCCCTGAACACTATCAACTTTGTGTTGTGAATGTCTTCAGTGCAAATTAGACGTGACATTTCATATGAATCATCTGCCAAGCAGACAATTCACATGTAATGTCAAGCCTCATTTTTGCTGAAATAAGAAAAAAATACTTTGAAAATATGTCTGCTAAATTTGCTTAGTGCTTGAAGGTTTAACCCTTAAACTGCTAATCACAACAATTGTCGTCTGCTTTGTCATCTGCTTGTGATTTTAAAAGTCATTTCTGCAAACCCATGGCACGGGAGCATTATTACACCTTTTGCTACCATGTAGATGCATTTTGCTACCTACTTTCAGACCAGGCAGCAACTACTTGCTACTTGCGAAAAAAGTTAATTTCTAAACTGTAACATAATAACTTTACCCGCTTTCCTGCAAGTGATGTTGGCAAAGAGTGCGGGTCCTGATCATAAATGGCAGAACGTAGTGTATGATCAAAGCTTGTGTGCACTGTTTGCATTGTAATATATAGTCATTTCTGATAAAAAAAAAAAGAATAAACCTCTAAATATAAAATTTGAAAACTTACATCTTGTTAAAGTTATAAGGGGGCAGGTGTTATTAGGTGTAAATGGGTTAATTACTCAATATCACAAAGTGAAATGTAATCAATGTTCAGTAAAGTTTTCTCCAATAATTATTACACATAGAAAATAGATCATGGTAATCAGAATCTCCAACAAGTGGCTTTTAGATATGAAAGTTACAAAACTTTTCAAAAATTCATAATAAAATAGCCCCCCCCCCCCCCCCCCCCCCCCCCCCCCCCCCCCCCCCCCCCCCCCCCCCGCGCGCGCTTACACATATGTCTAACGATACAATTTCTCCATTCCAACTAGATCAATCAAAGCGCCAAAGGCACTGAAATGACAGATTCTATCAGATAATAACAAAAAAAAAAAAAAAAAATCTTAATTTGTATAAAACCTTTACAAGAAGAACGCCTAACGGCATTATGGACGCGTATATCAGAAAGTCAGAAAGGTTAACCAAAAGGTAAATCGGCAAATGGATTCCTCTTTTGAGACAATTTGCATGAAATGTCAAATTATGTTTTACGGTAAAATATCTGCTAATTTTTGACACGCGGGTCATGAGGCAGCGCCTGTTCTATTAATAGCAAACAACAAATTGTGCAGATCAACCTTACAACCTATCTAACGCACTCAGATAATATCAAAGAAAACACATTGCAGCATGATTATGAGCACAGCCGTTTTTTCCTTTTAGTATCAAACAAAAAAATCTTCAGAATCTATATTAAATTTGGACAGTAATCGCTGATTAGACAGTGTTTATATTGCTGGTAACAGTAGCTTACGGTCTAGTTTCTCGCGCCACGTCTTTAGTCCAGCGCAGGCTTATTGTTACACAAGTATGTTGATATGTTAATCCTTAAATTGCATACTACGACTGTAGCAGAATACTGATGTCAATTTCGTTTTTTCTCTTATTTAATCAGAGAATTTTATGCAATTCAGCCGCTGGCAAATAGTTCATATGAAATGCTCAGTCTGGTTTTCTCTGCAAAATAATGGAGAATTCTGAATGTCGTCTGCTTTAAAATTTGCACGGCGCTATTAAGATATTACTAGCATCGGACTACATTTTGAGCGGACACATATTTCAGTGGTAGTGAAAGCTGAATGCAACTTGAAAACGCGTATGCCAGCAAGGAATGACAGATTGAATCTGTCATTAAAAAGGGCCCTAATTGGGCATGTAATGCTATGATACTTTTGCACTGCCTTTAATGCAAGACTATATGGAGGAATTTTCTTTTTTCATTAAATGAATGGAAAACACAATTTTCACGAGTGGCAGCAGTTTTCAAAACATGTGATGAAATATGAATGAACTGAAAACATCAGAATTTTCATGAGTGCGTAGCACGAGTTGAAATTCTTCTGTTTTCAATACGAGATGAAATATCTTTGGTATTCGCCAACAAAAATGTATTTATTTTTTTAAATTTCTTATGTCTTAAGTAGAAATTACGCACGTCAGAACATGCTTCAAAATTATCTCACGCATAGGCGTAGCGCTCAGTACGCACGTACGCATGTGCGTAACATGCGTAAGAAACTTTTTTATGATAAAGTGGCATTAACATAAAATATTTGGTTCCCTACATTTGGGGCTGCTCTTAAAGGAAAGAATTTGCTCCCTCTGGGAGCAAATTCTTTCCTTTAAGAGCAGTTCCTTATTTAGAAGTGCTTCAAGGCATCCTTTTTCAAGAGTTTTCCAGGATTTGCGTACAAATAATTCTGTGTTAGCTACGCCACTGTCACGTCTTCGGTTTGAACTAGTATGTGTGGGTATCTGGAGCATTACTTTTGAAAAGTGTTCTACATATTAAACCATTCCAAAACCATTTTATCCTAGATTTTTTTTCAATGTTTACTACAGTGAAAATATAAATCATCAATCAGATGTGAATTGATACAGTATCTTTTAACTTGTGACTGATATCAGTTTTATTTAATTGATATTCAGCGTGATTTCACTTCTAGGTATAAAATAAAATGATGCAATGATAAAATTGTCCTCCGGGAGGGAATTTAGAAGGAACAAAAATCTCGAAAACACATATACCTGTTTAGATATAAAAATTGTGTTGGATTGTGCACATTTGAATTACCGGAGCCAAAAGTTCAATGAAGAGCTTGTAGGTTAGGTAGGCCACAAACGTCATGGCAAGCCTCCATGTAACGCAGGCTCAGAGAGGCACTTCTGTGACAGACAAGAAGTATAGGCACAGAGAGAAATGAGTGTTCGTAAATCTCACAAAAAAACAAAAAACAAAAACGATTTACTGGATAACCCTCCTAGAAACAGAAGCTTTTTCAAAGGGTGATCAGTGTACATGAAACACTACATCTCATTATATGATTGAACTTTTTATTTTTATTATTATTTTTTTTTTTTTTTTTTATCTAATTCAGGTTTTTAAGTACAGACATTTGAATATCCAAATATTGTGTGACTCTTAGCTTGAAACCAGTCAAAAGATTTTCGTCAAAATTTAAGCATTTCAACAACCATAACTCTTGTTAGGCATAACAACAATATTCATTTTACCCTGACTGATTGTACGTAAGACCAGTGTATTTCATAGCTCCGCCATTCAAAAAAAAAAAAAAAAAAAAAAAAAAGAAAAAAGTTAGGGCATTTACTTTTTTTTGTTTCCAGAGCTATCAAAATGGCTTTGCAGAAACTCTTCTATATTTTCAAAGATCCTGAGAATGCAAGCACACATCTTGTGTATATTGATGATTTTTACAAATATTTCAAAGATGAAGCAGATGGTACACAGTGTATAAGACAGTCATACTTAGTGCGTTCACTGAAAAATATTAAACTCATAGAAGGAAAAGAAGCTGTGCCACTTCTAGATATTTTCAAGTACTGTTTCTCTCACTGGGAAAGCTTCAAAAGTTGTGAGAAGATTGTTAGAATCGTTGAAAATCTTGTATTATATGGAAATGACAATAAGTTGCAAACAAGTGAATATGTTAGGTCATCATTCCAATTATACAATGCAAAGACTTGTTTCCCCTATGTCAACAAAGGCTTAAAACATCTGCAGATAGATGAAGCAAACATTGTTACATTGGTAACAGAACATAGGAATTCATTTAGTGATGAAGAATGGAAACAAATAGTTTTATTTGAATATCACTTTTCGAAGGAGAATGAAGAACCTGTATCTGTAACCTGCATTTTAAGTGATACTGTCTTCAACAAAGATGCTCATACAAAAACGGCTGAAGGGAAAGCTCTCATAAGTAAATATCTGGCTGAAAATATCGATGAGACTGTCTCTACAAAAGAACGTGAAAGTTACAGTCGACAGTGAACTAATTCAGGAGAGCTGTGAGTGTTTGCAGCCCTGTTATTGCACTACAGCAGTTATCCCTGTTACATAACAGTTTCATGAGAATGAGGCACCAGCAGAAGTTGTCCACCAAGCAAATATTAGACAAAAGAAAGGAGAAGCTGAAATGTCACAAGTGGACTGGCTGGTACAGAATGCCGACAAACTTCATCCAGGAGAAGCTGCAGTTAGTATTGTGACATCAGGTGATATAGATGCACTGTACATTCATTTATTTGCTCTTTCTATACACTGGCCTCGAAACGAGAATGGAAGATTTCAGTCACCAGTATATGTTGTCCTACAAAAGCCTGGATCCAAATATGATGTGTACAATGTAACACTTCTGCTAGAGCTGCTTGAACAGGTGTACGCAGACAGGACAATTGGCATTAAAGTAGCCATCGGTTTGTGCATGGGTGGAAACGACTGTTCCAAAGCTGCAGCAAGTGTCTCATTCAACACTTCTCAAACATGTTTTGAAGCCAAAGTACAGGAACTCATTACTAATGTTTGACAACGACACCATCACTATCAATAAGGACTGCTTTGTAGGCTGCATGAAAGATTTGTATTGTCCAAAGAAGTTTGACCCAGACACTTTAAGCTTTGATCAGGTCAGAGCCTTAACAATTGGCAAGAAGAGTTCAGTTTCCATTACTGGGCAGACTACAAAAGACCCAAAAAGATGACTTCCACCAGAATCTGCTATTCGCCGGTTGGCTGACATTGTTCAGCTGCAGATCGATTATCTGCTGATTGCAGGTTTTCATGAGAAAGAGCTTCCAGACTTCCTTGGCAAAGGCTGTCTGGTGAAAAAAGATGGCCACATTGAATATGACTTCGGGCCAGATGCTCATTTTTCATCCATAGAGACTTTACCGGTGGTCTCCGAGATGGTAGAATCACAGAAGAGAGGAAATGAGGATACTCCTCAGGCTGGTGCCAGAAGGAAACGACCCTTAGCATCAACACCTGCGAAGAAATAACTACTAATAATAATAATAATCAACTTTATTTATAGAGGGTAACACATTTAGTAAACTAGTACTAATCTTCCATGTGGTCCTCTTTTTTTCCTGGATAGAAACCAGTTCTAAGCAATGTGGATAAAGTTTCTTGCTCAAGGAAACCAACACTTGATGTTAGTAGGGATCGAACCCGGTACCTCTCGATCTCGAGTCTGACGCTTTACCACTGCACCACAGCGCTCCACTTACCACTGCACCACAGCGCTCCACAAAACATTTAACTGTTAAAGACAGGCTAAAATGGAGAGAAACTATCGCAAAGTTATCATTTGTGCCCCAACGACCTACAAGGTTAAGAAGAGAATGAAGTGAAGTAAAGTGGAGCAACTAGTATCTGGCTAGGAGAGAGAGAGACATTCAGAGTACATACATCAGTTTTAATGCTCAAATCTTGAAGATAATGTACATCGATACAGTAAAACAAATGATGTTTTTTGTTGAGAATTTGACTTGTGATTGGGCAAAACAGAATTTGATCATTTGGATTTCCGAAATTTGCGTAAAAAACTACTTATTCAAAGTCGTATGATGATTCTAGAAATGGTCATCAACAGACATCATACTTAACATGTAACTGGCAATGCAGGCCAGTGCACGGATGCATTTTTGTAAGGGTGGAGATTGGTGTTGATTTAGGATCCACTTAGTTGGGCAAGTTATTTCAAAATCATGGAGTTTTTTTCACTAGAATTGAGTTTACACCCCTAAAGTTAGCCTCAAAATCCATTTTTTTTTTTTTTTTTTTTTTTTTTTTTTTGTTTTTTGTTTTTTTGTTTTGTTTTTGTTTTTTGATTTTATTTCTACTTTTTTTTTGTGGGGGAGGGAGGGGGCGAAGGGGGAAAGGGGTGGAGGGTGTTTTGTTTAAGCATTTTTGAAATTACCTAAAAGATGCACCCAATTAAAGATTGTGCACAGGCTTTTATGCTTTTACACAAGCTCATTTTAGCACAGTCAATACCCAAGGACTCTTTTGCATGGCGCCTCTCAAAAGCAAATTGAAAATAATTTTATCATGCAAGGTATTTACATTAATTAGTGTTCAGTATGTGCTGGCCTTTCTATTGAGTGTTTAATAGAATTTGAGAGGTCATGTGGTTTTGCAGGTCTTGCAGTATTACATGCAATAGTCTGTTGCAAATATTATTGTGCATAGATTCGTATATATTAGCAATCCGTACTTTAAAAAAACTGCCCAGATATATACATGTCACATAAATTTCAGTAATCTAGTTGCATTTAACACTGGACTACAAACCCACCAAACTGAACCTTTTATTTTTGACTTTAAAGAGTAACAAGGGGATTTGACCATTTTATGCCTAGCATCCCAAAAAGGGGCATAGGCAAACAGTGCAGGCCCAAATCATATGCAGCAAAATGTGACGTGTAATCACTGTTTGCAAGAAAAAAAAAATCTGCAGTTAATAATAAAATGACATTTTCCTTATTACCTCAGAAACAAATAATGAAATTTTTGCAGAGTAAATGGCATTTGTATTTTTATCTTGTACATAACTAATTCCATTTACATTTTAGGATAAAAAAGATTTTTTTTTAAAAAAGCATGCTTTGGTCAGTTTTTGCCCATATTTTTTTAAGGCAGTATATGTATTTATGTAATAGCCACAGAATGGTTATTCTTTACCTCTGCACATGGCAATTTCAATGATTATTTGCCTTATGAATAAATGCATACAAGCTTTTGTGTAAGTGTAACTGTGCAAATGTTTTAAGCAGCATATTTTTTCCATACTGCAGTGAATAGGATTAACATATGTATATACATGTAAATAATTACAGTGGACCCTCTACTAAGCAGCCACCCTGGGGAATGGTCAATTTTGGCTGCTTAATGGAGGTGGCTGCTCAGCAGAGGTACTCACTCATGGGCAGTTTTGAAACAGCTGGAGGACTGATATAGCCCAAATGATGGGCTGTTAGTGAAATATACAATATGATTATGATACTCATTCAGCATAGTGTTATCTATCTATCTATAGCATAGTGGTATCTGTCTATATATATATATTTATTTATTACCTGTAACATGCCAAATTGTCCAAAGTAACAATTATATATTGTTTATTCTAATCAATTTTTAAAATAAAAATCACTGTTTGCTCAAGAAGTATTCAGATGTATACCATAATAACACTAAGTATTGGGATAGATAGCCCTTTGCAAACTGTGTAGACCCAGATCAGATGCCGCAGAACCCAGCGTCAGATCGGACGCCGCAGAATGCAGTGTCTGATCAGGATCTACGCTGTTTGCAATATTTCATCATTTCTTCGAATTATGAGCGACCCACACCAAACTCTTCGGCGACTTTCCCCGAGTACTTCAATTTTCATCCACCTTACAGATTGGATCAACTCAAAATAATTGAAATAATCCTGAAAGGGCCGTAAATTGCAAATAAATAATTTTTATGGTGTTTTGTATTCAACCTGAAATCAGGCATTTGATCCTTTTCTTTTGCATCGGTTCAAACACTAGAAACATTTTTTTTTTTTTTTTCATAAAAATGTTTCTGTATTTCTGTACATGTTGAATATAGCAGTTTGCCAAGTGCATAAAGACAGAACAAAAGGTAAAATATATTTGATGATATAAGAATATATGGAATAAATTCTATGAATTTCTTTACATGTTTTTTTTTTCTTTTTTATTCCTGTCTTCCTCACACAGTGGCAATTACGGCCTCTAGTCAACAAATGCTTCGCTGCAGATCTGATAATGATCCTTTAAGGTAGTATATGCTAACAGTTGTAGAGCAGAAACCTCATTAAAGTATTCCAAAGATATCATGAGAAAGTGAAGCTATTAATGTACAGTTATAATAACACCCCTGAATGATGAGGAGGTCAAATGATTCTGGAGCTTTCTGAACCTTGTGAGCCGGACTGAATACTGAGATGTGCTCTCCCCAATGCTGAAGCACTCAATGAAGTGTTAAGAGAAAAACTGATTGTGGATGTAAATTTAGGTGACAACCAGATAACTTAACAGGTGTATACAAACACTGCCAACAATAAATTCTTGTTAAGGAGCTTGTGCTTGAGAATGATTTACAATAATTTTCCTACACTTGGTAGTGTGATTTATGCATTTGTCTAAATATTCAGCCCAATTATCCTCAGATATCTTTCAACCATCTTAGAGGTGACCATACATATCTTAACCCTTAAAGTGCCAATTACAACTGCAGCAGACCACTTTTTTTGTGTGTGCATTTTTATTTTCATATTTCCAAGAAAACAAGTCTTGACATTTCATATGAATCATCTGCCAAGCCAAGCAGATGATTCACATGAAATGTCAGGTCTTGTTTACTCTAAAAAATACAAAAATAGAAAGAAAAAAAACTCAGAATATCCTCCCCTGCAGTTGTGATTGGCACATTAAGCATTACTGAGAGTCCAAAACAATACAGAAGGCCACATAAAATGAAAGTTTTGCTTCTGGTACCTAAACATGAAAGATTATAAAAATGTGGCAATTTACTCTAACACCCATAATAAGAAAAATATCATCAATTTGTTGCCTGCTGAATTTGCCCAGAGATTATAATAAAGGTTAACGCTTAGCACTCTGGGTAAAATTTTCAGCAGACGACATTTTGAAATATTTTTCTTATTTTTCCCAGAAAACAGGATTTGACATTTCATGCAAATTGTCTCCTCAGGAGTCAATTTGCTTGAAATGTCAAATCCTGTTTTCTGGGAAAAATAAGAAAAATATCATCAGTTTGCCGTCTGCTGAAAATGCCCAGAGAGTGGTAAAGGTTAAAAAGTAGTTGCAAATGAGCTTGAAGCAAGCAAGTCTACCAGCATATGATTATTCTGGACAGATCAAGTTTCCTAAAATGTCTTCTTTCAAATTTGATTCATTAGCTGCAAGCAAGGCAGACCAGGACTGAGTCCAGCTGTGAACAAAACATTCAATTATCCCAAAGACTGCCTGTAAAGACCCAAAACAGTCTGCACATCAAGCCCTGAGGTTATAAAACTTTTTTCATGCTCAACTCAGCTGAGCATGAAATTTTCTCTGCTAATAAATATGAAAAGTTGGCATTTTCATATTTATTAGCAGAGAAAATTACATGCTTGGCTATGTAAAGCAAGAAAGAATTTGTAATTGTTAGTAATTTGAGATTTATTAGCAGGACAAATTCCATGTTCAGCTGAGTTGAGCATGGAAAAAGTTTTATAACCTCAGGGCCTGGATCTTTGTTGTTTACTGTAAGCATTCATGAAGGGACAATTTGAGTGGGCGTTTTATGGCCAGTCAACAATGTTAAGGTCATGTTGAGCCAGTCAGTTAACCTACTTAAACTTTTCCTGGGCAAGTTTAGTCCTCTAAATAAAAGCTGATAAAATGATAGACTGAAGCCACTTTTTAAATTTGTTTTTGTTCTTCATCTTACGTAACCACCACTCTTTGTCATTAATATTAATCAAACAGCAAAAACCAATTTTATCAGAAAAAAGTAAAATCATACAAAAAACAGCAGGTGACTAAAAATGGTTTGACACATGTCACCGTAAAACATGGTGCGGTATCAAAACAGTATGTAATAATCGGAGATGAAAAATGATTTTTTGGCTGCTGTAGGTTATAATCAACCCAGCAGCTGCCGAATACATGCTGTGTATTTATGTAATGACAATATCCAGAGTCATCACTCTGACAACATACAATGCATCATGTGACTGCTGTCGCGATGACAACTGTCCATGTATTGTTTGGGTTTTGTGCTTTTTTTTATATTGTCTCACATTCCGATTTTCCACTTTCAGAGCCATTTGTGATTGTATGTTTTCCTGGATAATTTCACTTCCTTTTGGAACTATTTTATTTCATAATGATGTGGGTTTGTGTCTCCACAAATCCTTCTACTGTATTCAAGTTATTGCTGTCAGACTTACTACACATACCCTATTTATATACCCAAAGGAAAATCTGGGCCCAGTTGTTCAAAGCATGGTTAGCTTAACGAGCTCGTTAAGGGTCAATCATTAACTGTTTTAGCAGATTCAATATACAATATTCTGATATTTTTTGCTGAAAAAATGTGAGTAGCTTTTGCACTGCAAAAGCTACTCACATTTTTTCAGCAAAAAATTTCAGCATATTTGCATATCACTCGATTAAAATTTTAACGAATCGTTAACTAACGACATCGTTAGTTTTGAACAACTGGGCCCTGAATAAGTCGATTTTATTGTGTTAGCTGTACTGGGCCCAGTTGTTCAAAGCATCGCTGGCTTAACAAGCTTGTTGGTGCTCAAAATGTTAACTGTTCTGGTAAGTACAATATCTAATTCACAGGTATTTTTGCTGAAAAAAATTGAGCAGCTTTGGCAAATGCAAAAGCTTCTCACATTTTTCAGCAAAAATATTTGCATATATACCCTATTTAATGATCAAAGTTTTAACAATATGTTAAATAACAACATCCTTAGTTTTGAACAACTGGCCCCAGGCACATGTCTAAAAAGGCATATACGAGTACCATAATAATCCTATGATTTGAGACAGACGATCCTAAGCAAACAGTGTAGACCCAGATCAGATGCAACAGAAAGCTGTGTCTGATCAGGGTCTAAACTGTTTGCTACTCATCCAGCAGTTTTAACCCCCTGAAAACTGGAAACCATTAAACTGGCAAACAGTGCAGACCCAGATCAGATGCCACAGAATGAGGCATCTGATCAAGGTCTCCACTGTTTGCAAATAGTTCAACCATTTCTCTTTCGGAATATCTATAGCCCGACATACCGGTACCTAAAATCAAAAACAGACTCTTCCAATATATAGTGGGGGGGAGTTCATTCAGTCTTAAATGGGTTAAGGCACATCCACAGGCAGTGAAATTGACATGTATAAATTTTAAGACAAGACTCGAGGGTTGAGCGCAAGACTATGGTAACTCAAACATATTTTTGAAACCCTTGTTTAGGGGCAACTTGGACCCCTTTGTAAACAATGCAAATTTAGGTGCCATTGCTCATACGAGCAATGGCACCTAAATTTTCATTGTTTACAGAAAGAAATGTTGTAATCTTCATTACGCCTTCATGGTGAGAAGATTAAGTTTGGGGGAAAACAACCATCTGACTTACGCCAGTCTTGCGCTCAACCCTCAAAGTATTGTATGGAGTTAAGGTAAGTAAGTAAGTAAAGACTTTATTTAAAGAAGGTAACATTTAGCAAATACATAAAAGCACATGTAATAGCTAATCTTCCATGAGGCCCTCTATAAATGTATATACATTTGTGCATTAATGATCATGGTTAAAGGTGTCCCAATATATAGGGCAAACATGGTAATCTAAAAAAGAAAGAATTTGCAGAAAGAATCATAACTGTATTCTGAGGTACTCATTTCAGAAATTGGGTCAATATCATTTCCCAATACAAGATTTATTGTATGCCTCACACATCATTTATACATTTTATCTTGGTTATTGTGGAACACCTTTTGACACTGTGTTCCAAGTTTCTTGGCACTGTAGTGGATATGTTTAATGGTGTTGCAGAGGGTGGGCAGTGGCTAGGGTATGGCGATTGTGTACTGTGGAGTTTTTGTTTCTTTTTATGATGCTTTCCATTTTCATATTGATTATGAGGCCTATGCTCTTGTCTGTAGTATAAGTCTTTCAGTGGTTATAATCATAAAATGAAAACCACATTTACCCTAATATTTTGGACAAACAGGACAACTATGGCCTGTGTGTTCTATATACAGGTCCACTAAGGTCTATGTTTTCTATATACACGTCCAATATGGTCTATGTTTTCTATATACGTGTCCAATATGGTCTATGTTTTCTATATATAGGACAACTATGGTCTTTGCTTTCTTTTACAGAACAATATGGTCCATATGTTTCTATATGCAGGACAGCTATGGTCTATGTTTCCTCTATACAGAACAACAATGGTCTACGTTTTCTATATACAGGACATCTATGGTCTATGTTTCCTATATACAGGACAACTATGGTCTATGTTTTCTATATGCAGGACAACTATGGTCTATGTTTTCTATAACCAGGACAATTATGGTCTATGTTTTCTATATACAGGACAACTATGGTCTATGTTTTCTATATACAGGACATCTATGGTCTATGTTTTCTATATACAGGACAACTATGGTCTATGTTTTCTATATGCAGGACAACTATGGTCTATGTTTTCTATAACCAGGACAATTATGGTCTATGTTTTCTATATACAGGACAACTATGGTCTATGTTTTCTCTATACAGGACAACTATGGTCTATGTTTTTTTATATGCAGGACAACTATGGTCTATGTTTTCTATATACAGGACAACTATGATCTATGTTTTCTATAGACAGGACAACTATGGTCTATGCTTTCTATATACAGGACATCTATGGTCTATGTTTTCTATATACAGGACAACTTTGGTCTATGTTTTCTATATACAGGACAACTATGGTCTATGTTTTCTATATACTGGACAACTATGGTCTATGTTTACTATATACAGGACAACTATGGTCTATGCTTTCTATATACTGGACAACTATGGTCTATGTTTTCTATATACAGGACAACTTTGGTCTATGTTTACTATATACAGGACAACTATGGTCTATGCTTTCTATATACTGGACAACTATGGTCTATGTTTTCTATATACAGGACAACTATGGTCTATGTTTACTATATACAGGACAACTATGGTCTATGCTTTCTATATACTGGACAACTATGGTCTATGTTTTCTATATACAGGACAACTATGGTCTATGTTTACTATATACAGGACAACTATGGTCTATGCTTTCTATATACTGGACAACTATGGTCTATGTTTACTATATACAGGACAACTATGGTCTATGTTTTCTATATACTGGACAACTATGGTCTATGTTTTCTATATACATGACAACTATGATCTATGTTTTCTATAGACAGGACAACTATGGTCTATGCTTTCTATATACAGGACAACTATGGTCTATGTTTCCTATATACAGGACAATTATGGTCTATGTTTTCTATATACAGGACAGCTATTGTCTATGTTTTTGGACATAAGAAAAACTAAGACAACAGGGTGAATAAGGCATTATCTTTGAGATAATGACTATGTTCACTACTGATAAACCATGCTCACCTCCACACTACCCCCCTCCCCCACCCACCCCCTGTCCCCCACCTCCCTCTCCCCCTCTTCAAAACAAGAGAGGCAACACAACAACAATGACCAAAACCACTGTCTGTTAATTGTTGGAGTCAGACAGTATACAGCTGTCTTGTTTAATATTTTATTGTTAAAATTTTTAAAATTTCACACTGAAGCCAATAATACCAGTAGGAGGTCAAACTGACAGATTGAACAACCAAATTGCCTCTGAACAAGTTCCTCCTATCAGCTCCCCTTTGCCCTTTAGAGGTGTTGAAATCCAGAAGCAGGTCTGTTTTGACTGTTAAATGTCACAAGTTCATCTCATGCCCATTAACAAATAACCTTTGAATGTCTGTTTCATGATTACCAGCATTGGCAAGATTAGCCTCATTTAACTCTGAAGAGGGATGGGGTAATTGTGCTTCATTTTATTTTTATAATTCTTGTAAATTAACTTGTCAGAGTTGAAGTTATTTCATTGTGGTGGTTAATGCTTTCTTACATGTCATGTGTCATGTGTGTTAAATACAACTACTGCGCTTGAAGTGGTCATTCTTGGTGGCAACAGTTTTCTTTATTCCTGGCTTTCAATTTAAAAATATGCTAGAACCTCTTAAAAATAATAATAAATAATAATGACAACAATAATAATAATATTCTTTATTTCAGAGAGCGACACATTTAGCAACAACTAATCTTCCATTACACCCTCTTTAACGCTTAGCACTCTGGGTAAAATTTTCAGCAGACGACATTTTGAAATATTTTTCTTATTTTTCTCAGAAAACAGGATATGACATTTCATGCAAATTGTCTCCTAAGGAGACAATTTGCATGAAATGTCAAATCCTGTTTTCTGGGAAAAATAAGAAAAATATCATCAATCTGTCGTCTGCTGAAAATGCCCAGAGAGTGGTAAAGGTTAATATACAAAAACAACTATAATAATAAGCTATACAAAAGAAACTGGCCACAAACATAAGCATCATGAAATACAAGCATCATGAAACACAAGCATCATGAAACCCTTTCATTCTAACTCACAAATAAAAAAGAGAACAATTTGTTATTATTAACCCTTGTCCTGCTGAATAAATTAAGATGCCATGCCCACTTCTAATTTTCAGCCAATTATCATGTTACTTGATCCAGATGTATTAGGATGATCAAATACCGTATTTGACCTAATTACCACACTGTGCGCTTAGGTTTTTCAAAATTACTTGGAACTTTCAGTTGTGTTAAAATATGTTTCGACCTACTTAGGGTGCATAATAAAAAAAAACATCAGAAAAGGACTTATTTGATGATGATTATGTGATTTTCTTTCCTGATTTTCTTCATAAAGAAATATGTTGTGGGTACTCATTTGAACTGCATCGACAAGTCGATGCAATTCAAATTAGTACCCACAAGATATGCCTTTATAAAGAAGTAGACAAAAATTACACTGGCTGTAATCTGAAGACTACGAAATTACTTGACTGTGCGCTAATAGGAGTATGTGTGGTAATTAAGTCGAATACGGTACTTAGGGTAAATACAGTATGTCTAGTCCCCTCTGTGTAGCATGTCTCATTTTTCTTCAGCATGCTAAAGGTTAATTAATGAATGTCACAGTACATGTCAGTATATGGGGAAAACTTTGTCAGTTTAAGTGGTCAGATTGCATTTTCTGAGAGAAATGTCAACATGCTGGCACCAATTCTGGCAATATAAGAGAAATTGGGGTTTTCTGGAGTTCTCTGCAATTCCATTTGTACTTATCTTGGTTGACTGGTGAAAATAATCTGGCTAAGATCCTGGCACTACAGTAGCTCAGGGCAGTAAATGACTGTTTTGAAATTTGAGCCATGACATCAGAAAACATACCTTCGGACATGTGCGCCCTGCAAAGATTCAGATCATCCTGCACATTCACAAAGTTTCTTCATGTAGACAACAGTCTGATCAGACTGCACGGAAGTGCAGGCCAATTTGAGACTTTGTTGGGCAAACATGACAGAAGGTATGTTTTCTCATGTTGTGGCTCATTTGGTTCTGTCACTCCCAGTAAGCATTCTTTATAAATCTATAGCGGGCCGTTATCGGCCTGTCAGGGTAGCTGACGGGCCGATAACAGCCCGCTGTAGATTTATAAAGAATGCTAGCTGGGTTGTTATGTGGCTGCATACTGTATTGCACAGTCAAGCAATTCCATAGTCTTCAGATTACAGCCAATGTACTTTTTGTCTACTGTATAAGGGTATATGTTGTAGGTATCCATTTTCGATGAGTACCCACAACATATGCATTATATTAAGGCATATGTTATGAGTACCTGTTTGAATTGCATTGACTTGTCAATGCAAATCAAATGGAGTACCCACAACATATGCTTTTATAATGAAAATCAGAAAGAAAATCACATGAACATTATCAAATGTGTCCTTTGCTGATTCTCTTTTTTTAAAAGTGTACCCTAAGTAGGTAGATGCATATTTCACCACAAGTTTTCACAGAAATTATGAAAACCAGAGCACACAGTGAGGTAATAAGGTCAAATAATTATGGTATATTGATATATCAGTCTCAGTCTTCCTGTCTTGGTGTCTAAACTAAAAAATATAAGTGAAGATACCCAGGAAATGCTGCAGTCACGAAGTACAGCCTTCCCGAAGAAGAAAAAATGAGGAACAAATAACAAAACAAAACCACTGATGTAAGAAAGAGAAGAACTGCAACGGACAGTGTGGGGAATCCACGTGACCAAATGACTAGGTACACAGAGTTTGTTACTATTTTTAGCTCCACATAAGGTAGGATGTTTTAGAATATCTCTATTCATACCAAATGGAATTTGTTCAAATAAAGAGTACGCAGAAAATCAAGCTCTTTCTGGTGGTGTAAGCATTATTCTGCAATCTGGTCTAATTCTCGAGAACATTCGAAGAATGTTTTTGCTATCAGTCTGGGCTACCGGGACAATGTACATGAATTTTGATGAAAAATATTCTCTAAATGTTCTCGAGAATCAGATCAGATTGCAGAATAGTGCTCACACCACCAAAAAGAGCTTGATTTCCACGTACTCTGCGCTTTATCTGAACAAATTCCATCTGGTATAAATCTAGATATTCTAAAATATCCTACCTTATGCGGAGCTAAAAATAGTAACAAACTCTGTGCACCTACTCGTTTGGTCATGTGGTTCCCCCACTGACAGAGGAACCACTTTGGAATGGGCAGTAGAAAAAACTACTTTGAGGGTGGTGGGGAGAGACTTAAAAAAGTTTACTTGCCCGAAACCAGGTCAGCCTTAGTTCTTATGCAGCTTTACATACATATGTTTAGTTCTCTTTTCTAACACTTTGCATGCTGGGTTAAAATTTCAGCAGACGACATTTTCAAATATTTTTTCCTAGAAAATGGGATATGACACTTCATGCAAATTGTCTCCTCCTTAGGAGACAATTTGCAAGAAGTATCAGATCCAAATTGCTAGGAAAAATAAGAAAACATCAGCAATTTGTCTTCTGCTGAATCTGCCCAGAGCATGGTAAGTGTTAAAACAAAGACTTTATTGAACTTTATCTTATGGATTTCTTTTCATATAAAAACTTCTTTTTTCATTTTTTGTATAATTTTGTCTTTTTTTGTACTTCTGATTTGGCTGCTAAAAAAATCAAGTGATAGGCAGTGCAAGCAGAATTTGATTACTTGCTTTGATTTACCTCCACATTTATCAATGAATTTTTTTTTTTCAGAGACTGCATGGTTGGCTCAAGATAGGATCAGTTCTGGTAAGACGAGGAAGAAAAAAAATGACTGAAATATGAAATTGTGAAATCTGACTGATTTTTTTTATGGCTAACCTTGAAGGTTGTTAAATTAACTCATTTCCTTGTCTGCCATATAACCTCCATTTAACTATTAAAGCACTGAGCAAAACTAAAGCTGACATTCTAATTTTTTTAACTATTTTTCAGAAAAAAAAAAACACAGACTTGGCATTTCATTTAACTTTTACCACTCTCTGGGCAAATTCAGCAGAAAAATAATTGGTGATATTTTCTTATTTTCCGTAAAAAAAAAGACTGGGTTTGACATTTCATGCAAATTATCTCCTTAGGAGACAATTTGCATGAAATGTCTAAGCCTGTTTTGTAGGAAAAATATGAAAAAAATATTTCAAAATGTCATCTGGTGAAATTATTACCCACCATGCTAAGCCTTAAACCAAATACCGTATTTGACATAATTACCACACTGTGCACTTAGGTTTTTCAAAATTACTTGGAACACTCAGTTGTGTTAAAATATGTATCAACCTACTTAGGGTACATTATAAAAAAAAAAGATCAGAAAAGGACTTATTTGATGATGATTATGCGATTTTCTTTCCTGATTTTCTTCATAAAGACATATGTTGTGGGTACTAATTTGAATTGCATTGACAAGTCAATGCAATTCAAATGAGTACCCACAAGATATGCCTTTATAGAGAAGTAGACAAAAATTACACTGGCTGTAATTTGAAAACTACGAAATTGCTTGACTGTGCGCTTATAGGAGTATGTGTGGTAATTAGGTTGAATACGGTATGCTATAGCATAAATATAATGTGTCCTCTGGTTTCAACTTTCTGTTTGATGCAATACAGCTGAGAACCAGGTGCCTCCATCAGGTCACCAGACAAGGTTACATTTCAGCCCTGTACTATTAATCCAATAACAATAATAGAAATAAATAAATGTATAATAAACCCATTTGGGCTGTGATTCTAAAGTACTCTTCTTATCAAAACACAAAAACTCTTACATAGGTCACTCATATTCGATATTTGACATCCTATCTGGCATATTCAATAAAATGCATTACGAAAACATGCCTATTCAAATATACTGAAAAGTTAATCACCGAAAAATTGAAAATTTTCAGACAAAAAATTCAAATATTTTTCATATTTCTGCTCAAAACATAGATTGTGGGTACTTGTTAGAACTGCCTCACAGAGGCAGTTCTAACGAATACCCACAATTCATGTTTTGAGCAGAAATAAGAAAAATAATGTATACCCCTGTAAACCCCAGTTTTACTATATAAAAGTGGGGTTTAAGGGGGTCAAAATTATATAGGCGTATTTTCGTGATGTGAAATGATAATACACTGCCATTATCATGTCGGGGGCAGATAACTTTATCAGAAATTGATGAAATTTGCCAATGAGCAATCCAAAAGCAGATCTCCACAATATAAATGCACATATCAAATTTGGTGAAAATCCATTAAGATTTACTCAAGTTATTGTCCTGAAAGCAAAAAACGGATGTATTGCAGGCAGATAACTCTATCAAAAATGGACAAAATTTGCTCATTAGCATTCCAAAAGCAGAGCTCCACAATATCAATGCACATACCAAGTTTGGTGAAAATCCATTGAAATTTACTATAGTTATCGTCTAGAAATGTCACGGGCAGATAACTCTGTCAAAAATTGACAAAATTTGCCCATCAGGAATCTCAAACCAGGTCTCCACAATATCAATGCACATACCAAGTTTGGTGAAAATCAATTGACATTTAAAGTTATCATCTGGAAATGAAAATACAGACGTATAGCAGGCAGATAACTCTGTCAAAAATTGATGAAATTTGCCCATTAACAAGCCCAAACCAGATATCCACAATATCAATGCACACACCGAGTTTGGTGAAAATCTATTGATGTTTACTAAAGTTATCGTCCGGAAACGAAAATATGGATGGACGGATGTATGACAGACGGACGGACAGATGTAGATGGACAGACACACGGACAGCCAACATAATACAATGTACCATAATACCCCACCACTATCATGTGGCAGGGTATAAAAAAAGGTCAAAACAGTCAAAAACAAAGCCATTAACTTTTACTACCAAGAACAATGCTGATTTATGCATCCAACATGAAATTCAACATCCTTCTGGGCCACTGGATACCCATGAATCTACACTTTTATCAGAGAATTTGATGCTTTCAGATATTTCTATGAATCCTTTTACAACTTGATTATCTCTTTGGACATATTTATGATACAACTGAGAAACCAAAAAAAAATAAGAAGGCATATACTTGGAACCAAAACTCACAAGTTCTGATGTAAAGAGGTAGGGTTTGAAATTTATAGGGTGGATGAAAGTAATCTCTACTTAACGCTTAGCACTCTGGGTAAAATTTTCAGTAGACAACATTTTGAAACAATTTCTTTATTTTTCCCAGAAAACAGAATTTGACATTTCATGCAAATTGTATCCGATTTGCATGAAATTTCAACTCTATTTTTCTGGGAAAAATAAGAAAAATATCACAAGTCGGTCATCTGCTGAATTAGCCCCAGAGAGTGGTAAATGTGATACAGTACCAAAGGCAGAAAAGTTAACTATTTTATAATAAGACATTTAAATACCAACAACCACTAATAATACAATGTTATCTATTTCCAAAACATTAAAAGCACAATTACTTGTGTTTTAGCTCTTTATTTTTTACATTTGCATGTTGTATACTCAGACAAAAATACAGACCAAAGCAGATTGAAAAGCATTTAAGATTACTGTCACAAAATTCAAAAGAAAGTCAAGAAATAAGAAACAATACAATGAAAGAAAACCAAATTGTAATAGACACAGACACAAATGTGAAATGTTGCTTTGTTGTTTTTTTTTAACTGGAGCCAAAGAATGCAGAGCTCATGGAGTAACTGAAATAACTGCAAAAATCTATGGAAAGTGGAGTCTACCAAGCAAATGGAACTACTGGAAGCATCCATGAAAGACATTATATTAACCCTTGTCCTGCTGAATAAATTAAGATGCCATGCCCACTTCTAATTTTCAGCCAATCAGATCATTTGATCCAGATTGTTGCTATTAATTCACATACTTATTGGCAAACAGTGCAGATCCAGATCAGTTGGCTTCTTCAGAAGCCAACTGATCTGGATCTACACTGTTTGCAAAGGCAGGGTATATCCGGGCTCAGCAGGACCGGAGTTAACATAAGCCCAGTGGACACATGTTCCAACATTGATTCAATGTAGTTGTGGTAATGATACCCAAGCCATAATCCAAACACTGTGATTTCCAATATAACATATCAAGAAAATGGAGGTATGCAGGGGTATACATTATTAGTTTACTTCCCATGATTTGGTTATTCACAACTGTTAATTACTTCTGTGTTTGCTCATCATAACTCTATCTTAATTAACAGACTTAATATTTCTTGTCCTCTTTTTTGTCTATAATATAAATGCGCTGGAACAGAACAGCATATCATGTACTGCACAGCTGTGCCACATCCATAAAGCAATTGTGTCAAATTTCAAAATTCCTTGAAGGAACTGACAAATACTGCAAGGAGTCCATAAAGCCTTTGAATCAAGTTAAAGGGGCCTGTATACACATGGTAGGTTTTCCTACCATTTTGGCAAGGGAGACAACTTTTGTGACTTCCTGTTTGCTTTCCTGTATACCAAGCCCCTTCTGAAAAGGGTGCTACACTATAAGAGGAAGAACTTTGTGTGTAGATATTCCATGGTTTCATTAGTTGCTTTGTGGATGTTGTGCAATATTTATTTGTTTGTTTTTTATCTTTAATTTGCTTCAAGGGGTTTCTGCAGTATTTCTCAGTTCTATAATGCTTCTTCAGTTAACACTTAACTACTTGCATTGTATAATTATCCATGGACTCCTTCTGCTTATTTTAGTTGTTTCAAGAGTCCATTGCCTTGTTTGTAAGTTCCTTCCTGGACATTTTTTTGAGAGAAATGGACACACTTTCATGGGAGGTAACTCTGTTTTTGCTGCCCTTCTTAAAAGGGATCTACTCTAAAAGGAAAGAATTTGCTTTCCTTTTACAGTAGACCTCATTTCACATTGGACGTAAATTCTTTCCTTTAGACTCCTTTTCAGAAGGGATCTGGTGTGCAAGGACATGAACAGGAAGTCACAAAAGTTGTCTCCCTGTACAAAATGGGGTAAAATCGACAAAGTGTATCCAGTCTCCTTAAAGGTTAATATTATTGCAGTACCAGATAGAAAAGAAACTTTCCAACAAAAACTCCAAGGAACTTCCTGCTTTTTCAAGGCGCATCAACATCAGGTGGTTCATTTTGTCTTACATGTCAATATTTGAAGTTGATTTAATAGCAAGCATTCTGCCCCACCGGTACATTATTTTAATAACCTCTCATTTCCAAAGAAATACCAGAGTGTTTAGAAAATATTGATTTGGGGTGAAATTACTAAATCTATTTACAGATTCTTCAATCTGTCCTTATCATGCATCCTTAAATTTCAAATTTCATTTAAAAGCATGTTCAAATGACAACTTGCTCTACTTTAATTAATTCATAAACAGTTGGTGTCCTAGAGCCACTTTGGGTTTATTTGGATTAAAGTGGGGTTTATTTCAGGAGGATTGTAAGCTGAATGGTTTTGGTATGGTTGGTAAAGTATACTACGCTCTGTATATAGATGCTTTTTTTTCAATCAAAAGTGTTCATATTTTTCTTATGTATCCTGAAAACATATGTTGTGGGTACTCATTAGAAGTGCCTCACTGAGGCACTTCTAATGAGTAACTACAACATATATTTTCATAGAGAAATAAGAAAACTATTTACCTGTTATCCCTCTTGTCTAGGGCTGCAGCATACACTTCAGAAACTGAAACCTACAAGGTTGAATACCTTAGAATAAAGGAATGACAGCAGGAACATTATTTACAGAAAATTTATTGTCAACATTGAATTTTGATATTATAATTAAAAGGTTAGACCCAAAATGAAAGCATTCCAGAGTAGACAAGTAAATTAAAATCCACCATTAAAAACACAGGTAGAACTAATTTACATAAAAATTCAAGGTATCTGTTTACAACATAAAATTAATCTGTTTCATAAATAAGAGTGTCAGACTGTGCATTTAACATATTTTCTAATTGAAAATAATACAGACAACCAGCCCAATGCAATAAACCAAGACCTCCAAAGTGGCCAGTGTCTTGCAATGTCTAATTTAAATTTGATGCATTTGCACTGATGTCTTAATTTTTCAGTTACTGAGGAATAATGAATATAGTGTTTGAATGGTCAAGACAATTTACAACTACCACAAAAAAGAATTATAAACTTAGGTATGAAATAATACCTGACCTGTTAAAAAACAACATCAATAAATGTCCTAAGAAATTAAACACTTTATTCCTAACTGCCTTTTTTCCTATAGTTTGCTTATCACTAATTTCACAAAATATTTAGAGGAATGGTAATCAGAAGCACTCCAATATGGGTCTACCTATCTCTTCATACAGAAGCAACTTCAACTGAGTATTATGTTCTGAGATCCCCACAACATGTGAAAAGGTAAGATCGAAGGATCTACTGTTTATTTATATAGAAAAAAAATCCTGTGCAAGTTATGAGTAATTTTTCAAGGATTACAATGGGGAACAACTCTAAAAGTATTGACCCTGGACACTTATTTTTCTGTTACAGAAATGCTTCATCAGTATCAACATTTGTGCAAAAAGTGATAAAATTCTAAAAAAGATATGCAGCAAAAAGCAAAGTGTTACAGATGCTCTGTTCAAGGACATATGGATGCTCTGTCCAATTTTTCAAAGTGAAATAACTGTAAAAGTATTAACCCTGTGACCCCTATTTTTCTATAAAAGTAGTATCTCATGAATATGAAATGTGTGAAATTTTTTTGATTATTACCATATATTTCCAGATACAGGTAAGGCATTTTCCAACCATAACATACTATATTCACCCTAAGTATTCAGACACCTCAGCTCCTTACCATATATGTTCTAAAATTTGAACCAGTATAATTCACTACCCGATGTGTCTAAAAATTGCTGGATGAGTGGCAAAATGTGTAGACCCAGATGAGACGCCGCATTCTGCGGCGTCTCATCTGGGTCTATACTGTTTGCTCAGGCCTGTCTGTCCGAATATATATGGTAAATACGGTATATTCATTTTTTTTTTCTTATTTCTTCACAAAAACATATTTCATCATGAAAACATACCTATATAATTTTGACCCCTTAAACCCCGCTTTTATATAGTAAAACTGGGATTTACAGGGGTATGCATTATTTTTCTTATTGCATCTCAAAAACATAGATTGTGGTACTCATTAGAACCACCTCAGTGAGGCAGTTCTAATGAGTACCTACAATCTACATTTTGAGCAGAAATATGAAAACTATCAGAATTTTTTATCTGAAAATTTTCATTTTTTGGTGGTAAAAATGTCAGTATATTTGAATAGGCATGTTTTCGTAATGTTGTGGCATAACATATTTTTGTGGAGAAATAAGAGAAAACTTTGTTCTGGATAACCTCTCTCATCTACAGCTATGCTGTATATCATATCTGAGCTGCATCATGGGAAAACAGCCCTTATAGCATGTGCA
The DNA here is from genome assembly GCA_964016985.1 of Anodontia alba. NCBI lineage: Eukaryota > Metazoa > Mollusca > Bivalvia > Lucinida > Lucinidae > Anodontia > Anodontia alba. Next base: position 97,891,777 of record OZ024825.1, on the reverse strand, counting down.
AACAGCAAAGGTTCAGGTGAGCCTATCTATGCATTCTCACCAGGCCTCAAAGTTATAAAACTTTTTTCATGCTCAACACAACTGTGCATGAAATTTTTCATGCTGATAAATCTCTAATTACTAAAAATTTCAATTTTTTTCTAGCTAAACATAAATGAGCATGAAAATTTCCCTGCTAATAAATATGAAAATGCCAACTTAGTTGGCATTTTCATATTTATTAGCAGAGAAATTTTCATGCTCAGCTGAGTTGAGCATGAAAAAATGTTTATAACCTTGGGGCCTGAACCTATGCTGTTTACTCACGTAAGCAATGGGCAATGGGGCACTTCAGCACAAGCAGTCTGGACATATCACCTTACTAAGGGGCATGGCATGTGTGCTGAATGACTGATTTGACAGAAAGTCTTAAGAGACATTTTCTAGCGACTCAGCTATGTGTTATCTGAAAGCAGTAAACTCCCCATAAACAGCAACAAAGACTGGAGATTGCTAGGAAATAGCTATAATTCTGGAAAAAAACTATCTATCTCCTGAGGAAACATGTTATTGGAAAGACACAAAACTCCGGCTGTTATAAGACTGAAGTCATATAGCATACATCATTCCCAACTAATGGGATTAGGTAGACAGTTCCACAGAATTGAAAAAGTCCAACACACAGATGTTCCCAGAAAACCTGCTAATTTAATAAAAACAAGAAAAGAAAGAAATTTTCATCAGTTTTAAGTTATTTAAATAGGTTATGTCTATTTTGTCATTCAGTATGCGAATTTATATCAACAATCTAGATTAGGTAATCTGATTAGCTGACAATTAGATGTGGGTGTGGCATCTTTATTTATTCAGCATGGCAAAGGTTAAAACTTAATTTCATCAACCAGTTACACCTTATTTAGTGAAACTACCATATTTACTGAAAGATTTGGGATAGGCAGGCTTAATGTGAATACATAGCAATGCTGCTGCAAATCTAGGTTCAGCAGGACAAGGGTCAAAACTGTCATGGGAATGTAAAGCAATACTGTTGCAATGTTGTGAAAATGTACAGCAATGCTACTGCAATGTCATGGGCTATGCTGCTGGCATGTTGTGGAAGTGTAGAGAAATGCTGCTGCAATATTGCTGAAATGTAGATCAATGTTGCTGCAATGTTGTGGAAATATAATGCAATGTTGCTGCAATGTTGTGGAAATGTAGATCAATGTTGCTGCAATTTTGTGGAAATGTAGAGCAATGTTGCTGCAATTTTGTGGAAATGTAGAGCAATGTTGCTGCAATTTTGTGGAAATGTAGAGCAATGTTGCTGCAATCTTGTGGAAATGTAGAGCAATGTTGCTGCAATGTTGTGGAAATGTACAGCAATGTTGCTACAATGTTGTTACGGGCATGTAGAGGAGCAATGCTGTTCGAGTATTGTGGAAATGTAGAGCAATGTTGAAGTATTGTGGAAATATACAGCAATGCTGCTGAAGCATTGTGTAATGTAGAGCAATGTCATAAGAATGTAGCATAATGATGCTGCAGTATTGTAAGCATGTAAAGCAATGTTGCTGCAATGTTGTGGGCATGTAGAGCAATGCTGCTGCAGCATTGTGGAAATGTAGAGCAATGTCATAAGAATGTAGCATAATGATGCTGCAGTATTGTAAGCATGTAAAGCAATGTTGCTGCAATGTTGTGGGCATGTAGAGCAATGCTGCTGCAGCATTGTGGAAATGTAGAGCATTGTCATAAGAATGTAGCATAATGATGCTGTAAGAATGTAGAGCAATGTTGCTGCAATGTTATGGGCATTGTATAGCAATGCTGCTGCAGTATTGTGGAAATGTAGAGCAAGGCTGCTGCAGTATTGTGGAAATGTAGAGCAATGTTGTGGGTGTGTAGAGCAATGCTGCTGCAGTATTGAGAAAATGTAGGGCAATGCTGCTGAAATGTTGTGGAAATGTAGAGCAACGTTGCTGCAATGTTGTAGGCATGTAGAGTAATGTTGCTGCAATGCTGCAGGCATGTAGAGGAGCAATGCTGCTGCAGTATTGTGGAAATGTGGAGCAATGTTGTGGAAATATAGAGCCATGCTGCTGCAGTATTGTGGAAATGAAAAGCAATGTTGTAATGTTGTGGAAATATAAAGCAATGCTGCTGATGTATTGTGGAAATGTAGAGCAATGCTGCTGCAATGTTGTGGGCATGTAGAGCAATATTGCTGCAATGCTGTGGGTGTGTAGAACAATGCTGCTGCAGTATTGTGGAAATGTAGAGCAATGCTGCTGTAATGTTATGGAAATGTAGAGCAATGTTTCTGCAATGTTGTGGGCATATAGAGCAATGTTGCTGCAATGTTGTGGGCATGTTAAGCAATGCTGCTGCAATATTGAGGAAATGTAGAGCAATGCTGCTGCTGCAATGTCATAAGAATGTAGCATAGTGCTGCTGCAATGTCATGGGAATGTAGAGCAATGTTGCTGAAATACTGTGGAAAAGCATGTAGAACAATGCTGCTGCAGTATTTAGGAAATGTAGAACAATGCTGCGGTAATATTGTGGAAATGTCAGGGTTTTCAATAAGAATTTTTGCAAGAGGCCAGAAGACAGTTTGAGGCGGTCATTTTTTTATCATTTGTATACATTTAAATGCCCAAAAAACCTTTGAGAAGGCCAGAAAATGGTTTAAGGGAGTCATTTTGGCCTCCAGCCACCTCTTAATGAAAACTCTGAATGTAGAGCATTGCTGCTGCAATGTCATAAGAATGTAGCATAATGCTGCTGCAATGCTGTGGGCATGTAGAGCAATGATGCTGCAATATTGTGGAAGTGTAGAGTAATTCTGCTACAATGATGTGGAAATGAAGAACAATGTTACTACAAAGGTGAATGAATGTGGAGCAATGCTGCTGCAATGTTGTGGGAATGTAGTACAATGTTGCAGCAGTGTTGTGGAAATAAAGAGCAGTGTTGCTGCAATGTCACTGGAATGTACAGCAATGCTGCTGCATTGTTATGGGAATGTAGAGCAATGCTGCTGCAGTGTTGTGGGAATATAGCGCAATGCTGCAGCAGTGTTGTAGAAATAAAGAGCAATGTTGCTGCAATGTCATTGGAATGTACAGCAATGCTGCTGCATTGTTATGGGAGTGTAGAGCAATGCTGCTGCAATGTTGTAGAAATTTACATCAATATTGTTGCAATGTCATTGGAATGTAAAGCACTGTTGTGTAAATGTAGAGCAATGCTGCTGCAATGTTGTGGGAATACATGCAGTGCTGCTGCACTGCTGTGGGAATGTGTGTAATGCTGCTGCAATTTAAGAAGAATCTATAGCAATGCTGCTGCAGTGCTGTGGCAATACAGAGCAAAGCTGCTGCAATACTGTGGAAATGTAGAACAATGCTGCTGCTATGTTGTGGAAATGTAAAGCAATGCTGCAGCTTTTTTTTTTTTTTTCTTTTTTCAGAAATGCTGCTGCAATGTAAAGATATGCTGCAACAGAGCTGTGGCCATGTAGAATAATGTTATTGCTAAGTTGTGAAAATGTAGAAAAATGCTGCAGTAGTGTTTTGGAAATGTAGAGCAATACTGCAAGCAAACATGGAAATAAGAAATTGAATAACACATACACTAAACCCACTCCTCACAGAATATCCCAATTTCTTCTTATTGGTGAGCTCTGACAGAATCAATATGGTGACTGCCAACTACTTTGAAATCAAATTACACCAACCTTCAGAATATCCATTTGACACAGACTTACAGTAAATGTCCTAAAATTCCATACACCTAAGTTTCTGACAAAATGGCATATGCAAACATTACATACCCAGATAAGACTACTCCTGATGCTCTTTGCCAGTCTACTAAATATTTTAAGATAACAGCACAAGAAGCAAAATTCAGGTCAAAGAAAGTATGGAATAAAGTGTTCAGAATTTTAGGGCATTTATTATACTCACTGCAGACATTTTTTTTTTTCAGTGAAATAGACTTGGTCAATAATCATGGTCAATTCAGCAACTACTTTTGAGATGTCTGGGATTAGCAGAAGACATAATCATACAATTACTGAAGACAGCTGAAAAATGGCTGACTTGGTCCCAATACAAAAACTAATATTGTCGCATCAATCAAAATGCATGCTTATTAAAAAGATAGAAGAACATAAACAGACTGCACAGATTCATAGGCTAATCTGGGCATCTGCCACCTGCATATGACTCAACGACACATTTTCACATGGCACAGTACAATTACAAATATATTTTGCAGTAGCACAACAATGCTTTGCATGCTGGGTAAAAATTTCAGCAGCCAACAATTTGATTTTTTTTTCTTATTTTCCCAAACAAATAGAATTTAACATTTCATGCAAAATATCTCCTAAGGGGACAGATTGCATGAAATGTCAAATCCCTATATTTTTACCAGAAAAATAGGGAAATATTTCAAAATGTCATCAGCTAAAAATTTTACCCAGCATTCTTCATGTCTGCTGCTTAGCAACAATCAGCAGCTTTTTTGCACTGACATGCCATGACATATGACAATTAAATATAAAGGTTTTACAGCTCAATGAAATGTTTATGAGGTCTCCTAGATTAGAGAGTTATCTCTGCTTTGATAAGCAGAAGTTTGATTAATTAGGAATCTATCACTGTATTGGCACTTCAAACAGCAACTGAAATGCAGAAGTAGCACACTATTGGCAACATCAGCAGATGACAAAATGATGGTATTTTTCATATTTTTCTCAGAAAATAAGATTTGATGTTGCATGCAAAATGTTAGGAGACAATTTGCATGCAATGTCAAGTCCTATTTTCTGAGAAAATTAAGAAAACTGTATCAATATGTTGTATGCTGAAATATTTCCCCAGCATGCTAAGCATGAAGGTGACTGGATTCACTAGAAAGATTTTGCTGCCAATTTGTAAAGGGAGATAACTTTTGTAGACAGGAAGCTGCTTTTCTAATATTTGAAACCTTTCCAAACTGGGGATTACTTTTACAGCAAGAAAAGTTGCTCTCTAAGAAGACGACAATTTGCACGAAATGTCAAACTTACATTTTTTTAATTTTATCATCTGCCAACGTTCAAGGGTTAGCTCTCCTGCTGCATTTAATTAGTGACACTACTTATTGACCGACCCTCATATACACAGTAAAACTGGTGGTACTACAAAAAAAAAACAATAATAATAATAAAATAATAATAATAATAATAAGCAAATTGCAAGACGGTAAAAAGCCATCCAATGCTCAACACTTGCACCTTGCAATGTGAAGGCATATTGCCATCAATTACTGGAATTCTACATCAATTAAGGTAATCAAAAACAGACACTGATGCTTTTCACTTATTTTCCTGACACTTTAATTTGCAACCATGCATTCTACTCACCCCTTATTATTGTATTAACCCTAATACCATATTCTACCTAATTACCGCACATACCCCTATAAGCGTACAGTCAAGTAGCCCGTGTTCTTTATAAAAGCATATGTTGTCGGTACCAACAACATATGCTTTTATTAAAAAAATAATCAGGGAAAAAACACAAAAACATCGCATAAGCATCATTAGATGTCCTTTGGTGATCTTTTTTTTTTTTAAAGTGTACCCTTAGTGTAGGTAGATACATATTTTACCACAAGTTTTCCTAGTAATTTTGAAAAACTTAAGTACATAGCGTGGTAATTAGGTCGAATTCCGTATTTGGATGTTTTTAGTCCTTGTCATATTTCTCCTAAATTTGAGCAAGTTGATTTGACTCCTTTGGAGACAATTAAATGAAATGTCAAATCTTATTTTCTGTGAAAATAACAAAACTGTTTTCAAAAAAAAAAGTTATCTGCTTTTAATTTATAGTCAGCCTGTTACAATGGAAGTTTTCAGCTTTGGAATCTGCTAATGTGCATGCACAAAGTTAGACCCAGCTTTTTTAAACATGCAAATTTCATCAATTATTTCCAGGAGGTCAAACACAACCATAAAAAAAGAAATGCTTCATTTTTTCAGAATTCAGGTTACTGTGCAGGGGTGATGAGGCTTTGTTGTTTTACAGCTATTTTAACCCTTGTCCTGCTGAATAAAAAGATGCCACGCCCACTTCTAATTTTCAGCCAATCAGATTACTTGATCCAGATTGTTGCTATAAATTCTCATACTTAATAGCAAACAGTGCAGATACAGATCAGTTGGCTTCTTCAGAAGCCAACTGATCTGGTTCTACACTATTTGCAAAGGCAGGGTATATCTGGGTTCAGCAGGACAAGGGTTAACATTCTCTAAGTCATATTGAGATAATGAAAGGGCAATGATGAAAGATACCAATGAGCTGAATTCTTCTGCCTTTAGCAGGATTTAAACCCCGGACCTCATGATTCAAAGTCAGGAGCACTAACAGCTTCGCTATGTAGACACTTAAGGTTTGGGGGGAGGGAGAGGGGCTGAAGGGTGGTGTGTGGGGGGAGGGTGGCAGAGGGGTTCAGAAATCACTTGATAAGCACTTTTCAGAAAGCAAATTTGTTGCCCAACACACTGAACAGTAACCATGGCAACCTCTTCTAACAGTATAATCTGTTAAGGAGACTACAATGTAAGGTGTTAATCAAATTTATAGGAAACACTTAAAATTAAATCAATCAGGCAATGGCATTGTTATAACAACTTTGATGACTTTGGCATGATTTAGGTGTTCTGTATAAATATTTGTAATCACAGGTTCCACCTGGAATTTATTTATCTTGGAATTGGCCAGATAATGTCTTCAGTAGCAGGCGGAAGCAGGTGAGAGCAGCCGGTAATAGACAGGAAACAGACACAGAAAAAGAGCACTCTAGGACTGTGGTATGCAAACATCTTAACATGAAAAACGAGATGTCCCAGATTCTTGCAAATGTTTTAGCGTGAACTCCTGCACTATAGTTTCAATGTGTGAAAATTTTAAAGTGAAACTAAACTTTAAAACCTTTCAAAACTTGAGGCTACTTTTAAGGAAAGAATTTGCTCTCCTAATATTAAGAATAGCACCACCTGTTGATGTGTCTAAACAAATTGCTGGGTGAGTGGCCATGATAGGATGTCTCAGTCTGATTTGAGTCTACACTGTTTGCTCAGGCCCTCTGTCTGAATACTTAGATTAAATATGGTAAACAAGTTTGAAGCCCACGAAGTATATTTTATCATTTAGACATTTCAAATTGCATCCAATAATACAAGTCTAAATTAAACAGAAGACTTGCTCATCATTGATCATTTTCCTTTATGTTCTGACAATAAAATTCCCCACACCATACACCCCATCCATCCCCATAAAAAAAAAAAAAAAATACTCTTTAGAAATCCAATAGTATCAAATTTAGCAGGTATGCCAAATTATAAGGTTGATTTCCTTCTCTTTTTTTTTAAAGCCTCTTTCCACAGGTAGACATGCACTTGGTTTTCACATTTTCTGTCACTTTATAAAACAAGCAACAAATGAGAAAGGAAAAAAATGGACAAACTATCTTGTCTTGTACTTAACATCACCTGTGTCAGTAACATGACTACCTATCTACCCTTGGGCAAGACATACCACATGTCTCTCTTGTCTCTGTTTGTTTAGGTTCATGTTTTAATGACAGCTACATGGCAACTCATTCTCATGAAGTATATTCTAACATACCATGTTTACCCTATGTTTTCAGATACACAGGCCTGAGCAAACACTGTAGACCCAGATCAGAATGAGTAATCTGAACAGTACTACAGGGTCTACACTGTTTGCCACACATCCAGAAGTTTTAGGCATATCAACAGAGAGTGAAAATGGACTTTTTTTTTTTTTCTTGATTTGGGTTTTATGGCTGGAACCACAGTGGTGAGAAACCTAATGGATTAAGAGTCACCTCTCCTATCCACTAGGCTACGGGGGCCCCCCCAAAAAAAAAAAAAAAAGGACTTGTTTAACTCTTTGCATGCTGGGTAATTTTGCATGCTTTTTTTGTCGTCTGTTGATATTTTTTCTTTTTTTTTCTTTTTTCAATTAACTTTTTTTTTAAAAAATCTTTCAGGAATACCATCAGAGTGTCAAACAGTTTGAATCCAGATCAGGCCCGATTTGTCGGGTCTGATCTGGGTTCAAACTGTTTGCAATGGTTATCAGAAGGCGACAAAAGTCACCATTAGCGGGGAAAGAGTTAATTTTAGGACAATTACTGTAAGGTGTTAACCGATTGTATACTGAATAGACTCTCCATCACTATATATTGGAAGAGTCTAATTTCAATTTTAGGTAACATCCGGCTATGAGATTTACATATTCCTAGAGAAAGATGGCTAAACTATTTGCAAACAGTGGAGACCCTGATCAGACGCCGCTTTCTGCGACATCTGACCTGGGTCTGCATTGTTTGCCAATTACCCTTTTACGGATCTCCCGACTAGAATTGGTTAATGCATCAGAATATTTTGGGTGAAAGTGATACCTGCAGACACAGACAAACACTTAGGGTCAGATTGGCCTGGGCGAACACTATTGAAACAGATCAGAATGAGAAATGTTGTCAGTGTCTACACTGTTAGTCAAATACAGAGAAGTTTTTATATATATCAACAGGAAAAAAATGAGCTTGTTCAAATTTAGGACAAGTTTGGTAAGGAGTTAAGCTTAACCACCCTATGGGCAAATTCAGCAGTTGACTAACTGATGGTACTTTTCTTATTTTTCCCAGAAAATAGGATCTGATATTTTATGACAGGAGACAATTGGCATGCAAACTCAGATTCTATTTCCTGGGGAAAAATGAGAAAAGTATTTCAAAATGTTGTCCGCTGAATTTAAAATTTTCTTTTCAATGCTAAGTGGAACTGTATTCAAATATTTTGGGTAAAATGCAGTACCAGCAGACACCAGACTGAGTATATAACCAGGTACTTTGGGTCACTGAAGGACAGGTTGTTGCACAGCCTGTTTTCACTACATTATAGGGATCAAACATGGTTTTTCATGCATTAACATTCGCCAGGTCCCATGGGAGGCGTTGAAAACCCGAGGCCGCAGTTTTCAACACCTCCCAAGTGACCTGGCGAATGTTAATGCATTTAAAAACCATGTTCGATCGCTATTATTGCATAAACACTGAAAACATTTGCTACATTTCGCGTTATTTCTTGCACTATTTTGTTTCGCCTTTTCACTGATGTCTTGCGAATGCAATTTCCATGGACTATGCTCATTCTAGGGCTAGGCAGTACACAGCTCGTAACGGCAGCAAATCTGTGGCCCCGGTACGATCATATTGAAAGTTGCGTAGCCTTGCATTAACAGCATGTGAATTGCCTTGTTAATACATGGCTTTTCGCTGGTTAATGCACGGCTGTTAATAGCATGCGGCACTGCTTTTTATGCAATAATAATATTTAACCCTTAAACTGCCAATCCACAACAATTGCTGTCTGTTTTATCATCTGCTTGTGATTTTAAAAGTTATTTTTGCAAACAGTGTGGACCCAGATCAGACTGCTCCTCTAGGAGCAGTCTGATCAGGGTCCACACTGTTTGCCTTTATGCAAAAATAGGTTTTAAAAGAATATTCAGCAGACGGCATAAACAGACGACATTTTCAGATGCAGGTTTTCTTGGCATTTTAAGGATTAATACTAGAATGCTCATTAAAACATTCAGCAGATGACATTTTGAATATCTTTATTTGGCCCAGCAGATGCAAAAAGTTAACCCAAAACTACAGCAGACGACACTTTGAAATATTTTTTTTTAGTTTTTGGACAATATAAGCTTTGTTATTTCAGGTGAGATTCATATAAAATGTCAAGCCTCATTTTTTAGAAAAAAAAATTAGAATGTCGTCTGCTGCAATTGTGATCAGCACTTTACTGGTTAATGTCTGTTTGCAAAGTCACCATAAAAAGTACAATGTTTACCCACTATGATCAAGTACCAGTGACCAAGAGTCAGGCAAGGATAAATAGCCTTATTAATTAACTGTGTCCTTAAAATAACCCTACTTTATGACCATGGAATCATTGTTAACAAGGCTATAATAAGTTATAGTAACAATTAGTTCCTATTTCCTTCCTTATTAATCCTGAATGCTGAGTATGCTGGGAAAAATTTTCAACAGCTGACAGTGTCCAGGTGGCCAAGTGGTTTCAGATCATGAGGACACAGATTTGAATCCTGCTAAGGCAGAAATTCAGCTCATGACTGTATAGCTCTAAGGCAGAATTCAGCTCATCACTGTATAGAGCTAAGGCAGAATTCAGATGATTGTATAGAGCTAAGGCAGAATTCAGCTCATGAACTGTATAGAGCTAAGGCAGAATTCCACACATGAACTGTATAGCACTTAGGCAGAATTCAGCTCATGACTGTACAGTGCTAAGGCAGAATTCAGTTCATGACTGTATAGACCTAAGGCAGAATTCAGCACATGAACTGTATAGCACTTAGGCAGAATTCAGCTCATGACTGTATAGAGCTAAGGCAGAATTCAGCTCATGACTGTATAGAGCTAAGCCAGAATTCAGCTCATGAACTGCATAGCACTTAGGCAGAATTCAGCTCATGACTGTATAGAGCTAAGGCAGAATTCAGCTCATGACTATAGAGCTAAGGCAGAATTCAGCTCATGAACTGTATAGCGCTAAGGCAGAACTCAGCTCATGACTGTATAGTGCTGAGGCAGAACTCAGCTCATGACTTTATAGCATTTCACTATCACCCTTCCATCATCTCAATATGACTCAGATTATGTTAAAAGGGACATTTCAGCAGATGATATTGTCAAAGCCTATTTTCTGGGAAAAAAAGTAAATTTGTTGTCTGCTGAATTTGCCCATAGGGCAGTAAAGTTTAACTCTTTCACTGCCACAGGCTATAATAATAGGCTTTTGCAAACAACATAGATCCAGATGAGATGGCTCATAATGAGCCATCCCATCTGGATCTGTGCTGTTTGACATTCAGTCTTTCAACTTTACATATTATAATCTTCTTTCCAAATGATAGTTTGTTAAAAAAAAAAGCAGATGACAAATGTCGTCTGAAATTTGGCACCAAAAGAGTTAAACCAGTGAAATAAAATCTACAATGGTTGTCCTTGGAAATATTTTAACCCAGGTCATGCTGAATACTTTAAGATGCCACGCCTACTTCTACTTTTCAGCCAATCATATTACTTGATCCAAGTTGTTGATACAAATTCATATAGTTAATGACAAACAGTGCAGATTCAGATCAGTTGGCTTCTTGATCTGGATCTACACTGTTTGCAAAGTCAGGGTATATCCAGGTCCAGCAGGACTAGGGTTAAGAACCCATAAAAGAAGAAAAAGCGGAGTCTCAGTTTCATTTAGACTGTTCATATGACAGCAAATACATATAGTTTAAAAACTGCATATGCCCCCTAGTACTAGATAAAGCAGAACTCCATTTTCTTGCACTCCAGATAAGGAAATCCTGGATTTAACCCTGGGATAGAAATTCTTACCCATGTTATCCTACCGAGGGTAAGAAAAATATCGAGAATTCTCACGTGTTTGATATGCACTGGTTGTAATGGATGTCACGTACACCATCGTTAAGGTTTACGTCACTGAATGTAATGATGTCATTAAACCCCATAGTAATGTCATCACAATATGGCGGACATCAGCAATCAAAGTGACTGCATTATTAAAAAATCTACATCCAAAAATGAAAGGTGTGCAAAAAAAGAATCTATCATGGTTGTGAGGGGTAGATAGGAAAATCTATCCCTCGCCATCACTGTCTGGCATCACTTGGCAAGCCTCATGATGCCAGACAATGATCCTTGCGAAAGATTTTTCTGTCTACCTCTCACACCAGTGATAGCTCCTTATATTCCAAGATACCAGAATGGACTCAATGATCCCACTTATCCCAAGGAAAATAAAAATAAAAACTGCACTATAACGAAGTATGGGGATACTTTTTACGGAATGTAAAGTCTTCTGTATGGGGTATGAGTGATACAAGACTAAAAGTACACAGAGGAACTGAGATTGCAAAGTTTGTAGCAGACGACATTCTAAAATGTTTCATTTTTCTTATAAAATAAGCCTTGAAATTTCATGTGTTCACATGAAATGTCAAGACTTATTGTCTAAGAAAAATAAATAAAAAAAACATATTTAAAAGTGTCGTCTGCTGCAGTTGTGATTGGCGCTTTAAGGGTTGATGGATGATAATGATGAGTTCAGATTTAATGTCACATCAAACCATGATGGGCATTTACATCAAAATGGTGTATCAACATTTCTAAGAGAAATACTGAGATATAAGGATTATGAACCAGAAGCTTATAGTAGAATTATAAGCCTCCGGGACAACTCATTATGGAAGGGCAGTGGCAAGAACCCTTGTTTCTGTTATTTAGCCTCACCTTAACCCATTGTAGACTGAATAGACTCCCCACACTATATATCAGAAGAATCCAATTTCAATTTTAGGTATGTCCAGCTATGAGATTTAGATATGCCTAGAGAAAAATGGCTAAACCATTTGCATACAGTGGAGACCCAGATCAGATGCCTCAATACAGTGGAGACCCTGATCAGATGCCTCATTCTGAGGCATCTGATCTGGGTCTGCACTGTTTGCCAAATACCCTTTTAGGGGTCTCCAGACTACAATGGGTTAATAGCTAAACTGCATAGGTACATTCTAGAGTTGATCTGTAAAAATCTTATTATGTGTCAAATGTTTGTAAATTTTATCACATGCTTTGTTCATTATGTAGTTGTTTTTTTTTTTCTATTTTGTTTTTTGTTCCTTCTCTTACGCCTCCTGTGTGTGGCCTGAGAAGTAGTTTGATCAATAAAGGTCTGTTCTGTTCTGATCTGATCTGATAAAATGTCAGGAATAGATGAAAATATAAAGCTATCAGAATTTAAAATCCCAAAAGGGAGAATATGCTACAAAATCCCTACAAACCACCAAACAAATAATATGCAGATTTGAGGCATTAAAGATCACTTGTTGAGACATTATAATGAGCAATTTAAATGCAGGAAACAGATGCTTTGAGGATTAATAATTTGCATGCTGGGTAAAATTTGCAGTGGAAAACATTTTGAAATAGTTTTCTTATTTTTCCCAGAAAACAAGATTTGACATTTTGTGCATATTGTCTCCTTAGGAGACAATTTGCATGGAATGTCAAATCAAGTTTTCTGGGAAAAATAAGAAAAACATAATGAATTTGCCAGCTGCTGAATTTGTTCAATGAGTGGTAAACATCTAAGTCCCAGAATATTACTAATAACAAGCAGAATAATTCTGCATCCATTCATGAAGAAAACATTATGACATAATTTAAGATCTTCAACAGTTTAACATTTTGTATGCTGGGTTAAAATTTCGGCAGAGGCATTTTGAAATATTTTTCTTATTTTTTGCCAGAAACTAGAGTTCAACATTTCATGCAAACTTTGCATGAAATGTCAAATTCTGTTTACCTGGAAAAATATTTCAAAGTGCAGTCTACGGAAAATTTTACCCAGAGTGCTAAGTGTTATTATGAATTCACAATTCTTCATTGGCATGCAATGGACAGATGTATGGGATTACAAAAGAAAATACTGACTAGTTCAAGTGAAAGGTTAGACAAACAAGTCCTTGTTTTTGTCAACCTTGTTAATCTGCTATAAACTTTTATTAGCTGACACAGAGTGGTGTTAAAAACTACAAAAACAGGCTTATAATTGATCAAATACTTAGCCAACAACCCTTAAAAGTGCTAGCAAAATTGTAGCAGATGACATCCCTTAAAGCCGAAAGCAAATTTGTAGCTGACGGTATTTCTAAATGTTTTGTCATTTTTTGAGAAAATAAGACTTGGCATTTCTTGTGATTTCTTGTGCATTGTCTGCAATTCACACAAAATGTCAATCCTTATTTTACCTAAAAATACCAAAAAAAATCAAAATGTCATCTGCTGTAGTTCTGATAAGCATTTTAAGGGGTAATGTTTACATCACATTCTCCAGTGCACTAGTAAGTTTTCCTAATAAATTCAGCAAGAAGCCCCCTAAAACCAAATTACCGTATTCAACCTAATTACCACACTGTGTGCTTAGAGTTTTCAAAACTACTGGGAAAACTTGTGGTAAAATACTAGTATGTATCTACCTACTAAGGGTACACTTTAAAAAAAGATCGGTAAAAGACTTATTTGATGATGTTTATGCTATTTTTTCTGATATTCTTTATAAAAGCATATGTTGTGAGTACTCATTTGAACTGCAATGACAAGTCAATGCAATTCAAATGAGTACCTACAACATATGCCTTTATAAAGAAGTAGACAAAAAGTTTACTGACTGTAATCTGAAGATTTCAGAATTGCTTGACTGTGCACATTATAGCCAACTGATCTGGATCTGCACTGTTTGTCATTAGATATGTGAATTTCTATCAAAAACCCAGATCAAGTAATCTGATTGGCTGGAAATTAGAAGTGGGCGTGGCATCTTAATTTATTCAGCATGAGAAGGGTTAAAGTCTTACGTCCCTATATGAACCAGACAGTTATTTGTGGCTGGAGCTGTATCCGAATAAAATGCAAGGATGGTGTGTCCATGGAGCCAGGTTTAAGGCCCCTCCTCCATCCCACCCCTACCAGCAATTTATAGGATGGTGTTTATGTTGCATTTCCTCTTCATTTGTCTGTTCTCTTTTTGCTTCTTTGTTCTGTTTTTTTTTTTTTTTTTTGCAGGTTGCTATTTTGCATTGTCATTCAAGTGGTACAGCCCTAAACTGGTAGCTAGGAAGGGCTGTATTCTGTGACTGTTGCCTTTCTTGAGTAATTGTCTATGCCCTGGGGTGTAGACTACATAAAATTGTGGAGACATGGAAGTGATCCATTACTGCTCCACAATGCATCTGTTATCTACAACTAAAACTTGGGACTAGTTGGAGCACTGATTAGAACAGAAGAATACTTATTGGAAAACCTACATACGTACACAGAATGTGTTCTCTGCTCACATGCATTATTTGGGCACACCACACTTATATGTAGATACTCTAAAAGATTACCATTATCAGAGGATATACATTAATTTTGACAATGTCACTTTTTAAGTGGGTGGATTCATTGGTACTGCTAAGCACATTTAATAGCATTCTCGGGACAGCTTGACAAAAAATTTGATATTCTAAACTACTTATTTTTGTTTTGATGAGGTAAGCCTAAAAAGCAAAGTGAAATTAGCTAAAAAAATTTAATGTGAGGGTCATTCTTGTAGAGGCCAAAGGGACGAGATCTCATTTAGACCTCTGTTGCATTATAGAATTTAGCCAATGTAGCCTAATTTTGCCTGTAAAGAACCCAAGACTACCGTACTCCGTATTAAAATCAGCTTTAAAACTTGTTGTGTGCTAAGCATAGACCAAGCTTTTTATGATAGCTAATACTGGTTTGGTATTTAATTTTGTTTTTCAGCCTATTATAATGATCAAAACACGACTGCTTTTTAACACTGACGCTGGATAAGAAATTCAGCAGAAGATATTTAGAATTATTTTTCTATTTTCCCCAGAAAATATGCTTTGAAATTTCATGAAACCTGTCTCATCTTTCTTAATTTACCCAGAAAATAAGCTTTGACATCTTATGGAAATTTTGAGATCTAGAAAAATAAGAAAAATATTTCAAAATGTCATCTGCAGAAATTTTTACCCAGCATACTAAGCATTAAGGCACTTCATGTAAACAAAACAAATTATAATTAAAAACTAGAATTTTTTTTTTTCACCTAACTCTGTCGGAGTTTGACAGATACCAGGCAATTCCATTACCAGTCAATGCCATTAATAAGTCCATGGGTGTAGACAATCTTAATGTTTGCTATTGCTCCACAAGCACTTTATGAAAAAGCTCATGGACTGATTCAATGCTAATTTTTCCATGGACTGCTCAAGCTTATTTATAACCAAGTATTAGCTTTCATAAAAAGCTTGGTCTATGCTTAGCACACAATTGTGCTAGGTGTAGACCAAGTGTTTTTGTGAAGCTTGGTTAATGCTTAGCACACAATATTTTCACACATTGTGTGCTGTAGATCAAGCTTTTTGTGAAAGCTAATACTTGTATTGGTTAGCAAACAGAAGCATGTAGCACTAGGGCTGCAAGCAGCTAAAACTGTGTCAAATTTAAACAAAAACAAGATATTCTGCACAAATGAAATGACAAAAAGTTTAATCAATTTGGCAGAAGAAGAGAAATTAATCTGTATACTATATAAAACAAAATATCACAACAATAAATGCAGTGATCTTAACCCTAGTCCTGCTGAACCTGGACATGTCCTGCCTTTGTAAACAGTGTAGATCCAGATCAGTTGGCTTCATCGAAGCCATCTGATCTGGATCTGCACTGTTTGTTAATAAGTATGTGATTTGTATAAACAATCTGAATCTAGTAATCTGATTGGCTGAAAATTAGAAATGGGTGTGGCATCTTAATTTATTCAGCAGGACAATGCAAAAAACACAAAATCCACATCTCATCTTTTGGTGCCTCAGGAAGAGTTTGCTTTGAGATTGTGGCATTTCCTGGGTAATTTCATTTATATTTTTGATGTTTGCATTTGTGTAAAAAGTAATAACCTGGTCAAGCAAGTTTTTTAGGGTTTTGACATTTGCATTTGTGTTTAGGCCCCTTTTTGCCAGAAGCAGCCCATATCTGGAAATGAGCAGAATGAAAGGGACTATTGGGCTATGATATATTATATATGAAACTAGTGAATTTCCGCTCGGCTCCAAAACTGCTAGTGGTTATATTTTTCATTACAGTAAATGTCCTAAAATTTTAAACACTTTATTCCATATGTTTTTGGCCTATATTTTACGTTTTATGCAGCTGTTTCTTAAAATGCTTATCAGTGGAATGGCAAAGTGTAGACCCTGATCAGACTAGTCTGATCTGGGTCTACACTGTTTACACATGCCATTTTGTCAGAATCTTTGCTGTACAAAAGTTTATGACATCTACCTTATTCCTTTATAAACAGACTCAATAAAACTAACTCTGCTTTTTTCTGCTTTTGATTGACTGATTGACTGAGTTGAAGTTTTATGGCCCAGTCAACCCATTTTCAGTCATGTCGAGCATGTCAGTTTAACTAATCACACTTTTCCTGGGCAGGCTTAGTCCTCTAAGCGGTTAACCAGTATTTGTGCATATTCTTTTGCCAGAAACTGACAACTGCCCTTCTTATATCAGCAGAAAAGAGAGAATGACCATAGAAAATATTTCATGATCAATCTCCACAAAAAAATGTTGCCAGACCCTTCTAGTTCTGGGCCCAGTTGTTCAAAGGGTCGTTAGCTTAACAAGCTCGTTAAGGGTCATTTCGTTAACTGTTTTAGCAGATTCAATATACAATTTTCTGAAATTTTTTGCTGAAAAAATGTGAGTAGCTTTTGCACTGCAAAAGCTACTCACATTTTTTCAGCAAAAGATTTCAGCATATTTGCGTATCACTCGATGCAAATTTTAACTAATCGTTAATTAACGACATCATTAGCTTTGAACGACTGGGCCCTGATTTTGATTTGTTCTGTATTTCCAAAGGATCCCTACTTTGAATTATCTATGACAAGACTGGTAAGGCAAGAAAATCATGGGCAAGCTTTCAGACTATTTGTCTCATGCGATGTCTGCCAAGCTTGAGACATTAATAATGTGAAAGTGTATGAAAGACTGTAATTTCGCTGTCATTGTGTCGGTCCCTCCATTGATTATTTTTCTTACTCATTCTTAGACGATAAGATATCTTATTACAATGTCAATGTAATAACAGGAAATGTAAATTTCTTTTTATAAATATATTCTTCCTGCATATTGTTTTTTTTTCCCTTAATCAGTTCATATCACTGGACAAGGTGCTTTTTTCATCACGAAAACATGCCTATTTAATTTTGACTGCCTTAAACCCCACTTTTATATAGTAAAACTGGGGTTTACAGGGGTATATACATTATTTTTCTTATTTCTGCTCAAAAACATAGATTGTGGGTACTCATTAGAACTGCCTCACTGAGGCAGTTCTAATGAGTACCCACAATTTATGTTTTGAGCAAAAATATGAAAATATCAGAATTTTTATCTGAAAATTTTCATTTTCTGGTGGTAATATTTGAATAGGCATGTTTTCTTATGTTCTCCCAAAAGGATTGATATTTTCCTTATTTCTCTATGAAAACATATGTTTTGGGTACTCATAAGAAGCCCCTCACCAAGATGCTTTTAACGAGTACCCACATCATATGTTTTCATTGAGAAAATAAGACAAATATTATGCAGTGCCCCTTTGTATCTGAAGACATGCAGCTACCATCACGAAAACCCGCCTATACAATTTTGAGCCTTTATATAATAAAACTGGAGTTTACAGGGGTATACATTATTTTTCTTATTTCTGCTCAAAAAGTTTAGATTGTGGGTACTTTATTAGAACCACCTGATGAGGCAGTCCTAATGAGTACCCACAATCTATGTTTTGAGCAGAAGTATGAAAAAAATATCAGAATTTTCATCTAAAAACTTTCAGTTTTTGGAGGTGAAATTTTCAATATATTTGAATAGGCATGTTTTCATAATGTAACCGATTTTACATTAATAGAGAATACGCTAACAAAAATAATATCACTATTCTGAGACCATACACTTCTCTACAATAAAAAGTACCATATATATACACAAAGTATTTAGACAGACAGGTCTAAGCAAATAGTGTAGACCCAGATTAGGTGCCAAAGAACATGGTGTTTGTTCAGGTCTACACTGTTTGTCAGTCATCCAACACATTTTAGAATAGCCCTACATCAACTGGTAGTTAAATAGTATTTTTTTTTAAATTTTAGGACAAGTATTGTAAGGTAGACTGGGTCAAGTCGTTTCCAATTGTTTTGTTTTTGTTGTTGTTTTTTTTTTTTGTCATTCTTTATCACTTCCTGTAGCTGTATTTGTCTCTTTAATCCCATTTCACTGTTTTACTGCAGAAACTATCATTTCCATTAAGGGGCATATCAAATCATTATAAGCTGTACTAGATTGTATTTGAAAAGAAAAAGTGAAAATGATTGAAAAGGTAGATTCTGGAGACAGACTAATGGTAAGGATTTAATGGTTACCATGCTTGGTAAAAAATTCTGCATAAGACAATTAGAAATGTTTTTCTTATTTTTTCCAGAAAATAGGTTTTGACATTTCATGCAACATGCAAATTGTCTCCTTAGGAGATAACTTGCATGAAATATAAAAACCTATTTTCTGAGAAAACTAAAAACAAATTCATCAATTTGTTGTCTGCTAAACCTGCCCAGAGGGTGGTAAAGGTTAAGATGTCCAAATATGGTAGTGTTGCAAATAGAGCTCATGGGGTGTATCCAAAGAAATGGAAAACACTGCGACAGAAAACTCTTAGTACTGAGAGATAAATCACTGTAGGTGGAAATTAGAATTCTACAATGGAACATTATCACACAATACAAACAGAACTGCTTTTGCAATTGTACAACTGTCAAGTACAGTAAGAGTTAAGCTTCTTGTTTTGTCTCAATACCAGGATTCTTCAGCAACACTGATGAATTAACTGCTTCACAGTGTAGTCTTTATCTATTTAGAAGCTATGTAATGGTCTACACTGATGAATACAAATATCAAAACAAGTTTTAGCTTTCACAAAAAGCTTGGTCTATGCTAAGCATAGCCCAAGCTTTTTTGAAAGCTAATACTTGGTTTTATTTTGAGCCGTCAATGGAAAACAGCATTGGACCAGTCCATGACCTTTCATATTAAAAGTGCTTCTGGAGCAATGACAAACTCTAAGGCTGTCTACGCCCATGACATAGACAGTTGTCTACGCATATGGCATAGACAATTACATGTCAGAAAGATACAGAACCTTTATATAAAAAATTCCTCTGGGAAATTCATGCAAAGTCAATTTCTGTCTTGCCAGAAATGTTTTAGAGTAAAAATTGAAAGACTATATTGTATTTTCAAAAACTCCCTTTAACTTTTAGAACTCTTTGGGTAAAATTAGCAGATGATAAACTGATAATATTTGGACCCAAAAAAAGGGTTTTAATATTTCGTGCAAATGTTTTCCCTGTTTTCTGGGAAAATAAGGAAAAAATATATTAACCCTGGTCCTGCAAAACCCTGGTATACCCTGTCTTTGCAATCAGTGTAGATCCAGATCAGTTGGCAACTGATCTGGATCTGCACTATTAGTCATTCAGTATATGAATTTGTATAAAAAAAACTTGGATCAAGTAATCTGATTGGCTGACAATTAGGTGGGCATGACATCTTAATTTATTCAGCATGACAAGGGTTAAAAGCCATATTCTACTATTCAGGAACAGCAGGATAAAGGTTAAAAAGATTCTAGTGCTTTTCATAGTCTTGATAAGAGGGGCTATCCACATATTATTTTTCTTATTTTTCTCAGAAAACATAAGTTGTGAGTACTCATCAGAAGCAAAATGCTGGTCCTTCTAATGAGTACTCACAGCATACATTCCCATGGTTAAATAAGAAAATATCAGTACTTTTTGGTTGAAAAAAAAAAAAAAAGACCTATCTGGAGCTCTGGCCATTATTGTCACACAACTTGGAAATGAAAATGCCATTTATATGCCACATAATCAGTGATAGGGAATCTATTATCTCTGCTAGTCATCTGTGCTGTAGGATTCTGAGATACAATTAACTAAGTGACTATCACTGAACTGCATTTGCAGTTATACAAAAATGGCAGAAGTTTTAACCTTTACCACTCTGTGCGCTAATTCAGCAGACAACAAATTAACAATATTTTTTCTTATTTTTCCTAGAAAACAGGTTTTGACATTTCATGCAAATTGTCTCCAGTGAAGACAATTTGCATGAAATAATAAAACCTGTTTTCTGGGAAAAACAAGAAATATATTTTAAAAAGTTGTCTCTTGAAATTTTTACCCAGAGTGCTAAGTGTTAATAAAGTAACTGACTGATAAATGTAAGTCTTACAGACATGACACTATTAACCATTAAATGAGTTACATAATAATGAATAGAGTTACATAATAGAAATAGCTCTTAAGGTCTTTTTTTAATATCTACCAAAACTGGTCAGAATATACAATTCAGCTATTCTGCCGTCAAATGTGGGCCAATTGCTATATATGAAAAGGGGGCTTTAGAGCCTGTCTGCAGGACAAGTGTGTTTTTTGTCTGTCCACCTACATACTTATCAGCACCCCCAACACTGTTGTGCTGTTTGAGCAGATGCATCATGCAAGAGACAGCTATCTACCTATGTACCTACCTACCTGTCAGCAACCCCACAACATGCTGTACATGACAATTGTGCTGTCTGATGCATCATGCAAGAGAAAATGGAAGGTTGGCAGTATGATAATATGAGACAAAAAAGATAAAAGCTGAGTTATTTTTGTTACAGAAGCTTAATAAAAACAGATAAAAAAAATAGAAATATGTTTTCAGAGAAAATTTTACCTAAATCCATCCATTAGTTCATGAGACAGTCTGCACACAAGGTGATTATGGTTAAAATCTGACAAGCTTTGGAGTATGTTGACCTTAAAAAGGAGGTGAAGGACATCAAAGTTTGATGTCAAACTCTACCCAGCAGACACATGACATCTATACAACATCGCCTCAACGTCGATGCAACGTCATGGCGTTGCATCGACGTTGAGACGACGTTGTATAAACATCATGTGCCCGCTGGGTAATCAGCTCTTAAGCATGCCCCAGTGGTAAATCTGACAGTTAGTTCAAGAGATGTCATGCCCACCAGAAACTGTCACCCTGATACCAATACAAATGCCGATACCAATGATAATGCTAACATGATCTGGATCGAAGATGTTCCCCTCCACCTCTTGTTGGGGAAGAGGGTAGGGTAGTCTGTCTCCAAACTCTGTCTTTTCTATTATTTTCTCTTTTCTTTTCAAAGATATACAATCTAGTACAGCTTATAATGAATAAACCAGTTATGTCCCTTAGTGATAAAGATATAGTTTCCCCAGTAAAACAGTGGAATGGGATTAAAGAGACAAATCACCTACAGGAAGTGATTACCGATAAGAATGACCAAAAACAAAAAAAAGTGAAGAAATGACTTGAGCCAGTCTAGAGGGGAGGGATATAATAAGTTTTCTAGCTGCTTTACGAAAAAAGATAAAATGTTTCTGTTACAGTATTTTACTTCAAACTACTCAATTATATTAAAATAAAAATGATTTGGATTAACCTTTACCACTCTCTAGGCAAATTCAGCAGACAACAAATTGATGACATTTTTTCCCAGAAATCAGGATTTGACATTTCATGCAAATTGTCTCCATTGGAGACAATTTGCATGAAATGTCAAATCCTGTTTTCTGGAAAAAATAAGAAAAAATGTTTAGAATGTCACATGCTGAAAGTTTTACCCAGCTTGCTTAGCATTATTTTTTAACTGTCAGTGGTGAAGATTAATGTTTCTCTTTAACAGAAAAAAAAAGACAACATGAATACATGCATAATTCAAAGGGTAATTTAACGGAAGAAAATTATGGCATTTACCCAAAATATGGGGACACCTTAACTCCTTAACATATTTGTCAAAAAATTTGCACAGGTCGTTTTACTGACTGTTGGTGTGTCTAAAAACTACTAGAGGAGTGCTAAATCATGTGATCAGATGCCACTTACAGCAGTGTCTACACTGTTTGCTCAGGCATGTCTCTCCACACAGGGTAAATATGGCAATTTAACAGAAGAAAATTATCATCTCCAAACGGGCATTGTCTTTTCCAAGAACATTTTCTGTCTCGGTAATTACAGGGTTGACAGTAGAGGCAGGAGAACTTAAGTGTGATTATTTGATGAATAACATAGTGCTTACCATACTGAGTAAAAATTTCAGCAGATGACAATTTGAAATATTTTTCTTATTTTTTCCAGAAAATAGGATTTGACATTGCATGCAATTTGTTGCACAAGGAGACAATTTGCATGAAATGTCAAACACTATTTTCTGGGAAAAATTAGAAAAATAACATCAAATTGTCATCTACTGGATTTGTCCAGAGCGTGATAAAGGTTAAATTATGCAAATATCGATGTAGAAGTCCTCACAGGGACTACTTGTATGGAAAATAAAATTTTCTCGTTTTATTCATGGTCGTGACTCACTTTTCTTACAGACACTCTTGTTTTCTTAAGGTTTCAGCTGTCTTCTACTTTAATGAAGTTTGCTGTGTGTCTGATTAAACAAACAATGTGATTCCCTTACACACATTCTTTGTGGAAACATTTATTATTGGAACAAAGTGCACAAACAATAAAATCTAAAACAGAAAACTGTTTCTTCAAAATGAATCATAATGCAATGTAAAATAAATACAGTTTCATCACCACTGTTTTCCAACATTGGTGCCACATTTTGACTTGATTTCAAGGTGTGTTTTTTTTTGTTTTGTTTTTATTAACTTACACATTATTGCCATCACTGTACCAATAGCTATTTATTTTTGACAAATACTGTTCAGACTTATTTTCGTTTTTTTTTTTGTTTTTTTTTTTGTGTTTTTTTTTGTGTATTGCTCTCAAGGGTCATTTCAATTTATCTTCACTGTAGCTGGTATTAGTGCCATATGTTGGCTTTAAAATGTCTCTCATACTTCACTATAGTGTAGTTTATACATTCTAGTTTTTTGTGATCATTGATCCCATTTATGAGGGTCTTTAGTGAGTCTAATTGGCCAAAACAAGCCAGTCTGGACCAGAAAACTTGACATTGTTATTTTCTATTTTTTGTGTGTTCATTTCTCTCAAGGCTCATTCTTTTTAGAAACTACATGTACCTATCTTCACTACAGCTGTTTTTTGTAATCTGTGGCAGCCATAGAACATTACCCTTATTTCACTATAGTTTAGTTTATATTTTCTTGTCCTTTATGATCACTGAGCCCAGTTTTTGGATTCGTTAAGAAAACATGCTTATTCAAATAAACTGAAAATTTTACCACCAAAAAATGAAAATTTTCAGATAAAAAATTCTGATATGTTTCATATTTCTGCTCAAAACATAGATTGTGGGTACTTATTAGAACTGCCTCAATGATGTGGTTCTAATGAGTACCCACAATCTATGTTTTTGAGAAGAAATAAGAAAAACAATGTTTTCCCCTCTGAACCCCAGTTTTACTGTATAAAAGTGGGGTTTAAGAGGGTCAAAATTATATGGACATGTTTTTGTGATGCTTATTTTACTATAGTTTAGTTTATATTTTCTTATCCTTAGTGATCATTGAGCCCATTTTGGGATTACAGAAAATTTATGAAAGTCACTAGCTAGTATGGCCCAGAAAAGTTGACACTTCAGATTATTTTTGATTCTAAGTATGGCCCAGAAAAGTTGACACTTCAGATTATTTTTGATTCTTGTAGGAGTGTGTTCATTGTTCTCAAGAGTCATTCCTTTTAGAATCTACACTTATTTTTACATTGTAAAATAATAGGCATATTTTTGCAATGAACTAACTATAGTTCATTACAAAAATATGCCTATTATTTTACAACCAAAAATGGAAAATTTTCAGATAAAAAATTCTGATATTTTTCATTTTCTTCTCAAAACATAGATTGTGGGTACTCATTAGAACCTCCTCAGCAAGGAGGTTCTAATGAGTACCCACAACCTATGTTTTTGAGCAAAATAAGAAAAATAATGTATACCCATGTAAATCCCAGTTTTACAACATAAATACTTATATGGGCATGTTTTCGTGATGCTTATTTCACTATAGTTTAGTTTATATTTTTTTGTCCTTTGTGATCACGAAGCTCATTTTGGGATTAAAGAAAATTTATGAGGGTCACTAGCTAGTATGGCCCAGAAAAGTTGACACTTCAGATTATTTTTTATTCTTGTAAGGGTGTGCTCATTGTTCTCAAGGGTCATTCCTTTTAGAATCTACCTGTATTTATCTTCACTATGGTTCATTACTAAAATATGCCAATTCAAATACATTGAAAATTTTACAACCCAAAATGGAAAATTTTCAGATAAAAAATTCTGATATTTTTCATATTTCTTCTCAAAACATAGAATGTGGGTACTCGTTAGAACCACCTTGACAAGGTGGTTCTAACAAGTACCCATAATCTATGTATTTAAGCAAAATAAGAAAAATAGTGTATACCCCTGAGAACCCCAGTTTTACTATACCATTACGAAAACACGCCTATTCAAATATATAGAAAATTTAATCTCCAAAAACATAAAATTTTCGGATAAAAAAATTGGATATTTTTCATATTCTGCTCAAAACATAGATTGTGGGTACTCGTTAGAACCGCCTCAGCCAGGCAGTTCTAACAAGTACCCACAATCTATGTTTTTGAGCAGAAATAAGAAAAATAATGCATACCCCTGTAAACCCCAGTTTTACTATATAAAAGTGGGGTTTAAGGGGGTCTAAATTATATAGGCGTGTTTTCGTGATGATAAAAGTGGGGTTTAAGGGGTCAAAATTATACAGGCGTGTTTTCATGATATGTTGTTAGTGCCATGTGGTGGTTTTTATGCATATCCTTGAACTTCACTATAGTATAGTTTATATTTCTGGTCCTTTATGATCACTGAGCTCATTCTAGGACTATAGAAAATGTATGAGGGTCACTGATGAAGCCTAACTGGCCATAACAAGCTAGTATGGCCCAGAAAAATTGACACTGCAGGTTATTTTCATTTGTGTGTGTGTGTGTGTGTGTGTGTGTGTGTGTGTGTGTGTGTTCATTGCCACAGATCAGTCCTTTTAGACTCTACTTATATGGATGGGTGGATGAATTTGTGCATGCGTGTGTCAACAGTATTTCAATAAGATCAAGGCAATGGAAGAATGACAATGAAAGACTACAATAAAGTGCCATACAGTCACATACTCACTTCCACCATCAATGTGAACTGAAACTGGGAAATAAAGATCTGGGCCCAGTTGTTCAAAGCTAACGACGTCGTTAGTTAACGATTCGTTAAAATTTAAATCGAGTGATATGCAAATATGCTGGAAATTTTTTGCTGAAAAAATGTGAGTAGCTTTTGCAGTGCAAAAGCTACTCACATTTTTTCAGCAAAAAATATCAGAATATTGTATATTGAATCTGCTAAAACAGTTAACGAAATGACCCTTAACGAGCTCGTTAAGCTAACGATGCTTTGAACAACTGGGCCCTGAAGTCAGTATCACTAGCTATTAGGCCATGTGGACATTTCTTCAAGAAAGCATGTAATTAATTCATCTAGATATGTAAACTCTAATATTTTATTTATACATTATTTTGTTTTCAATTGTGATGATTTACTTTTACATGTACTTTGTTTTCCTTTGGCAGAAATCTGAATCAGTAAGTGCTTATTATTTAAAGATGTTTTTAGGGTATGAACTTGATCTGATTTCTATAGGAGATACTTCACCCTTTAAGTACCGAACAAAATTGTTGCAGACAGTCTTTTTTATTATTATTGTTCAGAGAAGATAAAGGTTGACATTTCATGTGAATCATCTGCTAGCAGATGATTTACATGAAATGTCAATCCTTATTTTCACTGAAAAATGATTAAAATAAAAAAAAACATTTCAAAATGTCATCTGATGCTGTTGTGACTGGCACTTTATGGGTTAACACACATCTTGGAAATTACAATAGAAAGCATCTTGCTATAAAATCAATAGCAGCCAAATAAAAGACACTTGTAAAAAGAGGCTTGTGCAAATGAATCATTTAAAAACCATCACATGGATTACTTGTGATCGATGACAGTATCGTTCCATCAAGATGTGCTGCGTGTGCTTCATTATGCCGTAATTGCTATGTAAATGCTATCATGGTTCCATAATTCAAACAAATCGGTAGCAAGCAATGATTGAACAATAAAGGTCATATGTCTAGGTCAGTTGGGAGCTTGCACATACCATACATCAACCAATCAAATCAAGCCAATTCATCATCCAATGAATTCGAGTCTGGTGCTGCAGATCCGCAGCAAATTTGACACTTGTACCTGATTGGCTGTCATGCATGATGGATGCAGACAGAGTGTGGTGGAAATGGGATGACCTTCACCATCAATAACTAATTACTCAGACTTTTGCGCAATAGGTACCCCTGAGTATTTACCAATCACTCTTTGGTTCTCAGAAAAGGGTCTCAGCCTTTAAATTTTGCAGCTGGTTGTGTCTGTCTCGAGTAGCCACACACACCAAAACCTCTTTATAAAACTATTGCTGCCAAAAGCTAAACAGTTTTGTGTCCAAACAAAATGCATAGATTATATAGAAAAATAACAAAAATGCAGAGATCATATAGAAAAAAAAAACACAAATGGTCACTTTTAAATGTTATGATTGTATTTATAAATCTATACATTTTTGTTTGGCTACAACAGCTCTAGGGTCAATTTTTAAACTGCGTAATACCCAAAAACTGTGCTATAGTGAACTGTTATAAAGTGGGTTCTGTATACATTTAATACTATTGGTTGCCATCTTCCTTTCACCTGAGGAATTTAAATATCAGTGGACGACATTTTAAAGATGTGTATTGATGATGAATTCAGCAGATCATGATAAACAAGAAGTGTCAATAAGCAGGGCTTATTAGATACCCCCTGCAAGGTAATGACTGCCTTCTGATGAATTATATAGCAAGATAAGAAGCAGTAACAAAAACATAACAGACAGACATTTGGATGGACAGACAACATGAAAACAGTATACCCCCCAATACACACACACCCTACAACCCCTACAAACACAGATTGTGTGTGTTGGGGGGTGTGTATAATAAGCCCGGATAATAAGTGACATTTTCTTAATATTGCTAGAAGGCAGGACATAGGTTTGTATGGTCGTCACCAGAGAACAGTCATCAGGGATGTGAACAGTTTTCTTGGGAGATGATTCATTTTGTTTCTGGGAAAAATAAGAAAATAGTGTTTTTAACCCATTTAAGCCCAGCATCCCATAAAAGAGACACAGGCAAACAGTGTAGACCCAGATCAGATGCCACATAATGCGGCTTCTGATCATGGTCTTCACTGTTTGCATTAAGTTAAGAAATTTCTACAAAATATGATGATAATAAAAGCTAACTAGACACCCTTTATATAGGAAATGGAATTGTCCAAAGGCTTGAGGTAGAAGAGTCCACTCAGCATAAATGGGTTAAATGCTATTTTTGCAAATGATATGAAACATAATATGACAAAATGTACCATCACATATGGGTGCACAGTGAAGACTTAGACCAGACTGTGCAGCCTGTCTGTCTGATCAGTCTGTTTTAACTTCTGACATTTCATTCAAATTGTCTTTTCTGGGAAAACTTAACCTTCGTCCTGCTGAACCCAGATATACCCTGTTTTTGGAAACAGTGTAGATCCAGATCAGTTGGCTTCTGAAGAAGCCAACTGATCTGGATCTGCACTGTTTGTCATTAAGTATGTGAATTTGTATCAACAACCTGGATCAATTAAATCTGATTGGCTGAATATTAGAAGAGGGTGTGGCATGTTAATTTATTCAGCATGACAAGGGTCAACAGTCATCTGCTCAGTTTGGCCACTTAACTTTTCCATTCTATGGACAAATTTGACAGAAGACAAATTGATGATATTTTTATTATTTTTCCCAGAAAACAGGCTCTGACATTTCATGCAAACTCAGGGTTCGCACTAGGATTTTTTTTCTTTCGCCACCATTTTCGCCAATTTGATTTTTTTTGTGCCATTTTCTTTAACTTTGAGCCAGATTTTGAGCCAAGTTTTGGCCATTTTCCACCAAAGAATTATCTTGTCAGAAAAAAAAGGTGTTCATTTACTGATTCCTTTAATTGCAGCAGTAGATTCAAGATTCAGTATAGTGTGAAATGTGTGGGGGACTTTAAATTAATTCTTACACTGATTTTTAAAACTTCTGCTGTAATTAATTAAAGGCTCCATGTTCCTCAAAAATAGGCATTTTTTATCCAAGAAAGATTTAATAAACTGATAAATAGTATCAATATGATCATAAAATGCAGCATCTGACAGCCTGTAAAATTTCAGTATTGTCTCTTGTTTTTGAACTGAATCAAAAATGAAATGATTTTTAGTCATATATTTGAATTAATGTTGGCAACATTAATTCAGAGATACGATAAAAAATCATTTCATTTCAAGAACGAGAGACTAATTGAAATTTTACAGGCTGTCAGGTGCCACATTTTATGATTTTATTAATACCATGTATCAATTTATTAAACCTTTCTTGGACAATAAAATGTCTATTTTTGAGGGATATGGTGCCTTTAATTACAATGCCATGAATTAATAACAAGTCTTTGTTTTGCATATCGAATGTTGAAGACACAAAAATAGAACACTTTACATGGAAACGAAAGTTCTGAAAAGTGCTGTATAAGCTAATAAATATAATGTTATTAATGTAATAACAATATTCATTTGTACCCTGATAAATGCGGGGTAAGTTTCTTACACAGCAGGTTTTACTATAATTTAAGGGAGCTAACTGCAACTGACTTAAAAGGGAGTTTACTGCAATTGCTTTAAGAGTCGGGTCTATGCGAAATGGAATGGGGAACAGCATTTTTTTATGAATCGCGCCAATAAAAAAGAGGGGGCATGCTTATACAATAAGCAGTTAACCAGTACATTGCACACCCTTCCACAAGAAACTTGTAACTGCCAATCTTGAAGCAGTGGAATGCGCGAATGACCGTAGCAAATACATGTGTTTCATGATAAATCGCTACAATCTGTGGGGATGGAATGCGCAATCCGGACCATCGGAGACTAATGTGTCCGCCTCCGAGGTATTATTCGTGTGTTTTTTTTTTTTGTTGTTGTTTTTTCGGGACGACGTTCGTTGATCGCCAAATAGAATTAAGGCTCATAAGAAGGTACCGAAACATGCTTAATTAAAATCGGCACTGTCAAAGTGTACTTACCACTTTAATAAGCCGAACCGATTAATGATCGTGTAAATTTGTTTTCCATCTTTGTGTTTGACATAGGGTTCCACGTGATTAAATTCTGGGTAAATTTCCGTGACGTAGGCGATGCGATTTTGACATTAATTCCTGATTGGTAGTTTCGGCAGAGCGTCATGAATATTGAGGAAGAAAGGCATGGAAAGTGGGCGGATCAAACTGAGCATCACGGCACGTGACCTTCTATCGCTTTCATCAAATTCAGGTTAATTTGATCAACTACCGTTTTCTGATCGATAATTGAGTTGTTAATTGGCGAATTATACAATCAAGGAAGGTGCGATAGACATGCGCGACAATTATATGGCTCAGTAGCGATATTTTTTTCGCCACTTGTTTTCGCCAATTTATGATTTTTTGTGCCAAATTTTATTTTTCTGCGCAAATGGCGACAATGGCGATCGGTAACGCGAACCCTGCAAACTGTCTCCAGTTTGCATGAAAGGCCAAAAACCTTGTTTCATTATGTTGTCTGCTGAATTTTTCCCAGCATGCTATGCATTAAACTTTAGTAAGAATCAATCAATCAATTTTACTGAAAGTATCTGTCACAGAAATAATACCTTAAGTTTATTTTTATTCTTTTATTACTTCACAGATTTTATCATCAAAATTATATATTGATAAATAATCTTTGAAGTGAAAGTTAGTTGTTCAAACTTTTTAATGATGAGCATGGTGGGTAAAAAATTTCAGCAGACAACATTTTGAAATATTTTTCTTAT
The DNA here is from genome assembly GCA_964016985.1 of Anodontia alba. NCBI lineage: Eukaryota > Metazoa > Mollusca > Bivalvia > Lucinida > Lucinidae > Anodontia > Anodontia alba. The sequence continues at coordinate 97,860,971 of OZ024825.1, read as the reverse complement.
TTTACCTGAAACAAGGTTTTACATTTCATGCAAATTGTCTCCTTAAGAGTCAATTTGCATAGCAAACCATATTTTCTAGTAAAAATAAGAAAAAAATATGATCAAGTCGTCTGCTGAATTTGCTCAGACGATGTTTGAATTTAGTCTACAGTTTATAAAAAGATGACAGCAGATAAGGCTTAACCTTTGGCACTCTAAGGAGCAGACAAAATCAGCAGGTGACAAATATGTGACATTTTTTCCTTCTTATTTTTTCAAGCAAAATAGGACTTGATATTTCATTTGGATTATAAGGAGAAAATCTATATGAAATATCAAGCCCTGTTTTCTGGAAAAAAAAAATAGAAAATGTTTAAATGTCTTCTGCTGCTATTTAATCCAGCAAGTTAAAGGTCAATCTTTTTCATTGTATTGTAATTAAACTGCACTTTTTTTTTTTTTTTTTTTTTTTTCAAATTGTGTCCTTGTCTACAGGGTTAGAGAGACCAACTGACATTACCACAAAAACCTAGAAAGATCATATCATATTGCTTAGCATGCTGGATAAAAATTTCAGCATGAGTCATTTTAAAATATTTTTCATTTTTCTCCGAGAAAATATGCTTTGATATTTCATGCAAATTTTGCATGAAATGTCAAAACAGATTTTCTGGAAAAAAAAAAAACAACAGAAAAATAAAATAATTTGAGGTCTGCTGAATTTGTTCATGGAGCAGTAAAGGATAAGCGCATGCAAGGTGATAACAGTATGTTACAATAATTTTGTCTTGGGTGTTTCTTGTACTTTGGTAGACTTTCTTTTCAGGGCCATAGGTATTTGTAACCTTAAAGTGCCTGTAGAATTGTAGAAGACCACATTCTCAAATATCTTTTCTTTTTTTTTTTTAAACTTTTGCTTGTGTTTTCTTGCACTATTTATACTTTATTTGCACTGGGCCTTGGGTATTTTTAGCACTTAAAGCTCCTTGTAAAATTCTAGCAGACAACATTCTCAAATATTCTTTTTTTTTTTTTCTTTTTTTTTTCAGAGAAAATATGGCCTGGCACTTCATGTGAATCATCTACACAACAGGATAACTAATAATGGTGTGTTTAATTTTTCAACCACCTACATAACACTCTCAGTGTGCAAGAATGCAATTAAAAATTAAAAATGTATCTCCCACCTGCATCACTTTATCAAATTTCAAAATGTTGCAACAATTTTAACCTTTAAAGGGCTACACGTACACAACTAGAGCTGACAACATTTTGATTTTGATCTATTTTATTTTTCTGTGAAAATAAGCTTTGACATTTCATATGTGAATCATCTGCTAGGCAGACAATTCACATTATATATCAAGCCTTATTTTCTCTGAAAAATAAAATAAAAATGTTAAACTATAATACCCTGCCATTATCGTGTTGCTGGCAGATAACTCCGTAAAAGTTTGACAAAAGTTGCCCATTAGCAATCCCAAACCAGATCTCTACAATATCAATGCACATACCAAGTTTGGTGAAAATCCATTGATGTTTACTCAAGTAATCATCTGGAAATGAAAAATGGATGGAGGGATGGACAGAGACACAGATGTCCAATGTGAAAGCATAATACCCTGCCACTATCATGTGGCAGGGTATAAAAAATATAGAATGTCATCTGCTAAAACTTTGCTTAATGCTTTACTGTTAATATCAACAATTCAAGGGTTTACCTCATTTCACCTTTATCATTCTCTTGGCTATTTCAGCTGATATTCTCTTGGCTAATTCATTTATTTTTCCCAGAAAAGAGGATCTGACATTTCATGCAAATTGTCTCCATTATAATAAACAGTTCATCTGTCATTACTGACAATGACCAATCTTAATCACATGTGAGAAATGCTACTGTTTGTGTGTTTTAAGATGCCTGATTGTCTCCATTGTATGAAAATGTTAAATCCTGTTTTCTGAGAAAATTGAGAACAAATATTTTAATATGTTGTCGCTGAAAATTTTACCCAGCATGCTAAGTGTTAAAGCATCTATTTCTTGCATGTTATTTGCAAAACATACAACTGATACTATTGAGTAGATGAAATTAAACCAGAAATGAAACACTCGGAAATGTAATGCTTTAGTGTGCCAGGTCAAGAGAAAATAAGCCTTATATTGTATCGCAAGCCTGAAACCTGAGTAACAATGTTTTTGTTTTTTTGTTGTTGTTTTTTTTCCTAAGTCATCTGTTGCACTTAAGTCAGGCAGGTTTCCTCAGTAATTTGACAATTTGAACCCAGCTGGACTGAACAAAGAAATTATTATGTCACATGCGAACAGAGTCTGTGCAGTCCGCTCCTCAGTTTGTGAATATATTCTTTGATTCTTTGAGCAGACACACTGAATGTCCTGATCAAACTGATGTTTACATTTACATGTATTTATTTTTAAAGACAGATTCTATCTGTCATTCTTCGTTGCCACACATGGTTTTAGAGAAAGTGACTTTGACTACTATTAAATTTCGTATTTATCCGCGCACAAAAGTAGACCCAATGTTTTACAGTGTGTATATTAGTACGCCACTTAAGAGCTAACCATACAAAAGTAGTGCGACTTGTGCTTGATCTATGGTGAGTCGCTGAGAAAACCCGCCTTAATACATGTGCGAACAACAAAGGCGCAGATCAGCCTGCGTGTCTGCACAGGCTGATCAGCGCCTTTGTTGTTCACTATAGCTCATTTGTTTTCGACGAAGAAGCGTCTCACAAACTTAAATGGAGAACAGAATGATACCGGAATTTTATTAGTTTCTCATAGAATCTGTCATTTCAGGGCTATTCAGCCCTTTGATTATATATGCTGTAAGGCACCTTTTCTCATGACCTGACTCATTCATTATTTTATTATTTAATACTTTGTAATGCATACATATGAAGTGCACTGTGGGGAAAACCAATACTTAATCAAAACTCAAGATACCATATTTATTCTAATATAAGCCCCCTCTCTAATAAACACCCCTCCTACTTTTCTAGGAGAAAAGCATTACTTCACATGCAAAATCGAGTTTAGGCCATCAAAATATCTTATTTTTGGCCCAAATTTGGACTCAATACTGTTATTTTAGCAGCAATGAATTGCAATGCCCCAGGCCTCATATTAGAATAAATACGGTAAGCGGGTATTCAGACATATAATTTTTTTTATTTCTACATGAAAACATACGTTGTGGGTACTTGTTAGAAGTGCCAAGGCGAAGCGCTTCTAATGAGTACCCACAATATAATTATGTTATCATGGGGAAATAAGAAAAATATCAACAATTTTGGCTGAAAATGAGCATAATTATCTAGAGCCATGCTAAGATTACCATTACCCAGAACAGCCTGTTCATCAGTGCATTCACTCTTTGTTAGTGCAATATTTTCATATACTAAGCTGCAAAGACTTGAGCTGGTCTGCATGGATGCCTGCCTGTACAGCTGTCCAGTTGGGCCAACTGCGGGCCATTTCTGTTTGTATGTGGGAAAAAGTTGGTTTTACTGAAGCTCAAGTCATCTTGTGTTATCTTGCTTTTCCATTACCACTCTTGGCAATTTCAGCAGATGACAGAATGATGATATTTTTCTTTTTTTTCCCAGGAAATAGGCTTTGATATTTCATGCAAACTATCTCCTAAGGAGACAATATGCAAGAAACATCATGGCCTATTTTCTGTGAAAAATAAGAAATATATTTCAAAATACTGTGTGCTGAAAATTTTCCCAGCGTGCTGTGTTAAGAAAATACCTTATCAATTCATGCTAAAATACCTTTTCCAAACAAAATGTGTCTCAGAAGAAAGATGGACAACAATGAATAGTTTGAAAAAAAAACAGATTCACATAAAATAGCATCCTGTAATTACCCCTAACTCTAGAGTGGCTCCAGTCTCCAGTAACTAAATATTCATTCTTATAATCTGGTTTGACAATCCACTAAAATAAAACCAAAATAATATCATGATTATAAAGGCTGGTCACTAGTGACCAGCCTTTATAGTCATGATATTTTTTCTGTTTATTATCAAACACGATTGTAAGAATAAATATTTAGTCCTTGCAGACTGGAGCCAGTCTGCCTTAACTACAGTACTTCTGAACCCGAATATGCTTTGCCTTTGCAACCAGTGTAGATCCTGATCCATTGGCTTGAACTGGATCTGTACTATTTGTCATTTAGTATCTGAATTTGTATCAATAACCCAGATCAAGCAATCTGATTGTCTGAGAATAAGAAGTGAGTTTGGCATCTTAATTTATTCATCATGACAATGGTTACTATCCTGACAGACATGTAGACCTTATTAGCAAACAATGTAGACCAAGATCAAATCCTGCAGAATGCATGCTTGAAGTATTTTTTTCATAGTACCGTATTTACACGAAATAGTCAGAAATCTTAAATCCGTATCATATTTGTCCTAAAATGACTTGTCCTAAAATGTATAGAAATCCATTTTACTACCTGATAATGCTCTGGGCCCAGTTGTGCAAAGCGTCGTTAGCTTAACGAGCTTGTTAAGGGTCATTTCGTTAACTGTTTTAGCAGATTCAGTATACAATATTCTGATATTTTTTGCTGAAAAAATGTGAGTAGCTTTTGCATAACTCACATTTTTTCAGCAAAAAATTTCAGCATATTTGCTTATCACTCGTTGTAAATTTTAACGACTTGTTAATTAACGACATCGTTAGCTTTGAACAACTGGGCCCTGGATGATTAGCAAACAGTAAAGATCCTGATCATTCATATGTTCTGGGCATCTAATCTGGGTCTACACTGCTTGCTCTGTCCCAATTCTTAGAGTAAATATGATATGCTTGGAATACACTTTTCTGAACTTTGCACAAGTTTATTAGCCCTAAAGGTGCTATTTTTTTTTAATTTTCTAATTCAGAGAAAATGCTTGTCACATGAAAAGCCAATTTTAAGTCTTATTTTCTCAGAAAAATTATTTAAAAAAAAAGAAGAATGTCGTCTACTATAATTTTTCTTAGAGCTATTAAGATTAACTTAACTCTTGTCCTGCTGAAACCGCCTATACCCTGCCTTTGCAAACAGTGTAGATCCAGATCAGCCAACTGATCTGGATCTTCACTATTTGTCATTCAGTATGTGAATTTATATCAACAACCTGGATCAAGTAATCTCATTGGCTGAAAATTGGAAGTGGGTGTGGCATCTTAATTTATTCCGCATGACAAGGGTTAACAGTGGACACTAAACATAGGAAAAAGGCCTCTGGACCACAACATCAAAGGTCTGGATGAATGTATCCATGGGGTCTGAACAAAAACTATGCTGCCCATTTGAACTCATTAGAAGCACCTCACTGAGCTGCTTTCTAATGAGTACCACAACATATGTTTTCATGGAGAAATGAGAAAAATATGTAGATACACATGCTTATCTGGAGCTTAAAGTCTTTTCTCATACTGAACATCATTTACAAATTATCACAGCCATTCTACATTCAGTCAGCTAATGAACACACTGACAAATTGTCTTGGAAAAAAAAAAAACATGAACTAAAACTAATTTTCTCCAAATCAGTGTAGTCGGATCAAGAAAAGTGTTCTGCACTCAAAGTCAATTCAATTCCATTTCACTGGTACCAAATGGCCTTATTTTTTTAAACTGATGCACTAGGAAACCATAGCCCTACATAAGAGACTTATCCAGAAATATATACCTTTTTTATTTCTCCATAAAAACCTATGTTGTGAGTACTTACTGAAATCACCGTCATGTGATGATGCCAATAAGTACCTACAACATACATTTTAGTCGAGAAATAAGAATATTAATACTTTTGGGTTGAAAAATTAAGGATCTTATCTAGAGACTTGGAAACACAATAAAACTTAATCCATTCCGCTAACTCGAAAAAATAATTACTCTTACATCCCTGTCTCTATGCATGTTCGGTTTTGTGTTTTTGCAAAGATGAACTTTATTATATTTTAAAAAGCCCCTAGCACATGAAAGTATATCAAACTAGAGCAAGTGACCACGGAGTCACGATTACCACTAAAGTAATACAAACATTTTTAAGTCTATGAACTAGACCTTTGGTTACATTACACAGTCAAAGACTTAACCCTTGTCCTGCTGAATCTGGATATACCCTGCATTTGCAAACAGTGTAGATCCAGATCAGTTGGCTTCTGACGAAGCCAACTGATCTGGATCTGCACTGTTTGTCATTCTGTATGTGAATTTTTATCAACAATCTGGATTAAGTAATCTGATCTGATATGCCATCTTAATATATTCAGCATGACAAGGGTTAAGACGAAGGGGATACTTTCAGGAGAAGCAACTGTTCTTGCCTCCCTTCTGTAAAGAGGTTCATATACCGTATTCGACCTAATTACCACACATTACCCCTATAAGCACACACTGAAGCAATTCCATAGTCTTCAGATTATAGCCAGTGTACTTCTGTCTACTTCTTTATAAAGGCATATGTTGTGGGTACTCATTTGAATTGCATCGACTTGTCGATGCAATTCAAATGAGTACCCACAACATATGCTTTTAAAAAGAAAAACAGAAAAAGAAAACACACAAAAAAAAACAAACAAAAACATCACATAAGCATTATTTGATAAGTCCTTCACTGATCTTTATTTAATTGTACCCTTAGTATAGGTGGATACATATTTTACAGCAAGTTTTCCCAGTTATTTTGAAAAAACCTTTAGTGGGTAGTGCGATAATTAGTTTGAATATGGTATTAGGAAATTTACTCTCCTTGACAGCAAATTCTTCTTTTGAGAAAAGACCCCTAGGCTCTATCTGCATGAATGCAAATAGCAAACAAAAAAAAGCTGTCTCCCTTGCAAGAAATGGCAGAAAATCTATCAGGAGTAGCCAATTTCCTTGAAGTATATATGAACAGTGAAAGCCTGGATTAGTCTTTGCATCTGCACAGTCTGGTCTCAGACATCACTTTTCAACAGTAAATCAATGATAAAAACAATAAGCTTGCACAGAGGTGCAGGCTGATCAGCAAGGTGATTGCAATCAGTACCCACAAGATAACGTTTGATGCAACAGTTACAAACATTTTTCTAAGGGGCTGGTTACAATAGGTAAGTTTGTAGATTTTCCAGCATTTTTACATGGGAGGCAATTTTTATGACTTCATATTTGCTTGTCTCACACCAACCCTTTTTTAACCCTTATCCTGCTGTTCATGACAACCCCTACCTTTGCAAACAATGTAGATCTAGATCAGATGGCTTCTGAAGAAGCCATCTGATCAGTATCTACACTGTTTGTCATTCAGTTTGTGAATTTGAATGAAAACATTACATGATGTAATCTGATTGGCTGATACATGTAGTCAGAAATGGGTGCGGCTAATTAAATTATTCAGCAGGATAAGGGTTAAAAGAGGTCTCCTCTAAAAGGAAAGAATTTGCTCCTAAGGAAAGCAAATTCTTTCCTTTCAGAGTAGACTCCTTTGCAGAAGGGATGCAAAAACATTTCTAACAGAGTTGGCTCCCCTAAAAGTGTATCCACTCCTCATCATGACCACCATATCTCATCACAAAAAACATGCCTATATAATTTTGACCCCCTTAAACCCCACTTTTATATAGTAAAACTGGGGTTTACAGGGGTATACATTATTTTTCTTATTTCTTGCTGAGGCAGTTCTAATGAGTACCCACAATCTATGTTTTGAGCAGAAATATGAAAAATTTTAGAATTTTTCATCTGAAAACTTTCATTTTTTTGGTGGTAAAATTTTCAGTATATTTGAATAGGCTTGTTCTCGTAATGTATAGTTATGATGCCATAAAGGTCCTTTTTACCTAGCAAAGCTCAAATGATAAATGCTTGCTACAGAAGTTAATCTTTGGGACCAATCCCATTGGATAATTATAAAAAAAAAATACTTGGCATTTTCAACCACACTTAAGTATCACCAAAATATTGCCAACTAACAAACACAATAGAATAAAATAGACTGCTTCCCTGGACTTTTGTGTACAGAACAACAAGAAAAATGATGAAAAGTCAGCCTGACTGCATCTAGGAATTGACTAAATATGGTATAGTCTATATTACAAAATAGATTGAACCAGACAGCTTTTCTGATCTATTGTATCCAGATGGAACGATAAGATTAATAACATCAGTTCCAGCCAAATAAACGTTAAGAAAGTGTTGGAGATATTGAAAGCTGCAAGAAGATGAAATATTTGAAGATTAATTCATCTTAAGGAGAACAGATACACTTTCAGGGGAGATAACTCTGTAAATATTGTTTTGCTTCCCTTTTGTAAAGGGATCTACACCAAAAGGAAAGAATTTGCACCCTTGGAAACAGGGACTCAGACATGTTAATCCTTAAAGCACCAATCATAACTGCAGCAGAAAGCATTTTTTCTTTTTTTTTTTTCATTCTTCAAAGAAATAAGTTTGACTTTTCATGTGAATTTTCCGCCAAGAAATGTTTTATCTGACATTAAAAAAAAAAAAGAATAGAATGTTATCTGCTACAAATTTTGCTTTGTGCTTAAAGGGTTAAGAGTAAATATGTGGTTTATAATTGGAAAAGTCTCCTACCTTCTCTGCCTTTCATACCAGTCATCATCCTTGAAATCATCTGCGCCATAGGATGCCCCGTAACTCGTCCCATAGGAGAAATCGTACTCCCCTAGCTGGGCACTGCTGGGGTTACTGGGGTCATAGCTGACAGGGTCTTGAGACAGCACTGCAAAACAGAGAGAAGAAAGTACAATGCAATGATTACTATGTCAAGAATCGTATCACTCCTACAATGAAATGAGCAACATTGTTAGAAAACCCTCTTTGGACTTTCCATCAAATTCAATCATTCAGTGGGCATACCTGTCCCCTTAGTAAGTCCACATGTCTAGTTCTTTGGTTTAACCCATTATAGACTGAATGAACTCCCCCACACAATATATTGGAAGGTTCTAATTTTGATTTTAGATATGTCCGGCTATGTGATTTAGATATTCCTAGAGAAAAATGGTTAAACAATTTGCAAACAGTGGAGACCCACCCTGACCAGATGGCACATTCTGTGGCATCTGATCTTAGTCTGCACTGTTTGCCAATTACTTTTAAGGGGTCTCCAGACTACAATGGGTTAAACAGTATTTTATTTGTATAAATACTCACAGAAAATACAAAACAGAACATAGCATAAAGGACATATATACAAAAGGGATCCAGAAGAAAGTCTGCTGACTTATTTAAATCTGTCTACTTCTTTGACTGAGGTTTTCCCTTAGTTTCTGGTTTTTCCCTCAGTTTCTGGTTATACAATATTTACCCTAAGCATTAGAGCAAACAGCAGTGATCCCAGATCTGAAGCTGTAGAGAATGGAATAGGAACAAGGTCTGCACAGTTTGCTACTCATCCACGGGTACTCATACAGCAATTTTTAGACACAAGCCTGCAAGTTCTTAGCTGACAGTATTTTGATGCTTAGCATGCTGGGTAAAAACTGCTGGATGAGTGGAAACCCCTTGTTAATTAACCCTTGTCCTGCTGAACCCGGATATACCCTGCCTTTGCAAACAGTGCAGATCCAGATCAGTTGGCTTCTTCAGAAGCCAGCTGATCTGGATCTACACTGTTTGCCATTATGTAAATTTATAGCAACAGTCTGCATCAAGTAGTGTGTGAATCTGTATCAACAACCTTGATCAAGTAATCTGATTGGCTGAAAATTAGAAATGGGTGTGGCTTAATTTATTCAGCAGGACAAGGGTTAATTGGAGTCTGATCTGATATACTGTATGTTCACCTGCTTGTCCGAATTACCGTATTTGACCTAATTACCACACCGTGCGCTTAAGTTTTTCAAAATTACTGGGAAAACTTGTGGTAAAATATATATCCATCTATACTAAGGATACACTTAAAAAAGATCAGCGAAAGACTTATCAAATGAAGCTTATAGAATGGTTTTGAGGGGTTTTATTTGTCTGATTTTCTTTATAAAAGCATAGGTTGTGGGTACTCATTTGAATTGCATCGACAAGTCGATGCAATTCAAATGGGTACCCACAACAGATGCCTTTATGAAGAAGTAGACAGAAAGTACACTGACTGTAATCCAAAGACTATGGAATTGTTTGACTGTGCGCTTATAGGAGTAGGTGCGGTAATTAGATCGAATACGGTATTTAGGATACAATCAAAGTCATAGAGGAATCAGAGTGCATACCCTTTAGTCTTTATTTTGTGATATGTATTCTGTGCTCTGTAACATTTTACAGCCCCAACAGCCATTACATCTTGCTTTCTGTAATTAACAGTACTAAGCTACCTCCATTATTTTTATCATTAATTACATTATTTTACCATTACATGATAAACAATCCATTTATCTGTAGGTCTGCATTTTCTCGGTGTCAACTATTTAAGTTTCAGCAGACAACCATGCATAAATGGGGTAGAATGGTTCTCTAACTTCATTAAGAAGCGGGTCATAAAAGTTGTAGCGTCCTCAGAACGTGTTACCTTGTCTTCTGTTAGTGTTGTCTTGTCGCAAACTTGATCCGTTCTAATGCATTTACGCTGTAGTGGTAATATGCTAATCTAAAAACTTAATGACCACTTATGTGTCACTGTGCTAAAATGACTGTTCTAATGGAACAGTTACACATTAATCCTAAAAGCGCCAAGTAAAATTGCAGCAGACGACCTCCTAATATTTTATATAATTTTCAGGGAAAATAAGATTTGGCATTTCATGTAAATCATAGCAGATGATTCACATGAAATGTCAAGTCTTATTTTTTCTAAAAATCTATGCAGATGATTCACATGAAATGCCAAGTCTTATTTTCTCTGAAAAAAATACAAAAAAAAAAAAAAAATCAAACTTTTGTCTGCTGCAGTTGTGATTAGCATGTTAAGGGTTGAAACACAGGTCAAATTTCTTTTTCTAAAATGTTTTTTTATGGCCATACTAACCATTAACATCTGAAAATTAGCTAAAGCAGAAAGCTTTAAAGATTCAATGTGAAGACTCCTCTTTCTCGGAATTCATGAATACAAGGCATCAAACAAAACACAACAAAAGAAAAATGGCACTTCATGGTGCTACAAATGAATGATGCATCATTGCAAACTTGACCTACTGTTTTTTGTTAACCCTTTCACCCCTGAGTTTCTGTAGTGGACTCTTCTGTCTTTGAAATTTGGATGCATCCATTTTATAAATCAGGATATCAGTCAAAAATCTAGAACAGAATGGCAAACAGTTTGTGGATCCTGATAAAACACTGCCTTGTAAACTATGCAATGCAAGACATAAATGAGCAGAAGGATGGTCAAAAATATAAATTCCACTTTGGACCCGATACAACACAGTCTAGAAACTGTCCAAGACAAATAAGGTATTGTACTGTACCATGTGACCACACAGTCACATGGCACTAGCGAAGGAAGATGGCAGAAATTCTTATGCCAAACAATACTCATAACTTTTTAAGCATTTTTCTTTTGAAGTAACATTTGGACAGGATAAAATTATGCTACTATAGGTGGCTTTTATGGAAAGGTGATCGTTAGCAGAGGTTTCACTGTATAGACATGTAGTATATGTTTTTATGCCAAACACTACCCACAGCTTTTCAACCTTTTTTCTATGGCAAAAAAGATGGATAAGCTCAAATTATGCTGGTACAAGTGGCTGTTGTGGAGAGGTGACTGTCAGTGGATGTTCTACTTTATATGCATGTAGTTCTGTGTTTTAAAGCTGATGTTTTCCCTTTTCTGGTAAGCAAATATCATTGCAATTTTCAGCAATCTTGTGAAACACCGATACAGCTAAGCAATTACTAAAACACTTAGCACCCTATGTGCAAATTTAGCAGATGACAAATTGGCAATATTTATTTATCTTAGTTTTCCCAGAAAATTGGATTTGGCATTTTCATGCAAATTGTCTCCTTAGGAGACAATTTGTATGAACTGTCAAACCCTATTTTCTGGGAAAAATAAAAAAAATATTTCAAAATGCCATCTGCTGTAATTTTTACCCAGTATGCTGAGAGTTAAACAATTTCAATGCTGGCTGATACTTTACGGTAACATTCATTCCAACAATTATTTGCCTGACAGAGTAATCTGCAATTACTGAATGCCAACCTTTCTGTTTTCTGAAAATGTAACTTTTAATGAACAGCCAAGAGCGGAATAAATCACATATAATGTTTAATATCCAAGGAGGAAATAATAATAGAGAAGAATTTAATACCAGATACGCAATTTTTTACTTTAATAAATAATCTGGCTTCTTCATATAAAGTCAGACAGGACTCCTGAATAGATGGTTTTCCTCAAGGTATTTTAACACAACTGCAGCAAACAACTTTCTGGAATGTTTTTGTTTAGTTTGTTTGTTTTTGTTTTTTTGTTTTCTGAGAAAACAAGACTTGGCATTTTATGTGAATCATCTTCTTGGCAATTCAAGTGAAATGTCAAACATTATTTCCTCTGGAGAATAAATGTCAAACATTATAAAAATGTCATCTGCTGCATTTGTGACTGGCACAAAAGGGAAATACAATAATAACCCATATTCTAACACAATGTTAATGTTTTCACATTCAGCCTAATGGGAAGGTCACCATGATCAAACTATGATAATTCACATCATCACTGTAGTGCATGCAAAAGGGCATGTTCGATGACAGTACATGTAAACATTTACTTCATGCAATGTCCGCTACAAAAGAGTTCTTTGGAAAACATTGCAACAATGTCGAGTCTCCTTTCTGTATCATGTTAGAATCAAAACAATTTTTCTCTACTGTGAATTATCAAAACTAATGCATGGTGTTGTTGGGCAGAATTGAATATTAATTCACTCTGACTTCGCCATCAGGATTTTATACCTTGCAATCTGCTCAACAACACCATACATTATTCGTGATAATGCACCGTAGAGAAAAATTATTTAAGAAATAACAAAGGGGAAAAAAACATATGATTGGGACAGACAGGCCAGAGCAAACAGTGTAGCCTTAGCTCGGGGGGGTAACTTAGGGGTAATTTTGGTACGGGTGTGCGAGCCAGTATTTCAAAACCTACCCCATTCATATACCTGGCCTTCGAAAAAACGGACCCATTCATATACTTGATCATCCAAAATCTTGACCTATTCATATACTGCCCTTTGATTTTTTGTACCAATTTTTTGCTGGTTATTACACAAATATCATAGTCAATTCATATAATACCAAGAGGATAAGCAGCCTCGAAAAGTCTCTGAGCGAAAAATATGTGCATATACCAGGATGTCAGAAAAATGGGGCCTTTCACATAGGAATCCAGAAAAATCGGGCCATTCATATACCTTTTGTTGAAAAACGGGGGCCAATCATATACCTGGCAGCGCTGAAAAAGGGGGCTATTCGGCACATCCGTACTATGTCATATATAGGAAGTTACCCCCCCGAGAGCCTTAGTTCAGATGCTGCATTCTGTAGCATCTGATCAGGGTCTACACTGTTTGCCACTCATCCAGTAGATTTTTGACACATCAAAAGGTAGTCAAATAGACTAGTTAACAATTTTAGGACAAATATGATGAGTTAAGGTGTCCCATTATTTATGGTCAATACTGTATCCTGTTTTGCAATGTGAAACAATTTTATCGCCTCCCTTTGCAAAATTAATTTCTTCCTGCATAGAATCTTTTCATGTTTTTTTTTTTTTTTTTTTTTTCTTGAAATTGAGATTTTACTCTTTGAATTTTTAGAATGTTTACCCTAGCCAATTGCAAATTTATGACTTGTTAATGAGCCAACAGTTGGAAATTTCCAAAAAGAATCTGCTTTGCAATACAACTGATCCTCTCCTGGTACAAAATAGCATATGAGACCAACACAGAACCAGATTGGCCTGCACATTCATGCAATTTGACAATCCTGCACAGACTTATCAAGGTATTAGCGCTATGCTGTTACATTCTGTAGTAGCTGATAATGATGTAAGCTGACAGCCAAATTGTGACATTCAGTTGTAGCTAGTAAAATGGTAAGCTAACAGTGAAGTTGTGATGATCCGGTTACATAATTCTTCACTGTCTGATTGCATAATAATCAGCTACTACTAAATGTAACAACTTCGCTCTCAGCTTCCATATTCATCCACTACAACCAAATGTAACAACTTCACTGTTAGCTTAACTGATCAGCTACTACAACAACATGTAACAACTTCACTCTCAGATTACATAATCATCCACTACAACTGACTGTAACAACTTCACTCTCAGATTACATAATCATCCACTACAACTGACTGTAACAACAACAATCTAATAGCTTACATTATCACCCACTTCACTTTTAGATTACATAATCAATCACTACAACTGACTGTAACATGTTCACTCTTAGCTTACATAATCATCTACTACAACCAAATGTAACAACTTCACTCTCAGCTTACATAATCATCATTACAATCAAATGTAACAACTTCACTCTCATCTACTACATTGACTGTAACAATTTCACTGTTAGCTTACATAATCATCTACTACAATAAAAAGCAAACAACTTCACTCCAAGCTTACCATAATCATCATTACAACCAAATGTAACAACTTCACTCTCAGCTTATATAATCATCTATTACAATTGACTACATCAACTTCACTGTAAGCTTTTATAATCATCTACTACAACAAAATGTAACAACTTCACTCTCAGCTTACATAATCATCATTACAACAAAATGTAACAACTTCACTCTCATCAACTACATTGACTGTAACAATTTCACTGTTAGCTTACATAATCATCTACTACAATGAAAAGCAAACAACTTCACTCTAAGCTTACATAAGCATCATTACAACCAAACGTAACAACTTCACTCTCAGCTTATATAACCATCTATTACAATTGACTACATCAACTTCACTGTGAGCTTTTATAATCATCTACTACACCAAAATGTAACAACTTCATTCTCAGTTTATATAATTCATCTACTACAACCAAATGTAACAACTTCACTCTTAGCTTACATAATCATCTGCTACATCTGACTGCAACAGTTTCACTCTTTGCTCACATAATCATCCACTACAACTGATTCTAACAGTTTACTTCTTAGCTTACACAATCATCTACTACAACCAAATGTTACAACTTCATTCTTAGCTTACATTACATCCACTACAACTGACTGTAACAACTTCACTCTAGGCTTACATAATCATCTACTACAACCAAATGTAACCACTCTTAGCTTACATAATCATCTACTACACTCAAATGTAACAACTTCACTCTTAGCTTTGATAATCATCCACTACATCTGCCTGTAACAGCTTCAGTCTTTGCTTACATAACCATCCACTACAACTGACTGTAACAGCTTCACTCTTAGTTTACATAATCATCCACTACAACTGACTGTAACAGCTTCACTTTTTGCTTACATAATCATATATTACAGCTTACTGTAACAACTTCACTGTCAGGAAAGTTGTTACAGTCAGTTGTAGTGGATGATTATGTAAGCAGACAATACAGTTACTAGGTTCAGAAATACTCGATCATTATGTAAGCAGACATTGAGTTGCTACTTTCAAGTGCAGTGGAGGATTATGTAAGCCATCAGTGGCATTGTTACATTGGTTACATATAGAAACAGATACATTGTTGCAGTTGGTAAATGGCATATGCAAAAAGTGCAGACCAAGATCAGACTGATCAGGGTCTACACTATTTCCCATCCCACAAAGTATTTTAACACTTGTCATGCTGAATAAATTAAGATGCCACACCCATTTCTAACTGTCAGCCAATCAGATTACTTAATCCAGATTTATAATGTTGATATAAATTCACATACTGAATGACAAACAGTGCAGATCCAGATCAGTTGGCTTCTGAAGAAGCAAAGTGATCTGGATCTACACAGTTTTCAAAAGCATGACTTATCCGGGTTCAGCATGACAAGGGTTAAGAAATAACTGCCATACATAAAAAGCAAAATTTAGGCCAAAAAAAGTATGGAATTAAGTGCTCAAATTTTCAGGACAGTGAAATTGTTAAATTGCATATTAGCTGATGAATATGTAAATGGACAGTGAAAGCTTTGATCAGAGTGGGTGGGTGTGCAGACTGATCTGGGCCTTTGTTGCCAATATGCTCACAGACATCTTTTCCTGGGCACAGCCTGTATTATATTAGATTTACAAATTTCACACCAACTATTTTTAGGAGGTGCTATTTTCCTCAATTTATGTCAGAAGCGGAGTCTTGAGGCTGTTAATGCTGCAACTAAAACCCTGAAAATCTTGCTGGGTACCAAATAAGATGATTACCTAGTCAGCATATGGTAAATGTCCTAAAATTTCAAACATTTTATTCCATACTTTTTGTCCTAACTTTTGCTTTTTATGCAGTTGTTTCTTAACCCTTAATTTTTTGTCCTGCTGAACCTGGATATACCCTGCCTTTGCAAACAGTGTAGATCCAGATCAGTTGGCTTCTGCAGAAGCCAACTGATCTGGATCTGCACTGTTTGCCATTAAGTATGGGAATTTATAGCAACATTCCAGATCAAGTAATCTGACTGGCTGAAAATAAGAAGTAGGCATTGCATCTTAATTTATTCAGCATGACAAGGGTTAAAATACTTTGTTGAATGGCAAACACTGAAGACCCTTATCAGACTGCTCCTTCAGAGCAGTCTGTCTGGGTATGCACTGTTTGCATATGCCATTTGTCTGAAATTTTGGTGTATGAAATTTTAGGACATTTACCATACTGCTATTTCTTAATTAAATATCAAGCAATAAAATTGAATCTGTCTGATGTTCTGAATCCATGAACTATGAGAACAGGTTCAAAAAACTTTCTGGAAACTATACATTACACAATTAATTGACACATATCTGGCTTTCTTTGTTCATTTGTTGTATCTTTTACGATTTCTGTTGTTTTTGCAGCAGCGATAAAGATGTTATTTCAAATATCAACATATGCCACTGAAATGGAAGCCACAAATGTTTCTCATCTCAGAATGATATAATAAGCCTTGTATGTTCCAGGATTTTGTCACATTTCATCAAGATATGTTTTATCTGATTTAACAACTGCTTTTGTTCCAGCAAATCTATATCAGATAGAATCAGAACCGAACATATCAACAGCAGCTGCGATCTTACATCAGAATACAGAAAATTGGCTAATTTAAGATTTAGGTGCATTACAGTTTCATTAATCACACACATTGCAATTACTTCCCAAACAAGGATTGATTGGCAAGGCCCTGGATAAGTTAATTGGACTTAGTGTTCACATAAATATTTTCTAATTTTTAACTCTTTGTGTACTAGGTATAAGTCTAAGCATGCAACATTCTGAAATATTTAAAAAAAAAAAAAAAATTGCTTGAAATTTCATTTAATTTTGGGTTGATTGTTTAAATAAACCAAAATTTCCTTAAGGTTGATGTTCACATGATTATCATCATCACCCGATTTTTGGATTACATGCAGGTACACGGGCAACATCCACATCAGTGGGCCCCCTTCCATGTAGCTGGCTTGCTGCACGCATGGCAGATCTCACACCAGATCTCCAGGTGTGTCTACCATGAGAGTTGATAGCTGAGAGCTTCAACTCTCTGCGATCCTTCTCTGTCAGCTGCTTCCATGTCATCTTGGGCCTCCCAGGTGCATGATTTCCATCAACCTGTATGTCACAGGCTGCCTTGACTGCACCGTTGCAGTTCCCTGGCACCATGTACATCTGTAATCAGGGTCATTTGTACATGGAAACTCGCCTGAACTCTGCAGATTATGATCTTCATCTTTCCTGCATTTACTCTCAGCCCTTTCTCCTCCATTGCTTCTTTCCAAATCAAGAGCCTCCTGACACACTCCTTGAGCGATTCAGCTATGATAACAATGTCATTGGTATACAGGTCCTCCCAAGGGACCCCAGAGTGAAACAAGGCTTCAAGCACAAT
This sequence comes from Anodontia alba, assembly GCA_964016985.1. NCBI lineage: Eukaryota > Metazoa > Mollusca > Bivalvia > Lucinida > Lucinidae > Anodontia > Anodontia alba. The sequence goes on along the minus strand of OZ024825.1, from coordinate 97,842,958 downwards.
GATGAAGCAGTGGGCTGAGTACTGAGCCTTGATGAACAACGACCTTCACTTCAAACTCTTCATTGTACCCCTCACCAACACGGACACGGCTCAGCGCATTGGCATACATCCCGTGGACCAGTCGCAAAATCCACTCCTCCACACCAAGTTTTCTCAGCACTCACTAGATGACCTTCTCCAGGTCTACAAAAGCCATGTACAGTCTCTTGTTGGCAGCTAGATACTTCTCTTGCAGCTGCCTAACAACAAGGATTACGTCTGTTGTGCCTCTGCCTGGGACGAAGCCAAACTGGCAATCGTCGACTGACACCAACTATCTAGTGTGGCCATCCATAATCCTCTCCAGGACTTAAATCATGACCTGCTCTGTCAGTTTGAGACCACGGTAGCTGCCCCTGTCCAATGCATCCCCTTACCCTTGTAGAGGCAGACAATGAAACTCTGCTCCCAGTCGGAGAAGGTTCATCAGTGGTCTGGGTCCCAGTCAAACTCAACTGAGAAGCCTTTGGTAGTACTCTAACCAGGCCTGCTTTGAGTCTTTGGTCATCAACATCTCCCCTGCATCATTCTTCAACAGTTTGTCACCTACAACATCAGCATTCTCTCTTCAAAACTGGTTAGCAAGGCAGTAGAGTTCTGAAGACTTGGGGTCAATATTCTCATAGAGCTTCTTGTTGGCTTCTTGATGAGCATGGTGCACTGCATGTCTGGCAATGCGTTTGGCTGCATCCTATGATGCCCTAGTACCTTTACCAGTCTTCCATGCTTTGAAAGCTTTCCCCTTGGCAGCAATGGCCTTTTCCATGAGCTCATTCCACCACCAGGTTTCACAAAGCTTAACGTTGGGGCCGAGTTGTGCCACACAACTCCTTAGCTGTCTTGAGCAGGCCTGTCTTGATGTTGTTCCAGATATCCTCAGTGGTAGCATCAGCTACACCTGCAGAAGCACTCACATGCAAGTTGAAGACCTCCTTGAAATGACTGATCATCTGAGGGTCTTTAAGCTTCCAAACTTTAAGAAGAGGGGTGAGCTTATGCTTGGATTTGGGTGGCACATCAATTCTCATGTCGCATACAAAAAGCTGATGTTGCATGGCTTTTTCCGCACCAGGGATCATGTTCACATCTGTGACAAGTTTGCGCATGATCCTATGGAAAACGATGAAGTCTATCTGCATGGCTGCATTTCCCAACTGGTACGTGATGAGATGGCTGTCACGTTTCTTGAAACATATGTTCCCAAAAAACAGGTTGAATGCTAGGGCATACTCTAGGGTTCTCTCACCCTCAACATCTGGTTCAGGCCTGCCATACCCCATCCCACTATGCACTGCCCTGTATCCAGTGCCTGCCTGGCCTACATAGCCATTCCAATCTCCGCACGGGATCAGGAATTTGAATTCTAGGATCCTGCCAGTCAAAGCATATAGCTGGTCAAAGAACAGGTCCTTAACCTCATCACCTAGACCTCTCTGTGGGACATACACAGACAGAAAGGTAACCACATGCTGGCCAACTATAAGCTTCACTAAGATGATTCTGTCAGAGACTCACTGCACCTCAAAAACTTTCTGTATCCTCTCTTCCGCCACAAACACTCCTACATCAGCAGTAGTGCCTTTGTCATTTCTGGACCAGTAGAGCTTGTACCTGGTGTTCTTGCCCTTGATTGTGCTGCAGTTGCCACCACTGTATCTGGACTCCTGAATATAGCAGACATCTACTTCCCTGTGGGATAGTCACCTTGCAATCACCTCCTCTCAGAGTGTTCATATTGAGTGTTCGCAGCCGCGATTGTTATGTACATGTATTTGTAAGCCTTGCTTTCATGGATCACCCATGCACACTTGGTGCCGCTGTCTGTCACCAAGCGCTGCCCTGTCCACTTTATACTCAACCCAGGGCACGTTGAGTATGAGTTAGGAGTACTAATGGTCTGAAAATTTGTCTCGACCCAAGCGGAATTTGAACCCACGACATCCCGCTTGAAAGTCAAGAGCGCTAACTACTAGGCCACCCAGCCCACTTAACCAATGAAATTAAACTTCATTTGAATTTAAATAAAATGGATAACAAAATACCAAAACCAAGTTGATTTGCATTCCCCTGCAAATTGTTATTTCTTTTTTCATATTGTGCTGAACTAAACATATTAATTCTATACAACATAACCGTAATTTCTGTCAGATAAAGGTCTAGAACTGATATCATTCAAAAGTAAAACAAAAAATGACTTAAAAATTATTTTAAGGAATACAATTAATAGTGTTAACAAACTAAGGGAAGTAATTAAAGCTGTGCAGGCGTTAGCTTCTAACAAGTATAGCTTCTAAAAATAGGATAATAAATACTTACTGTAGGTTGTATTTCCCCTGAGTTTTCAGGAAAACTGACCTGGGCAAAGAGTATAGACCCAGATCAGACACCACAGAATGTTGCCTCAAATCAGGATCTACACTGTTTGCCACATACCCAGCTGTTTTATACCCTTCAACAGGTAGTCAAATTGACTTGTTCAAAATTTAGAAGTTAACCCTTGTCCTGCTGAACCCGGATATACCTGCCTTTGCAAACAGTGTAGATCCAGATCAGTTGGCTTCTAAAGAAGCCAACTGATCTGGATCTGCACTGTTTGCCATTATGTGAATTTATAGCAACAGTCCGGATCAAGTAATCTGACTGGCTGAAAATTAGAAATGGGTGTGGCATCTTAATTTATTCAGCAGGACAAGGGTTAAGCAAGGAGTTAAAGGTTCTGCACCGTTTTCTTAAATTACAGGAAACTAATGGTTAATTCCGAATTCAGGACCATTTCCTCAGCCTACAATCAGAGACAATCAACCCACCAGTGCTGTCAGTGCTTTGATTTTCCATAGGAGATGTGTTGTGCCTGTTGAAAATGCCAACAGTGCAAATTCTGATCAAACTACTGTAGATTTGAGTCTATACTGTTTGCTAATACTTATCTGTCCCAATGTTTAAGATAAACATGCCACAACTGTGAGAAATTTGTCAAAAACATGTACCAATATTTGATTTTTTACAAATGGTTTGTAATGATGCAGAAAACACTTAATTTAAAAGAGCTACACTTCACATGTATTAATTTCCAGGGAAAAGTTTTGACACTGGTAACTTGGCATTTTAAGGGGAATGGATACATTTTTATGGGAGATAACTTTGTTAAAGTTGTTTGCCTCTTTTCTGAAAAAGGGTCTACTCTAAAAAGAAAGAATTTGAGACCCCTGGATCTGCAGTCAGACGTACTTCTGACTGCACTATGGAGCCCAGCAGAATTGATTGAAACTATCAAAGTATTTAGCTTGAATTACACGATGTTTGAACACACGATGTTTAGGATACCAATTAGACTAGCTACTAGTGGGATATCAATATTATTTTCATCAATCAATTATAATTATTAATTTACTTAATGAACCGAGGGCCATCTACTACTTACTGCTTGCCTCACCTCTTTGATAGCAGCAACTAATCTTGATGTCAGAGACCAACTATTAGAGACTGGCTATACAAGATGTCAAACATAAATTTGAATCAGCTTATAGTAAGGAGTGATAAAACATGACATCAAGGTCTAGGAGCTAGTCTAGATACCAGTGTGCTTAGCTCGGTAACATTTTTGTGTGTGACAAAAATTTGTGAATAATTAACATCACGAAAACATACCTATATAATTCTGACCCCCTTAAACCCCACTTTTGTATAGTAAAACTGGGGTTTATAGGGGGTATACATTATTTGTCTTATTTCTGCTCAAAAACATAGATTGTGGGTACTCGTTAGAACTGCAGTGAGGAAGTTCTAATGAGTACCCACAATCTATGTTTTTGAGCAGAAATATGAAAAATATCAGAATTTTTATCAGAAAACTTTCAGTTTTGGGTGGTGAAATTTTCAGTATATTTGAATAGGCGTGTTTTCATAATATAACAAGCATTTTGCCTTAATCTCTTGAGGAAAAAAAAAACACAATACATTTCATCAGAAATTCTGAGTTGGGTTCAACAATGTTTCAAGCCTAATTATGTTCTCCCTCTGTCTTTCTATCTCTCCAGCATCTCTTATTAGTTAGAAGAAAAATGCAAACTATTTCTCTCTTTTTTCCTGAAGTCTCTATTATCACAGTTATAGGAAATGGTAGGTGCAAAGCAAATATACAAAAAATGAAATCGCAAATTACAGTTTTATCTTGACTGGAACCATCAATGTCAAAAACCTACAACTCTCCCACTAATAAAAATTAATGATGGTCTCCAATTACTCTTTTATTTCTTCAACATTTCAAAATTAATAAGGCTCACATCAGAGGCCCTCCCACTCATTTTTCATGCAAAATTTGATTTCTCCTCAAGCAAAGAAAAGTTTTTGACAGAAATCATTCCTCAAAGACTCTGGCAGCCAGTTTAGGGAGATGTCTGTCCATGATAACTGAAAATAAATGGGCCTCCATATTGTTTGGCATAATCTGAGTGGTATCCAGTAAAAATGGTGCTTAACATTATTTGCAAACCCTGAATGCCCAAATCTGCCCATCAGTATGGACAGCTTGATTGTGACCTCCCACTGTCACCAGTAAACCAGAAGTACCAAATGATTCAAGTGAACAGTGAAGGCCCTGATCAGACTGCACAGTTGTGCAGTCTGACCAGGCCTTCACTGTTCACTTTATGTGCCCTTTTTGCATGACTCTGCTCATCAGAGGAAATAGCACTAAACACAACATGGGGTGGAACTGACATGCCAAAAATATGGGGTTGTAAGCAAAATAATGGGCTATAAAAGCCTTTTATGTGGGTCTGAGAAACTTATGATTATTTCATTTATTTTTTTGTTTTTCATCTTCAAAGAATAAATGTAAACAAACCATGATATCTCTAAAGGTGACTCTAATGATCTTGTTTTCATACAACTCAAAAGTCTATATACATAATTTTACTCTACAACAATAAAATATTATAGTCCTGAAAATTGGTACCATACTAGGACGGCATGGTAAGCATATATGTATACATGAAACAGAATCAGTGTATTTTTTTTTTCAGCATTTCTTGCCAGTTCCAGTTCAAATTTCAGGGATAACAGAACACTCGCTAGGATTTATTAAAACAGGAGTCCCATATCTAAAGCCTTCTTATATAAAACACTGGAGTCCCAATACTAAAGTCACAACATGTGATTTAATCAAATTCATAAAACAAAAAAGTTGGAGACCCAGACTACGAAATAGGAGTCCAAGACTGCAAAGGTCAGAGAAAGTTTGAAATCAGGGGGAATGGATGGATGGCAAGGAACCAACAGAACACCAGGTCAATGTAAATCATCATATTTACCCTCAGTATTTGCAGAGTCAGTCCTGAGCAAACCTGTAGACCCAGATCAGATGCCACAGAATGCAGCATCTGATAAGATCTACAATGTTTGCAACCCATCCAGTTTTTAAACACATCAACAGATAGTGAAATGGACTTGTTCAAATTGTAGGAAGATTGGTAGTATGGTAAAGTGTTAACCCTTGTCCTGCTGAACCTGGATACACCCTGCCTTTGCAAACAGTTTAGATCCAGATCAGTTCTGGATCTGCACTGTTTATCATTAAGTAGGTGAATTTGTATCAACAAACTGGATCAAGTTATCTGACTGGGTAACAATTACAGATGGGAGTGGCATCTCAATTTATTCAGCATGGCAAGGGTTAAAGTGTCTGAATGGTTGGACGAAATGTAGTAAAAAGGTTCAGACAAGCTTGCAAATCTCCACATGCAAATAAGTCAATGGGGATATGGTGTGAAAAAAATAAATATCTGTTGCAGTTCAGTCAATCAAATCATTTCAATTCTCATCTTATTAGTGGTCCTTTTTTTTATATACCGGTATGCACAAAATAATATTGTTTCAAATGCAACACTTTCCACAACAACAATAAAAAAAATACACACTTTCACTAATAAGATTAGGGGGCTAGATACACTTGGTAGATTTTCTGCCATCTTGTAAACAGGGAGATAACTTTTGTGACTTCCTTTTTTGTCTTCTTGCATACCAAGCCCCTTGTGAGAGTCTGATCAAGAGACTTTGGCACACCAAGCTCCTTGTGAGTATGATCAAGAGACTAGCACACCAAGCTCCTTGTGAGTATGATCAAGAGACTTTGGCACAACAAGCTCCTTGTGAGTCTGATCAAGAGACTTTGGCACACCAAGCTCCTTGCGAGTCTGATCAAGAGACTGGCTCTCTGGGTTGCTAAGAATCCAATGTTTCTTGAGGTAGACAGTACAGATTCTGATCAGACTGTGTGAATGGATAGGCTGGTTGGAGTCTTCACTGGGCACACATATCAGATGGTAAAGTTTCTCAAGTGATTTTGCCTGTGGCTGGCAAGTTTCCTCTCAGAATATCAAAGTAAGCACATTTTATAGGGGAACATTAACCATTACCACTCTATGGGCAAATTCAGCAGATGACAAACTGATATTTTCCCCAGAAAACAGCCTTTGAAATTTCATGCAAATTGTCTCCCAAAGAGACCATTTGCAGGAAATCTCAAAGCTTTTTTTCCTGAGATAAATAAGAAAAATATTTCAAAATGTTGTTTACTGAAATGTTTACCCAACATGATAAGATTAACTTGGAAATTTAAACTGTAAATTACACACCTTTCTCAATAAATCAGAAATGTGGTAAACCCCATTTCAGTTTCCTGCCGTGACTCAGTTTAGATTCAAACCAAAAGTTTTTATTTAGTTTCCCTAGTAACTATATATGAGTTTAACACCATAAATATGTGCTCTCAGTTTACTGATAAATTGTCAGTTTAATGTAAATGGATAAACCTGAAGATCTGGCTGCCATTTTTTCAGGCAACTTTTGTGACTTTCTTTTGCTGTCCTGCACACCAGTCCCCATCTGAAAAGGAGTCTACTCTATAAGGAAAGAATTTGTGGGCAACTTCTTTCCTTAAAAAGCAGACCCATTTTCAGATGGGGGCAAAAAAAATGTTAACAGAGTTGCCTCCTTTGAAAGTGTACCCATTCCCCTTAAAGATATTCAGTATTCAACACTTTGCATGCTGGGTAAAAAATTCTGCAGACGACATTTTGAAATATTTTTCTTATTTTTTCTAGAAAATATGATTTGACACTTCATGCTAACTGTCTCATAGGGAGACAGTTGGCATGAAGTGTCAGATCCTATTTTCTAGGAAAAATAAGGAAAATATCATCAGTTTGTCGTCTGCTGAATTCGCACATAGCATGATAAGTGTTAAAAATGTTTTGTAAATTTAAGGGTACCTTGTTCAATGGTCCCTTCCTATTTGAGCCACATCATAAGGAGGTGAAATGTCAATGCCTATCTTCTGGTAGACTGGCTGAATTCATTTCTGCACTTGTCTTATGTCATCTTTCTATCTCTTCCTGTAGCCTTATTTGTCTCTTTAATCCCTTTCACTGTTTTACTGCAGAATCTTTTTTAACTAAGGGACATAACTGATTTGAAAAGCTTAAGCTACACTGGATTGTACACCTTAAAGAAAAGATAGATTCTGAAGCCAGAGTAATTTTCTGGGAAAAAATCAGAAAAATATTTCAGAATGTCATCTGCTGAAACTAAAACCCAACATGCTGAATGTTAAGAGTGTGGAGAAACAGCACATTTACTTCTTGTAGTCTGGTTATTCTGCTCTAATATCTACCATAAAAAATATTTATGCTCTGGACATGCTGCAACAAACAGTGTAGACCTGATCAGCACTGTTCAGTATTAAGCTGCTACTTTTTGGAAGTCAAATGGACATGTTAGAAGTTTTAGATAAGCACTGTCAGGAATTACGGCATCTAAATATTTAGGGTTATTAGGATTTGCAGATCACATAGGTCTAGATAAAAGTGGGTATCAGGTAAAGAGTTTTCTTATTTCTCAATGAATGCATATGTTGTGGGTACTCATTAGAAGTGCCTCAGTGAGGCACTTCTAATGAGTACCCACAACATATGTTTTTGTCGAGAAACAAGAAAATTATAGATACTTTTGGGTTGAAAAAAGCACCTCATCAAGAGCTATGAGATCATGTGGCATCTAAATATTTGAGGTAATTGGGATTTGAAGGAAACAGTAAAAATTTAGGTCAGATGGTATGGATGCAGAAGCTGGTTAGTCTGCACAGTAATTTTGGGTTTTACAGCTCTTTCCACAGTATTTAAGTCATACTGAGACAATAAATGGGTGATAATGAAAGGCTCTGTGCAATGAAGCACCATACAGTCATATGCTGAATTCTGCCTCAAGTGGGATTCAAACCAACAACCTTAAGGTCAGGAGTGCTGAATACTCAGACATGCAGATGCTTCAGTGTTCACATGGAAAATTGTTTGTTTTGCAAAGTGTGGTTCAAACACAAAATATAACAAAATACAACTATCTTCTGCTCTACTTTAGGCTTTTTGTGCAATTTCTGAATGGCTCCAAAGATTCTGTCTGATTTAGAAGATTTGAATTTTGAATTATAAACAATCATTCTTGTTCACACTTGCCATATCTTTCATCATTACTACAATATTTATAGTCTCAAACCAGCCATTAATCTTAACTTGTAACCTGCAGCAGACACCATTTTAAAATATTTTTCATACTTTTCTCTTAAAATAGGTTTGACATTTCATGTGACTTGTCTCCTTAGAAGACAATTCACCTGAAATGTCAAACCCTGTTTTATGACAGCAGACATTTTAAAATATTTTTCTAACTTTTCCCATAGCGACAAGATTTTACAATATTTTTTCTTACTTTTCCAATAAAACATGTTTGACATTTCATTAAATTGTCTCCTAGGGGGACAATTCACCTGCTATGTCAAACCTTGTTTTATGGAAAGAAGAAAAATATTTAAAATGTTATCTGCTGATTTTGGCTAAAGAGTGCTAGATCTTAACCCTTAAAGCGCCAAGAAAGCCTGCATCTGAAAATGTTGTCTGTTTTGTCGTCTGCTGAATATTCTTGCAAACTTTTCAAACCTATTTTTTGCATACCGGCAAACAGTGTGGACCCAGATCAGACTGCTCCTAGAGGAGCAGTCTGATCTGGGTCCACACTGTTTGCAAACATGACTTTTAAAATCACAAGCAGATGACAAAGCAGACGACAATTGTTATGATTGGCGCTTTAAGGGTTAAGATTAAAAAACAATATGTTAAGTTTGCCTTCAACACTTAGCATTCTTGGTAAAAATTTGAGCAGACAATATTTTGAAATATTGTGTTATTATTATTTTTTTTTTTTTTCCCTGAAAATAAGATTTCACATTTCATACAAATTGTCTCCTTTGCAAATTCTGAAGAATAAAAAAAAAGCATTAATATCATCAGTTTGTCATCTGCTGAATTTGCCCAGAGAGTGGTAAAGATTAATTTAATTATAAGGCCTCTTATCTGGGTTATATGGGTTCTGGGGTAATAAGTTTTTGTGTTAATTAATTTGTGGATCAGTGTTATCATATTTTATGACAAAAACAATAGGTGATTATCAGACAAAAAAGCAATATCATCTTGGGTGGGACTGAGGGAGGTCCACTTTCCAGTTTCTGAACTGATACCATGGTTACAGCACAATAACTAGCACAGCACCAGTCTAGTGATACTTTTTATGGTGTGAATGTATTTTTCTAGGGGGTAATTTTGGTATTTTGATAACCCTTCTACCTTATCAGTTTTCTGATTGGATGACTTAGGTTAATGGTAGTTCACCTAAAGTCAAGTATGAAAAATTCAGCCTATTATTGGTTGATTTATGGTTGACAGATAAGGACCAGTCTAGATGACTGGCTTTGATTAGAAATATCAGAAATATGACAGTCCACTCTAATTTTTCTATACCTCATGTGCAATATGACCCTATTTTTATCTCCTAATGCTAATTGATTTATTGCCCAGTTATCTTTTTTTAATTGCAGTATATCATATTCTAATTGATGTGAAGCAAATATGGAAGATAACTGTACAAAAGGTAAATGAACTTCGAAACTGCAAAAGAGTTTATGCCTTTCTACACCACAGTCTCTTTATACTGACAGCTATAGCCAGCATCGGTGGCTCAGTTGGATGCGCCGTCTGACTGGAGACCAGGAGGTCGCGGGTTCAACCCCCGCCGAGGTCGGCAACATTCTTTCGTGGAGATTGATCATGAAATATTTTCTACGGTCATTCTCTCCCTTCCGCTGATTCAAGAAGGGCAGTTGTCAGTTTCTGGTGAAAGAATGTGCACAATACTGGTTAACCGCTTAGAGGACTAAGCCTGCCCAATAAATGTGTGGTTAGGTAAACTGACCGCGCTCGACATGACCCCATTGGGTTGAATGGGCCGTAAAACCTCAACACAAACAAACAAAACAAATACTGACAGCTATTGCTAAAATCCAAAGCAAAAACTTCATTAGGGTATATATATGAAAATTTCAAACACATTATTCCATACTTCTTTGGCCTAAATTTTGCTTTTTCAGCAGTTGTTTCCTAAAATATTTACTGGAATGGCAAACAGTGTAGACCCTGATCAGACTGAGCAGTCTGATCTGGGTCTGCACTTTTTGCATATGCCAATGTGTCAGACACTTAGGTATACAAAATTTTAGGACATTTACCATAGTTAAACAACTGTGTTGTATCCAAACAAAAATGTATCGATTATATAGAAAAATGACCATATATGGTGTTATATCCAACAAAAATATATGGATTATCTAGAAAAATAACAATTTATCTGAAAAGCACAAAAAAATGTCTCAAACTGTTCTCTGCTAAAATCAGGGTCTATACTGTTTGCCAGCAGAAGATTTTCACTCTTTCCCCACTAGTGGCAACTTTTTGGCATCTGCTGATAACCTTTGCAAACAGTGCAGACCCAGATCAGGCCCAACAAAATGTCTGGCCTGATCTGGATCTAAACTGTTTGACTCTCTGACGGTATTCTTGAAAGATTTTTTTGAAAAAGTTAATTTAAAAAAAAAAAAATCCACAGATGACAAAAAAAGCATGCAAAATTACCCAGCATGCAAAGTTAAGACACATCAAAAGTAAAATGGACATATTCTCAAACTTTGGGACAAGTAGCCTGAGGAGTTAACATGTCAACTATTTAGGGTAAGTACAGGAAACCGGGCTTGAACAATTGAACTGAAATTAACACTGTTATACAATATTAGCTTTCACAAAAAGCTTCATCTATGCTTAGCACACAATAAATGTTAAAGCTGATTGAAGCTTGACAGCAAAATGTCAAGTATCATGTTAACCCTTGTCCTGCTGAACCCGGATATACCCTGCCTTTGCAAACAGTGTAGATCTAGATCAGTTGGCTTCTGAAGAAGCCAACTGATCTGGATCTACACTGTTTGCCATTTAGTATGTGAATCTATATCAACAAACTTGATCAAGTAATCTGATTGGCTGAAAATTAGAAATGGGTGTGACATCTTAATTTATTCAGCAGGACAAGGGTTAATTCATCAAGTAGTCTCCATAAAAAGAAGACCAATGATTGGACCATGAAATGTAAGTCACACTGACCTATACTTAAAGCTAATGCTTTGTTATAATAATGTTAAGCAGTCCATGGAGAACAGCATTGGACCAGTCCATGGTGTCTCATAAGGTGCTTCCGGAGCAATGGCAAATTTTAAGATTGGGCGTAGACAATGAGATGGGTGTAGACAATGAGATTTATCTTCAAGAAAAATAACAAAAACGTGATAGGATAACACCCCACCATTATTGTGTCGCTGGTAGATAACCCTGTCAAAAACTGACGAAATTTCCCAATGAGTAATCCCAAACCAGATCTCCACAATATCAATGCACATATCAAAGTTGGTGAAAATCCATTGATATTTACTCCTTAAACTAAAATATGGACGTTTGCTGTCAAAAATTGACAAAATTGCTCATTTAATAAAGATCCAAAACCAGATCTCCACAATATCAATGCACCATTGACATTTACTCAAGTTATTGCCAAGAAATGAAAATAAGGACAGATGGATGGATGCACAACAGACTGATGGACAGATGGACAGACAGATGAGCAGGTAGACATGCAGACAGGCAGACGGATAGACACACGGACAACCAACCTGATACCATAATACCCCGCCACTATCGTGTGGTGGAAAAACAACAAAGGAAAACAGTATCAATGGATCCAGATAAAGAGAGCATTCAGAAGATCATTTATGTTATTTTTGCATCAAAAAATATCTTGTAGGTATTCTCTCGAACTCAGTGAGTACTGCCACAAAGAACATTTTCCATGCAAAAAAAAAAAAAAAAAAAAGATGAGAAAAAAATATGGTAAATGTCCAAAAATTCTGAACATATTATTTCATACATTTTTTCCCTATAAAGTTTTGTTTTTTATGCAGTTGTTTCCTAAAATGCTTTGTGGAATGGCAACAGTGTAGACCCTGATCAGACACTTCCTTCAGGAGCAGTCTGATTTGGGTCTGCACTGTTTGCATATGCTGATTACAAAACTTCAACGAATTTTCACCTTATCTGGAACTGGTGGTATCATTCAGTGGATCTGATGCAGATCAGATGTTTATTTCTTTCTCTCATTCATTTGCCCTAATCTTCCCCTAAGTTGGTGGAAGATGACAATCACCTGTGAGGTTCACTGACTGCTGAGTACATAGAGGGAATGGTCCATGTTACTAACATTTCTTATCTGAACACATAAAACACAACTGTTCATTTAAATCATCTTTTAATTTCCCCTGAGTTAGGCCAAAAGAAAATGGGCTTTAGATTCTCAGACATGTTCTTAAAAAAAATAGAGGCATGGGTGCAGTTTTTATTTTTTATTTTTTCCAGTTGGGTACATTCTTGGACTTTTTCGTTGCTTTGGTAAAACAAAATGGCAGTGCCTATCCAGAAAGATTCTGAAATGCAAGTTATCAGTCTCAAATAACAAAAACAGATCATAATTTACTGACTTTCTTTGCAAGCAAGTGAAAAAAACCATGTACGAGTGCATAACGTAAATACAACGTCGGCTCAACGTCGATGCAACGTCATGACGTTGCATCGACATTGAGCCGACGTTGTATAAACGTCATGTGCCCGCTGGGATGTATTTCTGGTCTTGATTACAATTTTGGCTAAAAAGGTTCTCAGATAAATGAGAAAGCTCTAGAGTCATGTATTTTTCTGGGTTGAAAAAAAAATCCCATTGAAAAAATTTGTTTAAATTTGCATGACAACGTTCGGACAGAGGCATTGTCTGAGAATCACTCATTTTTTTATTTGGCCTAAGCAGATAAACCACAGCTACAACTTTCCCAAGTGCATTTTTATGACCCATCAGCAGTATTTCAGTGATACTGTGCCAAAGCCTTGAAAGGCAGGATGAAAACATGATACAGATGTTTGCAAAAAGAAAATTCAAAAACGTGAGCAGCACAGCTTTGGATAAGGTGCTTTTTTCATCTGAAATATACCAGTATTTTTCTTATTTCTCTTCAAAAGCTATGCTGTGGGTAGTCATTAGAAGCACTTGGCCTGACTGAGGTGCTTCTAATGAGTATCCAGTGGATACCCCCACTTATCTGAGCTATGGAGCTGCAACAGAAGATAATGTACCAGACATGCCCTGTGAAGAATTAGATCAGCCTGGACTCACATGCAGTCTGTTCAGAGTCTGCAATATCCTCAAAGAATCCATGAATATTTGGCTAATCAAAAAGCACCCAGTAAAGATGCCAGAAGGCACAGGTTTACAGGCTGATCTATTATCTTTGCTGGGAGGAGATGCCCCATGGTACAACATGGCTATATGAAGTGTATCCAGATATTTTTTCTTACTGGTATTTCTGCATGAATGCATATGCTGGGTACTTGTTATAACATTGCCGAAATGCATGGATGCAACTGGAAAATGGCCATTTGGCATATACAAGTGAATTGGCTTATATAGCGTAATAGATTCTAAAGAACTGAGCCCAGTTATTCAAAACTAATGATGTTGTTATTTAACATAATGTTAAAACTTTGATCAATAAATATGGCATATATGCTAATATTTTTGCTGAAAAAATGAGAGTAGCTTTTGCATTTGCAAAAGCTACTCACATTTTTTTAGCAAAAATACCTGTAAATTAGATATTGTATTTACTAGAACAGTTAACTTTTGACCACTAATGAGCTTGTTAAGCTAACAATGCTTTGAAGAACTGGGCCCTGATGTTTGAAGACAATGAACACACTCACAAAACTGAAACAACTGAAGTGTCAAGTTTTCTGGGCCAGATTGGCTAGACTATTGGGTCCAAATTCCTTTTATATCTCAAAGCACCTTATATACAACACTGTGCCCCATAACAAACTGTGTTATAAAAAGGTTCAAGTGTACTCATGACTTTCCAATTAAATACATTGTTAGATCATCTCACTGAGATGATTCAAATGATTTTTGCAAAACATTGTGGAGAAATAAAAGAAAAAAATCAAGATTTGTGTGAATATACCATTCTCAGGAGCCATTGTTAGTTACTCCCAGGTCTAACTCTAGCTCAGATGATTATCCAATTCAATGTTTTTCTTATTTCTCCACAAAAACATATTGTGGGTACTAATTAGAAGAGTCTGCTTACCCAAAACATATGTTTTCATGGAGAAGTAAGAAAACTATCAACACCTTTCAGTTGAAAAAAAAACAACAAAAAAAACAACAAAACAACAACAAAAAACATCATATCTAGAGCTATACAGGTAGTGTGAATGCTGTCTGCCAATTTAATTTATTTATCCAACTTTTGTTCCATTTCAGGACTAAAAACATATAAGAGCCACATCACTAGAAAAAAGTTTATCAGAGCATATGCAAACAAAGATGAGCCTGCAAATCCATGCCTCACCAGGGCCTTTGGTCTTTGTCAGTATGGTCAAACTGGTCTTAAAGGCCACCTGTATTAAGCAATTACTTATCTGAAAAGGCCACTATTTTAGATCTCATAAAGGTGAAGCTGTATTAACCCTTGTCCTGCTGAACCCGGATATACCTTGCCTTTGCAAACAGTGTAGGTCCAGATCAGTTGGCTTCTGAAGAAGCCAACTGATCTGGATCTGCACTGTTTGTCATTAAGTATGTGAATTTGTTTCAAAATCCAGAATCAAGTAATCTGATTGGCTGAAAATTAGAAGTGGGCGTGGTGTCTTAATTTATTCAGCATGACAAGGGTTAAGCAAGCCCCTGTCATTTTGGCTTTCAAACAGGTGCTTGCTTAACACAAGTTAAACTGTATATTCTGTATTGATATACACTGACCAACAAACCTGTAAGCAGAAAGTGATGGCCCTGATCAAACTGCACAGATGTACAGTCAGATCAGGGCCTTCACATACATGCCATACCTCACACTGTGAGACAAAATCTCACAGAATTTTGGCCCTTCTGGACCCCGTTTCCCATAAGATTTTCAAATCTCACAGAATTTTCATACCATTTAATAAGCTTTTTTTTGAAGAACTAGAAATAAATCACACATTAGCATGGCTATCCCAAGCTTAATTCATTAAAATAATGGCTTTTAACTTACTTATGTAGGCTTGAAAGTGATTTTCATAAAAATCTCACAGAATTTCATCAAATCTCCCCTAAAAATTTGCAAAATCTCACAGATTTCTGTCAACAGCTAATGGCATGTATGCCTTCACTGCCTGCACACATCCCACAGGCCCATTTTTCTCCAGTCAAGAGCTGATATGTAACATACCTTTTTATTTCAAGGGTCAGTCAGTATATGTATGTAGAGCTACACTGACCAACAAACCTAAGCAGACAGTAAAGGCCATGATGTTAAGTCTGATCAGTGCTGTCACTCTGCATATCTCCTAGCCAGCCTCAGCGGCTCAGTCAGATGTGATCAGCCCTGCCAGGTCGGGCAACATTGGAGATTGATCATGAAATAATTTCTACAACTGTTCTCTCCCTTCCATTGATTCAAGAGGGGAAGTTGTCAGTTTCTGGCAAAAGAATGTGCACAATGACTGGTTAACCACTAAGAGACTATAAGCCTGCCCAGGAAAAGTGTGTTGGGGTAAACTGACCGGCTCAGATGACCTTAATGGTGTTGATTGGGTGACCTTAATGGTGTTGATTGGGCCATTAAACTCCAAACCAACTAACCACATACATCCCAAAGGCCCATTTTACTCAAGTCTGGAACTGGTATGTAACATACCTTTTTAATTCCAGGGTCAGTAAACACTGACTTCCAGATATAAGCATATTCAGACAGACTGAGAGATTTATTTGACAGCAGAGAATGTTATTTACAGCCAATATAAACACTACTGCTGCTGGCTTCCATTATACCAGGATTCCTATTAAAACATTTCTTGATTAGATTACTTTTTAAATACACTTTCACTAAGATTTAGAATTTATTTCTGTCATCTTATTGTCTATGCCCATGGGCGTAGACAATCCTAGTGTTTGACATTGCTCCAGATGCACTTTATGAAAGGTCAAAGACTGGTCCAATGTCGTTTTCTATGGACTGCTCAATATTATTATAACCAAGGATTTGCTTTCACAAACAAGCTTCGTCTATGCTTAGCACACATTGTGTGCTAAGCATAGACCAAGCTTTTTGTGAAAGCTAATACTTGTAAGATAATGTTAGTATGATAGTGGAGTTTGATAACTACTGCCCACTCTTACATATTGAGAAAACTCTTGAGCATACTTCAAAGCTCCGCCGGCCTAGGTGGCTCAGTTGGATGCGCCGTCCGACTGGAGACCAGGAGGTCACGGGTTCAACCCCCGCCAAGGTCGGCAACATTCTTTCGTGGAGATTGATCATGAAATATTTTCTACGGTCATTCTCTCCCTTCCGCTGATTCAAGAAGGGCAGTTGTCAGTTTCTGACGAAAGAATGTGCACAATACTGGTTAACCGCTTAGAGGACTAAGCCTGCCCAGTAAACGTGTGGTTAGGTAAACTGACCGCGCTCGACATGACCCAATTGGGTTGACTGGGCCGTAAAACCTCAACACAAACAAACTTCAAAGCTCCTGAAAAGGCACTTTTTTCAAACAAATAATTTGACATTTTTTCTTATTTCTCTAGGAAAACATATGCTATGGGTACTTCTAATGAGTACCCATATCATATCTTTTCAATAAGAAAGATATTTACCTGGTACCCCTCTTATCTAGAGTTATGATTCGTGCACCATGCATGCCTAGGCCAGACTGTGCATAGTTACAGTCTAGTCAGAGCATGCACAGTCCCATCTTAAAAATCCACAATAACATTTTTTGGTGAACTGGGCACATGGAGATTCAACTGTGCAGGCTGGTCTGCAAGTTAGCATATGATGAAGACAGGTTTCATCACGAAAACACGCCTATATAATACTGACCCCCTTAAACCCACTTTTATATAGTAAAACTGGGGTTTACAGGGGTATACATTATTTTTCATATTTCCTCTAAAAACATAGATTGTGGGTATTCGTTAGAACCGCCTCTTCAAGGCGGTTCTAACGAGTACCCACAATCTATGTTTTGAGCAGAAATATGAAAAATATCAGAGTTTTTGTCTCAAAATTTTCAGTTTTTGGAGGTGAAATTTTCTTTATATTTGAATAGGCATGTTTTCGTAATGATGTCATGAAAAGATTTATTGCTGCTGTATCATTGAAAGATAATATTGATTAAATTCAAAATAACAAAAGAGAAGTTATCAGATATAGATGCAAATAGCAAATTAAGACAGCATATATGATGTGGGGTCTTTCCTTTTTACAAACTGATTCTATAATATCCATACTTCCTTAACCTTGACCTTAAAGTGCCATACAAAATTGTAGCAGACAACATTCTTTATTACTATTATTTTCTGAGAAAATAAGGCTTGACCTGTCAAGCCTTATTTTCTCAGAAAATATTAGAAAAATATCACAAATCTGTCATCCTGTCATCTGCTCTGTTGTGACTAGCATTTTTAAATGGTTTAAGGGTCTACTTTCTTTTATATAATAAAATCATCAAAAATCTAATTTACACCAGATCTGAGTACCTCAGCTGTGACTTGGGCAAATGAAATTTACTTAATAGGAAAACATGAATCATTCATAAAACCACTCATTCTCTGTATTTGTGAGGAACCTCGCTTGGAATAATCAACACGATATTGTATGCAAATCATGACGACTAAGGCCAGGCCAAAAATTCATGCAGACAAGTCAGGATTTTCACAATTTTTCTGAAAACAATCTACAAGGTACAGGACAGTAATATGATTGGAGTTGGCTATCAAGTTGGTTTGTTATGGTTTCGCATCCCTTTCAACAATCTTACATTCTATGACAGTGTCTGTTTCCTTTTATAATGCTGACCCCTCTGGAAGCAAATTGTTTTGTTTTAGAGTAAGCAGACTCCTTTTCAGAAAGAAAAGCAAATAGGAAGCCACAAAAGTTCTCTCCCTTCGCAGAAATGGCAGAAAACCTACCAAGTGTATCAAGTCCCTGTTGAACCCGGATATACCCTGCATTTGCAAACAGTGTAGATCTAGATCAGTTGGCTTCTGATGAAGCCAAATGCTCTGGATCTGCACTGTTTGCCATTAAGTATGTGAATTTATAGCAACAATCCAGATCAAGTAATCTGATTGGCTGAAAATTAGAAATGGGCATGGCATCTTAATTTATTCAGCAGGACAAGGGTTAATACCAAATATGGATTAGATTTTTTTTTCTATGACTCAGTTCATTTGTTATAAAAATGTTCAATTTGGTACCCTTCATTTTTTATAGTTCTTTGAAGACATTTTTGATGAACTAGTCTTATGGAACTTGTCACTTCAAATAAGCCACATTTTTCAACTGAAAAGTAGACATTTTTTCTTATTTCTCCATGAAAACATATGTTGTGGGTACTCATTAGAAGCACCTTGCCAAGGCACTTCCAATGAGTACCATAACATATGTTTTCATGGAGAAATCAGAAATATTTTATGTGGATACACTCTCTTATCAAGAGCTATGTAGCACAAATGTGCCTGGTCCACATATACCCAAAAGACACTTTTTTTTTAATTTTACTAGCCAATATGAAGAAGCAGCCTCAAGAGAAATGGTGAATTACTTTTAAATCTACTCTGTGAGCACAGGAGACTTTCATTTTCAAGAAATTGTGTGAAATGAGAAAGAACACATTCATTTCACCACAGCGTAATCCGGAGGGAGTAACAATTCCAATACAAAACTATCACTTCCAATAAGGGCAGGATTAATTTGGTTTCCTAGGCAACAGAACACCGAGGCCTGACCAGAAACATATTATTTTTCTTGTAGAACAATTTATTGATTAATGGTTCAATCCCGCAGCTATTTTTCTAGCCATTACGGTAGATTTTGTTCGGATTAGGCATTGTAACAACTTATGTCGGGGCAAATGTCAGAGGGAACAATCTGTGACTGACATCAAGCTAAAATCTGTGACTCTAGATAAGGTGTATATAGATGAATATTTTTCTTATTTCTCCATGAAAACATATGTTGTGGGTACTCATTAGAAGTGCCTCATCAAAATAAAAGAATAGCAATACTTTAGGCATTGTAACAACTTAAGGGCAAATGTCAGAGGGAACAATCTGTGAGGGATATCAAGCTAAAAACCGTCACGAAAACATGCCTATATAATTTTGACCCCCTCAAACCCCACTTTTATACAGTAAAACTGGGGTTTACAGGGGTATATATTATTTTTTTTTATTTCCGCACAAAAACATAGATTGAGCACAAATTGGAAAAATATCAGAGTTTTTCGTCTGAAAATTTTCAGTTTTTGGAGATGAAATTTTCTATATATTTGAATAGGCGTGTTTTCGTAATGCACAGCTACAGATAAGAAGAGTATCAAAATAAATATATCGTATTCAACCTTATTACCGCACATACCCCTTTTAGCACACAGTCAAGCATTTCTGTAGTCTTCAGATTACAGCCAGTATACTTTTTGTCTGCTTCTTTATAAAGGAATATGTTGTGGGTACCCATTTGAATTGAATCAATTTGTTGATGTAGTTCAAATGAGTACCCACAACATATGCTTTCATAAAGAAAATTGACAAAAAAAACACACACACACACAAAACATCACATAAGTATCATTTGGTAAGTCCTTTGCTGATCTTCTTTTTTTTTTTTAGAGTATTTTACACAAGTTTTCCCAGTATTTTTGAAAAAGCTAATCACACAGTGCAGTAATTAGGTCAAATACAGTATTTGTATTTCGACATGAAAACATAAGTTGTGGTACTCATCAGTCGGCCTTGAAGGGGCATTCTAATTTGTACCAACAACATGGAGAAATAAGAAATATATCAAGACTTTACTTATATGAGGACAAATACTTGAGGGACCAATCTGTGAGTGACATCGAGCTTAAAGCCATAGCTACAGATAAATGGAGTATCCAGGGAAACATTTGTTTTATTTCTCCATGAAAACATATGTTGTGGGTACTCATCAGAAGTGCTTTAATGAGTATTCACAATATATGATTTTGTGGAGAGAAAGATACCAATACCTTTTGGTAGATAAAAGCACCTCATAGAAAAGTTAGAACAGTATAAATACAGTATGGTTGAAAAAACAAAAAAAAACAAAACAAAAAGAAACTAATCATTTTATCTATAGTGCTATGTATAAGGCATCTTAAAGTAGGCATAAATGCTGAAGTTCAAGATCAGCCTGTGCCTCTCCACATCTGCTATCTAGTTGCAAAATCACAGCACCTTGTGAAGTGCACTGGCCAACACAGTCACCACTCATCAATATGGATACTGTGATTACCCAGTCAATATTAACACTTACTAACAGATGACAAAATGGTAGATAGAATCTGACACTTCATGCAAATTGTTTCTTTAGGAGACAATAGGAGACAATTTGCATGAAATTTCAAATCCTATTTTCTAGGAAAAATAAGAAAAATATTTCAAAATGCTCTCTGCCGAAATTTTTAATCAGCATGTTACCCTATATATTGGGACAACTTAACTCCTTACCATACTTGCTCTAAAATTTGAATAAATCCATTTAACTATCTATATACATGTCTAAAAACTGCTGGATGAGTGCCAAACAGTGTGGACCCTGATCAGATGTGCAGAAAGTGGCACCTGATCTGGATCTACATTGTTTGCTATGGCCTATCTGTCTTACTACACTGAGTTATTACCCAATACTTTAGGTAATGACAGTAGTTTTTTTCATTAGACAGACATATACTGAGCACACAGTGTAGACCCAGACTAAACTTGTCCAAGATGCAGTTTCACAGGTTTGCCCTATTGGCCATTCAAAATTCAGCAGTACTTGTTCTAATTTTAGAATGAATATACTGGAAAGCCAATGTATTCGAAGGGAGACAACATCATATAATATTCTCCAATATTGAAAAGCACAGTTGTTTCTCATTGGCTTCTTTTATCACTCTGAGTAAATTCAGCAGCCAACAAATCGATATTTTTCCTAGAAAACAGGTTTTAAGGAAAAACAAAATATACTTCACTAGATCGCACAGTTGACAGCATGCCATCGCAAAATCTCCACACTCCATACTAAAGTTATTCTCGCACACCCATAACATGAGGGTGAGTTGTGTAGCAAGTTTGTTTGAATTCCACCCAGTAGTTTAGGAGATAGCATAATGGATGGATGGACAGATGGACAGTCAAATTCTTACCATGAGGTTAAGTTATGTAGCAAGTTTGGTTAAATTCTGCCCAGTGGTTAAGGAGGAGATAGCGTGACGAACAGACGGAGGCATTCTGATTATGAAAACACGCCTATTTAAATATATAGAAAATTTTACCTCCAAAAACATAAAATTTTCAGATAAAAAAATCTGATATTTTTCATATTTCTGCTCAAAACATAGATTGTGGGTACTCATTAGAACTGCCCCATGAGGCAGTTCTAATGAGTACCCACAATCTATGTTTTTTAGCAGAAATAAGAAAAATAATGCATACCCCTGTAAACCCCAGTTTTACTATATAAAAGTGGGGTTTAAGGGGGTCTATATTATATAGGCATGTTTTCGTAATGACAATGTTCTCATCACTGAAGCATGGGGATAAAAATATTATCTACTGCAAGTTTTACCTAGCATGCTAAGTATTAAAGATATGGAGAATATGTGACGTATACAGGCTTTGACATGCCTCTCTGATCAGAGTCTGTGCCTTTCACATAAATAAGCTATTGACCATGTAAAATTTGTGTGGTCCCCTTTACCATTACATAGGTAAATGTCCTAAAATTTCATACACCAAAGTTTCTGACAAAAAGACATATGCAAACAGTGTAGGCCAGGATTAGACTAAAGGAGCTGTCTGATCAGGGTCTACACTGTTTGCCATGCTGTTAAGTAGTGAAACATCTGCATAATAAGCAAAATTTAGGCCAAAAAAAAAGTATGGAATAAAGTGTTCGAAATTTTAGGGCATTTATCGTATCCCCTTTATGGAAGATTTACAATTGTGGGAGCCAAATCTGAATCTGAAGGTGATAACTGAGGCAATAATTGAGAATATGTCAGTTGCCGAGTATATCAATTTTACCCTAAGTATTGGGACACCTCAATTACTTACCATGATTGTCCTAAAATTTTGAAAAGTCCATTTTCTTACCTGTTCATGTGTCCAAAATATTGCTGGATGAGTAGCAAACAGTGTAGACCCTGATCAGAGGCTGCATTCTGTGGCATCTGATCTGGGTCTACACTGTTTGCTCAGACCTGTCTGTCCCAATATTTAGGGTTATTATGGTACCCTAAATAATATGGATACTTTTACTCCTTATCATACTTTTCCTAAAATTCAAAGTCCATTTTACTACCTGCCGACAAGTCTGAAACTTCTGGATGTGTGGCAAACACTACAGACCTGGACCAGATGCTGCATTCTGTAGGGTCTGATCTGGGTGTATAGTGTCTGCTCAGGACCGAATACTTAGGTAAATATGGTATTTTTGCATCAAGATATATCTGATGTCAGCCTTATGGAGCCATTTTAATAAGTAACAAAAAAAAATAAAAATAAACTACCGTATTCAACCTAATTACCGCACATACCCCTATAAGCGCACAGTCAAACAATTCCATAGTCTTCCGATTACAGTAAGTGTATTTTCTCTCTACTTCTTTATAAAGGCATATGTTGTGGGTACTCATTTGAATTGCATCGACTTGTCGATGCAATTCAAATGAGTACCCACAACATATGCTTTTATAAAGAAAATCAGAAAAAAATCACATAAGTATCATTAGACAAGTCTTTCGCTGATCTTTTTTTAGTGTACCCTTAGTATAGGTGGATACATACATTTATGTATTTTACAAGTTTCCCCAGTAGTTTTGAAAAACCTAAGCACATGGTGCGGTAATTAGGTTGAATACTGTAAATTACTGCCACCACTATTGTCAAATCAGTGTAAAAACCCTTTCCAGTTGCATCACAACCAATGTTTCACTATGATGAACAGCTCCAAATAGACATCATGATGAGCACCTCCAAACAGACATCCAATACAATGTACTGGTGTATAAACTCATTATCCTGTACATCTGCACAATCTTATCTTGGTCTATGCTGCTTCAACAATTAAATCTTGGTAAGTAAGTGACCAGCACAGATACTGATTAACCACTGGTAAAACCTGGACTGGTTTATAATATTGTATTCCAAGGGAGGCAACCTCATATAATTTTCTCCTGTATTGAACTGCATAGTTGTTTCCTATAGACATGATTAGCATGCTTGTTAAAAATTTCAGGAGACAACATTTTGAAATATTTTTCCCAGAAAACAGGGTTTGACATTTCATGCAAATTGTTTCATAAGGAGACAATTTGCATGAAATTTCACACAGCCTATTTTCTGGAAAAAAAATAAGCATCACGAAAACATGCCTATATAATTTTGACCCCCTTAAACCCCACTTTTATATAGTAAAACTGGGGTTTACAGGGGTATACATTATTTTTCTTATTTCTTCTCAAAACATAGATTGTGGGTACCCGTTAGAACCGCCTCATCGAGGCGGTTCTAACATGTACCCACAGTCTATGTTTTGAGAAGAAATAAGAAAAATATCAGAATTTTTTATCTGAAAATTTTCATGTTTAGTTGGTGAAATTTTCAATATATTTGAATAGGCGTGTTTTTGTAATGAAAATATCATAAATTTTTCATCTACTTAATTTACCCTGAGAGCGTTAAAGGTTAAAAGATATACAAAATTAATATGTACAAGCCTCAGATGTTGTGGAATTAGAGCAGACCCTTGTAAGGAAGATTTACAGTGGTTTGACCCACTGCAGTTGACTTTCTATCTCCAGATAAATTGATAAATGAGGCAATCATTGAATCTATTTTTATTACTGTATTTTTAACCCTTGTCGTGCTGTTTGAATTAACATGCCATGCCCACTTCTAATTGTTAGTCAATCAGATTGCTTGATCCAGGTTGTTGATACAAATTCACATACTGCGTGACAAACAGTGCAGATCCAGATCAGTTCTGGATCTTCACTTTGCAAATGCAGTGTATATCCAGGTACAGCAGGACCACCGTTAAATATTTGGGCACTGTATCCTTGAAATGCTGAGCAAAATTGTAGCAGACAACATTCTATTTTTTTATTATATAATTTTCAGAGAGAATAAGACTTGGCATTTCATGTAAATCATTTGCTAGGCAGGCTTTAAATTAAAGTCAAGCTTATTTTCTCAGTTGTAGTTGTGATTTGGGCTTTAATTCCATTTCACATCTTAAAGTTTGAAAAAAGGCCAATTTGATACTGATCTGAGTCTTTGCCGGATGTGTATGCAATCTCATCACGATAACATGCCTATATAAATTTGACCCCCTTCAACCCCACTTTTATATAGTAAAACTGGGGTTTACAGGGGTATACATTATTTTTCTTATTTTGCTAAATAACATAGATTGTGGGTACTCGTTTTGAGCAGAAATATGAAAAATATCGGGATTTTTATCTGAAAATTTTTTAGAGATTTTGGAGGTGAAATCTTCTATATGTTTGAATAGGCATGTTTTCGTAATGTTATAGGAAATGCTGTCCCCTGGCTCAAATGCACTGATCAGACACAGAGGATGAGCAGGCTGAACTTATCCTTTGCTATTTATATACACATGTATATACCTTGAAGACCCCCTTTTCATTTGACATATGTACTCCAGTATGATCTATCAGACCTACAATAGTCAAAATCAGATACAAATGTCTTTATTGCCTCTCAGAAATAAAACACAAAGTTTCTCAAGTGCAACTATTAAATGCTTAGCATGCTAGGGAAAAAATTTCAGCCAAAGACATTCTGAAATATTTTTCTCCCCCTCCCCCCCCCCTCCCCCCCCCTCCCCACACACACTCACCCAGCCACCCACCCTCAGACACACACACACACGCACATACACACACAAAGATGGCTTTGACATTCAAAGCCTATTTTATTGGAAAAACAAGAAAAATATCATCAGTTTATTAGTTTTGTCAGTTGCTGAATTTGCCCATAGAGTGGTAAAGGTTAAAGGGTAGCTACTTCTTTGACTTTTGTATGCTAACAAAATTTAAGTTACTTCCCTTACACTAAAGTGAGGCAAGGAAAGTTGAATATTGGCATCAATGCCTGCAGTCCACCAGAAGGGAATTCAGTGGCTGAGGAACTAGGAGGCATGAGTAACGCAGTTTTTATTAACTTTTGTGAGCAGACTGAATCAAACCGAGTCTGCTCAGTTTCATCCTTTGTTTAGTCCTGTATTTCTATAAGAACTCCCCCCCTTCACCGCCCCCCCCCCCCCCCCCACCCCCCCCCCCTTTCATAGTTTTACAGATAACTACATGTAGCCTCTAACTTTGAACTGCATGTGAGAAAGTCTGTCAGTGGTTTGCTGTTACCAGTACTTTCAAACTGGCCAATCAAATAAAGCCTAAACAAATGCTGAAAATGACATTTAATCCCATATTGCTCTTTAACCCTTTCATCCTAGAGTTTCTGAAGTGGACTCCACCACCTTTGAATCTGGACTTGTCCAATGATGCAAATAGGAGTTTCAGTTTAAAATCAAAAACAGAATGGCAAACAGTGTAGATCCTGAGGAGATGGATCATCATGAGGCATCTCCTCTGGATCTACACTGTGCACAGGAATTGGTTTTGGTCTGCCGGGCTAAAAGGGTTAATTACCAAAAACACCGTATTTGACCTAACTACTGCACTGTGTGCTTGTTTTTCAAAATAACTGGGAAAAATGTAGGAAGAATATCTTCCTAATAAAGGCACACTTTAAAGGAATATGAACAGAGGACTTCCTGAGGAGCGTTTTAATGATGCTTGTGTGATATGTGATTTTCTTTATAAAAGCATGTATTGTAGGTACTCATTTGAATTACCTCAAAAATGTTATAAAAGCATATGTTATGGCAACTCATTTGAATTGCCTCGACTTGTTGAGGCAATACAAATGTGTATCCACAACATGTGCTATTAAAACGAAGTAGATAATATTACATGGACTGCAATCCAAAGCCTATGGAATTGCTTGATTGTGCGCTTATAGGGGTATATGCGGTAATTAGGTTCAATACGGTATATTAAATTAAATGACTGGAAACATACTGATATAGGCTTTAGAAATATGCTAAGTGAAAGTCCTTATGTCCCAAAAAGTAAAGTCATGCAACTATGTCCATTGATAGTGGAACCACTACTGATGATCTCCTTTACAAAAAGAGTCATCGTCCACCAACTTTTCAGACAAAATGGCACATGCAAACAGCTTGTAGACCCGGATCAGACTGATCAACCTGGAGTCTATACTGTTTGCCATCTACCAAGTATCCCCCTTCTTTTGAAGGTGTATTGAAGCAAATACAAAACAAATATAAGCAAGAATAGTATGGAATACAGTGTTTAAATTTCAGGGCCCAGTTGTTCAAAGCATCATTAGCTTAATGAGCTCATTAGTGGTCAAAATGTTAACTGTTCTAGTATGGATAATACTAAATTCACAGGTATTTTTGCTGAAAAAATATGAGTACCAAAAGCTATTCATTTTTCAGCAAAAATATTGGCATATATGCCATATTTAATGATCAAAGTTTTAATGATTTGTTAACTAACGACATTGTTAGTTTTGAACAACTGGGCCCAGGACATTTACTGTATATTTAGCCTTTGTACAAAAACCACTTCCCTACAACAGTCATCTTTATGTCTACTGAAAGATGGCCATTGTAAAGAGGTTTCATTACTAAATTAATGTGACAGCTGTTTTGAAATGAGCAATTTGGAATAGGCTTCTAAGAATATACCATAATCTATTCAACAGCCTTAACAGTCTTAACCATTAAAGCGCTAATCACAACTGCAGCAGAAGACATTTTGAAACTTTTTTTAATTATTTTTCAGCAAAAATAAGGCTTGGCAGTTCATGTGACTTGTGTGCCAGGCAGGCTATTCATATGACATGTCAAGCCTTATTTTCTCTGGAAAAATAAAATAAATATATATTTCAGAATGTCGTCTACTGCAGATGTGATTAGCATCGACAATGTAACAATAATTTAAGTATCTTTTCTTTCTTCTTGGTGATAGTTGTTTATTTACCTGCTCCAAAACCCATCTCAATATCTCAATAGAGACATCTTCAAGGGTTTTTAACACTTAGCACTCTGGGTAAAAATTTCAGCAGACAACATTTTGAAATTTTTTTTTTTTTTTTTTTTTTCCCAGAAAATAGGATTTGACATTTCATACAAATGTAGACTGTTTGCATGAAGTGTCAAATCCTGTTTTCTGGGAAAAATACGAAAAAATATCACCAATTTTTCATCTGCAGAATTAGCCCAAACAGTGGTAAAGGTTAATTGTTTTTGCAGACGAAAGTAAGTACCTTATGTGAGGTGGGTATCTCAAGTATGTTTTCCTATCTCTATACATTGGTTTATGATGACAGAATTTAGTTATTGTTCTACCTGGAGGGCAAGAAGAGGTGATCATTAATTCTCCAATGTGACCATGTTTCTCAGCCCAGTTATTTTTGGTATTAGACATTATGTTTTTGGTTTTGTCCTATATTTTTCTGTAATTTGCATAAATAGTCTGGCTATTTCTGTCATATATGTTTACATTAGTTCTTATGAGTTATTCAATAAACATGTACAGAATTGATTGTGTTTAAAGACACCAGTAGCATAGAATAATGATATAAATATAGTTGTACACTCATCAGTACATTGTAATTTCTGTAGTGTGTTTGCAAGTCCATTTAGAATGTAGATCTGTGTCACATATTTTAAAACACCCTACCATTTAATCTACATAGGTTATCTTTTTTAAAAGATATTTCTTGTTAATTTTTTTTAGCTTTTACCAATTTCTTATGCAAAAAAAACAAACAAACAAAAAAACAAAAAAAAAAACTGATGGATGGATGGCTGAAAGAAGACAAACTGACAATGGAACAGAGACAATGTGGAAGAAATGTCAAACCCTTCTATATTTTCTGAGAAAAAAGGAAAAAAACATTCAACAGCATGTCAGAGATCAGTCATCTTTTCTACAAGACTACTATTTTTCTCATATATTAACCAGTTAATACCCAGATTTCTTCAATGGACACTTCCAATATGCAAGTCAGAAGTGACCATTATCTGTTTGAAGGGGTTGTTATGCAGAAACTGCATTAAGACCGCAGTACTGTAAATGGTTAATATCATAGCAAACAGTGCAAAACCTGATCTGTTTACAAAATATGTATTTTTTGGGGGGATGCTAAACAATAACGGGATTATATCACAGATACATTATTTACTCTTAATAATCAGATATGCCTTACCATACCTGTATTGACCCTTGTCCTGCTGAATAAATTAAGATGCCACACCACTTCTAATTTTCAGCCAATTAGATTACTTGATTCAGACTGTTGATACAAATTCACATACTGAATGACAAACAGTGCAGATCCAGATCAGTTGGTTTCAGAATGACTCTACACTGTTTGCAAAGGCAGTGTATATCCGGGTTCAGCAGGACCAGGGTTGAAATTTCACTAAATGGTGATTTGTCTAAAAACTCATATAAGTTGTGAACAGTCTACACTGTTTGTTCAGACTGTCTCTTTGAATATTTTAAGGCAAATAAGGTATGATATGGAAAGGGTGTGTATGTGTGTATGTGTGCCTGTTGCATACAATAAGTCATTCGAATTTGAAAATATTACTCTACTTTATTACTGAGTCTGCACATACCTTCAGATAAAAAACTTTTTTCAACCAAAAAGTGTTGATATTTTTCTTATTTCTCCATGAAAACCTATGTTGTGGGTACTCATTAGAAGTGCCTCAATGAGGCACTTCTAATGAGTACCCACAACATAGGTTTTTGTGGAGAAATAAGAAAAATATTTATCTGGAATATTCCTTCATCTGGAGCTATGCTGTATGATGTATATTCACAAATATTCTCTTAAAATTATGGCATTAGTAATGAAGCAAAGCCAGCAAATGGAGCATGATCCAAGTAAACAGCTGTGCCATTTTTATAAGCAGCAGAATTAACACAACAGCAGGACATAATTTCAGTAAATTTCGGCCACATCCAGTAAAAAGGAATCTTACTGCATTTGCCAAATGCTCAGGCATAGATTTTAGGCACCCAGTGCTTTAACCTGTAACCATTACTACACTATGAGCTTACTGTATTTTTACCATATGTATTTGGACAGACAGGCCTTAATTAGCAAACAGTGTAGACCAAGATGTGACGGTGCAGAACGCGGCATCTCATCAGGTTCAAAACTGTTTGCCGCTCATCTGCAATTTTTAGACACAACATCGGGCAGTAAATTATACTTGTTCAAATTTTAGAACAAGTATGGTGAGGAGTACATAAGTAGTATATGGCGGTACTATGGGTACTCCTTATGGTAACCATAAGGAGTACCCATAGTGCCGCCCTATACTACTTACATACTTTTCCTAAAAAATAGGATTTGAAATTTTATGCAAATTGTTCCATGAAATGTCAAAGCCTATTTTCTGACAAAACTCTTAGAAATATTTCAAAATGTCTGCTGAAATTTTTACTGAGCATGTTATAATTCAAAATATCATTTGCTTCAGTTGTACCAGACTGGCTCCCGTCTAACTGATATATAAATCAGCATAAGAACTATTTATATTTTACAAAAATCCTATCTTTTGGAATGTCCTTCTCTCTGATTCGGCTGATCAGATGAGTTTCTGACTGGTAGGGGAGATGATATGTGCAGGAAAATAGTCAAGGAGGAGTATTTTACCTTTGTTAGATTAGAAATGTAAAACTCATAGCATGGTGCCAGGCAACAGTTGTGATTACTTAAAAGTGTTAAAGTACTAATAATCACAACTGCAGTAAATGATATTTTGAAGTTTTTATTATTTCTATTTAACAGAAAAAATAATGCTTGACATTTCATGCATTTCATCTGCCTAACAGATGATTCACAAATGTTAAGCCTTGTTTTCTCGGAAAAAAATATACATTAGGATGTTGTCTTCTATCACTTTGAATGGTGCTTTTTAAGGGCTGACAACATACAGTACATTAACCCATTGTAGTCGGGAGACCCATAAAAGGGTAACTGACAAACAGTGCAGACCCAGATCAGACACCACAGAATGCGGCATCTGATCAGGGCCTCCACTGTTTGCAAATAGTTTAGCCATTTTTTCTCTTGGAATATGTAAATCTCATAGCCAGACATACCTAAAATTGAAATTGGACTCTTCCAATATATAGTGTGGGTGAGTCTATTCAGTATATAATGGGTTAACCCTAATTATTGAGACAGAGAGGCCCGAGCAAATTGTGTAGCTCCAAATCAGACACCACAGAACATAGCTTCTGATCAGGGTCTACACTCTTTGCCACTCAGTCTCTCAATTTTTAGACACGTCAGCAGGCAGTAAAATGCATTTGTTCAAATTTTACGATAAGTATGATAAAGCGTTGAGGTGTCTCATTATTTAACCCTTGTCCTGCTGAATAATTTAAGATGCCACGCCAATCAGATTACTTGATACAGATTGTTGATATAAATTCACAAACTAAATGGCAAACAGTGCAGATCCAGATCAGTTGGCTTCTTCAGAAGCCAACTGATCTGGATCTACACTGTTTGCAAAGGCAGGACATATCTGGGTTCAGCAGGACTAGGGTTAAGAAGTAATTTTTCTCTTCTGTGAATTATCGAATAACCCATGGTGTTTGAGGGCAGATTGCAAAGTATTACTTCACAATGGTGAAGCCGGAGTGAATAATATTTGCATCTGCCCGACAACACCATGCGTTAGTTGCGATAATTCACAGCAGAGAAAAATTATTTTAATTCTAAGACAATAGACATGTGCTGCAATGTTTTCCAAAGAACTCTTTTGCAGCGGACATCACGAGAAGTAAATGTTTACACGCGACATCATCAAATGCTCCCTTTTGCACGCACCACATTGATGATGTGAATTATTGTAGTTTGATCATGGCCATGTTTACATTAGGCTCAACAGGAAAACGTTAAAGTCATGTTAGCATTAGGATTAATATGGTACCTTTTATGATGTCACATTTTTTGTGTTATTAACTCTTAAAATGCCAAGAAAACCTGCATCAAAAAATGTCGTCTGTTTATGTCGTCTGCTGAATATTCTTGCAAACTTTTCAAACCAATTTTATGCATACAGGCAAACAGTGTGGACCCTGATCAGTCTGTTTGCAAAAATGACTTTTAAATTCACAAGCAGATGACAAAGCAGACGACAATTGTTGTGATTGGCGCTTTAAGGGTTAAAAACACAGCACCAGACTGGTTTGATGCACTTAAAAGTGCATCCACAAGCTCAGATCAACTGAGCATTCAGAATATTTCTTTTCAATTTTTGCACAAAACACATCTTGTGGGCACTGACATAAGAACTGCCTGATCAAGGTGATTCCAATGAGTACCCTAAGATATGTTTTCAATGCAAAATTAAAGAAAAAAGTCCAAAATTATCGCCTGCTCTGGAAGTACATCGTATTATTAAAAACAGCGCCAGTCTGTTCTGATGCACTTAAAATACATCTCTATGCAACAGAATTCGTTACTAATCTATTCGCAATGAAAATATGTGTAAAAACACTAAAATTCATCTAAAAGTTTTAGAACTTAATTAAGACCCATCAAGCCATATGCTATATAACTTTAATAACTGTTCAGTGAAACAAGAACTGAGGTTTATATATTATACAGTCCATAGTCCAGATAACATGCTTTTTTTGACTGAAAAGTTGATATTCTCCTTATTTCTCCATAAAAACATATGTTCTGGGTACTCATTAGAAGCGCCTCGGCGAGGCGCTTCTAATGAGTACCCATAACATATGTTTTCATGGAGAAATAAGAAAAATATCTATCTAATATTCCTCTGATCTAGAGCTGTGCATATCCTTACAAAAAGTTGTAAAGTTATTAAGATTTGGAAAGAGGATACATAACGACAACAACAGTAGAAAAGATCAAAGGATTTCTGTTCTGTAATTGTCTTGAACAGATTCTTAACTTTATAATTTTCTTTGAAAATGTCCCATCTACTTCATAGTTGCTACATTACTGTATTTACCCAAAATATGAGGTCACCTTAACGCCTTACCATAATTGTTCTGAAATTTGAAAAAGTCCATTTTATTACCAATTGATCTGTAACAACTGCTGGATGATGGCAAACAGTACAGACCCAGATCAGATGTCATATTCTGCACCATCTATCAAGGTCTACATTGTTAGTTCAATCCTATCTGTCCCAATACCTAGATTTATAACAGTATTCTTTTGTTTATTATTACTATTATTATCATTACATGTATTATTATTCATAGACATTTAGGCATTTTCTTTTTAACTCAAAAGTACTGATATGTTCCTTATTTCTCCATAAAAACATATGATGTTGGTATCATTAGAAGTGCCTCATGTTTTCATGGAGAAATAAGAAAAACATTTATATGAATACCCCTCTTATCTGGAGCTATGTTCTTGCAACCGTTGTTGTTTTCAATCCATCTAAAGTTCACACACAGAATGTCTTTACCATTTACAGTCCGTTAAAAATCAGGAATTAATGTCACTTTTCAAATTATCCTTTGTATTTCAGTTTACTGCATATCTGACTGTCATTCAATAAGACATGACATTTATAATTCATGAACTTTTTCCTTGTGCACATTAGGAGCCGCAGCTATTTTCACCCCGGAGACTATAATTCGTTACTTGCACAATGTTGCATATTTCCGCTTCCAAATGACATAGTGCCAAACAGTTACATGATTCATGCATTATTCATATTTCATATAGATTATGTAATGCTACACTAGCATTCCAAACTTATACTTTCACCTTCCATTATGCATTCAAATGGGCGTTCAAATCACCAGGGCCTCCGTCATCTTCTTCAGATTAAACCTTTACGCGCTAAGTGAAATTGTAGCAGACTACTGTCTAATTTTTGTTTTATTACTTTTCTGAGAAAATAAGATTTGGCATTTCATGTGAATCATTTGCTAGGCAGATGATTCACATGAAATGTCAGCCTTATTTTCTCTAAAAATTACAAACAAAAATTAAAATGTCATCTGTTGCAGTTGTGACTGGCACTTCAGGGGATAAAAAATAATCAATACTGGAAACAATTACTGTGCAACCTTCCTATATCAGCCACCCTTGGAAAGTCACACAACTAACTGTTGTAGGGAGGTGGCTGTTGTAGGAAGGTTAACCCTTAAAGCTCCAAGCAAAATTTGTACCAGATGACATTTATTTTTATTTTTTTAATTTTTCATGGAAAACAAGTCTTGATATTTCATGTGAATCGTCTGCCAAGCAGACTATTCACATGAAATATCAAGACTTGTTTTCTTTGAAAAATTAAAAAAAAAAATATTTCAAAATGTCGTCTGCTGCAGTTGTGATTGGCGCTTTAAGGGTTAAATATATAGTAAAACAGCATTTTGAGAAATCTTGAAAGTTATTTTTATAGATTCCAGCAATAGTGTAACAAAGAGGTTATGATGTATTAGTATAAAGTTGACACATTTCCATTCCACTCGATATCAATCCTTTGGTACATAAATTATGCTTGTACCAAAAGCATGAACACAAAACCGGAAGTTCATAAAATCTCTTAAGATGAGCAGTAATTTATAAATTTAACACTTAAAGTTTTGTTTGTTTTTATGTTTTTTTTTGTTTGTTTTTTTTTTTTTTTTTGTACTTGAGAGATAAATATTGGGATACCCTTGATACTAAATAAAAAAAGAAAAAGAAAAGGTCATCATAAATTTCTGATTAAAGAGCCAAGGTATATCATTTTCCAAGAATGTCATGTTTGTTTTTTGTCTGACTACAGCTTACTCATACAAGTAAACCCTCCCTGGAAACCGTCTCTCCTTTGATGTTGAACTTCAGAGTGGTTTCATGCAGTTCCAGGTGTACCACAAGGTGATAGTACAACTGCCTATTCATTTATTAATTATAGCTTTAAGTAGACTGTAGGATTTAAAGATGAATTACTTATATCGATTATCTGATTAACCTTGTAATGTATCACTATCACTGATAAGGTATCATCCATTACAGGATACATGGTACATGCTTAGAGAATATTACAGCAGAAGAAGAATTCATATTTTTATTATTTTTCCCAGGGTTTTACATTTCATACAAATTGTTTTCAAATACCATTGGCATGCATGGGCAGCAGTTGATCATGTGTGATTATGTACTTGCTGCTCAGCTAGTACATGACTCTGTGGTAATACTATAGACTGGCTCCAGTCTCCATTGACTAAATATTTATTCTTATAATCCACTAAAATAATACCAAAATAATATCATGACTCACCAGAGTGACCAGCCTTTATAGTCATGATATTTTTTTATTTTATTTTAGTGGATTATCAAACAGGATTATTAGAAAGAAATATTTAGTCACTGAAGACTCTAGAATGGGAAGACTATCTGTGGTAACAAGAAATCACATGCCACAGTGGCCAAAGTACCAACACTACACATACTTTGGTAAGTGCAGAGGCAGATAACTCAAAAATAAAGAGGGCAAGTGTTGGCCTTCTTGACTGCAACAAATCGTCTCATCAAGCTAGTATGTGTTTGAAGTTTCATGAAAATATTCCAGAGGGTAAAGAATTACAGCATGAACATAAGTGTGATGGACAGAAAGCTACTATTACCAATGTCCCCGATTTGCTAGGGACAATTATTAAAATAGGAAGACTCTCTGTGGTAATATTAGAATGGGAAAAGTTGTGCTATTACTTTTTACTCTATCTTCTGTTTTCTTCCATCTCCCTTGGCCTCTTGGGATATGGAATGAAAGTCTGAAGGTATTTCACTAGAAGACAGCTGCAACAAAATTTATCTTTAAAGTGCTAATCACAACTGCAGCAGACAACATTTTTATTTGTTTTATTTTTATTTTTTCAGAAAAAAATAATACTTGACATTTCATGTGAATTGTCTGCCAAGCAGACAATTCAATTAAAAGGTCAAGTGTTATTTTCTCTGAAAAATGACAAAAAATAGAATACTACAATTTTGCTTAGCACTTTAAGGGTTAATGCCTGTCTCTTAAAACTTTTAGCGCTTTGCAAAAGACTGCAAACGCATTTTCAGTATCAATAGAGGGGTCAAACTAAGAGGAAAAGCCAAATTCACTTACTTAATTAGATTATGTTTCTGATGATGGACCTGTCTACCTTAAATTTGGGTGATGTCAATTAGAAGTAGCCAGAATGTTGGTATGATTGATAGATAAGGTTTGTCATAGTTATCCTAAGTATTCGAACCCACTGGCCTGAGCAAACGGTGTAGACCAAGATCAGAAGCCACATTTTCTAACTCAGGCTGCCCCTCATCCAGCCATTTTAGACACATCAACAGGCTATTTTGGTTGGTTGGTTTGGAGTTTCATGGCCTAGTCAACACTCTTAAGGTCATGTCGAGCCAGTCCTCTTTTCCAGGGCAGGCTCAGTCCTCTAAGCAGTCAACCAGTACTTGTGAACATTTTTCACCAGAAAATTGACAGGTTGTAAAGAGTACTTGATCTAATTTTAGGAGAAGTATGGTAAGGAGTTAAGGTATCCGAATACTTAGGGTAAATATGGTAATCATTACAGGGATACTGACCTGCCAGAAGAACCATTTATAATAAGACAACAACCATCTTTAATTTTTCATCTGCTGAATTTAATTAACCCTTAAAATGCCAAGAAAATCTGCATCTGAAAATGTTGTCTGTTTTTATTGTCTGCTGAATATTCTTGCAAACTTTTCAAACCTATTTTTGCATACAGGCAAACAGTGTGGACCCAGATCAGACTGCTCCTAAAGGAGCAGTCTGATCTGGGTCCACACTGTTTGCAGAAATGACTTTTAAAGTAACCGGCAGAAAACAAAGCAGATGACAATAGTTGTAACTGGCGCTTTAAGGGTTAACAGCAAACAGCATTTTAGAATATGAGGTATTTTTACAAAAAATAAGGGTTGGCACTTCATACTACCCTTACTTTCTGTGAAAAATAAGAAAATATCACTGACGTCATCTGCTAATTTAGTCTAGAGAGCTATAAAAATTAACCCTTCGACTACTAATCATGACTGCAGCAGACGACATTTTGAAATCTCAC
This sequence comes from Anodontia alba, assembly GCA_964016985.1. Taxonomy (NCBI): domain Eukaryota; kingdom Metazoa; phylum Mollusca; class Bivalvia; order Lucinida; family Lucinidae; genus Anodontia; species Anodontia alba. Next base: position 97,806,131 of record OZ024825.1, on the reverse strand, counting down.
TCTCAGAGAGGTGCTTCTAATGAGCACCCACAACATATGTTTATGTGGAGAAGTTAGAAAAAATATCTAGGTCAAATACTTTTTGACCGCAAAGGCACCTTATCTAGAGCTATGTCTCATCCCTGTTAGTTTTAGAGCTGAAGAACTAACACTTACCATGCTATGGGTAAATTCAGCAGACAACAAACTGACAATCTTTTTTCTTACTTTTTCTAGAAAATAGGATCTGACATTTGAAATGTCAAATCCTATTTCCTAGGAAAAAAATAAGAAATTTTTTTCAAATATCATATGCTGAAATTTCTACCCATCATGCAAAGTGCTTATCTACAGAAAATACTTTAATTATTCCTGAAATTAGCTGCAACAGTGTGTATCTGTAAAAAAAAATCTATCAAAGAATCAAGAAAATCAAAACAGTGGGAGGGGTGTACCATATTTACCCTATGTTTTCAGACAGACAGGCTGGGCAAACAGTTAAGACCTGAGCAGATGCAGAGTTCTGCCACAGAAAAATAGCTCCAGATAAGGCAGGTTTTTTTAACAGCCAAACAGTATTGACATTTTTCTTATTTCTCCACAATAATGTATGTTATGAGTACTCTTTATAATCACTTTGCCAAGGAGCTTCTACTGAGTACCCACAGCATATGTTTTGGTGGAGGAATAAGAAAAATATTTATCTGATACCCTCTTAAATGGAGCTGTGAAAAGCATCATTCAACTGCTTTCAGACACACTAAGAGGCAGTCAAAAGGACATTTAAATTTAGGACAAGTATGGTAAGGAGTTAAGGAGTCTGAATATTTAGTTACGGTGTCTAATTACTTAGTTAATGTGTCTGATTACTTAGTTAAGGTGTCTGATTACTTACTTCAGGTGACTGAATACTTAAGGTGTCTGATTACTTAGTTAAGGTGTCTGATTACTTAATTCTGGTGTCTGAATACTTCATTAAGGTGTCTGATTACTTAGTTAAGGTGTCTGAATACTTAAGGTGTCTGATTATTTACTTAAGGTGTCTGATTACTTAGTTTAATGTCTGATTACTTAGTTAAGGTGTTTGATTACTTAGTTAAGGTGTCTAAATACTTAATTCAGGTGTCTGATTACTTAGTTAAGGTGTCTGAATACTTAGTTAAGGTGTCTGAATACTTACTTACATTGTCTGATTACTTAGTTTAATGTCTGATTACTTAGTTAAGGTGTCCGATTACTTAGTTAAGGTGTCTGATTACTTAGTTAAGGTGTCTGAATACTTAATTAAGGTGTCTAATTACTTAGTAAAGGTGTCTGAATACTTAGTTAAGGTGTCTGAATACTTATTTATGTTGTCTAATTACTTAGTTAAAGTGTTTTGAATATTTAGTTGAAAAGTATGATTACTTAGTTAAGGTGTCTGATTACTTAGTTAAAGTGTCTGATTACTTAGTTAAGGTGTCTGAATACTTAATTAAGGTGTCTAATTACTTAATAAAGGTGTCTGAATACTTAGTTAAGGTGTCTGAATACTTACTTATGTTGTCTAATTACTTAAAGTGTTTTGAATATTTAGTTGAAAAGTATGATTACTTAGTTATGGTGTCTGATTACTTAGTAAAGGTGTCTGAATACTTAATTAAGGTGTCTTATTACTTAGTTAAGGTGTCTGAATACTTAGTTAAGGTGTCTGAATACTTACTTACATTGTCTGGTATCTTTGTTAAAGTGTCTGAATACTTAGTGTCTGAATACTAAGTTTAGATGTCTGAATACTTACTTATGGTGTCTGATTACTTAGCTAAGCACTGGATTACTTAAGGTGTCTGATTACTTGGTTAAGGTGTCTGATTATTTATTTAAGGTGTCTGATAACTTAGTTAAGGTGTCTGAATACTTACTTATATTGTCTGATTACTTAGTTAAGCGTTGGATTACTTAAGGTGTCTTATTACTTAGTTTAGGAGTCTGATTACTTATTTAAGGTGTCTGATAACTAAGTTAAGGTGTCTGAATACTTACTTATGTTGTCTGATTACTTAGTTAAGTGTCTGAATATTTAGTTAAAGTGTCTGATTACTTAGTTAAGGTGTCTGTATAGTAAGTTAAGGTGTCTAATTACTTAGTAAATGTGTCTGAATACTTACTTATATTGTCTGATTACCTAGTTAAAGTGTCTAAATAATTAGTTCAAGTGTCTGAATACTTAGTTAAGATGTCTGAATACTTACTTTAGGTGTCTGATTACTTATTGAAGGTGTCTGATAACTTAGTTAAGGTGTCTGATTACTTTGTTAAGGCTTCTATATATTTAGTTCAGGTGTCTGATTAGTTAGGATGTCTATTTACTTTGTTAAGGTGTCTGATTACTTAGTTAAGGTGTCTAATTACTTATTTAATGTGTCTAAATATTTAGTTAAGGTGTCTGATTAATTAGCTTAGGTCCTTGAATACCGAGTTGAAGTGTTTTATTACTTAGTTAATGTGTCTGATTACTTAGTTATGGTGTCTCAATACTTACTTAGGGTGTCTGAACACTTGGTTAAAGTGTCTGAATAGTTAGTTAAGATATCTAAGGTGTCTGATTACTTAGTGAAGATGTCTAATTACTTAGTTAAGGTGTCTGAATAATTAACTATGGTATATGATTATAGTATCTGAATACTTAGTTAAGGTGTCTGAAAACTTAGTTAAAATTTACTTAGGGTGTCTGAATACTTGGTTAAAGTGTCTGATTACTTAGTTAAGATATCTAAGGTCTGATTACTTAGTTAAGGTGTCTAATTACTTAGTTAAGGTGTCTGAATAATTAACTATGGAATCTGAATACTAAATAATGGTGTCTGAATAGTTAAAGTGTCTGAAAACTTAGTTAAAGTGCCTGGTTACTTAGTTAAGGTGCCTAAATACTTAATTCAGGTGTCTAAATACTAAGGGTAACTATGATTTGGTGAGGAGTAAGGTTGTCTGAAAACTTAGGGTAACTAAAGTATCTTAAATGAAGAGGCGATACTGAATTCCTCAGAAAATGTATTTAAGACTATCTTCTCATTAAAAAAAATGTAATATTAGTAAATGCACCTACATATGTTTTTAATGTATACCATGAGGCAGTAATCTCAAAGTTATGTATCTTACTAAATTTTTCCTAAATAATTGTACATCTTAACTATTCACTTGCCCTATAATTTGAACTAGGCTATTTTACTATGGCTTAAACTGCTGGATGAGTGGCAAACACTGTAGCTCCTTATCAGGTGTCACCTTTGGCAGCATCTTATTTGGGTCTACACTGTTTGCTGAAGTTGTTTATCCAACTATTTCAAGGATAAACATGGTAGATCTAAATTTCTTAATATTTTGTCTGGTATTTTTGTTATGTTTGAATTTTTTTCTCACTTACTTCTTATTTTAGCTTTCACTTACAATTATGTATATTTCTGTTTGTGGGTTTTTGTTTGGCTGGCTGAAAAGTAGATGGTAAAAGATCGAGCACTGGGCAATGGAAAGCCACAGAGTCAATTGAACAACTCCACACAAGCACTTACTGAATTTGCTGTCTTGAAACAGATGGCAGTGCTTACCATGTAGTACTCTAACCAAAAATATGCTTGACTTGTTTGTTTGATTAGGTGTTTTACTGCCCAGTCAACACTGTTAAGGTCATGACGATCTGGTCAGTTAACCTACTTACACCTTTTCTAACCTGTTAACCAGGGCCCAGTTGTTCAAAGCATCGTTAGCTTAACGAGCTCGTTAAGGGTCATTTTGTTAACTGTTTTAGCAGATTCAATATACAAAATTCTGATATTTTTTGCTGAAAAAATGTGAGTAGCTTTTGCACTGCAAAAGCTACTCACATTTTTTCAGCAAAAAATTTCAGCGTATTTGCGTATCACTCGATGTAAATTTTAACGAATCGTTAACTAACGACGTCGTTAGCTTTGAACAACTGGGCCCAGTACTTTGTGCACATACTTTCACCAGTAACTGTCAACTGCCCTTCTTGAATCATGGAAGGGACAGAATGAAGTACAAACTTTTCATGATCAATCTCCATGAAAGTTATGTGGCCAAGCTGGGATTTGAACTTGTGACCCCTTGATCTGCAGTCAGACATGCTATGACTGCACTATGGAGCCCTGCAAAATATACTTGAAGAACAAAAATGCCTCATCACTATCAGCTTTATCCTTTTCACCCCTTTGAAAGTTTTGAAGTGGACTCTTCCAGCTCTGAATTTGGACATATTCATTACTACAAATGGGGATTTTAGTCAAAAATGAAGGACAAAATGGCAAACAGTGTAGATTCTGGATCCATAGTGTTTGCCAAAGTATCTGTTTTGGTCTACAGGGCTGGAAGGGTTCAGTGGAGAATAAAGATCAATCTTTTTCTTTCATATTGGAGCTCTAAAATTTTGCCTTTAATAAAATGAAGCCATAAATCACTTGGTAAAGGGGGGACAATATCTGCTGTCATTATTATCTCATTAGTTTTAGTTTTGTCAAGAAACAATCTTCTAAAGCCAGATCATTTACTGGGAGAAACAGGAAGAAAGAAGCTTGACATTTCAGTTGCCCTTTAACCTGCTGGACTTAAACAGGAGCAGACAACATTTTAAAATATTTTCTTATTTCTCCAAGAAAATAAGATTTGAAATTTCAGGCAAATTCTCACTGCAGGAGACAATTTGCATGAAATATCAAATCCAATTTTTTGGAGAAATTTATGAAAACTGTATTGTCAATTTGTTGTCAGCTGATTTTGCCCAGAGACTGCTAAAGGTCAAGGGTTAAAGACATGCATTCTCTTTTAACCTTAGCCAAATACTAACGATGATTGATTTGATTTTAATCACAAAATGCTTTTTGTGACTTTCCTATTACAATAGCTAAGGATAGCTTATCCTTTACCACTCTCTAGGCTAATAAGGCAAATGATGACATTTGCCTTATTTATTCCAGAAAACAGGTTTTGATGTTTCATGCAAATTGTCTCCAATGGAGACAATCTGCATGGAATGTCAAAACTTATTTTCTGGGAAAAATAAGAAAAAATATTTCAAAATGTCAGCTGCAGAAATTTTTACCCAGAGTGCTATGTGTTATTGTTATAGCTGTCATCCATGAAGTAGTATGTAAATCAAGTGAATCAGACTGCCAAGGACTTGTTAAGGAGGAGTGCTTGGCAATAATTCTGGGATAAATTTCACCAGTTCTCCATAAAGACATATCTTGTGGGTACTCATTAGAAGTGCCTCGATGAGGCACTTCTAATGAATACCCACAACATAAGTTTTTTAGAGAAATAAGAAAAATTATTTCAGAATTATCACATAATATTTGTCCACAACTAGTCCTCTGACTTATTGGAATTTTTGTTAGATTCTTGCTTTTTCAGAAATGTTTTTTACTGCACTGCCATATTTACCATAAATATTCAGACACCTTAATTCCTTGGGGGTTGGGGGGTGAGGTGGTCACTTCCTATATGGAGCAGTTCAGGGATGTGCCGCTGGAATAGATATATTTTTCATGCCTGAGCTTATATGATAAGGTATCAATTTTAGCACCAAATTATATCAACAGCCCCCATTTCTAAAGCAGCATTACATCAATAGCCCATTGATTTCCAATTTTAGCAGACAACTTACATAATCAAAACAAGAGGCAAAATGCACATATGTTTTGCATATAAATCTCAAGTAAGTTGTCTGCTTTGGTTTTACTAGTGTTTACTAATATTCTTCTATTATATGAATAGGGTATCTTTTTACATGCAGATTATATGAATAGGAATGTTTTGTCAATCTGGAAATTATATGAATAGGGGTGCATTCAAAGTTCAAGCAGCACACCCCCACCCAAATTTTTTCCGAGTTACCCGCCCCACACACCCCTCCCCCCCCCCCCACCCCACCCACCCCGCCATCCCCCTGAGCTTAATTCCTTACCACACTTGTCCTAAATTTTACTACCTGCTGATGTGACAAAAAATATGCTGGATAAGTGGCAAACAGTGCAGACCCTGACCTGATGCCACATGTCCAAATATTTTGGATAAATACAGTACCTACTGGAATTATCTTGCAAAGGCAATTTTTCTGAAGTACATGTATCACAAGAATATGTCTTTGGAGCAAAAATAACCATAATTATCCCAAATTATCACCCCAATTATTTTCAGTACAACCCTACAGAAAAACTGAAGTGGTTACGGTAAATGTCCTAAACTTTTGTACACCATAGTTCCCAACAAAATGACATGTGCAAACAGTGCAGACCTAGATCTGTATGAGCAGTCTGATCAAGGTCATACTGTTTGCTATTCTACTAAGTATTTTAGGAAAAAACTGTAAACTTTAAGCCAAAAAAAGTATGGAATAAAGTGTTCGAAATTTTAGGATATTTACTGTACATTTTTTTATCCCACTGTTCAGTTGCTTAGCTATATAGTCCCGCTAAATGGGAGAAAATATGCTTTCTTTGTGAACCAAGAAAGGTAAAGGGAGGTAAGAAACTTGGAAAGCAATGATTTGTATTGTTTGTAATATGCATATATGTCTAGTTTAAAGAATAAATATGAAAAAGATATATAAAAACAAAGACATCATCAATTCGTAGTCTGCTGAATTAACCCAGAGAGTGGTAAAGGTTAAACACCATGTGTACAATTGAGCTTGCAGTCTCCTCAATGTCTGCAACCACTACTTACATAGTCAAACACAGCCTTATGAATTGTTCTTTTCACCTCAAGGGGTAAACAATTGTTCTTTTGATGCCTGCATTATCACAGAACATTGCTTTTGTTTCTATATTTGTTATACCAGTTCCATTAAGCCATTTGTCTTGTTTGACAGATGTTCAATTTTCGCTGAGTGTGTTTCCAGAAACGTACAGCTGTAAAAGTTGAACTATTTTTTTCTCTATCTTAATCCATCAGTTAGTGTCTTCAAGTTTTTCATGTTTTCTATAAATTACCTTTTGTGCAGTAATTTCATTAATTTTATTACAAGCAAAGACAATAAATACAACAAGAACATATATATATATATATATCAAATGCATGAAGGGTTATTGTTTGTGTGTTCTAAAATGGCTGATGAGACCAATCTTAGCTCTAAACTGCCTGTTGCAGATAGAACAAGAGAGGTCTGAGGAAAAAAGCTCTGTTGGTGATGCTTTAGCTCTGGCTTTCAGCTGCGCATGTTTCTGCTTGGCTTCACTCATTCTTTTTGCTTCGCCTTCGTCAGCACCCCTTCTTATGAGGCCTCGCCACTTTGGTCGATCCTGAGCAATCTGTTCCCATGACTCTGTTGGTATGTTGAAGTCTTTAAGGAAGGCTTTGAGGTGTCCTTGTATCACTATTTCTGATCACCATGGAAGTGTTTTCTGACTTGTTACAGCTCTCCATAGAGGATTTTCTTTGGTAAACATTCATCAGGCATTCTGGTAACATGGCCTGTGCTAATTTCAGAAGAGTATGCACACTCTGCATCCCTGCCCTTTCCAGGACTTGCCACTTGATCTTTAGAAGTTTTCTAAGACAGCTTGTATGGAAGTGGCTCAGTCTTTTGGCATGCATTTGGTAAACTGTCTAAGTTTCACATGCATATAATAGTGTTGGCAGCACCACAGATCTGTAGACTTTCAGCTTTGTGTCAAGTCTGATTCCACTGAGATCCCAAATACTTCCACATAGTCAGCCAAATGTTGCACTAGTTTTGGCATTCCTGGCATTGACTTCATCATCAAGGTGCACAACTCTAGACAATGTGCTGCCAAGGTAAATGAACTTGTCAACCACTTGCAGTCGTTGACCTTTCACTGTGACGGTAGGCTCCTTTTAAGGCTTTCCAGGTGCTGGCTGATAGACCACCTCAGTCTTTTTGAAGCTGATTGTGAGATCATAGCTGTCACATGGAGAACAACAAGAACAACACACATTATAAACACACAAGAAATCTTAACCCTTCTCTTGCTGAACACGACATGCCCTGTCTTAGCAAACAGTGTAGATCCAGATCAGTTGGCTTCTGAAGAAGCCAACTGATCTGGATCTGCACTGTTTGTCATTGAATGTGTGAATTTCCTATAAAAACCCAGATCAAGTAATCTGATAGGCTGGAAATTAGAAGTGGGTGTGGCGTCTTAATTTATTCAGCATGACAAGGGTTAACCCTTGTCATGCTGAAAAAATTAAGATGCCAAACCCACTTCTTAATTTTAGCCAATCAGATTACTTGATCCAGGCTGTTGATACAAATTCACATACTTAATGACAAACAGTGTAGCTCCAGATCAGCAGCCAACTGATCTGGATCTACACTGTTTGCAAAGGCAGGGTATAGCTGGGTTCAGCAGGACAAGGGTTAACACCTTATAATACTTGAGCTAAAATTTGAAGAAGTCCATTTTACTACCTGTCAGTGTTCTAAAAGTGCTGGATGAGTGACAGTGTACACTCTGATCAGATACCATAGTCTGTGGCATCTGTTCTGGGTCTACACTGTTTCTTCAGGCCTGTCTATCCCACTGCTCTAACTGAGAATTCAGATTATTTGACAGGTGAACTGCAAAAATATTTGCTGATTTGCACAGCTAACCACAAATTACAAGGGTTTTAGACCATTCAACCACTAAGGTCCCTGTAAATGCAGTGGATTAGCATTAATTTTATTCAGTAGTATACTATTTACCAGACTTTAATACCAATCGGGAAGAAAATTTATTCATTTGTTCACCTTTACCAATCTCTGGGCAAATTCAGCAGCAGAAAAATTTGAGACATTTTTTCTTTCTTATTTTTTTTCCAGAAAATAGGCTTTGATACCTCATGAAAATTGAGTTTCTGAAAAAACAAACAACAAACAAACAACAAGAACAAAAAAAACAAGAAGAATACAGTCGACTCTCGTTATCTCGACCTCGCTTATCTGGAATAACCACTTATCTCGAATTGAAAATCTGGTCCCTGTTTTAACATGGAAATCTACCAACAGGCAACAAACAATTTCTCCTCTTTTCCACAATATTTTCAACATATCTAACTTAGGAGTCAAATTACATATTCATTCTGTGAAATTGTTTTCCTCAGTTCTGTGCAAATCTGATATGTCGAAGTTCGGATATCTCGAAGTGTTTCATAGAGTCCCTTAGATTTCAAGATGACGAGAGTCGACTGTATTTCAAAATGTTGTCTGCTGAATTTTTTACCCACCCAGCATGCTAAGTGTTAAATACTGATTAAGTCTTAGTTCTGTTTAAGTTCTTCGAAAAATCACTAACACTAATAGTCAAGATAAAAGGCCCACTTGGAAATGCTAAAGGCAAAATGATCCACTTTCTGGTCAACAAAACAAACTTAGCTAACAAGAACTTTTGACAAAACAATCCACTTGAATTCATGGATTGCTCAATATATGTGCCAAATATTTACACCTTCAAGTTTAAACTGGATTTTCAAGCCCTTCAGTCTGTCAGAAACCTCCTACAGTTGAGAGATAAGTTGAGAATACTTCTAACAATGTTTTAATAGATATAAGTGATGAAAGGCTATGATATGATACCAGAGTATTCAGTTTTTTTGTTTTTTTTGCATCACCGGGGTGTCCAACTGATATTGGCTTTCAGTTGGGCAAGGCCTGCTATCCTTGTAGCAGGTAAGGGTGGAGGGGGAATGTTTTAATTTCTTCTGTTTCTTCTTCATTCATTTTCTTCTTTCTTCCCTGTCCCTCTCTTTTATCTCCTCTACCATCTCTTTTATCTCTCTTCTCCCTTTCTCTGGAAGACACACAAAATGACCCACAAGGGTTGACGTGTCATTAAACCCCAATGCAATCAATCAAATCAGTTTTTTTTTCTTCTGAGCTCAGAGTTACAGTCTTTTAGAACAACCCCTGCAAAGACCCTAATTAACCCTTATCATGCTGAGTAAATTAAGATGCCACGTCCACTTCTAATTATGAACCAATCAGATTACTTGATCCAGGTTGTTGATAAAAATTCAAATACTGAATGGCAAACAGTGTAGATCCAGATCAGTTGGCCTCTCTTCAGAAGCCGACTGATCTGGATCTACACTGTTTGCATAGGCAGGGCATATCCGGGTTCGGCAGGACAAGGGTCAAAAAACCAAATTAGTATTGTAAGATTTTAATCCTTCTCTCTTTCTTTTTCAGGATATTGCCTTGTGCCCTTGCAGGCATTCTAGGCAGGTTTGTACTGTCATGCTGAAAGAAGAAGGGAAAAATACATAATAGTTAAATAAGAAGGGACAGTGAAGAGATAAAAGGTGAAACGGTTAAAAACAGTTGGTGAAGTAGAGTGGTTAAAAACAAAACTAAAAACATCCTTTTTGGGATCTAGGGCTGGGAGCGGTGCAGTCTGCCAACTTCTTCCTTGTTGGTGAACTTACAACCAACACAGGGAGGTGCATAGCCAGTTGAAAGAAAGAATTAAGTAACATTGTAAAAATAATAAATAAACAACCTAAATCTTAGATTTCCGGCAAGAAAACTAACATGTATGAGCACTAAGGACCAACACAGCATTAATGTCTGCTTAATCTGGGGTCAGCACTGATCACTTGAAGAATAGTTACATATTTTTGATCTGTGTCTCAGGATCAGGCTGGCATCCCCACAGCAGGCCTCATATTACCCATGTGTTTTATTCTTACAGGAGTGTAAAAAAACTGAAACCAAAATGGTTTAATTTAATTTTAATGACACTTGCAGAGAATGAGGCTGTATATCTCATGACTTTAACACTTAGCATGCTGGGTAAAAAATTCAGCAGACAACATGTCTAAATATTTTTCTTATTTTTTTTCCAGAAAACAGGATTTTACATTTCATGCAAACTGTCTCCATAGGAGACAATTTGCATGAAATGTCAAATCCTGTCTTCTGGAAAAGATAAGAAAAATATGATCAATTTGTCATCTGTTGAATTTGACAAGAGATTGGTAAAGGGTGAAACAGACTTTTCTCAAGTTCCATGCTACATTTAGTATCATAAATCTAAACAATGCATGCACAGTAGTATTTCTGTGGGAATATTTGTAAAAGTGCACTAACCCTTAAAATGTTAACCACAACTGCAGCAGATGACCTTTTAATTTGTTTTTTGTGTTTTTTTTATTTATTTATTTATATATTTATTTCTTATTTTTTGTTTTATTTACTTTGCAGATGATTCACATAAAATGCCAAGTCTTACTTTCTCTAAAAAATAATAAAAACAAAAATAGCATGTCTTCTGAATGTTCTAAGGCCTAAAAACACTGCATCCTAGATTAACATATCATTTGTATGATATGATAGCACAGTACCATTGTGGAAACATCATTATCTACCACAGTACCATTGAGGAAACATCACCATTATCTTATGGTATCTTAAGTATGAAGCAATGACCCAGGTCTGCCCTTGTATCTATGGAGCCAGGCCCGGTTTTAGCTGTTGACAATGTAAGCAAAAGGCAAAGACCCAAACAAGCCTGCATAGAGATGCAAACTTGACTGGTCTGTACAGTTTGCATATGGGATAATATCACTGGAATTACATGTGGTTTTCACACGCTTGTCCTAAAATTTGATCAAATCCATTTTACTATCTGTCGATGTGTCTTAACCCTTAAACTGCCAATCACAACAATTGTCGTCTGCTTTGTCATCTGCTTGTGATTTTAAGTCATTTTTGCAAACAGTATGGACCCAGATCAGACTGCTCCTAGAGGAGCAGTCTGATCTGGGTCCACACTGTTTGCCTGTATGCAAAAAAATGTTTGAAAAGTTTGCAAGAATATTCAGCAGACGACATAAACAGACGACATTTTCAGATGCAGGTTTCTTGGCGTTTTAAGGGTTAAAAAGTACTGGATGAGTGGCAAACAGTGTAGACTCTGACTAGCTGCCGCATTTGTGGCATCTGATCTTGGTCTACACCATTTGATCAGGTCCATCTATTGAAATTCTTAGAGTAAATATGATAAGATGTGGGAATTAAGCAGGAATACATGTTCTTCAAATTACATTTAAATGCATGTACATTTAGTTTCTCTAATTAGATTAGGTAGATAGTGTTCTGGGGTACTTTACTGCTCTATGGGCAAATCCAGCAGACAACAAATTGAAAATATTTTTCTTTTTTTTTATCAGAAAATAGACTTTGACATTTCATTCAAATTGTCTCAATAGGAGACATGTTGCAATTTGCATAAAATGTCAAAGCCTACTTTCTGGGAAAAATAAGAAAAATATTCAAAATGTTGTCTGCTTAAATTTTTACCCAGCAAGCTAAATGTTAATGGCTTCACTTGTACAGCACCTGCAATGTGAACTGTGATATGCATTTGTACATGTATCATCAAAATGCAGTTTGAATCGTTCTCTCTGTGTCATAGTGACATGTACAAAATGTTAATCAAAGCACTGACAGCACTAGTAGGTCGATTGTCTCTGAATGTAGGCTGGGAAAATGGTCCTGAATGGGGACTTACCATTGTTTCATTTAACCTTTAGGTTCTTGTAATATAAGCAAACAGTGCAGACCCTGATCAGATGCTGCTTTATGCAGCATCTGATCAGGTCTGCACTGTTTGCCAATGTCCCAAAATGTCCCAGTCCAGGTTTTACAGATAACCCTCAGCACTCTTACGTCACAGTGACAAGAATAGTGTGGCTATAAATAACCATAACCTGGATTTCGTCTATCAGTAACACATGGTTTGATTACATTGGTCAATGATAATCAGGTGAACAACTACCTTAAGGAAATTTTCCATTCGAACACTATGGCTTGATTTAAACAATCAATCCAAAAATCCTACAACTCAAGAAGGAATCAAACCACATATTATTACCTTTTGAAGTCAAGAGTACTTCCTACCACTGACTACCTACCATATTTACCTTAAGAACTCAGACAAATAAGCCTGAACAAATAGTATAGACTCAAATCAGATTCTGCAGAACATAGTATCTGACCAGGATCTCATCCAGTATTTTTTTTAGAAACAATGGACTTGTTTAAATTTTAGGAGAAGAACAGTAAGGATTATTTAACCGTTGTCCTGCTGAATAAATTAAGCTGCCACTCCCTTTTCAAATTTTCAGCCAATCAGATTACCTGATCTAGATTGTTGATATAAGTTCCCATACTGAATGGCAAACAGTGCAGATCCAGATCAGTTGGCTTCTGAAGAAGCCAACTGATCTGGAGCTACACTGTTTGCAAAGGCATAGTATATCCGGGTTCAGCAGGACAAGGGTTAAGATAAAATTGGCACAGTCAAGGTCATATCAAGCTCCTTGCAAAGACAAACCATCATTACCGCAAAGTTTGGTTCAAATCAATTCACTGGTTATGGAGTAGACGCTATTTAACCAATTTTCAATTAAAGTCTATGAGAGCAAATTTCACTGCCATGGAATCCAAACCAAAAGGCAGACTGGCAAAATTTTAGCTATTTTGAATTGCCCCTACCAAATAAGAGCCATACTGCTTCAGCATCTAAAATTTTCCTATTTTGAAATTAACAAATTGGCTGCTAGTCATAAAAAAATCATGTTTGGCTGAGAATCACTCATTAATCATTAGCACCAAGACTCAGCTGCAGACTGATATAAAATTTAATTTAAATAGTATTCGAAATAAAGATGTTATTGCTATTTAAATTTATAGTCACAAATAGGCATCAAAACAGAACATAGCCAAGCCAACATATATATAAAAAAAAAAAAATTATTGATGTTTTTAAAGGATTGTCTTCAATCAGAAATTTATTGATTTTTTGAAAGGCCAGTCTTCAATATACCTGGGTATTGGATATATCAGAAATTAATTCCTTTTTTTTTTTTTTTTTTTTGAAAGGCCAATAAATGTATCAGGATTTTATTGAGGATAGTCTTAATTTGGAGGAGTCAGTTGTAATGTGTGTTGTGAATCCCTTTGATTCTAATTTCAGAACCCCAACAATTATTTTGCCACATGTTACCCCCAATGGGTACTAAAAAGCTACTGCATTTATAATGTTCTCTCGGGTGTTTTTGATGTAACTGCATGATAAAAGTTACTGATACTGTAACATTTTTATTTCCACTCCTTTTTAAACAAAATTATTGCAACATTTATAACTAACCTGTCAACTTAAAAAGCCTTTCAAATATATATTTTGAGCTTTTTTTTTGAGAACTGTCAGTCAAATGAACAGCACCAAGAGTAACATGATCAACAAATGTGTTAATTTTGTAATTAAATTCATGGATGGAAATACTTTGTGCATTTAATGCTTAGCATGCTGGGTAAAAAATTCAGCAGATTTGACATTTTGAAAAAAACAACAACTGATTTTCCTAGAAAATAGGCTTTGACATTTCATGCAAATTGTTTCCACAATTTGCATCAAATGTCAAAGCCTATTTTCTGGGTAAAATAAAAAAAATATTAATTTGTCGGATCTGCTGAATTGGCCCAGAGAGCAATGAAGGTAAAAACCCTAATGTCACACATTCCTGCATAACACCAATGGTGTAATGGAGCCAATCCAGAGGAAAAGCTTTATATTAACCCTTAAAGCGCCAAGCACAATTTGAAGAAGATGACACTCAATTTTTTTTTTTTTTTTTATTTTTCAGAGAAAACAAGTCTTGACATGTCATGTGAATCGTCTGCCAAGCAGACGATTCACAAGACATGTCAAGACTTGTTTTCTCTGAAAAATAAAAAAAAAATAAATAAAAAAAATTGTCGTCTGCTGCAGTTGTGATTGGCACTTTAAGGGTTAAAGGCATATCTGTAGTATCTAAACAGCAAAGTCCAAGATCTGTCTATGCATTCCGGCACTTTCTGTTTATTACCTTTTCTGTTTGCTGATATATTCTACAATGTTCAGTGACACTGTACAAGCAGTGAAGTCCCTGATTTACTGCACACATTGATTTGGGTGTTTCCAGGTGACATTTCTGAGGGTACAGCACAGTAATGACCCATCATCCCTATACTGTTCATATGAAAATGAATTTGCAAATCAGTCAGAATTAATTCCAAAACAGAGAGAGTAGGTGGCCCCCAGTCAAAACAGTCTTTTTTTAACCTTTATTAGTTACTGATACTGTAAAGTAATCCAAGTCTTCAGAAGTCTACCACCTTGCTAACCAGTTTAGAAGAGAGAACACTGATGTTGTTGGTGACAAACCTGTGAAGAATGATGCAGGAGAGATGTCAATGAGCGAAGACTCAAAGCAGAAGGCCTGGCTAGAGCACTACCAAAGGCTTCTCAATGTTGAGTTTGACTGGGACCCAGACCACCTGTCATCAACCACCAGTGGAAGGCCCGCCCATCCCAATCACCATTGATATGGTTAAGAAGGCTATCCCACAGATGAAGGCTGGCAAAGCACTGGGCCCATCAGTCATAGTGGTGGAGATGATACGAGCAGCCAGTGACATGGGTGCCTCCATGATCCGTGACCTTGCAGCCACAATCATTCGTGATGGCAAGGTACTCTCTGACTGGGAGCAGAGTTTCATTGTCTGCCTCTACAAGGGAAAGGGGGATGCATTGGAAAGGGGCAACTACTGCAGTCTCAAGCTGACAGAGCAGGTTATGAAAATCCTGGAGAGGATTGAGGACGGCCTCATCAGACAGTTGGTGTCAATCTACGATTCCCAGTTTGGCTTTGTCCCAGGCAGAGGCATTACAGATGCAATCTTTGTTGTCAGGCAGCTGCAAGAGAAGTATCTAGCTACCAACAAGAGACTCTACATGGCTTTCGTAGACCTGGAGAAGGCGTTTGATCAAGTACCTCAGAAGGTCATCTGGTGGGCGCTGAGAAAACTTGGTGTGGAGGAGTGGATTGTGCGACTGGTGCAGGGGATGTATGCAAATGGGCCGAGCCGTGTCCTTGTTGGTGAGGGGTACAGTGAAGAGTTTGAAGTGAAGGTTGGTGTTCACCAAGGATCAGTATTCAGCCCACTGTTCTTCATCATTGTGCTTGAAGCCTTATCACGAGAGTTCCGCTCTGGGGTCCCCTGGGAAGACCTCTATGCTGATGACCTTATTATCATCGCTGAATCACTTGAGGAATGTGTCAGGAGGCTCTTGACATGGAAAGAAGCAATGGAGAAGAAAGGACTGATAGTAAATGCAGGAAAGACAAAGATCATGATCTGCAGTACAGGACTGGACCTCCTGCAGAGTTCAGGTGAGTTTCCATGTGCCGTCTGTCGCACTGGAGTGGGCAGCAACAGCATCTTCTGCAATGGCTGCAAGCACTGGGTGCACAAGAAATGCAGTGGGCTCAAGCACTTATAAAAAGACCCTTACTACAGATGTACATGGTGCCAGGGAACTGCACGCCCCTTGGATGGCAGACCACAGAAGGAAGTCCAGGTCGGACCTGACAAGCTTGAGGTGGTAGCTTCCTTTTGCTACCTAGGAGACATGCTCTCAGCAGCAGGTGGCTGTGAACTTTCAACCACAACACATATGAAAACCGCCTGGAAGAAATTCAAGGATCTGCTACTAGTTCTCTCTTCACGCCACCTCTCTTTCAAAACACGTGGCCATGTGTACAGCTCTTGTGTGCGGAGCGCAATGCTCCATGCCAGCGAGACTTGACCATTGACAAAGCCAAACCTCCAGCATCTGCAGCTAAATGACAGGGCAATGATCAGACAGATTTGTAATGTCAGACTGCAAGACATTGTCATCACTAGGTCCAGTGAGCTACTTGTGTGGCTTGGCATTGAGGATCTGGATCTCATTCTGAAGGAGAGAAGACTCCGATGGTATGGACATGTGGACATGAGGAATGCTCCAATGGTGCAGTCAAGACAGCCTTTGACATACTGGTTGATGGAAAGTGAGGTTCTTGGAGGCCCAAGATGACATGGAAACAGAGCTCTGGTGAGCGGGGCATATACCCCTGTAGGGGATTTTAGTAGTAGATGACACAATACATTGTACATTCAATAGAGGTTTGTCAGTATCAGAAATCTTTGCATCAATATAGCAAACAAGAGGACCATAATGGTCCTGTATAGCTTCCCTGAGAATCCAAGCAAAATAAGGCCTGTTGCCTCTGACAACTTAAGTCGGCTAACCTGGTTTTGTGCTTGTTAGTAAGTAAATGTTCACAAAAAATCCAGGAAGAATATCAGTAGCTTTAGTGCATCTTGGTCTCTTTCCATGTCTTCATTCAAAGGTCAAAGGTAATTCTTGTGAAGGAGATATGGAGCAAACAATTAGAAATCACTATATGAAATAAACAAAAGGGCATAATTATGTCAAAACTGGAAGAAAGATTACATTTTCATTTACTCTGCACATCATCTAATGATGATTTATATTTGTACAAAGTTTCATGAAGAAATCTTTAAAGGTTATAAAGTTATAGAGCAGATATGACACATTACCATTTGAACTTTGACCTTGAATTGTGACCTTGATCTTCATCAGACAAAGTTCAGTTATGAGTTCTGCATATCACATTGGTATGGTGATCATTTGACCAAAGTTTCACAAAAATCCTTCAAGCCCTCAAGGAGGTATGGAGTATACACAAAAAGTTGATGGACAGACAGACAAACAGACAGACAGACAAACAATGTCAGGACACAATATGCTGGGACAATATGAACCGTCTTTTTACAGGCATATAAAAAAAACCTTCTATCAGTGAAGGAGATATGGAGCAGACACAACCTGACTATATGAAATAAGCAAAGGGGTATAATTACATCAGAACTGAAAGAAGAGTTACAAAAGGTTTTAAAGTTATAGAGTGGACAGAAAATATTGCCTGAAATAAACAAAGGTTTGCGCTTGAGGGGTTCATCTATACTGATAGTTAAAAGACATCACTTAGTTGTCTCCCTTAACCTAGAGTAATCAATAGTAATACAAGCAAATAACAGAGGCATTACAAAGTAATCTCCCTTTACCAATTAAGATGGACATGTCCAAATGTACAGCCTCATAAGCTGCGGCTGAAATATCAATAATGTTTGGTTGGAAGAAAAGTATATTATATGGAGTGTATAAAAAAAAAAAAAAAAAAACTAAAGAGAAATATATATGTAACATTCCAAAGAGAATGGAATTATAGTTATGGCAATTACTAGTATAGTCTAAAACTTATCAATTAATTAGCCATACCATATACCAGCCTCTTTAACAAACAGATGAAGCATTGTAACAAGAGTACCCTATTTACTCTATTTACTCTAAGTACTGGGACAGATAGACCTGGGCCAAACATGTAGACGTATCAACCTTTAAGATGTTCCAGTATTTAGGGTCAATATAGTAGTGCCTCCATAAGCACTTTATGGCAAACATGGCTCCAAATTACATGTTGAAATGAAAAAATACTGACAGTTCTTAACCCTTCTCTTGCTGAGCACAACATGCCCTGTTTTAGCAAACAGTGTAGATCCAGATCAGTTGGCTTCTGATGAAGCCAACTGATCTGGATCTGCACTGTTTGCCATTAAGTATGTGAATTTATATCAACAATCTGGATCCAGTAATCTAATTGGTTGAAAATTAGGAATGGGCGTGGCATGTAAATATATTCAGCAGGACAAGGGTTAACCCTTAAAAAATCTAAGCACAATCTGTAGCATTCTAAATTTATTTTTACTATTTTTCAGAGAATATAAGACTTGGCATTTTATGTGAATCATCTGCAAGGCAGATGATTCACATAAAATGCCAAGTCTTATAGCAGATAATTCACATGAAATGCCAAGTCTTATTTTCTCTGAAAAAATGTCCTCCAAAACATCAATGTATCTTCTGCTGCAGTTGTGATCAGCACTTTAAGGCTAAATGTTTTGTGAAAATTTATCATCAGAGCCCTTTCAGATCCTGGAACTTGTTTTTTTATGAAAAAATAAAAAAATATATATTCAGTCAAATACTATAGTTTTCTGGAGCCCTAGAGCAGACACATGAGCATTCCCAAGCAATTGGCGAAGTGATGAAATGTAAGTGCTAATTATGCCACTGGAAAATAAACATGGGTGAAGAAAGCTCCATTTGTTTGTTTAACAACAGGTGAAAACTCCACCAGAACATGGGGCCTGAACAGTTTTAGACTTTATTACCGACTGTATATTCTCCTAAAATCCAAGGTATTTAAAAAGATTTTCCAGAATTACCATTTCAGAGAAATTAGTGGGTGTATAAATCATGTTAAATCATAACTTGGATCTTCTAGTGAGTAGTGCAGGGTTGCCAGCTGTTTGGCAAAACAGAATTCCCTGATTGATCCCTGACCCATATCAGAATAACAGATATGTAATAATCCTAAGTAGCAGGACTGACAGGTGAGAACAAACAGTGTAGATGAAAATCAGATGCCACAGAATGTGGCATCTGATCAGGGTCTAAAATGTTTGCCGCTCATTCAGCTATATTTTCAACACGTCAACAGGTAAATCTAATGGACTTGTTCAAATTTTAGGATAAGTATGGTTAGGTGTTAAGGTGTTCCAATATTTAGAAAAAACAAAACAAAAAAACTCAGCAGTCTTTCTATACATGTACCAATAGGTACACCAATCACTTCCTGCTCCACTAGACTGGTTCCTATATTTTGAGAATACTGGGGGAATTAGTTGTTGTACATGTATACTATAAAAAAAGTCTTATGCAGTCAGGTGGATGATGAAATATATTAACCCTTGTCATGCTGAATAAATTAAGATGCCATGCCCACTTCTAACTTCCAGCCAATCAGATTACTTGATCTGAGTTTTTGATAGAAATTCACATATTTAACGACAAACAGTGCAGATCCAGATCAGTTGGCAACTGATCTGGATCTACACCGTTTGCCAAGACAGGGCATGTTGTGTTCAGCAAGAGAAGGGTTAATATGTAATCCTTTGATAAAGAAACTGTTTCATTGCTGTAGAAACATTTTTTGTAATTACTTTAAAAAGAAATACACATGAACTTCTTTATAACATGGTTCATTACAGCATGGTATACCGGCACAGTGACTCAGTGGTAGAGCGTCCGCTTTGTGACCGGGAGGTTGCGGGTTCGATCCCCGGCCGGGTCATACCAAAGACTTTAAAAATGGTACTAGCTGCTCTTTCGCTTGGCGCTCAGCATTAAGAAAGTAGAGCTAGAACTGGTCAGCTCAGTGTCAGTATAATGTGACTGGGTGGAATATCATGTCAAAGTGTCTGGGGCGTGATATTTCAGTGAGGCAGCACTCTAAAAGTGAGCATTGAGCTCCCTGCCACATCCAGACACCGTCGCGATATGACTGAAAAAGGTTGAAAGCGATGTTAAGCCCAAATCAAACAAACATTACAGCATGGTTTTAGATAAAACACATCTTAAAAACTGACCCCAAAACTGTTGTATCCAAACAGAAATGTATAGATTATATAGAAAAATGACCATTTATGGTCATTTTTCTATATAATCTATACATTTTTGTTTGGACACAACATAGTTGTTCTTTACTTTGGATTCCAGCAGTAGTGTTCTATAGAGGTTGTGTGTTCTAGGCATACCAAGGAAAGGCCACAATTATCCAAGGCCCCAGGTATGGAGAGAAGCTGAATAAAATGTCAAGCCTTATTTTCTGTGAAAAATAAGAAATATACTTTAAAATAACATCCACTATTATTTATAGTGATCAGATTGAAGGTTTATAGAAAGACTGATTGCTTTTAACTTTTGATACAATATGATTGGCTGGTGCTAAGTTAGGCTCCACCCCTTTTTAGAGGATAGCCTAATAAACAAAAATGTTTACTAAAAGTATTCAGGAGTTTTAAACAATTATAATTAAAAGACAAAATATTCATCAGTAAGGGTAATCCCTTATATAAAATCATTTGATTTTTCAATTTATAAAGTAAAAAGGTAGATTCCGGGTGTGGGGTGGGATGGGGACTCAGAAATTATAAGGAAGTTTTCATGATGGTTAGCAACACAGCTTTAGATAAGAGGGGGTATCCATCACGAAAACCTACCTATATAATTTTGACCCCCTTAAACCCCACTTTTATATAGTAAAACTGGGGTTTACAGGGATATACATTATTTTTGTTATTTCTGCTCAAAAACATAGATTGTGGGTACTCGTTAGAACTGCCTCAGCGAGGCAGTTCTAACGAGTACCTACAATCTATGTTTTGAGCTGAAATATGAAAAATATCAGAATTTTTTATCTGAAAAATTGCCATTTTTTGGTGGTAAAATTTTCAATATATTTGAATAGGCGTGTTTTCGTAATGTCCAAGAAAACAAATGTTGTGGATACTGACATTAGAAGCCCCTCAGCTTATTAGTAAATAAGCTGTATTATTAAATAAGAAAAAATTAGCAGTTCTTTTCAGTTAAAAAAAGCACCTTTCCTGAAACTATGTAACAATTAGCAAACATCTTGCTCAGACTGGGCAGATGCACAGGCTGGTCTGGATTAATCCTGACTGCATATGAAATATAGTCAATTTCTATTTTGGAAATTACTATTAATAATTTATAAGTTCTTCAAGTACACGTTCTTTTGTCAATTTAATATGAAAAGTGAGCTGTCAGAATTTGCTGCACCAAGTCACACCAAGAAACTGGCAACTTCTATCAAATACAACCATCAAATATTTATATCTTCCTACCGTTCAAATCCTTACAAGACCATTTTTGAATCATCTATCATGTCATAAGGGCCACTTTTTGAGAAAATGTACCTTCAGATATATGTTCAGCGAAGACTTGGGTCAGGTTGAACATTTATGCAGCCTGATCAGTCTTCACTAGATGTTCTGTCGATAGTCAGGGATTTAAGGTACTTTTTTCAAGCAGACAGCAAAGACTCCAATCAGACTGTGTAGACAGATAGGCCATTTCTCCGGATAAGTGGGATATCCAGATTAATAATTTTCTTATTTATCCATAAAAACATATGTTGTGGGTACTCATTAGAAGTGCCTCGATGAGGTGCTTCTAATGAGTACCCACAACATATGTTTTCATGGAGAAATAAGAAAAATATCAATATTTTTTTTTTTGAAAAATCTCCTTATCTGGAGCTATGACAGGCTGATCTAAGTCTTTGATGGGTGCAAAACGTCGGAACTTCGGAAGGTACATTTTTCATGCTGCCGCTCTCATGTATTGGCAGAAATCTGATCTTAATCCCAGAAGTCAAGACTTCAATTTCACAAACTAATGAGGGAAAAGCCTAATTTCTAAACATTCAAATTCTCCAAATATGCAGAAATGATTTTTTCACCATCACTTCACAGACACACAAACAAAAAGGAAACTTCTGAAATTTCCTCCTAGACTCGGCCTTGCAAATACATGTCCTTCATTTTAAGTATGGATTTATGGCGGAATTATTCTGTCATTCTTTTAGATCTGATCTTAGAAGTCAGAGAAAATATACATTGGACCATGGAACAAAAGGACATCAGCACAGACTAATCAGAGTTTCCATTATTTACTATTTACATTCCCTAAACTGAAAAGGAAAACACCATACCAAGTATTTACCCTAGGCATTCAGACAAACAGTGTAGACCCAGATTATGCATCAAGTTCATAAACATCTGGGCCCAGTTGTTCAAAGCATCGTTAGCTTAACGAGCTCGTTAAGGGTCATTTCGTTAACTGTTTTAGCGGATTCAATATACAATATTCTGATATTTTTTGCTGAAAAAATGTGAGTAGCTTTTGCACTGCAAAAGCTACTCACATTTTTTCAGCAAAAAATTTCAGCATATTTGCGTACCACTCGATGTAAATTTTAACGAATCGTTAACTAACGACATCATTAGCTTTGAACAACTGGGCCCAGATCATGCAGCATTTTTAGACACATCAAGAGGGAGTGAACTTCTTTTGTTCGAATTTTTTGGGAAGTGTACTGAGGGTTAAAATATAGTAGTGTGTGTGTGTGTACGTGTGTGTGCGTGTGTGCATGTATGTGTGAGTGTGAGTGTGTGACCAATATGAGTCTTGACTGGACAATATGTGCATGTAAACTGGTCTGGTTCTTTGCTGTTAACTAATGCACATGGCTTAGACAATTAGTTAGAACCCACAACATATGTTTTCATGGAAAAATAAGAGAAATATCCACATTTTAAACTCGAAAAACATGTCTTATCTAGAGTTATGATGCACGTGGCATAGAGTACGTTTTTCTGTTCCATTGCTCAATTACATTAATGCAAGATACTAACATTTCCATTTATGTGAAAATGATTCTTATAGATCTGATGTTGGATAACAAAGATTCAGTTGCCCTATGAAATATTTCTGAAATCCAGCTTTTCTCCTCGAGCTTTTCTCAGGAGCGAATGTGTCTTTTTTTTTAACCCTTAAAGTGCTAAGCAAAATTGTAGCTGATGATTTCTTGTAGCTTATCATTTTTCAGAGAAAATAAGACCTGGCATTTCATGTGAATTGTCTGTGAAGACAATTCACATGAAATGCCAAGTCTTATTTGCTCTGAAAAATTGACACAGACAATAAAAAGTCAAATATGTCATCTGTGCAGTTGTGATCTGTGTGGGGCTTCTAACTAAACTTCAATCTCTTTATAACACAGTTTGTTATAATACGGTTTTGGATATAACACGGTTCAAAGATGGATCCCAAAAATATATAGATTATATTGAAAAATGACCATAAATGGTCATTTTTCAATATAATCTATACATTTTTGTTAGGATATAACACTATTGTTTAAGTAACATGGTTTATGCTATGGATCCTAACAATAGTGTTATAAAGAGGTTGTGGTGTAGTACCATCAACATATTTTTTTTATTTTTTTTGTGGAGAAATCAGAAAAATGTCCATGATGGCAATTTTTTTCCATTTTTTTACAAAGACAACTTCATATTTGCTTTTCTGCACATTGTCCTTTCCTGTAGTAGCAGTTTGATCTTGGTCGTCATTGTTTTCCAGCTCATGACTGTATGGTGTTTCATGGCACAGAGTCTTTCATTATTGTCCTTCCTTCATCTCTGTATGACTAAACTAGAGGCCCAAGTGGGCCAGATATGGCTCACCTGCATCAGACTGATCATGATATGTTACATTGTGCCATGGTGGCCATCTTGGCTATCAGATCAGATTGCCTTTAGCAATCCGAAATCTGATGTTTGTTGAAGAGTTTCAAAATTGCCATCATGGCCACCATCTTGGATACTGGAACTGAACAGTTTAGCAATTCTGAATCTCCATGTCACCTCGGAGCCTCCCATCAAGTTTCGGCTCAATCTAACTTATGGTTTGGGAGATGTGGTTTGAAGAATTTCAAGATGGCAGCCATGGTAGCCATCTTGGATATTGGAACAGAATGATTTTAGCAATTCTGAATTTCCATAACACCCCAATGCCTCCCATCAAGTTTAAGCTCAATCAAACTTATCATTTGGGAGCAGATGTGATTTGAAGATTTTCAAGATGGCTGCCATGGTGGCCATCTTGGATATCAGAATGGAACCATTTAAGCAATTCTAAATCTCAATGCTGCTCCAATGCCTTCCACCAAGTTTCCGCTCCATCCGACTTACGGTTAGGGAGCAGATAACAACTGAAGACTTTCAAAATGGCTGCCATGGCGGCCATCATTGATGTGATTCTGATGGAAATGTCAAAAATGTGAAAAGTTGCTGACAGACATACGGATGAGGGATGACCATGGTCAACAGACCATGGCATAAGCTGACAACTAGTGATGCTGTAATGGCCATCGTGGATATCGTAACAAAATGGTTTAGCAATTCTGAATTTCCAGGTTGGTCCAAAGCCTTCCACCATGGCGGCCATCTTGGATATTGGAATGGAATAAATTTAGCAGTTCTGAATCTCCATGTCTCCCCAATGCCTCCCACCAAGTTTAAGCTCAATCCGACTTACCGTTTGGGAGCAGATGTCATTTCAAGATTTTCAAGACGGTCACCATGGTGGCCATCTTGGATACAGGAACGGAAAGAATTTAGCAATTCTAAATCTCCAAGTCACCGAAATGCCTCCCACCAAGTTTAGGTTCAATCCCACTTCCCGTTCAGGAGCAGAGGTGGTTTGGAGATTTTCAAGATGGCTGTCGTGGTGGCCATCTTGGATATCGGAACGGAATGATTTTAGCCATTCTGAATCTCTATGTTGCTCTGATGCCAGGCTCCCATCAAGTTTCAGCTCAAACCGACTTAGGGTTTGGGAGGAGATGTCGTTTGAAGATTTTCAAGATGGCCAACATGGCGGCCATGTTGCATATCAGAATGGAATGATTTTAGCAATTCTAAACCTCCATGTGGCCCCAATGCCATCCACCAAGTTTGGGCTTGATCTGACTTGGGGTTTGGGAGCAGATGTGGTTTCAAGATTTTCAAGATGGCCACCTAGGCGGCCATCTTGGCTAGCCGAACAAAATGATTTTAGCAATTCTGATTCTCTATGTTTCTCCAATGCTTCCCAACAAGTTTCGGCTCAATCCAATTTACGGTTTGGTAGGAGATGTCGTTTGAAGACTTTCAAGATGTCTGCCATGGCGGCCCTCTTGGATATCGGAATGAAACGATTTTAGCAATTCTGAATCTCTATGTCACTCTGATGCCCCCCATCAAGTTCGGCTCAATCTGACTTACTGTTTGGGAGAAGATGTTTTTGCAGAATTTCAAAATGGCCACCAAGGCAGCCATCTTGGATTCTGGAACGGAACGATTTTAGCAAATCTGAATCTCTAAGTCGATCTGATGCCTCCCATCAAGTTTCAGCTCAATTTGACTTATGGTTTGGGTGGAGAAGTTGTTTGAAGAATTTCAAGATGGCTGCTGTAGTGGCCATCTTAGATATCAGAATGAATGGATTTTTAGCAATTTTGAATCTCTATGTTGCTGTGATGCTTCCCATCAAGTTTCAGCTCAATCCAACTTACGGTTTAGGAGGAGATGTCATTTGAAGAATTTCAAGATGGCCACCATGGCAGCCATCTTGGATATCAAAACATAATGATTTTAGCAATTCTAAATCTCTATGTTGCTCTGATGCCTCCCATCAAGTTTCGGCTTAGGGTTTGGGAGGAGATTTTGATTGAAGAATTTCAAGATGGCCACCATGGCGGATATCAGAACGGAAGAATTTTAGCAATTCTGAATCTCCATGTTGCAACAATGCCTCCCAGAAAGTTTCAGCTCAATCCAACTTATGGTTCTGTAGGCGATGTCGAAAATCTGAAAAGCTAATGACAGATGATGGATGGATGACGGACAACAGGCCATGGCATAAGCTGACCTAGAGCAAAGCTCCAGTTGAGCTAATAATATTGACAGTGATGTAAAACATCAAATCATTATCAACTGCGTCTTCACAGTTTGCTCAACCATTTTTTTTTTCAAATGTTTAATGTAAATAAGGTGTGCACGAAACTGAGTGCAAGAAATATAACTATCTATTACAGCCAAAAGCCTGAATTACATTTAAGAAAGAACAGAGGTAATAAATAGCAGAAGCACTGATGTAAGGAAAAGATAAGGGGATGAAGATGTGTTTTCCAAACCTTCCCATCCCCACTGCATAATAAACCATACATCACTGGGGACCAAAAAATGCAACCAAAGACTTGCAATCAGATAAGGTTCACCTTAGCACTCAGGGTAAAAATTTCAGCAGACAACATTTTAAAATATTTTTCTTATTTTTCCCAGAAAACTGCTTTTAACATTTCATGCAAATTGTCTCTATCAATCTGAGAAAAATACGGCTAAATATCATTAATTTGTCCTCCACTGAATCATGACGCAGCCCAGAGAGTGTTACAAGTTAACTGCAAATCTAGAAACAGTCAGGGCTCTGGAGATAAAAAATGATATTTTTTTAATGCTTAGAATTCTGGGTAAAATTTTCAGCTGACAACATTTTAAAACATATTTCTTATTTTTCTCCGAAAACTGGTTTTGACATTTCATGCAAATTGTCTCCATCAGAGACAATTTGCATGAAATATCAAAACCTGCTTTCTGAGAAAAATAAGAAAAAATATCATCAATTTGTGGTGTGCTGAATTAGCCTGGAAAGTGGCACAAGTAAAATCTGCAAATCTAGAATCAGGGCTCTACAGATATAAAATAATATTTTTTTCTGGGTAAAAATTGTTCCAAAAAAAACAGGTTTTTACATTTCATGAAGACAATTTGTATGAAATGTCAAAAGGTTTTTCTGGAAAAAATATCATCAATTTGTCATCTGCTGAATTAGCCCAGAGAGTGGTAAAGGTTAAATCTGCAAATCCAGAAACAGCCAGGTCTCCAGAGATGATATACGATTTTTTTTTGTCCTGCAAGAAACCATAATAAGCCAGATCTTACAAGAAGATTTTCTCAGAGAAACCAGAAAAGTATGCTGTTTTCTTAGACTTGTTTACAAACAGGTCAAACTCAACCACTGACAGAAGTTCAATGTTTACTCTTATATGAATGAAGATTTCAAACCAAGAATAACTGGGATCAATGCCATACTAAAGGACACTGGCCTTTTCAAACTGACAACCAAAGTGTTGTTGCCCAAATACTATAGTGCTTGGAGGATAATTTGACAGTGATGTCATGGCAGCTACCACTCTACCTGGCTAAAGCAGGTATTGCACAAATTATGTAGTATACAATCTTATTGCTATAAGTGTCTTTTAGTTTAGTATGTTGCAATAGGGCAGTGGGCAGAGTGGAGGGCTGTTGACGAATGGTTAGATTATCGTATAATGCAAGACTCCCAACAGTACCTGTTATTTTTATTACTTTTACTTCGCTTATGGTCCTTGTATGTTACATATTTTATTTTAAATATATATTATTGGACATTATTACAGCATTGTTGACATTTTCACACAAAAGACATGCTTCCAGCATTCTTGTCCTCATATATATGTGCACAGATTGTCAGCATGTGGAAATAATAACTAGACTTACCGATTTATGTCTTGTCTTTCTTTAACTATTTTAAATCTGTTCCATAATTAATAATTGCAAAAAACATTTTCTTTCTTACCATAGTTTTCGTATATATTTAATTCTTAAAAAGTATGAAACAAAAAAAAAACAAAAACAAGAGGGCCATGATGGCCCTATATCACTCACCTGAGTATCATAGCACTCAAGCAGAAAAAATGACAGAGGAACATTTCTGCGAAATTATTTTGAAATCAGGCCATAGGCCTAGGAGATGTTGTTGAAAGGTTATTCTATTTTTAGCCATTTTGTTCAGTAGAGCAGAACCATTTTAGCAATTTTGGTAAAGGGGTATTAGATTATTTTGAAATCAGGACATAGGCCTGAGATGTTGTTGAAAGGTTTTTCTATTTTTAGCCATTTTGGCCATTTTGTTCAGCAGAGCAGAATCATTTTAGCAATTTTGGTAAAGGGGTATTAGAGGAACATTTCTGTGAAATTATTTAGCAATCGGGCCTTTGGCAAAGATTTTCTTTTGTGTTGATACTTTACAAACATCCAAATATTATTAAATTCAAGGAACTATTATCTACTGAAAATAAAAATCTTCTTATCAAATTATCTTGTTTTATAAAAAATTATTATGAAGAAATTTTCAAATGCTAACTAAGTTTTCTGAACATTACATGTTCTTGTCATTATGGTTTTTTTTTGTTTTTTTTTTTTGTTTTGTTTTTTTTTGGTTTTTTTTGCAGTTTGCATTATGTTAACAAGTCTATGTGATTAAAACCCTGACAAATCCCACTTTATGTAGGAAGGAGAGGGGTATACATTATTTTCTTGTTTCTGTTCTGGACATGGAGTGTGGCTGCTTATTAGAACTGCCTAAATGAGATGGTTCTGATTGGACCTATGGTTTGTGTTTGGGGTGGGGATGGGAGGAATATCATCATTTTCCATCTAAAATGTTTCATTTTTAAGGCTGTAAAAATCTTATTGTTTTGCACAGGCGTGGTAGTAAGATGCTTCTGCTTCCTTTGTTCATGTTTATACAAGTTTGTTTATTATATGCCGTTTGTTTGTCTGTTTGTATAGTATGTTCTTATGCCACCTGGGTGTGGCCTGAGTTTACCTTCAATAAAATCTATGTTCTGTTCTGATACTGAACAGAACAGAACAGAACAGAACAGAACTTTATTAATCTAACTACTTCTCAGGCCACATGCAGGAGGCGTAAGAGAAGGGGAAAAAACAAAAAAAAACTACATGATGAACAAAGCAAGTGACAAAGTTTACAAATAAACATTGTACACATCACATACTGTCCCCGCACACATACATACATACTCACACTACATGTGTGTTGGTACACTTGTACATGTACACACAATAAGTAAGTAGGAAAAAAACAATTCTCACACAACAATATCCTGCCCCCTCCACCGGTTTCACACTCTTACACCAGGAGGTTAACTGTCTGCCATGAACAAATATGAAACCAGTAGAGGAAACAAACCACTACCACATGCAAACTGGCTCACTTCACCCCTTATTAAACTATATACATATATATAACCTAATTCATAGCTGGAAACATCTTCATAATAATGTCAACATACTTAGCCAAGTTGATAAGTGTTTGAGTATCTTTGGTAGAAAAGAGCTTTTTAAACTTCTTAACATTTGGTTTCTTTTAGAAGTAAGATTTTAAAAATTGTTCCCGATCTGAACGAAAATAATCACATGCAAAAAGGTAATGAAATTCATCCCCAATATCATTTTTTGGGATAAGTAACATTTCCTTTCATCTAATGGGATGTTTTCCCAATGGCCTCTTCAGTAATTTGACTCTTAAAGCACCAAGCAAAATTTATAGCCGATAACATTCTAATAACTCAAATTACTTATGGCAGTAACAAGTTTCCCGTTAAGGCAAAATAACTTTTAATTCACGGTTTTTATACAAATGCTCACTTTATGTAAAACTTTTGCAAGTTATGGAAGATATGAGAGGTTTTGAGGACTTTATTGAACACAGTAAGCAAAATGCACTGTCCTAAATAAATCTACATATTTATGCAGTTTAATTAGCACCTTCATTTGTCCCTGTTCACAGTTTCACAGCCTTGTAGAAATCTAGGGTACTGGGCCCAGTTGTTCAAAACTAACAATGTTGTTAGTTAATGTATTGATAAAACTTTGATCATTAAATATGGCATTTACGCTAATATTTTTGCTGAAAAAAATGTGAGTAGCTTTTGCATTTGTAAAAGCTACTCACATTTGGTCAGCAAAAAATACCTGTGAATTAGATATTGTACTTACTAGGACAGTTAACATTTTGATCACTAAAGAGCTTGTTAAGTTAGCGATGCTTTGAACAACTGGGCTCAGATCCTGATCAGACTGAATGCAGGGTTATAATATCTGGGCCTCTAAGCTGTCCTTGTAAGTAGTAAGGTACATTTTTGTGCATGTAAGAACTCAATTTAATGATAAAACCTTGTTGACAGTAATATGATATACTACACAGATTCCAGAAAATCTATCCTACAGAACCATTTATTCAAAAAATATATTTAGCACTCGCTTCGCAAAATCAGCAGACAAAAGAATGATGATAATTTTCTTATTTTTCCCAGAAAATAAGGTTTGTTATTTCATGCAAATTATCTTCTAGGAGATCATTTGCATCAATTTCAAACCCTATGTCCTGGGAAAAAATAAGAAAAATATGTATTTTAAAATTTTATCTGCTGCAGGTTAAATGTTTATAAGCTCCCCTGATAAGCCTCTATATTGCTTTTAAGATTAACTGCAACATGTGCAAACACATAAAAATGAAACTTCAGAGACTAAATCATATCGCCAGATAGGAAGGGTAATAGATGAATATTATTTCTGCACAAAAACATGTTGTGGGTACTCATTGAAAGCACCTCAATGAGGCACTTCTACTGAGTACCCACAATACATGTTTTTGTAGAGAAATAAGAAAAAAATTAAATATTATTTCATCACAAAAACATGCCTATATAATTTTGACCCCCCTTTAAACCCCATTTTTATATAGTAAATGGGGTTTACAGGGGTATACATTATTTTGAAAAATATCAGAGTTTTTTATCTGAAATTTTTCAGTTTTTTTTTTAGGTGAAATTTTCTATATATTTGAACAGGCCTGTTTTCATAATGCAAAACAAAAAAAAAGAAGAAAAAAAAAGACCTTATTTGAAGCTATGTCAAATGATGGGTAACTTAAAAAAAAGGCCCTTATGTCATATAACAACAGTAAGGGCCCTGATCTACCTGTGCATGCAGGCAATCTGATCAAAGCATTTTCTTCTGCAGTACCCACTGATTCAATAAAAAGGAAATGAAAGCTCTGAAGATGCTGAGACTGCATGCATGCATAGACTGACTTTGGCCTTCATTGCTCTTTTAGCAATAAGGCCCCTTTTCTCACCTTTTGTTACAAATAACATTAAGGAAATCAGACTCATGCATATATATCATTTTTCTGCATTTACAGATCATGTTACACAAAAAGTAGTCAAAAAGATTAGTGATAGATCTAATCAAAGGGCTGAATAGCCCTGAAATGACAGATTCTATGAGAAACTAATACATTCCAGGAAATCATTTTGCCCTTCATTTAAGCTTGTGAAGCTTCTCCGTTGAAAAAAAGAGAAAAAAAAAAACAAGCTTCAGCGAACAACAAAGGCGCTGATCAGTGTGTGTGGATGCGCAGACTGATCTGCGCCTTGGTTGTTCGCACATGTATTAAAGCGAGTTTTCTCAGCAGCTCATATGGAGACTTGAACCATAGATCAAGCACAAATCGCACTACTTTTTGGTTGGTATCTATCTATTCAGTGGCATACTAATATACACACATGGTCTACTTTTTTGCACGGATTAATACAAAATTCAATAGAAGTCAAAGCCACTGTCTCTAAATTTGCGCTTCGCAACGAAGAATGACAGATAGAATCTGTCATTAAAAAGGATGAGATATAATATGGAGGTTACATAACAGACGGCACACTTTGTGGTATCTTGGTCAAGGTTAACAACAATGATGCCCACTTTAACAGATCAATGCAGATACATTTGCAAACAGTGTAGATCCATATGAGATGGCTCATAATGAGCCACCTTATCAGAAGCTACACTATTTCCCACTATTTTTTGATTACAGACAGAAACCCTTATTTGCAACAACGGACATGCCCAAAAGCAAAGATGGCATAATCCACTTCAGAAACTCAGGGGTGAAAGGGTTACTAGCAAATGGTTTTATTCAGGTAAACAATGTTATCTGTTTATCCGAACTCTGCAACAGTTCATGAAGTTTGTCATCATGGGGACGATAATGAAAATTGTTACATTTGACAACTGCAATACGTAAAAAATAATGGTTAAACTTTCAGACAAACAAATCTAATTACAGTTAAATATGTATATGAAATCATTCTCTATTGTATGATGGTGGGTCTGACCACAGACTCATTGATGTCTCAGTCCTAAACATTTTTATAGCGGGCTCACCATGGTTCTTCTAGTATATCTTTTGCACTGATATTGGGCCTCCATCTTTCTTTCATCATAGTATTGAGAAGTTAATTTATATTTTCTGTATGTAAGAGAATTCCGACACAGACCCAACAATTTTATGTAGACTCACTATGGGCAAATTCAACAGAAAACAAATTGATTATATTTATCCTCGCGCTTTTCGAAGAAAAAGCAGGGATATTGTTATATCCCCCATCCATCCATCTGTCCATATGTCTGTCTGTATTGTCACACCATTGCTCCTAGACCATTACAGCTAGAATCTTGAAACTTTAACAGGCCATAGCCCTATGGATGAGGACTGGACGAACACATTTGGAATTTTGATGTGCACAGAGATATGCTGGCACCAGGATATGCGATGGCTTGCCGTCGACCCTCTAGTTTTTCTTATTTTTCCCAGAAAATAGGCAATGACATTTCATGCACATTGTCTCCTTAGAAGACAATTTGCATGAAATGTCAGTGCCTATTTTCTGGGAAAAATAAGAAAGCTATTTCAAAATGCCCTCTGCTGAGATTTTTACCCAGCATGCTAAACATCAATAATCCGCTAATCTAGAAGCATGATTGCTCCATCAAAACCAGAACCAATTAACCCTTAAAATGCCAAGAAAACATGCATCTGAAAATGTCGTCTGTTTATGTCATCTGCTGAATATTCTTGCAAACTTTTCAAAGCTATTTTTGCACATAGGCAAACAGTGTGGACCCAGATCAGACTGCTCCTACAAGAGTTTGCAAAAATGACTTTTAAAATCACAAGCAGATGACAAAGCAGATGACAATTGTTGTGACTGGCAGTTTAAGGGTTAAGAGTTTAGGCTCTGTATTTGCCTTTATCTTGCCAAGTTTGTTTTTCAAGGTTTGATCGACAAGACAGCAGACCAAGATCTGCTAAACTCATTCCAAGGTCTACATTCTTGATGATGGTATTTATTTTCTTTCCCGATGGGCCATCTCTCAACATCACACAAAGTCAGAGAGCCAACATGGTTTCCGTAGAGACTCTGCAGACTGATGAGAAGCATTAAGAAAAATGTAAATGAGCAATGGCAAGAAAAACTGCACCTCAAATGCTTAGAATGCTGCAAAAAAATTTCAGCAGACGACATTTTGATTTTTGTTCCTTATTTTTTACCGAAAAAAGAATTTGACACTTCATGCAAATTGTCTCCTTAGGAGAAAGAAGTTGGATGTTAGAAATAAGAAGTCAGAAAGTAGAAGTTAGAAGTAGGAAAGAGGTTAGAAGGAAGAAGTGAGTTTGGAACTAGGAAGTCATGATTCAGAAGTCCCTCTGGGCTTCCATATCAATGGGTTCACAAATGGGCTAATATTTAGGGTATTCAAATATTTAGGGTATTTATGGTAAATTAATGATAAGTAGTATGTGAATATTAAAGATATTGTTAGTATTTGATATACTGTGAACAACCAACAGACAGATGCCAAGAGTGTACAGGAAATGGAAAGACCAAAATCAAACTTCAAAAGTCGATTTCTGTACACATATACAAATAAGCATTGTACAAATAAGCATTATGGTATCTTTTTTCTTGTGATGGCTGAAATGTCCATTCTGAATGGTTCTGGTATGTTGTGCGGGGTTTGAAGCTAATAAGGAGCGCAGTCCACACATGAACAGCAAAAACCTGATTCACACTGCACCACACATCCAATTTGCCTGAACTAGGCTTTTGCCCACAAGCTTCTGAAATGCCCATTTTCTGTATGCAATGAGAAAAGTTCATTCTGTGATGATGTGCAAGCTGATGGGAGTCAAAACCATTGCATGTCATCCACTTACTTAACCTTTACCACTATCTAAGAAATTGAGCAGATGACAAATTTATATTTTTTCTTTATTTTTCCCAGAAAACAGGCTTTGACATTTCATGCAAATTGTCTCCATAGGAGACAATTTGCATGAAATGACAAAATCTATTTCCTGGGAAAAATAAGAAAAATATTTCAATATGTCGTCTGCTGATATTTTTTACCCAGCATGCTCAGCATTAATGGTTGCTAATATTTCCACCAGTGTGAACAGAGAACCCCAGTGTGAGATTAGCTTTGATATAATCTCATCGTCAGGATGTGCAGTATTATTTTTTCTGCTATCTTACGCTGATATAGTATGAATTATTATGTTACAAAACAATAATGATATAAACAGAATTTTACCAAGTGAAACAAATGCCATAAAACCCAATGCAGAGTAACAAAAAATTGGATCAAAGACTGAAACATATATTTCACTGTCAAAATTATATCTTTATAGTCATAAAATATACTCTATCTATTGAGACTGTAAGAAAAATGTGGCAGGTGTCTCATGAGTCTAGTGCTGAATAGCTTCCCTGTTTTTTTTGTTGTTGTTGCTGTTGTTTTTTCAAGATGTCATTATTTTATGCTTTTTTTTTTTTAGTTATAGACTCTTTCAGCAAATATCCTATATTGGTCTGATATCAACAATTCATACAGAATTTCAGAATTTAAAAAAATGCTTATTTATGAAAAAGACAACAGTTTTTAACTGTTGGCACACTATGGGCTGGCTTATGGGCAAAATCAGCAGACAACAAATTGATGATAAACTTAATTTTTCCCAGAAAATAGCCTTTGACATTTCATGCAAATTGTCTCCTAAGGAGACAATTTGCATGAAATGTCAAAGTCTATTTTCTGGAAAAAAATACATTGTAAGAATATTTTAAAATGTCTTCTGCTGAAATGTTTTACCCAGCATGCTAAGCGTTAAGTCTCTTTCAATTTGGCTGTCTGGCTACTTTAACTTAGTATACCTTATTGCTGTAAAGAAAGTTTTGTTGTTGTTTTTTTGTTTTTTATTTAAAAAAAAAATGCATGAGAAAAGATAGAGACAGTTTTTAGCACTGAAAAAGTTCAATCTCCTCTAGTTTCCTTGAAAATGAAGTCAAGGTCACACTAACCAAATAAGTTCTTCTGTCTACACTGGTGGAGCAACTAGGCAAGTTTGGTACGTTCAAACAATAATATGCAGACAATAAGTTTGAAGCCCACAGATAACCTTAAAAGTTGATGCCTTTTCCTCATCCAACCCTAGCAATGTAACTACAAATGTACATGTCTGGGAAGAGGGGGATGAGGTCCTGTATGTGTGTGTAGGGGGTGGGGTTTTAGGGGAGCAGGGTAGTTCAAGAGAATTCAAATAAGCTTTTCGATAATATAGTTGTCCTCCTATGACAGTGAAAATGTATCTAAAGTCAAAATTTTGCAACATATCCAGCAACTTTTGAGACAGATCAATAGATAATAAAATGAACTTTATCAAAGTTCAGGACAAGGTGTCTGAATACCACATTACGAAAACACGCCTATTCAAATATATGGAAAATTTCACCTCCAAAAAACTAAAATTTTTCAGATAAAAAACTCTGATATTTTTCATATTTCTGCTAAAAACATAGATTGTTGGTACTCATTAGAACTGCCTCGGCAAGGTGGTTCTAACGAGTACCCACAATCTATGTTTTATGCGGTAATAAGAAAATAATGTATACCCCTATAAACCCCAGTTTTACTATATAAAAGTGGGGTTTAAGGGGGTCAAAATTATATAGGTGTGTTTTCGTGATGGTGCCCTTTAACAGCAGCATGATGCAAACAAGTTGGTAAGATCAGCCCAACTGGTTCAAAAGATTGAGGTCAAATAAAATGAGTCATGCCAAAACTTTGAAATAAAAAATATTATTTCTCCATGAAAAGTATGTTGTGGGGTACTCATTAGAAGGGCCTCGGAGGCACTTCTAATAACCCACAATATATGTTTCCATGGAGAAATAAGAACGTGAAATGATAATAACCCAATACTATCATGTAGTGGGGGCAAATAAATCTGTCAAAATTTCACAAAATTTGCCCATTAGCAGATCTCCACATTATCAATGCGTATACCAAGTTTGGTGACAATCAATTGATATTTAAAAAGTTATAGTCCAGAAACAAAAGTACAGACAGGTACGGGCAAATAACTCTGTCAAAAATTGATGAAATTTGCCCATTAGTAATCCTAAACCGGATCTCCACAATATCAATGCATATACCAAGTTTTAGTGATTCCATTGATATTTACTCAACTGATAGTCCAGAAATGAAAATACCAATGGATGTACAATGAACAGACAAACGGACAGACAGACGGACTACCAACATGATACTGTAATGCCCCACCACTATCGTGTGGCAGGGTATAATAAGAAAAATATCAATACTTTGTATGTTAACCCTTGTCCTGCTGAACCCAGATATGCCCTGCCTTTGCAAACAGTGTAGATACAGATCAGTTGGCTTCTTCAGAAGCCAACTGATCTGGATCTGCACTGTTTGCCATTAAGTATGTGACTCTGTATCAACAACCTGAATGAAGCAATCTGATTGGCTGAAAATTAGAAGAGGGCCGAGCATCTTAATTTATTGAGCATGACAAGGGTTAAATAAAGCATCTTATCTGGAGCTATGCTGAGGGGACTAAAAAGATTTCATGTGAATTCAGGATGTCACCTGAGCATGTGACAGGAAATATTGGCAAAGACAGACCACAGACCTCGCTTGAACTTTTTTTTTCAATATAGCTTTAAGACATTGGCAATTTTGCATCTTTTAAAGATCCCCAAAGTTCATCTATGTTTCGAAGGGTGTAATCCACAGTGACAGTAAAATGTGTCAAATACATTCCCCAGATCGGTCGCCGAGTCAGCCGTGCAATATCCCCATACAATATCAACACTGCCTCCCAACATCATCCTTTTATCTTCAAAATCTGACCACAAAATTGCCCTACAAGTAGAGGACAATTACCATAAATTATTGCAGCGTGGACAGGTTATAATAATTGAAAAAATGTATGCTACAGTGATTTTTGTGGGTCAAATAAAATGGCTGTTAAGGCTTAACATGCTGGGTAAAAGTTTCAGCAGAGGACATTTTGAAATATTTTTCTTATTTTTCCCAGATAAATAGACTTTTACATTTCATGCAAATTGTCTCCTCTCCTCTGGAGACAATTTGCATGAAATGTTAAAGACTATTTTCTGGGAAAAATAAGAAAAAAATATCATCAATTTGTAGTCTGCTGACTTTGTCCATAGTAGAAAAGGTTAAAGTCTTGACATTTGGAATGCATTCATTATTTACTCTAAATATTCAGACAGACAGGCCTGAGCAAACAGTGCCTACCCAGATCAGATGCTGCAGAATAATATGATGTCTGATCAGAGTTTGCGCTGCATGCCACTCTTACAGATGTTTTCCGACATATCAATAGGTTGTATATTTGAGTTGTTCAAACTTTAGGAAATTTAAGTAAAATTTGAGTTGTGTATAGTAAATATGGTGGAGACTAGTGGTCTAATATTTCTACAAGCAATTGAACATATTGTGACTGTCTCTGACAATTCATTGTTGTGGTGATCCTCTTGTTACTACAGGGCATGAGCTGTTTGATGTAAAGAGAGTAGAGAAAGGATCAAGTGAAGGCACTTCAAACTCAAAGATTGAAAGCATGGTACCATAGTTATGCTAAATATTAAGACTCCTTAACTGCTTATCAAACTCATCCTAACCCATTTATGCTGAGTGGATTCTTTAACCACAATTCTTTAGGATGGTCTGTTTCCAGTAGCAGGGTGTCTGGTTAGTTTTTTTTATTACTATGTTTTATAGAAATTCCTTTATTTAATACACAAAGTGTAGACCCTGATTAGGCACCACATTTTGCTTTGTCTGATCTGGGTTCGCACTGCTTTCTAATTATTCTTATGGGTGTTTCCAGACTAAAATGGGTTAACTCATTATCATACATGTCCTAAAATTTGAAGGTGTCTGTTTTACTATCTGTTGATGTGTCTAAAAATTGCTGGATAAGAGTCAAACAGTGCAGACCCTGATCAGACACAATATTCTTAAGAGGCTGATCTTGGTCTACAGTTTGCTCAGGCCTGCCTGTCCCAATACTTAGGGTAACTACTTAGGGTAAATACATGTAGTATCACCTATTTTCAATGCTCAGAAAATGCTCCGTAACACTGTCCTTTGATCTTTTTTTCCATATTAAAGTAAACAATTATATTTAAATTGGCTTAACAGAATATTTGTATGCTCAAAATTTGATTTGAATCAACCAAATTAAAAGTAATAATAAAACTGAGCAGATCTATTAAAGTCTAGTAAATCCCGGCTCAGTCAATAGGTATAGTAATTTAATTTCCCTAAAGGAATTAGACAAGGATCAAATCTGCCTCCAAATCTATTTATTTAAACTGGCTGTGAGTGGCATGGACTGTACTTCAAGGGTCATTTAATAGCTGGTCATTCAGCCAAGAAAACTGTCAACAAAATCATCAAACTTTATTCCAATCTGATCTTTTTTTACAAATAACTCTCTCTTTTCTAACACTTACAGTGCTATGGGCAAATTTAGCAGACAACAAATTATATTATTTTTCTTACTTTTTCCCAGAAAATAGGATTTGACAATGCAAGCAAATTTTCTCATAACAAGACAATTTGCATGCATGAAATGTAAAATCCTATTTTCTAAGAAAAATAAGAAAAATATTTCAAAATGCCCTCTGCTGAATTTTTAACCTGTAGCAAATAGACTTGATTATTTCAAAGTCTGTAGGGTGTGAATCAAATAGAGATCTGATCTAGATCAAATATGGTGTGTGAAACTTATATCTTCATTAAGATCACAAAATATGTTACTTTATATCTTACACATACATATTTATCATCTTAACAATAATGAGGAATTTGAGCTCCAATTTATGAGATGAGATGACATTTTCAGCAACTGCTCATATGGGTATAACTGTTGTGGCAGTTGGGAATTCCAGAGGAAATGAATGGTTTCTTGTCTAAAATGAACTGACATACCATATTTAACTTCATTTTTCAGACAGACAGGATGAAGCTAGTAGTGTAGAGTGTAGGCCCAGATCAGACATGGCAATAGTGGCATCTGATCACATTCAACACTGATAAACCCTCATCCAGCAACTTGTAGACACACAAACAGGTGTCTGCTAAATGGAATCTATT
Organism: Anodontia alba; assembly: GCA_964016985.1. Classification (NCBI taxonomy): domain Eukaryota; kingdom Metazoa; phylum Mollusca; class Bivalvia; order Lucinida; family Lucinidae; genus Anodontia; species Anodontia alba. Next base: position 97,766,554 of record OZ024825.1, on the reverse strand, counting down.
GTGAAAAACATAGAAGTCACATCATTTTCTCTGGAATTACGAGGCTCCGAATAACTAGTTACCTACAACCAATAACACCCAGCACAGTTAAAGTCAACCAAACAAGCAACACAATTGATAGGCATGCAGTTTCTTTGATACTTTATCTGAATAAGTATCATGAACCAGACTGGTCAGTCTGACATATAAATATATCAAGAGACTGGACATATTGATGGTGGTTTTACTGCCCTTGACCATAACTTTAATAGCTACTAGAGTGCAATCATCTCCAAAACTAATAAGCATTTCACTCAGGACTGATATTTGCATATGGGTGATTTGGAATATATATTCATTCCCAGTACCTCATCAGGAAAGATAGCAAACAAAGAAAAATCTGGCAAACAGTTACCCCTCCCTGACATTTGGGTATGCAAATGTATGGGGTGGTTTGTTTTATGGCCAGTCAACACTGTTAAGGTCATACCACACTAGATAGTTTACTTACTCACTTTTCCTGGACAGGATTAGTACTCTAAGAAGTTAACCAGTACTTGTGCACATACTTTGCGGCCAGCAACTGATAACTGCCCTTCTCGAATCAGGAAAAGGGGATGAATGACTGTAGAAGTGATTTCATGATCAATCTCCATGAAAGTTATGTGACTGAGCTGGGATTTGAACTACTGATTACTGACTGCACTATGGAGCCTGTCTGTCCAGGGTGGATTTCACCTATTTACTGTTACAGAACCATGATGTTTGGATGGAATTATGTGAGATCTTGTAATCTGTGACCTATGCTATTTACACCAATTATTTGGACAGACATGCATGAGAAAACAGTAAAGACCCAAAAGCAGTTTGTTCAGTGTGTGCACTATTTGCCATTCAGCAAAAACATTCTAACACTTTGCATGCTGGGTAAAAATTCAGCCGATGCCATTCTGAAATATTTTTCTTATTTTTCAGAGAAAATAGGATATGACACTTCATGCAAATTGTCTCCTAAGGAGACAATTTGCATGAAGTGCCAGATCCTATTTTCTAGGAAAAATTAAGAAAAATATCCTCAGTTTGTCGTCTGTTGAATTTGACCATAGAGTGGTAAGTGTCAGATACATTTTCAGGTAGCTGATGGACTTCTCAATCTTAGAATTAGTAAGGTAAAAGAGTTACAGAACTAAAATATAAGAGCTGTGCCTTACTAAAAGGTGCTTTCAGGGCATATCTGGGTGGACACTGTCTGCTCAGGCCTGTCTGCCCCAAATTCTTTGGACAAATATGGTATGCAACCAGAAGAAGCTATACAGTCATGAAGATGAACTGGACATTAACTATTAATGGCTATTTTACTGCCCATGTAATAGCCATTAACTGCCGAAGTTACAAACTAATCAACATTGAACCATTTCTAGCCATCCTGCCCTCTACTAAATAGCCATTTTAATCTCCTTGTGGCATTTTGATTAACTTCCTAAATAAACAGAACAAAGTTTATTATGATTGGAAGATGGTACAATAATCCATAAAATTACAGAAATAAGGAAAAATATTGGCCCCAGTCTGTTGGTACAGCATCAGAATAAATGACCATTTGACATTCCGGAAATAAAAAAAGGCCTCTTATAGCATACACAAACAGTGAAAGGCCCAGATCCACTTGATTGCAAATTGTAGTAGATGACATTCTGTTTTTAGTTTTATTATTTTTCAGAGAAAATATGGCTTGACATCTCATGTGAATTGTCTGCTAGGCAGACAATTCACATGAAATATCAAGCCATATTTTCTCTGAAAAAAAAAAAAAATCAAACAACGTCTGCTGCAGTTGTTGCTGGCACTCTAAGTTAAGACTGTCCTTGTCTGCAGGAACAGCTACAGAATATTAAGGTAAAATACATGTATTTTTAATGCTGTTTTGTAAAGGGAAACAATGTTTTAGACAGGAAGTTGCCTCACTATAGTATTTGAAACTTTCCCAAAATTGGGGGCTACTCTTTAAGGAAAAAGAAAAGAGGAAGCAATTCATTCCCCTTTAAAGGATGCATTGACACATAGCAATGGTTATGCTAAGTGGCTCCACAACTGGGTTGGGCTTTTGGTGTTTCTACAGGAAGAGCCTGTATCACTTAGCATGGCATTGGATAAATAAATTCTCTCCCCCCTCCCGCCACACACACCCCCCTCCCCCCACCAGAACAAACCAGGACACTCTGAAGACGCTTTTCGTTGAAAAAGGGAAACATTTAGTTAGCAATGAAACAACAACTGAATGCTAAACTTAGTTGTAGCATGGTTAACTGACAAATTAATAAAGATGAGTCGGTGACTTACTCGGCTTAAAACAACATGGCCAGACTGATTTATGTCTAGGGGTGAAGAGCCAGAATGAAGAAACTTCCAATGGTCATCATGCTAAATTTAACCCTTAAAGTGCTAAGCATAGCTGTAGCAGATGACAGTCTATCTTTTTTAATTATTTATCAGAGAAAATAAGACTTGGCATTTCATGTGAATGATCTGCTTGGCTGATGATTCACATGAAATGTAAAGCCTTATTTTCTCTAAAAATACATCAAAAAATCAAAATGTTGCCTGGTGCAGTTTTGATTTGGACATCAATGGTTAAATATTATCAGATGACTTGACACTTAGCATGCTGCGTAAAATTTTCAGCAGACCATATATTGAAATCTCTTTTCTTATTTTCTCCAGAAAACGGGCTTTGATTTTTCATGCAGTGGAGAAAATTTACATGAAATGTCAAAGCCTGTTTTCTGGGAAAAATAAGAAAATATCATCAATTTGTTGTCTGCTGAATTTGCACTGAGAGTGTAAAAGGTTAAAATGGTTTCTTATTTTTACCCAAATTTAGGGCTTGAAACTTCATTCAAAATGTCTCCAAAGGGGACAATTTGAATGAAATTTAAAGCCTTTTCCCCAAAAACATTTTCCTTGAGAAAAAACTCTAAAAAGTATCATTTAGTTATAAGTCAGCTGTTTTGTAAAAGCCACATGCAAAAGCTTATAAAAGATAAAAGCTCCTTGACCACTGAACCAGCTCTACTTATTTATTTTTTTTTTTTCTGGAGCCTGTTGGAGCCATTTGACTTCATAATTGAAAATATAAAAAGTAAAACCGTTTGCTTGACCCAGTCTCCCATCAGGGTCTATGTTTCTTCTAGTTGTCAACTCAAAAACTTCATACCTAATTTATGCTAAATACTAGGACATATGAACTTCTTGCTTGTAGTATAGTGCCGCCCTGTACTACTCTTGCCATAACTGCTAAAATTTAAAGGAAAACACTCACAAAATTGATAATCTGTTTAAAGTTAAAAACTTACATTAGCTGAGAAATTGATGCAACTTTTATCACAATCGGTTGAAAATTAAGAAAGTTATGGGTATTTGAAGATTTCAAACAAGGCTGTCATGGGCTCCGCCATTGTTGTGAGTTTGTGACATCATTTGCTCCTAATTAAATATGCATAAACCGAATAACTCACATATGGAAAAACATCAAAGGCTATCTTTCTGCATATGGCTTCTTTGGTATAATAGCAACTTATTTCCCTAAAATTGCATTGTTTCTGTCTAACAGAAAATTTTATTGTCATTTTTGAGTTTTTCAGTCCCTCATTAAAAATTCAAAATGGTGGCGCCTATGTTGACAATTACAAAAGCTATAAACTCCAATAACTTCCTTATTTCTTGGTGGATTTTGATAAAACTTGCACCAAAATGTTCAGTTTGTAAATATCTTGAACATCAGACATACTTTACATTTTGTGAGTGTTTCCCAACAAGTCCATTTTACTACATGATGATGTGTCTAAAAACTGCTGGATGAGTGGCAAACAAAGTAGACCCTGATCAGATGCTGCATTCTGCAGTATCTGATCTGGGTCCACACTGTTTGCTTAGGTCTGTCTGTCCCAATACTAAGGGTAAATCACCCTTCAAGAAAATATAAAATGCTACCAGACAGAAATGTAATGAAATGAAAATTGTACAAATGAGAATTAAAACTGCATCACCCCAACTTTAACCTTTACCACTCTCTGGTCCAATTCAGCAGAAGACAAACTGACAATATTTTTTTATTTTTCCAAGAAAATAGACTTTGGCATTTAATGCAAATTGTCTCCAGACAATTTGCATGAAATGTCAAAGCCTGTTTTCTGCAAAAAATATATAAAAATGTCGTCTGCTGATTTTTTTACCCAGCATGCAGAGCATTACAGTCTGTCCCAACATTTCAGTCTCCCTAGGAAGAGTTTTTCAAAGAAATCAATAAAGAAACTTCAATAAATTCAAAAAGTTCATTTTAGCCATTAAACTGCCTGTCAGATTCAAACACTAGGTTTGATTTATCTGGCTTCTTTAACCTTTAACACTGTCTGGGCTACTTCAGCAGATAACAAATTGGTATTTTTTCTTATTTTTCAAAGAAAATAGGCTTTGACATTTCATGCAAATTGTCTCCATTGGAGACAATTTGCATGAAATGTTAAATCCTGTTTCCTGGGAAAAATAAGGAAAATATCTCAAAAGTTGTCTGCTGAAAATTTTACCCAGAGTGCTGTCTTAACTAGTGAGTCACACATACAAAAATCTGTCTTTGGGACAAGTGTGAACAGTGAAGCCTTGATCAGCCTGTGCATCACTGGCCAGGGTATTCATGGTCCATTACTATCTTACTCCAACAATAGATGTGACAGACTCAAATAAGGCCCTGATCAAACTGCATGAATGTGCAGGCTGATCTTAATCTTCACTGTTTTTTAAGGGCCCCTGTTGTGTGCAGCAGCTCAAATGTCCTTGGAATGAGCCAGAAGTAACCGGAGTTCATCAGTCTGCACATTCGTAGTCTGTTCAGAATCTTCCCTGCTCTCTCATGCAATGACTAACACACCAAATAAGAAGACCTTGATGAGTCAGCACAGACATGCAGGCTATTCTGGAATTTCACTGTTGACTGCTGAGTAAAAATTTGCCATTAAACCGCAGTCCATTTGAGCTAAGTCAGCAAAACAGGACATTACCACACCCACATATATGCAAATAGCCAATGACCTGACTAACCTGACATTTGATCAAGTTTGTTTTTTTTTTTTTTAAAGAGAAAGGATACACGTTCAGGGGAGGCAACTTTGTCAAAACTATTTTTTTCCTCCCTACTCAAAAGGGTTCTACTCTAAAAGGAAAGAATTTGCTCCTAGTAGGAGCAAATTCTTTCTTTTTAGAGTAGCACCATTTTCAGCAGGTATTTTGTGTGCAGAAAAACAAACAAGAAATCACAAAGTTGTGTTTCCCTTGTCAAAAATAGTGGAAAAACTACCTAGTGTATCTGGTCGACTTAACCTCCCTACTACAGCCACTTTTTGTCTTCCAAAGGCCCACTACTGTAGGGAGGTTGCAGTGTATTCTACAGTATTTAATGATATTGTAAGAAAGAGTCAAAACCCTGATCAGGCTGCACAACTATGCTGCTGATCAGGGCCCAGTTGTTCAAACTTTACGATGTCGTTAGTTAACATATTGTTAAAACTTTTATCATTAAATATGGCATATACACTAATTATTTTGCTGAAAAAATGTGGGTAGCTTTTGCAAATAGCTTTTGCATTTGCAAAAGCTACGCACATTTTTTTAGCAAAAATACCTGTGAATTAGATATTGTACTTACTAGAACAGTTAACATTTTGATCACTAACAAGCTCATTAAGCTAACGATGCTTTGAACAACTGAGCCCTGAGCATACGCATGAGGGTTGTTTTCTTGAACTCACAACAAATATCTTATTGGCTTGGTGAATAGGAAATCAAGAGAAATCAAGTTTCACCATTAATCTTGTACAATTTTCAATTAAAGATTTCTGCATAAATTCATCCAGAATCCTATTCAATTAAGTGAAGCAAAAAGATAGATGCCTAGCACTTGCTAGGGAGGAGTTTTTGATGATAATTCTGAGATATTTTTTTGTATTTTTTTTCATAATAACATATGTTGTGGGTACTCATTAGAAGTGCCTCAGTGAGGCACTTCTACTGAGTACCCACAACATATATTTTCATGGATAAATGGAGAAAATTATCCCAAATTATCATCAAATATTCCTCCTTAACAAGTCCTCTGAATATAGTGATATCCTTTCAAAAATCTCTAGAAACCTCTCAACTTATGTACTGTATGACTTAAGATCTTTCTTTCTTTAATGTTTGGAAATCCTTCAGACACTTTTTAAAGTCTGCATTGGTTTGGGTCTTTGAGATATACTCTTCCGCTCAGTTCAGTTCACAACTCTCTCCCTTCAGTTAGGTTTGCAACCCTCTACCTCAGTTAGGTTCACACTTGCTCCCCCTTCTCTGCCCCCCCCACCCCACTTCACCACAGTTAGATTTACAACTCTCCCACTCCACTTAGGTTCACAATTCTCCCCTCAGTTTGGTTCATAACTTTCTACTGCCATAGGTTCTCAACTCTCCCCTCAGTTACATTCACAACTCTCATCCCCCCCCCATTAGGTTCACAACTTTTCCACTTCAGTTAGGTTCACAACCTCTCCCACTTCAGTTACAAATGTAGGTTCACAACTCTCACCGCACCTTTCAGTTACGTTCACAGCCTTCCACCTCAGTTAGGTTCACAACCTTCCACCTCAGTTAGGTTCACAACTACTCCCATCCCCATCCCAGTCCTCCCCACCCCCACCACCTCAGTTAGGTTCACAACTCTCCCACTTCAGTTAGGTTCACAACTCTCAATTCAGTTTGGTTCACAACTCTTCTCATCCCTTAGGTTCACAACTCTCCCCTCAGTTAGATTCACAACTCTCCACCCCCACCCCCATTAGGTTCACAACTCTCCCACTTCAGTTAGGTTCACAACTCTCCCACTTTAGTTAGACTCACAATTCTCCCCTCAGGTTTTCTCAATCTCAGGTTCACAGTGCTCCTCCCCCTGTTAGGTTCAAAACTATCCCACTTCAGTTAGGTTCACAACTCTCCCCTACCAGTTAGGTTCACAACCCTCCAACTGCAGTTTGGCTCTCAACGTTAGGTTCACAACTCTCCCTATTTTTTGTTGTTCTTCTTTAATGGTTCCTTTTGTCATAGATTATTATGGATACAAAATAAACAAAATTGTTGAGCTACAGCATACAAAGATGCACCGCCTGACACATGCACATAGGGAAGGCTCAAATCAGCATGTATATCAGAGGGGCCTGATTTTTCTTCCCTGTCCATCTGAAGACACCTAGCTGACCTGAGACTATGCTGGGTGCAGCATGCTCAAACAAGGGCAGATCCTGATGGAGTTAAAGGGGGACAGTCAAACTCCCTGTCAGGTCAGAAATATTTTGTTTTCATTGTAAAAAAAAAAAAAATGATATACTATAACCTCTTTATAACAGGATTGCTGGGATCCAAAGTGAAAACCTTGTTAGCTAAACAACAGTGTTGTATCCAAACAAAAATGTCTAGATGGCCATAAATGGTCATTTTTCTATATAATCTAGATATTTTTGTTTGGATACAACACTTTTGGGGTCCACCTTTAAACCATCCTATATTGGAACCATCTCATAATCAATCATATTATAAAAAGGTTCCAATGTAATAGTGCAATTGTTTTGCCTAGAACTGTCCAAATCAACCCCACATTTCTGAAATCCTGCATCCAGCTCTGCTGAACATATATTTTTTTATCACACTGTGGTCTTCTTTTCCTTCTGAAAAGGGCATCTAGAGTAGATCCCTCTGCAGAATGTACTTGGTGTGCATAAAAGCAAACAGGAAGTCACAAAACTTGTTCCCCTTGTGACAAATCATAATGCTTAACACTCTGGGTAAAATTTCCAGCAGACGGCATTTTGAAATATTTTTTTTTATTATTTTCCCCCATAAAACAGGTTTTGACATTTTATGCAAAATGTCTCCTTAGGGGACAATTTGCATGAAATGCTCAAATCCTGTTTTCTGGTAACATGAGAAAAATGTCATCAATTTGTCATCTGCTGAACTAGCCAAAAGAATGGTAAAGATTAATAGACTCTTCCACACTATCTATAAAATGCACAGTGGAACAGTCAAAACATAAACCAAGCCTGATTTATGGGTAAATATTACAATAAAATTTGGAATCACTTGAGCAGGTGGAAAAAGTAACAAGTTTTCTGTGTAGAATTGTAATAAACATGTCAAAACTTATCAGATCTTGATACTGAAAATATATTACAAGCTACCAAATGAAAATAGTAAAACACTGACTGGCAGGTTTCTTCTGTGTTTGGACTCTTTTGACAGTTGCGTCCTGTTGACATTTCAGGGAGACCATTTGTATGAAATGTCAACAGAATGGAACTTTCAGAAATATCAAACTCTATTTTATTGAAAAAAGAAATTAGTCAAAATATTATCTATTTTTTCATCTGCTAAATTTGCCCAGAGAGTGCATAAGCCAAGTTAACATTCAGGATGAATTTGTTGCCATACCTTTATTTAAAGCTGCTTGAAGTAATTCATCTAAAATATATATAACCTGCAAAAGCATTGCAGTTCTGATGCCATCTATTCATCAAGGAAAGCAATTTTTTTCTAGTTCTTTATTGCAACCAACAGACGATGCAGACCAATTCTCATCAGGATCTACACTGTTAACATTCAACCAACAGCTTTAGACACATCAAAAGGGTAGTAAAATGGATTTGTTCAAATTTTAGGACAAGTATGTTTAGGAGTTAAGGTGTCCAAATACAGTATAACCTCAATGGCTCGAACACGGATGGCTCGTTTACTGTGGATGATTCGAACTCTTTTTTCAGTCCCTACAAAATTCTTCCAATAGCTCAAGAAAACAAATATTTAGGGATTTTTTTCTTATTTCATCATGGAATTGTATGTTGTGTGTACTCATTAGAATTGCCTCATCGAGGCAATTCTAATGAGTACACTCAACATACAATCACTATGTTAAAAATTGAAAAGATTTCCCTAAATTATCGCTATTTGCTTCCTGAACTGGTGTCATGATTAACCCTCAGTGGCTCGAACTACCCATGTCTCGAACGCATTTCCATGGTCCCAAAGATGTTCAAGCCATTGAGGTTCGACTGTACTTATCGGGTTCTCATTAACTCCAAATACAGAATACTGGACTCCTATTTTGCTGATTGGGACTCCTATTTTTCAAAAAAAAAAATTCAACAAAATTACTTACCGTAAAAATTCTAATTATCGCTTGGGTGTTTATTAGAATCATTACCTTTCTTAATGAGGGAGGTGGGCATTTATTAGAGGCTACAGTGTTTGATAACAGTTGGGAAAAACTTTGAAATATTCAAGTTTTCCTCCAATGACCGTCATATTGATATCATGAACGGAAATATATGCTAGCATTACAATGGACGTGATAAGTATAGACTAGCATTACATACGGTAGGACATGTCAGCCTCTCTAGGAGAATTGTAGTCAGAATTTTGCTAGAGATACATTTAATGACATTCATTCACTATGTTTGTTTGTTTGTTTGTGTTGAGGTTTTATGGCCCAGTCTACCCAATGAGGTCATGTCGAGCGCGGTCAGTTTACCTAACCACACGTTTACTGGGCAGGCTTAGTCCTCTAAGCGGTTAACCAGTATTGTGCACATTCTTTTGCAAGAAACTGATGACTGCCCTTCTTAAATCAGCGGAAGGGAGAGAATGACCGTAGAAAATATTTCACGATCACTATGTAGTACCTTGTGTGGGACTAGAAATCCCATGTTCATATCTTTTATTTGGACCAAGAGAGAAAAAGGGACTTGTTTGTTCGATTATCAAACAGTAGATTCAGAAACTAACTGAATGAGGTAGTAGCAATATTTTTTCTAAAATGACTGGTGGACGTTTATTAGATGCTGGTATTTCTGAGAAAAATGTTAAAAAAATCACTGATTTTCAAGCCCAGATTGGGGAATGGGCATTTATTAGAGCATGGGCATTTATTAGAATTTTGATTTTCATTGGCTTGGAGCCACCTTCAGCCCAGTCCATAGATTGTGATATACACTGGCTTGCACACGCCTTCCAATGTATATTTATTTCTAAAATTAGATATCAACTTTAAAGGACATCACCAGTGGTGACGCCGACGTCTACGCATGTTTTTTGTAATTATGCATCTATGTCTAAGCATGCTTGTTGACTGTTATTGCTATAGTTAGCAAGAGAAAAGACAAACTATATAATAAAACAATTGTTGACTACTGAGGCATTTGGTATGACACTGATATACACCATTGAATACCAATATTGACCTTGGTTATCACCTTAGTCAATACCTCAATAGTCAATAATTTTAAAATAGCGTGATTCCTACTTTTTGGAGAACTTGACTTTGGGACTCCTGTTTTCAAAATCCTAGTGAGAATTCTGCTTAGAGTAGATATGGTAAGCATCTAGTTACCAGTTTACATCATGTCATGAAACAGTAGCTACTCATAAATATATCTTTGCCACCTTTTAACAAAGGCATTATCAGAACTATTTGGTTCTTGATAGGAAGCTTCAGAAGTTAGTATTTTGATACTAAGAACATTTTAATCACTGACATGTGTATGATAAAAGATGATAAATATTTGTAAAAGCTTGTGGGTGTGTTTGATTAACCTTTACCACTCTCTGGGCAAATTCAGCAGACAGCAAATTGATGATATTTTTCTTATTTTCCCAGAAAAAAGGGTCTGACATTTCATGCAAATTGGAGATAATTTGCATGAATTGTCAGACCCTGTAGTCTGGGAAAATTGAGAAAAAAAATGTCATCTGACTTAAGCTTTTACCCAGTTGCTAAGCATTAAACCAACACAAAAATGGTAGTACAGTCGACTCTCGTTATCTCGAACTTCACGGGACCGGATAAAAATGTTCGAGTTATCAGTAGTTCGAGACAACCAAATTGTGACGTCATAGGTATGACGACTGTTTGCCTCTCTGTTCGCCAAAACGTGGTTGGAAGGCACATGTATATGGCAATTTAAATAATTTACGCGTACTTCAGTTTGCATTGTTTCTGTTTGTTTTAGGAGATGCAATGGTTCTCTTGGAATAATATCATCAATAAATGTTAATAATAATAAATTTCAAACGTCTCTTGTTGTCTTTTAATACTCCTGCAAATTTGGATTTCCATGTGAGCTATAAATAAATTACTGATTTCCGGGTTGTGTTAGCTATACGTTATGAACTGGTTTGGATTAGCTCCCTTCGCATAGACGACTCGATAAAGAGTTGACTGGTTTCCGCTTTTGCATAAAACGCTTACAATGTTAAGCGGCAGCTGTAAGCTAGTTTGGATTATCTCCCTGGCATAAACGAACCCTCTCAGCGCGGCAAACTGTAGATCCTGCAGAGAAAGCTCGCTATGAGCCATCTCGTATGGACCTACACTATTTGTGCGGGTATCCGTATCAGTCTACAGGGTCTGAAGGGTTAACATCGGTACCCACGTGTGATTCGTCTATTTGAGGCCGTGCACGACAACTCCTATTAGAAGACTGTGCGACTGTCAAAGACTCGGATCAGCCTGCACGCCCACGAATTTTCCATTATATGCATGAGCCTTATCTGGGCTTACCAAAGAGCACCGCCTGACCAAAGAGTAACAAGCGAAGATTCAGACTCAGCTAGCCTGATCAATACAGGCTGATCTGAGTCGGAACCTGTCGTGCACTGACTTTTCTTGAAGACGCTATATCATTCAGACGGACAGTACTCAATAGTGAAGAGCATATCTAAACAATAAATTAAAGAAACTTCGTTGATTAATCTTCCATAACACTATTCTGAGCTGTTTTTTATCTTACAAATCAATGACACGAGACGGTGTTGAGCGCCGCGTGTCAAACCCGACTCGACGACACGCACGTGATTTCATAATTACGGATTTTAGACATTGTTTGTGTTGTTTGTAATTACCTGGACAAAGGGGAAAATTAAAATATTGATTTATTTATCAATGGCCTATTATGACTTTCATTAACTGAGAGACCGGCGGCGCCGCATCTTACATTTTGTTTTCCTTCGTCATGGTCCGAGTTCGAGATACGCGGTAGTAAAAACTGTGAAAAATATATTCAGGGACTGAAAATGATGGACGAGATAGCCGAAGTGTCGACATAAAAGAAGTTCGACATACGCGAAGCTGAAATACAATAAATATATAAGGAAAATAATCGGGACTTAGAAATCAGTTCGACATAAGTGATAGGATCGAGATAAGAGGGGTCGAGATAACGAGAGTCGACTGTATATATATATCTGCTTGCTGTTGCCAAACCTTCCCAACAATTCAGATTAAGCAGTGAAACATGCAACCACTTCTTGATACAATTTGGTGATAATGAATCAATCTATTGTATTGTTCAACAAAATATGTGAAAAGCTGAATGATTATAAGAATGATAATATTGAAACACACCTTTCAGTTTTCTGCCAAAATGCATTTTTGTGCCATTTAACATGTAAACCAATTCATTAATGTTGTCCCAAGAAATTTGTGTTTGTTTCTCAATATTATATGTTTTTATTGCAGATAACCCACAATTTTTCAGGATCCCCTCCCACAAAACTTTGATATTCAGATGGCAAAATTATATTACTATGAATTGAATTGTTTCATATGCAAAAGAGACACGTATCTGGCGTTTGGCCTCTCTTAATCAAGATCAAGTTTTGCAGCTGTTTCTTAGACTGGTTCCAGTCTCCAGTGACTGAATATTTAGTCTTATAATCCTGTTTGATAATCCACTAAAAAATAAAAACCAAAATAATATCATGACTATAAAGGCTGGTAACTAGTGAAAGGGAGAGAGAAAAGAAGGGTGGGATAGATAAGAAAAAGGGTAGACTAGCTCCAGTCTCCAGGGACTAAATATTTTTTCTTATAATCCTGTTTGATAATCCACTAAATAAAAACCAAAATAATATCATGACTATTAAGGCTGGTCACTAGTCTCTCTCTCTTTCTCTGAGAGAGGCTTGTGGCACATTGTGGACAGGGCTGTTAAACCTAAGTTCAAACAAACAAACAGTAGGTGCTGTTTTGAACACCCAAGGATTCAAGGTTGTTTTTTTTTTCAGGTGGGCAGTGAAAAATAATCAGGGCCCAGTTGTTCAAAGCTTCGTTAACTTAATGATCTCGTTAGTGGTCAAAATGTTAACTGTTCTAGTAAATACAATATCTAATTCACAGGTATTTTTGCTGAAAAAATGTGAGTAGCTTTTGCAAGCTACTCACATTTTTTCTGCAAAAATATTAACATAAAAGCCATATTTAATGAGCAAAGTTTTAACGATACGTTAACTAACGATGTCGTTAGTTTTGAACAACTGGACCCAGACTGCTCAGATGTACATGCTGATTTGAGTCTTCCCTGGTGCACATGTCAGCTCGTAATTCTTCTTATGCTGTAGCTCTATTACATTCAGCCAATTCATGCAATAAAAATCTATGACAAAAAGACCCATTAGCCCATTTTAGTAGGGAAACCCCTCAAAAAGGTAATCAGCAAACAGTGCAGAACAGAACAGAACAGAAATTTTATTCAGACTTAAACTATTCAGTTTCTAGTCTTTCATAACATATATTAAGCATGTAAGTCACAATAAAGCAATTTAGTTTTCAAAAACAAATATGAAGTAAGCACCAAGTGGTGTATTTTTACGCTGTAGAATAGAGTAAGAGTAGAGTAAAGAAGAAGAGATACAGAAAAGAATCAAGAAATATTTATTATCCAATGGTCTCGTGACGTATTTCAAGGGTGACAGGTGTACTATGTAACTTGCATTGATATGAGGAAATGGTCATCCCGTTTCAAGTGCAAGTACACTTTATTAACCCTTGTCCTGCTGAATAAATTAAGATACCACACCCATTTCTAATTTTCAGCCAATCAGATTACTTGATCCCAACTATTGCTATAAATTCACATACTTAATGGCAAACAGTGCAGATCCAGATCAGTTGGCTTCTTCAGAAGCCAACTGTTTTGGATCTACACTGTTTGCAAAGGCAGGGTATATCCGGGTTCAGCAGGACAAGGGTTAAAGATTGCCAAAACACAAATGCTTGCCAACTGTGAAGTAGGTTAGTTCACAAAATGTCATGCAAATGTCATGCAAAGCCTGCTCATCGTATTAGACCCATTCATGACTGAAATACACAAATATCTGATGCAGTAAGACTTCTATTTATTCATTTATTATTTGACTCTATATGAAGAATTTTGAGTTTAAGTTCATACAGAATATTTTCAAATTATATGATACATGTAGTACACCATTCACTGTACACACATTGTAAAGACCCCTGGAGCAAACAGTGCAAATACCAATCAGCTAACTTACGGATGACTTATCAGGACCTGCTCTGTTCTGTTATATCAAGGCCTTTGTTTTCACATTGTTCAATATTATCTATCAGTACATTATTTTTTCAAAATCTATTTCTTGCCTTTGGACATCAGATTATAAATGTGCCAAGATATTCCAAGATACCAATGCCATGATCTTAAAACAGCATTCTGTTCATTGACCTAACCAGCACTTAGTTATTTCTCAAAGTTCAAATGTTTGACAGGTTATTATTGTGGGCTGTCAATCTACCCAAAAATCATTCTTATGTTTTGACATCTTTTGAAGTTCAAAGAAAACCCAGGCAGTAAGATAAAACACCCATGTCTCTGCTGTGCTCAGTTAACCCTTGTCCAGCTGAACCCAGATATGCCCTGCCTTTGGAAAACAATGTAGATCAATGCAAACAATGTAGATCCAGATCAGTTGGCTTCTGAAGAAGCCAACTGATCTGGATCTGCACTGTTTGTCATTCAGTATGTGAATTTATATCAACAATCTGGATTAAGAAATCTGATCGGCTGAAAGTTAGAAGTGGGCGTGACATCTTAATTTATTCAGCATGACAAGGGTTAAGATCTAGTTCAGCCATTTCATCCCACCATCTGCTGTTCTAGGTCTTTTCACTTGAATTTTATGAGCTTCAGCAAAAAACGGTAGATAAGATGCTTATGTCAACAAACATTACGAAAACACACCTATTCAAATATAAAGAACATTTCACCTCCAAAAACTGAACATTTTCAGATAAAAAACTCTGATATTTTTCATATTTCCACTCAAAACATAGATTGTGGGCACTCGTTGGAACTGCCTCAGTGAGGCGGTTCTAACGAGTACCCACAATCTATGTTTTCAAGCAAAAATAAGAAAAATAATGTATACCCCTGTAAACCCCAGTTTTACTATATAAAAGTGGGGTTTAATGGGGTCAAAATTATATAGGCTTGGTTTTGTGATGGATTTCTTTATTTCAACCAAAACTATTGGTACTTTTCTTATTTCTCCACAAAACCATATCTCAGTGTGATGCTTCTAATGAATAACCATAACATATGTTTTCATGGAGAAATAAGAAAAGTATTCATCTGAATACCTCTCATCCAGAGTTCTGCTTATACAACATCACGAAAACATGCCTATATAATTTTGAACCCCTTAAACCCACTTTTATATAGTAAAACTGGGGTTTACAGGAGTATCCATTATTTTTCTTATTTCTATTCAAAAGCATAGATTGTGAGTACTTGTTAGAACTGCCTCATTGAGGTGGTTCTAATGAGTACTCACAATCTATGTTTTAAGCAGAAATATGAAAATATCAGAGTTTTTTTATCAGAAAATTTTCAGTGTTTGGAGGTGAAATTTTCTATATATTTGCATAGCCATGTTTTCGCAATGCTGTATGCAAAACAGCAAGTAGTAAGCAATATCACCATGTGCAGCTGCACAAGCTGTTTTGGGCTTTTGCTGTTCATATGATACAATATTGCATTATGTGTTAATATTTTTGCATGATGCATCACAAGATATTCAATAAAATCATTTTTTATATGATGCACTACATTTTATGCATAATAACCCTTTTCCATGATGTATAACATAATATTGAGCATCTAAACTTTTTTTTAGCATGATGCATCATGTGATAGTACATATGCAAAATGCATTAAAACTTTTTTGCATGAGGTATTGCATGATTTATGTTATAACCCCCTTTTGCCTGTTTCACATACCTTATTTACAGTATATATTCATACAGATAGGATCATCAGGGTCTACTCTGTTTGCCACTCATCCAGCAATTTTTTGACACAATGCCAGGTAGTAAATTGTACTTGCTCAAATTTTAGAACAAGGAAGGTAGGGAGTTGAGGTGTCCAAATACTTAGGGTAAATACGGTAATATTTCACACGATTCTGTGAGGGAGGGCAGAGAAGATGCTGGGCAGACTGTATATCTAAACTTTTCCAAGTTCACTTGTAGTGGGTTTCCTTTTTAGATGCTAAAAAATTGTTACATGAGTTATTGCATTTAAATATTATCAAACATTTTAACATATATTTTTATTACTTACAGGACATGACATTTCATTCTTGTTATCATTATAGCAGTTTCAATACCAAATCAAGTTAATATACCATTTTGACACAAATAATCCTCATGGGTTGATGCGTCTTTAAACCTGAACTCATTATCATCATCAAATGGGGACTATTTGAATGAAATGTCTAGACAATTTTTCAAGAACACACACACACACACACACACACACACACACACACACACACACACACACACACACACACACACACACACACACACACACACACACACACACACACACAGAGTCAATACTGTCGACATCATGCTAAAGGTTAATTTCCATACTAGATTTTTCATCTTGAGACTTAATGGTGTATTTTACAAAAGTTTCAATTTATTCAGATGATAGAAATTTAAAAATTATCACATAGCTTCTGAATGTTCCTTGCTACCATGGCATCACCATTCATAAAGGTCCTTACATCTTATCACTTAGCATGCTGGGAAAAATTTCAGTAGATGACATTCTGAAATATTTTTTCTTTTTTTTTCCCCCAGAAAATAGGATCTGATATTCCATACAAATTGTCTCCATTTTCTATGGAGACAATTTGTATGGAATATCAAATCATATTTCCTGGGGAAAAAAAGGAAAAAATATTAATGTCATCAATTTGTCGTCTGCTGAATTAGCCCAGACAGTAGTAGTAAAGGTTAAAAAACATATCTAAGAAACCATTTATGACGGTTCAAAATTCTTATTCTTTGTTACCCCAAACCATTTATCTTGTATGGGTTGGGCCAAACCTAACCAACAATGTTACAGCAGATACTAAGACTGCTGGCCCTTCAAAAGCCTTGGCCAAAGTGCATTGACCTCAATGGTAATTATATGGAGGGAGATGAAGTGATGGTAAATAGGTTAAAGTATTGAGGTAAGGTTAGGAATCAAAGCACTGAGAGTGCTGAGGGTGTATGTGTGGGTGTGTATGCTGATGTTGTGGGTGGGGGGTGGGGAGAGAGAGAGAGAGAGAGAGAGAGAGAGAACTAAGCACCATTTCAAAAAGTTCTTTTTGGTGTTGAGTAGGACTGCTGTTCTGGTTACATTTTTTACCCAATGCTGTAGATTTGGCACATTTTTCCTGGAGTATTCATATTTGTCTTCCCATATTGTATGGTACTCAATATGATTAAAATCTTATTTCTTCATAACTTTGAAGTTTTCTTTAGTTGTGTTTATTTATTCACTATTTATAAGCATCAGAGTGTTTAAGGCCAATATGTTTGAATGCGGAATTCTAGGCTGGTAGTAACAGGAAAATGAATTGTCGAAATGTGGTATATTAATTCTGCTGGCAGTGTTGCAACCTCCCCCAAAAATTGTAAATATATAAGTTAAGCCTGTTATATAATGAATGGCCCTTGTACCTTTCCTGTGTAAAGTTTGAAGGAAATCAAAGGAATATTACAGGGGAACAATTATGTACAGATGTAACATAATAACACTGAGTATTGGGACAGACACGTCTTTGCAAACAGTGTACATCCAGATCAGATACTACAGAATGTGGCATCTGATCAGGGTCTACACTGTTTGACACTCATCCAGCACTATTTTAGACACATCAACAGGCAGTAAAATAGACTTTTTCATATTCCAGGACAAGTACGGTAAGGAGTTAAAGTGTCCCAATACTTATGGTTAATATGGTACTGTATCAAAACTAAATATTCAGACAGTGATACCCGAGCAAACAGTGCAGAGATAGATCAGAAACTGCAGATTGTGGCTCTGATCTCTGTTTGCAACTCTGTACATACTTTTAAGATACATTTCTAGGTCATCAAGTGGGCTTGTTCAAAGTTTAGAATACATACTTTAAGGAACTGAGTGTCTGAACAGTTTATCTTCAGACACCATTGGATTTCTGTAGAAGCTGCCAGCAGGACAATCACCATCAGCATGGTGAAATATAAATTATGGTGAAATATTAGCAGATGATATATTTTGAAGACATTTCCTTATAACCCCATCCACCCTCCATCACCATCACCACCACCACCACTACCACCAAAAAAGGTGATTGGCATAGATTTGTGTCACTAGCATAACTGGGGAGACGTAAGACCCTGTTTTTAAGGAAAATCATTTGTTGTTTTGCAGTTTGACTTCAACATGATAAAGATGAAAAAGAAGATTTTAGTAACACCTGCCTCTAAATGAGTGTACCTTGCAAAAACCAACATGTTCTCATATACAAGCAGTTAATAAAGACGCTAAGATTCTACATCCCAATGTCTGATCAGACAACATGACGCCTTTATTGTAGGTAAACGTCAAAGAGCTTTTTTATACTGCATGGATCCACCTGTCCACAGCCTAGTCCAAGTTTTCCTTGTTTGCATACATGCAAATGTTTCATTTTCGACAGTTTACCCAGATCCTCTTTGCACAGCTCCAGATAAGAGAGGGACTGTCAGGTAAATATTTTTCTTATTTCTGCATGAAAACATATATTGTGGGCACACAAAGGAAGTGCGTTGATGAGGCACTTCCTTTGCATGCCCACAATATATGTTTTCGTGCAGAAATAAGAAAAATTACCACAATTCTTGGTCAAAAAAAGTGTCTGATCTGGAGTTATGTTTTCAAATTATACTAATTACAGAAATCTCTATTTCTCTGTGAGGAAAAAACTCTTCAGTTTCAATTTAACACTTGTCATGCTGAATAAATTAAGATGCCACACCCACTTCTAATTTTCAGCCAATCAGATTGATCCAAACTGTTGATACAAATTAACATACTTAATGCAAAACAGTGTTGGTCCAGATCAATTGGCTTCTTCAGAAGCCAACTGATCTGGATCTACACTGTTTGCCAAGGCAGGGCATATCCGCGATCAGCAGGACTAGGGTTAAGTGGATTTACTTAGTATCGAAATCAATCACACTTTGATACCATTTCTGTTGGAGATCAGTGATTTAGATTACATTTACTGAATATTTTCACCCGTAAAGCCAAATTTGTAGCAGACAACATTCTAAAGTTGTTTTTTTTATTTTATTTATTTTTTTTTTTTTCAGAAAAAAAAAAAAAAAACAAGTCTAGACATTTCATGTGAATCATCTGCCAAGCAAAGGAGTGCATGAAATGTCAAGACTTGTTTTCTCTGAAAAATACAAAAACAAAAAATCGAAATGTGGTCTGTTGTGATTGGCACTTTAAGGGTTACCATCAAGATAACCAGTTCCTCAAATGAGTCATGTCACACAAAAAGGGACATTAGGGTATAGGTGAGCAGTGTAGTTCTAGATCAGTCAGCACACCCATAGTTCTAGATTAAAGGAGTCTAGATAAATATTTTCTCTTATTTCTCCATGTAAACATATGTTGTGGGTACTAGCTAGAAGCACCTGGGTAAGGCACTTCTAATGAATACCCACAACATATGTTTTCATGGAAAAAATAAGAAAAATATAAATTCTGTTTGGTTGACAAAAAAATATTGTATCTAGAGCTCTGAATCATTCATACCATCTGATCAAGACCTTTGCTGTTTACCAATAGGGAGTCTGGATAGTTAAGAATCTATTGCCAAAAATTAAAGGCCTCAATCGGCCTACAATGGTGTGCAGGCAAGCCTAAGCTTTTGCTTCTTGCTTATAAATTAACCCTTAAAACTGCCAATCACAACAATGTCGTCTGCTTTGTCACCTGCTTGTGATTTTAATAGTCATTTCTGCAAACAGTGTGGACCCAGATCAGACTGCTCCTTTAGGGGCAGTCTGATCTGGGTCCACACTGTTTGCCGGTATGCAAAAATAGGTTTGAAAAGTTTGCAAGAATATTCAGCAGACGATATAAAAATATGACATTTTTAGATGCAGGTTTTGCTTGGCATTTTAAGGGGTAAAGCCCCTTTATTCTTGATGTTACTCAAATGTTATTTTATGATTTCATTAAGATTAAATATTAAACACTGATCCAATAGAAATGCTTAATAAGATCATATTACAAAACATTTATTCTGTTTACACAAATACCATATTTAGCCTAATTAATCAACAACATAATTCCTTACCATACATATTCTAAAATTATGACCTTTATCACCCAGTTGGCTAATTCAGCAGATGACAAACTGGTGATAGTTTTTTCTTTTATATTTGTCCCAGAAAACAGGATTTGACATTTCATGCAAATTGTCTCTATTGGAGATAATTTGCATGACATGTCCAATCCTGTTTTCTGGGGAAATTTCAATATGTAGTCTGCTGAAAATATTACCCAGAGTGCTAAGCATTAACTCATTGTAGAATGAATGAACTCTACCACACTATATATTAGAAATTCTAATTTCGGTTTTAGGTATGTCAGGCTATGTATGAGATATTCAGAGAGAAAAATGGTTGAACTATTTGCAAACAGTGGAGACCATCATCAGATGCCCCATGCTGCAGAATCTGATCTGGGTCTGCACTGTTTGCCAATTATCTGTTTAGGGGTCTCCAGTCTACAGTGGGTTAACAAGCCCATTGGAATACCTAGATAAGGTGTCTAAAAAGTACTGACCATGGCAAATATTGCCGATCCAGATCAGATGCCGCATTCTGCGGCATCTGATCAAGGTCCACAATGTTTACTCAGGTGTCCCTGTCTGAATACTTAGGGTAAATACGCTAATGTAAAAATCTAAGTTGAAAACACATTATCCAACTTCAAAACTGAATCCAAAGGAGGAGTTTTTGGAAGTAAATAACACAATAACCAAATACTGGAAAGGAAAGGCCCCGTATCAGTTTACCTTAAAGGGAAATGCAATGTTTGCACGGAGTGTGTCTGAAATAAAAGATCTTGATAAACCATATATTTTGATGCAACTTTGATCAAAATAGGATGAAAAATAAGAAAGTTATCACAGTTTAAAGATTTTAAAATTGTTTTTATGGGCACCATCATTTGACCATTTAATGAGAGACATCATGAAGCCTTGAATAACCCTTGTCATGCTGAATAAATTAAGATACCACACCCACTTCTAATTTTCAACCAATCAGATTGCTTGATCCGGATTGTTGCTATAAGTTCACATACTTAATGGCAAACAGTGCCAATCCATATTAGTTGGCTTCTTCAGAAGCCAACTGATCTGGATCTACACTGTTTGCAAAGTCAGGGTATATCTGGGTTCAGTAGGACAAGGGTTAAATATGCAAAACCGAAATAAATATTATTTGCAACAGTATTTTTTGTCTAAATTTTAGTAAATAGCTTCTTCTGTAGATATATTTTTATTTTGTTTGAAACCTATAAGGTTTTCCATGAGAAAGTAAATTATATTTAATATTTTGAAATGTTTAGGACCTCATTAAATATTCAAAATGACAGTATCCTTGACAAGAGTTTTGAAATCTTTAAACATCATTTGAGCTACCTCATGACAAAACCAACAAAATGGCATGTGTGTCCAATGAAGACTTAGATCAGTCTGGGCATCCGCCAAGTCTGATCAGAGTTTTTGCTGTCTGCATGAAGAAGGCTTGGGTTAGCTACCAACTGAGTGCACATCAAACTCTGATGTGATTGAGAGGATGCCCAGACTGATCTGAGTCTTTGCTGGGCACATATCCATTCTGTTGGTTTTGTCATGAGGTAGCTTACTTAGCCCTTAAACTGCCAACCACAACAACTGTCATCTGCTTTGTCATCTGCTTGTAATTTTAAAAGTCATTTTTGCAAACAGTGTGGACCCAGATCAGACTGCTCCTCTAGTAGCAGTCTGATCAGGGCTTATACTGTTTGCCTGTATGCAAAAATAGGTTTGAAAAGTTTGCATGAATAGTCAGCAGATGATATAAACAGATGACATTTTCAGATGCAGGTTTTCTTGACATTTTAAGGGTTAGTTTTTGTCTGATTTTGAACAAGTTTGCATCAGAATGCATAGTTTATCAAGCTCTTTCAGCTCAGATACAGTCCATCCTTGCTTTTCCCTTTAGGTTTGATATGGCAGTTTACATGACCAAAATAAAAAGTTGACTTACCTTGTCTAAAACTGGCCAGCAGCAGGAATAAGACTAGCCGCATCACTCTGCCATGTAGTATATTTCCACCTGAAACAAAAAAAGGAAATATTATTATTATTATTATTATTATTATTATTATTATTAGACAGCAAATTCAGAGGACAACAAACTCATATTTTTCTTGTTTTCCCCAGAAAATAGGCTTTGACATTTCATAAAATATCAATGCCTATTTTCTGGAAAAAATAAAAAAAAAATATTTCAAATTATTTTGTCTGCTGATTTTACCCATAGCATGGTAATTGTTAAGTGGGAGTTACATAATGTTGGAGTGGCAACCATTCAGATTTTTAGGCATATACAGTAATCAGTATGAGCAAACATGGTCCAAGGTGAAGACATCTGGGTCCCAAATGTCTTAATTGTCACTCAAGGTGAAATGAATGATTATTATTCTTATGTAACATTAGTTTACATCACAAATAATTTAATAAGCTCTGCATCATTTCAAGATACAATGCAAAATCAATGGCTCTGCAAAAAATATGCTTAAACATGCTCTAACAACAAAACTGAAAGTTTTACTTATTTCTTACGCATATTTTCTCCAGAAAACAGGGCTTGATATTTCATTCAAACTGTCTAACAATCAGAATGAACCCATCAAGCCCTATTGTCAAGAGAAATAGATCAAAATGTCATCTTAACTGGGCCGCACCATACAAAATTGTGTCTTCGGGCATATGTGGACAGCGAAGGCCCAGATCAGACTGTGCATGTGCACAGTCTGATCAGGGCCTTCACTGTCTGCAAACAGAATCATTGGGTACCATAGTATCTTTCAGTAAAGAGCAAATGCCTGGATGAGACTTTGCACATGAACAAGATGATGTGAATACGCACATTTTGCTTTTGCTTAAAGGCACCTTTTCATTTGATGCAGCCCAATTATTCAAATTCTGCAGGTTAAACTAAAATAATACAGACTATCCAACAGTGCAACCAATGATTTACCACTGGAAGGAAATTACATGTCCTTCTCTCCTGGGGAATTTAGCCAAATGCAGTATCAGCTGCAGTTGCAGCTATACTCATTAGCATTAACAGTTGTCTGTTAATAGATTTTGTAAACTGTGAAGTTGATTTAAATCAATACGCATCTTTGTATAAATGCAACAAGCATGCTGTTCCGTTTTAGTTTTAGATCATTAGCTTTCAAGCGAATTATTTCTAAATGTTTTAATCATTCATGATGAAAGCATGATCTAGTGATCTAAATGTTGAAATTAGAAGCAAGAAAATAAAATGACTTCTGCACAACAAATTTATCATCAGATTGAACTTTTCTTCTACTTTGTGCCAAATGGACTTGGTTCCTATATTTGCAAACGATAGCACAAGCAAGAAGAAAAAACAATATTGCATGATTTTGACATGTTCAAACTGAACAAACAGAACAGCCTGTGCATGCAAGTTGAGTGGTTAGGACATCTGGCATATAGGATCTTATAGAACACACATAGCAAATGTGAAGGCCCTGATATCAGGGGAATTAAGTGCAGGCCATGCTAGATCTACTGCATCATGTTTTTTGTTTGTTTGTTTGTTTGTTTTTTGTTTGTTTTTTCGCTTTCTTTTATACAATGTTTTTTTGTTGTTTTTTTCATTTCATTACTACTATTTTTCTTTTTTCTATTCAGTATGATGGTATATGTAGGCTTTGTGTATGTGAATTAAATTGTGTTAGTGCCTTGCATCCCAAAACATGGATCTATGCTAACAGTGTGGAGCCAGATCAGTCTGATCAGGGTCTATGCTGTTTGCTAGGATGTAACAGAACAGTTAGAGTATTTTCTGTTGGGCTGATGGTGGACCTGTGAATATCCACTTTGGATATATATCTTTGCAGTGTTGATGATTCACATGAAATATGTCAAGATTTATTTTCTCTGAAAAATACCAAAAAAAAAAAAAAAAAAAAAAATCAAACTGTTGTCTGCTGCAGTTGTTATTAGCTCTTTAAGGTTTATACAAGTACTTGTCACGCACTGAACCCATCACAAATTTTCTGTCTTATTACCTGATGAGATGATTCATACCTATTTACCAGATATTCTCTCCCAGGGATCAATCAATAATTGATCACATGTCAATATGCCCATTTTCCATATCACTTTTCTAATTAAAAACTTGGATCAACTATTGTGATGCTGGGGAGATACACTAATAAAATGATCCCAATCACCAGTGAAAAGGTACTTTATAAGAATCACAGCTACAGATAAGGTATTTTTTTTTTTGCAATCAGAAAGTTGTCATATTTTCTTAGTACTCCATAAAAGTATATGTTATGGATACTCATTAGAAGTGCCTCATTGAGGCACTTCTAATAAGTAGCCACAACATATGTTTAAGTATCCACAACATATGTTTTGTGGAGAAATAAGAATGATGGTGATTTGGTGTTTTTTGTCCATTTCATCATATTAACGAATTTAACCCTACTCTTGCTGAACCTGGATATACCCTGTCTTTACAAACAGTGTAGACCCAGATCAGTTGGCTTCTGAAGAAGCCAACTGATCTGGATCTACACTGTTTGCCATTAAGAATGTATCTTTGTATCAAAAGCCTGGATCAAGTAATTGGATTGGCTGAAAATTGGAAGTGGGCATGGTATCTTAATTTATTCAGCATGACAAGGGTTAATAAGATATAAGGGTGATAATGCGAGGGTCTGTGCAATGAAGCACCATACAGTCATAAGATGAATTCTGCTCCTAGCAGGACTCAAACCTGGGACCAGAGAAATAAGAAAACTATTGATCTGGGTACCCCTATTATCTTGCACTACAATAAAACACAAATTATGAAGACCAGAACCAAACTGTATGTATCAGGTTCAAAACAATTCACTTCCAAAATTATAATGTGAGAGAAAAATGCACAATCCCTGCTCAGACTGGGTGCCCCTTTTATCTAGCACTACAATAAAACACAAATTATGAAGACCAGAACCAAACCGTATGTTTCAGGTTCAAAACAATTCACTTCCAAAATTATAATGTGAGAGGAAAATGCACAAGCCCTGCTCAGACTGCATAGTTTCATTGACCTTGGTTTGCAGCTCTCATACAGGCTTTATGGTAATTTTGTTTGTTTTGGCTCAAATATTGTACAATTGTTATTGTAAAATTTAAGAATTAATAATACAGAAATCACCAGGGATCGGACATGGAAAGAATGGACAGAAAGAAAAAAAACCTCTCTTCTGCTATCATCCATGTGCCCTGAACAATTTTCACAGAACTTTATAAACAAGAAGCGTCTTCAGTAAAATTGAATTGAGCCCGGGTATACCATAGCTCCAGATAAAAGGGAGTATCCACATAATGTTTTTCTTCTTTCTCCATTAACCCTTGTCCTGCTGAATAAATTAAGATGCCACACCCTTTTCAAATTTTCAGCCAATCAGATTACTTGATCCAGATTGTTGATATAAATTCACATTCTGATTGGCAAACAGTGCAGATCCAGATCAGTTGGCTTCTTCAGAAGCCAACTGATCTGGATCTACACTGTTTGCAAGTCAGGATATATCCGGGCTCAGCAGGACAAGGGTTAAAACATGTTGTGGGCACTCATTAGAAATGCCTCAGAGAGGCACTTCTAATGAGTACCCACAACATTTGTTGTTGTGGAGAAATAAGAAAAATATCATTATTTTTTGGTTAAAAAAGCCCCAATCTGGATATGCCATAGTTACCCTATAAGTATTTGGAGAGATATGCATTAGCAAACAGCTATGGACAAAGAGTTTCCTCGCCTGCATTTGCGTTTGGAAGTGCAAGACACTTGCCAACCTTTTGCACTTGGATGCCTACTCCTGCTGAAACTTGTTATTAGAAACTGGGATCCAAGGCAAAAGGAGCCTGAGTAAACAGTGTAGATCTAGCAGATCAGAAACCACAGAACATGGCATCTGATCAGGGTCTACAGTGTTTGCCACTCTCCCAGCAGTATTTAAGACTGTATTTACCCTAAATATTAGAAGAGCTTACCTTGCCATACTTGTCCGAAAATCTGCTGGATGAGTGCCAAACAGTGAAGACCCTGATCAGACACCACTTTTTGCAGTGTTTGATCTGGGTCTACATTGTTTGCTCAGGCAGGCATTTATTGTAACAGCAAAAATGAAGAACATTCAATAACCTTTACCACTCTCTTGACTAAGGCATAAAAAAATAGCTATGTTTCCACTAAAATGCTGAAAAAAAATTTGGTCAGTAGGTAGGAAAAACATTTTTTTATTTTTCTATTTTTTCTCCAGAAAAGAACAGGGTCGGGCCTGTAATTTTATGAAAATACAGTTATTTTGTTGAGGGTTGGTGCTTTACTTTTTTATTTTGCATTTTTACTGATAAAAAAATAGCAGTCGGGTGTTTGAAAAAGGGTCGGTCGGATTAGTGGAAACAGAGCTATTTTTTTTTATGCCTAATTCAGCCGACGACATTGGTGACGTTTTTTTTTTATTTTTCTCAGAAAACAGGATTTGACATTTCATGCAAATTGTCTCCATGAGACAATTTGCATGAAATGTCAAATCCTGTTTTCTGGGAAAAATAAAAACATTTCAATATGTTGTCTGCTGAGATTTTTACCCAGTGTGCTAAGCGTTAAATTATGAAATAAATAAAAGAAGTTAGAACATACCTTAACTTGTAACAACAAATTATTTTTGTCAGGTATCCTATGTATTAAGATGTAACTTACAAAACATATTAATATGACATACCAAAACCCCTGACCCTGAAGGGGTTACACAGTATAATATAAACATATAATGTCAGAAGTATCAAGAATTGTCCCAACTAGCGAATCGCTACACCGTGACGATGTACCTGTCGTGAAACTAGCAGGAGTGAGATTAATCTTTTTACCGGTTGACCGAAAATGCAGAACAGTGTTTATACAAAATTAAGGACTGAATGACCGTAACAATATCTTCTGATCGACAATCGAGATATGCAAAAGATGGGAAGAAATGATAAAGATATTAAAATTGTCAACGTCTGCTAGTCTGGGGGTTTGGGGTAAAGCCGTAATGATAACACCAACTGCGAGATTGTTACTTCATACCTCTAGATAAGAGGGGTATAGGGTAAATATTTATCTTTTTTCTCCATGAAAACATATGTTGTGGGTACTCATTAGAAGTACCTTGACTAGTCGCTTCTAATGAGTACCCACAACATATGTTTTCATGGAGAAATAAGTAAAATATCAATACTGTTAGACTGAAAAGCAGCCTTCTCTAAAGCTATGAGATGACATAGGTGAAATTCTAAACTAGTAACTGTAACAAAATTTTTTGTAGTCAGAGTCCTATTGTCTGAATAACTTCTGCTTTGATATTAATTAAGTCACATCCAAACTGCATTGAAATCAGATCATCTTATTGGGTGACTTTACAAATTTTGTTTGTATATACAATAACTGGGCCATTGCTCCATTTAACCCTTATCCTGCTGAATAATTTAATAAGCCACACCCATTTCTGACTATCAGCCAATCAGATTACATCATTTAATGTTTTCATTCAAATTCACAAACTGAATGACAAACAGTGCAGATCCTGATCAGATGGCTTCTTCAGAAGCCATCTGATTTGGATCTACACTGTTTTGCAAAGGTAGGGGTTGTCGTGAACAGCAGGATAAGGGTTACGGCAATTTGTTCATACAGATTTTTACTGGATGTGACTCAAATTTCATAACTAGATATTTTTCTTCTTTGAGCTGGAGTCTTGCAGCCCAGTCAACACTATTGAGGTCATGTCAAGCAGGCCACTTAACCTACTCACACTTTTCCTCGGCAGGCTCAGTCCTCTAAGCTGCCAACCAATACTTGTGCACATACATTTGCTACTAACTGACGACTGCCCTTCATGAATCAGCAGAAGGAGAATGACCATAGAAATGACGTCATGATCAACCTCCATGAAAGTTATGTGGCCGAAATGGGATTCGAACTTGGGATTCCTGGATCTGCAGTCAGGCATGCTACTGACTGCGCTGTGGAATCTGGTTCATAGCTCCAAGATTTTGCCACCAAACTTACAAAATTTAATTAGTTCTAATTAATAGGGTAAATGTCCTAAAATTTTGAACACTTTATTCCATACTATTTTGGCCTAAATTTTGCTTTTTATGCAGCTGTTTCTTAAAATACTTTGTAGAATGGCAAACAGTGTAGACCCTGATCAGACAGCTCCTTCAGGAGCAGTCTGATGTGGGTTTGCACTGTTTGCATAATATGTCATTTTGTGAGTCACTTTTGTGTTTGAAATTTTAGGACATTTACCATATGACCCATCAGGGTACCAGTCACTGAAGTTCCCCTGTAGATCCAAATTGTGCTAAATATATCAAATCCAAATAGGGTAAATGTCCTAAAATTTTGAAAACCTTATTCCAACCTTTTTGGCCACAATTTCACTTTTTATGCAGTTGTTCCTTAACCCTTGTCCTGCTGAACCAGGATATGCCCTGCCTTTACAAACAGTGTAGATCCAAATCAGTTGGCTTCTTCAAAAGCCAACTGATATGGACCTGCACTGTTTGTCATTAAGTACATGAATTAGTATCAACAACCTGGGTCTGTTAATCTGATTGGCTGAAAATTAGATAAGGGCATAGCATCTTAATTCATTCAGCATGGCAAGGGTTAAAATACCTAGTGGAAAGGTAAACAGTGCAGACTCTGATCAGGAGCAGTCTGATCTGGGTCTGAACTGTTTGCAAATGTCATTTTGTCAGAAATTTTGGTGTACAAAATTTCAGAACATTTACCATACTACCAAGTAACTGCACAATTCAGCCCAATATGCAGAAACTTCAAATTGTCTATGCTAAATATACAAGGTCTTCAGACCAAACTAAGACTTTAATATCTGTATGTCCTGATATAAATCAATATCATGTATTAAATCCATATATCATCACCAGTCATATAAAGTCTGTATTTTATAAAAAATATTTCATAGCTTTCTAAATTTTCAGATATATCATTTTTATGTGATCTTGTAATTAAATTAAATAGTATCCACACTGGAAAATCAACATTTTGCCATAAAACGTTTTAATGCTTAGCATGCTGGGTAAAAAATGAAACAGACGACACTTTGAAATATTTTTCTTATTTTTACATGAAAATAGGCTTTGACATTTCATGCAAACTGTCTCCTTAAGAGACAATTTGCATGAAACATCAAAGCTTGTTTTCTGGTTAAAATAAGAAAAAAATATCATTGATTTGTTGTCTGCTGAATTTGCCCAGAGAGTTGTAAAAATTATAGTAATGCTATGGGCAAATTCATCTGAGGATAAACTGATATTATTTATTTTACTGTACCATACTGTCACCCTAAATATTGGGATCCTTAACTCCCTACCTTATTGGTCCTAAAATCAACTCCTTAGAGCGCTAAGCAAATTCGTAGCTGAAGACATTCTAAAATTGATTTCATTTTTCAGAGATGTGACTCATCTCTTTAGATTGCTCTACATCAAATGTCCAATCTTGTTTTCCCAGAAAAGTAAAAAAATATATAAAGAATTGATTCTTAATATTTTTATTTAACATTCAAAGAATTACCAAAGTTCCAGATAAGTGATTTTTTTTATATATTTTCTTATTCTCCAAAAAAACATGTATTGTGGGTACTAATTAGAAGCACATCACCAAAGTGCTTCTAACAAATACCTACAACATATGTTTTCATGGAGAAAGAAGAAAAACTATTTTCCTTATACCCCTCTTATCTAGAATTATGTTCAGAGTAAAATATGCTTTTAACCAAAAATGAGAACATACAAGATATAATACACTTATCAAGATTAATAAATTGCAGTAAAGTGCTGTAACTCTCTGCATGCTGGGTAAAAATTTCAGCAGCGACATTTTGAAATATTTTTCTCACTTTTCCCAGAAAACAGGCTTTGACATTTCATGCAAATGGTCTCCTTTTGCATGAAATGTCAAAGCCTAATTTCTGGGAATAATAAGAAAACTATCATCAATTTGTTGTCTGCTGAATTAGCCCAGAGAGTTGTAAAAGTTTAAATTGAGACAATCATCTCCAATTTAACAAAACTGAAAGCCATTAAAAAGTGCACAAACTACAATGAATGCACAAAGAAAGGATTGCTTTTTTTGAAGATATCTATCTTCTGACAGGCCATCTGGATTTAACACTTAGTATGCTGGGTAAAATTCAGCAAACAACATTTGGAAATGTTTTGTTATTTTTTTTCTGAAAACAGGTTTTGAGATTTCATGCAAACTGTCTCAGTTTGCATGAAATCTCAAAGCCTATTCTCTCTGAAAAATAATAAGAAAAATATCAAATTGTCATCTGCTGAATTTGCCAAGAGAGTGGTAAGGATGAAAAAGAGTCATGTAATTAAGTATTTTAATTGGGACAGACATGGCAGTAAGCACACATTGTAGCAACAATATTGTTTCAAACATTGCTGCAATGTAGTATGCCATTGTGACAGACAGGCCTCAACAAACAGTGTAGACCCAGATCTGACAAGGAAACTGTGGCCTCTGGTCTGGGTCTCCACTGTTTGCCACCCATCTAACTGCTGTTAGTAACAAGAACTGGTAGTCCAATAGTTGTTTTTTTTTTTGTGTTTTTTTTTTTGTTTTTTTTTTTTTCAAATTAAAGGACCAGTACAGTAAGGAGTTAAAGTGTTCATATATATCATGATTTCAAATTTATTTCTTTAATACTTAAAAATGTGTTAATGTCCCCGACTACAGAGCAACCTCCCTACCACAGCCACAAACACTAGCTGTTGTAGGGAGATGGCTCTTGTAAGAAAGTTAAATATAAGAGGGACAATCAAACTATACTTAGGGAATGACCAAGAGCAGAAATTGTACCATTATTTCTCAACATAATCTCCCTTTGCCTCGATGCATTTTCTTCGATGCTGTTCCAGTTTGCTTATCCCTTCAAAATAGAAGCCTTCTACCTGGTTCCCCAAGTTATCATCGACAGCATCTATGATGCCTTCATGGCTTCAAAAATTCCTAACACGAAGGTTAGTTTTCAGATTTGGAAACAGACAGAAATCTAAACGGGCTAAATCTGGAGAATATGGGAGATGAGGAAGGACCTTGAAGCTGCATTTAGTTGCAGAAGCCATAGCAATTTGAATAGTGTGGGCTGGTGCATGATCTTGCAAGAGCAGGCTCGAGTCACATTACTTCTTTTCATCACAATCTCCTGATGCAGCTGCCTTAATTCTTGTGCATTATTTGCACCATTTATCAAGTGACCTTCCTCATTTATCAAGTGACCTTCCTCAAGATAATCCACATTGTTTCTCTCTATCACAAAAGATAGTGGCCATCACCTTCCCTGCAGATGAAACTCTCTTAAATTTCTTCAGATGGGGTGAGCCAAGGTGCTTGCACTGCATACTCAGCTTTTTTGCCTCAGGATCAGTGATGGACCCAAGTCTCACCTTGGGTCACAACTTGACACATAAATACCCAATGGCCATCTTCATAGAGAGACAGGAGTCACTTGGAAATATCATGCCTGCTCTTCTTCTGATCTTTGGTCAACATTCTGGGATCCCATCTAGTCAAGACCTTGGATATCCCTAAGATATTGGTCAAGATAGACTGAATTGCCCCAAAACTTATGCGTATTTGTCTAGCAATATCAAGCAGGCTTCTTGTCCTGTCACACATGATCAGACTGTGCACAAGCTCAATGTTTTTGTCTGCAGTAGCCTCTTTAGGGCACCTAGACCATTCATAATCCTCCACGCTCTCTCTCCATCTCCTAAATTCAGATGCCCATTTCTTTGCTATGCTGTGAGAAAGAGACTCATCCCCAAGGGTTTTAAATTTCCTTTGGGGACATGTTCTTTTTACAGAAGTACTTTATGACTGCTCTTAGACTTCAACTTTGTCCATTTTCTCAGTTTAACACACTCTTCCAGTTTGCAGCAAACTGCTGAAATCAATAACTTTGAAAGTTTATTCTTTCTACCAACTGATTAGGGTTTCATTTCAATTTATTCATTCTAAGTATATCGGGCCGAGAACTTCTTGATTGTACCTCATATGTTAAACTGGCACTTTGGGTTTTTACTGACAAAGTGGCTGTTACAGGAAGATGGTTGTTGTTCAGATATGACCCTTGGTGGAGGTTCCACTGTACATACTTTTCACTTAAAAATGCTTAAGCTGAGAAAGAAGCATAACTAAGTTAAATACTTATAGGATAGGCCCAAAAATTACTCACCTTGGCCTCAAACCTTAGCACCAGTGTACTTGAAATCAATTTCCTAACTTAATATTGTGTTGTTGTTGTTGTTTTTGTTGATCTTTTTGCAACATTTTAAGGAAAAGATCATTTTATGAGAACTGTAAATAACTAAATGTAGTATTTCCTAACTTGTGACACCAAAATGCTTAACCCTTGTCCTGCTGAACCCGGACATATCCTGCCTTTAAGTATGTGAAATTGTGAATTATTATCAACAACCTGGATCAAGTATTCTGATTGGCTGCAAATTAGAAGTGGGCATGGCATCTTAATTTATTCAGCATGACAAGGGTTAATATACTGAGCAAGAACCTCAACCTGAACTGTTAACCCTTGTCCTGCTGAATAAATTAAGATGTCCCTCCCATTTCTAATTTTCAGCCAGTCAGATTACTTGATCCAGATTGTTGATACAAATTCATATACTTAATGGCAAGCAGATCCAGATCAGTTGGCTGCTTCAGAAGCCAACTGATCTGGATCTACACTGTTTACAGAGGCAGGGTATATCCGGGTTCAGCAGGACTAGGGTTAATATAGAAAGACAGAAAGCCCCTGCCATGGGAGGAGGGTGAAAACAGCATACTCCACATACTTTGTTTGCTGGAGGTACTGCAGATAAAAAAACAAGGAATAAGACTTCAAAAAGATCAACTAAAATCCTTCAATACTGCTTGACAAAAGCTACCTGGCCTACCTTCAAGTTAAGATAGGAATCTATGGGACGTTTCGTTAGAAAACTTGCCTTATGTGATATGCAAATTATGAAAGGCTCAACTATACCATTCATCCATGTATAATAGTATCTTCCACCCATTATTCAGATTTACTAGCATGCAAACAGCAAAGTTCCTGACCAGACTGCACACTGTGCAGTCTGGTCAGGACCTTTGCTGTTCACATCTGACATATGTCAGTTTTCTCATGGCGACATGATTCATTAAATGCTCAATATTATGATTTATTAAGCACACATCTTTGTCAGTCAATGTTTTCATACCATTTTAAGGGGATCAGTAAACATCTAAAGAGATCAGTAAACAGAAAAAGAGATCAAAATACACAATTACACATAATAGATTTGCCCTTTGTCATCAAACTATATATCAAATAAGATGATTTATTGCGATTTCTGGTGACAGTATTTTCTTTTTATATTTTTTTTTTCTGAAACATCCTTATATTTTGTAAATAAAGTAATACCACTGAATGTGGCGTCTAAAGAGAGTCTACACTGTTTGCCACTCAAGCAGCAGTTTTTAGACAAATCAATAAGTGGTCAAATGGACTTGTTCAAATTAATGATAAGGTGTCTTTTCTTCTAGCAAACACTTGCGAGAGAGCCTTCATTGCGGTAAAATCCCAATGCTTTGCCTTGGACCCCTTGGCACTAATTCTGGGATGAGCCATAGCCCTGGCACTAGCATGGAAAAAAATAAAACCCCTTATTTTTGCCCCATTAATCCATTTCTTACCCCAAATGACAGTGTGGTTGCAGTGGTTGCACATGACAGGTGCATAAGCAGACATATGATTGACATTTTGATTATTTTTCCTCAATTATTTTTCCCCAAAGACAATTTGAACAAAATGTCAAACCCTACTCAAAAAGCTATAGAAAAATTAGTGGCTCTAGTCTACATGGATCAAGTAATCTGATTGGCTGAAAATTAGAACTGGGAGTGGCATCTTAATTTATTCAGCTTGACCTGGGTCAACCCAAAGTATGAAGTCCTGAAAGGAGGAAAATAAGCTGCATGGCTAAAAAAGAAGTGCAGATGACTGGCATAACTGCACTCCAGGCATAACTTGCTCTTTACAGTAAAACAATTTCAACCTTCCATAAATTTCATAAACAAACATCAAGCTACCTTATTTATAGCATCCTTAAACAAAAACTGTCTCTACATGCAATAAATACAATCTTAAAATGAAATCAAAGTCAGCAGGCATCTGCAAAGCAAATGCTAAAAGCCACTAATGTCAGGAAATGCAAAAAGCTATAAAAACATTTGTGGCTCTAGTCTACTCTCAGAAAAGTTTCAGTTTTAAAATAGGGTTTTAACCTTTTCCACTCTCTGGGCTAGTTCAGCTTATGACAAATTGATGACATTTTTCTTATTTTTCTCCCAAAATAGGTTTTGACATTTCATACAAATTGTCACCATTGGAGACAATTTGTATGAAATGTCAAAACCTGTTTTGGAGAAAGATAAGACAAATGTTTTTTAAATTCACCCTTAAAGGGCCACTCAAAACTGCAGCAGATGACATTTTGAAATACTTTATATTATTATTTCTCAGAGAAAATAAGGTTTGACAATACATGAGAAATGTCAAATCTTATTTTCTCTGAAAAATAATAATAATAAAAATTCAGTTTGTCATTTGCTCCAACTATGCTTGGGGCTTTAAGGGTAAATGAAATCATCAGGGCTCCAGAAAGATAAATGTGTTTTGGAGAGATTATAAATCAAAGCGCTGAGAGTGCTGATGGGGGGCAGTTGCCTGAAAGTCTAAGGCCTCTAGAACTGAGCCCCTTTTTGGTGGAAAATGTCCTTTTTGGTGTTTAGTAAGACTGCGGCATGGGTTACACTTTTTACCTAATGCTGTGGTGGAGACAACTGGTATGAAATGTCAAAACCTGTTTTCTGGGGAGAAAAAAAAAAAAAATGTCATATGCTGACATTTTTATCCAGGGTGCTAAGAGTTAAGGGTTTAACATTCTGCCTGAAGGGTAATAATTCAGCAGACAAGACAAGAAAATATGCTTTACAATTTCATGCAAATTCCATTTGCATCAAATCTCAAAGCCTATTTTCTGGGAAAAATATGAAACTATCATCAATTTGTTGTCTGCTGAATTTGCCAATAGACAGGTAAAGGTTAAGTTTAAAGATAGTATTTTAAAATGCTTAAAAAGGAGCAGTTTGCTTTGCATCTACACATTTTGCTCAAGCATGTCTGTCTAACATTTACAGTAAATACGATAACAACTAACGGAATGCATTGATAATAATTCCACAGCAAATCTCTCTGATACTTGAATCAAAGAAACATGTCAATTCTCCCCAAGAAATGTTTATTCCGATACCCATAAACTACAACTTCCTGTATACATCAGATATGATCAAGATATAAGAAGATTTATTATATAACACCTCAGGATATAATCTTAATTTAAATCTCACATGTGAAACTTCAAAGCCAAGTCTATATATAAAAATGCAAAAATTAACATCAATGAAAATAATTTACTGTCTGCTGAACTTTTAAAAAAAAACAACATCAGCTGCAATTTACTGTTGATTTTTTAACCCATTGTAGTCGGGAGACCCCTAAAAGGGTAACTGCAGTCCGGCTCACAAGGTTCAGAAAGCTCCAGAATCATTTGACCTCCTCATCATTCAGGGGTGTTATTATAACTGTACATTAATAGCTTCACTTTCTCATGATATCTTTGGAATACTTTAATGAGGTTTCTGCTCTACAACTGTTAGCATATACTACCTTAAAGGATCATTATCAGATCTGCAGCGAAGCATTTGTTGACTAGAGGCCGTAATTGCCACTGTGTGAGGAAGACAGGAATAAAAAAGAAAAAAAAAACATGTAAAGAAATTCATAGAATTTATTCCATATATTCTTATATCATCAAATATATTTTACCTTTTGTTCTGTCTTTATGCACTTGGCAAACTGCTATATTCAACATGTACAGAAATACAGAAACATTTTTATGAAAAAAAAAAAAAAAATGTTTCTAGTGTTTGAACCGATGCAAAAGAAAAGGATCAAATGCCTGATTTCAGGTTGAATACAAAACACCATAAAAATTATTTATTTGCAATTTACGGCCCTTTCAGGATTATTTCAATTATTTTGAGTTGATCCAATCTGTAAGGTGGATGAAAATTGAAGTACTCGGGGAAAGTCGCCGAAGAGTTTGGTGTGGGTCGCTCATAATTCGAAGAAATGATGAAATATTGCAAACAGCGTAGATCCTGATCAGACACTGCATTCTGCGGCGTCCGATCTGACGCTGGGTTCTGCGGCATCTGATCTGGGTCTACACAGTTTGCAAAGGGCTATCTATCCCAATACTTAGTGTTATTATGGTATACATCTGAATACTTCTTGAGCAAACAGTGATTTTTATTTTAAAAATTGATTAGAATAAACAATATATAATTGTTACTTTGGACAATTTGGCATGTTACAGGTAATAAATAAATATATATATATAGACAGATACCACTATGCTATAGATAGATAGATAACACTATGCTGAATGAGTATCATAATCATATTGTATATTTCACTAACAGCCCATCATTTGGGCTATATCAGTCCTCCAGCTGTTTCAAAACTGCCCATGAGTGAGTACCTCTGCTGAGCAGCCACCTCCATTAAGCAGCCAAAATTGACCATTCCCCAGGGTGGCTGCTTAGTAGAGGGTCCACTGTAATTATTTACATGTATATACATATGTTAATCCTATTCACTGCAGTATGGAAAAAATATGCTGCTTAAAACATTTGCACAGTTACACTTACACAAAAGCTTGTATGCATTTATTCATAAGGCAAATAATCATTGAAATTGCCATGTGCAGAGGTAAAGAATAACCATTCTGTGGCTATTACATAAATACATATACTGCCTTAAAAAAATATGGGCAAAAACTGACCAAAGCATGCTTTTTTAAAAAAAAATCTTTTTTATCCTAAAATGTAAATGGAATTAGTTATGTACAAGATAAAAATACAAATGCCATTTACTCTGCAAAAATTTCATTATTTGTTTCTGAGGTAATAAGGAAAATGTCATTTTATTATTAACTGCAGATTTTTTTTTTCTTGCAAACAGTGATTACACGTCACATTTTGCTGCATATGATTTGGGCCTGCACTGTTTGCCTATGCCCCTTTTTGGGATGCTAGGCATAAAATGGTCAAATCCCCTTGTTACTCTTTAAAGTCAAAAATAAAAGGTTCAGTTTGGTGGGTTTGTAGTCCAGTGTTAAATGCAACTAGATTACTGAAATTTATGTGACATGTATATATCTGGGCAGTTTTTTTAAAGTACGGATTGCTAATATATACGAATCTATGCACAATAATATTTGCAACAGACTATTGCATGTAATACTGCAAGACCTGCAAAACCACATGACCTCTCAAATTCTATTAAACACTCAATAGAAAGGCCAGCACATACTGAACACTAATTAATGTAAATACCTTGCATGATAAAATTATTTTCAATTTGCTTTTGAGAGGCGCCATGCAAAAGAGTCCTTGGGTATTGACTGTGCTAAAATGAGCTTGTGTAAAAGCATAAAAGCCTGTGCACAATCTTTAATTGGGTGCATCTTTTAGGTAATTTCAAAAATGCTTAAACAAAACACCCTCCACCCCTTTCCCCCTTCGCCCCCTCCCTCCCCCACAAAAAA